>OV277865.1:74984208-76234208 GCA_922989275.2 Gari tellinella | reverse complement strand
ACGTTTAAACGGGAAAGAATAACAGATTCTCCACTGTAACTGCCATGGTGCAATCGCGACGATTTACCAAAAATAAACATTTTGTATATCCCAGTAGATTCTAGAATAAAACGGGCTGAAAGTATACGGTAATAAAAACTTAATGTTCGCTCTAATTTTTGCGAATCCTATGCTGTGACCGCCGAACAGAATCGTTTTTCCAAGACGATTAACAGGGCTGCCATAAGTTGACATAAAAAATCCTAAGATTTCAAAATGTTCTTTTTTCAAGTGCGATTTTACGAATCGTACCTTTACCCCCAAAGCCTGTTTCTACGTTTGTTTACACGTGACTACTTAAAGCAGGCTGCAAGTAAAGCAGAATGCGCATTAAGGCGCATTTTGCTTTGCTTTCAGTCTGCTTTAAGCTACCATGTTCTAGAAAAAAATCCGAAGATTTCGGAAAAATCCGGAGAAATGGCAGCCTTGGATTCATATGAGCAGTCTCGTCATAGATTTTAATAAAAGATCAAGGGTTGCTAAGCACCAAAGGTATAATCTCCATAAGAACCAATGCATTGACCCTATAATTTTCTCACTTTTGCTCAATTTCAACCTTATTTTCTGGCGTTGTATAGGCCGATTTTATTCAACTGGCAGGGCGGAGCTAACCTTTGGCAAAGATAAACTACTTTACTTTTGATTTAAGGGGTGATATGTATAGTTCCGTATTATATCGTTATTGTCCGATACTTTAAACTTGAAGAAACACAATTTATGCGTGCACCAATATCCACGTGCAATTGGTATATACAGTGTTCCCTCTCTACAACAACACCCAATGGAAGACAAAGATTGCGTGTGTTGTTCGTAGGGAATTGTTATAGGAAGAGAAATTAATACTTGGTTAACATTTGCAAACAGCTTGAAACCAGATCAGACGCCGCGTCTGATCTGGATTCAAGCTGTTTGTCATTCTTCATTATCTCCCTTGTCAAAATGTCCATTAATATGTAATGTTGAGAAAAGACTGGCAGACGACAACGGTAAATTCCGATAATAGAAGAGCGTGCTGCCAGCCCCAAAATTGAAATGCAAAGGTCCGTATCGAAAATCCGCCCGGCCAGGTCAATAACATCGATCTATAGCTAGAGTTCCATTCTACAGGCTCTAGTGTGAGTTACTCACAGGGCTGCCATAAGTTGACATGACAAATCCTAAGATTTCAAAATTTGCATTTTTCAAGTGCGATTTTACGAATCGTACCTTTACCCTATAACCCGTTTCTAGTATTTTGACACGTGGCTGCTTAAAGCAGACTGGATGTAAAGCAGAATGCGCCTGAAGGCGCATTCTGCTTTACATCCAGTCTGCTTTAAGCTACCATGTACTAGCAAAAAATCCGGAGAAATGGCAGCCCTGTACTCATGTAAATGTCCCATGCAGAGGCATTGGTAAAAAACTGCAAAAGTTACAAATTGTATTTTTGAGTTAATGATTACAATTCAATAATGGATACCTTTGAACATTGAAAGGTTAGCATTGTTTTTACCTACGAATAACATCTCTAAGAGCATTAAAACGTAGAATTCAATGGAATTGAAATTATTGGTGAAATCTCAGAAATTTTATATTTTGATAATGTCCTTTGTTTTTCGCCTACAGAATCTGAACAGGTGTAATAGCTATCAGAATCTGTAAAATGAACCCTTTGCAATATGTTCTCCAAGTATGGCAGGACTTGAACTTATAAGGTGAGAAAGTGATATGGTCAATGCATTGGTACATGTACCTATGAAGGTATGTGCCATTGGTGCTAAGCACACTTGAGTAGTATAATTTTCGAAAATGA
Source organism: Gari tellinella (assembly GCA_922989275.2). Taxonomy (NCBI): domain Eukaryota; kingdom Metazoa; phylum Mollusca; class Bivalvia; order Cardiida; family Psammobiidae; genus Gari; species Gari tellinella. The sequence continues at coordinate 76,232,377 of OV277865.1, read as the reverse complement.
AAGCTCATGTCAATAAATTTAATGTTTTCGTTCGAAATTAACGGCAGAAATTGATCGGCAAAAACACGAATCTCTAGCGCGATGCAAGATTAATTCCGATAATTTCTGTCGAACAGTTGTACAGTGGAGAATCTGTTATTCTTTCCCAATAAACGCGTTTACGCTAAAACTTAATTGCAGTGCAAACAGTTTGGAGCCAGATCAGACGCCGGGTTACCCGGCGTCTGATCAGGCTCCAAACTGTTTGCCACCAAGATAAACAAGAATTATCAGAATTGTCCAAAAGTTGTTCTTTACTACGTTTTAGTGTTTTGCGTTTGCGTACGTTTGCGTTTAAACGGGAAAGAATAACAGATTCTCCACTGTAACCAGCACAAAAGAATGTCGTTTATGTTCCTATTATATTTCCTTTCAATTGTTTTGTTTGTTAACGTCCGTTTCTGCCATCTATGGGCTAATTGGACGCCCCAGAGAGAGAGAGAGTGTGTGGATACAGAAAACTCGGGTGCGATGCCCTACTCTTATTATCAAGTTTTCTGGTTATTATGGATGCCCAGTGTAAAGCACCGATACATCGGGCTCCGGTTTACATAGTCTCAACCGTTGGACTTAATCCGGAAGCGATCGAACTCACGATTCCAGCTACCGCAATCGAGTGTTGTACCAATGGACCACGTCCGCCGGTCGTTTCTATTTGTTTACCTCAAATCTGTGATGAGTTCAGTAAAATAATCGATGGCCGTCGATAGCCATCGATTGCGAGTTGGCTTCCGGTCTGAAATACAGTGGAGAAAACTTAATTATTTCGTTCAAACGCAAACGCATTGCAATGAAATATAGAAAATGACAACCTTTTGACAATTTCGACTACCAGTTTAATTTGGTGGCAAACAGTTTGGAGTCTGATCAGACGCCGGGTTACCCGGCGTCTAATCGGACTCCAATCTGTTTGCAATGAAAATAATAGTTTTAAGTGTAACCGGGGTTAAGAAAATGTTGCCTCTACTGTACTCTGCACGCTGCAAACGGGGCACGAACTGCTAACCTAAACAGCAAACATTGGTAATTTACTAGTCCCAGTTGTGAACGGTAAACTACAGAATCCTAAAGAGGACAAAAAACGTCAAATAAAATGTTTTAGTGAATAGTTCCATCCTTTCTTTTATAGAAATAGTTACAGTAAAACTCATCCTTAAAAAATACTATTAAAATGAAGGCTAGTTGGCTGTATAAAAGACAGGTGGCAGCTTGGATCACGGTGACAGTAAAACACAAAGCTCGTTTAGGAGCTTTCTGTTTTACCGTCACCGTGTTTCACCTTGTATTAATCCATTACCCTATAAATACGTTTTTTACGCCTTTATTCTTCTACAGAAGAGCATAGATCCAATTTATACAGTCATGAATATGTACCATAAGAGTTATCTTAATTGTAGCTTAAAGCATTCAGAGGATAGAGTAAAGCAGAGTGCTTTACTTTCAACCTACTTTACTTGGCCATCTGTCTAATTATCTAATTGGCCATCTAACTCTCTTTAATCTGTCTTCAAAGCTAGACACTGGCTATGGGATAATGCGTTAAGCATTCATCTGTGTTAAACACTTTATATAAGATTTAGTGGTCGTAATAGAGGTGGTCGCAATACAGATGTGGTCGTAATAGGTTTTACTGTACGTTCATTTCGTATGGATGTCATTCTCAGGAGGCGGGGCTTACTCGCCTCCATGAGACACATTCATGTGAAATTAATGATATATTTTTTATGAAACGGAACAGTGTATTATCCATTTTTCTGACTTGTCAAGAGTTAATTTTAGAACAGAATAGTTCATAATGGTAAATAGGTAAGCAAGGTAACATCGAATATATAATCGTACACTTGAGATAAGCATGATCCTCGTGCAGCACGAGACCACTACACTACCTTTACTGAAATGTTGTCCTTTCACAATAAACGCATATACGCTAAAACCAATACTTCTATTGCAAACAGGTTGGATTCAGATCAGACGCCGGGTAGCCCGACGTCTGATCATGCTCCAACCTGTTTGCCACTCAGATGGAAAAACTGGTTTCTACAGTTTAGTGCATTGCGTTTGTGTTTAAACGAGAACAAATAACGTTATCTCTACTGTACATTACGCAAATAAATACAGATATCCGTATCCTAAGTGGCTGTATAGATTTCATCGAGTACGATACTAATCCCTTTTAAAGTTTTAGAATGTTTCAATCTAAAAATAACTCGGACAAGTCAGAAGAAAACAATAAATGCGTTTATATTTTAATTTTTACAGTCCAACTTGTATTAAATGACATTTCTTTAACCCATTACCCAATAAATATGCCTTTTTGCGAATTTAATTTATTACTCCACTAAAGGAAATAGTTCCAATTTATACAGTCAGGAATATGTAGCAAACGAAATATTTTCTATATTCTATCAGATGATAGCTTAAAGCAGGCTGAAAGTAAAGCAGAATGCGCCATACGGCGCATTCTGCTTTACTTTCAACCTGCTTTAAGTGGTCATCTGTTTTCAAAACTAGAAACGTGCTATGGGGTAATGGGTTAAATAGTACAGGAAATAAAAGACAAGTGACTGCTATATGCAGGATAAAGAGGAGCTTTCTGCATAATTTTTGTCTTGCATTTAGCAACAACCTGTGTAAAAGAGGTTGGTTTTTGGCATTGTATTGAGTCAGTGATTGCTCAATACAGGTCCCATTGTACTCTGACAGTTGGGAGCTTTACAGAATTATAAGACGATATTTCGAATATTTATATCTTTTGGGTTATTAGTGTCCCTTGTGGATCATTTTAATGACCAAAATATGAACCAGTCTACTTGGAATTATGGATAGGTTAAAATACTGGTCCATATTAAAAAACAGTGCAGACCCTGATCAGAGGGTTCCTATAGGAGCCATCTGATCTGGGTCGACATTGTTTTCAAATGTATCGAGTGTATCTTAAATAAGGTACATGGTGTTGAAAACGTTACAACAAAGAAACAAACGAAAACTCATGTTGATGCTTTATTGTTCAATAGGGCTTCTTTCTTACTAGTTCTCTCATACTGATGCTTGTCAACCATTCAATCGAGCGTTCTTTCTCAAATACAAATGGCTGCATACTTCAGGAAAACATAATGCAGAATGCTCCTGGCGGAGTGTTTCTACATTTAGTGTGTCCTTCATTGATTCGACAATAAGTTTAAGAAGACCATGCTACGTTTGAATGGCAGACAAACACATAAAGTTCATGATACGTTTGAATGGCATGAAAACACATGAAAGTCCGTGCTACGTTTGAATGGCAAGCAAACACTTGGCGTCCATGCTACGTTTGAATGGCAGGCAAACACATGATGCCCATGTTACGTTTGAATGACAGGCAAACAAATGAAACCAATGCTATGTTTAAATGGCAGGAAAACACATGAAGTTCATGATACGTTTGAATGGCAGGCAAATAAATGAAGTCCGTGCTGCGCTTGAATGGCAGGCAAATAAATGAAGTCCGTGCTGCGCTTGAATGGCAGGCAAATAAATGAAATCCGTGCTGCGCTTGAATGGCAGGCAAATAAATGAAGTCCGTGCTACGTTAGAATAGCAGGCAAACACATGTTTGTATCATAAATGACATGTTCAAATGAGCAATAAAGAATATACAATTCAACCTCGAGTAGCTCTTTGCACGCTTGGTAAATGTTTTGCCTGTAACAATTGTCTGCTATTGTTAAGAGACTATTCTAAATTTCTTTTCAAAACAAGAATCAAAGAGTCAAACAGTTTGGGTCTAGATGAGACTCCGCGTTACCCGGTATCTCATCAGAATCAAAACTGCTTGGAAATGTTGTCATGGTTTCATCGCTAGCGTGCTAAGAGTTAATCCATTACTTCATAATTACGCATTTTTACGCCTCTAAGAATTCATACACTTAAGAAAAGTAGTCCCCAACTAGGATATCCGAACATTTAATATAAAAGTGTATTTCCAGTCCTATTCCTAGATGGGAGCTCAAAGCAAATTGATCGAACATAAGATAGAATGCCCCTTTAAGAATCAGGCTATGGGGATAATCCTTGTTTTGCAGTTGAATGTGGATAATCATTTTGCTGATGTCGAACAAACGTCAAATAGTGGGTCTTTTTTTATTTGACTAAAGCGAATTCGAGTTACCGAGATTCAACTGTATCAATGCAACAGGCAATGTAGTGAAACCCCTCTAAACCGGAACTTCTAAATACCGGATTTCCCTCTAAACCGGACAAAAACGTTGGTCCCGTTTCAAACCCTTCTTTGTTTCAACCGATTACACCATAAATATGTATACGCCTTTGATTTATTCCTTTACTGAAGAAAATACATTAATGAATATGTATCGTCAGAAATATTTTTATATTCTATCAGACGATAGCTTAAAACAGGTTGAAAGTAAAGCAGAATGCGCCTTAAGGCACAATCTGCTTTACTTTCAAGCTGCTTTAAGTGATCAGTAAGCGTCTATACTAGAAATAAGTTATGGGTTAAAACCCCTCTAAACCGGAAACCTCTTTAAATCGGAAATTTATATTATCCCCACACATGTCCGGTTAAGAGGGGGTCACTGTAGTTTCCCGACATCCAAAGGTGACATAAATTGCTATCATAAACATTAAACAGTGTAGAACTTGATCAGATATGACGCGAAGAAATCCGATTAGGTTCTACACGGTTCACGTGTTAATACTATATTAAATAACCTTCAAAGGACACAAATCAAAAATCAATTGAGTTGAGTGGCCAGCCATTTAGCGAAAAGAGATTCGACACGACAGTTTAGTGCAGGACAAGAGTAAAGCAGAAAACCCATATAGAAACCTGCATTATTTTTGTCACGTATTAACACATTACTCCATAGATACACTTTTTACGCCTGTAATTTATCCATGTACTCGAGAAAATAGTTCCAATTTATACAGATGGAAGCCTAAAGCAGAATGAGTGTAAGGCATATGCGACTTAATTCACCCCTGAACTTTTTAATGGAACAATCCCAATTTCAAAATAAGTCTAGTCCATTTTAACTATTTAGGGTTGATTTTAATATATTTCAAAACGATGAATAGTGTAAACCCTGGTATGAGGGTTTCTAAAGATAAACAGTGTATACTCTGATCTGAGGGCTCTTTAAGGAGCCCTCTGATCTTGGTATACACTATTTTTATGAGACAAGTGTAATAATTATAGGTACAGTGGAGAATCTGTTATTCTTTCCCAATAAACGCGTTTACGCTAAAACTATTATTTGCAGTGCAAACAGTTTGGAGCCAGATCAGACGCCGGGTAACCCGGCGTCTGATCAGGCTCCAAACTGTTTGCCACCAAGATAAACAAGAATTATCAGAATTGTCCAAAAGTTGTTCTTTACTACGTTTTAGTGTTTTGCGTTTGCGTACGTTTGCGTTTAAACGGGAAAGAATAACAGATTCTCCACTGTATGACGTCACCAATGACGTAAGAATAACAGATTCTCCACTGTATACTGTAAATGACGAGTATACTCGTCGCTAGAATTGAATGTGTTAAGGCACATTCGTCTTTACTCTCAGGCTGCTTCAAGTGGTTACTTGTTATCAATACTAGAAGCAGGCTATGAGGTAAAGGGTTAAGGCACATTCGTCTTTACTCTCAGGCTGCTTCAAGTGGTTACTTGTTATCAATACTAGAAGCAGGCTATGGAGTAAAAGATTATTCAGCCGTTTGTTCTTTTAGGGCCTTATGACTCCTCAACCCAAGTTTGTTACCAACGAGAACAAAACAGTTAATATAAAAATATAAAGACAAACCAGAACAAAAACAGAACAAAGATTGTCAATCAATCATTTACAATATATCATAACAAATCTAAAGAACTTTACCTTACTTAAATCACAATAATATATTAGTATTGTATATATGAAACAGGCAATTCAGTTATTATAACAAATCTGAAGAATTTTAACACAATATATTATTGATATTCATGAAACAGGCAATAGTTTCCCGCCATCCAAACCCTAATAAAATGTTATCATAAATACTAAACAGTGAAGATTCTGATTAAACTTGAAATGATGACCTATTCTCAACCTACATCAGTGGTTTTCACTACTAGCAAGAGGCTATGGAGTATATGGTTATTGAGCCGTTTGTTCTTTCAGATCCCTATGACCGCTCACAAGTTTGTTTCAAACGAGAACAAAATAGTTAACATACAAAGATTGACAATAAATCAATCACAACAAATAATAACAAATCTGAAGATTTTTAACTTAACCCTTTCTCCAATAAAAGCGCCTTTTAGACCATTGAATTTATTCACCCACTGAAGAAGATAGTTCGTCATAATGTAACCACCATAAGATATTTTTCTATACCTAGCAGATGGTAGCTTGAAACAGGTTAAAAGTAGAACAGATTGCGACTTGGGGGCGCATTCTGCTCTACTTTCAATCTGCTGTAAGTGGTCACATGTCTTCAAAATAAGAAACAGGCTATAGGGTAATAGGGTAAAGGGTTAACTTAAATAACAATGATACATTAGTAGTGTGCATATATAATAGGGAAAATGTCAATGTAGATAAAGATATATTTATAATCTGATGTCTTCAAAATAAGAAACAGGCTATGGAGTAAAGAGTTAACTTAAATCACAATTATATATTAATACTGTATATAGATCAATGGGGAAATGTCTATGTAAATATAGATTTGATTTTTAAGTACCGAGTCTTACACTTATTCATAAATAGTTTCATTTCAATGTTGTTGTTTTTTAAGCCAAATCAGCAAAATGTTTCAAATTAAAGTAAACTAGACGATGTGTTTCTTTAATCAAAACTTCAATATTTATAATTTCTGACGGAGGGTAAAGTATCCGTTTTGTATCGAATTCGTAAACAGGATATGACGTCTCGGCATATACCACGTTTTAAATTTTGCCTCAGAAGTAACACTTTTAATACATACGCCGACATACCAGCGTGAGAAGCTATGTTGTCATCGTGAAATATAGTATATGAATATGACGTCATTAAAGTTACGCATTTAATACATACGCTGACATACCAGCGTGTTGAAGCTATGTTGTCATCGTGAAATATAGTATATGAATATGACGTCATTAAAGTTACGCATTTAATACATACGCTGACATACCAGCGTGTTGAATCTATGTTGTCATCGTGAAATATCGTGCCCCCTCTCTACAACGACATCCAATGGGAGACACATATTGTGTGTGTTGTACGGAGGGAGTCGTTATAGAGAGAGAAAATTAAGACTTGGCTTACATTTGCAAACAGCTTGATTCCAGATCAGACGCCGCGTAACGCGGCGTCTGATCAGGATTCAAGCTGTTTGTCACTGGTCAATATATGTATTCTATCAAAATCTCCACTTATATGTAACTGTAAGAGAAAACAGCAGAATACAATCTTAAGCAGACGATATTGCATCAGTAAAAGAGTTAAGACTTAATTATTCCGTTTAGGGAATTACGACGAGTGTCGTTGTAAGGAGGGAGTCGTTGTTGGGAGGATGTTGTAGAGAGGGAACGCTGTATATGAATATGACGTCATTAAAGTTACGCATTTAATACATACGCCGACATACCAGCGTGAGAGGCTATGGTGTCATCTCGAAACACACGATGGCTATGCCTCAGAAACCAACCTCGTATAAATATGTGGTCCACTGCGTGCTTTTCTTTCCCATGGCATTTAGTACACCTATGTACTATTGAGACGGCGAATGGTGGCATTATTTTGAGAACTTGCTTGTAGTTGGATTTGAAGTGTTTCGCGGTCTTACATTGGAATTTCGGTCCAGTGTTGAAGGACCCCAGCATCATCACGTGGGTCATGTTGGAGGTGTGATTCATCAAACGTTCTATTTGTGCTAGGTTTCGGCCATCGTGGGTCTCGTACTGAGGCACATTCGGCTCAAAAAATGGAAGGTCGAATATCTGTTCCGATAGTTGCGTGCAGATAGTTACCCCTGTAATAGAACAACATTTCGATACAAGAAACAGTGATGAGTTCAGTAAAGAAATCGATGGTCGTCGATGGCCATCGATTGCGAGTTGGTTACTGGTCTGAAATACAGTGGATAAAACGTAATATTTTCGTTCAAACGCAAACGCATTGAAATGAAATATAGAAAATAACCGTGAGTTTGACAATTCAGACTACTAGTTTTAATGCGAGTGGCAAACAGTTTAGAGCCTGGTCAGACGCCGGGTTACCCAGCGTCTGTTCAGACTCCAAAATGTTTGCAATGAAAATAGTTTAAGCGCAACCGGGGTTATTTGGAAATAAACTGTTTTCTCTACTGTACTTGCACGCTGCACACGGGACACAAACTACTAACCTAAACAGCAAACAATGATAATTGAACACGCTACTGAATAGTAGCGTGTTCAGATAATTAATCTGAGCCAATCGGAGGCCATTTACAAAAGCGACATGTATTGTACGATATCGTTGGGCAGCTACGCGAACAGCTTCGAAGGTAAAGTGCCGAAGCGAACAGGAAATCCAAAACGGCGACTAACTGAGTACACGAGGCACCGCTGAACAGTACTGAGGTAATTTCGTCAATAAACCTACCTCTACCGATACGCATTGTAACTAACAAAGCATGTTATATTAATATTTATAACATAACAGACGGCGTGAGCATTGGATAACACCCGTTGTTTAAATGTCATATATAATATAACTAGTTAAATAACTATGCAAATGAGCTAAGCCACGACGTCGTTACTTGTGACGTCATTAAAATGCGTTCTATGCGTTCAATTTCCAACGTCTTCTTTCCATCATGTAGATTCAATTTATAGATTTTTGGTGTAATTTATCAAAATAAGATCTACATGAAAGTGCCGATTAATACATATAATAACATAAACATTATGCTAGTGAACGGGGTTACTTTGGAACAACTTTTTTTCCTGTATAGATCTACTTATATCGCGCTAAGCATGCACTTGACCTCAAAGGCTGCGATAAATAATTTTTCTAGGTTATGTTATAAAAAGAATATAACATTCGTGTTAATAATTTATTGGATTGATCAAACTCGTCGTTTTAGAAAACGATAAAAACTCGACAAAGCCTCGCTTTTATCGTTTACTAAAAGACTCGTTTAATAAATCCAATAAATTATGAACACTCATGTAATATCCTATATTTAAATCTTTTGTATGTGGTAAAATTGATGACACAATTTCATCACCAAACCACAAGTATAAAGTTTTAAAAGCTCTGTTCTACGAACAGGCGAGCTAAAAGTCCGAACATTTCGGAATAATCAGCAGAAAAGGCGGCCCTGAGGATGGAATGTATTGTAAAATTCTACCTTCTATTTTTTTGAATGTTATCTCGAGGAACCCTCTTGGATCCGCTAAATCCTCAATGTCAGTATCGTTGTCAAATCCATAAAACACCGACTTCCTAATTTTTTTCTTGCTGAGAAACAGAAGTCCATACATATTCATGGTGTCGTTTGTTGGTTCGAAGCAGAACTCGTTTCCCCAGAGGCTAGTCTCGTTCGTGGCATATAACAAACACAGGCGGCACTCTGCTGTGAGGTCCATTAGTTCCGTTGAACAGTTGTTAACCGTGCATGCATACAATGCTTTTCCCGATGTAATATTGACTTGAGAGCTGTTACTGCAAAAACTATCTATACAGACAAGAAGGTCCACGATATCGGGGCAGATGGGTGTGTCTGGCGCCCTCTGGACCATACCGGCAGTGCTAACCGCGTGTTGGTATGTGTGATTCACCCCAAGTAAGATTTCTTCCAAATCCGATTGGAACCACACCCCTTGTAGACAAGCGAAGTCAGCGTCGAAGTAATTCAGCTGGCGGATGATGGCGGCCAGTCGGTAGTCACGTGGCATCACCATCCAGTTGTTTAGTCCCGCATTGCGAGTGACCATGGTCAAGTCTTTGAAGGACGAGGAGACCAATACTACCAGTGTGGAGATTGTAACAATGGCTGACAGCGCCAGAAGCTTCATGGTCATCTGGGATTGATCTAGAACAGAAGAAATATGTTCCCTTTGTCATACACAGTAAAGTACAACTAGTGGAATAGTAACTGATTTTCACTTGAAGTGGATTGAAATTGAAACAGTAGACCTTAAAGCACATTCTGCTTTACTTTCAGCCAGCCTTAACCCTTTACCTCATAGAAGCGACTTTTAGCACATCTAATTTATTCCTCCGCTGAAGAAAATAGTTCCAGTTTATACCCTCATGAACAATTACCATAACACATATTTTTATATAGCCTAGCAGATGGTAGTTTAAAGCAGGCTGAAAGTAAAGCAGAATGTGCCTTAAGGCACATTCTGCTTTACTTTCAACCTGCTTTAAGTGATCACCTGTCTTTAATATTATGAATAGGTTATTGGGTAAAGGGTTAAGCCTTAATCATTGTATTACTTCAATTTATATACGCTCAGTGCAAAAAGAAACGCACACTTTTATTACAATATTATCTGTATGTAGAAGGAACGTATTTGTGAAATAATCTTTTCATTACAGTCAGTAGTTCCGTATTGGGCCATCAATGTTGAAAATGGGAGGTTTATCATTGAATTGGTAATATCACAACCTGTACAAATCGGTGCGGTATTTTCAACAGGCACTAGTTAACTCTTTCGCTGCCAAATTAATCATGAGATTTTTATCCCACCACCGTTTCATTGTCGTCTGCTTCAATTTTGTTGTTAGCAAGATGGTTTCAAAGTAAGATTCAAAGTAATATGACTTAAAGTATATCTATACGAGTGTCAAACAGTTACGCGTTACGCGGCGTCTGATCAGGATCCAAACTGTTTGAAAACGCGCCTTTTGACGTCATTTAGAGTGAAAGGGTTAAAATACAGCACAGTAATTTTAAGTATATGTTTTTCTAAACTTGTGGCAGAATTAAATTGATCTTGAGATATGGTGTTAGTATCTTAAAAAAGTCTCTTAATCTACGCCTGATCACAATGTGCGTTTCTTTTTGTACTGAGTGTACTTTGCCATTAGTTATTGTCTTCAGCTTGTTACTAGCATTGAAAACAGATTATCACCTGAGGCGGATTGAACGTAACATTATATACAATAATATAAATAGAGGATCTTACACGAGTGCTCACTAATTATCATTTTCAATAAACGAGTTGACTAAAACAATATGACGCGAGCCTTGGCGAGCGTTATATTTATTTTAGTCAACGAGTTTTATTAAGAATGATAAATAATGAGCACGAATGTTAGATCCTATTTATCACAAACATTTTAAAACCCTTTTAAGTCAACTGAATCCGTAGTCTTTTGTCTCTCCGCCATATATATTTTCCGCCAAAACTTGACGTTGTTTACAGTAACGCCATGGCAAATGACGTCAGTTGGCGCCCCGCTTCATGCAGCACTCGTAGACGAACAGGTACGGCCGGAGCCAAAATATTAATATTTCACTATAGTTTATTGAATGGCTTTATAACACTCCCAGAGTCGGTTTTATGTGATAATACATAATATACTTTCAATCAACGTCAAGTTTCAATCACTATTAATGTTGATGCCTTTATTTGACCAAACTTGGTCAATACACTTATTTACCCTAAGTAAGCAGTATCTCTTGCTAATGGTTATGGTCCAGATCAGACGTAACCGCAAAATGCGTGGTCCGATCGGAATCCAAACTATTAATTAATAAGTTAGTCCGGTTATGAAGTTATAATAATGACCAGGGCTCCAGATAAGAGGGAGTAATCTAAACAAATCCAACATTTTCTCACTTATTTTAGTACCAAATCCTATGGTGTTACTACTCATTAGAATCGTCTCTTCGAGACGATTCTATTGAGTAGTGACACCATAGGGTTTAATGCAGCAATAAAGATTTTAGTATTTGAAATACTCCCCTTATCTGGAGCTCTGAATGACAGTGAAAAGGTTAATTGTGTATATTCGATGCTCTGTGGAATATGTTTATATACAAGTTACATGTACATTTCTACATGATGTGTAAATAATTTTAACCATGAGTCAAATACAGTCGAACTTTGATATCTCGAACTCTGTTAAATCGCACATACCCGTATTTCCAAGTTAAAACGTGGCTTAGCCCACGTTTTAACTTTGAAATATGGGTATGTTCGATCTAACCGAGCATGAAATAAGGCAGTTTATGTGTCGAACTATCGGATAGTTCGAGTTAATCGAGTTCGAGATATCGAAGTTCGACTGTAGTTTAATTTGAACACATAGTCAATTCAAATTTTATTGGCATTAAACATATACAATGTTCATAGCCATATAACATATAAACATTCTAAAGTACTAGATCAGGAAAATATAATTACATAAGCAAGAGAAAAGTATGAAAATATATAAGATTATTGAAATTGTGAATTTTATGGTATACAAAATAAGATAATGATTCCAAATGAAGATGAAGTAAATCAGCTGAGTCATAATAACTACTAGTAAATATACAAAAGTAAATATTTAGAAGTATATTGTAAAAGGAGTAAACCAAACGTACAGGTAAAATTGGATCGTATGGCACACCTATTGTTCCCAATGTTTACAAACATTGCAGGTAAAAACATTGCAGGTAAAAGGACAAAATCAAAGATGTTTAAGCCAATCTCTACAGGTAAGTGGCCGTGTAGTCCTCCAGAGGTAATATCGGAAGTATATTAGACTATTGAATAATTTGGTGGTTGTTGGTTCGAATCTCACTGCGGCCAACACTTTTTTTTTTTTATCAAAATCATCAATGATCAATTTTGTTTTTTTCTGACGTTCCGCTCTTTATGGGACATTTTCTTGTTGTTTAAAATAGTTCTTCTAGAGACTTTCTTCATAGCCTGTGCTCGTACCATGGAGTGCTTGGGTCTTAAACGTAAAACACTGAACGAGACCCAATAGTACGGGGCCCCGTTTCATAAAAGATCTTACGACAAATGTTGTCGTAAGTCAAAACTTTAAAATACATTTAATCTCTGATTTCTCTATCTAATCCTGTCTTGTGACATCTTTTTGGAATCGTCTTTTCAAGACGATTCCAAAAAGATGTTACAAGACAGGATTAGATGGAGAATTAAATAATAATTGGGACTTTTATAATATGACTTACGACAACATTTGTCGTACGAAGTTTTATGAAACGGGCCCCTGGTATGTTTTGTTTACATTTTAAGTAGGTTATGTTGATGTGCTATGCGATCTAAAACGGATTCCTGTATTCTGTAAACTTGTAGATAATACTGTCTTGTACATGTACACTCAGTGCAAAAAGAAACGCACATTGTGCTCAGGCGCAGATTAGGATACATTCTTTTAAAGGAAAATTAGAAAAGAAAGACCATATCTCAAGATTTATTTAATTCTGCAACAAGTTTAGAAAAAAATACTCAAAAAACATTGTGCTGCCTTTTAACCATTTCCCTCCTAATGACGCCAAAAAGCGTTTGCAAACAGTTTGGATCCTGATCAGACGCCGCGTAACGCGGCGTCTGATCAGGATCCAAACTGTTTGACACTCTTATAGATTTCATTTAAGTCATTCTACATTGAATTTTACTTAGAAACGATCTTGCAAACAACAATTGAAGCAGACGACAATAAGACGTTGAAGGGGTAAAAACCTCACGATTAATTTGGCAGCGAAAGAATTAACTACAACTTGTTTAAAATACCGCACCGATTAGTGCAGGTTGTGATGCTACCAATTCAATAATGATTTAATAATAATTCACAAATACGTTCCTTCTACATAAAAATAAGATTGTGATACAAAATGTGCGTTTCTTTTTGTACTGAGTGTATATTATGTTATGTTGAGGGACTCATGGAAGATTGATATTGTCAAATGAGTTCTCGTTAAATAAAGTCTTTACTATGATTATTATACTGCGAAAAAAAGTTTAGTCATTCATTAAGGATGCAAACCACACCTGCGCTGTACAATTTATCATTCATATTGCATAATGACATAAGAAACCGAACTTCATAGAAAAGAGACAAATATCGACTGTGCTTTAAACATCTGTGTATAGGGAGGTAACTCCCCTTGCATTGTAACTGCTTTACCAGTCATAAACATGATTTCTCATGGTTTCCTCGTGAAAGTTAGCAGTTGTGTTGGAAAAGGAGCCAGGAACAAAAATTTAGTCTTTTGGAGAATTATTTATAACTGTATACAATCGTTCGTTCAAAATGCCATTTTTCAAATTACCTCCCTTTGCATTGAAAAGAGTACAATTTGGATCAACAATACTCGGAAAAAGATATTGCAATAGATATCTCTCAATGCCACCCCCTTAACTGTGAACCTCACTTTATTTTCTGCCGTTCCATATTTTTTTGATATTGCTTTCCAGACATACAGAAAGTTGGGAATGTTGTATATGGGAAATCCCATGTTTAGATTCTAACAACTGTCTAATTTGTTCTCGCTCGAAAGTATCCCTATTTTTTTGGAGTGTCTTTTTAGACCAAACATTGATACTGTGAAGTTAATATGCATTTGGTGCAAAATCTCCAAACTTTATTTTACAAAGAATTCGTGAAAATATTACGATCACACTTTGTTCAGTCACAAATACTGTTTTCATTGCATGAAGTTATTTGAATATGGTCAAGTCATTTGTTGGTCGACTTTTTGGTGACCGATATCTGCTACTGAAATTCCCGGAATACATACTTGTACATTTTCTTTTGTGTACATCAATTCGTAGAAAATTAGTTTCCATTCAAGCGAAAATCTTCATACACATGTATAAGGAATTTGGTCAATTTCTGCACGTGCTATTCGTGCATTTGCCGTGTGTACATGTATACGTTCGTGCTAAAAAAAAAAAAGGAGGGACCGAGGCAAGGCAAGGCACGTGTACAGTCGAAACTCGATGCCTCGACTCGCTTAAATCGATCCTCTAGTATTTCATAACTTAAATTTTCTATTAGCCGACCCCGCTTGAGTCGAACATATTATGTATTTTAAAGTTAAAACGTGGCTATGTTCGAACTAACGCGAGTTCGAATTATCGGGTTTCGACTGTAGGCGTAGTCTGTGTTGAGAGAGCGACCCTCCTGCCATGCGTTCAGTAAAGAAATCGATGGCCATCGATTGCGAGTTGGCTACCGGTCTAGTACAGTGGAGAAAACATTTTCTTTCCATATAACCCCGGTTACGCTTAATCTATCATTTTAATTGCAAACAGTTTGGAGCCAGATCAGACGCCGGGTAACCCGGCGTCTGATCAGGCTCCAAACTGTTTGCCACTCAGATTAAAACTGGAAGTCAAAATGTCAAAAAGTTGTCATTTTCTATACTTAAATGCATTGCGTTTTAACGAAAGAATTACGTTTTCTCCACTGTATTTCAGACCGGTAGCCAACTTGCAATCGATGGCCATCGATTTCTTTACTGAACTCGTCACTGATATATGGCTTCCTCGCTGTCCGAGCTCGGTAAACCCATTGTTAAATAACCCCTTCACACCCGGTGGGTTCTTCCGTGCTTATATACTACTCAAAGTTTGCTAAGGGTCAAAGGTATAGCCTTTGGAACCAATGCATTGACCCTATCACTTTCTTATTTTATAACTTTCCATAGATTTGTTTAATTTCAACTAAATTTTCAGGAGGTGTAGCTAGATATCCATTGTACTAGTTCTTATGTGACTTACACATGTAAACATCACTTTTTCGCAGAAAACTGCAAAATTGTGTTTGAGTTAATTAACATGATTTACAATTTAATAATATGTACCAATTGAACATTTAAAGGTAAAACATTGGGTTTTTTGCAACGAAAAACATCTAAAAAATATATAAATGTAGACTTCAATGCATTTGAAAATTTTGATGAAATCTCAGAAATTTCACATTTTGATAATTTCCTCGGGTTTCGCCTACAGGGCCTTGTCAAGAATAAATGTTATCTCAATACGTAAAGTGAACCTTATTAAATAAACATGTATGTTTAGTGCATATAAGAGGTTGTTAACACGAATGTGTACCCTGAACGGAACAGCCATAACCCACTGTACTGAAGCAACGTAACAAAATGATTCGCTGAGGACAGATCCACATGCCCCGCCTTATCTCCGTATGGTAGCCACAGAGTCCTGCCATCTCGTGAAAACGCGTCTATAAGAATTAAATGTCATTTTTTTCAATGGAATAGAATTGGGATAATGTAAATATATAAACTTACCCTTTCCTTGTCGAAGTTGCAATCAGCAGCGCTCCGATCGCGGACTTTCTTTAACTTTTGTCAATCCAATCCTCAGTGTCTCTGAAAATAACCGAATGAGATATACAGTAAAACCTCTTTTGCGACCACCTCTATATAACGACCACCTCTATATATCGACCACTCCTATATAACGGCCACTATACAAACGGAAAACTGACTGCATAAATTTACTGACAGCTTAAAACAAGATAAACGTTACGTCCACATCACTTTAAGCAGTCACCTGCTTTAAAAACCTGATAGTAAACACAGTTTAGTGGTCGTAATAGGGAGGTTTTACTATACTGTGATAGCTGTAAGTAAATACTGTTTAACCTCGTTATCTCGCAGTCTGCTGTTGCCTTTTATTATATACAGTGGAGAATGTGTTATTTTTTCTCAATAAACGCGTTTACGCTAAAACTATTATTTGCAGTGCAAACAGTTTGGAGCCAGATCAGACGCCGGGTAACCCGGCGTCTGACCAGGCTCCAAACTGTTTGCCACCAAGATAAACATGAAATATCAGAATTGTCCAAAAGTTGTTCTTTTCTACGTTTTAGCGCTTTGCGTTTGCGTTTGCGTTTGCGTTTGCGTTTAAACGGGAAAGAATAACAGATTCTCCACTGTACCTATCAATGATTTATAGAGATTTCTCAGATAAATTTCATATAGTCACAGATGATATCACTAGTGATCTCACTATTGTGAAGTCACGTCACAATTTAGTGACGTCTCACATAAATTAATTTGTTTCTGTAAAAACGTCAATAAAATGTATATAATAAATAGAATAATCAATTCCTTTGAATAAATATGAAAAATATATCACGAGAATGGGTTGTTATCTGGTTAAAAAACTCGTCCTGCGGACTCGTTTTTTAACCAGATAACAACCCATTCTTGTGATGTATGTTGCATATCAATCCGAAGGAATTGGTTATCCTCTATTTATTAGGTCGAAATGCGATATCTCAAATTCACTGAGGTCTAACATATCCGTATTTTAAACCTATTTGACGCTGTTCCCAAACAAGATGCGTATGTCAAATCTTTTTTCACTTCTTCATCGGATTCAACATCGGATTGAAACTATCTGCAGTTTTTCTAAAACATTTTTGACAGAAACATTAAGATGAGTGGCAAACAGTTTGAATCCAGATCAGACGCCGCGACACGCGGCGTCTGATCTGGGTCCAAACTGTTTGTAAATGTAAGTCAGTGGTATTCATCTTCCCTCCCCATAACGACTCCCCCGAACACCACGTAATATGCGTCTCCCATTGGGTGTAGTTGTAGAGAGGGAGCAATCGAATGAAATTAAATTAGACTGGCAAGTTCGACTTATCTCTAAGTTCTGTCATTTATACTCAGTCAAAAAAGAAAGTACCCACATTTTACATTTACTTTTACATAAGGATAATTCTAAAGCTCTACATCTTATAAGGTACCTTATTAAACCAGATTTCTTATATTTAAAAGGCTCATACACAGGTATTTGACTAATAGATCTAGATCTATAAAAAAGTTTTTTATTAGACTTTTTTGCCGTATATACAAAGACAATGTATACAATGGGGATCGAACAGGTAGTTCAAACTCTCAACCTCAACTTAAACTGCTGCTAAAAATTGACTAGATCACCGTTATTCTCTAGTGGTGCCCTCGGGAAATTATTAATTGATCAATATTCAGGGCTCCAGATAAGGGGAGTATTTCAAAAACTAAAATCTTTATTTCTTCATTAAACCCTATGGTGTCACTACTCATTAGAAGCGTCTCTTCGAGACGCTTCTAATGAGTAGTAACACCATGGGATTTGGTGCTGAAATGAGTGAGAAAATGTTGGATTTGTTCAGTTTACTCTCTCTTATCTGGAGCCCTGAATATTTACTTTTTTATTTGATCAAATTCCGTCAAATAACGCCACAGTATGTGAATTTATAATTTGTGCATAAAAGTTATAATAGTCGTAATACATAATTATAAATTCAGCTTAACTCTTCCACTGCCAATGTAGCCAAAAGGCGAACAATTTTGGACCTGATCAGTGATGAGTTCAGTAAAGAAATCGATGGCCGTCGATTGCGAGTTGGCTATCGGTCTGAAAGACAGTGGAGAGAACGTAATTCTTTCGTTCAAACGCAAACGCACTGCAATGAAATATAGAAAAAGACAACTTTTTGACAATTTTGACTACCAGTTTTAATCTGAGTGGCAAACAGTTTGGAGTCTGATCTGGCTCCAAACTGTTTACAATGAAAATAATAGTTTAAACGTAACCGGATTTATTTGGCAAGAAAATGTTTTCTCTTCTGTACTCTGCACGCTGCACACCCTAAACAGCAAACAATAGTAACAGACGTCCTTCCCAATATTTCATCACAAACCCGTTTGGGAAAGAATACAGTGGAGAATATGTTATTCTTTCCCGTTTAAACGCAAACGTACGCAAACGCAAAGCACTAAAACGTAAAAAAAGAACAACTTTTGGACAATTCTGATAATTCGTGTTTATCTTGGTGGCAAACAGTTTGGAGCCTGATCAGACGCCGGGTTACCCGGCGTCTGATCTGGCTCCAAACTGTTTGCACTTCAAATAATAGTTTTAGCGTAAACGCGTTTATTGGGAAAGAATAACAGATTCTCCACTGTAGCACAGGATTCCAGATACGAATGGAGTGAACAGAACAAATCCAACATTCTCACCAATTAGAACACCAAATCGTATGGCATCTCGAAGAAACAATTCCAATGATTAGTCACACCATAGGGTTTAATGCGAAAATAAAGATTTCAGTTTTTGAAATACTCCCCTGATCTGGGATAACCTCTTTTCAACTGTATATTTTTCATATTCAAAAAATGAACGTTGAAAACTGAATGCGTGGAACCCTTTTAGGGTTATTTTGCAGCAATGCCAAACGCCGAAAGGGGTCTGGCCGTCGGGGATCTTATTAACCCTTTACCTGAAAGCAGAATGCGCCTTAGGGCGCATTCTGCTTTGACGTAACGTCAAAAGCTCATGCCCCACGGCGTTACACATGACGTTGAAATACAGTTGCACTAGTATAGATCTACCAGGCTAATATATAATCTATACATCTACCATTTATCGTGGTTTTTTCACTGATGACGTAAATATAATAAATACTGGTGACGTCAATTATGACATCAGTTTCCGCATTAAAAATCAATATTGGCTGCATCGGTACGGTTGGTTTTCCCGCACGATCCCAAGTAGGTACATCTGTCATATTCAATGTGTTTGAGGAGTGGAAAATGAAAAGGCTGTCGAGACTTTGAAGACATAAAAGAGGAAAGCAGGGTTTGGTTTGTTGACTGTAAGCAGTTGCGCATACAGTAAATGAGTCCATCTATTTTATTTAAAGTACAGGATATGACAATCAGGCTAGACTCAGGTCAACATCTGTATGAATATGCGGCGTCTGATCAAGGTCTACATTCTTTACAATTCATGGGTACGTGCCATGTTTTCTGGCCCATACAGATCAGTATCAGTTGCGGCAATTTCAATGTGGTAACGTATATTTGTTTACGCTGCTACGTTTTATAACTTGAAATTCACTCTTGGTTGGATCCACAGGTACTTGACACATACTTTATTATCTATTAACCCCCCCCACCCCCCCCCCCCCCCCCCCTTTTTAAAAAAAAAAAAAATTTTTTTTTATTTTTACTACTATTATAGATACAAGGTAAACAGCGCAATTCAACACCTAGTCTTTACTATCGACTTAAGCTGATGCTAAAATAGACTCGATCGCCAATATTCTCTTGTGGTATCCTCGGGAAAGGATTAATTTATCAATATCTACTTTTTTATTTCATCAAATTCCGTCAAATAACGCCACAGTATGTGAATTATAACGAAAATAAGCATCAAAAAGTTTTCTGTCGTTTTCCATGGTACATAGCAACGAATGTACATGTAGGGGTGATCTGTTATTTGTCCACAATAAACGGCCTATGCCACTGGAACTTTCACCAAATATTATAAATCATCTTTAAATGAAATATTATCAGTTTTATATAATTTACATAGAATGCAAAATTTAAAAGAAACTTTACCTGTTTAATTTTGACCAATGAGATCGCTCCGTTCATTCAATTCATTCCGGTATTCAAAATGGCATTCACAATGAAATGAGTCTTTCACTTGTCAATTTCATGCCAAATTACATGTATATTTCATATAGCTGATAGTGAAGAGGGTCATGTTCCGACACAAACGCGTTTGCTCTAATGAAATTAGGTGAAAGTTTCAGCCGTAAAGGCCGTTAAATGTGCAAACCGACTAGATTACCCCTTATTTTGGGCAATAAATTCTGTACCAAGAGAACGACATAAAACTTTTTGATGAAAAATTTTCGTTATAATTTACGTACTGTGGCGTTATTTGACGGAATTTGATGAAATAAAAAGTAGATATTGATAAATTAATCCTTTCCCGAGGATACCACAAGAGAATATCGGCGATCGAGTCTATTTTAGCATCAGTTTAAGTGGATAGTAAAGACTAGGTGTCGAATTGCGCTGTTTACCTTGTATCTATAATAGAAGTATAGTAAAAAAAAAAATTTTTTTTTTTAAGGGGGGGGGGGGGGGGGGGGGGGGGGGTGTTAATAGATAATAAAGTATGTGTCAAGTACCTGTGGTTGGATCTAGAGTTGTACGTAGAGCTAGTCAATAAAAAACTGTTGTTATTTATATTTTTACACGATGGTCTTTTCTTTTCAAATATACCAGTTTGTTTCTATTTCAATTTACACGGAAGTTTCTTTTTTTATATCTGCAAATTTCTTTTAGATATAAACAAACACAAACAAACACAACCTCGAAAAATGTTTAAACGTTGTCTAATTATTCGAACGTCAACGTTACACATTATAAACCAGCGTCTGGGACATTTCTTAGGGACAATTTGTTTGGTAAATTACAAAATGAGTAAATTGAAAAGTACAATAATCTATATATCAAAATAATCGCAAGAAAAAGTGTATTTTTCCTATCAGACTATTTTTTGGCTAAAATTCATTATTATTTGAATAAAACAGCGCCAGTTTTCGGAATAATTAAATATGACGTTGTTTTCTTACTTGGGACATTTGAATGGACAATCCATTTCACGGATTACAGAAATATCTGAAGCGCTTTTGGTAAAACGACACTATATTTCAAAACAGGACAAAAAGTGTATTTTGCCAACAAGAATTAATGAACTAATATAAATTATTTATATGTCAGATGTTTGATTGAAAACAGTGCTTACAATTTTTTGGGAGCATGGGACAAATTCTCTTACTTTGATTCATCCTCCATTCTGTCTTCCATTAATGTAGAATTTTAAAACAGTTGTGTGCATTATATCTAAAAATGATGTTCCATCAACGCTGCAGACGAAATGTATGCAATTACCCGCGTTTGAACGGAACACGTACGTTTCTTCACAAACAGCTGTATGAAAATGTAACATGGACATTGGATTTTTTACTGATCATTACTAGTAATGACGACTCATTTAATCACGTTTTGTATATTTCTAAAATATGAATGCATCATGACATTCAGCAATCTTGGACGTTCATTTTGATATATAACATTAGTATTGTACTAAATCTTTACATGCTTTGAAAGGCAAAATTAACGGTCATGTGAGCATATTTCAAAGGGGGCATGAGCTTTTGACGTTACGTCTTTACTTTCAGCCTGCTTTAAGCTATCATGTGCTTGAATATAGAAAATATTCCCTATAAAACATATTCATTACTGATTAAATTGGAACTATTTTCTTCAGCGGATGAATAAATCATATCCGCTAAAAGGCGCTTCTATTGGGGAAAGGGTTAATATGCATGACTCAACGGCTTCCAAACCAACAATACGCGTATTTTTTTTGCGTTTAAACACCCTTTATTTAGAGCGAGATCGGGATCAAACCACAAGAAATAGCATTTCCAATGATTGAAATAACTGGAAATAAGTTTACCACGAGGCCACTTGAAGTTTTCAATATTGAAAAACTGACGGGGAAAAAAGTTAAATGCGACATTTAAATATAATACATAGTTATGAAAAAGGCGTTTTCTGAGGCACAAATTGTGTCATTTTATTTTTTCCTTTTATGTTAAAGTATTGTACTTTAACATCATTGTTTCTTTTATACATGTTTAGGTTAATTTTTTTTATTTTTTTGAAAATTCATTGCCATTGCTATATTTTGCAACAAGGTCGCTCAAACAGACACCGCTGCAACTTGCAAGACAAGTAAATCTAAATAAAGTAAAACGTTTCAAAGCGACCACTTAAAGTGCATTATTTGGTGTTTATTGCCGTTCGCTGCTTACAGAAAGGTGAAATTGAAACAAAACCCCTGAAATGAGCTTTCTATTCTACAGTGGAGAATCTGTTATTCTTTCCCGTTTAAACGCAAACGTACGCAAACGCAAAGCACTAAAACGTAGAAAAGAACAACTTTTGGACAATTCTGATAATTCTTGTTTATCTTGGTGGCAAACAGTTTGGAGCCTGATCAGACGCCGGGTTACCCGGCGTCTGAGATGGCTCCAAACTGTTTGCACTGCAAATAATAGTTTTAGCGTAAACGCGTTTATTGGGAAAGAATAACAGATTCTCCACTGTACAACAATTACTTACCACGTATTTAATCCTAGAACTCGTTTTGTGTCGTCAGTGCGAATATCACAACAAGAATGATACATGTCAGTGTATTCGTCGTTGTTTTATTCGCTTGGTTTTGGCGGAAGTAACAATCCCGTGCATCTTGAGGTTGGCGCAAGTTCACATGCACTTTAGATGCAGCTGAAAATCGGTGGGAAAATACATGAGATTTTTAACTTATACATAACTAAAAAAGAAAAAAACTGCTTTATTCGCACGTCGTTCATTTGCATGCACTTGGATATTGCCTTGCATACATTTATTGGTCATACGTTTGTCACCTGACGTGTTGGTGAAGCCACGGCATTGAATGGGTAAACCTTTATTCTGTTGCAATACACTAACCCCTCTCTACAACAACACCCAAAGGCAGACAAAAATTGCAAGTGTTGTTCTTAAGGAATAGTTATAGGGGGAATTTGGCTTACATTTGCAAACAGTCTAATAATAATAATAATAATAATAATAATAATAATAATAATAATAACAATAATAATAATAATAACTTTATTTAACGAGAGAGCTCATTTTGTGAAGACCAATCTTCCATGAGGCCCTCAACATATATACAAGTGCATAAAACAAAAGGCATTTCATACAAAACCAATAGTTAGCAACAATATAACAATATACTAACTGGATGTAGCAATTTGCAAGAATAAAAATATCTTAAGCATCTGAAAAAGTGTACCTGTTAAGTGTACACTTGTCCTATGTAAAACAGTGAAGACCCAGATCATAGGACTAATAATGGAGCCCTCTGATCAGGGTTTGCACCGTTTGTCATTTTACAATGTATAAAGAGAAGTAGTGTGAATCAAGATGAGACACCGCGTAACACGGTGTCTGATCTTGATTCAAGCTGTTTGTCTCTCCTCATTATGTTTTTCTGTCAAAATGTCCAATATGTAAATTTGTGAAAAAAACAGCAAACGATAATTTAAGCAGGCGATATTGCAGCCGTGAAAATGTTGGACATAATTGTGTTAATATATAAACTGTATAAATCTTTTTCCACTGCTTTAAGCAACATCGTCTGCTTAAAACTGTCTGCTGTTTTTCTCAAAGTTATATATTTGACAAAAAATAATGACGAGTGGCAAACAGTTTATATATTAATACTATTTTAATTCCCTATCTGGAATATTTTAAAAATTATTGCAAAATTGAATTGTTTGGGGAACAGCGAAAAGTGTTGTTGTGAGGAGGGAATCGTTGTTCGGATCGTCGTTGTAGGGAGGGAACACTGTAGTGTGTGTTTCAAAATCGGTGCTTTAATATTTCAAAACATACATGTATATATTTATAACGCAATTAACACCCTGATGTCAACTTCTTTAAATACTTGCCGTTGTGTTGACATGCGACTACAAATTCTTCAATTTAAATTTTAGGTATTTCGAAAAAGAATATAAAATTGAGTGTCGAACAGTTTGGATCCTGATCAGACGCCGCTTCATGCGGCGTCTGATCAGGATCCAAATTTTTTTTCAAGCTACCATTGTACTCTGGGTAAGACAGAGAAGTAGTTGACTGCTAAAATTAATAATAAATGCGTTTCAAAGAGTCTAGATCCTTATCAGACACCAGTTTCATAAACTAAAATAATGGGTTTCAAAGAGTCTAGATCCTTATCAGACACCAGTTTCATAAACTAAAATAATGGGTTTCAAAGAGTCTATATCCTTATCAGACACCAGTTTCATAAACTAAAATAATGGGTTTCAAAGAGTCTAGATCCTTATCAGACACCAGTTTCATAAACTAAAATAATGGGTTTCAAAGAGTCTAGATCCTTATCAGACACCAGTTTCATAAACTAAAATAATGGGTTTCAAAGAGTCTAGATCCTTATCAGACACCAGTTTCATAAACTAAAATAATGGGTTTCAAAGAGTCTAGATCCTTATCAGACACCAGTTTCATAAACTAAAATAATGGGTTTCAAAGAGTCTAGATCCTTATCAGACACCAGTTTCATAAACTAAAATAATGGGTTTCAAAGAGTCTAGATCCTTATCAGACACCAGTTTCATAAACTAAAATAATGGGTTTCAAAGAGTCTAGATCCTTATCAGACACCAGTTTCATAAACTAAAATAATGGGTTTCAAAGAGTCTAGATCCTTATCAGACACCAGTTTCATAAACTAAAATAATGGGTTTCAAAGAGTCTAGATCCTTATCAGACACCATTTTCATATACTAAGCATTTGATCTGGATCCAATAAGTTTTCAAAGGATTGTCAAATAACACTTAACAGGTTCAGTGTGAGTAAACACAACAAACTTACACCGCACGTGCTACCCGTGCGTACAGTCAATAAAATCACACATGCTCGAGTTTTATCATCCCGTCTAGTGAGCTGAGTTACATAGCTGAAATACCTTAAAATACAGTCAAAATCCTCTATTACTGCCACAGGTACCTGACACATAGATCTAGGTCTATTTCCAAAATGTTTTTACTATACTTCTATTATAGATATTTATAATGCAGGGCTGCTATAAGTCGACATGAAAAATCCTAAGATTTCCCAATTTGCATTTTTCAAGTTCAATTTTTACGAATCGTACCTTTACCCCATAGCCTTTTTTCTTATTTTGTTGACATGCGACTACTTAAAACAGGCTGTAAGTAAAGCAGAATGCGCCTTAGGGCGCATTCTGCTTTACTTTCAGCCTGCTTTGAGCTACCATGTACTGGAAAAAATCCGGAGATTTAGGAAAAATCCGGAGAAATGGCAGCCCTGATAATAGAAGTATAGTAAAAAAAACAATTTTTTTTTTGATTTAGATCTAGATCTATGTGTCAAGTACCTGTGATTACGACCAATAAAAAGAAGGCTAATAGATTGTATAAGATACAGTTGACAGCCTAAAGCAAGGTGACAGCAAAACAGAAAGTTCCTGTAGGAATTTCTGTTTTACTGTCACCTTGCTTTAAGCAGTCACCTGTCGTAAACACCTAATAATGAACATAATTTAGTGGTCGTAATAGAGAGGTTTTACTGTACAGTCAAACATTTCTATTACGACCATTCAAATGCATACTATTCGTCATAGCTAAAACGTTTTTTTTAATGTTAACGTCCGTTTCTGTCATTTATGGGCTAAGAATAATTGGACGCCAAGAGAGAGGGAAACGGATACAGAAACCCCGGGCGCGATGCCCTCCTCTTATTATCGACAGAGTTCTTTGGTTCTTTTGGATGCCTAGTGTAAAACACTGATTAATCGGATCTCGGTTTATAAAGTCTCATCCGAAGGACTTGGTCCGGCTAGGGGTCAAACTTACGACCCCTGGTACCGCAGTCGAATGTGCTAAGTCTGGACAACGTCTGCATAATTATTACTGATGGCAGCTTGAAAACAAGCAAGGTGAAAGTAACACAGAAAGTTGCATTCTGCTTTACTTACAGCCTTCTTTAACCCTTTCCCCCATAGAAGCGCCTTTTAGCGAATGTAATTTATTTCTCCGCTGAAGAAAATAGTTCCAATTTAATCAGTCATGAATATATATTATAGCGAATACATTCTATATTCTAGCACACAATAGCTTAAAGCAGGCTGAAAGTAAAGCAGAATGCGCTTAAGGCGCATTCTGCTTTACTTTCAACCTGCTTTAAGTAGTCCGCTATCTTCAATACTAGAAATAGGCTATCAGGTAAAGGGTTAAAGTACCATATATGCTATAAAAATATCTCTTATGACACATTTTCATGACTTTATAAAATAGAACTGTTTTCTTCAGTGGAGGAATAAACTAAATGCGTAAAAAGGAATACATTGAGTAATTGGTTTAATAGTAGTAACAGACAGTGGTCATTCTTTACAGAAGAACCATTCTATTACGACCACTAAAAGCAAAGCTAATTGATTCTATAAACGTTTAACGACAAGTGCCAGCTTAACGGAAGATTAATTTAAAACAGAAAGCTCCTTTATTTTACGTTCATCTTGCTTTAAGCTGCCACCAACTTTAAACACCCTAATTCAAAGCTAATTGTATAAACGACAAGCATCAGCAGGGCTGCGATAAGTTTTAATGAAAAATCCTAAGATTTCCAAATTTGCATTTTTTTACGAATCGTACGTATACCCCATAGCCTGTTTCTAGTTGTGTTGACATGCGACTACTTAAAGCAGGCTGTAAGTAAAGCAGAATGCGCCTAAGCTAATATAAACTGGGGAAAATCCGAATATTTAGGAAAAATCTGGAGAAATGGCAGCCCTGTACTAGCCTAACACAAGATGAAAGTAAAACAGAAAGTTACTTTAGGGGAGTTCTGTTTTACTTCCATTTTGCGTCCAAAATTCAAACAAACATGTTTCCCTAACAAAATCGAACTCATCTGTATTACAAATGCTCTATTGTCGAGTTTCAGTAACTCGATCAAATCTATATTTAAATTTTAAAACTCAACTGCGTTTACACTTAGCGTATACATTTTTTTATTTTACTGAACTCATTAGCCCGTCATAGGGGAGGTTTCTGTCTATTAGACTGAGATAATCTGCCAAGTACTATTTCTTAAGTCAAACTACCTAAAATTTAAATTTGAGTAATAAAAGCAGACGACAATTATTAAATATTGATGACGTCATGGCAGTGAAAGGGCTCAAACCTTTAGACTTGAGTCATATTTTCAGTTTGGCACCAAGCTCTGTGCTTACATGTATAAAGCCATGCAGGTCAACATGTTGTTGTTTCTGCTGAGGTTTATAGTCCCGCATGGTCAACATGGTATATTATGGTAGCTTATAAAGCACATGAGCCGAGCCTGTGAACGTTCTCAAGCTTTTGATTGGTCAGATTTGAGCCAACGCTCAAATCTGACCAATCAAAAGCTCGAGAACACTCTCAGACTCATTTGAAACGTTTATGAGCATGGACCCTGCATATAGTGGTCAAACGCCGCTTGTATATTGGTTTTCTGGAAATGTACAAACAAAACAAAACTTTTTGAAACATTAACACAGGGTATAGAAAGCGTACCTGGAGTTTTCATCCTCGTTCTGTGGACATCTTTAGAACTCTGACTTGTTAAAAGTTAACGTAGCTCGAGACCTCTTCATGAGCGATGTTCAGTCTTAACAGGGTGTCGCAGCACGTGCTCAAAGTTGTAACTTACAACGGCCCCGCCCTTGTTCAGCATCGACTTGTATTTTGAACTATTTTCTTGTGTGAAGTGTTTCAAAGTCCCCGCCCCACCCCATCCCAACCAACCCACTTATTTCGTCAGTGAGTAAATTATGTATTAAATAACTATGGAAGGCCGGTGCGCCATGCTAAATGCTAAATGCGACTTGCTATATGCGAAATGCTAAATGCGAATCGCGAAATGCTAATTAAGTACAAATCTCTATTAGGGTGTGTTTAATGCTCAATGCTATTTGTAAAATGCCAAATGCTAAATGCTGATTGCGAAATGCGTTTTGTGAAATGCCATTTGCGAATTACAAAAATGCTAAATGCGAATTGCAAAAATGCTGTTCGCAGATTCCTTAATGCCAAATGCGAATTGCTGTACTAAGGCCAAACAAAAATACCTCTGTTTCCGGTAACCCGACCGACCCTAGTTTTTCCTTCCGATAGTCTTTTGGGTGTTTTAAAAATTGATTTTTAGATAAACAAATATCTAAAAGAAATTTGATCTCAATTTGCCATAAAGTACCTTCCGTGCAGTTATGATCTGCTAGTTAATTAACCATTGACATATTCAACATGCAGACAATGCATTTTATTGACATATTTGACAAGCATACAACACATTTCAAAATATTATCTATCCCACCATATAAGTCAAATTTATCGGCACCATTTTTAGATTTGGATCTTTTAATAAATAACGGAATTGTTTCTTCTAAGATTTACGATAAACGAGATGATTTTGATTTTAGTATTGTAAACTATCCTCATCTAGATGGCGATGTTCCCCGTTCTACATCTTACGGGGTTTATATTTCACAACTTATTCGTTTTGCTAGGGCTTGTACCTCTGTTGAGGACTTCCACATTCGTAATAAAACTATTACTGAAAAGCTTCTTAAACAGGGGTACAGATTTCATAAACTTCGTAAAACATTTGCTAAATTCTTTTATAGAAATCTTTCTCTCATTAACAAGTATAAATGTAACTTAAAGTCTTTTCTGTGGTAAGGTATTTCACATCCGGAGTTTTATGGTGATGTGATTTACAGACTTCGTAAGATTCTTGGACATATGCATTTTCAAAACCTATTTGTGAAACGTATTAGATTTTTCCTCAAAAAAGATTATGATCCAACTATATTGCTGCGCACTTCACGTTTGGTTATCGATCAATCTACAATTGATAACTATGCTTTCCTCTTTGGTTGTGCGACGACAGACAGGGCTTAGCACTACATGATGATGTATCTCTAAAGCCATCCTTAACCGGGAGAGTTATGTCGGATTTTCGTGCTTTGGTTTTTCTCTCCCTCTCTGTCGTACCCTAAACCCTCCCATGTCTTACAGTTACTCGTGACTACAGACTATTCGCTTGAGTACAATTTGACCGTTGCCATAGTGGGTTATGAATGTTTAATTATTTCCCGTGTTACTTATAATCCTGTCAGAGAATTTTGTTAGATGTTTTACATGTATTTACTTACTGTGCTGGCGGTCTTTTTGATTGTAAGGTTGTGGAACAGGGTTTATATTTTATGTACACTGTTCGTCTTTATAGGTGAATATAGGAGATAAGTGTGAGGTTGGACGCCCCTAAACCCAGGTTTAACCCCCCAGTGGTTGTTAATGGTTAATTTATAATTAATTATTGATTGCTGCTGACCGTACCAAGGCGGGCTCCTATGTTCACTTTGCTTTATGTTTGTCTTGCGTATTGTTTTCTGTTTGGTGTGTGGGATTGCGTGTGTGTGTGTGTGTGTTTGTTATGGTATGGCTGTGCGTGTGTGTGTTCTGCTTTAGAGATGGGTGTAATGTTTGTGTTACGTTTCCTGCTTGAGTCTTCTTTCGTATTTATTTATTGGTATACCAATACTGGTTAACAACCATACCAGTTTCAATTTTAAGGTAATTTTTGTACTGATGGGACCTATCAATTAATAATTTGAATTGATATTTTTAAGTTTTTTTTATGTATAGCCCAGGGCTCTGCAAAATAAAATACATTCATATGTTTTCATATATGAATATGATTATTATATTAAATACTCCATCAGAAAAGTTAAATAGACTATATCATTACATGTATATGATTGTAATAAAAAAAAGATTTTCCGACCGACTGTCCCTAATTTTGTTTTTTTGCATGTAATAGGAAATACGGGTAAATTTTTTTGGCCTAAATGCGATTTCCTAATGCGATTTGCTGTATGTCAAATGATTGAGAAAAACCGCCATTTGAGGAGTCCGCCAAAGCATTTGGCATTCGGCGCAAATAGCATTAAGCATTTGGCATTGGCAAATAGCATTTCGCAAATAGCAATTCTCATATAACAAATAGCATTTAATATTTCACAGATAGCATTTCGCATTTAGCATTTCGCATTTTACAACAAGCAATTAGCACATGCACACCGGCCTTCCATAAATAACCCTTTGCCTGCTGATCGCGACATTACTGATTTTAGCAAACAGTTTGGATCCAGATCAGACGCCGCGTATCGCGGCGTCTGATCTGGATCCAAACTGTTTGACACTCGTCTTTAGGTTTCTTTACTTAAAAAATGCACCAATCTAAATTTAACAAATTTTGCAGACGACATTTTCGAAGTAGAAGATATCAACGCAGCTAGCTAAGGGTTAACGCCGCTGCAGGCCCAGCGCTTATAAAGCGTTTGTGTTGAGTCTGAGTTCATTCTTAAGCATTTGATTGGTCAGATTTGAGCCTAGGCTCAAATCAGACCAATCAAATGCTTGAGAAAGATTTAAGACTCAGCTCAAACGCTTTATAAGCATGGACCCTTGTTCTATTACATGTCCGGTGTATAGCACCATTAAATAGGGACTCGGTTTAAAGCTTCATCCTAAGGAACATCACTTGATCAGATTCCAAACAGTTGTAAAAACAAACAACTAAATTCAAGTTATTGATTTGGTGTGGCTGTGGCTCGAACCAGTGACCCCTAGGTCCAAGGTTATAAAGATATTGCATTGAGTCTAAAGTCGTTCGCAAGCATTTGATTGGTCAGATTTGAGCCTAGGCTCCAATCTGACCAATCAAATTCTTGAGAACAAACTCAGACTCAGCTCAAAGGCTTTATAACCTCGGACACAGTGTTACAAGTCAATTGCATTACCGTTAGACCACAAATCCGCCATGGCCCCCTTTTAAATAATTATAATAATAATATAATTAAAAATAATAATAATTTATAATAAAGGCTTTATTCAAGAGGGTAACACAATAAGAACACACTAGCAACACGTTTGGCCCTCAACCATGGCAGATGCTTATAAAGCGTTTGTTATTAGTCTGAGACCGTCTGTAGCTTTTGATTGGTTAGATTTGATCAGAATGCTAAAAATCTGACCAATCAGAATCTAGAGAAAGATCTAAGACTCATTTTAAACACTTTATATGGATAGGCCCAGTTGGTTTCGATTTTTCTCCTTGAATGTGACATGAAAACTCTATTATTTGTTTCACCATAATCATTGAAATATGTCCTCCTTCACATTTAATATGATAGATGGGTTCGCAAACTGTACCTTTTTCTGATTTGTCCTTTGGATATACAGTGGAGAATATCTTATTCTTTCCCTTTTAATAGCAAACGCATGTTTAACCCTTTCCCCCATAGAAGCGACTTTTAGCGCATTAAATTTATTCATCCGCTGAAGAAAATAGTTCCATTTTATACCCTCATGAACAATTACCATTACAAATATTTTATATAGCCTAGTAGATTTTAGCTTAAAGCAGGCTGAAAGTAAAGCAGAATGTGCTTTACTTTCAACCTGCTTTAAGTGGTCACCTGTCTTCAAAACTAGAAACAGGCTATGAGGTAAAGGGTTAAGCAATCAAATAAGGGGGGGGGTGGAAACTTCTCGAAAAAGATTTCTAGAGACTCATTTTAATCTGCTGAATGGCAAACTGTTTGCAACGTAAATAACAGCTTAAGCATAAATGCGTTATTGGAAAAGAAAGAATAACGTTTCATCGAATAAATTGGTTTAATTATTGGTTAACCCCCTTTTCACTGCACTAACCCAATTACAATGATTGTTAGCAAACGTCACATCCCGTCTAACACTCTAGCTGCCCTAACATCGTCTGCTCGCAACCTTACCGCCTGCTTTCACTGCCATTATGACGTCACATCCCCTCTAACACTCTAGCTGTCATAACATCGTCTGCTAGTAAACTTATCGCCTGCTTTCACTGCCATTATGACGTCACATCCCGTCATCACTCTAGCTGCCATAACATCGTCTGCTCGTAAACTTATCGCCTGCTTTTTATTGCTTAACACATTCAACCCTAGCGACGAGTGTATCCGTCATTTACAAACAGTGTACATGTGAGGAGTTGCTTGTCCTCTGCAAACAGCGTAGACCCGGCCCTGATCAGAGTGCTCCTTAAGTAGCCCTCTGATCAGGGTCTTCACTGTTTTTCATTTAAAATACATGTATATTGTTAAAATCAACCCTAAATAGTCAAAAATGGACTAGACTTAGCTTGAAATTGGAATTGTCCATTAAAATGTGCAGGGGTGAATGGGTTAAGTTTAGAAGAAACACATTTATATGAGTGTCGAGCAGTTTGGCTACTCATCAGATGCCACGTCGTCACGTGGCGCCTAATATGTTTTCAAAGTTGTTGAAGATGATCTAGTGTTGTGGAGCTCGGCACTGAATGGGTTAACCCTGTCCTTAATAGAAGGGCCTTTTAGCGCATTTAATATATCCTTCCAATGAAGAAAATAGTTAAAATGTATGCAGTCAAAACATGTTCCAAAAGAAATATTTACTATTGTTTAGCAGATGGTAGCTTAAAGTTGGTTGAAAGTAAAGCAGAATGCGCCTTAAGGAGATGTTTGCCTTAAGGCGCATTCTGCTTTACTTCCAACCTACTTACAGTGTCCACTTGCTCAAAAATAGAAAATGTTTCTTTTGGTACATTTGGTTTACTGCTTAAAGACTTTTCCTCAGTCCATTGAGGGACCACCAGCCTATTGTTCTGGATGTGTCAATGTAACTTTAAAGCACGGGCAACACAATCTCAGTTTACCTGGTGAGGTCCAGATTATACTCATGCTCTAGTGATTTTCAATGATTATTTCAAACCAAACTATCAAATATAAAGGTCCGGTCTCACATAAGACGATTCAATGGTTCAATATGCACAATACCCATGCTTTTTGCAAGGAGATTGACCGTAAATAATCTGGCAAGGCGTTATGACCAAAAGGTCGTCAGGAGATGTCTTTAAAGTACCCACCTATTTTCAAAACTAGAAACGGGGTAAAGGGTTAACCCTTTGAGCCCTAGTCCCGCATATAGGCGTCTTTTTCAAACAGTGTACATGTGAATAGTACACTTGTCCTGTGCAAACAGTGAAGACCCAGATCAGAGGGCTCCAAAAGGAGCCCTCTGATCAGGGTCTTCACTGTTTGTCATAATGCCAAACATTGACAAAAACAACCCTTAAAAGTCAGAAATGGACTAGACCAAAATGGAAACTGGAATTGTCCATTTAAAGTTTCAGGGAGGAAAGAGTTAAATGGTAGTTTTCACTGAAAGTTTTCAATTGAACTGTTGGATAGATTCTTTATCATACGAAGAATTTAGGAATATAAGAAACAAGAAAACACCAGCATATGAAAATAATATATAAATATAGATATAATTAGTTCTAGTGTATAATAAATAATATTATACATAAATATACACATAGTACCACTAGTTCTATTCTATATCAGATTTTTTCTCTTATACACATTGTCATGTCGTCTCATAGCTTTCCTCTTTAAAACCGCCATTCACGTGACATCTTTGATGAAGAAATGCTGAGACTCACAGGAACCAGCTGCTGGTACTCAGCCTCGTCTCAAAAGAGACCTGCGATTCTGTCTGACTACCGGCTGTATTGGTACCAGTCTTCTCTCATGCCAGCTATAGTAGCAGCCCATTAGAGCCAGGAAGGCCGGGTACCAGGGGTTGTTCACCAGCTGTAAAAATAGAACACAATTTTAAAAGCGGTCCATCCACACTCAATATGATATATGACTCAATAGTATCCACTGTATATACACATTACCAGTTGACAGTGCGATACAGGATGAGACGTTTTTGGCGGAAATAGCCGACCTGACGAGCGCCTTGGCCCGAGTTTGATCGGTTGTTTCCGGCAAAAACGTCGAGATCTGAATACAACACCCTGTAGCGCTGTGCCAACGGGTCATGTTAACATGTATTATATTCCTTCAATATGCACGAACAACAACTAGACGAAATGTTTCAATAATTTTATATCGAGAATCATTTTATATTTGCAGTAGGACATAATCGTAAATACATGCTTCAGTTTGAAAAAAGTAGGTCCGGCACGCACTTTTCTAAAACGAGGTTGAAGTAAAATACAAACAATAAAATACAAGGTGGACGAAACAGACTCTTGTATTTTACTGTACAGATACATGCGGAAACGCTCGATATCATAAGAAGGCATATAACAAAAGCTTTTACCCTCAATCATATTGCTCAATATTTTATTCTTTCTGATTCGAACATCATTATCAATATATCTGTCAGTTCAATATAGCAAGAATGGAGTATTGATCAATACAACTGATGAGGTAAAACACACATCATGTCCTTCAGATGAGACTTTATAAACCAAGGTTCGATATATCAGTGTTTTACATAGGGCGTCTAAAAGAACCAGAGAGCTATGTCGATAATAAGAGTAGGGCATCGCACCCGGGTTCTCTGTATCCCATCCCCTCTCTCTGATGCGTCCAATTAGCCCATATATGGCAGAAACGGACTCTTCTTTCACGACCAAGGGTAAGAACACTTACATTTACAAATGGTTTGGATACTGATCAGACGCGGCGTGACGCATTAGACGAGCTATGACGTCAGAATGGCAGTTACTGAGTTAATATCAGTTTAGTTTTTTACCCACCTGATATTCAATTTCTCTCCGTATTTTTCGGGAAGGTTGCCGCTGAGGATCCCCTCCCTTATAGTCAATGGTAAAAGCCAATCCCCCTCTGGTGACAGCGGGCCTCTGACCTGAACAAATAAGAGAATAGTGAAGATATAGATACAGTGATCCCTCACTACAACAACAACACGCAACGGGCGACAAAGATCGTGTGCGTTGTTCGGGTGGTGTAGTTATAGGGATGAAGATTTAAGAATTGGTTCACATTTACAAACAGCTTAAATTCTTATCAGACGCGGCTTAACGCGGAGTCTTGTCAGGATGCAAGCTGTTCCTCCCTCGTCATATTTCTTCCGTAAAAGTGTTCAAATTAAGAATTGGTTTACATTGGCAAACGCGGCATCTGATCTAGATTCAAGCTGTAAGTAATTCGTCATAAATTATAATAGAACATCGCCGAATATTTCATACACGCATGTATAGTCTGAGATTTTTAATGATTTTGAAAGCAGCCTGGATCCGGATCGGACGCAGTTTCACTCGGCGTCTGGTCGGAAATCAGACTATTCGACATTTGTCAATAGGATTCTTCATAGAATGGATGTCTTTCATTAACATCCAGAACTAACAGTAGGTAGTAGACATATTTTTTTCTCGGCAATACAATGGTTTAATTTAATGTCAGGTTAACCGGTCGGTTAACCGGTTTTTGCTTGCGATTAACCGGTTACAATATCCGTAACCGTTAACATCCCTAGTCATAATTTTAAGCAGATGATATTGCAGCCGTGAAAAGGTTGGACTTGTTTGCGGAACAACGGCGAAACTCGTTGTAAGGAGGGAGTCGTTGTTGGGAGTCGTTGTAGGGAGTGAGCACTGTATGATATAAGATAAAATTGTGTAATATTGCTTTAGACAGGCTTTGAATGGACGTATCATATGTTCATCTTATAAACAACGACAACAGCTACAACAACTTGCTCCAGACTGGTACAGAAGTGGTAGAGACGTTATTAACTCATTGGGCCCTAGTGACGCATATATGCCGCATGATGCGTCCTTTACTAAAAGTGTACATGTGAGGAGTACGCTTGGCTAATGCAAACATT
The DNA here is from genome assembly GCA_922989275.2 of Gari tellinella. Classification (NCBI taxonomy): domain Eukaryota; kingdom Metazoa; phylum Mollusca; class Bivalvia; order Cardiida; family Psammobiidae; genus Gari; species Gari tellinella. Next base: position 76,196,181 of record OV277865.1, on the reverse strand, counting down.
GAAGTCCCTGATCAGAGGGCTCCTGGAGGAGCCCTCTGATAGGGACTTCACTATTTGTCATTGTGCAATATATTATAAAATACAACCATAAATAGTCTAAAATGGACCAGTTTTATTGCAAACTGGAATTATCCATTTGATGTTTCAGAGGATAATGAGTTAATTCCCAAGAAGAACGGTGTCACAGTTAATGACAGTTTATATGTCATTATCCCCGATGAGTTCTGTCACTGCAGTGTATTCATTTGTCTGTAAAATGAAATCATACAGCAGGAATTGTACTCCTTCAAAACGTTTTTTGGTTATATTGAAAGGTTTAAACTAGGTAAAACAATCAGTCTAACATCTCATTCAAATGCACCGTCAGCAGAGTATCATGACGTCATCTTGGTGTCATGATGACGTCGTCGTCATAACAACGTTTGTCATAATGATGACTGTTTTCTCTATTTATATCACAGATTTATGGACAATCTTTAATAAGCCGTATTTAACCTTTAAATGACCCTGACCTTTGTTTGACATTATCCAAGTTGTACAAAGGCGAAGATCAAGGGCTTTTTGAGTTGAGTACACATCCCAAATGTAAAGTCCACATGCAGTTCCAAAGTGTATGAACAATGTTAGATTCACCCGATTTCTACCTCTACATGACCTCTAAATGACATTGACCTTTGTCGGACATGAACGAAGTTGCATTGAGCTCAAAGGCCTCTTGAAAAAGGTACACATACCAAATACAAAGTGTCTATCCTATGTAGTTCCAAAGTTATGGCCAAGGTTAAAGTTGTGGACAGACAGACAGACAGACCGTGAGACCAAACTATCATATCACCGACTTAGACGTGTGGTGGGCATAAAAACATGTTTATGTTAAATCAAGTACAGTGGAGAAAACGTTTACTCTTTCCCATTTAAACGCAAACGAAACACAAACGAAACACAAACTCATTGCAATAAAACGTTCAGAGCCAGATCGTCTGATCAGGCTCCAAACTGTATGCCGCTCAAATGAGTTGTCAGAATTGTCAAAACTTATTATTTTATTATACAGTGAAACCCCTCTAAACCGGACATGGGTGGGGACAAAATAAATTTCCGGTTTAGAGGGGTTTCCGGTTTAGAGGGGTTTTGACTAGTTCCAAGTATGGAAGATAGCTGATCACTTAAAGCGGGTTGAAAGTAAAGCAGAATGCGCTTTAAGGCGCATTCTGCTTTACTTTCAACCCGCTTTAAGCTATCACCTGCTAGAATATAGAAATAATTTCTTATGATACATATTCAGTGCACGAATAAATCAAGGTCGCAAAAAGGCGTAATTATGGTGTAATGGGTTAAAATAAATAAGGGTTTGAAACGGGACCAACGTTTTTGTCCGGTTTAGAGAGAATTCCGGTATTTAGAGGTTCCGGTTTAGAGGGGTTTTACTGTATTGCAATAAGTTTGTGTTTAAACGGGAAAGAATAACGTCTTCACAGCTGTATGCTCGACCATGTCAGTTGAAACACTGGGTCCAATGTTATAAAGCTTTTCAGTTGAGTCTAAAGTCGTTCTCAAGCATTTTGTTGGTGAGATTTGAGGTTACAAACTTAGCTGAACTTAAAGAGACTGGCAACTAGATTTAGCATAAAAAATAATTTGTAAATGTATGTCAAACGCTTATATAAACAGGTAAATGATAGATCTAGTTTAAGATAAGAAATTCGTAGGGACAGAAAGTGAAAAAATGGGACAGACACCTTGCGCAAATGATGCGAATTGATTTGAACGATTTCAATTGGGTCTCTTGTTGAAAGGAACGATGGAAAATATCTAAAAAAGTAAGATTTGGTGAGTTTTCTTGCGTACGTTTTAGCCTAATCATATTTCTTTAAAGTCAGATGCACGATAATGCTTCACATTTTCTTTTATTTGAGTATTTTCCTATATTTTTGCAAATACGCCATTTATTTGCCAGTCAATTTGCAATGTGTAGGAGCAATGTGACCCCCCCCCCCCCCATTACATCTATTGCTGTTCTAGAGAAGACGTTATTTTTTCCTGTTTAATGAAAAACAGACTAGATACCAGTGCAATAAAATGTAGAAAATTGCAACGTTTTTTTTAATCTGAAAAGCAAACAGTTTGGAGCCAGATCAGACGCAGGTTTACCCGGCGTCTGATCTGGCTCCAGACTTTTTTGCAAGGATCAAGCAATGTGTTAAGCATGGTCCGATGACAAACTTTGGTGAAGAGGACTAAGTGTGTAAGTGTGCTAACCCTTTCCCTCATAAAACCGCCTTTTAGCGAATATGATTTATTCCTCCGCTGAAGAAAATAGTTCCAATTTAATCAGTCGTGAATGTATAGTGTCTATATTCTAGCACATGATAGCTTAAAGCAGGCTGAAAGTAAGGCGCATTCTGCTTTACGTTCAACCTGTTTTAAGAAATTACATATCTTAAATACCAGAAATAGACTATCAGGTAAAGAGTTCTATCAGGTAAAGGTTCAGGTAAAGAGTAAAGAGCATGATCGCGTTTAATTGGATAGAAGAACGTCTTCTCTAAATTTTCTTTTTTCCGGCGACCATCATACTGTGGAATAAGTTACCTGCGCACATTGTCCTATTGCCTGATCTTGACCAGTTCAAGCAGGCAGTAGGCAATGTGCAGCATTTCTATTAATTAAGCAGCAGTGTTTTTATCCTCTTTTAACTGTACATTCTATTCTTGCAAAAAAATAACAAGACTTTTAAACTATATTACAACATTTTCTTCTGTCTTACTTTTACTTTTTTCTTAACTAATTCGCACAGACGCGCAGCTGCACGTAATACTCATATTGCAGTATGAACAGATAGATAGATGTACTAGAATTACAATTACCTTTGTCCTCCAAATATCTGACCATCTCTGTAATGTCTTTTGCACTGAACCCGCATGGGTTGGCATGTTTCTTCTTTTGTTTATTTCCAAAGCAGTTGCCCATCTTCAATAAGCTCTATAATCCTAATATATCTCTATTCTTTTTACTGACTGTTGCTGCACGTTTAACGCTGACTTTACTGAGTGAGGCTGCAAGCAGAAGTGAACTAACGTTACTAGGACAGTAACGTCACGTCATGTTATGACGTCATTTCCTGTTGCGCAAGAGCAAAAAAATCACGTCTGCTCTGCCTTCCGTCACATTCGAGTTTTGTTTAAAGTACAAACGCCTTATTGGGCGGGTTGGGTGGAGTCTTCATTGCTTCATCGGCGGAGACGGCCGAGCGTGCAGCTTGCGGCTGCGACGTCCGGACTTCTATTCGTTCCGTCGATTCTTCTCTTGTTTCTACTTGACATTCTCTTAACCTCGTCAATTGCAACTCCAACTCCATGGGGTATTCTACGATTGAGACAACCTCTTCTTGTAGCCCTTCTATTTCAGTCTGTGACATTATATATGTTCGTCCAGAGTGAATAGAGCCTCCGCTTTTGTATCCAAGCAATGTAAAACTGCCTTGAACTCTTTACAAGTCCCATCTTCCTTCAATCAGTAATGATGAAAGCAGGCTTCTGTTTGCGGCACGTAGGGTGAGTAGTTTTTGTAGATTAAGGCGGGGGGTGGAAGACGGGTGAACAAGCGTTGTGTCCACAATGTTTACAAACAATGACGTCGTGACGTATCTATAGACGTGACGTATATAATGGCGGTAAATGACGTTGTAGAACGTCGCGCTATGGATGCTCGACAAGGGATCGCGAGTTAACCCTATATCTCAATGACGCTTAAAAGCGCGATTGCAAACAGTTTGGATCCTGATCAGACGCCGCGTAACGCGGCGTCTGGTCAGGATCTTAACTGTTTGATATTCGTTTTGAAATTTCTTTAGTCATACTGCCTTATTTTTTAACTTTGAAATCGATATTGCAGACAACAATATTGCAGTTGCAGTCGACAATGCAACGGTGAAGGGGTAAACATCTCAGACAAGTTTAGCAGTGACAGTGTTAAAGCCCCTCTAATCCAGCAGACTGACTACGTTTTATTCGAATCTCCGATGTTGTACAGGAATTTTCTTGAGTAAGACAGACCCGTAGGAAGCAAAATGGGATGGGGGGGGGGGGGGGGGGGTGGGGTCACTCAACATCTCTACATTGGCCACTCTTCATTGGGGAAGGGGGGGGGCACGACTGCTTTTTTGTCTTTTGACAAGGTTTTTTGTGTGTGGTAATGCGGTAAAATTGCGTCTGAAAAGCGTTTTCTGGCGTTAATTTAGTACAAATAAAAAATAATTTGCGTGGTTACTATCATTGGCAAATTAATGCGTCTTACGACAAAAACGTTCGTCAGTCAAAACTTTAAAGTAGCCTATATCTAATTTCTGATTTCTTGGTCTAATTCTGTCTTATGAAATATTTTAGGAATCCGCTATTCAAGACGATTTCAAAGAGATGTCACACCACAGGATTAGAGCGAGAAATGAATGATAATTGATGATTTTAGCATCTGACGTACGACCTTTTTTGTCGTACGTTTCGTAAAACTGGCCCCAGGACATTGACAAAATTCTGAAAGCTGTCATGTGTGTAAATAGTTTGATACTCTTCTTCATTTAATTGACAAACAAAGAAATTGTAGATACACGACGCACAACGCAAAACGCCGGGCATTGGCTGGCCACAAAAGCGCATCTTGAGCACTTCGTGCTCAGGTGAGCTAAAAAGATAAATTCAGGTTTATCAAGATGTGTTTGTGAAACACTATGCCTCCTGTTGTGATCATGACATTGACCTTTGTCTAACATGGCCCAACTTCTAGTAAACACAAGAGCTTCTCGAGTTGATTAAAAAAACACAATGTCTCCATCATATTTAGTTTAAAACAACAAGAGGCCCTTAGGTCATATTTCGCTCACACGAAAAAAGTTGACGAAATGGAGATAGTGATATATATACTGGGCGGGGTCATTTTTTACCCCAGGGGCACAATTCGTTCAATCTTGATAGAGGACATGTAGATGATGCTATGTGCCAAATATCTAAGCTCAGAGTACTAGGGTTTTAGGCGATAAGATTTCTTAAGTTTCCATTGAAAATTTTTATTTTAGCTCCGGTGACCTACAAATGAAAACAAACTGGATCGAACAATTGGGAAAAAAATATGTAAAGGACATCTTGGAATGTCATCATGCCAAATATCACAGCTGTGACCATATTAGTTTCAGAGGAGAAGATGTTTGAAAATTTCACTATATAACTCTTTGTTAAACTGTGACCCCCCGGGCGAGGCCAATTTTGACCCAAAGGGGCACAATTTGGACAAAATTGATAGAGGACATTTAGGTGATGCTATATGCCAACTATCTAAGCTCTGGCCCTTGTAGATTTTGACAAGAAGATTTTTACAGATTATATTGAAAAAAATCTATTTTTAGCTCCGGTGACCTAGATGTTTAATATACCGGAACCATTTGAAACAAAATATGTAAAGGACATGTAAAAGTGTCACCAAGCCAATTATCAAAGCTCTGGCCATATAAGTTTCAAAGAAGAAGACGTTTGAAAATTTCACTATATAACTCTATGTAAAACTGTGACTCCCGGGCGGGGCCAATTTTGACCCTAGGGGCATAATTTGGACAAATTTGATAAAGGACATTTAGGTGATGCTATATATATGCCAAATATCTAAGCTCTGGCCCTTGTAGATTTTGACAAGAAGATGTTTGAGATTTCCTTGTTTTTTCACTTTGGTTGGCCATGGCAACCAGAGTTCTGCATTGTTTTTAATTCTTTGAACACATTTGAAAGAGCTTGACCCAAGGAACATTTCTGTAAAGTTTGGTTGAAATCTGTTCAGCTGTATAGGAGGAGATGTCATTTTAAGCAATTGTTAACAACGACGGATGACGCATAACGCATGATGACGGACACAGGGCCATCCCAATAGTTGATCTAAAAATCAGCCTATTTGACTTCTAAATGACCCTTGTCTGACATGACCAAATTTTTACTGAGCTCAAGAGCTGTTTGAGTCGAGTAGACATGCCAAATATGAAGTCTTTATCACTTGTAGTTCCAAAATAATGAACAATGTAAAGTTCAGTTATTTGACCTTTAAATGACCTTGACCTTCGTCACAAGTTTCTGAGTTGAGGTATGAGTAGGAAGTCTCTACCATATGTTTAAAATTATGGCCAATGTAAAGTTGTGTACAGACAGACAGAGAGACCAAAAACCAATATGCCCCCTTAGTCCTACAGGGACATAATAAAATGTGCTTGAGTAAAACATAGCAAGACTTGTGCAATCCAAGTTGACATAGACATTCAGTCAGTTGCCAACATGCTTATTTTACAGGGCTCCAGATAAGAGCGAGTATTATGAATATACAAACATGTTTTCCCCTGCAGGGTGTCCAAAAAAAACCCGGAACCCAAGTTCAAATGTATATTTTATATATTTTAAAAGATAAATATGCAGTTTTGTATATACATCACTTGGGCATATGATATTTCTGTCAAATTGCATTTATAAATATACATGTATATTTGATTTGTTATGACTTAACGTCGCTTTCAACAGTAGTTCAGTCATATCGCGACGTCCAGCTAATTACAGGTGGAGGAAGACCCCAGAAGCCCTTTATGCACTGTTTCAGACACAAATCGGTAACTGGGTAGAACCACCGACCTTCCGCAAGCCAGCTGGAAGGCTTCCCCACATGAAAAATCCGAACGACCCTACTGGGATTCGAACTTACAGCAGTGAGGTGCTTAGTGATGTAAGTCACAGTGACTATACCACTAGGCTACGGAGGCCCCCTAAATATACATGTATAATGAAGAACCCTAAATTCCGTTTGACCATGATATTGGTTTTTGTGATTACACAAGATAGCTTTTTGCACTGTTAACCCTTAGCCTGCCACTCACGACTATAGCTCCATATGCAAACAGCTTGGATCAGGATGAGACGCCGAGTAACTCGGCGTCTCATCCGGATCCAAGCTGTTTGACACTCGGACAACATTTTCAGCAATTTTGAGCAACTTTGAAGCACTTTGAAACTTGAAGCAGACAAGAAATATAGCAGACGACAATTTATTTGGCGGGCTAAGGGTTAAAGCATAGACTAAACAATCCTACAACTGGTTTATTCCTTACTTATATATGTACAGCGCTCCCTCTCTACAACGGCCCTCCCAGTAACGATTACCTCCTCACAACGACGCGTGCCGCTGATCCCGAAACAAGAAACTATGTCCAACCTTTTTACGTCTGCAATGTCTTCTGCTTAAAGTTGTCGTCTGCTGTATTTCTCAAAATTACATATTGGGCATTTTGACATAACAAACATTAGTCATAAGTGACAAACAGCTTGAATCCAGATCAGACGCCGCATTACGCGGCGTCTGATCTGGATTAAAGATGTTTGCAAATGTAATCCTATTTCCCTCTCTATAGCGACTCCCTCCGAACAACGCACACAATTGTTGTCTCCCATTGGATGTCGTTGTAGAGAGGGAGCGCTGTATCTATTGTCCAAGAAACCAACACATATACATGCTGCAAATGCAAATTGAGTATACAAAGTCGTCTTATTTTTTATAAAGAATTTATTACAAATTGCGTGTCATTTAAGCGTATTTTAACATGCTGGTTAGTGCATATGGCACCAATGGCGGTTATGAAAAGGTACACATGTTTAATTTATATAACAGGTTGTCAGATTATTCTTGTCTATCTATTTAATTTGCACTGTTTATTTCATAACCAATTAATCTGTACAGTTTAATATCCATATTTTCCAACTGTTTAATAACCGAAAAAACAAAATGAAATTACATTATAGACAATAAAGTAAATCAAAAAAAAATCGTGTGATGTTTGACTCAGTATCAAAGGCGAAAAATGTGGATATACGTCAATTCACTGTACAGTGACAACGGCTTAAATTTTGCGCACCACGTGTAAAGAAAATTCGATATCATGGGCAAACGGGTTTTTGATTGCTTTCATTAAAATGCTCATACCTTAAAACTGCTGAATTTTTTTCAACCAAATTTGGACGGTTTATGGCAAAATGTCGTCTCGACTTATCTATATACTTTTTGTTTATCGATATTGATAGAAAATGGATATATTGCATAATTGACCCAGTGTTCCTTTTTTTTGGGGGGGGGGGGGGGGGGGGGGGGGGGGGGGGGGACACCCTGTTTGTCTCCTACAAAACGATTCTAATAAGTAGTCACAGGGCTCCAGATAAGAGGGAGTTAACTTAACAAATCTAATGTTTTCTCACTTATTTCAGCATCAAATCCTATAGTGTTACTACTCATTAGAATCATCTCTTCGAGACGATTCTAATGAGTAGTGACACCATATGGTTTCATCCAGAAATAAAGATTTTAGTTTTTGAAATACCCCTCTGATCATGAACAAGAGGGCCTGAAGGCCCCGATATCGCTCACCATTTGTAATGAAGCCTGATAGCTTTACCTTTGATTTCACCATTTTTATTCTAAATCCATTCAAGTTGTCGACCTATTCTAGTATAGAAGAGAACATCAAAGGCAGATAACTTGAGCCTAAACAATACTGAAATGAAGCCTTTTTCTAGCATTTCAAAGTATATCAAGGGCAGGTTACTATTGCCAATTTGCCACAATGATTAGATTTCAACAATAATTACACTCCTTCGAGAAGGTATAGCTATATACTTTGTGTATAATGAAAATCCATTGAAAAATGTAGTTGCAAGAGTGTAAACACTGTAAAATATGGCATTTTCAGCAGTTCAAAGGTAGATAACTCTTGATCTATTGGTCCGATTTCAATCATAATTACACTTTTTCGAACTCTTATGGTCATATACAATCTGGGCAAGTTTGAAAGAGCTTGGATAAATATTGTAGCCTCTAGAGCGTAAACACTGTTAAATATGTCATTTTCAGCAATTCAAAGGTAGATAACTCTTGACCCATTGGTCCGATTACAACCATAATTGAACTGATCCGAACTCTTATGGTCATATACAATCTGAGCAAGTTTGAGAAAGATTGGATAAAATTTGTGGCCTCTAGAGTGTAACAAGAGGGCCTGAAGGCCCTGATATCGCTCACCATTTGTAATGAAGCCTGATAGCTTTACCTTTGAATTTCACCCGTTTTATTCTAAATCCATTCAAGTTTGTCGACCTATTGTAGTATAGTAGAGTACATCGAAGGCAGATAACTAGTGCCTAAACAATACTGAAATGAAGCCTTTTTCTAGCATTTCAAAGTATATCAAGGGCAGGTAACTGTTGCCACAATGATTACATTTCAACAATAATTGCACTCCTTCCAGAATGTATAGCTACATCCTTTGTGTACAAGTATAATCAAAATCCATTGAAAACTGTAGTTGCAAGAGTGTAAACGCTGTAAAATATGGCATTTTCAGCAATTCAAAGGTAGATATCTCTTGATCTATTTGTCCAATTCCAACCATAATCACCTATTTTCGTACTCTTATGGTCATATACAATCTGGGCAAGTTTGAGAGAACTTGGATAAATATTGTGGCCTCTAGAGTGTAAACACTGTTAAATATTATCATTTTCAGCAATTCAAAGGTAGATCACTTTTGATCTATTTAATCAGATTACAACCATAATTGAACTCATCCAAAGTCTTATGGCAATATACAATCTGAGTAAGTTTGAGGAAGATTGGATAAATTGTTTGACCTCTAGAGTGTAAACATCGTTAAATATGGCATTTTCAGCAATTCAAAGGTAGATAACGCTCGACCTATAAGTCTGATTTCAACCATAATCAAACTCATTTGAACTCTTATAGTCATTTACAATCTGAGCAGGTTTGAGATAGATTGGATAAAAAGTGTGGCCTCTAGAGTGTAAACACTGTTAAATATGGCATTTTCAGCAATGCAAAGGTAAATAACTCTTGATCTATTTGTCTGATTTCAACCATAATCAAACTCATCCAAACTCTTATGGTTATATACAATCTGGGCAAGTTTTAGAAAAATTGGATAAAAACTGTGGCCTCTAGAGTGTAAACACTGTTAAATATGGCATTTTCAGCAGTTCAAAGGTAGATAACTCATGACCTATTTCAACCATAATCAAACTCATCCGAACTCTTATGGCAATATACCATCTGAGCAAGTTTGAGTAAGATTGGATAAATATTGTGGCCTCTAGAGTGTAAACACTAAAATTGTTGACGCCCGGACGACGGACAATCAAGGATTGCAATAGCTCACCCTGAGCTAGCTCAGGTGAGCTAAAAACCAATAAATATGTCATTTTCAGCAATTCAAAGGTAGATAACTCTTGACCTATTGGTCCGATTAAAACCATAATTGAACTCATCCGAAGTCTTATGGTAATATACAATCTGAGCAAGTTTGAGATAGATTGGATAAAAATTGTGAACTCTAGAATGTAAACACCGTTAAATATGGCATTTTCAGCAGTTCAAAGGTAGATAACTCTTGATCTATTTGTCCGATTTCAACCAAAATCAACTAATCCGAACTCATATAGTGATATACAATCTGGGCAAGTTTTAGAAAGATTGGGTAAATATTGTGGCCTCTAGAGTGTAAACACTGATAAATATGGCATTTTCAGCAATTCAAAGGTTGATAACTCATGACCTAATTGTCAGATTTCAGCCATAATCGAACTCATCCGAACTCTTATGGCAATATACCATCTGAGCAAGTTTGAGAAAGATTGAATAAATATTGTGGCCTCTAGAGTGTAAACACTAAAATTGTTGACGCCGCATGACGGACGCCTGACGCCGGACATTCAAGGATTGCAAAAGCTCACCCTGAGCTAGCTCAGGTGAGCTAAAAATCCTAAGATTTCCTAATTTTCTATTTTTCAAGCACAACTACTTAAAGCAGGTTAAAGTGAAGCAGAATGCATCTTAACCCTTTCCCGAATAGCATATCTCTAGTATTGAATATAGGTGTCCACTTAAAGCAGGTTGAAAGTAAATCAGAATGCGCTTTAAGCGCATTCTGCTTTACTTTCAGCCTGCTTTAAGCTATCATCTGCTAGAATATAGAAAATATTTTGTATTATGCATATTTATGAATGTATAAATTGGAACTATTTTCTTCAGGGCAAGAATAAACTGAATGCGCTAAAAGGCGCTTCTATGGGGGAAAGGGTTAAGGTGCATTCTGCTTTACTTTCAGCCTACTTTAAACTACCATCTGCTAGGATAAAAATCCGAAGATTTCGGGGAAAAAACCCAGTATATTTAGTTTACTTCCTCTTATTTAGACCCCAACATTGAACACTAAGTCTTAATCCTAAATGCTATGAGACTTTATTCCTTCTCATACTAACATGCTGTCAACATATATTGACACTTTTTGAAAACAGTGTAGACCCAGATCAGACAGATACAAAATACTTAGCAATTTATCACTGTAAGAATAAATAACAAAATATATTAAATATAAGACAAAACTGTCATTTATTTGTGCAATAAAAAAACCCAAACTTTTTGTCACTGATTGTATTTATGTTGCAGATGATCCATTGCTTTATCTGATTTGGTCATACGTTTAGCCACTGGTACTGTCCTTCGCTCACTGTATTGTTCATGTTCTGTGTCTATTTCCGGCTCATTGTTTCCTCTCTCGTCCACATTACCTGTGTTATCGCTCACGTCACTCTCGTCTCCCAACAATGCTTTACGTTTTTTGTACGCCAAATCAGTGTAGTAACCATAGTCGTATTTTCTGAAGTGGAAGTTTCTCTCCATCAGTCCTGAAAACAATTGAATAATATTTATACTCGCCGCATACAATTCCATTGAAAAAATTGATGTTTAATAAATATAAAGTGAAACCCCTCTAAACCGGACAACAAAAATGTCCGGTTTAGAGGGAAATCCGGTTTAGAGGGGTTTTGACTTGTTTCTAGTATGAAAGATAGCTGACCACTTAAAACAGGTTGAAATTAAAGCAAAATGCGCCTTAAGGCGCATTCTGCTCTACTTTCAACCTACTTTAAGCTATCATCTGCTAGAATGTACAAGCTTTTTTCTTCAGTGTAAGAATAAACCAAAGACGTAAAAAGGCGTAATTATGGTGTAATGGGTTAAAAATAAAGAAGGGTTGGAATCGGGACCAAAGTTCTTGTCCGGTTTAGAGAGAATTCTGGTTTTAGAGGTTCCGGTTTAGAGGGGTTTTACTGTAGATGCAATTGCTATAGGGGGCAGGACTCGTGGTGTCTTTTGCAGAGAAGACGGTGTTTATGCATCATTTCTCCGCAAATCACAGCTTCAGTTTACTCCATAGAAGCGCATTTTAGCACATTTAATTTATTCCTCTACTGAAGTAAATAGTTCCAATTTATACAGTCATGAATATGTATTGTGAGAAATAGTTTCTGTATTCTAGCAGATGGTAGCTTAAAGCAGGCTGAAAGTAAAGCAGAATGCACCTTGAGGTGCATTCTGCTTTACTTTCAACCTGCTTTAAGTAGTCACGTATATTCAATATTAAAAACAGGCTATGGAGTAAAGAGTTAAGCGGTTATGGCTGTTTCATTCGAAGTACACATTATTCGTGTTGACAATATCTAATATGCATACTAATAGAATGTTCATTTAATATAAGATATTACTACAGTGGCACTGATGTGACATGCAAACAATTTTTTTTATTTTTTTTTACTTTTTATCTCGTGTGCACGACTTAATTTGTTAAAAAAAAAAATCTTTACTTTTTATCTCGTGCGCACGACTTAATTTGAAGGAAAAAAAAAAATCTTCAGTTTCTATCTTGTGCACACGACTAAATTTGAAAAAAAAAAAAAAAAAAATTTTATCTCGTAAGATTTTTTTTATTTCTTTTTTTCAAATTAAGTTGTGCGCACGAGATAAAAAGTAATTTTTTTCCCTTCAAATTAAGTCGTGCGCACGAGATCAAAAGTAAAGGTTTTTTTTTGGTTTTTTGTTTTTTTTCTCAAATTAAGTCGTGCGCACGAGATAAAATTGAAAGATTTTTTTTTTTTTTTTTTTTTCAAATTAAGCCGTGCGCACGAGATAAAAAGGCAAAGATTTTTTTTTTCCCCCTTCAAATTAAGTCGTGCGCACGAGATAAAAAGTAAAAAAAAAAAAAAAAAAAAAATGTTTGCATGTCACCTCAGTGCCACCGTATATTACAGTAAATATAATATAAATATAAGAAATGGACTGATTTTTTTTTTTGGGCATTGAAGCAAAACAAATGACAGAAAATGATTGGCAAATTAACCATGATTCATTTCTTAATAATAATTAACTCTTTCAAAACTCTTGTGGTTACTAGGTTCCCTTGTGGATCTTTTTAATACCAAAAAGGTGAACCAACCTACTTGAAATTCTTGGTGGTGAATACATACTGGTTTAAATAAGCAAACAGTGCAGATCCTGATCAAAGGGCTCCTATAGGACACAACAAAACTGTCGTTGTAACGAGTTTGTCGTTATATTGAATCTAATACCTATAACGTTGTGCAGGTTCGTTCCCATGGAATTTGTGTCGGTAAGTGAGAATTCCGTTGTAACGAATGTCGTTGTATCGTGTCCTGACTGTACTATTTATAGTAAGGTATACACCAATAACCAGTGTATGAATATAGAATGTGACTGCGTACATCTATTATGGCACTGAATATAAAGTTCAGTCTCAAACCAGGGTAATCATTTATAACGAATTTCGTACTATCAATAGAGCGAATAATGTTTAGACTGAAGTAAATCCTTAAGTCCCTTAGAATTTGTTATAACCAAGTTTTACTCTAGTGCTCATTTGAATAAGAAATACATGCATAGGATCTGTCATGAGTCAATATTTGAGACAAGCTAATCTCAACCTAGTCTAAAATAGAAATGTTTATCAAGCGAGCATTGACGTTGTTGTGAGGAGGAAATCCTTGATGGGAGCACTGTACATTATTTATGACTTCATTTCATACTTACCAGGGCTGCCATTACTCCGGATTTTTCCTAAACCTTCGGATTTTTTTCTAGTACATGGTAGCTTAAAGCAGGCTGAAAGTAAAGCAGAATGCGCCTTAAGGCGCATTCTGCTTTACTTTCAGCCTGCTTTAAGCAGCCACGTGTCAACAAAACTAGAAACAGGCGATGGGAAAAAGGTACAATTCGTAAAATCGTTCTTGAAAAATGCAAATTTAAAAATCTTAGGATTTTTTATGTTAAGTTATGGCAGCCCTGACTTACCATAATCTTTGGCTTGTGCCACTGCCAGCTTGAGGTTTTTATACTGTTTCATGCAAAGTCCCGTCATCTTGGGGTTAAGAAGATTGCCGGTCAACTTGGAGACAAACTGATTCAACAGGGTAGTATTCTGAAGAAAAATAAAGACTGCGCGTTCAATAAACACTTATGCCCCCGGTGGCAGCCTTGCCAATATATTAGAATCTTAAGTCCAAATTAGGTCATGGTCAAAATGAGGTTGGGTAATATGGGTGAATTATCTCGTTGCACGCTAGCGGCGGATATACCTGCCAGAGTGATTACCTCTGCAAACAGATTGGATCCAGATGAGACTCCGCATAATGTGGCGTCTCATCAGGACCCAAACTGTTTGCCATTCTGACCCTGAATTTAAAAGAAGTTTTCTAATTTTCGAACAAAAGCAGACGGCAATTGTTGCAGACAAAAATATTACCCAGCATGCAAAGAGTTAATAAAATGTTATAGACCAAGGCAGTAACTGTATAAGTATCAAAGCTTTGTAGTCAATAGTGTTGATGCTAGACAAAACGTTAAAATCTAGTTAACCAAGAAATAGCCAATTCAAAATATTCTAAGTTAAAATTAGGTCAAGGTCAAGTTCAAAATCAAGGGGAAAATAGCCATGAAAACAGTAACCATGTTACCAGGACAAAAGTAGCCATGGCAATATTAACCATGTTCCCATGACAACAGTTACTATGTTCAAAATCAAGAATTCTGCTTTACTTTCAATCTGCTTTTAGTAGTCACCTGTTTTCAAAACTAGAAACACATTAGGGAGTAAAGGGTTAAAATATACAGAAAACTTTCAATAAAATATACCCCGGTTACTGGCTCCTTTTAACCCTTTCCCCCATAGAAGAGCCTTTTAGCGTATTCAGTTTCCTCCTACGCTGAGAAAATAGTTTCAATTTATACAGTCATGAATATGTATCATAAGGGTTAACTTATTTTCTTTATTCTAGCAGGTGGTAGCTTAAAGCAGGCTGAAGGTAAAGCAGAATGCGCCTTAAGGCGCATTCTGCTTTACTTTCAACCTGCTTTAAGTAGTCACCTATTTTCAAAACTTAAAACAGACTATGGGGTAAAGGTTTAAATGTGACCATATCTGTCATAATTTTATTTGCTGATTTGTCATTGATATATAGATGCCGACTGATTCCTAAAATCTGGGCACACTGTACAGGTGCCTTGTTAACTCTTTCAACACATATACCTGTTTAAAATATGTTCATTACGTTTGCAAACAGTATAGACCCAAATCAGACGGCTCCTATATGAAACTTCTGATCAGGGTTGATACCGTTTACTAATTTTGAGCAGTATTTATTTAACTATCTTATTTATAAGGGGAAAACCAGTGGATTAAGGGGAAAATTTTCAACTTAAGATTTATTTTTGACTTAAGATGCTACTGGAATACGGCCCCAGAATTCCAAGTAGACTGGTTCATGTTTTTTTGGTCACTGAATTTAGTAAAATGATATACAAAGGAACATAATAACCTGCAAGAGTTACTTTGTATTGAACAAGTTAATTGTGACTGAGGCATAAAACACAGTTTGATGTAGGTGCTTTGTGTTTAACTCTTTCAACACTAAGTAACTCTTGTAGGTTTTTAGGTTCCCTTGTATATCTTTTTAGTTGCCAAAACGTGAACCAGTCTAATAGAAATTCTGGGTAGTTTAATGAATACTGATCTAAATTAGCAAACAGTGTAGACCCTGATCAGAGGGCTCCTATAGGAGCCCTCTGATCAGGGTCTACATTATTTTCAAATGTAGTAAGTATATTTTAAACAGATCCATGGAAGAGTTAAGCTATTTCAGAAACAACCTGCACTGTAACAGATTAATCTGAACGTCTGGATCTACTCCAGTAGAGTGAAACAGATCTTACCTGATAGTTTACGACCAAATAGTCATCTCGACATATTGGACAAGGACTGGCTGAGATAATTTTCCGATTGATCTAAACAAATAAAACAAAACAGCAAAATTAATTTTCCAATTGATCTAACCAAATAAAAAAAAATTTTTTTTTTTCCAATTGATCTATTAAACCAAATACAACAAAATAAAATTATTTTTTTGATTGATCTAACCAAATTTTAACAAAATAGCAAAATTATAGTTATGTATTGAACATACGGCTCCAGACAAGAGGGATTCAATTTACATTTTGAAATATTTACTCATTTATATTGCCACCAAATCCTATGTTAATACTCCTTTCTGTGACAGAGCTCCAGATAAGAGGGAGTAAACTGCACAAATCAAACATTTTCTCACTTATTTCAGCATCAAATCCTATGGTGTTACTACTCATTAGAATCGTCTCTTGGAGACGATTCTAATGAGTAGTGACACCATAGGGTTTAAAACAAAAATAAAGATTTTAGTTTTTGAAATACTCCCCTTACCTTGAGCCCTTCTGTGAATGTAAAAATCCAATCATTTCAGGCTCCAGGTAGGAGGGAATAAACTTCTCATTACAATTGTCTCGAAGAGACAATTCTAATGAGTACATGTAGTAACACAATAGTGTTTCATACAGAAATAAAGATTTTAGTTTTTGAATCTGGAGCCCTGCCATTGCAATGACAGAAGCACTTTTTTACCATTTATAGCGCATTTTAACCCTCTCTTCATAGAGATACCTTTTCATGCTTGTTAATATCACTATTAAACCCATTACCCCATAGCCTGTTTCTTCTTTTGATAATCAGTGGTCTTTTAAAGCAGGGTGAAAGTAAAGCAGAATGTGCCTTATGGCACATTCTGCTTTACTTTCACTTTGCTTTAAGCCACCATCTGTTTGATAAAAGAAAAATATTTTCTATGATGCCATACCTGTATAAACTAGAACTATTTTCTTCAGTGGATGAATAAATTAAAGGCATGAAAGTGTGGTTTTAGGGGGTAATGGGTTTAAGAAACATTGAAAAGTGTCCCTTCATCTAGACAGGTATATGCTTAACCCATTACCGCATAAATACGCCTTTTTATGCCTTTGATTTATTCCTCCACTACAGAAAATAGATTTTACACAGGCATGAATATGCATCATGAGAAATATCATTTTACACAGGCATGAAATATCATTTTACACAGGCATGAATATTCCTCCACTACAGAAAATAGATACCTTTACACAGGCATGAATATGCATCATGAGAAATATCTTATTTCTCTTAGCAAATGGTAATTTAAAGCAGGCAGAAAGTAAGGCACAGTCTGCTTTACCTTCAATCAGCTTTAAGTGTTCACCTGTTTTCAAAAATTAGAAATAGGCTATGGACTAAAGGCTAAAACACATTACACTATAGCCTATTTCTGATTTTGAAAACATGTTACCAATTAAAGCAGGTTGAAAGTAAAGCAGAATGTGCCTGAAGGCACATTCTGCTTTACTTTCAGCCTGCTTTAAGCTTCAATCTTATAGGATATAAAAACTATTTCATATGGTTTACCATTGCTTCTCATGACTGTATACAGTGAAACAGTTTTCTCCAGTGCAGGAATAAACAAAAGGCGTCAAAAAGCGTATTTATGGGATAATGGGTTATAAAAGGCTGCTTAACTTTAACCCTTTGCCTGCTGGTCGCGACTTTATTGATTTTTGCAAACAGTTTAGATCCAGATCAGACGCCGCGTAACGCGGCGTCTGATCTGGATACAAACTGTTTGATACCCGTCTTTATGTTTTTTTACTTAAAAAATGTATATATCTAAATTTAACATATTTTGCAGACGACAATTTCGAAGCAGACGATATCACCGCAGGATAAGGGTTAATAAGCTAAAATGCTTACACAGTCATAAATATGAAACATATGAAATATTTTCTAATTACTGGCAGACGGTAGATTAAAGCAAGCTGAAAGTAAAGTACTGGTAGAATACTCCTTAAGCAACCATCTGTCTTCAATACTAAAATGAAGATATGAAGGAAGGGTTAACCCATTACCCCATAGCATGTTTCTAGTTTTGAAGATAGTGACTACTTAAAGCAGGTTGAAAGTAAAGCAGAATGCGCCACAGGGCGCATTCTGCTTCACTTTCAGCCTGCTTTAAGCTACTATCTGCTAGAAAATAGAATATATTTCTTATGATACATAATCATGGCTTTATAAATTGGAACTCTATTTTTAGGGGAGGAATAAACTAAATGCGCTAAAAGGCGCTTCTATCAGGGAAAGGGTTAAGGAGCTTTCTGCTTTTTTTCTGCCTGCTTTAAGCAACCATCTGTCTTTAACCCTTTACCTAATAGTCTATTTCTAGTATTGAAGATAGATGATCACTTAAAACAGGCTGAACGTAAAGCAGAATGCGCCTTACGGCGCATTCTGCTTAACATTCAGCCTGCTTTAAGCTATCATGTGCTAGAATATAGAAAATATTCCCTATAATATATATTCATGACTGATAAAATTGGTACTATTTTCTTCAGCGGAGGAATAAACCATATTCGCTAAAAGGCGTTTCTATTGGGTAAAGGGTTAATACTGAAATCAAGTTAATTCATTACTCCACAGATACACATCTTAGCACACTTAATTTATTCCTCCACTGAAGAAAATAGTTCCAATATAATATAGTCATGATTATGCACCATGATAATTTTTTCTGTATATCCTATCATATGGTAGCTTAAGGGTGCATCAATGTCATGACTTTGGGAAATTTTCAAAGTATATGAAAACACTCTATGATGGTTTTGTATTGAAGAGCTATTTAAGATGAATGAAAAAATAGAAAAAGTGTACATTTTGGTGAACAACAGTTGGCTCTACGGCCATGTAAAATTTACCCCACCCACTTCCTCTTATTTTGTCCTTTTCAAACAGCCCGCTTCAATAAAATCCATTTTAAATGAAAACAAATATGATAATTTGGTTTTGTGTTATTTATTTCCTATCTATGGTAGTATTTCTTCATACAAAAACTAATTTAAGAAAAAAATGGCACCAAATGTGAAATTTATAAAGCTCTAAATATCATCGATATGGTACTTTTTTGTAAATTTTGTAAGGGGAGATAACTCTTTTTACTTTAATAACTCAAAATTTTCAACACTGACCTTTCAATTTCTTTTCATATTTTGAACTGCCTTAGCATGGGCTTTCATCTGGTAGAATATAAGAAAAAGTTAAATACTAGAATTATTTCATTTTCAAACTTTTTTACTTTTTTTCATAAAATAAAAAATCTAATAAAATCATGCCCTATACAAAGTATATTTTCTATATTCAAGGATCGATATTGTTCAAACCTGGTGCCTGCTTTGTCTAAATTTGGTTTCTATATGTGAAAATACCACCATAGACAAGAAATAAATGATGGAAACCCAAATTATCATGTTTGTTTTGTTTCGAAATAAATTTTACTGAAGCTTGTACCCTGAATGGGTAAAATTTGAAGAAAAAAAGTCCAAATTTGATATACCTTTTTCAAATCGCTGTAGCTCAAAAACAAGGACACCACCATATATTTTTTTTCTCATTTTTTCATTCATCATAAACAGCTCTTCCAAAAAAACAATGTTAGAAAAAAAGTTAAATACTTTGAAAAATTGGCTTATGACATTGATACACCCTTAAGGCAGGTTGAAAGTAAAGCAGAATGTGCCTTAAGGAGCATTTTGCTTTACTTTCAACCTGCTTTAAGTGGTCAGTGTCACATATATTCAAAACTAGACACAGTCTTGGAGTAATTGGGTTAAAGGGACTCGCAACCGGATGGTGTACTTGTCAAAATAAAATAAAATACTCAAATAAAAGCAAATTTGTGGCATTATTTGGCTTCTGACATTAAAAAAATATGATCAGTCCAAAAAAAGTCTCAAGAATCGTCACCGAATCTTAGATTTTTAGATATTTTCCATCGTTTTTCTATACCGACTAGTAGACGGTATAGTTGTTGTTGTTGCTTCTCTACACGGGCTCAGACATAAACACGAGCCGAATTACGAAGTTGTATGCGGTTTCGATCGCTACACATTGAAATACGTTAAATCGATCCGAGATAAACGGATAGTTCCGTGGTCCATTGGTCTAAGCGGTTTCCCCTATTTTGCCTTATGTCCGCCAATGCCGGGCCCCGGGTTCGAATCCCACCAGAGACCAATATTTTTTTTTATTGAAATACATTTTTTTAAACAGAATTTCTTATCCTAAACTAATTCTTTACCATTTATATAAGTGTTTGACACATATTTACAAATTACTATTTTTAATGCACCATCTGGTTGCGAGTCGCTTTAAGCAACCATCTGTCTTCAATACTGATAATGTGTGTGCAGCTAGTCAGCTACTTAGAAGGGGGCCCTCTGATGTGGATGACACCCCTGCATGTTAATCTTGACCAATTACCCCATAGTCTGTTTCTAGTTTTGAAAACAGGTGACTACTTAAAGCAGGTTGAAAGTAAAGCAGAATGCGCCTTAGGGTGCATTCTGCTTTACTTTCAGCCTGCTTTAAGTTATTATCTGATAGAATATAGATTTTTTTTATTTTGCTACATATTCCTGACTTTAGTAATATATTAATTAATTGGAACTATTTCCTTCAGTGGAGGAATAAATTAAAGTCGTAAAAAGGTGTAATTAATTTATGGTGTAATTGGTTAAAGAGTTTCTTACCGTACATGTGGCACGGGGTTTGGGATAGAAGTGGCCCTTGAAGTTTCTTTTGTAATATTTCCACACTGGCTCGTTACCATAGATCAGCTTGAATGCTGAAATGTACAAAGATATGTACATGTACTACTACCTAGTGACTGGAAAGAACCATTTAATAATATACAGTTATGTCATGTGTGTTTGGGGAACAGTCAAAACTGTTGGCCCGAGGTATCAGGGAAGACTTTCGAACTGTTGCTTGAGGCCGATGGCAACAGTTCCAAATGTCTTCCCTGATACCTCGGGCCAATAGTTTTGACTGTTCCCCTAACACACATGAAATAACTGTTTAATTACCTAATACTCTATATGACTAGACTCAGAGCACCAGATAAGGGTAGTTTTTCAAAAACTAAAATCTTTATTTCAGAATTAAACCCTATGGTGTCACTACTCATTAGAATCGTCTCGAAGAGACGATTCTAATGAGCAGTAACACCATAGGATTTGGTGCTGAATAAGTGAGAAAATGTTTGATTTGTTGAAATAACTACCTCTTATCTGGAGCCCTGTAGACTTTCAACAATAACTAATCTGAGCCAAAATACAAATGAAATAAAATTATATTAGTAATTTTGAGTATTTGCACAAATGAATAACACAGTGTTTGTTATTAATTTGTGGTCTGATGAATGCTCAGCTTCTTCTTGTAAGTTTACATCCGCACATTAATGTTATATTCGTGTCCGTGTTGTTTTAGGGTATAAAGGATAACGTTGATGTGTATTACGAACTCGTCTCAATGATTTAAAGTATTATTATAAATAATAATAAAGCATGAAATAAAGTATTAAACATTCACCAGACAACAATCAATGACAATTATTCAGTACTGTACCGGAGAACTTCTCAATGACCCTGATTTTAAAACTTCTACGCATCTTTTATGCGCAGGGGATACAGTTCGTTCTAGTGTTCAATACCGGTAGTTAAAACTATTGCCCCCGGATAAGGCAATGTCAGAACAACACAGCAAAACAGTCAAAAATAACTAATTACAAGTTAAATAGAGCATTAGGTAATAACATGTACTATTGTGAAAATCAAACATCTCTGCTCACTACTTCAACACCTTGTACCTATTTCTAAAATATACTCATTACATTTGCAAACAGTGTAGACCCAGATCAGAGGGCTCCTATAGGATTCCTCTGATCAGGGTCTGCACTGTTTGCTAATTCAGACCAGTTTTTATTAAATTACCCAGAATTCTAAGTAGACTGAATCATGTTTTGGTACCGTAACTAGGGAACCTAATAAATCAAAAAAGTTACTTAGTGTTGAAAACTTGAAAGAGTTAACTGATAAATTATAAATCAATTATTCTAACATGACATGTGAATTCGTCTCTATAAACAACGAACAAGTTGGCCGTGGTATACCTAGTGTGTTTTACCACGCTGCGAAAATATTCCTTTTAAACAGGCTCTTCCTGTACCCACCCTACGGTAAAGCACAGTTTTCAATGGAAAGTCATGTGACGTAAAAGGTCTTTTCTTTCATGTTTTGTTACTGATTTGTCTCAGATATATTTAATCTGACTAATACTAAATGGTTCTATGACAGAATAAATTATTTCGTCACTATTTTTTATTTTTCTTATATGACATACTGATATTGGTTTCATCTAATAGCCATACAAGGGAAGTAATTCGGTCGAAAGCTGCAACAGCACAGGAAATAAGCGTGAAACATTTGCTTGCATTTCTTATGATTTTTTTTAAGTTAGTCATGTTAGAATCGAAATAATTGATGTTTTGCC
The DNA here is from genome assembly GCA_922989275.2 of Gari tellinella. Lineage (NCBI taxonomy): Eukaryota > Metazoa > Mollusca > Bivalvia > Cardiida > Psammobiidae > Gari > Gari tellinella. The sequence continues at coordinate 76,173,494 of OV277865.1, read as the reverse complement.
ATTGTTAAATGGTATTCTATAACGGTTGGTCATTGTGATGCGCTAGAATTGACCACTCAGGCCTTCGTGGTCAATTCATACGCCTCACAACTCCCAATCGTTGTAGAATACCGTTTAACAACCGTAGAACATCGATTATTTCTTAAATATTCCATAATAGTTAATGTATACCGCGTATCTATGCCTTTTGATACCTTTAACCCTTTCCCTCATAGCCAGTTTCTAGTTTTGAAGACTTAAAGCAGTTTGAAAGTATTTAGCTTTACTTTCAGCCTGTTTTGAGCCATTATCTGCTAGAATTTAGAAAATATTTCTTATGATACATATTCATGATTGTAAAATTGGATCTATTTTCTTTAGAGGAAGAATAAATGAAAGGCGTAAAAAGGCGTATTTATGGGGTAATGGGCTAATTTTCATTATAGAAAATAGATCCATTTTTGACTGTTGGAACTTGGACCATTGCATCAATACAATCTCATAATAATATTATCCCTAAGAGAGTATTTCTACAGACAATTTGTTCCAAATACTGTGATGTGATTACTCATTAGAATTGTTTTGAAGAGATGATTCAGGGCTCCAGATAAGAGGGGGTAAATTGAACAAATCCAACACTTTTTCACTCATTTTACCACCCAATCCTATGGTGTTACTACTCATTAGAATCGCCTCGAAGAGACGATTCTAATGAGTAGTGACACCATAGGGTTTAATTGAGAAATAACGACTTTAGTTTTTAAAATACCCCCCTTATCTGGAGCCCTGTGATTCTAATGAGTAGTCACACCATAGGGTTTGGTTCAGACATAAAGCATGGGCCTTTTTTCCAAAAATTGGGAAGGGGCCTTAGCCTTTCCATTTGGGAAATTCAAGCGTGATTTACGACCGAATTGGGAAAAGTAGACTGACTTCAAAAATACATGTACATAAAAACTGAATGGAAGTCTGCTTAGAAAGTTTCATTTATTTAAAACCAGAAAATAAAACTGTTTAACACTTAAGGGGGTAGGTGCACCTTGGTAAAGTAAATACCAAATTCTTCAAACTTTGCATACTGATAGTAAAATTAGTTTCTATGACAAAACTGGTGAAAAAAGTGGGGGTACCGGACCTTTCTTTTTCACAATTTGAGATTTTTCAAGGCTACCCCCCTAAAATTGAAGCTTCATAAAAACTCCTACTTTTTTGTACTACGGTTTTTCAATCTTTATTTAAACAATCAATTTGTACCAAAAGTATCGTAATTTATATTACCATAGTAAGAATAAACCCTGAAAATAATGTTTTTTCAAGATCCAAAATAAAAATATTTGATTTCACCAGAAAGGAGTAAAATTTACCCCACCCACTTTTTTATAATGGGAGAATACGTAAGGCACTGTGAAAATTGCCCTACAAATTGTAGCAAACTAAATACCAAATTTTTTATTTGTTGTTTTTAGCCAAGGTTGCAAACAAAAAGTTTTAGTGAAATAGATAATAAAAACACAGGGTCTCTTTTAAAAAAGATATAGATCATTTTATCTAAAAAATCCATTTTTTCTCATTTTTTCAATTTTTTGTGTACTTTTACCAAAAATATTTTTTTTCCAAACAATTTAATTTTATCTATTGAGTTATCTATAATTTATACTAAAACTATACTACCATGAAAATTTCATGCTTATATTCTGAGAAATTGAAATGAAATCGGATATAACAAAATTAGGGATGTGCAATAAAACCGGTTTTCCAATATATTGCAATTCGTTCTGAAAACAATACATACCGGTACGGTTCCTCGAAAAACCGTTTTTTTAATCTATGATAAATTGATCAAATTTACTTTGTTTTGAACACAACTTAAAATATTCACAATTTTGTTTTGTTCAAACTAAATAAGCAGCTTGCAGGGAAGAGGGAGTTCCCCCCTTGTTGTTTTTAGCACAGGGCATGGTATATTATCAGTGAATCGGTGCCTAATCGATGTGCATACCAGATTTAATATCTTTATCAAAGATGAGAAAAGTTTACATAACTGAATGAAAAACATAAATGTACCAAATACTGACATTGTTGGTCATTTTAGTAAAGATTTCTTCATTTAAAAAATGTGATCAGAACTTTGTCTGATACTGTCAACTGGCACCGGTATATACCATGCCCTGTCAGTTACCATCATGGTTGACAATTTGGTTATGAAAATCTCGAAAGGAATGTCTGGGAGCATTACAACAACACACATTCATATACAAAATCATTACAAACAGTGCAATTTGTCTTATATGTAACATGGTTGTTAAGTTTCAAAGCAACAACTTATTTGTCTGCACATAATCACCCCAGAATGAGATCCATCGCTTATGTTTACTTTAATAACACGCAATATATTGCAATACAGTGATGGAGTATCGCAATATATTGCAATACAAAATTTCTGGCAATACCCATCCCTAAACAAAATACAACCTACCTATGAAAACAGTGTATGCTGTTAACTACGAATAGGACATAAAACTTAAAAAGTCCCTTCCGGAACGAAAATCCAATTTTTTCCCGGGAAAATAGTGTTTTATTACTGTATGCATTCACCAAAAATGAGTTCTTACCATTTTTTTGAAAACGAGTTCGTAACATTTTTCGGAAATTTCATAATGCTCAAAAAGACAGGCCGACATCCTTAAGAGGGACTGGTAATTGAATAGAACAAAATTGTAAAAAAAAAAAAAAATCTTTTATGGGAAATTCTCCACCAAAATTGGGAAAAAAGAGTCTTTCTGCAATTGGTAAGTCACCGAAAGTCGGCCTCTATTATACAAGGTAAAAAGGCCCTGCATAAAGGAGAACACAGGGCTGCCATTTCTCCGGATTTTTCCTAAATCTTCGGACTTTTTTTCTAGTACTTGGTAGCTTAAAGCAGGCTGCTTTACTTCCAGTCTGCTTTAAGTAGTCACATGTCAACAAAACTAGAAACAGGCTATGTGGTAAAGGTACGATTCGTAAAATCGCGCTTGAAATATGCAAATTTGGAAATCTTAGGATTTTTCATGCCAACTTATGGCAGCCCTGAGAACATGATGGAAGTCTTTAGTTTTAAGGGATTAAGAATCGCTCCTCTCTGTTACCCATTCCCCCCCCCCCCCCCAGCCTTTTTATGCCTATAATTTATTCCTCCACTGAAGAAAATTATTATGAATAGTCCCATTTTATAATAATAATACATCCTTGAATAATTATGCATAAGAAGAAATATTTTCTATGTCCTAGCAGATAATAGCTTAAAGCAGACTGAAAGTAAAGCAGAATGCGCCTTAAGGCACATTCTGCTTTACTTTCAACCTGCTTTAAGTGATCATATTTCTTTAAAACTAGAAACAGGCTATGGGGTATTGGGTTGAACCCATTGGACCCTAGTGACGAGTATACCCATTATTTAAAAACAGTGTAACTGTGAAGAGTACACATATCATATGCACACATGGTAGACCCTGATCAGAGGGCTCCTGCTGGAAGCTTATACCCCTTTACACCATAATTATGCCCTTTTATGCTTATATATTTAAATCCTCAACTGAAAAAAACAGTTCCATTTTATACAGTCATGTAGGTTAAAGCAGGGGGAAAATAAAGCCGAATAGGCATTAAGGTGCATTCTGCTTTACTTTCAGCCTGCTTGAAGATCACCTTCAGCTATCTTCAAATCTAGAGACAGGCTATGAGCAATTGGTTAAAGCAGGTTGGAGCTAAGATTCTGCTTTACATTCAATCTGCTTTAAGCTACCATCTGCTAGTATGTAGAAAATATTTCTTACCGTATGCTACATATTTATGACTGTGTACATTGGAACTATCTTCTTCAATTCAAGGCATTAAGATGTAAACGATAACAGTATCTATTGAACTAATGAGTACCCATTCCGCCATAAATACACCTTTTTACGCCTTTAATTTACCCCTCTACTGAAAAAAATAGTTCCACTTTATACAGTCATAATGATGAATAATTATAATATATTATGTATGGTAAAATTATTTTCTATACTTTAGCAGATGTTAGCTTAAGCAGGTTAAAAGTAAAGCAGAATGTGCCTTAACCCATTACCCCATAGCCTGTTTTTAATTTTGAAAATATGTTACCACTTAAAGCAGGTTGAAAGTAAAGCAGAATGCGCCTTCAGGCGCATTCTGCTTTACTTTCAGCCTGCTTTAAGCTACCATCTACTTGAAAACAGAAAATATTTCTTCTGATAAATATTCATAATTGTATAATTTAGAACTATTTTCTTAAGTGGAGGAATAAACTAGAGGCGTAAAAAGGCGTATTTATGGGGTAATGGGTTAAGGAGCGCTCTGCTTTACTTTCAACCTGCTTTAAGTGGTCATCTATCTTCATTACTTATTACTAGAAACAGGCTATGGGGGTTAAGCTCCGAGTCTTCTACAGGGCTCCAGATAAGAGGTAGTTATTTCAACAAATCCAACATTTTCTCACTCTTTTTAGCACCAAATTCTATGTTGTTACTACTCATTAGAATTGTCTCAAAGAGACGATTCTAATGAGTAGTGACATCATAGGGTTTAATTCAGAAATAAAGATTTTAGTTTTTGAAAAACAACCCTTATCTGGTGCTCTGAGAGATTTCTGCCTCAAACTGCAAGCCATGTACCTTCACTGTCCATATATTTGATACTTTCTTGATAAGAGATTTCTCGTTTAAGATAGCCCTTTTTCCCTTCCTCCTTTTTATTTCCACCTTTTTCCTCAGATTGTTCACATTGTCTGCAACTTGTCACTGTGAAATATCTGGCTGAACATGCTGGTATCTGAAACAATATATATACAGTGAAACCCCTTTAAATCGGAACCTCTAAATACCGGAAGTCTCTCTAAACCGGACAAAAACGTTGGTCCTGTTTCCAACTTTCTTTATTTTAACCCATTACACCACAAATATGCCTTTTTACGCCTTTGATTTATTCCTTTACTGAAGAAGATACATTCATGAATATGTATGATCAGAAATATTTCCTATATTCTAGCAGATTATAGCTTAAACTTTAAAGCAGGTTGAAAGTAAAGCAGAATGCGCCTTAAGGCGCATTCTGCTGTACTTTCAACCTGCTTTAAGTGACCAGCTATCTGTCATACTAGAAACAAGCCAATTAGCCCATAGATGACAGAAACAGACATTAACAACCAAACCAAACCAAACCAGATTAGAATCTCAGTAACTTGGCGTCTCATCAGAATCCAAACTGTTTGACACTGATGATATTTTCTGACAGAAACTAGAGATACCGTTAGGTGAAAACCCCTCTAAACCGGAAACCCCTCTAACCGGACATTAATGTTGTCCCCACACATGTCCGGTTTAGAGGGGTTTCACTGTATATGCCATATCTCCAGATTTTTCCGAAATCTTCGGCTTTTTATTTTAATTTCTTCTAATGTGGGTGTCAAACATTTGGGATCCAGATCAGACACTGTGTTATGCAGCGTCTGATTTGGATCCAAACTGTTTGCATAATTATGGTAGTGCCATAGAGCCTGGCAGCTAAAGGGTTAATATTTAAAGGTATGTTTCCTTAAATCGGGCTTGAAAATTTGGAAATCTTAGGATTTTATGGGCAACTTATGGTAGCCCTGTAAACGCACTCATTTCAGCACCAAATGGTGTTACCCTTTCAGCACCAAATCCTAAGCTATAGTTTAAACCACAGGTACTTGACACATACTTTATTATCTATGACGATCCTCCCCCCTTTTTTTTTTACTAGACTTCTATTATAGATACAAGGTAAACAGCGCAATTCAGCACCTAGTCTTTACTATTGACTTTAACTGATGCTAAAATAAACTCGATCGCCGATATTCTCTCATGGTACCCTCGGGAAATGATTAATTTATCAATATCTACTTTTTATTTCATCAAATTCCGTCAAGTAACGCCACAGTACGTGAATTATAACGAAAATATGCATTAAAAAGTTTTATGTTGTTCTCATGGTACGGGTTTTATTGCCCAAAATAAGGGGTAATCTAGTCTGTTTGCACATTTAACGGCCTTTACGGCTGGAACTTTCACCTAATTTCATTAGAGCAAACGCGTTTGTGTCGGAACATGACCCTCTTCACTATCAGCTATATGAAATATACATGTAATTTGGCACGAAATTGACAAGTGAAAGACTCATTTCATTGTGAATGCCATTTTGAATATCGGAATGAATCGAATGAACGGAGCGATCTCATTGGTCAAAATTAAACAGGTAAAGTTTCTTTTAATTTTGCATTCTATGTAAATTATATAAAACTGATAATATTTCATTTAAAGATGATTTATAATATTTGGTGAAAGTTCCAGTGGCATAGGCCGTTTACTGTGGACAAATAACAGATCACCCCTACATGTACATTCGTTGCTATGTACCGTGAAAACGACATAAAACTTTTTACTGTGGCGTTATTTGACCGAATTTGATGAAATAAAAAGTATATATTGATAAATTAATCATTTCCTGAGGGTACCACAAGAGAATATCGGCGATCGAGTCTATTATAGCATCAGCTTAAGTCAATAGTAAAGACTAGGTGCTGAATTGCGCTGTTTACCTTGTATCTATAATAGAAGTATAGTAAACAAGGGCCACTATGGCCCTAAATCGCTCACCTGGTAACCATGTAACCATGTACACCGTGTGACCTAGTTTTTGACCGGGCATGACCCTCATTCTAACTTGACCTCGATTTCAATGAGACAAACATTTTGTTCAAGTTTCATGAAGATTCAATGAATTTTGTAGTCTCTAGAGTGTTAACGAGGTTTTTCGATGATTTGACCTAGTGACCTAGCTTTTGACAAGACATAAGCCACATTTGAACTTGACCTATATTTCATTGAGGCAAACCTTTTCATCAAGTTTTATGAAGATCAAATGAAATTTGTAGTCTCTAGAGTGTTAATAAGGTTTTTCGATGATTCGACCTAGTGACCTAGTTTTTGACAAGACATGACCCACATTTTAACTTGACCTCGATTTTATTGCGGCAAACATTTTGATGAAGTTTCATGAAGATCCAATGAAATTTGTAGTCTCTAGAGTGTTAACAAGGTTTTTTGAAGATTTGACCTAGTGACCTAGTTTTTGACCGGACATGACCCACATTCGAACTTGGCCTAGATTTCATTGAGGCAATCATATTGATGAAGTTTCATGAAGATCCAATGAAATTTGTAGCCTCTAGAGTGTTAACAAGGTTTTTCGATAATTTGACCTAGTGACCTAGTTTTTGACCGGACATGACCCACATTCGAACTTGACCTAGATTTCATTAAGGCAAACATTTTGATGAAGTTTCATGAAGATCAAATGAAATTTGTAGTCTCTAGAGTGTTAACAAGGCTTTTGGAAGATTTGACCTAGTGACCTAGTTTTTGACCGGACATGAGCCACATTCAAACTTGGCCTAGATTTCATTGAGGCAATTATATTGATGAAGTTTCATGAAGATCCAATGAAATTTGTAGCCTCTAGAGTGTTAACAAGGTTTTTCGATAATTTGACCTAGTGACCTAGTTTTTGACCGGACATGACCCACATTCAAACTTGACCTAGATTTCATTGAGGCAAACATTGTGACCAAGTTTCATCAAGATCCAATGAGATTTGAACGTGCTAGAGTGTTAACGAACAATTGTGGACGGACGGACGACGGACATCCAGCGATCCTAAAAGCTCACCTTGGCACTACGTGCCAGGTGAGCTAAAAAAAGGGGGGAGGGGTTCATAGATATTAAAGTATGTGTCAAGTACCTGTGGTTTAAACATATTGATTTGCATAATAACATGTGCAATGGGATTGAGTTACGATTAGTTATTACAACATTATCATAATTGGCCCTTTCCCTATACAAAACAGTGGCATTACCTCTTAGCCTATTTCTAGCTTTGAAAACAGGTGACCACTTAAAGCAGGTTGAAAGTAAAGCAGAATGTGCCTTAAGGCACATTCTGCTTTACTTTCAGCCTGCTTTGAGCTACCATCTGCTAAGATATAGAAAATATTTCTTCTGGTACATATTTTTTGGCTGTATAAATTGGAACTATTTTCTTCATTGGAGGAATAAATAGAGGCGTAAAAAGGCGTTTTTAAGGGGAAATGGGATAATAAAGTAGAAAATAGAATAGTTATTTTGTTTTTGTAGTTATTTTGCTAAATTTAGTGATTGATGGTGTTACTACTAATTAGAATTATCTCTTTGAGACAATTCTAATAAGTAGTCACACCATATGGTTTAATTGAGAAATAAAGATTTTATTTTTTGAAATACCTGTATATAACACTTTTCAGAGTAAGTTGTCAAGTGTTAACTTAAGGGGATTGTGAAGGGAGAAATCTGTGCATTGCTGTTATGCATTAGCAATGATAATTTTAGAAATCAGATGAATGAGTCTTCAGGATGCACATTCTGTGAAACAACGAGTCCTTGAGACTCAAATTGGGTCATTGAGGTGAAAAATTGACCCACTATCCCGTAACTTATTTCTAGTTTTGAAAACAGGTGACTACTTAAAGCAGGTTGAAAGTAAAGCAGAATGTGCATTGAGGCACATTCTGCTTTACTTTCGAACTGATTTAAGCTACTATTTGCTTATAAATGAGTAATAGGCTAATAAAAGCCAGAAGAGCTATGGGTCCATGGGACTCGCAACTTTTAAAATGATGAGTCCCTGGCAAATTTAATAAGTATAGGACTCGGGATGCACAGGTAAAATTATCACTGCATTAGGATGCTTAAAGCAATGTTCATAATTCAGCTAGACTTTAGAATCTGTCTGCACTCTGCAGGTATTTAAGACTTTAGTGCAATCTATAACTGACAATCTCTTGTGACATTAACCTGGCTGATTAGTGGGAAATGGATTAGACAGGGTTCCAGATAAAGGGAGTATTTCAAAAATTAAAATCTTTATTTCTGCTTTAAACCCTATGGTCAGGGTTAGAATTTAGCTAAAAATTACACTTTTTTCGCATTTTTTTGCGAGTGACTTTTGAACTTATTCGCAAAATGCAAAAACTACTCGCGAAAGTTAAACTGTCATTCTGAACATTATGTTTTAACTTTTAACCCGACACAGACTTGTGTAGAAATCAAAAACGATCTACCTACACTTCGTGTATTTCATAGTTGTACATTTGTGGTTACAGCTGACAAGGGATAAGATCTTGATTTTCATATCTATGTGTACATACCAAAGCCTTTTAGGGGTATTTTTCTTACATTTTATTATATTGGGGAGAATGCATGCTGTATGCATTATGCAGACCGCACACGATTTCATTACTCGAAAATTAATTTAGGTCAGGTCAGGGATAATATATAACTAGACTTCCATATATTATCCCTGGTCAGGTTGAAATCGCCAATCCGTCTACGATACAAACGTTTTTTTCACTGGTCGTATATTTCAGGGCTGTGGTTAATAAACAGTATGTCACAGTAGAATAAGAATATTATACTTGTACTCCGTCTCGTGTGAGTCTTTTAAATGGCCTCGTCTTTGAGAACGGTTTCGGTTTGTGTAGTCTGTGATAAGAATTGTTTACACATCGGAACTCCGAAATAGCAAAGTGCGTGTTTCATTAGCCAATGAGAATTGGGAAAGTCCGTCATTACGTCATTCTTACAGACAAAAAAGAGGTTGAAACTGCCCGAGAAGCTATGATTGGCTTACGAAAAGTATTTGCTTGTCTACTCGTCCATTTCCGCCACTCGAAATGTTACGGAATAAAACGAGCATATTCTTACAGACGCTATACTGTGTTTAGCTGTCAGAAAAACCATACTCGCATTTTTTTGCGAGTTCGTAGAAATATCACTTGCAATTTACAAATTCCACTCGCATTTTGCGAGTATGCGAGCTTATATTCGAACCCTGATGGTGTCACTACTCATTAGAATCGCCTCAAAGAGATTTGGTGCTGAAAAAAGTGAGAAAATGCTGGATTTGTTCAGTTTACCCTTATCTGGAACCCTGGTTAGGATTAACTTCTATAGGATTTTGTTAGAGCAAGAGAAATGGAATGATCCTTGTGTGGTCAGATTCTAAAGCAGCTTCCCCGTCTCTTCTAAGTCTCTTCGAAACAGTCCAAGTCAATGCCATAAATTTTGTTTTGAGCTAGATTTGAGCATGCACCCTCTAGCTTTCTGACAGGTACACACCACAGCAAACTACTTCAAGTTTTCCTTTTATCCAATATCCATACACAGTTAGTGGATGCAGTCCATCAGCCTGATCTTGAGGGGTTCTGATCAAGGCCCAGGATCATTTTTAAATTTATCTTGTTTGTGTTCACCTATTCTACCCACAGAATTATACACTGACGGAATTGAAACCTCGCGCTATATCGCAAATCTCGTGCGGCGCATACAAGACTCGCAAGACTTGATAAGAGAATGTCTATCGGTAGTCAATATGATAAATGTCTGTTTCGAAGCATTGTTCATGGGTTTATATTCCCGTGAATTGATAGGAATGTCCTCCGAGTCATTTAAATCCTATAAAATGTCAATAAAAACACTCGAGTCGGTAATTTTTCACTTCAGAAATGGCGGACAACGAGGTAAAAAGTGAAGATGTTGTCACGTGACACATAATCTCGCAAAATTCAACCGCCGTGAGAGCTCAGATGCTCGCCTAATCAACTTCGCTGAGTTGCTATTCGGTTTTGTATAATTCCGTGTTCTACCTTTATTTCTTCTCTCTATGCTTTTTTTTGATGTTTTCTTTTTACGGCTTTTAATCTGTATGCACGGCACAAAACACCCTACCCCCACCCATTTGCCAAATTGAGTCTGATGGAGAGAGAGATGGGGGGGGGGAGAGAAAGATAGATTCTTCAGATAGAAATCATTCACATTCTTACATATCTAATTTATTCCTCGAATGAAGACTTACGTTTTATAGATGTCAACAAGGAGTGGGTGGGGTATATTTTTGGTCACGAAAACTGATTACACTTACACTTTGCTTCAAAAGTTGGGTCGATCTTATGGAACTTGACACACAAGTGTGTACCAGTCTGACCATGCATCTGCCTACTAGACTCATATTGATATAATCGATGCCTTTAATACAGTATTTATTGTCAATCTATTCCTTCAAAGTTGAAAGTAACATGGCAGGAAGTGGATGTTCCAAGGTGAAGCGCCTGCGCAGTTGTTCTTCATAACACTGAACAACTCGAAAGGGTGAACTCGGATTTGATGTCGCTCCAGAAATTTATCTCCCTTTACTACGTGTTTTATGTGTTAGGTCTTCCATAGCCTTTTTAGTGACGTGAAAACTAGGTTCGCCTTAAAGAGACTCGCAACCAGATTAAGCATTAAAAATAGTAATGTATAACTAAATATGTGTCAAACGCTTATATGAACAGGTAAGAATTAGTTTAGGATAAGAAATTCTGTTAAAAAATGCATTTCAATAAAAAAAATATTGAGCTCTGGTGGGATTCGAACCCGGGACCCGGCCTGCGCGGGCAGAAGGCAAAATGAGGAAACCACTTAGCCCACTGGGCCTCCGAACTATTCATACATCTGGTATCGATTTAACGTATTTCAATGTGTAGCGATGGAGAGTACATACAACTACATAATTCGGCTCGAGTTTATGTCTGAGCCCGTGATCAATTTCTATAGCGTCTTTCGACGCTATGGATATATTTTAAAACGATGGAAAATATAAAAAAAAATCTAAGATTTAAAGACTTTTCTAGAGGGTATTTTTAGACTGGTCATATTTTTCCAATGCCAGATGCACGATAATGCTACCCTTTTGGCTATATTTGAGTAGGCCCTATTTTCTTTTATTTTTGCAAATACAGAACAGATGAGATCTGGACAGGGTCGAGATCTACACTGTTTGCTTCTCTCTTTTTTATCTAAGGATCTAATCCCATTGTAAACTTGGGGTTGTTGTTTTTGTGTATTTGATGTTATTTGTTTTCCATTAGAAACTATGTCTAGATAAGACCAATACTGATTTCAATGATCAAACTCAGCATATAGCCGTCTGATCAAAACTGTTTGACACGAGTTCGTTTCCATGTTTCTGCAGTAAAACGCCTGAAATGTAATTGTGGTTTTTTTTTAAAAGCATATGACGTAAACGAATTTTTGAAAGACATGTATGTACAGTCATGGGACATAACAGGGCTGCCATTTCTCCGGATTTTTCCTAAATCTCCGGATATTTTCCCAGTACATGCATGTTTGTCCTTTCTCCATGGTACATGGTAGCTTAAAGCAGACTGAAAGTAAAGCAGAATGCGCCCTAAGGCGCATTCTACTTTACTTACAGCTTGCTTTAAGTAGTCGCATGCCAACAAAACAAGAAAAATGTACGATTCGTAAAATCACACTTGAAAAATGCAAATTTGGAAATCTTAGGATTTTTCATGTCAAATTATGGCAGCCCTGACATAATTGTCGCCCGACGAAATTTTGGCATTTTTTCCACACATTACTTACATTACTGGTGATGCCACACAATTGTGGAACACAAAATTACGCCACAGATTGTTAATTTTTCAGGGCTGCCATTTCTCCTGATTTTTCCGAAATCTTCATATTTAAATTATTCTAGCAAATGGTAGCTTAAATCAATCCTAGCAGGCGGTAGCTTAAATCAGGCTGAAAGTTAAGCAGAATGCACCATCAGGTGTATTCTGCTTTACTTTCAACCTGCTTTAAGTAATCGCGCATGAAAAACAGACTTTTTGGAAATCTTAGGATTTTTCATGATCAACTTATGGCAGCTCTGATTTTTCAAATATAGATCTATTCTCTTCTGTTCGGACATGAACTGCTATTCAACTTTAGAATATAAATTTAAAAAAAAAATGACTCGTTCCACTAAAATGGTTGCCATGGTAACAAATGGGACAAATAACTAGAATTGAAGAACGTTTTAATTCAAAAACATACCCTCCCACTGTCACACACAATTGTGAATAGAGTGCTTTCAAAATGAAGCTAAAGAAAGTTACAGAAATTGTTAATGTTCAAGTTTACTGACATGCGATATATGCTAAAATAAACATGGGGGTCTATGGGAAATCAAGTTTACCTATTGAATTTTAGAGCTGTGTGACTTAACATGAACTAAAAGAGCTTTAGAATTACATTTTCAAGATTATTTTACTTTAATGTGTTCGTTAATTTGGTGTAGTTTTACATACCTTTCATCTATTGTTACCATGGCAACCATATTATGTGAACATTAATTATAGTTTGCATGTATATTTTAAAATTATCTAGCAACAAGAACCAAAGAAATACATGTTCAGTTCGACAATAGAAAACAGTTTACTGTTTTATGGATCTTTGCTCCAACTCTTAATAGAACCAAGCAGAACTATGTAATGAATGTTGTCTAGAGTTTTAATTCTAACAAACAGCTGAGAAAATGGATAAAAGTAAGCAACATTTTCGCTGGGTGACGAATAGTTATGTCCCATGACAGTTTGACTGTACTTAGTGAGTATTAACTCTTTGCATGCTGGGTAATTCTTTCGTCTGCAAAATGTGTCGTCTGCTTCTGTTCTAAAATCGGAATTTTTCAAAATTTCTTTTTAAATTCAGTGTCAGAATGGCAAACAGTTTGGATCCAGACGAGACGCCGCGTTATGCGGCATCTCATCTGGATCCAAACTGTTTGCAAAGGCAATCACTGTTGCGGATATATCCGCCGCTACCATGCAAAGAGTTAATCCTTTTGCGCCAAATGGATTTCTGCAAAACTTGTGACCAACCTTTAGAGACGGTACTAATGAGTATTCACTATAAAAACAAGAGCCCAGTGGGATCTAAGGCGCTCACCAGAGTACACAGTTCCCAGATTTAACTAGACTTAACACTAAAGGCGATTTATACCCCCGCTAGTCCTTTGTCACAAGAAGCAAATGTGTCAGGATAATGTTGATATGTGTTCTCCATATGACCTAGAGGGTTCAGAAGCCTTTTCTACGCTTTGACCTAATGACCCACTTTTTGAGCAGCAAAACTAATATTCATACATTAGTTAGATCTTATCAAGGGGGTCATTCTAAGCAAGTTGTGTGAAATTATGGCTAGAAATAAGGCCCCTACAGTATTTAGAAGTTATTTCTATATTTTGACCTACTGACCTACTTTTTAATCTGATATAACCCATATCCACACAGTGCCTAGCTTTTGTCAAGATAACCATTCTAAGCAAGTTTCAAGAAGATTGGGCTAAGAGTATGGCAGCTTGAGTGGCAAAAACTTTTTCTGTGAAATGACCTACTGACCTACTTTATTACACGACATGACCTACATTCATGTACGACTTATATTTTATTAAGGTCATGACCCTGACAAAATCTCATAAAGATATAACCAAATGTACAACTTCTAAAAGGCTTTTAAACTTTACATTCGATATTACCAAACACAGAAAATGACCACGTCCTCTGGTGGCCATGTTTTTTAACGGATCAAAATTCTGTGTATATATTATACAAATTAATACATTATCAGTATGGCAAGTGGCGCTAGAGAAATTAACTTTCACTTTTGATCTAACTAACCCAGCTTATATCAGTATTAGATCAGGATCTTAAACAATATATAATATACACATAATCAACTTTTAATCATATTTTTTAAATGATAAGGCACTGAATAATTTAATAACAGTTATTTAACATTGTATGGACGATGCCACGCGTATGGCACGTGGCGCTAGAGATAATCCAATTTCAGATTAAATACAATAACAAAGGTGCCGGCATAAGGCATGATTACAGTACTCAGATATAAATATGTATTTTAAGAAAAGATTCCGTTGACCGACGGTAAAACAGTTTTGAAATTGGTCAGACGCCGAGATGCACGACGTCAAACCTAAAACTAAACTTTTATAAATTTATGAAATAGTTACGTTCAGCAATTCTTTTTGAGTTGGGTACCTTTTAAACATACACTGGTCATATGTAAACAGTGAAGATCCAAATCACAGGACTCCTAATTGGGTCCCCTGATCAGGGTCTGCCCCGTTTGTCATTTTACAATGTTTAAGAAAATTAAAACCTTTCTGTTACGACATATTAACATATTACCTGCTTCAAATGTCGGGAAATTAACAAACTATATTGATCGTAATAGAGAGATTTTACCCAAGGCAGAGACTCATATACTAACATTTTTCTATGTCTCTGCCCAAGGTATAGATATAACATAATTATACTTTATATATTACAACTTTAATTATGGAACAATCCTTCTCACTTTCTAGGCAATCGCAAATATAACCAAGATCACCTAATCGTTCGACAATTACACATAATCGTGACATTATATTGATGCAATATGCATTGCAGATAAAACATGCAAATAGTAACGACGTTTCAAAAACCATTAGCCATTGGAACTAAAAATGTCAACCAGTGACCAACAGTGCAGACCGTGAACACATTCAAGATTCAAAGTGTCTTTATTCAGTAATGTAAACACACAGTGCTGTTTCATCAACATAATCATAATTATTATACAATCACAGACATATGCCAATAGCATCATTACAATCTCTATTTATAATAAAAAATGTACAAATAATGCTTAAAAATCAATCAGAGGACTCTATTAGAAAATATTTTAAATTAAAATTGTTCATTTTATTCTACATCGATTTCTGATATTTTCCTCTTATTTTTATGACCTTCAACATAAAATCATAAAATATCGGTAACAGGTGGTTAAAATTGTTCTTGAACAGCTCCATATGATCTGAATCTACTATTTCCTGAAGCATCTTTTCTCAATTTGAACAACTCAAATTATCTGCTATGTAAAATGTACACTCTGAAAATAGAATAAAATAAAAACATGCATTTATATTTTCTTTTATATTTAGCTTCTTATGAGTAAGTAAATAATAACTCGGCATATCATATACTGTCAGTCACATTTTTCTCATGGGCTCTTAAGAATAACAATTTTTTTTTATCAAACATGTTGGATCTTGAACTGGACTATTAAATCTGCAGGCTAATTGCCGTCACGCCCTAATGGAATAGGTTAACGTTAATAAAAACATAAACGTTTAAGAATTATTTATAAACATTTACATACATTTTTTTTTTTAAATAACACCCTTTTTAAAAGAAAAATATTATTGTGATCATGATCTGGATCTGAACTATCATTACGGTTTTTGCGACAATTGCCGACTCGTGTCGTTTACATAAAAAACATAAATGTATAATATTTATTTATAAACAATTATATACATGTCTATTTTTAAATTACATGATTTATTAATAAAAAATATTAATGTTATCAGGATCTGGATCTGAACTATTGTTTTGGTCTTTGCAACAATTGCCGGCTCGTGTCGGTTATATACAATCTACCATCAAATACATGCCGGTAAAAGAGGTGTGAAAACCTAATTAGAGCAACGGCGGGTATTATCGGCCACTTAACGTTGTTTATAAAGCTGTGTCGGTATTTGCCGACATAATGTACAAGGGAGTGTTCGAGTGGTAACTATATGGTCTACTTATTCTACCAGTGCATGTTTAGGTTATAGTGCGCTATTGGTGAAGATATACTCGAGTTGAAAATTATGTCAAGTGGAGTCGGCAGTTATCGGCAGCTTTCGGTAGTTATCGGCAGGCTGATGAAAATATGAGAATAATGTTAAAGCAAAGGCCGCAAATACAGTATCTGTGTGTAGATCTATTAAATTGCATGCTAGTATATCAAATTTGGTAACCTTATCATCCAAAACAACGCATTTATCTAACAAAATCAAAATCTAACATATAATCTACTTCATCTTTAATTAACTTCCAATCTGAATAACCGCAATTTTTATTGATTAGCATACAACTCTAGCTCCAACTTCAAGTCAATATCAAATTATAAGACGTAGCAAACAGTGTAAACAAAGATACGTTATCACATTCAAAATGCAGCATCTGATATTGGTCTGCATGATTCCAGGATACATTGTGTGGGCCAATGATTGTAAACAATGTACACCTTGATCAGACGCCACATTTGCATGCATATACTGATCTGAGTCTACACTGGTTGTCATGTTATGTGGCTCCAAATCTAAATAGTTTGACTCAATTACTGTCGACACAACTGTAGACCTATAGTCTGCAAACGCTGTGGCCATCAAGTTACATGTTATTTGTCAAATACAAACTGTACATGAAATGTTGATCCAGATCTAAGAAATCCATGGATATAAATGATCACAACCTATCTCAGACATGGATCCGCACCTGCTCAATTGTAATGTAGTCGCCAGTTTTTATCAGCGAATACTTTAGGCATATTACAAGAATATTTTCTAAACTATATCTACAATTTGGTCGGAAAAGACAACAACAAATGTGATTATAACAATGTTTGGGTGTTCAGTATTTAACACTGCCGATAATTGCCGAAAGGTATATTTCATGTCGGCAGTGACCGGTCACAACAAAATCTGAACTAATTTATACATTAGGCACGTGGTTTTGCGGCAAATACAACGTGTTACATCCTTTAAGCATCACTGTATGCAAAAGGTACCCTTTTAAAGGGGCTTTGTGTGTCAACGAATTTTCAGGTACTCGACCTCTCTTAAGTCACTCGATAAGAAGAGGTTTTTCATATATGAGAAGACAAGTGCACCTACATTTTTCATCTTGTGACAAAACGGTCGTGGGGAAACCCAACAATACAAATATAGCCAGTATTGATTTTTACTGGAAAAATGATGTCATAATTGACGTCACTAGTATGGTAACTTTACGTCATCATTGGAACAAAATAAGATAATTAAAGGAGCATGCCGGTGACTACCTACGGCCGCTAATACCCGCCGTTGCTCTACTATATAAACATAAGGTCGGCCTTGTGACTATAGGTCTACTATACAAATTAAGGTCGGCCTTAGGTAGGGTCGGCCTTGTGACTGTAAATCCTATGATCGTGGTGCCTAATTCATGAAAACAGGTTAAAACACGCCATTTGTGTGTGCTTGTGTTCAAAACAAAACATCACGCCATTTACAGCCATGAACTTTATAAAACATAGATCTACACAAACAACATTAGATATTTTAAACACGGAATTATACAAAAGTGTAATTCTGTGGGTTAAGATATCTAAGGCAGCGATGAAGTAACGAACGATAACTCTGCTCGGTGAAGATTAGCGGTGCGGTTTAATTCGTTTTCGACTACCCCTTTCGAGTGAAACTACATTACGTGACGTCATTCAGAAGGAAAAGTCCGTAGAGATAGGAACTGGCTATTATTGTTTAGATCAAAGTTTTCTTATAAAGTCTTATTTCAGTATGTTATTGTGATCAAATAAGCCCTAAGATACCCATTGCAAACCCTGACAACATTATTTTGACTGAATACACAAATTGAGGCGGATATCGCCAAGAATTGTGTACGATCTGTTCGGACGCCATCTTTGTGTAAGCGCGAGGTAGATCAATCGTATGCCGTGCCTGGATTACAAGCCTCACATGTGTATTGTGGACCGTTCGTTTGTGTACATTTAAAGTGGATAAAAAAGAAAGGATTTAGCGTGTGTTTTATCTGTAAGTTTTAATAAATTATACAATATTGTAAGAAAAAATGCAGGCTTTCACGCGCATGCGCAGAAAACCAGGCATATGTAAATAAAGAGGGGTGTTGACCGTGTTGACCGCATAGCGTGTTCAGCTTGAGAAAACGTTAGCTACACGTTTAGGGGTTCATTATTGGTCGGATCAGATCACTAGAATAGTAGTTAAGTAGGTAGCTACAGTTAATTGTTTGCAAACGGTAACATAGTTTATCTCGAGATGAACATTGAAAAATTATTTTGCTGTGTGTGGTTAGAGTACAGATAGTAGCAAGAACCAACCAGTTTTAGCTCACCTGAGCCAAAGGTTCAAGGTGAGCTATTAGGATGGCCCTGTGTCCGTCGTCCGCCGTGCGTCGTCAGTCCTGCGTCGTGCGTTGTCTGTTGTCATTAACAATTGCTTCAAAATCAAATGACATCTCCTCCCATACTGCTTAACAGATTTCAACCACACTTTAGAGGAATTTTCCTCGGGTCAAGCTCTTTAAAATTTGTTCAAAGAATTGAAAACAATGCAGAGCTCTGGTTGCCCGTGAAAAAATAAGGAAATCTTAAAAAATCTTATTGTTTGAAATTGCAAGAGCCAGGGCTTAGATATTTGGCCCATAGCATCATCTACAGGTCCTCTATTAAGTTTGTTCAAATTATGCCCCTGGGGTCAAAATTGGCCCGCCCCGGGGGTCACAGTTTTACATAGAGTTATATTGTGAAATTTTCAAACGTCTTCTCCTCTGAAACATTCAAACTAATATGTCCAGAGCTTTGATATTCGGCATGGTGACACTTCTAGATGTCCTATACCAATTTTGTTCAAATGGTTCTGGTCGGTTACATATCTAGGTCACAGGAGCTAAAAATAGATTTTTTCAATGAAAATTTCAAAAATCTTCTTGTCTGAAACTACAAGGGCTAGAGCTTAGATATTTGGCGCATAGTATCGCCTACAGGTCCTCTATCAAGTTTGTTCAAATTATGCCACTGGGGTCAAAATTGGCCACATCCCGTAGGTCCGGTTTTACATAGTTGCGATATCGTAACTGTATTGCGGATACAGTTACGACACGCTAGGATCTCTGCAATGGCGCAGGCCGACAGTGATTCACTGTCGCTTGAATAAGTTACTATAACATTTTAATTTTTACCGTTTTTGAAAAATAAAAGGTAGGTATCTGTTTGGAATGCATTTTTTGACACTGTGGGTGTGTAAAATCAGGTAACCTACGTCTTTGATTGAGTTTCTCCCGATTTAAACTTTACTACTGTCAACCGGCATCGGTCTTCGAGGGATGGTCGGCCATTTTGAAAAAATATGTCCCATAAACCTCTTACTACATATTCCATATATGGAGTGTGTAGTAAAACCGCCGCGCATGTCAACGAATGGCGGGAAAATATCTAATACACGAATTAAGCTTTAAACTTGTTTTTAAGCTGCCACCCTTAACCATATTAGCAATAAAATAAATGTTTTAGTTAACCTGGGCAAAAATAATCCTCGAATTCATCAAAAATACCACAGCTCAGTAAGTTTTCCAATTATGAATGAAAGCCTTATATGTTAACCGGACAGCGTTTTACGCATGCGCCAGTTCTGTCTCGGCTTGGAAAATCAAAACAAATAGTGGGTCGACACCGAAAAGTTTTCAAATGGTCTTCGAGTGGGTTATTACTTAACACAAGAAGGTTATATATCAAAATATTGTTAAATATTAGTTTAAAGATTAATTCTCAACTGTTTGAACATATATAACTGATAAACAACTGCTGCAGAATTTGCGCCACTGCAGAGATGCTAGCAAACTGTAGCTCTAGTAGACCTTGGTCTAGAGTTAGAGGTACAGTACTGCAGCTAGGTTTTACATAGATGATAGAGTTATATTTCTCTATTTATTACTTCTACGCCATCATTTCTGATGATTATGAGAAGGGTTATATAGTGAAATTTTCAAACATCTTCTTCTCTGAAGCTAATATGGCCAGAGCTTTGATATTCAGCATGGTGACACTTCTAGATGTCCTATTCCTATTTTGTTCAAATGCTTTCAGTCTGTTGCATATTTAGGTCACAGGAACTAAAAATAGATTTTCCATCATGGGAAACTTACAAAAATCTTCTTGTCTAAAACCCTACTACCCTAGCCTTAGAAATTTGGCACATAGCATCATCTACAGGTCCTTTAACAAGATTGTTCAAATTATGCCCCTCGGGTAAAAAATGACCCCTTCCTGGACACAAGTAATAATTTCCATTTTGTCCGTTATTTTTTTTTTTGAGCTAAATATGCCCCATGAGGCTCTCGTCTTGGTTAATATTGTATCATTTATACTCGCAATATGTTTATAAAGTATGAAAGCACTTATCCTTTAATTGATTAGATTTAAATTATTTGCTAAATAAGTGCTCACTTTTGTCAGATAATGACATCATTTGATGATAATGAGAGTTTCAGGACTTGAATTGAATTTTTCTCGAAATGATAACCATAAATCGGCAAAACTAGCAATCAATGTGGGTCGTTAATAGATCATGGGTATACAGTACCTAATGCCAAATCCATCTAAAGCATCCTACTACAACCATAATGCGAAAAATGGTAAGATAATTGCAAAATTCTAGACTTTAGATCTACTTTCGGTTTGAGCTGCTGCCAATTGTGTTTCATACACATGTAGTTCATGGCGTGATCCTATGGTTTCATAGTTCATGGCGAAATCCTTTGGTTAACTACTCATTGAAATCGTCTGGAAGAGTCTGAGACAATTCTAATGAGTAGTAACACCATAGGGTTTAATCCATTACCCAATAAAAATGCCTTTTTATGCCTTTAATTTATTACTAGATTGAAGAATATGGTTCATGTTTATACAGCAAAAATTTGTACCAAGTATATTTTCTAAACCCTAGCAGAGATGATAGCTTAAAGAATTCTGAAAGTAAAGCAGAATGTGCCTTAAGGCGCATTCTGCTTTACTTTCAACCTGCTTAACCCTTTCGACCCTAAATATCTCTTGTGGGTCTTTATAGTCCTTTTGGACTCTTCTAGTACAGGCATGTTGAACCAGTCTACTGTTCTATTTTCGATATGATAACAAAAAACAATGAAAATATCAAACAGTGCAGACCCTGATCTGAGGGCTCATATAGGAGCCCTCTGATTGGGATCTACACACACTGTTTGCACAGGTAATCAGTAATCTCTACAGAGGGCTGTAGGGTTGAAAGGTTCATGTGATCACCTGTCTTCAGAATTAGAAACAGGCTATGGGGTAATGGGTTAATGCAAAAATCAAAAAATTAGTTTTGGAAATACTCTCCTTAGGCCTGTTTTACTAAACTACTTGCGTAAAAGTTTTGCGTAAGTCAAAATCGTTTTACTCTTATTTTTCGATCATAATTACGTTTGCAAACAACAAATAGCCAGATCAGAGGACACGCTTAAAGCACGCCCTCTGATCTGGCTATTTGCTGTTTGTAGCAAGTGATAATAAAAAATATAAATTAAAATTTAAGATTTTGACTTTATCTTACGCAAATATTTTGCGCAAGTAGTTTAGTAAAATGGGCCCCTTATCTGGAGCCCTGATACATGTAGTGATGTGGTGTTACTGTCTGTACTATGTAAGTGTGACTAGAACACTTGTCCAAATGCAAACACCTAGAGTTGACTCTGATCAGAGGGCAGGACGCATCTGATCAGGGTCTATACTGTTTGTTGTTTGCAATTTTTATACTTGGTTAAAAATTTAAAATCAATTGGTACCTTAACCCATTAACCCATAAATACGCCTTTTTAGCTCACCTGGCACGTAGTGCCAAGGTGAGCTATTTTGATTGTCCTTCGTCCGTAGTCGTTCGTCGTGCATCGTTGTCGTCAACAATTTCTTTGAACAACATCTCCTCTGAAACCACTGGATGGATTTTTACCAAACTTATCAGGAATGATCCTTATATGGTCCTCTTTCAAAGTTGTTCAAACATTTCCGGTCCGTTACATATCTAGGTCACAGTCCTAAAAATAGATTATTTCAATGAAAACTTAAAAAATCTTTTTGTCTGAAACCACAATACCCTGAGCTTAGATATTTGGCACAAAGCATTGTCTTCAGGTCCTCTATCAAGATTGTTCAAATTATGTCCCTGGGGTCAAAAATGACCCCGCCCCGGGGGTCGTAATTTTACATAGAGTTATATAGTGAAATCTTCAAACATGTTTTTCTCTGAAACTGATATGGCCAGAGCTTTGATATTTGGCATGGTGACACTTCTAGAAGCCCCGAACCAATATTGTAAATATGGTTCAGGTCTGTTGCATATCTAGGTCACAGGAGCTAAAAATAGATTTTTTCCAATTAATACTTAAAAAATCTTCTTGTCCGAAACCACAGTACCCTGAGCTTAGATATTTGGCACAAAGCATTCTTCAGGTCCTCTATCTAGATTGTTCAAATTTTGTCCCTGGGGTCAAAAATGACCCGCCCCGGGGGTCATAATTTTACATAGAGTTATATACATGTAGTGAAATCTTCAAACATGTATTTATCTGGAACTATTATGGCCAGTAGGGCTGCAACGGTTCAGGTACTTCACGGTTCGGTTCGGGTTCGAGTAGACCCCTTCGGTTTTCGGTTATTTCGGTTCGGGTATTAGGATAAGAACTTGATAAAATCAACCAGAAAAAAATTCTCATTTACTGGCACATGTCTACGCAGACAATAGATCTACACACTTTTACGAAAACGCTATCACTGTCATCTATAATTTTATCATATGAACGAGAAAGATGTGCATTTCTTTCTACCATTTTAGGACAGATTGTAGCGAATTTAAGGCGTGGTTCGTCCCGACCTGTTTTTCATTGATGTTTCGTAACTAAGCTTTCAGCCTATTTTGTTTGTCATTCTGGCTCGTTTTCCTTAAATGCCTCATCAGCCTTCTATTTATAAGCGCTAGAAGAACTACCTAGCTCCAATTATATTATTATTTTACTGAAAAGTCATTAATATTTCAGTTTAATTATTTACATCGCCATTCGCAATTTGCGGTCGCTAAGTAATAGACTGGTTCAGGGTTCCCGCTGGGCATCGCCAACGGCGCCATTTGCGCAAAAAAAATAATTCTGGCGACAGAAATTTCGAATCGGCGAAAGTGTCTGGCGCCGAGAAATTTCGGAATTGTCGCCGTATAATAGTACAGTTTATTTTATCGCCGACTCTAAAAATCTTAAAATTGGCTTCAGAGTTCGGCTAATCCATACACACGCTTCGCCTATCACCAAACGCTACTGATGCGTGTAAACACGTTACGCAATCGTCGATAACGGCATGTGTAATGGCAGGCTGCCAAACAATGTTTGACCACACGCGCCGAGATTGCTTTTAATGTGTTGTAGATCTAATTGGTTATCAAAAAAAGTGATTGACAGGTTCGCCCCGAATCGGAGACCTTTTCAACGACAATTTTTAGAAGCGGTGATGCGAAGGATAAAGATCTATGTCGCCGATACGGGTCGGATTAAAATCAGATAATTATCCGTAAGTTCTGGACAAACACACATTTTATATGAAAGCTGATCAGAATTTATGATTCATGAATTGATTTCCACCACCTTCGAAAATGATACCATTACAAAATGACGGGGCGCCGTAACATTTGCTACGAGAACTACGTATATTTTGTTAGTCTAAAAAAAGTATTCCCCAACGCCGTTTTCTAACAATAAATTAAAATTAAACATTGGACCTAAATTCTTCTGTTTGTTACGTACGATTTGTGCAAATGTATAATTATTAAGTTAGGTTTTACAACCAATTACGCTCGTAAAATTGAGTTGCAATCAGTTTTCGCGGTAGAAAATTAAGACGCGTTATTTCGTTGTTAAAACCACATCCACTTTATGGCGCTAGTAAATATCGTCTGCAGAATTTGTCTTCTGCAACAATTCTCTGATTTAATTTTTGTGCATTTTTTTTTCAGAAAATATCAGTGTCAAACAGTTTGTATCTATATAAGATGATGCGCGTCTCATCTTGACCCATACTGTTTGCATAATTTAATGAATAACAGATTGTTAAGTTGCTTACTCTTTTTACATCTACTCCATAATCTAGACCATTTGAACTACATCATTTATTCTCTCAAGAAAATAGATATAGTTCCAGTTTACCTTTACTAGTCTGTAGTAGTCATGAATGAATAATATATATAAGAACCATAAGAAATAGTTCTTATATATCCTAGCAGATGTTAGATCTAGCTTAAAGCAGGCTTAAACTTTTACTGAAGCAGAATGCTCCTGAAGAGTATTCTGCTTAACTTTCAGCCTAGATGCTAGAATAATAGGCCCATGTCAGTATTATAAAAAGTATATCTCTGGGTGAAAATTGTCTCTGTCTTAGTGGTCTATAGACTTCTCTAGATTCACCGATTTAAAAAAAATCGCGAAAAAGGTGTGGCGAAAAAAGCTCCCTATTTGACACCCCAATCTCCCTATTAAAATGACCAAATCTCCCTATTTGGGTCCAAGAAAATATCACATGTATGTATAACATACATGAAAAAATGGCGAAAAATTTGGCTCCAAAAATATTATTTTGGCGCAAACTTTTTTCATTTGGCGCAAGTGCTGGCGCAAGAAAATTTTAAGCCAGGGTGAACCCTGCTGGTTACCCTTTTTCTGATGCTGATTCGACTTTGGTACCTTTGAAGCCGGGCTATCAATCATGCGCATGCGTTAAGTGCTGGGTTTCCCGGAATTATAAATAGCCGATATGAAAAGAATGAGACGGACGAGAAGCGAGCTTAGATTTAAATTACTGCAAGAAGAAAAGGTTAGAACTGTGATTTAACCTTACATTTTGGAACGCCTGACCATCAAAAATATACACGCAGACTGCACGCTGATTGGTAAATTAGCGGTCTAGTGTAAATGACCATACATCGACGCACCGAACCGATAATTTGCGGTGCCGACCCGAAACTCGAACCGAGACAAACTAACCGAAAATAACCGAAATTCGGTGAACCGTTGCAGTCCTAATGGCCAGAGTTTTGATTTTGGCATGGTGACATTTCTTGAAACCCTTAAATTCTTAATAATAACCAATATTGATTATATGGTTCCGGTCCGTTGCATATCTAGGTCACAGGAGCTAAAAATAGATTTCTTCAATGAAAACTCAAAAAAATCTTCTTGTTTGGAACCACAGTACCCTGTGCTTAGATATTTGGCACAAAGCATCATCTTTAGGTCCTCTTTCAATGTTGTTCAAATTATGTCCCTGGGGTTAAAACTGCCAAGGCCCTAGGGGTTGCAGTTTTACATAGTGTTATATAGTGAAATCTTCTTCTCTGAAACTTTTATGGCCAGAGCTTTGATATTTAGCATAGTGACACTTTTTGATGTTTTTTTTTACCAATATTGCTGAAATGGTTCGGGTCTGTTCCATTATCTTGGTCACATTAGCTAAAATAGATTTTTTTCAATGAAAAGTCTTCCTGTCTGAAACCATCCATGTACAAAATATTTGACAGAACACTTAATTGTAAAGTTCATCAGCAAGATTTTTGAAATTATGTCTCTGGGGTAAAAAATGATCTCACCCCAGACTGAGAGGTTATGTGACCCTTGTGTAGGTTTTTCCAGGTGAGCGATATTTAGGCCCGCATGGGCCTCTTGTTACGACTTTAATTAATTCCTCTTCTAGAAAATTGTTCCAATTTATACTGTCACAAATAAGAAATCATAAGAATTATTTTCTATATTCTAGCAGATAATAGCTAAAAGCAGGCTGAAAGTAAAGCAGAATGTGCCTTACGGCACATTCTGTTTTACTTTCAACCTGCTTTAAGTGGTCTCATATCTTCAAAACTAGAAACAGGCTATTGGGTAATGGGTTTAATAGCCAAATATGGACAGGTTTGCCTTAGTTTGAAATTGAAAGTTTCCGTTAAAGATTTCAGGGGTGAATCACTGAATGTCAATGAGTAAGTCACAATTAGATGTAAAGTGTTTAAAACACCTTTGATTTTATGTAAACTCCAACTTTACCTCTTGAAGGATTTTCAATAAATACATGTACATGTGTATTTATCGCTGTGATGGCCAGCACTCGATGTGCAGACTATGTTTCAACCATGCCAATTGTGGCCAGGCCCTTGCCTAAGACTATAAAGAGTCTGAGTTGAGTCTGAGATCTTTAATATCAAGCTTTGGATGGGTCAGATTGAGCAAATTTGAGCATTTACTCAAATCTGACTAACGAAATGTTTGAGAATGAACTTCGAGTCAGACTCAACTTAAAGTCTTTTAGTTTATATTCTTGGACCCAGGGTCACAACTTATTGA
The DNA here is from genome assembly GCA_922989275.2 of Gari tellinella. NCBI lineage: Eukaryota > Metazoa > Mollusca > Bivalvia > Cardiida > Psammobiidae > Gari > Gari tellinella. Next base: position 76,146,502 of record OV277865.1, on the reverse strand, counting down.
AGGTCAAAGGTTTGAACTTGGACATGTATCAAATTTGCACTGCCCCAATTAGGGCCTGGACGGGTAGTTAATTTGGACCCAGGTACTCGGCTATGTATTACCCGCCAGTACCCGACCTAATGTATTTCTAACTCTAGACCAAGGTGTAACAGAGCTATAATTGGTCATCAGAAGAAGCACATACTAAAAGTTTAATAGAGCTACAAGTACGATGCGCTTATAGCTCATCTTTTCAAATTTGAATGGCGCCGCGAAATTCTGAAGCATTTTTAGCTCACCTGAGCACAAAGTGCTCAAGGTGAGCTTTTGTGGTCGGTCTTTGTCCGGCGTGCGTCGTGCGTTGTGCGTCAACAATTTCTTCAAACATCTTCTTCTTCAAAACTGCTTGCCTGATTGCAACCAAACTTCACAGGAATGTTCCTTGGGTCAAGCTCTTTCAAAGTTGTTCAAAGAATTTGAAACAATGCAGAACTCTGGTTGCCATGGCAACCAAAGTGAAAAAATAAGGAAATCTTAAAAAATCTTATTGTCAAAAACCACAAGGGCTAGAGCTTAGATATTTGGCACATAGCATCATCTACAGGTCCTCTATCAAAGTTGTTCAAATTTTGCCCCTGGGGTCAAAATTGACCCCGCCCCGGGGGTCACGGTTTTACATAGAGTTATATAGTGAAAAGTTCAAACATCTTTTTCTCTGAAACCAATATGACCAGAGCTTTGATATTTGGCATGGTATAACTTCTAGAGTTATTTGACATATATTGTTGAATTGGTTCCGGTCTGTTGTATATCTAGGTCACAAGAGCTAAAAATAGATTTTTTCAATGAGAACTTAAAAAATCTTCTTGTCTGAAACCATAGTACACTAAGCTTAGATATTTTGAACATAGCATCGTCTACAGGTCCTCTATCAAAGTTGTTAAAATTTTGTCCCTTGGGTCAAAATTGGCCCCGCCCTGGGGGTCACAGTTTTACATAGAGTTATATAGTGAAATGTTCAAACATCTTTTTCTCTGAAACCAATATGACCAGAGCTTTGATATTTGGCATGATATAACTTCTAGAGGTCCTTCACATATATTGTTGAATTGGTTTCGGTCTGTTGCATATCTGGGTCACAGGAGCTAAAAATAGATTTTTTTTCAAAAAAACCTTCAAAAATCTTCTTGTCTGAAACCATAGTACACTGAGTTTAGATATTTTGCACATAGCATCGTCTACAGGTCCTCTATCAAAATTGTTCAAATTTTACCCCTGGGGACAAAATTGGCCCCACCCTGGGGGTCACCGTTTTACATAGAGTTACATAGTGAAATGTTCAAACATCTTTTACTCAGAAACCAATATGGCCAGAGCTTTGATACTTGGCATGGTGTAACTTCTAGAGGTCCTTCACATATATTGATGAATTGGTTCTGGTCTGTTGCATATCTGGGTCACCGGAGCTAAAAATAGATTTTTTCAATGAAAACTTCAAAAATCTTCTTGTCTGAAACCATAGTACACTGAGTTTAGATATTTTGCACATAACATCATCTACAGGTCCTCTATCAAAGTTGTTCAAATTTTGCCCCACCCTTGGGGTCACCTTTTACAAATCCTCTTTTCTGAAATCAAGTGACCCATCCTAGTGTCGCCGTGGACAGGTGAGCGATCAAGGGCCATTCTGGCCCTCTTGTTTTATGATTTTATATTCGAACAGTTGATAATTTATATAATACCGGTATTGTAACCTTCTTGAGTAAAGTACTAGCCAATCTTAAGACCATAAGAAATTTATTTGGTGTCGATCCACTTTCTGTTTTGATGACAGAACCCGCGCATGCTTAATTTGACTTCCAGTTAACATACATGTATTTATAAGGCTTTTATTCATAATTCGAAACTGACTAATGTGGAAATATATGTTGAATTCAAGGATAATTTTTGCATAAATGCGTAGACTAAAACATCAATTTCATTGCTAAGATGGTTAAAAGTAGCAGGTAAAAAAATAAGTTTATAGCTGAAATTCGTGTACCAGAGATTTTAGCGCCAATTTTGACGCACAGATATTTTAACATCTTCCATATGGCAGATTTCACGAGAGCTTAAGTGTTACATGGACGGAAAGCACTAAAATGAATTATTAAGTAACAAACACTAATTATTTACCTTTTTTATGTATGAATATGATATTTTGTGTAATATTACATAAAACTTATAAATATTCAAATGAAATGATCCATGTTGTTTCCTTGTGTTTTACTGCTTAAGTAGCAGTTGAGCCCAGAAGAGGACGGAATAAACTCCCTGTCAATTCTGATGTACTTTTTTTCAATGTTGTAGAAAAAGTGCAGTTGTGTAAAACTGTTCGATTTTTTCAAGATTGTATCCAAAATGAATTAAAAAAGAGTACCTAATATGTTTTTATTATTTTTTATTTTTATTTGTTTATATATAACCATTTTTTATCAAAGATGGTCACGAAGGCCATTTTCTGTCCTGTTTGTCATGCGTAACGTTAGCAGTTAGCATGTCCTATTATTTGTCGTGTGTGAGAGTTGGTGATATTATTTTGACGTAAACAGTGTAAGTTTGCAGTTTTGAAAGCGCTAGGGTCGATTAAAAAGTCAAGTACATCAGAAAACAGCTGACCTGAGGGTGTTTTTTTCCATGCTAATGTTACAGAATATTTTTCCGTCTTCGAAGTCCATAACGATTGCAATGGAAATTGTTTTGTAAAATATAACACTAGCAGTTCTAGTTTCAGTCCTACATAACACTAGCAGTTCTAGTTTCAGTCCTACATAACACTAGCAGTTCTAGTTTCAGTCCTACGTAACATTAGCAAATCTGGGGCCCGTTTCATAAAACTTCTTACGACAAATGTTGTCGTAAGTCAAAACTTTAAAATACATTTAATTTCTGATTTCTCCATCTAATCCTGTCTTGTGACATCTCTTTGTAATCGTCTTTTCAAGACAATTCCAAAAAGATGTCACAAGACAGGATTAGATGGAGAAATAAATAATAATTGTGACTTTTATAATCTGACTTACGACAACATTTGTCGTACGAAGTTTTATGAAACGGGCCCCTGATGTTCTGTCCAAGTGGTGACACTAGCAGTATTTTTTCCGTCTTTGTCACATTAGCATCCGTCTTTACATCACATTAGCAAAGATTTTTAAAAAGGAGTCTAAATAACTGAATATTATTTATTTGTAATGAAAGTATGATCTCTTTTAAAATTAATACATAAAATAATCATCTTCCTTTTTCCAAACATTAACTGTTTCATGTTTTAAAGGTTGTATAAAAAAATAACTACCCTTATCTACACAACGAGGGGGGGTATCCAAAGTCACATGGTATTTATGAAAATTCTATAGCTATCTAAAAAAGTGAAATGAATTAATGTTTCATTATGATTAGTCTAACAAATAAAATTATATCAGCACTTTTATTTAAATGTTTAATGGCAAAAAACATTATTATAAATTTGTCCATGAAACATGGTTCAGTTTGTATCCTCATGTTTTATTGATAATTTTTACCAGATTAAAGTTGAAATTTATATCAAAAATTAAATTTCCAAATAATTTAATGTTTAATTTCAATGTTTCAGCCAAAAAAATCAGGAAAATAAAAAGTTTATATTTCACAACTCGGTGGGACATAAAATGGAATTTTCCGTCCATGTAACACTAGCTCTCGTGAAATCTGCCATATATGGATGTATTACTATAGGATTCATAAAGGATTATGGGACATAACTGTCCCGCTTACAGTACTAAAAAATTAAATAAGAAGATACTCAATTTAAGACACCACGCAGGTAACCTGGTTTTACACACCTATGGTCTAAAAAATGCTTTCCAAACTGATACATATAATTTCTTTTACAATTAGGATGAAAATAAAAGTGCAATTTTGATGCATAGAATCATATTAAAAAAAAATTCGACTAACACTCGCACGCAGGAATTGACATTATAAAGATAGGTGGTCAAAGGAACAAGGGATAGACAGGGACTGTGTCAATAGATAAAAAATGTTCAAAATAACTGTACCGTATTCACAATCATTTTAGATTATTAAAATAGACCCAGGCACCCAACGACATGTACCCTAACCTCAGGTACCCGGATACTCGTCCTGACTCCAGGCCCTAGCCCCAATATATTTACCCTGAAATGATATCTAGAGTATTATGTGCCATATTGGGGGCACCTTTGATACTTGGTTAGTGTTCTTGCTTTGACTTGGGGCCTTTTTTTCCAAAAATTGGGAATTTCAATTGTTTTTAGCTCACCTGACTGAGCTAGCTCAGGGTGAGCTTTTGCAATACTTGAATGTCTGTCGTGTGGCGTCAACAATTATAGTGTTTACACTCTAGAGTCCACAATATTAATCCAATCTTTCTCAAACTTGCTCAGATTGTATATTACCATAAGAGTTCAGATGAGTTTGATTATGGTTGAAATTGGACCATTAGGTCGAGAGTTATCAACCTTTGAATTGCTGAAAATGCCATATTTAACAGTATTTACACTCTAGAGGCCTCAATATTTATCCAATCTTTCTCAAACTTGCTCAGATTGTATTTTACTATCAAAGTTCGGATGAGTTTGATTATGGTTGAAATCGGACTAATAGGTCATTTATAGTAATCTACCTTTGAATTGCTGAAAATGCCATATTTAACAGTGTTTACTAGGGATGTGCAATAAAACCGGTTTTCCAATATATTGCAATACGTTCTGAAAACAATACATACCGGTACGGTTGCTCGAAAAACCGTTTTTTTAATCTATGATAAATTGATCAAATTCACTTTGTTTTGAACACAACTTAAAATATTCACAATTTTGTTTTGTTCAAACTAAATAAGCAGCTTGCAGGGAAGAGGGAGTTCCCCCCCTTGTTGTTTTTAGCACAGGGCATGGTATATTATCAGTGAATCGGTGCCTAATCGATGTGCATACCAGATTTAATATCTTTATCAAAGATGAGAAAAGTTTACATAACTGAATGAAAAACATAAATGTACCAAATACTGACATTGTTGGTCATTTTAGTAAAGATTTCTTCATTTAAAAAATGTGATCAGAACTTTGTCTGATACTGTCAACTGGCACCGGTATATACCATGCCCTGTCAGTTACCATCATGGTTGACAATTTGGTTATGAAAATCTCGAAAGGAATGTCTGGGAGCATTACAACAACACACATTCATATACAAAATCATTACAAACAGTGCAATTTGTCTTATATATATGGTTGTTAAGTTTCAAAGCAACAACTTATTTGTCTGCACATAATCACCCCAGATCCATCGCTTATGTTCACTTTAATAACACGCAATATATTGCAATACAGTGATGGAGTATCGCAATATATTGCAATACAAAATTTCTGGCAATACCCATCCCTAGTGTTTACACTCTAGAGGCCACAATATTAATCAAATCTTTCTCAAACTTGCCCATATTGTATATTACCATAAGACTTTGAATGAGTTTGATTATGGTTGTGATCAGACCAATAGGTCAACAGTTTTCTACCTTTGAATTGCTGAAAATGCCATATTTAACAGTGTTTACACTCTAGAGGTCACAATTTTTATCCAGTCTTTTCCAAACATGCTCAGATTGTATGTATGACCATAAGAGTTCTAATAAGTGCAATTATGGTTGAAATCGGACCCATTGGTCGACTCAAGAGTTATCTGCCCTTGAATTGCTGTAAATGCCATATCTTACAGCGTTTACACTCTTGCAACTACAGTTTTCAATGGATTTTGATTACACTCAGTCTTGCAAACAAAGTATATAGCTATAAGTTCTCGAAGGAGTGCAATTATTGTTGAAATCTCATCATTGTAGCAATAGTTATCTGCCCTTGATATACTTTGAAACACTAGAAAAGGCTTCATTTCAGTATTGTTTAGACTCTAGTTATCAGCCCTTGATGTACTCTACTATACTAGAACTATGAGGTTGTATTCCAAAATTGTTTACATGTTATACTACAAATTTGAATGGATTTAGATTAAAACGGGGGAAACAGAAAGGCTTCATTACAACAGGTGAGCGATATCAGGGCCTTCAGGCCCTCTTGTTTAGCTCACCTGGCACGAACTGCCAAGGTGTGATCTATTAGGATTGTTGGATGTCTGTTGTCTGTCTGTCCACAATTGGTTTGTTAACACGCTAATGGCTACACATTTCGTTTGATCTTCATGACTGTTTGTATTGAAGAAATCTAGGTCAAGTTCAAATATGGGTCATAGCAAAACCTTGTTAACACTCTAGAGGCTACAAATCTCACTGGATCTTCATGAAACTTGGTCAGAGTGTTTGCTACATTGATATCTACTCTAGTCAGGGTTACAGATAAGGTTTTGATGTAATTTGGTATTTACTCCTTGATATTTTACAGAATTGGGTTTTTGAAATTTTTATTGGGTATTAGGAGTTTTTGTAATTGGGTACTATTCATATTCTGGTTAGGTATCCAAACTTTCTTTGCTTTTTGCTACATTTCTTTGCTTTCTATTACTCCTTGTTGTGACAAACAATTGCTTTTTCCACAATTTTAATTGGGTAAATACCCCAATACTCCCCTTATCTGTAACCCTGTCTAGTTCAAGTTTGAATGTTGGTCATGTCCGCTTGAAAACTAGATCACTAGGTCAAATCATAGAAAAAGCCTTGTTAATACTCTAGAGGCTACAAATCTCAGTGAATCTTGAGGAAAGTGGTTCAGAATCATTGCTTCATTGATATCAAGGTCAAGTTTGATTGTTGGTTATGGCCTGTCCAAAACTGATCATTCGGTCAAATCATAAAAAAAAAACTTGTAAATACTCTAGAGGCTAAAACTCTCATTGGATCTTGATGAAACTTGGGTCAAAATGTTTGCTTAATTGATATCTAGGTCATGTGGATCAGAGGCTACAAATCTCAGTGAATCTTGAGGAAAGTGGTTCAGAATGTTTGCTTCATTGATATCAAGTTCAAGTTTGATTGTTGGTTATGGCCTGTCCAAAACTGATCATTAGGTCAAATCATAAAAAAAACTTGTAAATACTCTAGAGGCTAAAACTCTCATTGGATCTTGATGAAACTTGGGTCAAAATGTTTGCTTAATTGATATCTAGGTCATGTGGATCATGTCTGTTCAAAAACTGATCACTAGGGCAAATAATTGAAAACCCTTGTTAATACGATTGAGGCTACTAATCTCATTAGATTGTAATGAAAATTAGATTAAGAATGTTTGACTCATTCAGTTCTAATCATTGATATCTAGGTCAAGGTGGAATGGGCATCATGTCCGGTCAAAAACTAGGTAAACCCTAAAATATGAGAAACCTCATTAACACTTATGAGGCTACAAATTTCATTAGACCTAAATGAAACTTGGTCAAACTGTTTGTCTCATTGATATCTACTGTAGGTAGAGTACCAATCATGGCAATATGGGTCATGTCTGGTCAAAAACTAGGTCACAATATCAATCATAGAAAAACCTTGTTAAAACTCTAGAGACTTCAAATCTCATTGTATCTTAATGAATCTTGGTCAAAATGTTTTCCTCATTGAAATCTAGGTCAAGACTCAAGGTTAATATGGGTCATATCAGGTCTAAAACTAGGTCACTAGGTCAAGTTGTACGTGGTGTGCTGTGCCCTTTGACTTTCAAAACAATTTATGGTTTCTGCTCAATATGTTGGTCATACATTGACATTTTGAACTGAAATTTGGAATGTAGGTTCAATCTTGAGAATACACAAGCCTGCCAAGTTTGCATTTGGATTTGATCTCAAGAGTAATTTTTGGTTCTAAACAATTTTTAATAATTCATGGTTTCCACCCAATTACTTGGTTTGTCATTCGATCATGCATAAATAATTAAATATTGTCTCTCCCATCAATGTAGGCCGGTTTGGTGGGTTATTGTCTCTTAAACAAGTGGCTCTTAAGTAACACCATTGTAACTTCTGTAACCCATTACCCAATAAACAGTCACATAAATGTCTTTTAAGCCTTGTCTTTCGAAGAAACTACCAGACCTGTATTGTCATCACTCTAGATAGCGTCTGGGTTGGCCTTGTCGTCCAAAATAGTAACGTTGGCCATAACCTTAGAATTACATGTGATACAGACTTTATATTTAATATGTGTACTCACTTCAAACAGATCTGGAGCTCAGTAAGATGTACTTGCAGGCCCGTATAATTTTGCCAATTATAGTAAGCAAGCAAATTTTTATATATATTATTTGTACTAAAAAAAGCCTAAAAACGCTTGTTAATACCTTAATTTTAACGCACAACCAAAAAAAAAAAAAAAAACGTCAAAAGACAAAAAATCGTTGGTGCCCCCCCCCCCAATGTTGAGTGACCAATATAGAGTGTGCTCCCCCAATCCAATTTTGCTTCTGCTCCCCCAATCCAATTTTGCTTCCTACAGGCCTGACTTGTACAACAAGTCAAGGTCATTCAGAGGTGAAATAGGGTTGATTTAAACTTTTTGGCCATAACTTTGGAACTGCTTGTGATAGAGACTTTATATTTGGCATGTATATTCAACCCAAAAAGCTCTTGGGCTCAATACTACTTGGGTCATGTAAGACAAAGGTCAAGGTCATTTAGGGGTCAAATAGGGTTAAATTTACATTTCCGATAACTATGAAACATGTGATACAGACTTCATAATAGGCATGTGTACTCAACACAAGAAGCTCTTGAGTTCAGTACAAGTTTAGTCATGGCAGACAAGGTTCAAGGTCATTTAGAGGTCATTCACAGGTAAAATAGGTTGAATTTAACATTGGCCATAACTAGGAACTACATGTGATACAGACTTGACATTTGGCATACAATAATAACATGTGTACTTGGCCGTCTTAACTCAAGAAGTTTTTGAGCTAAATACAACTTGGGTGATGTCAGACAAAGGTCAAGGTCATTTACAGGTCATATTTGAACTCTGAAACTACATGTGATAGACACTTCATATTTGACATGTCTGCTTAAAACAAGAAGCTTTTAAGCTTAAGGCAAGCAACCAAAAAATACACAATCAAAGCCAAATGGAAACTTTGCATGTGTACTCTACTCAAAAAGCTTTTGAGCTCTGTACAACTTGGGTCATGTCTGACAAAGGTCAAGATCATCTATAAGTCAAATTTGACATTTCCCAATACTGATTATACTCTGAACCAACATGCAGGGCTCCAGATAAGGGGAGTATTTTGCAAACTAAAATCTTTATTTCTGCTTTAAACCCTATGGTGTCACTACTCATTAAAATCGTCTCGAAGAGACGATTCTAATGAGTAGTAACACCATAGGATTTAGTGGTAAAATAAGTGAGAAAATGCTAGATTTGTTCAGTTCACTCGCCCTTATCTGGAGCCCTGAACATGTGATAGAGAGTTCATACAAATGTATGTGGCATGTCTTCTCAACACAACAAGCTCTTGAGCTCTGTACAACTTTGGACCTCTTTGGTCATGGCAGACAAAGGTCAAGGTCAAATAGGTTGAATTAAACATTGGCCATAACTTTGGATATATGAGTGATAGAGACTTCATATGATATTATGAGGCATGTATACTCAATGCAACAAGCTCTTTAGCTAAATACAACTATGGTCATGGCTGACAAAGGTGACTTAGGTCAAGGTCATTTAGAGGTAAAAACCGTCAAATAGGTTGAATTTAACAATGACCATACCTTTTGAAAGGCATGTGATAGAGACTTTACATTTGGCATGTGTTCTCAATCCAAGTACTAGTGGCACTTGAGCTCAGAACAAGTTGGATGATGTCAGTAGACAAAAATGTAAAGACGGACAAGGGCAATAAGAATATCACACAGTGTCACTGTTCCTTCTTAATCTATTAGGATAACAAAACAGACGAGTGTTGGCACCTGCATGCAGTGCTCTCGTTAGCACTCTTTAGCAAAGCTCGGTGAGCTATTGGGATTGGCTTTTATTCAGTGGCCATAATGTCGGTCTGTCCACAGCTAGTTTGATAAATTGTTAACACTCAGATTAGGGTAAAATTTTAATGTGGGTCATATCTGGTCAAAACTAGGTGAGTAGGTCAAATCATATAAAAAACCTAAAAACTCTTGAGATTCAAATAAGTGGTGAAAATGTTTGCCTCATTCAAATCTAGGTCATGTCCAGTCATAAACTAGGTGATATCAGAAAATCCATTAAACCCTTTACCCAATAGCCTGTTTCTAGTTTTGAAGACCTATAACCATTAAAAGCAGGTTGAAAGTAAAGCAGAATGAGCCTTAAGGCGCATTCTGCTTTACTTTCAGCCTGCTATAAGCTAGTCTCTGCTAGGATTTATAAAAATTATAAAATATTTCTTATGGTACATGTTCATGACTGTACAAATCGGAACTATTTTCTTCAGCGGAGGAATAAATTAAATGCGCTAAAACAGGGCTCCAGATAAGAGGTAGTTTTTTCAACAAATCCAACATTTTCTCACTCATTTCAGCACCTAATCCTATGGTGTTACTACTCATTAGAATCGTCTCGAAGAGACGATTCTAATGAGTAGTGACACCATAGGGTTTAATTCAGAAATAAAGATTTTAAGTTTTGAAAAACTACCCTTATCTGGTGCTCTGCTAAAAGTCAATTCTATTGGGTAAAGGGTTAACACTCTAGGGTTAGAAATATCCATTAAAAAACCTTTTGAGTATGAGTTTGTCTGGGCCTCAGTAGGCAAACAGAGATTGGTATGGCATGTGCTGCACACTTTTACAGTTACACATGTACTTTCATGTCTGTCCAGAACAATGGCTGGTGGAGGGGGAGGGGTCCATCTGAGGAAATGTATTTATTGAAACTTGGTCAAAATGATTGCCTCATCAAAATCGTGGCCAAGTTTTAATATGGCCAAGCCTCATCATAAACCAGGACCGTCAAATCATAGAAAAACCTTGTTAACACACTAGAGGCTTAAAATCTCATTAGATCTTTATCAAACATGGTCAAAATGATAGCCTTAACAAAATCTTGGCAAAGTTTTAATATGGTCAAGTCTCATCATAAAACAAGTCACTAGGTCAAATCATATAAAAAACTATGTAAACACACAGTGACACTAGAGGGTACGAATCTCATTAGATCTCAATTAAACCTGGTCTAGAGAGAGGCCAAGATTGGATGTTAGTCATGTCCAGTCAAAATCTAGGGCATCATAGAAAAACCTTGTTAACACTGTAGACCCTACAATTGACATTAGATCTTAATGAAACTTGGTCGAAATGTTTGACTCAATCAAATCTAGTTCAAGTTTGAATGTTGGTCAACCGTCATGTCCTGTAAAAAAAACTGGATCACTACTGACTAGGTCACATCATAGGCATAGAAGATCTATGTTGACATTCTAGAGACACAAGTCTACTTAAATCTTACTGAAACTTAGTCAAACTGTTTGAATTAATAAACTCTAGGCCAAGTTCTTATAAGGGTCATGCAAGTCCATAACTAGGTCACAAGATCAGATGATAGAAAAATGTTAACACTCTAGACACTACAAATCTACTTAGATTTAAATGAAACTTGGCCAAAATTTTAGCTTCATTAAAATCTAGGCCTGGTTCGAATCTGGGTCATGCCCGATCAAATGTTGGTATGTCCAGTCAAAAACGAATTCGCTAGCAGTCGGTCACATCATAGAAAATTCTTGTTAACACTAGAGGCTACAAATCAACTTGGATCTTAATGAAACTTGGTCAAAATGTTTGTCTCAATAAAATCTAGGCCATGTTCTGATGAGGGTCATGCAGATCCGTCCAAAACTAGGTAGTAGGTCACATCATAGAAGCAAGTTAACGCTTTAGACGCTACACATCTCATTAGATGTTAATGAAACTTTGTTAAAATGTTTGTCTCATAAAAATCTAGTATTAGTTGTAATATGGGTCCTGTCTGTTGAAAAGCTAGGTCACAATTTAAAATCATAGGAAAATCTTGTTAACACTTAAGGGCAACAAATCTACAAAGATCTATTTAATCAAAATGTTTGCCTCATTAAAATCTAGATCAAGTTTGAATATGGGCTATGTCGGGTCAAAATGAGGTCACATGGTCAAATCCTAGAGAAACCTTGTTTACACTCTAGACTAAGTTTGTGAATTTTACAGCCACTCGGTTTAACTCGCACAAGTGTAGAATTGTTATTGCATTGCACCAAACCTACATGCCATGTTTCTACAATGTTCCACTGAGAACACACTTTTGATCGAATCTTTATTGAACTTAGAATGATCATCTTGACAAAAGCTAGGTCAAGTTCAATTATGGGTCAAGTTGGATTTAGAAGTTACTTAGTAGGTCACTAGGTCAAATCTTAGAAAAAGCTTGTTAACACTTTAGTAGCCGCAATTTAAGGCCAATTTTAATCAAACATGGTCAGAATAAATATCTTGACAAAATCTAGGGCAAGGGTGAATATGGGTTATGTTGGGTCAAGTTGTTTTTGTTTATTAGACCGAAATTGTTCCCTCTGCCAAGAACTAAAAGGAAGTCAGGTCGGTGGTTTTGATCCCATGCGCTGCTGGTCAACGAATGGGATTAGCCGAAACCATCTTCCTGAAATCATCATCATTTCATTTCATCACCCATCATCAATTATCGGCGCTATGTGACCTATTTTGTGTCGCAGTGCCGTAAAACCTAACTCATCCATCCATCCACAAGGTCAAATCTTAGAAAAAGCTTACGAACGCTCAAGACACAATAAAAAACGCTTGTGAACACTCAAGTAGCTACAATTTGGACCCAATCTTTATCAAACGTAAGAATGATCATCATGACATTCACAAAATCTAGGTCAAGTAAGGTTATGGATTATGTGTGGTAAAAAAGTAGGTCACTAGGTCAAATTTTAGAAAAAGCTTGTGAATACTTTGCAGCCACTATTGAGCCCAATCTTTATCAAACTTTAATTTACTTTGTCAGAATGATCATCTTGACCAAATCTAGATCAAGTTTGAGTATGTATTATGTGGGTTCAAAAAGTCGGTCACTAGGTCAAATATTCGGAACAAAAATTGTGAACACTCTAGTAGCCACACTTTTGACTGAATCTTTATTAAACTTGGTTGAATGAGAATCTTGACAAAAAATAGGTCAAGTTTGAAAATGGGGTCATGTGGGATCAAAAATTATGTCACTAGGTCAAATCTTAAAAAAACCCTTAAAAACACTTTTGTCGCCTGAATTTGAGCCTTATCTTTGTCAAGCTCTTGTCAAAATGATCATCTTGACAAAATCTAGGTCAATTTTGAATACATTTTTAGTGAGATCAGAAAGTAGGTCACCAGGTCAAATCTTAGTAAAAGCTTATGAACACTCTAGCAGCCTCGATGTGAGCAAAATCTTCATTAAACTTGGTCAGAATGACCATCTTGACAAAATCTAGGTCAAGTTTGAATATAAGGTATGTTGGATAAAAAAGGTCACTTGGTCTATTCTTACAAAACAGCTTGTGAACTCTAATAGCCATGATTCCAGTCAAATCTGACCATCTTGACGATATCTAGTTCAAGTTAGAATAGGGGTTATGTTGGATAAAAAAGTATGTCACTAGGCCACCTCTTAGAAAAAGCTTGTGAACACTCTAGTAGCCACAATTTGTGCCCTATCTTTTTCAATTTTGTCAGAATGACCCTCTAGACAAAATCTGGGTCAAATTTGGTTATTGGTTATGTGAGGTCAAAAAGTAGGTAACTAGGTAAAAAAAAAGACTCAATTCTTAGAAAAAGGTTGTGAACACTAGTAGATACTACTAGAAAGTAATTTGAACCAAATCCTTATCAAACTTGGTCAGAATGACTATCTTGACAAAATCTTGGACTAGTATGAAATTGAATTGATCATGGGTTACATGGGATCAAAGAGTAGGTTACTTGGTCAAATCTTAGAAAAACTTGTTAACACTCTTGTTACCACAATATTGATCAAATCGTTTTCAAACTTGGTCAGAATGACTATTTTGACAAAGTCTTGGATAGGTTTGAACATGGGATCAAAGAGTACGGTAGGTCACTAGGCCAGATCTTAGAAAAAGCTTGTGAACACTCTTGTAATCACAATTTTTTACCCAATCTTTTTAAAACTTGATAAGATTGACCATTTGGACAAAATCTAAATTTGAATATGGGTTGCATGGATTTTGATCGAAGAGTTCGTTTTTAAACCTTTGGCCTTGACTTGCGGCCTAATGATGATAGGTTAGGGGACTTAGGGCTTTGATTTTGATAAATGAAGCAGTGTATAACTTGTCTGATAACTGCTCCCTCAGTTCAACCTCAGGAACTTGATAGACACTTGATTCTTGTCAATTGTTACAGTGGAGAAAACGTTATTCTTTCCCGTTTAAACGAAACGCAAACGCAAAACGCTTAATCGTAGAAAAGTGCAATTTTTGGACAATGTTGATACCGGTAATTCATTTTTATACGCCCTTCTTCAGACGGGACGTATTATGTCGTGGCGCTGTCCGTCCGTCCGTCTGTCCGTCTGTCCGTCCGTTAACTTTTTCATGTCCGCTCTCTAACTCAAACAAATTTAGTCTAATCCTTTTGAAACTTGGTCAGAACGTGTATGACCATAATATCTCGGTCAAGTTCGATAACCAGCAAGATTGACCCAGACTTTTAAGAGTTATGCCCCTTTTTTGTCAAAAACGGGCATATTAGTTTGTCCGCTCTCTAACTCAAACAAATGTTTTTTAATCCTTTTCAAACTTTGTCAGCATGTGTATGACCATAATATCTCGGTCAAGTTCGATAACCAGCAGGATTGCCCGAGACATTCAAGAGTTATGCCCCTTTTTTCGTAAAAAACGGGCATATTTTAGTTTGTCCGCTCTCTTACTCAAACAAATTTATTTTAATCCTTTTGAAACTTTGTCAGCATGTGTATGACCATAATATCTCGGTCAAGTTCGATAACCAGCAGGATTGCCCCAGACATTCAAGAGTTATGCCCCTTTTTTCGTAAAAAACGGGCATATTTTAGTTTGTCTGCTCTATAACTCAAATACATTTATTGTAATCCTTTTGAAACTTTGTCAGCATGTGTATGACCATAATGTCTCTGTCAAGTTTGATAACAAGCAGGATTGCACAAGGCATTCAAGAGTTATGCCCCTTTTTTCGTAAAAAACGGGCATATTTTAGTTTGTCCGCTCTCTAACTCAAACAAATTTATTTCAGGCATTTTGAAACTTGGTCAGCATGTGTATGACCATAATGTCTCGGTTATGTTTCATAACCAGCAAGATTGCCACAGACAATCAAGAGTTATGCCCCTTTTTTCATCTAAAACGGGCATTTTTTAGTTTGTCCGCTCTCTAACTCTAACAAATTTATTCTAATCCTTTTGAAACTTGGTCAGAACGTGTATGACCATAATATCTCGGTCAAGTTCGATAACCAGCAAGATTGACCCAGACTTTTAAGAGTTATGCCCCTTTTTTGTCAAAAACGGGCATATTAGTTTGTCCGCTCTCTAACTCAAACAAATGTTTTTTAATCCTTTTCAAACTTTGTCAGCATGTGTATGACCATAATATCTCGGTCAAGTTCGATAACCAGCAGGATTGCCCGAGACATTCAAGAGTTATGCCCCTTTTTTCGTAAAAAACGGGCATATTTTAGTTTGTCCGCTCTCTTACTCAAACAAATTTATTTTAATCCTTTTGAAACTTTGTCAGCATGTGTATGACCATAATATCTCGGTCAAGTTCGATAACCAGCAGGATTGCCCCAGACATTCAAGAGTTATGCCCCTTTTTTCGTAAAAAACGGGCATATTTTAGTTTGTCTGCTCTATAACTCAAATACATTTATTGTAATCCTTTTGAAACTTTGTCAGCATGTGTATGACCATAATGTCTCTGTCAAGTTTGATAACAAGCAGGATTGCACAAGGCATTCAAGAGTTATGCCCCTTTTTTCGTAAAAAACGGGCATATTTTAGTTTGTCCGCTCTCTAACTCAAACAAATTTATTTCAGGCATTTTGAAACTTGGTCAGCATGTGTATGACCATAATGTCTCGGTTATGTTTCATAACCAGCAAGATTGCCACAGACAATCAAGAGTTATGCCCCTTTTTTCATCTAAAACGGGCATTTTTTAGTTTGTCCGCTCTCTAACTCTAACAAATTTATTCTAATCCTTTTGAAACTTGGTCAGCATGTGTATTACCATAATGTCTCGGTTATGTTCTATAACCAGCAGGATTGCCCCAGACATTCAAGAGTTATGCACCTTATTTTGTCAAAAACGGGCATTTTTTAGTTTGTCCGCTCTCTAACTCAAATAAATTTATTCCAATCTATTTGAAACTTTGTCAGCATGTGTATGACCATAATGTCTCGGTCAAGCTCCATAACCAGCAAGATTGCCCCTGACATTCAAGAGTTATGCCCCTTTTATCGTCAAAAACGGGCATTTTTTCTTTGTAGCTCTCTTTCTCAAACAAATTTATTCCCATCCTTTTGAAACTTGGTCAGCATATGACCCCTAACTTTCAGGGTTATTCCCCATTTGTTTTTACCTTGATAGGGTTTTGGTATGACTTCATTCTAAGATCGATTTGACGGGCGTATAATGTGCCCGGCTTGCGGTGCTCTTGTTATCCTGGTGGCAAACAGTTTGGAGCCAAATCAGACGCTGGGTTACCCGGCGTCTGATCTGTCTCCAAACTGTTTGCAATAGAAATAATAGTTTTAGCGTAAACACGTTTATTGGGAAAGAATAACGTTTTCTCCACTGTATGTATGTGAATCAGGAGTTGTAGATGTGCAAGACGCACATTTCATGTCACTAATGTCCATATGGCGTTGATTACGTGTAGGGCTAATTTAGCAATGTGTATGTTGTCTGTTGAAAACCCTCCTTCAGTTTCAACCTCAGACATTCGCTACTTGGCAATTTGGCATATACATACATGTACTAGTTAATCACAGCAGGTCCCTGTGACCTTGACCTTTAGCAGGGTTCTCACTAGGATTTTGAAAGTTGGAGTTCAGGACTCCAATCCTGGAAAAAGTATGAGTTCCAAGGCAAAAATTGGATATCAAAACTCCAAAATTGATTATTAGGGAATTTAGGGTTTAAAAAGAGGGAGTTCAGGACTCCAATGCTGGAAAAAATTGCAGTTCCAAGACAAAAATTGCAGTTCCAGAACTTCTAATTATGAGTTAGTGAGAACCCTGCTTTAGTCTTGAAAATGGGTTCAAGTCAGATCCCCAGAAACCTTCCTACATTGTTGATATTCTGGAGCTTAATTGTCATAGGGAATGTTTAATGTTTATTAGACTAAGATTATCCCCTTTGCCAAGAACTAAAAGGAAGGCAGGTCAGTGGTTTTGATCCCATGCACTGTTTCCAGGGGTGGCGAAATCTCAAAAAAATGTACTTGTTCACGGACAAGAGGCTTAAAATAATCACTTGTCCGTACCCAATCTCTACTTGTCCGTACATGTATGTTTTGATGCAACTGGTGTGATTTTTTTTTTTTTTTATGGGAGATCTTAATTTAATTTTCCTTGTTACAGTAGGGCCAGTATAAATTTCACTCTTTTGTTTAGTTATTGAAGGAAACTCATAGCAAATTTAGCATGTAAGGTTACCGATTATGTTGACTCTAAGGGACATAAATTGGTTTTGAGTATTTGAACATTATAATTTTTTACTTGTCCACAGACAACCAAGACAGGAAAATTCACTTGTCCGTATCCAAAAATATCCACCTCGGACAACACGGACAATTGATTTTGCCTCCCCTGGTTTCCCAGTGAATGATATTAGTTGAAATATCTTCCTAAAATCATCATCATCTCATCTGTCATCAATTTATGGGCGCTATATGACCTATTTTGTGTCGCAGTGCCGTAAAACCAAACTCATCCATCCATCAAGTCAGATGAAGCAGTTTGTATCAGTGTCAGTCTGATACACTTAATCCATTACCCTTTAAAAACGCCTTTTTACGCCTTTTTACGCCTCTATTTATTCCTTTCCTGAAGAAAATAGTTCCAATTTATACAGCCAAGAATATGTACCAGATGAAATATTTTCTATATCCTTGCAGATGATAGCTTAAAGCAGGCTGAAAGTAAAGCAGAATGTGCCTTAAGGCACATTCTGCTTTACTTTCAACCTGCTTTTAGTGGTCACCTGTTTTCAAAGCTAGAAATAGGCTTAGAGGTAATGGGTTAAACTTCGCTATGTGATAATAAGAAGTACATCTGCAAGGTTGCCAAGGCATTTATTTAATGTCCCTGAGATCTCTAGCCTTGCATGTTGTATAGGGCTAGGGTTGTTGCAGCGTGTTACTGTGTATCAGCAAGGGTATTCCTAAAGCAGTGTTCCCCTGTAAAAACCCATCTAATCCATTATACAGTGTTCACTCTCTAACACCCAAATTGCCAATGGGAGGCAAAGATTGTGTGTGTTGTTCGGAGGGTATTGTTATAGGGAAGAAAATTAAGATTAGGACTACATTTGCAAACAGCTTGAATCCAGATCAGACACTGCGTTACGTGGCGTCTGATCTGGATTCACGCTGTTTGTCACTCGTCATTATATTTCTTCTGTCAAAATGTCCACTAAATTGTGACTAATATGTAACTTCGGGAAAAACAGCAGGCAGCAACTTTAAGCAGACAATATTGCTGCAGTGAAAAAGTATTATTGTCTTGTTTTGGGGAACAGCGGTAAGCATTCTCAGAGCTCCAGATAAGGGGAGTATTTCAAAAATTAAAATCTTTATTTCTGCTTTAAACCCTATGGTGTCACTACTCAATAGAATCGTCTCTTCGAGACGATTCTAATGAGTAGTAACACCATAGGATTTGATGCTAAGATAAGTGAGAAAATGCTGGATTTGTGCAGTTTACTCCTGCTTATCTGGAGCCCTGATTCTTGTAAGGAGAGAATCATTGTTCGGAGGGGCGTAGTAGGGAGGAAGCACTGTATTTAGTTACAGCTCTATTATAATAATAAGAATATCATTAAAAAGAAAGGTAGGATGGGAATAACTACAGGCACCGATCTAGTAGACAAAACATTTATTGATCTACCGGTTTCGACCTTATTCAGATCTTCATCAGGATACAAAACATGATAATAATAAGAATAGTATCACACGAAAAAAGTACTAACTTTTGGTTGAACAAGTTAGAATAGTGCCTTAGCAGTAGTTATGTTTTGAGTTTCTCATACTTATATTTTCAGGTTGCAGGATAATCATGTAGTTGCCCTGTTACAGTGTTGGAGAAGTGGAGAGCAACAAGACAGAGATAAGAGCCTGTAACTAGCTGAACGTAGGAACCAGACATCTACAGATGGTAAATTTGTGTGTTTATTTACCTGCCAGCATGTTGAAATAGACAACATATTGAAATAGACATGGACGTTAATTATAAAATGATTTGCCTTAACCCTTTCCTCCCTGAAAGCTCAAATGGAAAATTCTAGTTTTCAATTTAGTAAAGTCATTTATTTTTTGGACAATCACATTTTAGGGCTGATCTTCACAACATATGTCAAAATGACAAACCGTGTAGACCCTGATCAGAGGGCTCCTTAAGGAGCCCTCTGATCAGGGTCTACACTGTTTGCATAGGACAAGTGTTCTCTTCACAGGTACAATGTTTGCAAATAATGCATATATGTGTGACTAGGGTTCAAAGAGTTAACCCATTACATCATAGATACATATTTTAAAGATATGAAAGCATAACAATTATTTTTATGCCTTTCTTTTATATATATTCATTGAAGAAAGAAGTCCCATTATATTCAGGAATATGTAATTACTTGAATATATTTTCTAAGAGATGGTAGCTTAAAGCAGGCTGAGAGTACTGTAAAGCAGAATGTGTCGCAAGGTGTGTACTGCTTTACGTAAGTGACTTTCAGCCTGCTTTTAAGTGGTATTTTACTGGTAATCTGTCTTCAAACCAAGAAATAGGCTATGGTATAAAGGGTTACATGTAAATATGTTTTTTGCTCACTTGAGCAAAAGCTGGAGGTGATTTATTCGGTGCCCCTAGTTTTGGATAGTTTAATATTATACTTTATAGGAAAAGCTTAAAGCAAGATAAAAGTAAAGCAGAAAATTCTGAAAAGAGCTTTCTGTTTTACTTTAATCTTGCTCTAAGTCATTGGATATAGATGTTTGGCACGCATGAAGGAAATAGTTAAAGATAAACGTTCTTGTGTCATAGTTTGGATCAAACCAATGAACTCGAGACATGGAAAACATTCTACGAGGGAAACATGATTTCCACTCCGCAAAGAAGGCACTACTAAGCTAAATGCTTTGGGAATACAACAAGTGTATTTCATAATTTGTTTAATGTATTTATTGAATCCTAATTTGGTATCGGCAGAATTGTTGCTATTATGAAAGTTACACGTCGAGTTTATTGTTTGCAATTAACCATAATTACTAACTTTGATTTCAGCTGTGTCGTCCTGTGTGTGAGAGAGGGAGCCAGCCTCTCATTCTTGTTTTATAGCTGACTATCCCAGCTGGGATACCATGTAGTTTAGTTTCAGGGTTGCTGTGTGAAGCTACGACAACATTTCTGGACAGGCTATGACTCTAACCCTACTTCAGCAGTTGTTGTTGGACCAGTAACTGAGTGCTGGTGACAGAAAGATTTTTCAGGTTTGATTGGTAAAGATCTGGTATACCTGTTTCTAGTTTTGAAGATAGGTGATCACTGAAAGCAGTTTGAAAGTAAAGCAGAATGCACCTGAAGGCGCATTCTGTTTTTCTTTAAGCCTGTTTTAAGTTACCACATCTAGAATAGGAAATTTTTTATGACTGTATAAAGTGGAACTATTTTCTTCAGTGGAAGAATAAATTAAAGATGTTAAAAGTTGTATATATGAAGTAATATTTGTCTTATGCCGCAAAGGAATGAAACATTTCTAAAGCTAGACAGCTATTGGTTTACAAACATTTAGATTTTTAGTCAGATTCAGATGAATAACGATGAATCTGTGCTTAAGGTTAACTCATTCACCACTCAGACTTTAAAAACTGGGCAAACACTGATCAAAAGATTCCTTCAGGAGCCCTATGATATGGGTCTTCACTGTTTGCATAGGACAAATGTACTCTTCACATGTATATACTGTTTGTAAATGACCACTATACTCGTCATTAGGCAGAGCACCAGATAAGGGTAGTTTTTCAAAAACTAAAATCTTTATTTCTGAATTAAACCCTATGGTGTCACTACTCATTAGAATCGTCTCTCCGAGACGATTCTAATGAGTAGTAACACCATAGGATTTGGTGCTAAAAAGAGTGAGAGAATGTTGGAATGGTTGAAAAAACTACCTCTTATCTGGAGCCCTGATTAGGGTTGAATATGTTATTCTTCCACATGCCATATAAAGGTTTTGTGTAAAATTTGTCAAGTGCAACAGTTGAAATGCATTTTCATTCAGGTAATATCAGAGTATCAGATCAAACAGTTTGGATCTAGATGAGACATGGAGTACAGTGGATAATCTGTTATTCTTTCCCGTTTAAACGCAAACGTACGCAAACGCAAAACACTAAAACGTAGAAAAGTACAACTTTTGGACAATTCTGATAATTCATGTTTATCTTGGTGGAAAACAGTTTGGAGCCTGATCAGACGCCGGGTTACCCGGCGTCTGATCTGGCTCCAAACTGTTTGCACTGTAAATAATAGTTTTAGCGTAAATGCGTTTATTGGGAAAGAATAACAGATTCTCCACTGTAACTGGATGTTTGATCTGGATTGAGAATGTTTGCTATGGTTGCTATGAATTCACCTGCAGCGTACAGAAGGTTAGTAAAACCTCTCTATTACCATTTTACGACATGGAAAAAGAAGGCTAATTGATTGTTTAAAAGACAGGTGACAACTTAAAGCAAGGTGACAGTAAAACAGAAAGTTCCCCAAAGAAGTTTTCTGTTTTACTGTCACTTCGCTTTAAGCAGTCACCTGTCTGAAACACCTAATAGGCTAATAATCTAAATAATTATAGAGGTGGTTGTTATAGAGAGGTTTAACTTTATACATAAAAAGATTTGTAAACTGTTATGTCGCTTTTACATAAAACTTTGCTTTAGATCTTTTAGTTAGTCTTTTTCAGATGCTGACTGATGGTCCACACAAATGCACAAGTCGACCTGAACATACCCAATGTGTTATAGTATGTTATAATACTGGACTTAATTACTCAGAGAGACGCTGGTGGAAACTATCCAATACTGTGTTTATTGTGCAGTACGAATCCAGGATATAGCAGAGATTTGTGTTACCATGGCAACAGTTATAAAAGGCTATGCATTCAGCTTGCAGTATAGCATATTGTTTGAAAAAAAGTAGTAAGATTACTTTGAAAAAAAAAAGCCCACAAAAATAATATGCTCTGAAAAGGTAAATTTTAGGAAGGTAAAATATTTGGCATCCTTTATCCAAAAATCACCTTATGTGATAAAATTTGATATTTAAAGATACCGGTAATGCTGATTTTGATATCAAATGGAATGATAGAATTGTATCAAATTATCTCTCAATAGGAAATGAGGTGTATGTGCTATAGAACATTTTAAATCGGGAACTAGGGTAAAACCCATTTAACAATTTACCTCTTAGATGCAGCTTTTAATCCTATATCTATTATTAGCTTTTTTAACCCTTTACCCCATATCCTGTTTTTAGTTTTGAAAAAAGGTGGCCACTGAAAGCAGGTTGAAAGTAAAGCAGAATGCGCCTGAGGGCGCATTTTGCTTTACTTTCAGCCTGCTTTAAGCTATCATCTATCAGGATATAGAAAATATTTCTGTTGGAACATGTTTATTTCTATATAAATTGGAACTATTTGCTTGCGTGAAGGAATAAATCAAATGCGCTAAAAGGCGCTTCTATCAGGTAAAGGGTTAAATGCTTAAATGGAATTTGTCGTTTGCAACAGTTGTCGTCTGCTATAGTTCTAAATTTAGAATTTTCAAAATGAGATCCAAAAGTCAAGCAGTTTGGATTCAGAAGAGACTCTGAATTATCATTATGCTGCGTCTCATCTGGATCTAGACTGTTTTCAAAGGTAATCCCTGTGCTGTTTGACCTTAAAACAATGATGAGATGTCTGCTTTGAGTTAAGCTTGTTTTTAACAGTCACTGGTTTTAAACAACTTAACTTGTTTTAAGTAGTTATCTGTTTTAAACACTGAAAATGTGTGATAATGGAAAGTTGAATATTTTTATTTCTTTTCTGAAAATAGTTAAATACTGCGATACTTTAATTTCAATGTCTATTTCAATCAAACGAGAAATTGCTTTTAACTTGTGACATAAGTTTTTGCTTTAAAGAGAATTTGCATTTGTGGAATTATGTTCAAAATTTCAGTTGATCTATATTTGTAAACCTTATAAAGATTTTAAACAAGTGAAACTCAATGCAAACTGTTTGAATCCAATCAGGTGTCTAGAAACTCTTCATCTGATTAGGATCCAAACTTTGTTCCTATATTGTCCAGCCTACAATGTACAGGATTTGTATACATATATATTATCTGAATAATTTCGCTACATGTTTATGATAGAGAAATATCAAGTCTTGACAATGGAATTGATTTAAGATTATGTAAGTTTATTAACACTACTGCTGTACACACTTATGAGCCCATTTCACCTTGAAATGGGACGACCTTTTGCTTTTCAGTTCTCCCAATACCTACACAAAACACACACACACAACTCAAGTTATCTATATATAAATACTATATTATCTCTATTGTCAGTTTTCCATTCCAAAGTTTCGTAATACTTAAAAAGTTTGAAAAATTTGATTATCCCTTTTCTCTGTATAAGTGCTGTATTACGCCTTTAGCTCTTCATATTAATAAGCCACACCAGTGCTGTATTTATTACAGGGCTCCAGATAAGAGGTAGTTATTTCAACAAATCAAACATTTTATCACTCATTTCAGCACCAAATCCTATGGTGTTACTACTCATTAGAATCGTCTCGAAGAGACGATTCTAATGAGTAGTGACACCATAGGGTTTAATCCAGAAATAAAGATTTGAAGTTTTGAAAAACTACCCTTATCTGTTGCTCTGAAAAAGTACAACAGAATATATGAAAAGCTTTTTGCTTTAAGTAGTCACCAAACACAGTTTAATATGGAGTCAATAGGGCTGCCATAAGTTGATATTGAAAGATTCTAAGATTTCCAAATTTTCAATGTGATTACTAAAGCAGGTTAAAATTGAAGGTGCATTCAACCTTTACTTTCAGCCTGCTATAAGCTACCATCTACTCAGATAAAAATCCGAAGATTTCTGAAAATCCGTTGAAATATGCAGCTCTGAGGAAAGCGTTAATCCTTTTTGCTGCATATCCTGTTCGTAATTTTGATGAAATCACTTAAAGCAGGTTGAAAATAAAGCACAATGTATCTAGAGGTGCATTCTGTTTAACTTTCAGTCTGCTTTATACTACAATCTGCTAGGAAATATTTCCCATGTTTGATATTCATTTCTTTATACAATGAAACTATTTTCTTCAGTGGAGGAATGAATGAGATGTGTAATATGGCATATGTATGGTGGAAAGGGTTAAAGTAGGACTACAATGGATGATTTAACATGTAGAGATACTATGGTATAGTAGAACAGTATGAGCCCATGTTTTATAAATGGGACACATCTTAGGCCACCCTCAATACACTCGACACATGTTGACAGCCACTCTAGTTAACTATAACATCAGAAAAAAACAGTTATTATACAGGGTTCCAGATAAGGGGAGTATTTCAAAAATTAAAATCTTTATTTCTGCTTTAAACCCTATGGTGTCGCTACTCATTAGAATTGTCTCGAAGAGACGATTCTAATGAGTAGTAACGCCATAGGATTTGGTGCTGAAATAATTGAGAAAATGATGGATTTGTTCAGTTTACTCCCCCTTATCTGGAACTTATATAAAGCAAAGTTGCTTGATCATCCTGAAATTGGGGTTTTTATGTGGGGAAGTCTTTTAGCCGGCTTGTAGAAGGTCATTGGTTCTATGCAGTTGCCGATTTGTGCCTGTAACATTTGGTGCGTCTTGGGGCTTGCTGCCTCTGCACTTTACATCACAATATGGCAAAGATGCTGTTCAAAGTGAAAAAAAAGTAGTAATAAAAGCCTGCTTAACTGCATGCCCTATGGCCCTACCTTCAATATAGTACCTCGAGTTTAAGCTTGATGGCTGCTAAAAGGAATGCAGAAGCTGCTATATTAGCAGTTTGATAAAATTTCATCTTCCTTAAAACTGTCGTCGGCAGCAAATCTCATTCAAGTGCATTTAAAGGGACAGTTTATATACGTCTGAATGCCAGGGGCTGTGAGCTCGATACCCTGCTGGACCAAATCCTTCGGATGAGACTTGTAAAAAGTGAGGTCCGGGGGATCAGTGCATTACACTTGGCATCTAAATTTATCGGAGAACTCTATCGATAATAAGAGGAGAGTATCGCATCCTGGTTTTCTGTATCCGCTCCCCTCTCTCTGGGGGATCCAACTAGCCCATAGAAGGCAGATGTGGATATTAAAGAGACTCGCAACCAGATTTAGCATTAAAAGTAGTAATTTGTAAATATGTTTAACGCTTATATAAACGGTAAAGAATTAGTTAAGCATAAGAAATTCTGTTTAAAAAAATGTATTTCAATGAAAAAAAATTGAGCTCTGGTGGGATTCGAACCTGGGGCCTGGCATGGGAGGACAGAAGCCAAAATAAGGAAACCGCTTAGACCACTGGGCCACGGAACTATTCATATATCTCGAATCGATTTAACATATTTCAGTGTGTAGCGATGGAAAGTACATACAAATACATTTTTCGGCTAGGGTTTATATCTGAGCCCGTGATCAATTTCTATAGCGTCTTTCGAAGCTATAGATAAAAGGATGGAAACTATCTAAAAAACTAAGATTTGAAGACTTTCTACAGGGTGTTTTTAGACTGGTCATATTTTTCCAATGCCAGATGCACAATAATGCTACCCTTTTGGTTATATTTGAGTATTTTCGTTAATTTTTGCAAATGCACCATCTTGTTGCGAGTCGCTTTAACAAACAAAAAAGACTGTATTCTTCCGAGGAGTTTATATGGACTAGATGTAGGCCATTCTGTGTAGAAAAGGGTTAACCAATGTTTTCCCTTGAACCTAAGGTCTATTCAAGACTGCTAGTGGCAAAATTCATCTGCTTATACTTTCCTTTAACCCATTACTCCATAGATTCTCATTTAGTGCCTTTAATTTATTCCTTCGGCATGCAGGTACATTAAAGCAAAATAAGGCAGCCACCGGGCTATTCATATTCTATTTAAGGTACTTCAGTGTGAAGCGATGGAGAGTACATAATTCGACTCGGGGTTTATGTCTGAGCCCGTGATCAATTTCTGTTGCATCTTTGGACGCAATGGATAAAGCCATGGAAAATATCTAAAAAAAACTAAGATTTGAAGACTTTTCTTGAGGTTATTTTTAGACTGATCCTACTTTTCTAATGCCAGATGCACGATAATGCTATACATTCGGTTTTATTTGAGTATTTCTTTTATTTTTGCAAATACACCATCTGGTTGTGAGTCGCTTTAATCTACCATCTGCTAGGATGTGTAAAATATTTTTTATGGTACATTATTCTTGGCTGTATAAATTTGACCTATTTTCTTCATTGGAGGAATAAAAGGAAGGTGTTTATAAAGGGGCGTATATATGAGTTAAAGAAGGATGAGAGTACAGTAGAATTATCCTTAAGGAGCATTCTACTTTTCACTTATCCCACTTTAAGCTCTTATGTGGAAAGATTTTGGAATACCTTCTTTGTTTAATGTTCAGGACTTCTTTGGTAAGGACAGCTTTTTGTAGTGTTTAAACTATTAGAGGGGTATTTATGGAGTAATGGGTACGGGTTAAGCAATTACTGTATCTGTTGAGCAAACTGAAGTCTTTGTGTTAAAATCTGCTTTCACACGCCTGCTATAAGGGGATTAAATACAATTTACATCTGGCGGATGTGGTCCTGTGGTAGTACACTTGACTTGGGTACAGGGGTCGTGTGTTTGATCCCCCACCGGACAAAGTCCTTCGGATGAGACTTTATAAACTGAGATCCAATGTATCGGTGTTTTACACTAGGCATAAAAAAGAGCCAGAAAACTTTGTTGATAATTAGAGTAGGGCATCGCGCCCGGTTTTTCTGTATCCGCTCCCCTCTCTCTGGGTGGTCTTATTAGCTAATAGAAGGCAGAATCGGACATTAACAAACAATTTACATTGCCAAATACACCTTGTATCTTAATTTATCTGGCTTGATCGGCGAGTTTTAGAAGTCTTGAAACATTGGAGACACTAAAATGTGTTCTTGAAGGAGTGCAATTATTTCTGAAATCGGATCATTGTGTCAAAAGTAATCTGCCCTTGATGTACTTTGATATGCTAGAAAAGGCTTTATTTTGGTATTATTTGCTAATGTGTACAGATTTGAATGGATTTTTGATAAAAATTTTGAGAACTATATATCCTTTCCACACCCACAACGTATAAAACGTTTCGACTTTTATGGCACATTTTGGCTTCCATAGAATGAGAAATTAATATTCACACATCGCATTGGAAGACTTTTCTGAAAGGCCAGGCTAGGCACTTCCTAATTTTTGAATATCAATGATCTCCTACATAATGTGACACTTTCAGGCAGCATTGAAACTGGATCCAGACACAAATTTGCAATATTGGAAAAATGCAAATGCCAGAGGAGTCTAAACTGTCCATCTTTCTACTTTTGTTTTAAAATGTACTCAATCTTTTTGAAAAAAAAACAACGTTATAATAGATCTCATGCTGGAATTCAGTCACGCTGACATGTCAACACAAAAGCTCAAACTGAGCTCTTTATTGCGCAATGTGCAAAACTTTCTAAATATAGCGCCTACTAAAAATAGATTATTTTCAGTTTCTTCTTGACAAATTGAAGTAGTTTGAGATGTCGGGAGTGTAGTGGTTATTCAGATAATGAGCTCCAGATAAGTCTGCTACAGGGCTCCAGATAAGAGGGGGTAAATCGAACAAATCCAACATTTTCCCACTCATTTCAGTACCGAATCCTATGGTGTTACTACTCATTAGAATCGTCTCGAAGAGACGATTCTAATGAGTAGTGACACCATAGGGTTTAATTCAGAAATAAAGATTTTAGTTTTTGAAATACTCCCCTTATCTGGAGCTCTGCTGCTAGTGTCTGTGTTATGTGTTCAAAACGGGCCAGGCTTCCTAAGGATATGGCTAAAATTCTCGAATAAATGTCTGTGTTATGTGTTCAAAACGGGCCAGGCTTCCTAAGGATTTGGCTAAAATTCTCGAATAAATTCAATTATAGTTGAAATTGGGCTAACTGGCCAAGAGTTATCAGCCCATGATGGTTGAAAATGCCATATTTATTTTATGTACTCTCTAGATAGCAACTGTCTTTTTGATTTCTTTTTTATTTTACTTGCCCACAATGCATATGAGTATACGGTCTTAGATGAGATAAAATTTGGGTGAAATTAGACAATTGTGTTAGGGGGAGAGTTACCATCCCTTTATGTACTCGGCTACAGCAGAATATATCATGTTCCAATATTGTTTTCACTAGTCTCTACAAATTTTAACCGATGTAGATAACATTTGTTTTGATTATGGGTAAAACTACCGGGTTCCGCTACAACAGGTGAGCAATATCAGGGCCTTCTTGTTTGCAATTGTTAAAAATATATAAAAAAACCCACCAAATATTAAAAATTGGCTGGACTGGACCTAATTTGAAACTGGAATTGTCCGTTAAAAGGTTCTGTGTTAATGTGAAACTAAAGCTGTGTTGGCGGAAAAAGTGCATAAACATCAACATTGTTTACAAGTAGAAACTTGAGGAAAAGCTCGAAGAATTAATGGTCCTGTACTAAGATAACTGGGAAGTATGTGCTAAATAGTATTTGCCGACAGCTATGTACTTTTAAAAGTCGTTGAATGTTTCCTTAAGCCAGTATTGATTGTCAGCATGTGTCTGAATCAAAAGGGGGTCTACCTGGATGAGTGGTTATAGATTTATAGTCACTGTGACTGACAGGGCTGCCATAACTTGATCAGGAAAAATCCTAAGATTTCCAAATTTCCTATTTTTAAGCGCGTTTATTTGAAGCAGGTTGAAAGTAAAGCAGAATGCACCTTTAGGTGCATTCTGCTTTACTTTCAACCTGCTTTAAGCTGACATCTGCTAGGATAAAAATTGGAAGAGTTCAGAAAAATCCGGGAAAATGGCAGCCCTGGACTGACCATCACTTAGCTCACCACTTTGGGTTTAAATCCTGGTTCAGGCACTTTTCAGTTGGCTCACGGAACGCAGTTCAACCCAGTTGTCGATTTGTGCTTGAAACAATGTTTAAAGGGTATCTGGGGTCTTCCTCCACCTGTCATTAGCTGGATGTTGGGATATGAATGAAATACTTAAAAAATGACACAAAATCAAATCGTATCTATTTGAATAAAAACTGTAAACACTTGATGATTTGGATTTACAGTCAAACTTGCATTAAACGACCACTCAAAATAAGATATTTGTAGTCTTGGACTAAAAGGCTCTTTCAGTGACTAAATGTAGGACAAAGTAAGATGAATCTCTTAATATAGGAGCTTTCTGCCTTTTGTTCTATATGAGCTTGATGCCCTATGCTCTGCATTAAGTGAAGTGGTCACTTGTCTTAAAAGATCCTCAGAATTTTCATTCAGTTATAGCTTAATTCAAATGGTATAATCCGTTCCCACTGTGTATACCCGTACACAGGATATTGGTACCAGCGAGTCGAGAAAGTTATGGATTTGTTAGCAGATCGCTCTGCAGTGCAGGTATGTTTTCGTGATTTCCTGAATTATATGTCTAAGACCAATATGGAAAATAATACTGTATCAAAGTGTGATGATTCTGGAACATGCTGATGTCATAACATTTCAGTTTTACCAAGAGAAACTCTCGTAAGACGTATAAACATGCTGCCTGGTACCGGTAAATAACAACGTTTGCTGACAAAATATCATTGTAATATTTTTTTTATAACTGCATAAGAGAATTATTCATGTTATACGAGTAATTTGTACTATCTTGATCAATATTTATGAAGCTTTAACTATTGTATTTGCCGCATGTGCTTTAAAAACCCGAAATGAAATTTGGCTAGGTGTACGGCAAATTGATACGCTAGTGAACGGCATATTGCAAAAACATTTCAATCCAGTGTACGGCATCTTGCTTAAATCTACATCGAAATCGACAGCAGTTTGGTTTGTACAAGTATACATTCTGTACATTGTCATTTGTTTTTTACAGATTATGGACCTGTACAAATGTACCTACTGTAAGAAACAACTACCAACGTTCCGGGAGGTAATATCACACTTGATAGAGAGGCATGGATGTCAGGAGTTAAAATACCTTCGCCAGCGTGGTTGTTCCGCAAAAGTGTGCAACTTTAAAATTATACCTGAACAATGTAGAAAGGAGGGGAGAGTTATAACTATAATAGACGAAACTGAAAAAATCCATCTATCTAAGCGATACGTTGCACCCAAAGACTTTCCATTGAAAAAAATGTGCAAGTATGTTGATGATGAAGAGTTTGAAAATGTTTGCTTGCAAGACACCGAATTGTCTGTGGTAGAGGAATCTCTGGAGTATAGAGAGTTATTATCCCTGATCCCAAGCGTCATCGACGAGATGAAACAGACTGGAAAACTTGAGGATTATATTGCATTCAATCGGCTGGTCTCTGAAGGCAAATTTCCCCTTAACAACATAGCGTATTTGCTTTTCACAGATGTTGTTCGCTGGTTCAACTTAGAGAAGTCGACATCTTTCATGAGATATTCTGACGAAGTTAAACTGTTCTGGCGAACAGGTCTCAGGTTATTGCATGGGAGATTTTTACGTTTCATGGGAAGCCCAAAAAAACAGTGGTCAAGTTAACGAGGGGACTTCAAAATTAGGACTTTGTTCAACAGAAGATTCACTTCATTTTGATTTTGATTTTCTGAAAAATAACAACAAACGTTATACAAATAATCGCCCTATCTAATAACAAACAATAACCATTATCAACTATTTCGTCACCTGTGATAAGACTATCACAAGTCTAGCACTACGGTTTTAACCCATTACTCCATACATACGCATTTCTGCGTTTTTAGCTCGCTTGTACGAATTACAAGACGAGTTATTGCAATACCCCCGGTGTAGTCGGCGTCGTCGTCGTGAAGGGCGCAAACAAGTTTAAGAAAATGTGTCAAACTTCTATGTCCCTTGAGGTATTGCTTTCATAGTTGATCTGTTTGTGTGTATGGACAATACCTTTCAATGCACAACAAATATTTGACCCCTGTGACCTTGAGCTAAGGGCCCGCGTTTAGGTTTCGAAATCTGTGTTTAGGTTTTGAAAAATGCATATAACTTCTATATCCCTTGAGGTATTGCTTTCATAGTTGGTATGTGTGTTTATGGACAATACCTTACGATGCACAAAAATTGGATCCCTGGGACCTTGATCTTGATCTTAAGGCCTGCGTTTAGATTTCGAAATCTGTGTTTAGGTTTCGAAAAATGCCCTTAACTTCTATGCCCCTTGATATATTGCTTTTATACTGGGTATGCATGTGTATATGGACAAACCCTGTCCATGAGCACACCTCATTTTCCCCAGTGATATTGACCTTGAAGTAAAGACCCGCGTTTAGGTTTCGAAATCTGTGTTTAGTTTCCCAATGGCCAATAACTCCTATGTCCATTGAGATATTCCTTTCATATTCAGTGTGCATGTGTATATGAGCATTGCATTTCCTTGCATGCCAAAAACTTGATCTCTGTGACCTTGACCGTGAACTTAAATGCTTGGGAATGATTTCAGGCTCAATTCAAAAGCTTTATAACCTTGAAGCCAGGCATAACAAAATATCAAATAACTCATTTTCATGTAAGTATATAGGCATTAAGTTTCTCAAAATGCCTTTAAACTCCTACGCCCATTGAGATATTCCGTGTGTATGTGTATATAGACAAGACCTTTCTTGCATGCAAAAAGTTTGACCCCAGTGACCTTGACTTTCAACTAAGGATCCAGCTTAAGGTTTCGAAATCTGCGTTTAGGTTTCTCCAAATGCCTATAACTCATATATCCATTGAGATATTCCTTTAATATTTGGCATGCATGTGTATTGACACTACACTTCAATGCATGCAAAAATACAGCCCAGTGACATTGACCTTTAACTTAGGTCCCGGGTTTAGGTATCGAAATCTACGTTTAGGTTTCAAAAAAGGCTTATACATGTAATTCCTATGTCCCTTGAGTTGTTACTTTCATATTTGGTTGTATGTGTACATGTGTACATGGACAAGACCTTTCCATGCATGAAAAGTGGTTGACCTCGGTGACCTTGAGTGTGTCAATGGCGAGCTTTGTTGTCTCTCTGACAACTCTTGTTCATTCTTCCCCCGTGTGTAGAAAATTATTTCATTTTATACAGTAATGAAGATGTAACATACGACATGTTTCCTTTATCCTAGCAGATGGTCGCTGGAAGCAGACTGAAAGTAACTCAAAATGCATCTTACCTTGGCGCATTCGGCTTTACTTTAAACCTGCCTGAAAGACATTTCCTCCGTCAATTGATGGACCCCCCCCCGTTTTTCTCACTAGGTGTGAACATACAGGTAACGCAGTAGTAAAGTGTAAAAAGCCAATGCATCCAATCTCAAGCTGTCTAGAGAGGCCCTCACATACTCGCACTCAAGGGTTTTTTCAATGGGTTTTACTAACCAAACTTTCAAATTTAAGGTAAGGGCCTCACATAAAACGCTTAGATGAGTATCCATAGACAAGATAGCAGTAAGGACAAAACTCGCACATTTTACCTGGTTTGGTGTTACAACCGAATGAAAGAAATGTCTTTAAGTACTCATCCGTCTGCAAAACTAAAACATGCTAAAAAGGTTTTTAAGATATATCCTCAGTTCATTGATGAAGTCCCCCATTGTTCTCGTAAGGCGAGAAAAAGCATGCAGCATAAGCTGCCAGCGGGTATACCAATCTCAGTTTACCTCGTGAGGCCCAGATAAACTTATGCTCAAGAAGGCTTTTCAATGGTTATTTCTAACAAAATTATCAAATATAAAGGTCCGGTCTCACATGAGACGCTTCAATGGTTCTTTGCTACCGGCATGTCCACAAGACCCATGTTTTTTGCAAGGAAATTATCTGGCAAGGCGTTATGACCGGAGATGTCCAGGATATACCAACCCCGCAGAGCTATCCAAAAACTGTCCTCTAACGTCTGTTATTGTACACTAAACTGTTAGTGTTCATTATTACAGGCGTGCTGTCCGTGCTGAGCAACATGTGTGCTAAATATCAATTTTAACTCTTTCATTCGAATACACGTAACCCTAAGTGCCCATTTGATAATGTTTGCAAACAGTTACTGTTTGGGTCAAGACAAGACGCCGCTTAAAACGCAACTTCTGATCTATATTCACACCGCTTAACGTGACTTCTGATCTATATTCAAACTGTTTAGCACTCTTATTGAAAAAAAGGACTTAGTGGTTCTTCGCACACGATATTATTGAATCAGACGACAATTCAGCAAGATAAGGAATAACAAGCAAGTGTAACACGACCGCGGCAGTTTTCTAAAGAAAAGAACTCTGGGTTGAATTGAATACCGCACACTTTAAAGTGGGCAACTTAATCTGATTGCACTGTGGTAAATGATACCGCATAACCCAGTAATCTTACTGCACGATATGTCCGTGCAAAATTAAAAAACACAAATGGAAATTATAGTTGTATACGTGTATTTCAATATTGTAGAAGTGGGTGGATTAGTTTGATATCATAAATTTACCGCAATCATTATTGACTCTGTGTTAGATTTTTAATAGAAATCTTCGAATTAGGTCAAGTCCGATACAGTTACTCGTTCGCTTAAAAGTGTCCCATTACGTGAATAGCTATTAGAATATGTTCAAAGTGTATTCATCGTTTCAATTTAAACGTCTTAGGTATACTCGCTCTAGATCTAGTTTATCTATTCTAAGTAAATTAACAATGAAAAGTATATAATTTATAAATAGGAAGAATGTTCTCGGTATTCAGCTACCTTTGGCTGAAAGTAACACCCCGAGGATGAGCTGTGACAGAGCAAAACGTTTTTAGGGCCAAATACCTGGTACCAAACCCCCGTACAGTGACACATCAATATGCCGTGCAGTGAAATTTCATTCACAACCAATATGCCGTACACTTGACACAAATTTGTTTTAATTCTATTCTTAAAAGTATGACCCAACAGTGTGGTATTAGTGAGTCACAGGAATTATTATGAAAAGGATCGAATGTTTTATGAAAAGATTGTAGTCTGGATCGTTTTAAACAGTTGATATCATAAATTTTCGTCAGCAATCGTCGTTATTTACCGGTACCAGGCAGCATATATATATGTTTTACGAGAGTTTCTCTAAATAAAACAGAAATGTTTTGACACCAGTGTATCCCAGAAACATCACGCTTTAAAACGGTATAATAGACATGTTGATCATATACATTTTATGCTATAAATCATGAAAAAACATACCTGAACTGCAGAGCGACCGGCTAACTCTCTCGACTCGCTGGTACCAATATCCTGTGTACGGGTATACACAGTGGTTCCATAACCATACAAATACAGTGATTGTGCCCATCCATATCCTCATTAAAGGATATTTCAAATATGTCTATATAATATTGCATATCACAATGAATAACGTCATAGGTTTTACATCAGGTCGTCCGCAGGCGTACACGTTGCCGGCACCTCCAATCTTTCCTTTCTGTCATGCATTGTGCAGGTTCCTCTGGGGTTGCTGCTCCTGCATCCTGCATCAGGACATTAAGTTTTGGCATTTGCATATTACCACCAAAGGGAGGTAATTCATATAGTTGCACTGAAGTGAAGTACATGGAGACCTTTCTCAGCAGCCACACCACACTTATCAATTGCTGTAGTTATATATTAACCCTTTCCCCCATAGAAGCGCCTTTTAGCGCATTAAGTTTATTCCTTCACTGAAGAAAATAGTTCCAATTTATAGTCATAAATATGTATCATGCAAAATATTTTCTATATTCTAGCAGATAGCTTAAAGCAGGCTGTAAGTAAAGCAGAATGCGCTTAAGGCGCATTCTGCTTTACTTTCAACCTGCTTTAAGTGGACACCTATATTCAATACTAGAAACAGGCTATGTGGGAAAGGGTTAAACCATTGCCCCCTTAACCTGTTTCTAGTTTTGAAGACCGGTGACCACTTAAAGCAGGTTGAAAGTAAAGCATTCTGTAAACTACTTTCAACCTGCATTAAGCTATCCTCTTTTAGGATATAGAATTAAATTCTTATGGTGCATATTCATGACTGTATAAATTGGACCTGTTTTCCCGAGTAGTGGGTTAGATAAGAGGGCAGAGACGATGCTACATGGATGTTGGATCTGGGGATAATGGTGATATT
Source organism: Gari tellinella (assembly GCA_922989275.2). NCBI lineage: Eukaryota > Metazoa > Mollusca > Bivalvia > Cardiida > Psammobiidae > Gari > Gari tellinella. Next base: position 76,110,831 of record OV277865.1, on the reverse strand, counting down.
CTCCCATGGCTCCACCAAAATTGTGACCTGTACCGAGTCAGTGGTATACCCTGACGGTCATGCATCCAGTTACTAACCGTGCAGAACATTGCTTAACCTCACAACCCATGCAAACAAACACTCAATCATTTGACTATAGAAGCTGGCTTCCAAAGCCAGACTATAGAAGACACGGGACCACTTAAATCAAGTTGAAACTAAAGCATAAGGTGCATTGTACTTTACTTTAAGCCTGCTTTAAGCTACCATCTGCTTTGATATAAAACATTTCTTATGGTGCATAATCATAATGGTATAAAGTGGATATATTTTCTTCAGTGGCATAATGAATTGAATGCGCAAAAACTTGTATCTATGGAATAAAGATCTGGTTGCCATGACAACCAAAACGAATGACATAAAACTTAAAAAAATAATGAAACAGTTTAGATATTTGGTATCCACTAGTTATCCAGCTACCCAATTACACTATTGATTAGCTTGCATGTTTGGAGAAGAGCCTTAGTTTTACTCCGGTGTAAACATGATAAAAGTTTTGGATGGGTTGTTTTATAAGGTATATTGGCATTATGAGATGACAAAACATCACAAGGATGGAAAGACTGCTCTAGATATTCTGGCATCAGGGCTCCAGATAAGGGGGGTATTTCAAAAACTAAAATCTTTATTTCTGCATTAAACCCTATGGTGTCACTACTCATTAGAATCGTCTCTTCGAGACGATTCTAATGAGTAGTAACACCATAGGATTTGGTGTTGAAATAAGTGAGAAATTTTGTTAGTTTTGTTCAGTTTACTCGCTCTTTTCTGGAGCCCTGGGCATCAAAACCACTCGCTCAAATACTTGTATACTTATACAGTTGTTGCCTTGAACCATTACCAATCCTTTAATATCATCAAACCGCATTTGACCTTGACCTGGACCTAATTTGGACTTGGAATATTGCAATATGGGCTATTTCTTGGTTAACTAGATTTTGTCTTTTCTTCCCGTGTCCACACTACTGTCTACAATGCTTTGATACTTATAAAATTGTTGCCTTGGACCACTGCCAATCCACTCGTATCACCCAACCTTGATATTGACCTTGAACTTGACCTTATTTGTACCTAGAATATTGTATATATGGACTATTTCATGGTTAACTAGATTTTGCCTTTTCTTCCAGTGTCCACACTACTGTCTACAATGCTTTGATACTTATAAAATTGTTGCCTTGGACCACTGCCAATCCACTCGTATCACCCAACCTTGATATTGACCTTGAACTTGACCTTATTTGTACCTAGAATATTATATATATGGGCTATTTCTTGGTTAACTAGATTTTGCCTTTTCTTCCTGTGTCAACACTACTGTCTACAATGCTTTGATACTTATAAAATTGTTGCCTTGGACCACTGCCAATCCACTTGTATCACCCAACCTTGATCTTGACCTTGAACTTGACCTAATTTGGACTTAAAAAAGATTCTGAATATATAACCCTCAAGGATGCCACGGGGGGCACAAGCCTTTATTGAATCCAGTCTTGTTCTCACATGAATGTTCACAATAATACTGAAAAAGAGCCAGCAAAAAGAAAATTGAATTTTAGAGAATCATCTTTAATATAGCAGTACTGTATGTGTACCATTCACCATAGGAAAAGACTTTTCAAATTACCTCCCTTTGCATTGAAAAAAATTGCATAAAGGACTTCTTGGGTCTTCCTCCACCTGTAATAAGCTGGACGTGGCAATATGACTGAAATACTGTTGAAAGCGACGTAAAATAAAAAAAAAAAACAGAAAAACTTTTCAAATTATCTCCCTTTGCATTAAAAAAATTTGTGAACTGAGAAAACTTAATACTTGAAAACCAGTTATTGTAATTGATATCTCTCGATGTGATCTCTTTAACTGTGTGCCCTTATTGTCTGATACACTTGACATGCAAAAGAGCTTTTAAGACCTTAACCCTTTCCCCCCCATAGAAGTGCCTTTTAGCGCATTAAGTTTATTCCTTCACTGAAGAAAATAGTTCTAATTTATAGTCATAAATATGTATCATACAAAATATTTTCTATACTCTAGCAGATGGTAGCTTAAAGCAGGCTGAAAGTAAAGCAGAATGCGCTTAAGGCGCATTCTGCTTTACTTTCAACCTGCTTTAAGTGGACACCTATATTCAATACTAGAAACAGGCTATGTGGGAAAGGGTTAAACAAAATTTGCCCAAGCTTTGCAGTTATTACGACTTTACATCTGGCCAGGTTCTAAATAATGCCTCGCCCAATCCTTGCGGGGTCGTTCACCCATTGTAGACTAGTTTAGACGTTAACCGAGATGGAAGTGTTTGTGCTGTCTTGTAGTTTGGGTGTGGAAGTCTGTGCTGATATTAACCCTTTACTCCATGGCCAGTTTCTAGTTTTGAAAATAGGTGACTACTTAAAGCAGGTTGAAAGTAAAGCAGAATGTGCCTTAAGGCACATTCTGCTTTTCTTTCAGCCTGCTTTAAGCTACCACCTGCTTGAATATAGATTTTTTTTCTTATGGTACACATTCATAACTGTATAAATTTGAACTATTATCTTCAGTGGAGGAATAAATTAAAGACTTAAAAAGGCGTATTTATGGGGTAATGGGTTAAGTATCTTTACATGGTTGGTTGTAGTCTTGTGCGGAAGTATGGTGGCAAAATCTTGGCAAAGAATGGTAGCATCATATGCATGCATTGTAAATTGCCCTTTGGAAAGGTTGATGAGAGTTCCAGATGAGGGAAGCTTTTCAAAAACTAAAATCTTAAACTCTATGGTGTCTCAAAGAGACGATTCAAATGAGTAGTTACACCATAGGACTTGTCACTGAAATGACTGACAAAATGTTGGATTTGTTCTGTTTACTCCTTATCTGGAGCCCTGGATGTCATCTTGTGGGTCTTTTGGTAACAAGTATTCTGCATAGATATACAAGGGCCTTCAATTCTGTGGAGAAAACTTACATTTTAACTGATTATAATATATCACTACGACATGGAATAAAGAGCAAAATGATGTACAATGCAGACCCTGACCAGATGGCTCCTACAGGAGCCCTCTGGTCTGGGTCTACACTGTTTGCATATGACAAAATGTACTCTTCACAGGTACACTGTTTGCCAAGGGAATGTGTACTGATTTGTGAGATTCACCCTTTCCTCCCTGAAACTTCCAATGGGCAATTCTAGTTTTCAATTTAGTCTTGTTCATTTTGACTTTTTAGGGTTGATTTAAACAATTTATGTCAACATGACAAATAGTGTAGACCCTGATCAGAGGGCTCCTTAAGGAGCCCTCTGATCAGGGTCAACACGATTTGCATAGGACAAGTGTGCTCCTCACAGGTACGCTGTTTGCAAATGAATTAAATATGCCTTGTGTTCAACTGTAGTAGAATGATTTATAGAGGGTTGGCTGTCAAAATGTGTACTGGTCCAGATATACATACATACATTTCACAACAACAGCTTGAAACCACAAACAAATACAGCATGAATAGCCCATTACTCCAAAAATATGCCTTCTTACACCTTTAATTATTTCTACATTGAGAAAAATAGTGCCCATGTAGGCAGTCCTGAATATAAAACCCGTCGGTCATTTCCAGTAACTTTTGAGATGGCAGCTTGGAGCAGGTTGAAAATAAAGAAGAATTCCTCTTAAGGTGCATTCTGCTTTATTTTCAACCTCCTTTAAATGTGGTCTGTCTTCAAAACTAGATTCAGTAAGCATTGCAAGACACAAGTCGGTAAATTTCCAAGTGCAGTGGTATGCACAAATGATGTTACCAATGCAGTGGATTTTCAGTTTCTCTGTGCCTAAATTCAGCAGCATCTTCAGCAAAATAATTGGGCCCCATATCTTACTGTGGGTGCTCTATAGTAACCCCCGTCCACTCTCTTGCTCAACAATTTCATTGTCTCCAAATTTGCTGAATTTTTAAAAAAAATCTTGGTCAAGTTTGATTACTATCCAAACTTCATTAGGCATGTCAGAGTTATGACCCTTGAAGTATTAAAAATTGGCTGTTTCAGCCTTGTCTGCTCTCTAACTTCTTTCCATCCGACCTTAAACAAGCTCTTTGGAACACTAGAACTGGTTTGTAGGTGTAAAATCTTGGCCTAGTTTGGAAATCGGCTAAATCACACAAAACATGTCATGATTATGCCCCTTGAATTACCAGAAGTCGGTTTGAACCTGCAATTGTTTGTGGGATCATATAATTCCTGGCCAAGCTTGATAATCGGCTAAATCGCACAAAACGTGTCGGGATTATGTCCCTTGATATACTAAAAAAAATGTCAAATTTAGCCTTGTCTGCTTTTCAACTTGGGAAGTTCACCAAATTTTCAGAAAATATTTGTTGGCTTATAAACTTTGCCAAGTTTGCACGAGACATGTCCCCTTATGTCCCTTGATTTTCAAAATTGTTATTTTAGGCCAGTCCATTTTGAAACAGTTGTCACTTTACCTTGTACAAAATTGCTGAAAATATTTTTAGGGGTAAACCATTGCCCAAATTTCATATCTAGCTTAATTTTGTAAAGGGTGACAGGATTATGTCCCTTGAATTACTCAAAATGGACAGTGTTAGCCTTTTCTGATCTGGTACTAGAATAGTTTGCACCCAACCTTGTACAAGCTTACTGAAAATGTTTACATGTGAAAAATCAAATCTTAGCCAATTTTGATTACCAGCTAAATTGTAAAAGGTGCATGCAAGGATTATGCCCCATGAATTATTGAAAAATTTGTCATTTTAGCCCAATCGACTCTGTGAATTTTATCCAAATTCTCTGGCAATGTTTACATTTGTTAGATCTTGGCCATGTTGGTAATAAGGTCGCAAGTGAAAACAGCATATTTGCTTTACCCCTTGAAGGATTTAAGTCATTTTAACTCAACTTAATTCCATTTTTTTGCCTCAGTGATACCTTGTGCTGAAGTTTCCTCTGTGTCTGTGCCTTACTTTTTCTGACAGATTTTGTGGGGCTCTTTCTGACTTGGCCAAGTGTTCTAGACCCCTTAAAGCAGGTTGAAAAATAAACTTTCTGCTATACTTTCAACCAACCATAGGTAAAGAAAACATTTCTTGTGGTACACACTCATGACTTTTTAAAGTGGAACTTTTTTCTTTCAATGGAGGAATAAAGTTGTAAAAACTGTATTGATGGAGTAAGGGGTTGAAACACTACACAAGTTACAAAATATGCAATATCACACTACCGTCAAGAAAGCCATACACCAGTCCAGCAGTATGATGTTCAATTCTATAATAAACAAAGGTCACTAGTGAAAGGCCATACACCATTCTAACAGTATAGTGTGCATGGTCATACACCAGTCGTGCAACATGTTCAAGGTCGTACACAAGCTTAGCAATATCATGTGCAAGGTCATACACCAGTAAAGTAATAACATATGCAAAGTCATACACCAGTAATGTAATAACATGTTCAATGTCATACAGCAAGGTCATTTCCCAGTATACTGTGCAAGTTCATAAACCAGTAAAATGTGCAAAACGCCAGTCTTGCAACATGTTGGTCAAACACCAGTAAAGGAATAACATATGCAAGGTCATACACCAGTATAATGTGCAAGGCCAAACGCCTGTGTAGAAACATGTGCAAGGTCAAACACAAGTATAGCAACACCATGCCCAAGGTCATACACTAGTGCACTGTGTAAGGTCATACACCAGTATTATAATGTACAAGGAAATACACTGGTATAGCAGTACCATGTGTAAGGTCACACACCAGTATTATAATGTACAAGGTAATACACTGGTATAGCAGTACCATGTGTAAGGTCACACACCAGTATTATAATGTACAAGGTAATACACTGGTATAGCAGTACCATGTGTAAGGTTGCACACCAGTATTATAATGTACAAGGTAATACACTGGTATAGCAGTACCATGTGTAAGGTCACACACCAGTATTATAATGTACAAGGTAATACACCGGTATAGCAGTACCATGTGTAAGGTCATACACCAGTATTATAATGTACAAGGTAGTACACCGGTATAGCAGTACCATGTGTAAGGTCATACACCAGTATTATAATATAAAAGGTCATACACCAATATAGCTATACCACATGAAAGGCCATACACCAGTATAGCAATACCATTTGCAAGGTCATACACCAGTATTATGATACTACGTGTTATGTCATACACCAGTATAGCAATATCAGGTTCAATGTCATACAGGAGTATATTTAATACCTTGTACAAGGTCATACACTAGTATGTTCAAGGTCATACACCAGAATAATAGTCCAGGTATTACACAGTTATAGCAATACCATATAGAAGGCCATAGACCTGTATAACAGTATTATGTTCAAGGTCAAACACCTGTATAACAGTTTCATGTACAAGGCCATACGTCAGTGAAACAATACCATGTGCAAGGTCCTACAACAGTATACTGAGCAAGGTCAAACACCAGAATAGCAAAACCATGTACAATGCCCTGCACCAGTTTATAACATGAAAGGTCATACAGTAGTGTAGCAATACAAGGTCATACACGGTCACCAGTATACCATGTACAAGGTCAAACAATAATTTAGCAACATGTGGAAGGTCATTCACCAGTACAGCAATAATATGTGCAATGTCATACACCAGAATATGGATCAATGTAATACATCAGAATATCAATATCATATGCAAGATCAGACTTCAGTAAAAAAATACCATGTGCAAGGTAATACAACAGTATGGCATTGCCATGTTCAAGGTCGTACAATGATCTAGTATTATGTACAATGTCATAAACCAGTGAAGCATTATCATGTGAATGTCACACACCAGTAATTATGTGCAGGGTCATACACCAGTATAGCCATACCATGTGCAATTTCATGCACCATTGTAATGTCCAAGGTCATGCATCAATATAGAAATACCATATACAAGGTCATACACCAGAATAGCATTATTATGTGCAAGGTCATACACCAGTATAACGATATCATGTGCAAGGTCATACACCAGTATAACTACTATTTGCAAGGTCATACACATGGAATAGCAATACCATGTGCAAGGCCATACACCAGTATAATATCATGTGCAAGGTCATACACCAGTATAATAATTATATGTGCAAGGTCATACTCATGATATAACAATACCATGTACAAGGTTATACACCAGTATGACAATTCCAAGTACAAGGTCATACACCAGAATAGCAATACCATGTGAAAGGTCATACACCAGTATGGCAATACCATGTGCAAGGTCAAACACCAGAATAGCAATACTGTGTAATTGTTCATACACCAGAATAGCAATATCATGTGCAAGGTCATTCAGCAGAATAGCAATACCATGTGCAAGGTCACACACCAGAAAAGCAACTTTTGCAATGTCAAACACCAGAATAAAAATACCATGTGCAATGTCATTCAGTAGAATAGCAGTACCATGTGCAATGTCATACACTAGAATTGCAATATCATGTGCAAGGTCAAACATCAGTATATGAAAAACCATGTGCAAGGTCATACATCAGTAAAGCAATACAATGTTCAAGGTCATTCACCAGAATAACAATACCATGTTCAAGGTCATACATCAGTATAGCAATACCATGTTCAAGGTCATACACTAAAATAGCAATACCATGTGCAAGGTCATACACCAGCATAGCAAAACCATGTTCAAGGTCATTCACCAGTATGTCAATACCATATTCAAGGTCATTCACCAGTATAGCAATACCATGTGCAAGGTCATACACCAGTATAGCAAAACCATGTTCAAGGTCATTCACCAGTATAGCAATACCATGTGCAAGGTCATACACCAGTAAAGCAATACCATGTTCAAGGTCATTTACCAGTATAGCAATACATGTTCAAGGTCATTCACCAGTATAGCAACACCATGTTCAAGGTCATTCACCAGTATAGCAATACCATGTTCAAGGCCATTCACCAGTATGGCAATACAAGTTCACGGTCATTCACCAGTAAAGCAATACCATGTTCAAGGTCATTCACCAGTATAGCAATACCATGTTCAAGGTCATTCACCAGTATAGCAATACCATGTGCAAGGTTATTCACCAGTATAGCAATACCATGTTCAAGGTCATTCACCAGTATAGCAATACCATGTTCAAGGTCATTCACAAGTATGGCAAAACAAGTTCAAGGTCATTCACCAGTATAGCAATACCATGTGCAAGGTCATTCACCAGTATAGCAATACCATGTGCAAGGTCATTCACCAGTATGGCAATACCATGTTCAAGGTCATTCACAAGTATAGCAATACCATGTTCAAGGTCATTTACCAGTATAGCAATACATGTTCAAGGTCATTCACCAGTATAGCAACACCATGTTCAAGGTCATTCACCAGTATAGCAATACCATGTTCAAGGCCATTCACCAGTATGGCAATACAAGTTCACGGTCATTCACCAGTAAAGCAATACCATGTTCAAGGTCATTCACCAGTATAGCAATACCATGTTCAAGGTCATTCACCAGTATAGCAATACCATGTGCAAGGTTATTCACCAGTATAGCAATACCATGTTCAAGGTCATTCACCAGTATAGCAATACCATGTTCAAGGTCATTCACAAGTATGGCAAAACAAGTTCAAGGTCATTCACCAGTATAGCAATACCATGTGCAAGGTCATTCACCAGTATAGCAATACCATGTGCAAGGTCATTCACCAGTATGGCAATACCATGTTCAAGGTCATTCACAAGTATAGCAATACCATGTTCAAGGTCATTCATCAGTTTAGCAGTACCATGTTCAAGGTCATTAACCAGTATGGCAATACCATGTTCAAGGTCATTCACCAGTATAGCAATACATGTTCAAGGTCATTCACTTGTATAGCAATACCATGTTCAAGGGCATTCACCAGTATAGCAATACCATGTTCAAGGTCATTCACCAGTAAAGCTATACCATGTGCAAGGTCATTCACCAGTATAGCAATACCATGTTCAAAGTCATTCACCAGTATGGCAATATCTTGTTCAATGTCATTCACCAGTATAGCAATACCATGTTCAAGGTCATTCACCAGTATGGCAATACCATGTTCAAGGTTATTCACTAGTTTAGCAATACCATGTGCAAGGTCATTCACCAGTATAGCAATACCATGTTCAAGGTCATTCACCAGTATGGCAATACCATGTTCAAGGTCATTCACCAGTATGGCAATATCATGTTCAAGGTCATTCACCAGTATAGCAATACCATGTTCAAAGTCATTCACCAGTATAGCAATATCATGTTCAATGTCATTCACCAGTATGGCAATACCATGTTCAAGGTTATTCACTAGTTTAGCAATACCATGTGCAAGGTCATTCACCAGTATAGCAATACCATGTTCAAGGTCATTCACCAGTATGGCAATACCATGTTCAAGGTCATTCACCAGTATAGCAATACCATGTTCAAGGTTATTCACCAGTATAGCAATATCATGTTCAAGGTCATTCACCAGTATAGCAATACCATGTGCAAGGTCCTTCACCAGTATAGCAATACCATGTGCAAGGTCATTCACCAGTATAGCAATACCATGTTCAAGGTCATTCACCAGTATAGCAATACCATGTGCAAGGTTATTCACCAGTATAGCAATATCATGTTCAAGGTCATTCACCAGTATAGCAATACAAGTTCAAGGTCCTTCACCAGTATAGCAATACCATGTTCAAGGTCATTCACCAGTATAGCAATACCATGTGCAAGGTCATTCACCAGTATAGCAATACCATGTTCAAGGTCATTCACCAGTATAGCAATACCATGTGCAAGGTCATTCACCAGTATAGCAATACTATGTGCAAGGTCATTCACCAGTATAGCAATACCGTGTTCAAGGTCATTCACCAGTATAGCAATACCATGTGCAAGGTCATTCACCAGTATAGCAATACCATGTTCAATGTCATTCACCAGTATAGCAATACCATGTGCAAGGTCATTCACCAGTATAGCAATACCATGTGCAAGGTCATTCACCAGTTTAGCAATACCATGTTCAAGGTCATTCACCAGTATAGCAATATCATGTTCAAGGTCATTTACCAGAATATCAATACCATGTTCAAGGTCATTCACAAGTTAAGCAATACCATGTACAAGGTCATACACCATTAATGGGTTAAACAAATATGAATACAGAGGAACTTCGATATCTCGAACTCGCTTACCTCGAACTACCCGATATTTCCATAACATGAACTACATTACTTCATGCTCGGTTAAGTCGAACATACCCGTTTTCAAAGTAAAGACATGGCTTAGCTACGTTTTTACTTTGAAATACGGGTATGTTTGACATAACAGAGTTCGAGATATCGACTGTATATTATGATGGTGTTATTTCTTCTGTTTTTCAGTGTTCCTAACTAGAAGGCGGTATCCCTTAGCTGTGAAAGAGCTGACAAATTATGTCTTGGACGTGGACTCTGTGTGCTAGTTTATATATTGTATAGGTAGTGTTTTGCTAGCTGTATGTGTTTAGAAATGCAACAAATTCTGCCGATACTGAAAACTTTATATTGTTATATCTTACACAGAAATATGCTTGTACATGTAGAATCTATTTATGAGGTATCTGCATATAAATAATGTTTAATAGCATTAACTATTTTATATTTGCAGGCTCCTATGGACCCCCAGCAGTTGCTGAAGGCCCTCAATCCCCTTTTGGGACCCACAGGGGCCATTTTGGGACCAACAGAAGCGACCAGGATAGCAAGGTAGGGTTTTGAAGTTTATTTCCTTTTAGGTATCAAGCTCATGAGGACATGAACACCATCATATATCACCAAGAATAAACAACAGTATGTCTAATATTCAAGATAGAAAAACAAACAAAAATTGTGTAGTAAGGCTATAGCAAGCCACTTTTGTGCAGTCACTAAACCCTTCACTCCTTAGACTGTTTCTAGTATTGAAAACTGTTGACCACTTAAGGTACTTCGCAGGTGCGCTTAGTTTCCATACAAATGTTATGAAACTTTTCATGAAGAATGATAATAGCCTAAGAAACAATGTGTGAAAATATAGGCAAAATTTATCAATTGGTTTGTCTTTAAGGTATCTTTTTCTGACAAAAACCTGGAATTTTGATGATTTTTATTTTTCTCAAAATTAAATAAAGCTAATGACTATAAATCTCACCCAATAAGTAGTCCACAACATTCATTACAAGAAAAGCTAAAAACAATTTGAATAAAGGTGTTCAGAAAGATGTTATCAGCTATTTAAATTTTGCAAAATGCTAAAAAATTGACTTACAAAAAACTGACTCATTCAATGTATATTTGTTTTCGTTTTATTCAAATATATGGTTGATGAAAAAGTTAGTCTGAAAAAATTAGAAAATATTACAGTCAGGATTTGTTGTAATAACATATTTTCTTATTAAAATGTGGGATATTTGAAGTTGGGATACATTACCTACCTTAAAATTAAAATTCTGTCATTAAAATGCATTATTATTTATTCATGGACTTGCATACAAGGTTAATTATATTTTTAAATAATAATGGGCAATATCGATCTTGAAAAGGTTGACGTATAGATAATCTTCAATGTGTGGCTTTATATAGTTAGATCAAATCGTATACATGTATACCGATTTAATTGACTTGTAAGTCACTAAACTAAAACGTACATGTAAGTAGACATTATAATTGGACTGTATATAACATCACTAATTTTAATCAACGAAGACTAGAAAATAACATGTCCCTTGATCACTGCGTTATAGATTGACAAGTTAATAAATCGGAAACTTAAAAAAATACTTTGGATCGGATGGGTCTCGAACCTATGACCTTTGCATTGCTAGTCAACCACTATACTGACTGCGCTATGAAGGATTATACTAAATCGTATCAACATTTCCTTTATATAAATTGTCTAGTATAAGCACGTATGGAAAATGATCAAGTCGTCAAGACGCATATCCGCTCACCCGCAAGACCGACTTCCGGTAGCGAAAGGCCTTAAAGCAGGTTGAAAGTAAAGTAGAATGTGCCTTAAGGTGCATTCTGCTTTACTTTCAGTCTGCATTAAGATACTATCTGCTAAAATATAGAAAATAAACGGTATAAAATGGAACTATTTCGTTCTGACAGTAAAGGAATGAATTTAATTAGTACAAGTGGAGTGGAGGGTTCAAAAGTGAGTTCTTTGTTTGACAGTATTAAATACTCTTGTGTCAGCCTAATGCAGAATAAAGCTTGTACAGTCGAACTTCGATATCTCGAACTCACTTAACTCGAACTAACAGATTGTTGGACACATGAATTACATTATTTCATGTTCGGATTAGTCGAACATACCCATATTTCAAAGTAAACACGTGGCTAAGCTACGTTTTAACTTTGAAATATGGGTAAGTTCGAGTTTACCGAGATCGAGATATCGAAGTTCGACTGTATATGATTGTTTCTACTTTACATTTGTTGCCTGTTTGAAAATTCCCATATTTTTTCTCCACCATAGATCTACAGTCGAACTTCGATATCTCGAACTCGGTTAAGTCGAACATACCCGTATTTCAAAGTTAAAACGCGGCTCAGCCGCGTTTTAACTTTGAAACACTGGTATGTTCAACATAACCGAGCTTGAAATAATGCAGTTAATTTGTCGAACTAGCGAATAGTTTGAATTAAGCGTGTTCGAGATATCGAAGTTCGACTGTATGACCATTTTATATGTCACAGTGAAAACTCAATCAATCAACCAAATTTTCAAAGATTTTTGTCATAGCATAAGTCTTTAATGTGACTATAACCTAAAATGTATTTCTGATCTTGACACCATCTCATTGAAGTGAAAGTGACAACTATTATTTTCTCCTTGACATCACTCTAGGGAAGTCATTATGGCCGTTTGACACAATGATTGCCCCTTATTGTTATTATAAATTCTTACATAACAACCCTTGTTTTCTATAGCGAACAACGATGACGAATATCCTTATCTCCAACATGTGTAAGATTACTTTGATGACGTCACTATAACGTCACTATTTATTACGGCGTTTTGACATCAGTGGGGTTCCAAAATAATGCTTATTGCTTAAAAAATAGCTTAAATCGTTTGTTATACATGTGAGAAAAAGAATCTGTCACTCGTTGATGTTTAAGACAAGTTGATCTCAAACTCGTCTAGAATAAAAAAGTTATTAAGCTCGCCAAGGCTCCCTTAATAACATTTAAATTCTAGACTGGTTTGAGATCAGCTTGTCTTAAACATAGACTCATGACAGATCCTATATTACCAGTGTTGCTCCATTATTCAGTTGTCATACATGACCACCATGCCAAACATGGAGTCACAACTAGAAAGTTTCATTAGATCCAGCGGTATATGAAAGGACTTATTTATGCCTTTTTGCCTTCCAGTCAGGCCTGCCATAAGTTGATAAAAAATTTCCTAAGATTTCAAATTTTTCAATTTTTTAAGCCCGATTTTCCTGATTATACCTTTAACCCATAGTCTGTTTCTAGTTTTTAAGACACGTGATGCTTAAAGCAGGTTGAAAGTAAAGCAGAATGCGCCTTAAGGCGCTTTCTGCTTTACTTTCAGCCTCCTTTAGGCTACCATGCATTAGAAAAAAAGATTTAGGAACAATCCTGAGAAATGGCAGCCCTGTCCAGTGAAGGCAAGCCTTTCTTAGAAACATTTGCACATATTAATTAATATGGGTTTGTTGCATTGTTTAAAGTTTGTTATCTCAAAATATGATAGGAGGGAATCATTTAGTAGTCTGAAGTAATGTAAAATTTAGTCTGGACTGTTTTATCCCTGTCTGGCCATAATTTGTTTGTTCCTTCGTTCTTCCATTCATCCCTTCATTGTTCCTTCGTTCTTCCATTCATCCCTTCATCCGTCCCACATACAGTTCATACTTTGTCTGGCTAACTCCTCCTACAGTTTTCAAGCTACAACCTTATAATCTGGCAAAGTGTATGCACATATACCATAGATGTGAATAGGACTTTGATCTGCTTTAATTTTTCACAAAATTACAGTCAGTTGCACTTAGTCAAGTTTTTGCCGGCAGGGGCATAATATTTGTCTTACAGGCAAAGCCATCCCTCTAGTCTAACCTGTTCTATACTATAGTATACAAATTGGATTTGATTGGTTAAAAGTGTTGAACTTGATAGGAGGGTTCTGATATTTAGGGGTTCCTTAATCAACCTATAGTGCTGTAGGCAGTATTGGTCAACAAAATGTTTTATTATGCCCCCGGCATCGACAGATGTGGGAGCATATAGTAATCGTCCTGTCCGTCCGTCTGTCCTTCCGTCCGTCCGTCCGGGCTTACAGGAGCTACCTTATGGGGTCCGTTTCGGTCATTAACCTGGCCAGTTAGTGATTGTGGGGTTGAAAGAGAGTATTGTGGGGTTCAAAATCACGCATGTGGGGTTAGTTTTAGGGTTAGGGTTTATATAGCAAAAAACCCCACAACAACCGTCTCCTAAGAACGTCCGTCCTTCCGTCCGTCCGTAACAGGTTAAGTAGATTTTACCGTTTCGTCTAGCATCAACACCGCTTACTCAAATGCTTTGATACTTATACAGTTGTTGCCTTGGACCATTCCCTATCCACCAATATCACCCAACCTTGATTTTGACCTTGACCTTGACCTAATTTGGACTTAGAATATTTTGAATGGGCTATTTCTTGGTTAACTAGATTTTACCGTTTCGTCTAGCATCAACACTACTTACTACAATGCTTCTATACTTATACAGTTATTGCCTTGGACCATTACCAACCCACCAGTAATACCCAATCTCAATTTGACCTCGACCTTGACCTAATTTGGACTTAGAAAATATTCAGAATATATTGTCAAGGATGCCACCGGGGGCATAAGCGTTTATTGAACGCAGTCTTGTTTATAGCAGTTTTCAATTGAATTCTGTGTCATTCTTATATCCCATTCACACTTGTGACACTTCTTTAACCCTTTACCTGATAGCCTATTTCTAGTATTGAAGATAGGTGACCACTTAAAGCAGGTTGAAAGTTAAGCAGAATGCACCTTAGGTGCATTCTGCTTAACTTTCAGCCTGTTTTAAGCTCCCATGTGCTAGAATATAGAAAATATTCCCTATACTATAGATTCATGACTGATTAAATTGGAACTATTTTCGTCAGCGGAGGAATAAATCATATCCGCTTAAAGGCGCTTCTATGTGGGACAGGGTTAAACCATTGTCTAATGCTTTTATTTCTCAAATTTTAAGGTAAATTGACGCAAGTACATTGTAATATCATAATGAGCGTCAAACTTAGATATCGAGCATATAATGCTGTTTGGGACTATGTCTGATAGGGATCAGGCTGTATTGATATATAAAGCTGTATTGATACATGTATAGACAAGTCTAAATCTTAAGTTCTAGAATCCCATATTTTGAATGTATATTCTCTTTGTGTGTATATAATTATGCAGTATCATATGCTAAATGTGTGTTTAACCCTTTGAACCCTAGTCCCGCATATAGGCGTCCTTTTCAAACAGTGTACATGTGAATAGTACACTTGTCTATGCAAACAGTGAAGACCCAGATCAGAGGGCTCCGAACGGAGCCCTCTGGTCAGGGTCTTCACAGTTTGTCATAATGCCAAAACTACCCATAAAAGTCAGAAATGGACTAGACTAAAATGGAAACTGGAATTGTCCATTTAAAGCTTTAGGGAGGAAAGAGTTAATTAATATGAAATTGTGAAGCGCAATAGAATATTTTATATTTTTTGTGCTATATAAATGCGATGTATTTGTATTTGATCTAAAATGTAAGCATATAACCATAGTACTAGGGGTAAGGCTATAAAGGGGTTAACCCATTACCCCATAAATACGCCTTTTTACGACTTTAATTTGTTCCCCTACTGAAGAGAATAGTTCCAACTTATACTGCTACAAATAAGAATCATAATAAATATTTTCTTAATTCTAGTAGATAATAGTTTAAAGCAGGCTGAAAGTAAAGCAGAATGCACCTTCAGGCGCATTCTGCTATACTTTCAACCTGCTTTAAGTGGTCACCTGTCTTCAGAATTAGAAACAAGTTATGGGGTAATGGGTTAAGAATATGTTTGTACAGGGTGAGAGCTAACCATTTGAAAAAAGTTGAAATGCAGTATAAAGATGTACAGTAAAACCTCGCTATTACAACCACTTAATTGTGTTACTTATTAGGTGTTAAAGGCAGGTGACTGCGTCAAGCAAGGTGAACATAAACCAGAAAGCTCATTTGCTTTTAGCTGTCACCCGTCTTTTATGCAACCAATTAGCCCTTCTTTTCACTTGTCGTAATATAGATGTTTTACTGTATTTGAATGACTTTTGCTTACATGTGTTTGCAATGATTTTTACAGCTTGATGAAAGACGCCACGAAACTAGTGAGCAAGTGTATCTATATCAATATACTGAAGATAGAATCCTCGCAGGAGATCTTGGAAAAGTAGGTGGTTTATAAATAATACAAATGAACTTGATGCATTTATCTGATATATCAATATTACTGTAAAAAATCTTGAAAATGTAGACATCCTCAGGGCTCCAGATAAGAGGGAGTAAACTGAACAAGTCCAACATTTCTTCGTTTATTTTAGCACCAAATCCTATGGTGTTACTACTTATTAGAATCGTCTCTTCGAGACAATTCTAATGAGTAGTGACACCATAGGGTTTAAAGCAGAAATAAAGATTTTAGTTTTTGAAATACTCCCCTTATCTGGAGCCCTGATCCTGTGTAACTGCTGTAATTATCTTAAACTTCGAACAAATTGCTTTTATCACAAAGTAATTTGTTGAAAAGGTGCAAGCTAAATGGCAAACAGTGTAGACCCTGATCAGACTGCTCCTGAGGGAGCAGTCTGATCAGGGTCCACACCATTTGATCAGGCCTGTCTCATGCTGTCTGTCCCAATACTTAGGGTAATTACTGTAAGCAGAACGAAAGCATTTCATTTCTATTTACAACTAAAAACAGTACAATGTACTATACTTGAGCAATACTAAAAATATGTTTATTTTCTGTCTTTCTGAAACAAATTTATCATCAATAACTGTACCTTTGACAAATACATGTCCTATGCAAACAATGAAGACTCTAAAGGAGCTCTCTGTTCAGGGTCTGCATTTTTTGCCATTTTGCAATATATGACAACCCTACATAGTAAACAATGGACTAGAGCTAACTGTAATTGGAACTGGAATCGCCCACCTGAGCCTTCAGTTGAGTTATGAGGTTGTACAGTATTACCATTTATCACATAAAACTGCCCTCTGGCAGAGTAATTATTAAAGGCATGCAATATTTTCAATATTACACTCTATTTCTGCTAGGTTTCTGATTGTGAGTATAATAAAGCCATGCAATATTTCTGATATTACACTATTTCTTCTAGGTTTCTGATTGTGAGTGTAATAAAGCCATGCAATATTTCTAATATTACACTCTATTTCTGCAAGGTTTCTGAGTGTGAGTGTAATAAAGACATGCAATATTGCCGATATTACACTCTACTTCTGCTAGGTTTTTAAGTGTGAGTGTAATAAAGCCATGCAATATTTCAGATATTACACTCTATTTCTGCTAGGTTTCTGAGTGTGAGTGTAATAAAGCCATGCAATATTTCTTATATTACACTCTATTTCTGCTAGGTTTCTGAGTGTGAGTGTAATAAAGCCATGCAATATTTCTGATATTACACTCTATTTCTGCTAGGTTTCTGAGTGTGAGTAATAAAGCCATGCAATATTTTTGATATTATGCTCTATTTCTGCTAGGTTTCTGAGTGTGAGTGGATGGGACACACTAAATGACTGGCTACAGGAAGCCAAAGAGGAGGACAACTATCCCTTCCTGGTTGAAGTCCTCAAGGTCTACAAGCTACTGCCAGTAACCGTGGAGATACTGAAGAAAAACAGTGCTGCCAAAACTATCAAACAACTCACCAAAGCAGAGAATGAAAGTAAATTACACATGAGATATTGTACATTCTACCCCTTCACTGCCTTACCCTGAGTATAATGGTCGGATACCTGATCAGAATCTATAAAAACCTAATGCAGTGTCTGATCAGGATAAAACTTAATGCTTCTTTGTACATTACACGTAACTGGCACATAAACTGCTAGTCTGCTAATTTTCTGTAAGATTGCCATTTCAACATTTCTGTGGTTGCTGAACTAATTTTGCTGTATATGTACATGTTTTAACCCTTAGCCTGCCACTCACAACTATAGCTTCATATGCAAACAGCTTGGATCCGGATGAGACGCCGAGTAACTTGGCGTCTCATCCAGATCCAAGCTGTTTGACACTGGGACAACATTTTCAGCAATTTTGAGCAACTTTGAAGCACTTTGAAACTTGAAGCAGATGAGAAATATAGCAGACGACAATTTATTTGGCGGGCTAAGGGTTAATGCTGAAGTCTTTTTAACCCATTGTATGCTGGGTAATATTTGGAGGCCATTTTAAAATGTCGTCTGCAGCGGGTATAACTCAAATATTTGCAAAAGATTTTAGCAGTTTCTGATAGAATACTGAACTAGCTGCAAAAAGTTTTGATCTCAGATCATTAGTGCATTCAGCTACCGTATCGATTGCATCAGAAAACCTAACAATTTAACTAAAACGACCTGTTTGCACGATATCGATTGCGAACGGCCTCAGAGGTAGTTACCCATCGCCAACAAGGAAAACAAAATGGCGACCAAATGAGTTTAAAAAAAACAGCGAACAGCCCCGAGTTAATTTCTCATCTGACAATAAACCAATATTTTCCGATACTTAATGTATCAAACAAAGCACCTTACATCTAAGCAGCTAAATCTTATTTTTATATGCGGTAAAATTGATACTTTTCAGTTGATTAGTACACTTTTGCGTGTGTTAGTCCGATCGTAAATAGTTCGTTTGTACCCTTGAAAATAAAATAAACATGGGGGCGCAATGCGTTATTATTGAAGAGTATTGGAGAACGTTAGGTGTTGTACTATAAGGGTCGTTTGCATCGGTTAACGTTGCTGTTCGCCGATACGTTACTTGAACAGGCTACAGGCCCCACAATTTGGGGCCTGATCTGAGATCAAAACTGTTTGCCAAGAGGTACACCTAAAAGTGTATCGCGCATAAAATGGGTTAAATGGTTACCGAATGTCGGGACAAATTTTGTCTCATTTCCATCATACTAGATAGGATTCTTAGTTGCCTAAATAGTGTGGACAAGTTTGTAAATTGCAACATTTCAAATATCTTTGGTGTACAAGTTTTAACTGAAAAGGCTTGAGCTGTATAAACAACAAGACTAAATGATCATCTGCTATTTAATGTACATGTAGTGTTCTGCAAAGTAATATCAGAGTTCCAGCTATTAAAGGGAAGTATTACAAAAACTAAAATCTTTGTATCTAAATTTAACCCTTTTGGAGTTAATGCTCATTATAATCATCTTTTCGGGACAATTCTAACGAGTAGTATCTCCATAGGACTTGGTGTTGATATAAGTAAGAAAGTGCTTGGTTTGTTCAGCTTACTCCCTCTTAACCCTCTACTCCATAGCCTGTTTCTTATTTTGAAAATAGGTGACTACTTAAAGCAGGTTGAAAGAAAAGCAGAATGCGCCTTAAGGCGCATTCTGCTTTACTTTCAGCCTGCTTGAAGCTTCCATCTGCTGGTATATAGCAAATATTTCTTATAATACATTTTCATAACTGTATAAATTGGAACTATTTCCTACATTGAATGAATATATTAAAGGCGTAAAAAGACGTATTTATGGGGTAATGGGTTAAATGGAGCCATGTAAGTATTATTATGAATACATTCATAGGACTGTATTTTTCAGGTGTAAAGACCCTTGCAGTAAACATTTTTGAGGTTTGGATGCAGAAGGTCAAAGGAAACAACAACAACAATGGTATAGTGCTTGGATCTAGTCACTCAACTATATGTCTTGCATTGAACGTTAGCAATGCGTAGACTTGTCATTTACAAATAGTATACCGATTATGAATACATTTGTTTTATGCCAACAGGGTAGATCCTGATCAGAGGGCTCCTTAAGGTTGTCAGGTTGCAGTATATTGTATTTGCAATATATTGTAATTAACACCCCTAAATAGCCAAAAATGGACTTTGCTTAATTTGAGATTGGAATTTTTCATTAGACATTTTAGTTTCCGCGTAGAAATGTCTGTACATAATTCTATGTTATGGAGAACATTTTTTACAGCGTCCTAACAGGTGATGTATTTATCTATTGCTTACTAGCTTTCAGATCAGGCTCCGAGGTTATAAAGCATTTTAGTTGAGTCTGAGTGTGTTCCCAAGCATTTGATTGGTATAAACAACAAGACTAAATCAAATGCTTGGGAACAAGTTTAGACTCAAGTCAAAAGCTTTATAACCTCGGAGCCTGGCATTAAATCATTAGCTATTTATTAAAATTTTGCAAATCTAGCTTTCTCACATAACTACCCTTGTTTTCTATAGCAAACAACGATCACGAATATTCTTGTCTCCAACATGTGTGAGATCAATTTGATGACGTCACTATAACGTCACTGTTTATAAAGGCATTTTGACGTCACCGGGGTTAAAAAAAAAGCCTATTGCTTTGAAAAATAGCTTAAATTAATTGGTTATATGAGAAAAAGAATCCGTCACTCATCCATATTTAAGACAAGTTGATCTTAAACTCGTCTAGAATAGAAACGTTATTAAGCTCGCCAAGGCTCGCTTAATAACATTTCAATTCTAGACTCTTTTGAGATCAGCTTGTCTTAAACATTGACTCATGACAGATCCTTTATTTAATTTATTTTATGTCCAAAACGCTGATAACAAAACAAGTTTTATTTCTTAATCCTATACTCCATAGCCTGTTTCTAGTTTTGAAGACAGATGGCCACTAAGAGAGGAGGCTGAGAGTAAAGCAGAACGTGCTGTTAGGCACATTCTTCTTTACTTACAGCCATTCAGCTACCATCTGCTAGAATCTAGAAAACGTTTCTAACGATAAATATCCATAACTGTATAGATTGGAACTGTTTAATTAAATGCATAAAAAATGTGTTTTATTAGCAAAAATATTAACTTGCCATTTTTCAAAAGTGAAATTGTCCATATGAAATTTTTAGGAAATATTATTAAACAGGGCATCAGATAAGGTGAGTATTTCAAAAACTAAAATCTTTATATCTGCTTTAAATCCTCTGATGTCACTACTCATAAGAATTTATCTCTTTGAGAAGATTCTAATGAGTAGTTACACCTTAGAATGCATGAAAAAAAGGTTGAGTTTGTTAATTTTACTTGCTGTTATCTGGAGCCCAGGGGCCCTTTTTACCAAACTACTTACGCAAAATTTTGCGTAAGTCAAAATTTTAAATTTTAATTTATATTTTTTATTATCACTTGCTACAAACAGCAAAAAGCCAGATCAGAGGACGCGCTTTAAGCGCGTCCTCTGATCTGGCTTTTTTGCTGTTTTCAAACGTTTATGATCGAAAAATAAGAGTTAAATGATTTTGACTTACGCAAAACTTTTGCGTAAGTTGTTTTAGTAAAACGGGCCCCAGGGCAGACCATGACATGGATGACAACATATTGCAGTCATGCATTTAGCAGCCACCTGTCTTAACCCTTTACCCCATAGCCTGATTCTATACTTGAAAATAGGTGACCACTTAAAGCAGGTTGAAAATAAAGCAGAACGTGCCTTAAGGTGCATTCTGCTATACTTTCAGCCTGCTTTAAGCTACCATCTGCTAGAATGTAGAAAACAGTTAACTGTTCTTATCATAAATTGGAACTAATTATTCTTAGTTGAGAAATAAATTAAAGGCATAAAAAGGTGTACTTATACAGAGCACCAGATAAGGGTAGTTTTTCAAAAACTAAAATCTTTATTTCTGAATTAAACCCTATGGTGTGACTACTCATTAGAATCGTCTCGAAGAAACGAGTCTAATGAGTAGTAACACCATAGGATTTGGTGCTAAAAATAGTGAGAAAATGTGGGATTTGTTGAAAAAACTACCTCTTATCTGGAGCCCTGCTTATGGGGTAAAGGGTTAACAAGCATCCATGTCTTTTCACTGAATGACTTCTCAATGCTGGTATTGGTTTGATTCTACTAATACTTTATGTGACATTTATTTCTTATGGCAGACTCCAAGTTGAAGAAAAAGAAGAAGGATAAAGAGAAGAGCTCAGATAAGGACGGTGAGAATAAGGAAAAGGACAGTAAAGATGAGAAAAGTGATAAAAAGGATGCAAAGGACAGTGACAGGAAAAGTGAGCATAGTAAAGGAGATAGGTCAAAATACAGAGACTCCAGACATTCTCATCATCATAGTCGGCATTCACCCCATTCCTCTCAATCTTCTCATTCATCAAGTCATCGAGACAAAGATAAGGAGAAAGAGAAGAAATCAGAACAGAGTGAGAAAAACAAAGACAAATCCGAAGAGGGAGAAGATGTGAAAAGTGATAAGGCTGGCGAAGACGTTGTTAGTGTACGCAAAGGGGAGGGGTTGAAACTGACAATAAAGATAGGTGGAGACACTAGTCCGGGGAAAGGGGAGGTGGTTAAAAAACGGGCTTCAACTGTTAAAAGACCTCCTAGTAAATTTAGATCAACAGGTTGGTACCAGGAGTTTATACAAGCGTGTTTGTCTAAACTGTTAGAAGAACACCATATAGTGATGGCTTTAAGTTGACGCGGGTTGTGTGTATGTCCATAAAGTTTACAGTATTATGTGTGTGTTTGAAGGTGTTATTGGTTTTCAAAATGTCCAGTAACATTGAAACAAACCGTCCCAATAGTCTAACATACCAGGGCTCCAGATAAGGGGGGTATTTCAAAAACTAAAATCTTTATTTCTGCTTAAAACCCTATGGTGTCACTACTCATTAGAATCGTCTCGAAGAGACGATTCTAATGAGTAGTAACACCATAGGATTTGATGCTAAAATAAGTAGGAAAATGTTGGATTTGTGCAGTTTACTCCCTCTTATCTGGAGCCCTGCATACCCGTATATCTTGTCCCTTAACCCTTTACTCCATAGCCTGTTTCTAGTAGTGAAGGTAGGTGACTGCTTAAAGCAGGTTGAAAGTAAAGCTGAAAGCATCTTGAGGCACATTTTGCTTTACTTTCAGCCTTCTTTAAGCTACCATCTGCTAGAATACGAAGTTGTTTTCTAACAATACATATTCATGACTTTATATAGTGGAACTATTTTCCTCAGTGGAGGAATAAATTAGATTCTTAAAATTGTGCATCTATCATTCTATGGAGTAATGGGTTAATTTATTCAAAATAGAGCAGAGCACCAATTAAGGTGGATATTTTAAATACTAGCTTCTGTATGTCTCTGCCAAACCCTATGTTACACCAACTAGAAAAGTCACTAATAGCACTTGGTCACAACATTTGGTTTGGTGGAGACAGAACGGAGTAAATATGGCAAGAGTTCAGATTACCCATTGCTATCAGGAGCTCTCGTAGAGTATATTTGCTTACTAAAGAAACAAACTGAAGCGGTGCGGTGCGGTGTGACGTGGCCAAGCATATACATTAATTACTCTAACAGTACTGAAATTTTAAATCGGGACTATTCCACTTTTTGAGAAAGACCAGTTTACATTGATTTCAAGGGATGTTTCCAGAAATATTTGAAATGATAACAAAGGACGCAAACTGATCGTTGGCTTGTACAGGGGATGTAGAGGGCTACACTGTTAACACATGAAGCATTGTTATTTTGCAGTGTAGGCATTAAACTACAGATTGTATTCATTTGTTAACTGATCATAGTTTCTGTATTAAAAGTTCAAGGTCTCACAGTAATGTGAAAACAGAACACTTTTGAACCAGGCTAAATTTTCAACTAAGACATGATTAGGGAGAATCTTTGGCCATTCAAATTTAGAAACATTGGTAGTCATTAACTTTTACTGAAAGGGAAACAGGTAGCTGTATATACATCATTTACAGACAATATAGACCTTTAACCCTTTACCTGATATCCTATTTCTAGTATTGAAGATAGTTGACCATGTAAAGCAGAATGCGCCTTAAGGCACATTCTACTTTACTTTCAGCCAGCTTTAAGCTTCCGTGTGCTAAAATATAGAAAATATTCCCAATACTATATATTCATGGCTGATTAAACTGGGACTATTTTCTTTAGCGGATGATTAAATCATATCCGCTAAAAGGCGCTTCTATGGGGAAAAGGGTTAAGAAGCCCTCTGATCAGGGTGTGCAAGCTTTGCCATAATTTTAAATGCTTTGGGAACAAACCCCTTGAGAGTCTATGTAAAATGGTCATTATTTAGAGAAAACTGAAGAGTCCACCTGTAAGACCAATATCCTGAGACGTATGGCAGCTAAGTACAAAATAAATGTAAACATAAAGTTTTCAAGGGCTTTCTGTATTACTGTTGTCCTGCATTAATACTAAATCTAAATGTGTCTTACACAAATGGTCTCGATGTGTCGTACACAAATAGAACTAAAATAAAATTTCAGAAACTTAAGGTTTTAATTATTTTAATTTTAAAAAGATAAACTGTGATTGCCATTCAAGGTTCATAAGCAGTTTATAAGCATCTAACTTCAATAATCAATAATGCTGCATAAATATTAGATATAAATATGAAAGAGTTATAACAGTAAGTAAAGGGAACAGTGTCACAGTAATGGCACAAAAATCGGTGAGAACCACCATGAAATATTTCTTCATAGTTAGCTCTCTGTCTTCACAGAGATGTCTCTTCATGATTCGACAGTGCAGTGTCTTGATAAAAAACTATAGGTATTAATTAGTACAGCCCGACAGGTGACTGCTGAAAGCAGGTTGAAAACAAGATGTGTTTGTGAAACACTGTGATGTGACCATGACCTAAATGACCTTGACCTTTGTCTGACAGAACCCATCTTGTACTGAGCATAAGAGCTTCTTGACACTAGTACACATGCACAATATGAAATCTCTAGCACATGTTGTTCCAAAGTTATGGCCAGTGCAAAGTTCAGCCTATTTAACCTCTAAAAGACCTTACACTGTGTCCAACATGACCCAACTTATACTGAGTCCAAGAGCTTTTCAAGTTGAGTACACATGACAAATACGAAGTCTCTGTCACAAGTAATTCCAAAGTTATGGCCAAGGTTAAAGTTGCTGACTGACAAACTAATAAACAAACAGACAGACGGCAAATAAAATATGCCCGACTAAGATGTGTGGCGGAACAAAAAGGCGGTTTCTTTCAACACTTTCAACCCGATTTAATCTACCACCTGACTAAACACCGAGTATAGCTGTTATTGAATGGATTACAATTATTTTTGAAATCCACACATGTCAGCAGTCACATGTCAAATGACTGGTTATTTAACCCATTACCTCTTAACCTATTTCTAGCATTAAAAACAGGTGACCACTTAAAGCAGGTTGAAAGTAAAGCAGAATGTGCCTTAAGGCACATTCTGCTTTACTTTCAGCCTGCTTTAAGCTACCATCTTCTAGGGTACGGAAAATATTTCTTCTGGTACATATTCTTGGCTGTATAAACTGGAACTTTTTTCTTCAGTGGAGGAATAAATGAGAGGTGTAAAAAGGCGTTTTTAAGGGGTAATGGGTTAAAGCAAACTGAAATGTTTTCAGTCGGCTTCAATCCTTTTCCCAAATAGATGCATCTTTTATTCCTCATAATCTAGAGATGTCTGCCACGCCCGTAAGAAAATGTGAGTGCACCATGACAAGTGGATGCCTCATATGCAACCACCTGTCTTAAATACTGAAAACAAATTATAATGCAAAGGGTTAAGCAGTTTGTAAATCGGACTGTTTAACCCTTTACCCCATAGCCTGTTTCTACTATTTAGAGATACATGACCATTTAAAGCAGGTTGAAAGTAAAGCTGAATGGACCATGAGGCACATTCTTCTTTACTTTCAGCCTGCTTTAAGTTCCATATGCTAGAATATAGAAAACAGGCAATTTGGTGCACAATCATGAGTGTAATTTGGAACTATTTTCTTCAGTTGTGGAATAAATAAAAGGCACAAAAATGTGTATCTATGGGTTCAGGATGGTTGCATTACATGCAGTGCAGAGTAACTTTACCTGATGTCTGTCTCTCCGTCGACAGTCCAACTTTCTATAAATCAATACAGCAGCTCTTAGTTTCAGTCACACATGCTCAAACACCAGTCTGGTTTTATTATCAACCACTGAATAAGCATAATATTCAGTGCTGTAAGAACATTACAAACTTTCTAATCTTAACTATATAGGGTATCACCTCCATTAACTCTTTCAACACCATGAACCTCTTTAATGTATACTCATTACGTTTGCAAACAGTGTAGATCTAGATCAGAGCTCTTATAGGATCCCTCTGACCAGGGTCTGCTCTGTTTGCTAACCTAGAGCAGTATTTATTAAACTACATGTACCCAGAATTCCAAGGAGACTGATTCATGTTTGGGTAACTCAAAAGATCCACAATGGAAGCTAATAATCCACAAGAATTACTTAATGTTGAGGAGTTTAAGTATTTCAGTTATATAGATAAACAAGGAATACATGTACACTGTTTGATGAATACAGTATTCAGGGTTCTAGATAAGAGAGAGTAAACTGAACAAATCCAACATTTTCTCGCTTATTTCAAAACCAAATCCTATGGTGTTACTACTCATTAGAATCGTCTCTTTGAGACGATTCTAATGAGTAGTGACACCATAGGGTTTAAATCAGAAATAAAGATTTTAATTTTTGAAATACTCCCCTTATCTGGAACCCTGAGTATTTGAGTCCATGGTGTTGATACAAGACTGTTTAAAACACACCAAGGGGGAAGGGTTACCACGTGCAGGTCATATTATCTGCTCAGCAAGAAAAAAGTCTCTCTTCCATAAAGCGTTGAAATAAAGTTTAAATATTGGCTTCTCTGGTATACATATATAGGGCCTGTTATCATGGACTTTGGTTGGGGTATTATCTTGCAATGTTGGTTCTCTAGATAGCAGCTTTGCTGGAAGATAACCCATCGAACTCAACATACCATAAATGTGACTTTGGAAAAAACAGTAGATCCTGATCATACGGTTACTGCAGAACCTTCTGGTCAATGTTTGCAACATTGTTAAATTTCAAATCTTCTTTGCAAATCTTTACCCAAGCCAAATGAATAATGTAATATTTGATGATTTCACACAGATTTAAGAGTAACACTCGATGACAAAGAATATGCACACTTTTCAGTGACAAAGAATAGACACACCTTTCAATAATTAAAAATTGACACACCACAATGATGAAGAATGGGCTCGCCTTTCCATTATGAAGAACAGGCAAAATGTGTCTTGCAAAAGTAAGGACACACCTGTCAGTAATAATGAATACCGGTAGGCATGACAAAGAAAGGAACATAAAAGAATATGCTTACCTTTCAATGACGAGGAATGGACACACCTTTCAATAATGAAGAAAAGGATCATCCTTCAATGATGAAGAATTTACTTAAAAGCACACTTGATGATGAAGAATATGCACCTCTTTCACTTATTTTAAATAGGCACTCCTGTAAATTATTTAGCCAAAGAATAAGCACATATTCCAATGACAACGCATAGACGCACCTTTAAATGACAAGAATAGACGCACCTTTAAATGGCATAGAAGAAACACATTTTCAATGATGAAGAATAGGCACACCTTTCAATGACAAAGAGTAGGCGCACTTTCACTGACAAAGAAAAGTCACTTTTCAATGACAAAGAATAGGCACATCTGAATGACAAAGAAAATGCACACCTCTCAATTACAAAGAGTAAGCTAACCTTTCAATGAATGATAAAGAATAGGGACACCTTTCAATGACAAAGAAAAGGCACACTTTCACTGACAAAGTATAGGCACACCTCAGTGAAAAAGAAAAGGCACACTTTCAATGACAAAGAATAGGCACACCTCACAATTAAAAATAGTTTACATTTCAATGGATGACAAGAATAGACACACCTTTCAATTATAAAGAATAGGCCTATCTTTCAATGACAAAGAATAGGCACATCTTTTAATGACAAGAATAGACATCTTTCAATGACAAGAATAGAAACACCTTTAAATAATACAGAAGAAACGCGCTTTCAATGAAAAAGAATGGCACAATTTCAATAACAAAAAATAGTCATATTTTTCAATGACAAAGAATAGGCACATCTTTAAATGACAAGAATATACACAACTTTTATAGATAAAGAATAGGCACACCTTTAAATTATACAGAAGAGGCACAATTTCAATGACAAAGGATAAGCACACATTCATTGACAAAGAATAAGTACATGTACATCTTTCAATCATACAGAATAGGCACACCCTTAAATGAAACAATAGGCACATCTTTCAATGACAAAGGATACATTCACCTTTGAATGATACAGAATAGACACAACTTTCAATGACAAGAATGGATACACTTTTAAATTATAAAGAAAAGGCACATCTTTCAATGACAAGAATATGCACATCTTTCAATGACAAGAATATGCACACCTTTCAATGATACAGAATAGGCACACCTTTGAATAATACAAAAAGGCACATAAACCATGACAAGAATAGGCACAACTTTAAATGATATGGGATAGGCACATCTTTCAGTCACAAGGAATAGACACACTTTTTCAACAACAAAGTAAATGCCCACCTTTCAATGATAGAAATGGACACACTATTAAATTATACAGAAGAAATGCACTTTCAATGACAAAGAATAGGTAAACCTTTCAGTGGCAAAGAGTAGGCACACCTTTCAATGACAAGAATAGACACCTTTTAATGGCAAAGAAAATGTTCATCTTTCAATGACAAAGAATAGGCACACATTTCAATGACAAGAATAGGCACACCTTTAAATGGCAGCATAAGCACATCTTTCAATGACAAAGAATAAGCACACCTCAATTACAAAGAACATGCTCACCTTTCAGTGACAAAGAATAGGCATATCTTTCAATGATACAGAAGAAGCACATTTTCAATGGTAAAGAATAGGTACATGTTTTAAGCTCACCTGAGTCTTCGGCTCAGGATGAGCTATTGTGACCGCTCTTCGTCCGTCGTCCGTCCACATTTTCAAACAACATCTCCTCAGAAACTACTGACCCGATTTCAACCAAACTTTATCAGAAGCATCAATGACAAGGGGGAACGAAATGTTGTTCAAAGTTTTGGGCTAGAGTTATTCCCCTTGTTTTGGGACCAGATTTTCTACCATGACCGTATAGACAACTTTTAATACATAAGAAAATCTTTAAAAATCTTCTTCTCAGAAACCAAATGGCCCAGACCTTTGATATTTGATATGTATCATAACCTAATGATCTTCTACCAAGATTGTTCAAATTTTGACCCTTTGGCTAAAAATGGCCCCGCCCTTGGGCTTATCAGATTTTCTTAGGAAAACCTTTGAAAATCTTTTTCTCTGAAACTGTATGGCCTAGATCATTAATATTTGACATGTAGCTTTGCCTTATGGTCCTCTACCTAGATTGTTCAAATTATGACCCCGGGTCAAAATTGGCCCCGCACTGGGGCTTATAAGTTTTACATAGCCTTGTCCTCCACCTGAGTCTACCAAGATTGTTCAAATTATGACCCCTGGGCCAAAAATGGCCCCACCCTTGGGCTTATCAGTTTTTCATAGGAAAACCTTTAAAAATCTTCCTTTCTGAAACTGTACGGCCCAGATCTTCAATATTTGACATATAGCTTTGCCTTATGATCCTTTACCAAGATTGTTCAAATTATGACCCCATGGCCAAAAATGGCCCCGCCCTGGGGCTTATCAGTTTTTTCATCGGAAAACCTTTAAATTAAGTTCTTCTTCTCTGAAACTGTAAGGCCCAGATCCTTTATTTTTGAAATGTAGCCTTGCCTTATAGTCCTCTACCAAGATTGTTAAAATTATGACCCCTGGGTCAAAATTTGCCCCGCCCTGGTGCTTATCAGTTTTACATAGACTTATATAGGAAAACCTTTAAAAATCTTTTTCTCTGAAACTGTAAGGCCCAGCTCTTTAATATTTGTCACATAGCTATGCCTTATGGTCCTCTACCAAGATTGTTCAAATAATTACCCCAGGCCAAAAATGGCCCCACCCTTGGGCTTAATAATTTTTCATAGGAAAACTTTTAAAATCTTCTTCTCTTAAAAATGTAAGGCCCAGATCATTTATATTTGACATGTAGCTTTGCCTTATGGTCCTCTACCATGATTGTTCAAATTATGACCCCTTGATCAAATTTGACCCCGCCCTCAGGCTTATCAGTTTTATATAGACTTATAAAGGAAAACCTTTAAAAATCTTTTTATAGCTATATATATCACAATATTGTCTTGCCCAGTCAGCTTAGGTACAATGTTCTCAGGTGAGCGACTTGTGGGCCATGGTCCTCTTGTATTGATTTAGAATTGGCTCATATGTCAATGGTAAAGAGAAGACACATTCAAAGATAAAAAATAGGCACACCTTTCAATGACAAAGAATAGGCACATCTTTCAATGACAAAGAATAGGCACCTCTCGCAATGACAAAGAAATAAGTACATCTTTCAATGACAAAGATTAGCCACATCTCGCAATGACCGAATAGGCACTCTTTCAGTGACATAGAAAAGACACATCTTTCAATTATACAGAATAAGTTCATCTTTCAATGGTATAGAATAGGTACACTTTAGGCTTAATGTTCAATGATAAAGTAATTATATAAGACCCATAATTGATCATTAAAATAAACTGTAGTTGAGCCTTGATAACTCAAACTTGTTGAAATCTAACATACCATACAGTAATGACATTTTTGAGTCATTGGCAATTCATAAAATGTAAAAATTAAGTTTTCTAGTGAACAATCAGCACAGACATTACTCTTTATAAGTCAAAGACATTTCGTAGTCATGGTTTACATGTTAAGCAATCGCTTTTATAAGCAAAATTCTTTTGAAAATGTTGTAGGCAAAAATACCAATTTTTGAGGAATCGCCCCAATATGAGTTTCACTTTTAACTCATTACCCAACAGCCTATTTCAAGTTATGAAGACAGAAGATTACTTAAAGCAGGTGCATTCTGCTTTACTTTCAGCCTGTTTTAAGCTACCATCTGCTTAGATATACAATATGTTTCATATCCTTGACTGTTTAAAGTTATATTCATTACTGTATAAAGTGGAACCATTTTCTTAAGTGGAGGAATAAGCTAAATGTATATTTATGGAGTAATGGGTCAACTCTCAATGCAAAGTGATTTGCTATATAAGTCTAGTTATAAAACAATACAATACATTTTTGTACCTCGATATAATCGTGAATACAACTTTTGGGATAATTCCATGCTTGACCAGTGTAGTGTGAAATATAGTGGTCACTGTCCGTATTTCTTTCAAGAGACGCATTTCTCTGCGATGGGTTAAGTAAATATTACTGCTATAGGAGACATCATGTTTTATAATCAAACTTGTATTATGTGTTAAATCAACATAAGATGAATATATTTTCTTTTTAGTAGACTGTTGCTTAACGCAGGACAAAAGTAAAGCAGAAAGCTCAAACTTTTACTTTTGTCCTGCATTAACCCATTACCTTTAGCCTGTTTCTAGTATTAAAAATAGGTGACCACTTAAAGCAGGCAGTAAAGCACAGTGCCCCTTAAGGTACATTCTGCTTTACCTTCAGCCTGCTTTATGCTGCCATAAGCTAGGATAAAGGAAATATTTCTTGTAGTTCATAATCATGACTGTATAAATGGCGTATAAATTGGAACTATATTTTTTCAGTGGATGAATAAGTTAAAGGTGTAATAGTGTGTATTTATGAGGTAAAGGGTTAAGCAGTTACCAGATTATAGTGATCTCTATGGGCGTGTTCGATTATCAGTTCCAGAACTGTTTGGAACGATTCCATGGAATTAGTAAATCGAATAAAAACGGAATTGAACCCTTGCAAATATGGTAGTCTGGTTCCCTGCTAAGTATAATTTTGCTGTCGAAGCGTTGGCAAATTGTGCCGGGAACCATGATGATACGTCACAATTCTGCTCACACCACCTATTTGAACAGAACTGATAGAACTGTTCTGGAATTGAATTCCGGACCATTTGATTTTGATTCCGTCAATTCCGGACTGATAATCGAACACGCCCTATGCCTCTACAAGGAATAGCCACTCTACACATGTTTGTCTGCCCCCTTACTCCATTGGTATGCCTTTAGTTTATTCCTTTACTTCAGTGGAGCAATAAATCAGAGGCGTAAAAAAGCATATTTATGGGGTAATCAGTTAACCCTTTGAACCCTAGTCCCGCATATAGGCGTCCTTTTCAAACAGTGTACATGTGAATAGTGCACTTGTCCTGTGCAAACAGTGAAGACCCAGATCAGAGGGCTCCGAAAGGAGCCCTCTGATCAGGGTCTTCACTGTTTGTCATAATGCCAAACATTGACAAAAACAACCCTTAAAAGTCAGAAATGGACTAGACTAAAATGGAAACTGGAATTGTCCATTTAAAGTTTCAGGGAGGAAAGAGTAAAAGAATTGGCAATATAAATTGTTAAATGTGCAATAAATAGAAAATATTATATGATGATTGCTTCTGTTGGACAAAGAAAAAGCGAAGACAGAAGAAATTTTGTTGTTTTGCATTTACCTTTTGCATTAAGGCCACTTAACTACAAATGTATTTTTATAAATTCTGAACCAGGTTTAGAAGATCCGTCCAAGCCAAAACCATCAGCGGATAGCGACAGCTCTATATTCATGCCAAAGAGAACAGGGTAAGAAAATCTGGAAAAACAAGTGAACTGAATGTATAAAGTTCTAACAGAAAGCTTAAAGTAAAGCATATATTTCACAAACAAAGATTTCTTTCTTTTTCTGGACCTGATTCAAGAGGCATCACCTGTCAGGACCTGATTTAAGACGCATCGCTTATCAAAGAATTTGAAAGGGCTCTTTGGCAGGATCGAATAGATGCAAGAAAAGGCATTTATATGAGGGAAAGGCATAGACAGATTATAAAGGTCACAGCTTGAATGCTTATAGCTGTTGGTCGTCGTAAAAAGCTTAAAAAATGCAAGTCTAGGTTAACTCTACGCATGCTGGGTTATTTTTCGTCTGCCACAATTGTTGTCTGCTTTTGTTCTAAAAATTTATTCTTCTAAATTTCTACTAAAAAAAGAGTCAAGAGTGGCAAACAGTTTAGATCCTGATTAGACGCCGCGTTGGGCGGCGTCTCATCAGGATCCAAACTGTTTGCAAAGGTAATCACTAGCAGATATATCCGTCACTAGCACAGTAAGAGTTAAACTGTAGTCTTGGCCATTTAACACTAAGTGATGAAACAAAACAGTGTACCTATGCAGAGTACACTTGTTGTCTGCAAACAGTGTATCAGAGGGCTGATCAGGGTATACACTATTTGTCAGTTTGCAATATATTGCAAAAAACAGCCCTAAATAGTCAAAAATGGAGTAAACTTGATTGGAAACTGGAATTGTCTATTTGAAGTTTCAGGGTTAAAGGATTCACAAATTTATGTCACTACTTAACCCATTACCCCATAGCCTGTTTCTGGTATTTAAGACAAGTGACCAATTAAAGCAGGTTGAAAGTAAAGCAGAATGTGCCATGAGGCACATTCTTCTTTACTTTCAGCCTGCTTTAAGGTACCATCTGCTAGGATAAAGAAAATATTTTCTATTGTGCACTTTCATGACTTTATAAATTTGGACTATTTTCTTCAGTGAAGAATATATTAAAGGCATAAAAAGGTGTATTTAATAAGTGGGATTTGAACTCTGGTTGGTAGTATGAACCATGCGACTGAACCAATGCAATAATAAACAGCCTTTGAACACACAATTCCTATGTGAAAGAGTGCTATATAAATCGGGTATAATAATAAACATCTTTTCTTGTATTGGAATGAAACCTTAGACCTTTCCCTTATAGAAATGCCTTTCCGTACACTAACCTACAATGTACTCCTCAAAATCCCTGCGATTTCTGCTAGTACTTATTCCAAAGTGTTTTCATGCTTATATTCTGATCAAGAGCCATATGAAATTCTGCATCTATACCAGTGGCATTTTCTATTTCACTTTCACATGCTTTAAGCAGCCACCAATCTTAAACATGAAAACATGCTTTGAGAATAGAATATTCAGATTTCAATTTCAAATTACTAAACCTCTAGCAGACTTTTGCTAAAGCTATTGTCCATATCTTACACTTAATGCATTGCTAATGCTAGCATTGATATGATTGATTGAGTCCCGATTTACGACAACTGGACACTTAAAGTCGCTGTATGGCGCCGAAAGTATGATCAAATGAATTATAATGAACAAACTGGTTTAAAGAAAGCCAGGAGCAAACAGTCAAACTTATGTTAAATAACCTCTGAATTGAGGAGAACATACCATCTTTATGATCAAATAACTGTTTAATGCAGGATAAAAGTAATGCAGAAAGCTCCTTGCAGGAGCTTTCTGCATTACTTTTGCCCTGCATTAAGCTTCCACATGTCAAAAAGATGACTAATATATCTTTTTTCAATGATTACATGAGACAATTTTTGACTTGTGGTAAGATGTATGTCATATTTTTAATGAAGTATCTTTTTGTTGTTGTTACAGGTCAGACATAAAATCAGATCTGCCAATCAAGCGTTCCCGTCTCCATATGCCGCCACCACTAAGTGTTCCTGTGACAACTACTGTAACCACGCCTACCTCCGCTTCACCTATGTCGCCAGGGGAGATGCACGGCAAAATCAAGATCATTCCTCCACGGCCTAGACGTAAGTACCGGTATATCTTTCTCATTAACTCTTTGCATGCTAGCGGCGGATATATCTGCCACAGTGATTACCTTTGCAAACAGTTTGGATCCTGATGAGAAGCTGCCTAACGCGGCGTCTCATCAGGATCCAAACTATTTGACACTCTGACACTGTTTTGAAAAGAAAATGAAAAAAAATCTATTTTCAGAACATCAGCAGTCAACAATTGTTGCAGACAAAAAAATCTTCAAGCATGAAAAGAGTTAAAGCTTGTTAAATTAGGAACTTTCTGCTTTACTTTCATCTTGCTTGCAGGTGTCATCTATCATTGAATGGATGAGCGTTACTGTACATGTGTATGCATGCATATACAGTAAAACCTCGCTATTACGACCACTAAAACGAAGGCGTATTGATTGTTTAATAGACAGGTGACAGCTTAAAGCAAGGTGACAGTGAAACAGAAAGCTCCTACAGGAGCTTTCTGTTTCACTGTCACCTTGTTTTAAGCGGTCACCTACCGTAAACACCCTAATAATTAACATAATTTAGTGGTCGTAATAGAGAGGTTTTACTGTATAAAGAGGATAATCAATTCCTTTGGATTGATATGAAAAACATATCACGAGAATGGGTTGTTATCTGGTTAAAAAAATGAGTCCGCAGGACGAGTTTTTTAACCAGATAAAAACCCATTCTCGTGATATATTTTTCATATCTATTCAAAGGAATTGATTATTCTATTTATTATATACATTTTAACGACGTTTTTACAGAAAAACACACAAAATTAATTGTTTACGAGCGACGTCACTAAAGATATTGTGATGTGATGTCAAAAAAAACAATATCATAACTAGTGAGGATATGAAATTTATTTAACTGAGAAATCTCTATAAATCATCGATAGGTATATATTAAATATCTATACTGTCAAAGCTCAATATCTCAAACTTGCTTATGTGGAACTTTGTAAGCTCCACTTAAGTGATTTAGAGATATCAAGGATTGACTATACATGGTAGATATACCTACCCAGCTTCCTTCAGTTAAATTTCATTATTTTGAAATCACTTTTAAGTTGAACTTGCCCCTATTTCAACTGCGAACTACATATAGGTTGGATATAACAAGGGTGAGATATCAAGGTTGGACCAGGGCTCCAGATAAGGAGAGTATTTCAAAAGCTAAAATCTTAATTAAACCCTATGGTGTCACTACTCATTAGAATCGTCTCTTCGAGACGATTCTAATGAGTAGTAACACCATAGCATTTGGTGCTGAAATGATTGAGAAAAATGTTGGATTTATTCAGTTTACTCCCTCTTATCTGGAGCCTTGTTGGACTATATTATAGTTTATCATTTTGTATATGCAAGTTCTAATGATTCCGAAAAAACAAGATGTTCTAGGACTCATATTGATATATGCTCTTGAATTACAGCATCGAATCATGAAATACACGAAAGCACGGGTTTTATGGATAGTTTAGAAACGTCAAAACGGACAGTCGGGGTTATCAAGAAGAAGAGAAAGCTGTCGACACAAGGGATCAGTGGCAATAACGGGAAACCTCCGACAACCCCACCCAGCCCTGTGTCCCCTACAACAGTCATGGCGAGAAGTATTCCATCAGTGCCATCTGTAAGACCCGTATTATTTTATTCCCCTAGTGTATTGTAACCTATTAATCCTTAACCCTGTACCCAATAGCCTGTTTCTAGTTTAGAAGACTCCTTAATTTAGGGGAGTATTCCAAAAACCAAGATCTTTATTTCTGCATTAAACCTTACAGTGTCACGTCTCATTAGAATCGTCTCGATTCTAATGAGTAGTTACACCATAGGATTTGGTACTGAAATTATTGCGAAAATGTTGGATTTGTTCAGTTTACCCGTCTCTTATCTGGAGCTCTGAGACATAGGACCTTAAAACATGATTAAAGTAAAACAGAAAGTGCCTATAGGAACTTTCTGTTTCACTTTCACCTTGCTTTAAACTGCCTTCTGTACAATGTACTTTATACAGCGTTCCCTCTCTACAACTGCCCTCCCAACAACGACTCCCTCCTTACAACGACCTTTGCCGCAGTTCCCTAAACAAGACAATTGTCTAACGCTTTTACTGCTGAAATATCGTCTACTTCAAATTGTCGTCTGCTGTTTTTCTCAAAGTTACATTTTGAAGGAATAAATATACTGACGAGTGACATACAGCTTGAATCCAGATCAGACGCCGCGTTACGCGGCGTCTGATCTGGATTCAAGCTGTTTGCAAATGTAAGCCAATTTCCCTCCCTATAACGACTCCCTCCGAACAACGCACACAATTTTTGTCTCGCGTTGGGTGTCGTTGTAGAGAAGGAGCACTGTACATTCAATTAGCCTGTAATAGAGAAGTGTTACTGTATTGTAATCCATAGCTTCATAACCCATTACCCCATACCCTGTTTCTAGTTATGAAGACAGGTGACCACTTTAACTCTTTCCTCCCTGAAACTTTAAATGGACAATTCCATTTTCCATTTTAGTCTAGTCTATTTCTGACTTTTAAGGGTTGTTTTTGTCAATGTTTAGCATCATAACAAACTGAAGACCCTGATCAGAGGGCTCCTTTAGGAGCCCTCTGATCTGGGTCTTCACTGTTTGCATAGGACAAGTGTACTATTCACATGTACACTGTTTGAAAAGGACGCCAATATGCGGGACTAGGGTTCAAAGGGTTAAGCAATTTGAAAGAAAAGCAGAGTGTGCTTTAATGTGCATTCTACTTTACTTTTAGCCTACTTTAAACTGCCATTTCCTAGGATAAAGGAACAGAAAATTGTGCTGCATATACACTGTCTGTAAATGATGGGTGTAAACCTCATAGCCTGTTTCTAGATATGAAGACAGGTGACCGCTTAAAACAGGTTGAAAATAAAGCAGAATGCGCCTTAAGGCGCATTCTGCTTTACTTTCAACCTACGTTAAGCCACGATCTGCTAATATATAAGTAATATTTATTATTGTACACATTCATACCTGTATAAATTTGAACTGTTTTCTTTTGCGGAGGAATAAATTAAAAATGTGCTAAAAGGCGCTTCTTTCCGGTAAATGATTAATATGGTTGAATGTGTTACGGGATTGATAATTGTCATTTCTTGTTTCTTCAGTTTTATAAAGACACACAGCAGGAACAGGAGCCTTCTCCAGATAAAGAAATCAAAACCGAGATTAAAACAGAGCGTAGCCCCTCGCCTACAGACAACACGCTGGAGGGCGAGGCATATCTTCATTCTCAAATCAAAACAGAACCTGGACACCCTGATGGTATGGACAATTAAAGAAATTATTGACTAGAATATACAAATGTATTAAAGAATGATGCATGCTTGGTAATTTTGTTGTCTGCAATATAAAAATAGAATTTCCTAAACCAGAGTCGTGGCCTAGTGGTTATGGACGTTGGGATATGACTTAATACTGTAAAAGCGACATAAAATCATAACAATTTGAATTCCAATTCAAACCAGAGAGTGTCAAACAGCTTGGATCCTGATGAAACACTGTACAAACTGCTTGCACAGGTGATCACAGGGGCATAAGCATTTATTGAATGTACAGCGCTCCCTCTCTACAACGGCACCCAACGCGAGACAAAAATTGTGTGTGTTGTTCGGAGGAAGTCATTACAGGGAGGGAAATTGCAAATAGCTTGAAATCAGATCAGACTCCGCGTAACGTGGCGTCTGATCTGGATTCAAGCTGTTTGTCACTCGTCGTTAAAAATAAATCTGTCAAAATGTCCATTATGTAACTTTTAGAAAAACAGACAACAACACTTTTAAGCAGACAACATTGCAATTGTGAATAGGTTGGACATAATTGTCCTGTTCAGGGAACTGCGACAAGGGTCGTTGTGAGGAGGGAGTTGTTGTTCGGAGGGAGCACTGTAGTCTTGTATTGACATGTTTGATAACCATATTAATTTGTTTTATGTACAGATTCTGTTGAACGTAGTGGGACCCCAGATTTCAAAGACCAATCAGAGTTGAAGGAATCAAAGGGGCTGCTGACAACAGGGGCCACCAAGGTGAAGAAGAAGAAGAAAACTGTCACTTGGAAGGACGACTCGGAAATCAAGGAAGTTTTCTTCTTTGAGATGGATGAAACTGAAAGAGGTGAGAAACCATGGCAACCAGATTTTATTTTGATGATTTTGTTCAACCCTTTCTCTGTTGATAATGAGAGTAGGACATTTTGCCCAGATTTTCAGTATGTTCTCCTCCCTATCTGGGGCACCAATTAGCCTATAGATTTCAGAAACAGATGTGCACAAACAAACAAACCCTTATAAACTGTGTACCTGTAAAAAGTACATTTGTCCTATGAAAATAGTGTAGACCCTGATCAGAGAACTGCTACACTAGTTGTCATTTTGCAGTATATTACAAAACAACCCTACCTAGTTGAATTGGACTAGACCTACTTGTAAATTGGGAGTGTTCCTTAAAAGTTAGAGGGGTGAATGAGTCGGGGCTGCCATTTCTCCAGATTTTTCCTAAATCTCCGGATTTTTTCCCAGTTCATGGTAGCTTAAAGCAGGCTAAAAGTAAAGCAGAATGCGCCCTAATGCGCATTCTGCTTTACTTACAGCCTGCTTTAAGTAGTCCCATGTCAACAAAACAAGAAAAAGGATATGGGGTAAAGGTACGATTCGTAAAATGCACATTTGGAAATCTTAGGATTTTTCATGTCAACTTATGGCAGCCCTGATGAGTTAATTGATAACTGGAATTGTCCTTTTGAAGTTGAACTCTTTTAAAATCATGGACCTATTTAAAATATACTGATTGCATTTGCAAATAATTGCATTTGCAAACAGTGTAGACCCAGATCAAGGGTCTACACTGTTTGCTAATTTAGAGAAGTATTTATTAAACTACCCAGAAATCCAAGTACACTGGTTCATGTTCTGGTATTCAAACTCAAAAGATCCACAAGGTAACCTAATAACCCACAAGTGTTATCTAGTGTTGAAAGAGTTAATAGGTGAATGAGTGAACACATTCAACCCTAGCGACAAGTTTACTCGTCATTTACAAACAGTGTACTTGTGATGATTACACTTGTCCCATGCAAACAGTGTTGACCCTGATCAGGGTCGACACTGTTTGTCATTTTGAAATATATTGTTAAATTCAACCCTATATCGTCAAATATGGACTAGACTTATTTTTATATTGGAATTGTCCATTAAAAGTTTCAGGGGAGTTAACTCATGATGCTTGTAACGTTACTGTATGTTTCAGAGAATGTGAACAGGCCAAAAGACTTCAATCAAGCCAAGAAGAATGAAATGATGTTTGATAGGAGGGCAATGGAGTCCGCCCGGCGATTTATCAATGACAGCATGGTGGAACAGATAGCTGTAAGTATTGCCATGGAAACCTAACTGAACAAAACCAGTATTTTCTCACACACTGCTGCACCAAATCCTATGGTGTTACTACTCAATTAGAATCGTCTCGAAGAGACGATTCTAATGAGTAGTGACACCATAGGTTAAAATGCAGAAATAAAGATTTTAGTTTTTGAAATACACCCTTTTTCTCACTCACTTCAGCACCAAATCCTATGGTATCCTTAGTATTTGTTAAAGTCATTACTCCACGATGAATTTATTACCCTTGTTTACTGAAGTTTGAACTCAATACTATGAACTCACGTAAGTTAGAACAAACCTATATTTCAAAGTTAAAACGTGGCTTAGCCACGTTTTAACTTTGAAATATGGGTATGTTCGACTTAAACGTAATTGGGTTATCAAAATTCAATGTAAGAAATACAAGAAAATTTGACTTACGCCAGTTCAAAGTGTACCGAGTTTCGACTGTATATGTTTTCTGTCATGTTACCGTGGTACAGAGAGAGGTGGTCAATTTAAAGAGGTGGTAGTTATAAAGAGGTGTTTGTTATAGACAGGTGATCGTTATAAAGATGTGGTTGTAATAGACAGGTGGTTGTTATTTAGAAGCAGTTGTTATAGAGAGGTTTGGCTGTATATGTTTTCTGTCATGTTACAGTGGTACATTATAAAGAGGTGGTTGTAATAGAGAAGTGGTTGTTATTTAGAAGCGGTTGTAAAAGAGAGGTTTTACTGTACAGCCCTCCCTCTCTAAAACAACACCCAGCGGGAGACAAAGAAATTGTGAGTGTTATTCGGAGGGAGTCGTTATAGGGAGGGAAGTTTGAATCCAGATCAGACGCCGCGTAACGCGGCGTCTGATCTTGATTCAAGCTATTTGTCACTCGTCATTATGTTTTTTTCTGTCAAAATGTCCATTATGTAACTTTGAGAAAAACAGCAGACGACATTGCAGTAGTGAATAGGTTAGACATAATTGTCATGTTTAGGGAACTGTGAGAAAGGTCGTTGTAAGGAGGGAGTCGTTGTAGAGAGGTTTGACTATATGTTTTCTGTCATGTTCCAGTGGTACAGACCAAGAGTGGTGTTGGGCTTCAAGCAAGTCATGAGCGGTGCAGAAAGTGTGCAGAAGGACGTACAGAAGCTCAGAGAGCAGAGCGTGCTACAGGCGTTGTTCTTCAACCGTAGCATGTTGCCCGATAGCCCGCAGGAGCCTGACCCAGAACACGAAGTACCCATAGAGTGCAAAATCGTACCAACTGAAGATGTAAGTTAACACATTACCCCATAAATACGCTTTTTTACCCCTCTAATATTTTCCTCTACTGAAGAAAATAAATCCAATTTAAAGTGTTACAAATAAGAATCATAAGAAATATTTTCTATATACTAGCAAATAATAGCTTAAAGCAGGCTGAAAGTAAAGCAGAATGCGCCCTAAGGCGCATTCTTCTTTACTTTCAACCTTCTTTAAGTGGTCACCTATTTTCAAAACTAGAAACAGGCTCTTGGGAAATGGGTATCCCCTTTGACTAGTTAACTCCTTTGCATTTAAACTGGAAAGAATAACAGTCTTCTCACTGTATTTGATTAACCCTTTCCCCCATAGAAGCGACTTTTAGCGTATTTAATTTATTCCTCCGCTGAAGAAAATAGTTTCTATTTAAACAGTTATAAACATGTGCCATAAGATATAATTTCTACATATTAGCAGATGGTAGCTTAAAGCAGGCTGAAAGTAAAGCAGAATGCGCCTTAAGGCGCATTCTGCTTTACTTTCAACCTGTTTTAAGTAGTCACCTATCTTCAATACCTGAAATAGGTTATCAGGTAAAGGGTTAAAAAAGTTCATATAGTTTGATCGTTAATATCCACATATGGTTTTGAAAGGATTTAATAACTATATGAGCCATGCAATGACAAAACCAGCCTTATTGCATTGCAACATTGTACATACCAAGCACCGTTGTTATCCTATGCTCTGTTTCTGAGTTTAATCTACACTGTCAAATACCGTATATGATACAGCTACAGCAAATGCTTTTAATGTATGTGGGTGTCAAACAGTGAAGATTAAGACCAGCTGCCACGTCTTTGATGTGGCAGCTGGCCTTGATCTACACTATTTGTAATGCAATAAGACAGGTTTTGTCATGCCATAGCTCATATATCCTAATGACTATGTATAAATACATGTAGTTTGTTAATTGTGAAACTTCTACTTTGTCACAGGTATCAGGTGGCGATGAGTTCTTGTACAACTACGACCAACATGCCCAGGTTGTCTCTACCAAGCCTCCACCACCGCTGATGGACATTCAGCCTCCTCCACAACACATGGGCCCACCGCCCCCAGGTCCCCCGCCGCCCCTCAATCTACCCCCAGGTTCCCTGCCGCCTGAAGTTATGAACCTACTCAGTCAGTTCCAGCAGAATCACAACCCTAATGACCCTGTGATGAGCCAGCTGCACCAGATACTCAATAACCTTATGGTAAATATCTCCCCTACAAGCCTGAGCCCTTGTGGTACTGTGAATAAGCAACTTGATTTGTAACCCCTCTAAACCGGAACCTTTAAATACCGGAATTCTCTCTAAACCGGACAAAAACTTTGGCCTCGATTCCAACCTTTCTTTATTTTAACCCATTACACCATAAATGTGCCTTTTTATGCTTTCGATTTATTCCTTCACTGAAGAAAATACATTCATGAATATGTACCATCAGAAATATTTTCTATAGTCTAGCAGATGATAGCTTAAAGCAGGTTGAAAGTAAATCAGAATGTGCCATCATGCTTCCATACTAGAAACAAGCGTTGGGTTAAAACCCCTCTAAACCGGAAACCCCTCTAAACCGGACATTATTTTTGTCCCCACACATGTCTGGTTTAGAGGGGTTTCACTGTATTAACCCTTTGCCCCATAGACTGTTTCTTGTATTGAACACAGTATACCACGTGGGGCAAGTTGGAAGTAAAGCAAAATGGCTGTTTCTAAGTAATTTAACACAGGTAACCACTTAAGGCAGGTTGAAAGTAAAGCAGAATGTGCCTTACGGCACATTTTGCTTTACTTTCATCCTGCTTTTAGCTACCATCTGCTAAATTATAGAAACTATTTCTTATGGTACATATTGGTATTTATATTGGAATTATTTCATTCAGTGAAGTTTAAAGGGAGAAAAGTCGTATTTATATGGTAAAAGGTTAATATTTTGATGTCTGAAGCATATATAGAAATATGTTCTTCTATTGTATATGAATTAAATATCAATTTCAGACTCACATCTTCAATTTTCGTACTTACCGTCTTTACCTATTGTTCATAGAAATGCCTTTTCATGATTCTATTCAGTTCGGATATTATAAAAGAACTATAGAACCATAGGAAAGTTATCTACATATTGATTGTGGGTTGCTGAAGGCAGGCTGAGAAATGTAGAACCCTTACTAAGGAAGTTTTGTATGTTACACTCAGTCTGCTTTTAACAGGCCCCTGTCTGAAACACAATTACCAAGCTTTGGGTGAAAGGCTTATCAGAAGGTGTTCTTGAGTCCGTGTTTTAAATTGAGTGAAAGACTAATCAGATGTTCTAGATCTGTGTTTTATTTTTGACAACAGATTGAATTTTTGTTTTCTATTACAGTGTGGTGGCCCAGAACAAAACTTTGAGCAACTTCAACAAATACAGCAGATTATGAACTCTCAAATGGGTGAGTTACTTCCCTTGAATAATCATCCTATTTGAATCAACAGTAAAACTGGATTCTTTCCCCTGATGCTATGATGATAATTGCAATGGTGCATCAAACAGCTTTCATGGCCGATATCATGTTCAAATTAGCTTGGCTGGCATTTCCAAACTGCATCTAGAACAGCGTCTGAGTCTTTCATCATCTGACCAGTCACTAAAGAAGACTGATTATTAATGCCTAAAGCTGGATGAAAGTAAAACAAAGCTTCTGTATAAGAGTGTGCCTTATAGAGGTGAATTCTGCTTTACTCTCTGCCTACTTTAAGCTGTCATCTGATCTGATCTGATGGATACAGAAACTTTTTATTTTGGTTCATATTCATGAATGTATAAAGTGGAACTTTTTCCTTCAGTGGAGGGGTAAATTAAAGGTGTAAAAATGTGTATTAATGGAGTAAGGGTTTATCAACACTGTGTATGAAATCTTACCTACTGTAAAACCGGTTTTATTCGCGAGAATATAATTTACGCGTTAATTCAATGTCTCTTAGTTT
This sequence comes from Gari tellinella, assembly GCA_922989275.2. Taxonomy (NCBI): domain Eukaryota; kingdom Metazoa; phylum Mollusca; class Bivalvia; order Cardiida; family Psammobiidae; genus Gari; species Gari tellinella. The sequence continues at coordinate 76,066,203 of OV277865.1, read as the reverse complement.
TGAAAATAGGTGACTTCTTAAAGCAGGTAGAAAGTAAAGCAGAATGTGCCTTAAGGCACATTCTGCTTTACTTTCAGCCTGCTTTAAGCTACCACTTGCTAGAAATATTGCATGATGTCGCAAATTTATACAAAATCGCATTACGCGAAATATTCATGAAGCGAAAAATACCTGTTTTACAGTGTGTTTATTTCTGTTTGTCAGGTATGCCTCCAGACGCTATGATGCAGGGACCTCCACCAGGCATGGGGCCACCAGGTATGGGACCAATGCCACCTCAGGGACCCCCAATGGGTCCTGGTCCTAGAACTGGCTTGTTGGGGACAGCTCCCCCTGGATTCTTACCACAGAGACAAATGGGACCACCCCCACCCAACAGATTTCCACCAGGTACAGAAACACTTTATCCCAACCACTGCCATTTTTTATCGCGATATTGATGCTCCGCCTAGCATCAACACCACTAACTATATAGAATGCTTAGATACCAACTGTTTGTAAAGTCAACTTTAGTCGTGTAAGGCTGTGTAACAATCCTAGGTATTGGGAAAGACATGCATGAGCAAACAGTATAGACCCTGATCAGACTGCTCCTTCAGGAGCTGTCTAATCAGGGTCTATACTGTTTTGCTATTCAATTAACACCTTATGGACAAACTACTCTATGATAAAATCAATTTGTTCCAATTTTATGATAATTACAGCAGTTACACAGGGTGTCCACATTTATTTAATTTAATCATATTTTATTGCAAATACAGTGCTCCCTCTCTTCAACGGCCCTCTTAACAACGACTCCCTTCTTACAACAACCCTTGTTGCAGTTCCCGAAACAGGACAATTATGTCCAACATTATCGCGGCTGCATTGTCGTCTGCTTAAAATTGTCGTCTCCTGCTTGTCTCAAAGTTACATAATGGACATTTTGACAGCAAAAACGTAATGACGAGTGACAAACAGCTTGAATCCAGATCAGACGCCGCGTTACGCGGCGTCTGATCTGGATTCAAGCTGTTTGCAAATGTAAGCCAGTTTCCCTCCCTGTAACGACTCCCTCCGAACAACGCACACAATTGTTGTCTCCCATTGGGTGTCGTTGTAGAGAGGGAGCGCTGTACATGTATCAGATATATACATTTATCAACTTACATGTACATAGTTTTTACAGCATATATTTATACAATTTATCAATAGATTGTAAGATATTGATTATAAGATATTGCAAATAGGTTGGGCCACAAGTTATACCAACATTAGAGAAGGCCCTTCCCTGCTGTCTGTTATGTTATTAGGTAATCCAATTTGTAGGACATTTAGGGTAACTTTTAGCTGTACTGTTTCAGGTCCACAAGGTCCTCAAGGGCCACAAGGTAACTGGGGTCAAAATAACATGGGAGGAGGCCCAGGGCAAGGAGGCCCAGGACCTGGAGGCCCAGGTGGACCCCCACAGTTCAATAGGATGAGAGGTCCAAGGCCCAACCGCGGGGGTCGTGGAGGGGGCCATGTGCAAATGCCACCTAGGAGAAGAAACGGTGAGACATAGTGAAACTCATTGAACCGTTTTGCTGCTTTTAACCCATTTTCCCATAAATACGCCTTCAATTTTCTTAATTCTAACAGATGATGGCTTAAAGCAGGCTGAAAAGAAAGCAGAATTCGCCTTAAGGCACATTCTGCTATACTTTCAACTTGCTTTAAGTGGTCACATGTCTTCAACAATAGAAACAGGCTATGGGGTAATGGGTTAAATGATTGAGGTTCATAGGTGACTGAGCTTGATTTGATATATTATACAATGGATGAAGGTCTTAACCCTTTCCCCCATAGAAGCGACTTTTAGCGCATTTAATTTATTCCTCCGCTTAAGAAAATAGTTCCAATTTAATCAGTAATGATTATATAGTATAGGGAAAATTTTCAATATTCTAGCACATGGAAGCTTAAAGCAGGCTGAAAGTAAAGCAGAATGCGCCTGAGGGCGCATTCTGCTTTACTTTCAACCTGCTTTAAGTGGTCACCTATCTTGAATACTAGAAATAGGCTATCAGGTAAAGGGTTAAATGTGCAGATAATAACTTCCTCTGAAATTATTGTAGGGGATATTTTTCTTAATTTTAAACCATGCGTGTCATTCAAAGGGTGGAGGAAATGTCTTTAAAGAGCCTTCTGCTTTACTTCCAATCAGCTTTAAGCTATCATCTGCTAGGATATAAAAAGATATTTCTTGCAAATTTATGACTCTATAAAGTTGAACTATTTTCTTCAGTGGAGGAATAATTCAAAGGAATAAAAAGGCATATTTATGGAGTAATGGGAGAACTATTAACAGCTATTATTAATTAACCCATTACCCCTTAAAAACGCCTTTTTACGCCTCTTACTTATTCCTCCACTGAAGAAAAAAGTTCCAGTTTATACAGCAAAGAATATGTACCAAAAGAAATATTTTCCATATCCTAGAAGATGGTAGCTTAAAGCAGGCTGAAAGTAAAGCAGAATGTGCCTTAAGGCACATTCTGCTTTACTTTCAACCTGCTTTAAGTGGTCACCTGTTTTCGAAGCAAGAAATAGGCTAAGAGGTAATGGGTTAAAGTAAACATATAAATACCTTGACCATAATGTAAACCTATGTTGTTGATTTATATCCCTTTTCAATGTCATAAAATCAAATCAGAGATGTATACGCTTTTTGCTTCATTACAGTTCTGTGCCGGCACTTTGCAAGTGGAAGTTGTCGTCTTGGATACGAATGTGGGTTTCTTCATCCGGGTATAAATGGACCTCTCCGTCCACCTGGCAAAAAGGGAGACAAAAAAGGAGAAGAGAATGAATCAGAAAACATGGGAACTTGACCTGGTGTGGCATAGAGTAATGCCAGACAGTTGACAGGAAAGATGGAAACTTGACCTGGTGTGGCATTGAATAGTGCCAAAGGGTTAACAGAAAACATGTGAACTGGTGTGGTATAGAGTACGGAAGTGTCAGAGGGTCAGCAGAAACATGGGAACTTGATCTGGTGTGGCATAGATTAGTGCCAAAAGGTTAACAGAAATCATGAGAACTTGACATGGTGTGGCATAGAGTAGTGGCTAATGGTCAATGGGAAACATGGGAGGTTGACATGGTAGTCTCAGAGGGTTAACAGATTAAAATGGGAACTTGACTTCAAAACCTGAAACAGGCTATGGGGTAAAAGGTTAAAGTTTCAGGGATGGATGAGTTCGATTAAAGGCAAATCAGTATCCATCAGGGCTGCCATAAGTTGACATGGAAAATCCTAAGATTTCCGAATTTGCATTTTTCAAGTGCGATTTTATGAATCGTACCTTTATCCCATAGCCCTTTTCTTGTTTTGTTGACATGCGGCGACTACTAAAAAGCAGGCTGTAAGTAAAGCAGAATGCGCCTTAGGGCGCATTCTGCTTTACTTACAGCCTGCTTTAAGCTACCATGAACTGGGGAAAAATCCGGAGATTTAGGAAAAATCCGGAGAAATGGCAGCCCTGATCCATTATTTAAGTTTGGTATCATCCAAGTATTGAATAGAGAGGCAAGAAATAGCAGTTTGTTGGGCTGTTTGTATAAAGAGATGTGTGGTAGATGATATAAACTATTGGAACTCTGTGATCAGTACTCATGCAAACTAGGGTTACCATGGAAACAGTGGCGGGTAGGGTGTGGGAAGTTGGGGGAACTCCTACGAATAACATTGTATTCCCAATGAATCCTGACAGTGCGTGTACAAGTCCTTTGCAAACAGTGTACCTGTAAAAAATACACTTGGCTTGTGCAAGTAGGAGCTCTTTAATCGAGGTCTGCACTGTTTTTCGTATACAGTCGAAACTCGATACTTGGAATAAACTTAGATGGATCGTACCAGTATTTCCTAAGTTGAGTTTCCATAAGTCGATCTCGCTTATGTCAAACATACCCGTATTTCAAAATGAAAATGTGGATAAGCCATGTTTTAACTTTGCAATTTGGGTATGTTCGAACTAACCTGAGTTCAAAGTATCGAGTTGGGACTGTACGTGAAGGAAGTCTAAAATCTAGATAACATGTATGCAGAGCTCCAGATAAGGGGAGTATTTCAAAAGCTAAAATCTTTATTGCTGCTTTAAACCCTATGGTGTCACTACTCATTAGAATCGTCTCTAAGAGACGATTCTAATGAGTAGTAACACCATAGGAATTGTTGCTGAAATAAGTGAGAAAATGTTGGATTTGTCCCCTTTTACTCCCTCTTATCTGAAGCCCTGTGTATGTTACATGTTCATGTATAAAAGACAGTATTAAATGGCTAAGGCATATTTGTATTATGTAAGATTTAGCTGTTCAGAAAATTTTCATCAACAGCCATAGCAAGAGGGTTTATGAAAGGTCCCTTGAGTTCTAGTCTAGATCCAGCTCTCATGCTGATTATGTTCAGAGCTCCAGATAAGGGGAGTATTTCAAAAACTAAAATGTTTATTTCTGCATTAAACCCTATGGTGTTACGACTCATTAGAATCGTCTCTTTGAGACGATTTTAATGAGTAGGATTTGATGCTGAAATGAGTCAGAAAATGTTGGATTTGTTTTTACTCCCTCTTATCTCTAGCCCTGGGTCCAAGGTTTTAAAGCTTTTCAGTTGAGTCTAAAGTTGTTCTCAAGCATTTGATTGGTCAGATTTGAGCCTAGGCTCAAATCTGACCAATCAAATGCTTGAGTACACACTCAGCTCAAACGCTTTATAACCTTGGACCCAGATGTTTGTAAGTAATTTTCAACATCTAGACAATTATGTGTACATGTAAATACAAAAATGATTTTGTATACTAATGACGTCGTAGGCTGAGTTTGGGACGGAGTAAACATCAGCCGACTTGTGATGAAGTGATGGGTTGAACTTGATGTGACAACTATGTGATATTTTTCAAAATTGGTTTCTATGGCAACAAGTGTGAAACAACACTGGACATATCCTGCAGTGATAGACAATGTGCTCAATTTTGTATCGTGTTTTGTTTTGTATGAAAATGTGTTCATTAGTGAATGTGTTCCAACACGCTGAGCTTATTGACGGGATTTGGGCCCATTTCATAAAACTTCTTAAGACAAATGTCGTCGTAAGTCAGATTATAAAACTGTCAATTATTATTTATTTCTCAATCTAATCCTGTCTTGTGACATCTCTTTGGAATCGTCTTGAAAAGACGATTCCACAGAGAAGTCACTAGACAGGATTAGATAGAAAAATAAGAAATTAAATGTATTTTTAAGTTTTGATTTACGACTGTTTTTATCGTACGAAGTTTTTTGAAACGGGCCCCTGGTTCACAAACAATTATTGTAGACTGGTACACAGTCATAACAAATGTGTGTCAAATGGCGTCAGCAGACTTATGAGGAAACTGTGTATGATGACAACAGACTGGTCTAGGACTATTGAAGACTTGTGTGGCATTAAAATAGACTGGTCCACCATACAATTTAAAAGTCTTTCGACTGGTACTCATTTAGTATTTTGTAGAGACTGGTTCCATGTTATCGTGATGGACTGGTGCTTAGTTATTAGTTTCTACTGAGTTTACAGTATTACCAACAGTTAAAACACTAGAAGACAAAATATTATTCTTTAATAGAGGCAGTTGCTAAATGCAGAACAAAAGTAAAGCGGAAAGCTCCTGTTTTACTTTTGTTCAGCATTAAGTCATTACCTGTTTAGACAGATTCATGCTTCCTTCACTCTTTATTCCATAGATACACCTCTTTACGCATTTAGTTTATTCCTCAACTGAAGAAAATAGTTCTATTTTATTCAGTCATAAATATGCCCCATCAAACATATTTTCTATATCCTAGCAGATGAAAGCTTAAAGCAGACGGAAGGTAAATCAGAATGTGCCATAAGGCACATTCTGATTTACTTTCAGCCTGCTATAAGCTTACGATCTTCTAAAATATAGAATGTTCTATTTTTAGCACAGCAGCAGACGAAAACATTACCCAGCATTCATGGGTTAAAGATTGTCCATGTATCATAGACAGTTTTAACAGTTACAGTATTATGTTGTTGGGCCATAGAGTTTGGTGTTGTGCCCCTTAATTATTCATCTTAGCCTAGGGATCCAATTGGCCCTTATCTCTTTGAGCCCTAGCGCTGACCATATTCATCATTAACAAATAGTGTTCATGTGAAATGTACACTTATTCTATGCAAACAGTGTATACCCTGATCAGAGGGCTCCTACAGGAGCCCTCTGATCAGGGTCTGCACTGTTTGTCATTTGACTATATAGTAAAACCTATCTATTACGACCACTAAAACAAAGGCTAATTAATTGTATAAAAGACAGGTGACAGCTTAAAGCAAAGGAGCTTTCTGTTTTACTGTCACCTTGCTTAAGAAGTCACCTGTCGTAACCACCTGATAATTAACACAGTTTAGTGGTCATAATAGAGGGGTTCTACTGTACATTGTATTGTTAAAAGGAATTGTCTGTTTACAGTCTCAGGGGATAACGAATGAAGATGAACCTGTAGGCCTGTATCCCAGCTAAATTATGTACCGGTAAGCTTATTCTCAGTATTGTTTGTTAACAATTACAAAACTCCTAATGCATTTTGTAAAACAATTATGTTACTAATTTGTAGTCCTTTTGATATCCATGTAGACTTTTTTGTAAAGGATATTTGTATTGCATATAATGATTGCTTTCTTATACAGTGGTGAAGACGTTATTCTTTCCCAATAAGCATGTTTACGCTGAAACTACTATTTCCATTGAAAACAATTTGGAGCCAGATCAGACGCCGGGTTACCCGGCGTCTGATCTGGGTCCAAACTGTTTGTCATTCAGATTAACATGAATTGTCAAAAACTTGTCGTTTTCTACATTTTATTGCAATTCGTTTGCGTTTCATTTGCGTTTATACGGGAAAGAATAACGTGTTCACCACTGTAGGCATTGATGAAAGAAATAGTCATTATACATGGATCATGATAATATGGGAAGAAATGTTACCAAAAACAAACTTCTGTTGAAGGTGATGAAACTCATAAAACTTAAAAAACAATGATACCTGTGTTATGTGTTGTTATTTTGAAAGCCCTGTAGCCCTTTACTGAAACAAAACCCTGAGTTCCTTAATCATTGAACGCCTTGTATTTATATTTGAGTTCTGCAATCTGTCATTTTATCTCGTTACCCTATAGCCTGTTTCTAATTAGATAACAGGTTACCACTTAAAGCAGTATTAAAGCAGTTTCGTTTCAGCATGCTTTAAGCTGCCATATGGAAAGGTACTGTACATCTCTTTTATGGTTCATGTTCTGGGGCCCGTTTCATAAAACTTCGTACGACAAATAATGTCGTAAGTCAATTATTATTAGTGCTCCATCTAATCCTGTCTTGTGACATCTTTTTGGAATCGTCTTGAAAAGACGATTCCAAAGAGATGTCACAAGACAGGATTCGATGGAGAAATCAGAAATTTATTTTAAAGTTTTGACTTACGACCGTTTTTGTGGGCCCCTGGACTTCCTTTAAGGGGTACTTTTCTTGTTGTATAAAAAATTATTAGCTTAAAATAATGTGTTTATAGGGTAAATGGTTAAGTGGTGTGTGTGATTTTAAAGCATTTAACCTTTACCCCGTTGCTTGTCTTCTGCATAGAAAACTAGTGGTTGCTTTAAGCAGGCTGAAAGTAAAGCTATGGTTCTTAAGGAGCATTCTGCTTTACTTTCTGCCTGACTCTAAAGGTAGTTAGAACACTTTTCTTCAGCGGAGGAATAAAGTAAGGTGTGTCTATTGGGTATTGGATTAAATGAAAGGCAGTGCACTTAAATGTAAGGAACGTTTAGACTCAATCCTGTGTAGAAAAGTCAGTGTTGGGGGTGAAAATGGATATTTAACCCTTAGCCTGCCACGCACAACTATAGCTCCATATGCAAACAGCTTGGATCCGGATGAGACACCGAGTAACTCGGCTTCTCATCCGGATCCAAGCTGTTTGACACTCGGACAACATTTTCAGCAATTTTGAGCAACTTTGAAGCACTTTGGAACTTGAAGCAGACGAGAAATATAGCAGACGACAATTTATTTGGCGGGCTAAGGGTTAACTTTATTCTGTGTTGTAAACAGTTTGGAGCCTGATAAGATGCCAAGTAAAACCTTTTGACCCTGAGCTTGACTTCAAATGGACAAGTCTAGTTCTAAGTTTAGTGTAGTCCATTTTTAGCTCACCTGGCACAAAGTGCCAAGGTGAGCTAATTTGATCGTGCTGTGTCCGTCGTCCGTCCGTTCGTCCGCACATCCAGGAGCCACCTTATGGGGTCCTAACCTGGCAGTTTTGGGTCCTTAACCTGGCCGTTAAGTGGTTGTGGGGTTGAAGGAGAGTGTTAAGGGGTTAAAATTGTGCATGTGGGGTTAGTTTTAGGGTTAGGGTTTATATAGCATCTAACCCCACAACAACCGTCTGGTAAGAACGTCCGTCCGTTCGTCCGTCCGTTCGTCGTCAACAATTTCTTTAAATGACATCTCCTCCTAAACTACTTGATGGATTTTAACCAAACTTGGCAGAAATGATCCTAATATGGTCCTCTTTGAAAGTTGTTAAAATGTTTCCGGTCTGTTGCATATAGTGAAATTTTCAAACCTCTACTCCTATGAAACTTATATAGCTAGAGCTTTGATATTTGGCATGGTGTAACTTCTAGAGGTACTTTACCAATATTGTTCAAATGGCAAATGGTTCCGGTCTGTTGCATATCTAGGTCACAGGAGCTAAAAATAGATCGTTTCAATTAAAACTTAAAAAATCTTCTTCTCTGAAACCACAGTACCCTGAGCTTAGATATTTGGCACAAAGCATCATCTATAGGTCCTCTATCAAGATTGTTCAAATTATGTCCCTGGGGTCAAAAATGGCCCCGCCCCGGGGGTCACAAATTTACGAAGAGTTATATAGCGAAATTTTCAAACCTCTTCTTCTCTGAAACTGATATAGCTAGAGCTTAGATAGTTGGCATGGTGTAACTTCTAGAGGTACTTTACCATTATTATACAAATGTTTCCGGTCCGTTGCATATCTAGGTCACAGGAGCTAAAAATAGATTTTTCAATTAAAACTTTAAAAATCTTCTTGTCTGAAACCACAGTACCCTGAGTTTAGATATTTTGCACAAAGCATCGCCTACAGGTCCTCTATTAAGATTGTTCAAAGTATGTCCCTGGGGTAAAAAATGACCCCGTCCCAGGGGTCATAAATTTACATAGAGTTATATAGTGAAATTTTCAAACCTCTTCTTCCCTGAAAGTAATGTGGCTAGAGCTTTGATATTTGGCATGGTGTAACTTTTAGAGGTACTTTACCAATTGTTCAAATGGTTCAGGTCCGTTGTATATCTAGGTCACAGGAGCTAAAAATAGATTTTTTCAATAAAAACTTTAAAAATCTTTTTGTCTGAAACCACAGTACCCTGAGCTTAGCTATTTGGTACAAAGCATCATCTTCAGGTCCTTTACCAAGATTGTTCAAATTATGTCCCTAGGGTAAAAAATGACCCCACCCCGGGGTCACAAATTTACATAGAGTTATATAGTGAAATCTTCACACCTCTTCATCTCTGAAACCAATATGGCTATAGAGCTTTGATATTTGGCATGGTGTAACTTCTAGAGATACTTTACCAATACTTTTCAAATGTGTTCCCAGTAGCTAAATATAGATATTTTTTAAAAAAGAATTGAAAAAATCTTCTCTGAAACCACAGTACCCTGAGCTTAGCTATTTGGCACTCGGCATCATCCAATCAGCAAATGGCACAATCATATTGTCATAATTTCTCAGCATTCCAAGATATGTTACATTTACATCAATGGCTCCAGGTGAGCGATTTAGGGCCGTATACGGCTCTTGTTTTACTATTGTATAATTAAGGGGTGTTTTTGTTAAAGTATTACAAATAATGCACATCCTTATCTAGGAACCCTCTGATCTGGATCTTCACTGTGTGCATAAGACACGTGTTCTCTTCATTGGGACACTTATTTGCAATGGACACTTATTTATACCCGTGACTAACTACGGTTCATATAGTTCATAGGCATCTTGGGTCCTTCGTATATACGACAAAAACGGCCGTAAGTCAAAGCTTTAAAATACATCTTATTTCTGAGTTCTCCGTCTAATCCTGTCTTGTGTTGTCTCTTTGGAATCGTCTTGAAAAGACGATTCTAAAGAGATGTCACAAGACAGGATTAGATCGAGAAATAAATAATAATCTGGGATTTTATAATCTGACCACGGAATTATAAACTCTCGTATAATTCCGTGATCTGACTTACGACAATGCGTGTACGACGTTTCGTAAGACAGGCCCCAGATATTTGTCAAATCTGTTTGCAACTGGCATACAGTGGAGAATGTGTTATTCTTTCCCAATAAACGCGTTTACGCTAAAACTATTATTTGCAGTGCAAACAGTTTGGAGCCAGATCAGACGCCGGGTAACCCGGCGTCTGATCAGGCTCGAAACTGTTTGCCACCAAGATAAACATGAAATATCAGAATTGTCCAAAAGTTGTTCTTTTCTACGTTTTAGCGCGTTGCGTTTGCGTACGTTTGCGTTTAAACGGGAAAGAATAACAGATTCCCCACTGTACTTGTGTAGCAGGTTAATAAGGAAGGAGTACAGTGCCGCCTTCCCACGACGGCCCTCTGAATAACGAGTTCCTCCTTACAATAACGCTTGCGGCTCATTCCAAAAACAAGACAAGTATGTCTAACATTTTAACGTCTGCTTAAAACTGTCGTCTGCTGATTTTCTCAAAGTAACATACATGTACTGAATATTTTAACAGAAAAATAATAATAATGTGTGACAGATTGAATCCAGATCAGATGCTGTGTTATGCGGCGTCTGATCTGGATTCAAGCTGATTGCAAATGTAACTGTAAGCCAACTTCCCTCCCTATAACAACTCGCTCCGAACAACACACACGATCGTTGTTATCGGTGTCGTTGTAGAGAGGGACACTTTTATATAAAACGGCCCCCTTTGTGAATTAAAGCAAAATTAAATGGATTTATACATTGTCTCGTCAATGTTTTGCTTTTTTGCATGTAATGAGTCAACCCCTCCCACTTTTACTGATCTACCCCGAATGCAGTGATTTATTTGCAATCAGTTTGCCAAAAAGAGCAGACGGTCTGGCCAGGATCCAAACGCATTGTCCATCATGTTAAAAGGTTTCTACGGTTCAATGGCGGGCAAGCAGCAGCCGAATGGTTAGACCTCTGCCTGCCAATTGCGCTTGGACTGGAACATGTATTTGCAAACAGTTTGAATCCAGATCAGACGCGGCGTCTCATATGGATCCAAACTGTTCGTCATAAGCTTTCTTCAGTTTTAAAAATCTAAATCTGAAATTTAAAAAAAATGTAGACGATAATTTTAAAGCATACTACTTTACGAACGGTGAATGTTTTAATTGGAATCTGGATTGGAAATATTTTGTCAATACCTTACTGGTAGAGCAATGCCCAATTAGTGATGGGAACGACCTTATAATAATTTAATAAATAGAGGATCTTGTATGAGTGCTCATTAATTTTCATTTTTAATAAACGAGTTGACTAAAATAATATGACGCGAGCCTTGGCGAGCGTCATATTCATTTTAATCAACGAGTTTATTAAAATGATATATATTGAGCACGAATGTGAGATTCTATTTATCACATAACAAGTTTACTTACTTACTTACTTAATCCTCTTCGCTCCGGTCGGAGCATAGGGCTTTCACCACAGAGCAAGTTTAAGCACCTATTAAATTGATTGAAGCCGTAGATTGTAGACCCTCCGCTATATAGATTTTCCGCCAAAACGTTACGCTGTTTACGTTAACGTCGTCGCAAATGACGTCATTTGGCGTCCCGCTACATGCAGCGAGGTTGGGCCGGAGACCAAATAACGATATTCCACAATTGGATTACGATATTTACATAATGGCTTTATGTCACTCCCAGACCGCAAGTTATGTGATAATTATTTTCATGCGCTCAGATGTATTATTGATCAAGGTAACAATTATTTATGTAATCACATTAACAATATGCAATTAAAAACGGTATTTAATTACTGACTCTAAGGGTTTTCAGATTTCCTGACCCAATTTTGTACCATCTCCAATTTGACAGAGCTGTCAGGAATATTGATGATGCTAATATTGACTTGAAATAATGGTCTATTGTCAATGTTATTGTAAGGACCCATACTTCTAGGATATAGAATATAGAGGTCGATGTAAATACAACTGGACAGAACCATCTACATGTACATGTACAGTGCTCCCTCTCTACAACGACACCCAATGGGAGACACACGTTGTGTGTGTTGTTCGGAGGGAGTCGTTATAGAGAGGGAAATTAAGACTTGGCTTACATTTGCAAACAGCTTGAATCCTGATCAGACGCCGCGTTACGCGGCGTCTGATCTAGATTCAAGTTGTTTGACACTCGTCATCCTATTTATTCTATCAAAATGTCCACTTATATGTAACTTTAAGAAAAGCAACGGACGACAAATTCAAGCAGATGATATTGCAGCCAATAAAAGGTTGAACATGAAGGTTTTGTTTGGGGGTAAGAGCGGTAAGCGATGTTGTAAGGAGGGAGTCGTTGTTGGGAGGGCCGTTGTAGGGAGGGAGCACTGTATATGGTCTTGCCCATCCTACAGTTACGCCATCTTTATAGTTTGACAGGAGTCTGGCAAATAATTATACCACGAATGTGCACTTATTTAGGATTTCGATGTGCATCAATTTCCAAAGAACTACCATGTAAAATGAATTTAGAAGTTTAAAGTTTCGCAATTACCGTTCATGCAGCTTTGGGGTGGGGGCTGAGAAGATCCAATGTGTCTGACTATTGCATGGCGTGTTCAACCCATTCCCCCATAAATACGCCATTTTTCGCCTCTAATTTATTCCTCCACTGAAGAAAATAGTTCACTTTTATACAGTGATGAATTTGAATCGTAAGAAATATTTTCAATATCCTAGCAGATAATAGCTTAAAACAGGTTGAAAGTAAAGCAGAATGTGCCTTAAGGCACATTCTGCTTTACTTTCAACCTGATTTAAGTGATCATCTTTCTTTAAAACTAGAAACATGCTATGGGGTATTGGGCTAAGACTAATGGAATAAAATAACGATTCCCTCCTTACAACAACGCTTGCCGCTGTTCTCTAAACAAGTCATATATTGGACATTTTGACCTAAAAACATAGTGAAGTGTGTCAAACAGCTTAAATCCAGATCTAATCTGGATTCAAGCTGTTCGCAAATGTAGGCAAAGTCTTAATTTCCCCTCCCTATAACAACTCCACCCGAACAGCACGCACAAGCTTTGTATCAACTTGCACGTTGCTGTAGAGAGAGAGAGAATAGAACTGTACAATAAAAACTCAGAACATATACGAAGAAAATACAGGTACAGGGTATGTTATAAATTCTGTGAAATGCTGAAGCGAGCTAAAAGTTAAAAGTGCGTCATAGAAATAGACGAAGATTTTCTTACTGTGTCCTTTTAACACATTCAACCCTAGCGACGAGTATACACGTCATTAACAAAGTACAGCGCTCCCTCTCTACAACGACACCGACTGTGAGACAAATAGTCCGTGCGTTGTTCGGAGGGAGTCGTTCTAGGGAGGGAAATTGGCTTACATTTGCAAACAGCTTGAATCCAGATCAGACGCCGCGTCACGCGGCGTCTGATCTGGATTCAAGCTGTTTGTCACTCGTCATTAAGTTATATTTGTCAAAATATCAATTAAATAAGAAAATTGCAGACAACAATTTTAAGCAGACGATATTGCAGCATTGAAAGCGTTCGACATAATTGTATTGGGAAGCACGGCAAGCGTCGTTGTAAGGAGGGAATCGTTGTTCAGAGGATCGATGTGGAGAAGGAGCGCTGTACCTGTAAATCAACGTAGATCCTGACCCGTGTCCTATGATCAGAGTATACAGTGTTTTGTATTTTGCGATATAGTGTTACAATCAACCCTAAATACAGTCGAACTTCGATAGCTTCGAACTATCCGATATGTCGACATATGAACTTCATTCTTTCATACTCGGTTATGTCGCACATACCGGTGTTTCAAAGTTAAAACGTGGCTTAGTCACGTTTTAACTTTGAAATACGGGTATGTTCGATTTATCGAGTTCGAGATATCGATGTAAAACACAAACTGTTGTGACACTTTATTGGAAATAGGAATTTTCTATAAAAGTTTCAGGGCTGAATGTGTTAATCTGAACTTGTTTGGCAGTAGAACTTCCTCTCAAAGGAGCAATTTCTGTTTTGAAGCACTAGCATTCCCATGGTACTCGAATATTCTGTTTCCATGCATGAATAGCCATTATTTGGTTTTCCCGGCTTCCAGAGGTATCCGCCATTGCTGGAGTCGATTACGTCCCCTGACGGCCAAGTCCACACGCCGCCACTCTCGTGTCCCGCAAGCCAGAAATGATTATTATCTGTAAGTAAATATCACGTGACAAGTGTACAGTAAAACAAGACAAATATGTTTTACAGCAGCCCTCATACTAGAGTCTATACCGTTTACCAGTTTGCAATATAAAATAATCCTATTTATTTATGCTTTTCGGTGGATTACCACGAAATAGCAGTGGATGATCACTTGGTAATCCACTGCAGTGGATTATCACCAATCGCTTTTTATTATGAATTTTCCCCGTAGGGCTCCCCAAGAATTATAGTCAATCGTGTCTTATCGTTAAATTCCGGCAGTCCGATTTGTCGCGAACTACTCACCGGAAGAGCACGAATCCAAACTCGGGAGCAACGAGTGACGTCATTATACCGCCAACTGTCACGCGCTTGTGTTCGACATAAAACGTGGGGCTCAACACGGGATAAATAATGTACGTTCGCTTTCAATTTTTAAACAATTTCGTTTAAAAAGTGGCTTAAAAGCATAAATAAATAGAATAACTGTGTTGTTTCAGTGTAAGATCGAATTTAATCCATTTCGAGAATCAGACTGTTATATTTTCACTCGTGGCTTCGCCACTCGTGAAAATATAACGTCTGATGTTCACTCAATGGATTAAATTTCGATCTTACACTGAAAAAAACAGTTATCCTCTATATATTAGAATTTTGAAGTCAAAATATACTACACTTATTCGGGAACTAGGCTTGTCCATCTGAAGTTTCATGGGTCCCATGAGTAAATTTGACCAAACAGATCTTTTTCACGTACACAGTGTTGAAGACGTTATTCTTTCCCCTTTAAACGCAAACGCGATGCAGTATTTAAAATGGAGAAAATGACAACTTTGTAAAAAAAAAAAAGAAGACCCATTTTAATCCGAGTGGCAAATAGTTTGGAGCCTGACCAGACGCCGGGTTACCCGGCGTCTGACCAGGCTTCAAACAATTTGCACTCAATTTTGCAGTGACCATACATGGAACTGTTTCAGCGTTATATTTTTTGCGTTTATTGGGAAATAATAACGTCTTCTCCACTGTATGACGTCACCAATGACGTCAGAATAACGTATTTTCCACTGTACAGTAAAACCTCTCTTTTACGACTACTAAAGTGTGTTAATTATTAGGTGTTTCTGACAGATGGCTGCTTAAAGCAAGCTGACAGTAAAACAGAAAGCTCATGAGGAGCTTTCTGTTTTACTGTCACCTTGCTTTAAGCTGTCACCTGTCTTTTATACACCCAACTAGCCTTCTTTTTAGTGTCCGTAATAGAGAGGTTTTACTGTACTTACCATAGTAGGAAAGAGTAAAGAAGTAATCCAGCAATGCTCGACTCTTGACGACCAGTAGATACCCGCCTAGGTACCCGCAAAGATCGCTGGCTTCTTGCCACTGTAGCCTGTCAGAAAACAGCATCACACATCTGCCATAGTCTTGTAAATACAGGAAGCCATTGTCACAAGTCACTGGAAAAACAATAATTGAATCATGACCATTTGAGCATGGTACCCAAGTTTATAAAGAGTTTGAATTGAGTCTGAGATCGTTCTCAAGCATTTGATTGGTCAGATAGATTTA
Source organism: Gari tellinella (assembly GCA_922989275.2). Classification (NCBI taxonomy): domain Eukaryota; kingdom Metazoa; phylum Mollusca; class Bivalvia; order Cardiida; family Psammobiidae; genus Gari; species Gari tellinella. The sequence continues at coordinate 76,050,107 of OV277865.1, read as the reverse complement.
GCAAAAGCTCAAACCTGACCAGTCAAAGGCTTGAGAAGTATCTCAGAGATATTTTATGGAGATAAAACTTAATTTTTGTCCTATAATGCAGTGTATATCTAGATAAGAGGGCGACTGAACGAGTCCTCTAATCAAAGTCCAAACTGTTTGTCATTTTACACTAAATTGTAAGAAAAAAACCCAAAACCACCAAACAACTAAAAACCCACACGCAACCCTAAATAGTTAAAAATGGACGATTTTACTTGAACTTAGAAATGTCTATTTGTAGTCTATGGGTGTGAATGAGTTAAAAATTTTTTATTTCACCCTTAATCTCTTTTAACTCTTTGAACCCTAGTCCCGCATATAGGCGTGCTTTTCAAACAGTGTACATGTGAATAGTACACATGTCCTATACAAACAGTGAAGACCCAGATCAGAGGGCTCCTTAAGGAGCCCTCTGATCTGGGTCATCACTGTTTGTCAAAATGCAAAACATTGACAAAAACAACTCTTAAAAGTCAGAAATGGACTAGACTTAAATGGAAACCGGAAATGTCCATTTAAAGTTTTAGGGAGGAAAGAGTTAAGGACAATTCAAAGTTCTAATTAAGTCTAGTCCATTTTTGACAATTTAGGTTTGATTTCGAAAATGCATCGATTATATCCCTGCAAGATCCTTCTGATCAGGGTATATGTACTGTTTGCATATGGCAAGTTTATTCCTAACAGGTACACAGTTTGTTACTGGCGATCGTACTTGTTGCTAGGGTTGAATGTGTCAACTTTCAACTTTCAGTTTGCACATGACAAGTGTATTCCTAACAGGTACAGTGTTTGCTTATGACGAGTAGATCTTTACTCATCTCTAGGATTGATTGTGTCAACAGGGCTGCCATAAGTTGACATGAAAAATCCTAAGATTTCCAAACTTGCATTTTTCAAGTGCGATTTTACGAATCGTACTTTTACCCCATAACCTTTTTCTAGTTTTGTTGGCATGTGACTACTTAAAGCAGGCTGTAAGTAAAGCAGAATGTGCCTTAGGGCGCATTCTGCTTTACTTTCAGCCTGCTTTAAGCTACCATGTACTTGGAAAAAATCCGGAGATTTAGGAAAAATCCGGAGAAATGGCAGCCCTGTGTCAACGTTCTGCTTTAATTTAGAAATCACACATGAGATCTAGATCTATACTTATAGATTGTACGATGGTATTTCGTAATAAAACTGTTTGGTGCCTGATCAGACGTTTCAGCGTAAACGCGTTTATTGAGATAGAATTACGTCTTCAAGAGCTGAAAATCCATTCCATACAGTTTGGAGTCAGATGAGACGTCGAGTAAATCGGCGTCTGATCAGGCTCCACACTATTTGATACTCGGTTTAAAACAAATCGGCATCAATTCCAAGAAACTGTGATTTCAAAATTGTATTACATTGCAATAATTAGTTTAACCCATTCACAGCCTTATCCCGAGTACAGTGGAGTATTTGCAGTTTGGATCCTGATCAGACACCATGGAATGCGTAAAATCATTTTTATAAACGTTATTACTTGATTATATGTGGCATGCATATTGTTGTTAATTTTATGTTTTATATGAAATGCCTTTCCGAAGGCCTTACAACACGTTTTATGTACTTGTATGCATATGTTGAGGTCCTTATGGAAGATTGATTTTATCAAATGAGCTCTCTCGTCAAATGAATTATTATTATTAACCCTTAGCCTGCCACGCACGACTATAGCTCCATATGCAAACAGCTTGGATCCGGATGAGACGCCGAGTAACTCGGCGTCTCATCCGGATCCAAGCTGTTTGACACTCGGACAACATTTTCAGCAATGTTGAGCAACTTTGAAGCACTTTGAAACTTGAAGCAGACGAGAAATATAGCAGACGACAATTTATTTGGCGGGCTAAGACAAACGGTAAAGAATAACGTTTTTACCCCTGTAATACCTCTATAGTAGGTCACCAGGCTTGTTGTGACGGTGAGGCTGGTCAACGGCAATACTGTTATATCCATTTTGTAGTGGTAACACAGTTTACTGACGTTACCGTAACCCATGGCAACACAGTGTTTGGTCGCGTGACATTCTACGGCGCAGTGGGTCAACGAAGCCACGGTTCCAACGTAAAGTCTTCCCTCCTCTGAATAGATATTGCCTACGGAGTAGTCCGGAACTACCGTCCATTGTGTCTTGGCCAGGGCAACTGCAAATGCCAAAATACATTATTATTATACTGCAAAGTAAATTCCTTACTTTTCATTGGTCACCGAGCCCTAGACGTGATCCCAAGTATCCTGTGAACTGCAAATGCAGGGCTGCCATAAGTTGACATGAAAAATCCTAAGATTTCCAAATTTGCATTTTAAAAGTGCGATTTTACGAATCGTACCTATACCCCATAGCCTTTTTCTTGCTTTGTTGACATGCAACTACTTAAAGCAGGCTGTAAGTAAAGCAGAATGCGCCTTTGGGTGCATTTTGCTTTACTTTCAGCCTGTTTTAAGCTACCATGTACTGGGAAAAAATCCGGAGATTTAGGAAAAATCCGGAGAAATGGCAGCCCTGCAAATGTGCCAGAACAATCGAACCCCGATACTTCGAACTCGCTTAAATCGAGCGTACAAGTATTTCATAAGCTGAATTTTGAGAAGTCGAGTTCGCGTAAGCCGAACATACCCGTATTTCAAAGTTAAAACGTGGCCACGTTTTAACTTTAACATATGGGTATGTTCGAACTAACGCGAGTTCGAAGTATCGAGTTTCTACTGTATCAAGAATTGTGTCACAGTAAGAGACGAATGTTCCTAGTGACACAGAACATTTAAACACATGCAAGTATATTAAAACACATCATTTTAAAATGGTATCGGACATCCCCGTCATCTAAAGATGAGCTTGCATACCGAATTCTGTATTTCTGGCTGATGTGATGGGATAATTTTTTTCCGACAAGCTTTTTCAATAAATTAAATCCAAAGTAAAGACACTTCGCCACCATAAGATGCTCATGTACTAAGTTACTAACACCTAATTTGGTTTTCCTTGTTGTACATATCTTGCTCAAGAACAATCTCCTGCAGGGCCCGTTTTACTAAACAACTTACGCAAAAATTTTGCGTAAGTCAAAATCGTTTAACTCTTATTTTTCGATCATAAACGTTTGCAAGCAGCAACTAGCCAGATGAGAGGACGCGCTAAAAGCGCATCCTCTGATCTGGCTATTTGCTGTTTGTAGCAAGTGTTAATTAAAAATGTAAATTAAAATTCAAAATTTTGACTTACGCAAATAATTTGCGTAAGTTGTTTAGTAAAACGGGCCCCTGTACATCATCGGGGATTCGGGAATTTCTGAGAATTCATCCAACATTTTAGATCCATTGAATTGTACATTGTAATGTTCTTAGAGATCTAATTAGTAGGTAAAACAGTGCTTAACCTTTCAATGTTTATTTGTACTCATTGTGAAATGTAAAATTGATTGGATTTGAAAATTTCGGTGAAATCTCAGAAATTTTCACATTTTGATAATTTTCTCGGGCTTCGCCTACATGACCTGGATAAGGGTAAAGTTATCAGAATCTATAAAGTAAACCATTGGCTAAGACATCTCAAAATTTGGAAGAAATCAAACAAAATTGTTGGAAGTTATTTGATGAGAAGTGATAGGGACAATGCATTGGTATCTATGGTGATTTTACCCTTGGTGCTTAGCAAACTTTGAGTAGTATATATGCATAGGTACATGTAGTATAAAATTATTAATGGCAACTTCTATGATATCTGATATAATGACGAAGATATAATAATAATAATAATAATAATAATAATAATAACGACTTTATTTAGATACACTGTGTTCAGTAATTAAATCTTTCACTGCCATCTTTCACTGCCATTGGCGACAAAAGGCGACTATGCAAAAAGTTTGGATCCTGATCAGACGCGGCGTCTGATCAGGATCCAAACTGTTAGACACTCGTATCGATATGTTTTAATTCATACTACATTGAATATTACTTTGAAATCACCATGTAAACAACACAATTGAAGCAGACGACAATGAAACGATGAAGGGGTAAATATCGCACGGTTAGAGGTAAGCCGAATGTGATTCTTTTGATACTGGATCAAACGAGTTACTGGATTATGAAATTTACCAATCAGAATACCGTTAATGACCTTTCACGAATGAACAGTATCATATTGAGATGGTTAATTGGAATTAATCTCATTGAATAATAATACCCGCACGGTGACACAGTGAGTCTATGACCCTTTTCCCCATAGAAGCACATTTGACTTGTCCCGTCACTGAAGAAAGCAGTTCCAATATATATATATGTAACTTGTTAAACATAAGCAAACTAAATATTTGTTAAATCCTAGTAGGCTGAAAGTAGAGCAGAATGCGCGTTAAGGCGCACATCTTTATTTTCTATCTGCTTTAACCCTTTCCCTTATAGAAGCGACTTTTAGCATATGCATTTTATTCATCCGCTGAAGAAAATAGTTCCAAATTAAACCGTAATGAATATGTGTCATATTTAATAATTTCCTTATTCTAGCAGGTAATAGCTTAAAGCAGGCTGAAAGTAAAGCAGAATGCGCCATATGGCGCATTCTGCTTTACTTTCAACCTGATTTAAATAGCCACCTATTTTCAAAACTAGAAACAGGCTATCTGGTAATGGGTTAAGTGCTTATCTGTCTTCTAAACTAGAAACAGACTATTGGGTAAAGGGTTGACTCATTCACTTTTGAAACTTTTAATAGACAAATTAAATTCCCAAGTACCTCTAGTCCACGGTTGATTTTAACAACATATTACAAAATGACAAACAGTGTAGACCCTGATCAGAGGGCTCTTACACGAGACATCTGGTCTAGTTTTAAACTGTTTACATTTTGGTTACTCGGCGTCTGATCAGGATCCAAACTGTTTGACACTCAGAATGAAATAAATCATTATTTTAAAGAAATTGTAATTTTCTAAAGTTTGTTGCACTGCGTTTGCCTTTCGTTTCACCCTTTACTACATAGCCTTTTCTAGTTTTGAATGAACACTTAAAATAAGATTGAAAGTAAAGCAGAATGCGTCTTAAGTCACTGTTAGTCTGCTTAGGCCTTCTTTCTGATAGGATATAAATATTTCTTATGCATAGTACATATGCATGACTATATCAAAAAGATAAAGAAAAAGGCTTTGTTTAATATAGTGTCACCCCTATTAAATTTAAAGTGGAACTATTTACTTCAGTGGAGGATGAAATCAAATGCGTACAACGAGGTATTTATGAGGATAGTGGGTTGAAAACACACAAAAATCCACCAAAAACGAATTAATAAACCCCCACACATACAAATAAATAAAAAAAATACCTGTAGAGATGCCTGCCAATAGAAGAAATATCCCTATCAAGAATTGAAGCTGCCTCCTCGCCATGGGTCATCAATGGATACTGGTAGACTGCCTAATGTTGGTAATCAGTCGTATACATCGCTGTATCGAACTGATTGATTCTGCAAAGGGCCCATGGGGCTGTCAGTGACTCTCAATAGTCTATATGTATAGTAAAATCTGTGTTAACTCTTTGAACCCTAGTCACGCATATATGCGTCATTTGCAAACAGTGTACATGTGAGGAGTACACTTGTCCTGTGCAAACAGTGAAGACCCAGATCAGAGGACTCCGAAAGGAGCCCTCTGATCAGGGTCTTCACTGTGTGTCTTAATGCAAAACATTGACAAAAACAACCCTTAAAAGTCAGAAATGGACAAGGTCCATTTAAAGTTGCAGGGAGGAAAGAGTTAATCAACCACTCACAGTCAAGAGGTGGAGAGGGGCAACTAGGTATTACGATGAAATGTTTTGCTACGGCAACTTATATGGGTATTACATGTATAACAAATTTGTATTGCTACGAAGGCAACTTTGTTTTCGTAGACAGACATTTCTCACTGTATACAATGACTTCGTAGCAATACAAATCTGCTATAATACCTATATAGGTTGCCATAGCAATACAGTTTGATGATAATACGTAGTTAGCCCCCCGTGGTCACTGCCATGACGTCATCGTTTTTAAACAGTTGTCGCCTAATTTCATTTCTCAACTATAAATCTTAAGTTTTTTTTTATTTAAGATATATTGAAATGGGTTTCGATCCTGGGGCCCGTTTTACTAAACAACTTACGCAATTTTTTTGCGTAAGTCAAAATCGTTTAACTCTTATTTTTCGATCATAAACGTTTGCAAACAGCAAATAGCCAGATCAGAGGACGCGCTAAAAGCGCGTCCTCTGATCTGGCTATTTGCTGTTTGTAGCAAGTGATAATAAAAAATTATAAATTAAAATTTAAAAGTTTGACTTACGCAAATAATTTGCGTAAGTTGTTTAGTAAAACGGGCCCCATGCCATACGCCGCGTCACGCGGCGTATGATCAGGATCTATACTGTTCGCAAATCATGAAGTATTGTACTCAGGGTAAGGCAGTGAAGGGGTTAATAATACAAAAACAATTTATGTCGAAAATAAAACGAAGCTGAAACTATCAAACGTATTGGTAAAAATCGTTAGAGTTGGACATCTTGTTTTTACAGTATTCAATGAAAATGGTATTGTTGCACAAATATTTCTCCGAGCGTCGGGTACTTGTTTTTACAGCCATTGGTAAATATCTATCACCATCATGTAATATAGATTAACGATGCCCATAGCTGCCATACGTCAAAACACGTGACTGCTTAACCCTTTACTTCATAGATACGTTTTTGTACGCATTTAATTTACATGTGTTCCTCCACTGATGAAAATAGTTTTCCATTCTATACAGTCATGAATTTGCACATTAAGAAAGGTTCACCATATCCTAGCAGATTGTAGCTTAAAGCAGGCTGAAAGTAAAGCAGAATGTGCCTTAACCCTTTACCCCATTGCCTGTTTCTAGTATTGAAGATAGGTGACCACTTAAAGCAGGCTGAAAGTAAAGCAGAATGTGTCTTAACCCTTTACTCCATTGCCTGTTTCAAGTTTCGAAGACAGGTAATCACTTAAAGCAGGTTAAAAGTAAAACAGAATGCGTCTCAATGCGCATTCTGCTTTAATTTCAGCCTGCTTTAAGCTATTATCTGCTAGAATATAGAAAATATTTCTTATCATTTTTATTTGTGACAGTATAAATTGGAACTGTTGTATTCAGCAGAGGAATATTTTTAAAACGTAAATAGGCGTATTTATGGGGCAAAGGGTTAAGGCGCATTTTGCTTTACTTTCAACCTGCTTTAAGTGGTCATCTATCTTCAAAACTAGAAATAAGCTTTTGGATAAAGGGTTTAAGCAGACTAAAGGTGAAGTGTTATAGAAAGCTCAAACAGAAGTGTTCTGCTTTACTTTCAGGCTGCGTAAGTGGCCGGACCATATGTTTTAATCACTTAACTCTAAATACGACTTTGCACGTTGGGTAATGTTTTCGTCTGCAAAAATTGTCGTCGGCTACTGCTCTAAAGATTGACCATGTTTTGTGTTTTTAAACTATTTTTCAGAAATGTGTTTGGATTTTTGGCATGCTAGCGTTGAACCCTGATAACGTATGCAAACACATTTCTGAAAAATCTAAATGGCTCTTAATAAAAAGAAATAGGCAAGGTTAGATGATAATGAAGTAACTATAAACTGCAGACGACATTTTCGGGGAACAAAAATGCAATCATGCAGTTAGCGTATATTCTATTACTGAATTGTTTAGTACAAAAGCTTTGGTTCCAAACGGACGCGTTTCATTTTTATCACCCTGAAAGTAAAGCAGAACACTTCTGTTTGAGCTTTCTATAACACTTCAAAATTTTCAGAGTAAAACACTTGTAATACATCCACAACATTTTAAGCAGACGACAATAATTCATGGCAGGGAGACAACTCAGTCTGAATGACTTATTTTCAATTGAAAGGTTATACATGTAATTGTAACGAACTATGAAGTCATAAAGGAATTTGATACAATTAATCTTTAGCTTGTTTTCGGTGATCATTTCTAATGAAATTCACAAACATTTTGTATCAAGATGAGAAACCGTATAACTGTTTTTAGCAAAAAATTGTTTGCCAAAATCTATTTTGCAATATAGGGACCTATTGCAGTCGATATGGTGATGACTGCGATTAACGCTTTCTTTTTTTAAACAAGTGCGTGTATATTTTGCGAACAATGTATACCCTGAGCAAAGGCCTCTTTTAAGGAGCGCTCTGATCAGATTCGGCATTGTTTTGTTCTCTTTTATTTTTTCATGCATAATAATTTTCTAAAATCTGCACTAAACTCGACGTAAAGGGGTCATTTTTTCAAAAGTTAAATACGCGTAGCTAAAAATAATACAAACTGTTCAGCAAAGAAGGGGTTAAAAAGTTTATGACAACTTGGCACCCATACAGTCGTATTACATTTTGTCTATTTTAAACCGAAACTATATTCATAGATCTACATGTACAGTGTATTTTAAAAGTTTAACGGCATGTCTTTGAATATGTAAGAAGCGCTCTAAAGACGTGTAGTAACTTAATGCAGGATAAAGGTAAAACAGAAAGCTCCTAAAGGAGCTTTCTGCTTTACGTTTATCATGCATTAAAATGTCACCTAAACTTTTTGGAATGCCCAATTCACATAAGTTTGACTGTATTCACATGATTTAACTTTTATATTCGGTCAATGTAAGGAATTAAAATGCCGTCTCCATAAAGTGAAACTTCCTGTTTGAGACACTATAAACTGAATATCTGTAGACACACTGGACTTTAGTTTACAAGGTGCAATGTGACGCGATGAACGGACTATTTAGAAACATCATGGATTAATTTAAACATAATGTGGATAAAACTGCTATTAGACTCAAGTTTACCCAATAGACTACGTAAGACATAACAAATAAAATGTCGGCAAAAACTGCCAAGACTGCCAGGTCAACTTCAGTAAAGAAAGTATCATTCAGCTCAAGTACCAAAGGTGAACCTCCCTCTACAACAGCTTCTCCAGGACAAAGCCCGGAAGTATCCACAGGACAAAGTTCGGAAGTGGAAATACTGTCATTTCCCTACTCGGAATTCAACTCAATTCCTCGTCTAGATTTCTCTAGCTTAAATTCTCCAAACATACACGCCTCCAAGTCGTCCCGCCGGAAAAGTAAACCTACCAATGTACCGGAAGTGAAACCTCAACGTCCGAAACGAACTAGAGGTTATAAAGAACCCACGGAAACTGTCAAACATGCCTTGTTGCGGTCCATGTCCCATAGAGAACCGAGTGAGTCGGCACGCGCGTTCTTTGAAAAGACATTGGGATTTAGACCTCCAAGTCTCGAACCCGTCACCTACCAGAACCAAGTCATAACGACGCCACGGTCGACCCGCGGACCAGTTGAAATGTTGTCGCTAGATCCATCTAAATTAAGAACAGGTTGCGCGCCATGTAGACGTATCCGGAAAATTCTCCCAGCGGCTGGGTTTTGTAGATTTTGTGCGGAGTTCATGTGCGCACAGTGCGTGATATACCACCGGAACCGCTTGACCAAGAGTCACCCGGTGTTAGTGTTTTATTGCCACGTTTGTAAGGAAATGAACATTCTGAACGGTAAGGGGGCTGGTCATTGTGTGCCCTGTAAAGCGTTCTATCGCGCAAACTGTGTGCTCAAACACTGTTCAGACACCGGACATAGGATTCTCGAGGGCGAGGACCTTCATGATGTTGTGAACTTTATGATACAAAGATGATTCAACTAAAGCGACTCAGAAAAGTGTCCATTCCGCACAACAATTTAAACCTTTGCTCCATAGCGTGTATCTAGTTTTGAAGACAAATGGTCACTTAAAGCAGGTTAAAAGTAAAGCTTCATATAGCTAATTTATTTGAATATACATGTAAATGCAGTTGAAACATTCTTAGACATTTCACTATCCCGACATACGAATGCTTACAGCAGTCCGAACATAGTACAGACGGCTCTACTACTTTAACACATTTAACCCTAGCGACGAGTATACTCGTCATTTACAAACAGTGTACATGTAAAGATAACACTTGTCCCATGCAAACAGTGTAGATCCTGATCAGAGGGGCTGCTTATGGAGCCCTCTGATCAGGGTCTACACTGTTTGTCATTTTTGACTTATTTTGAAGTTGGAATTGTCCACTAAAGGTTTCAGGGTGAATGAGTTAAGCTAGCTCAACCATCTTTGAGCAGACACACGAGTTGTGGAGATAAATATCACTATGAAAGGGCTAACCCACGTATGCCCGGATAGTGCAATGTGTTCTCCAATGTGCTTTCTGGAAGATTTCATTGAAGACATATTAGGGCGATCTTTGGACAGTTCAGTGTTAGTTCAATGTTCATATAGCACATCAATTACTTATCCAATAGCAAACAGTGCCGATGAGACACCGTAAAATGTTTCTTCAGGTTCTGTACCGATTGCTTATGATTACTTTAACACCATATTTTATTCCAGGGTCCATGCTTATAAAGCGTTTGAGTTGAGTCCGACTTCGTTCTCAACCATTTAAATGGTCAGATTTGAGCCTAGGCTCAAATCTGACCAATCAAATGCTTGAGAACGAAGTCAGACTCAACTCAAACGCTTTAAAATCGCCGAGCCTGGTGAATGTTTTCTGTTGAGTGTTGATAGATGAGTTTTCAGTTCTGTTAACTTTCTCAATTAGAAGCTAGAAGCCCCTCTGATTTATTCCTCCACTTAACCCTCTACTTTATTGTCTGTTTCTAGTTTTGAATACAGGAGACCACTAAAAGCAGTTTGAAAGTAAAGCAGAATGCGCATTTAGGCGCATTATGCTTTACTTTCAAACTGCTTTAAACTTCCATCTATAATGATATACATGTAGGGAATATTTCTTAGAGAACATGCTGTATAAAAGTGGAACTTTTTTCTTCAGAGGAGGAATGAATTAAAGGCGTTAAAAGCGTATCATTGCGGTAATGGATTAGACTTCAGTTTTACAAAACTTGAAAACTCGAAGCCAAATTCAGGACCAAGCCTGTGTTGACATGTACTTCATTGTGCTTTTTTCAGTTGACACATGACAGGACATTAAGGTAATTACAAAAGCTCTACTGACATTAATTTTTCATTTATTCAGATTTACCAGAACATTCATAATTGGTCACATGTTGTGATGAAAGAAAAACTATATACAACCAGGCATCTACATTTCCACATCTCATGACGCCCCTTTTACATGTTCTAACAGAGCTTCAGAAAAGGGGAGTATCTAAACCTAAAATCTGTATTTCTGCATTAAACCAGGAACGTAGTCGTATAATATGTACGTTCCTGATTAAACCCTATGATGTTACTACTGATTAGAACTGTCTTTGGACAATTCTAATGAATGGTAACACAATAGGATTTGGTGTTGAAACAAGTGAGAAAATGTTGGATTAGTTCGGTTTATTCTCTCTTACCTGGAACTCACAGTTGAACTTCAATATCTTGAACTCGGTAAGGTCGAACATACCCGTATTTCAAAGTTAAAACGTGGCTAAGCAACGTTTTAACTTTGAACTACGGGTATTTTCGACTTAACTGAGCATGAAATAATGCAACTCATAATCATATGTCGACAAATCGGATATTTTGAATTTTAAAAGCGAGTTTGAGATATCGTAGTTCGACTGTATCTCAAATAAACACTAATGGGGAACATGTGGGTATCATACAAATGGTTGCCTCCATGACTTCTGTAATGACCCTCAGTACTGGGACAGACAGGTATATTTGACAGGTGGCAGTTTCATGCAGGGCACAAATAATGCAGAGATTTCTGTGTTACTTCTGTCCTGACAAAACAACACAGACTATTTAACGCCCCCCCCCCCCCCCCCCCCCAATAGATTAAGAAGCACCTTTTAGAGACTGAGTGTTTAATTTATTTCCTTCCTGAAGAAAATAGTTCTCAATTTCTAATATACAGTCATGAACATGTACCAAAAGTATTATTTTCTACACCCTAGCATATTATCGCTTACAGCAGGCTGAAAGTAAAACAGAATGTGCATTCTACTTTACTTTCAACCTCATTGAAGCAGCTATCTTTAAAACTAGAAAGAGGCTATGGGGCACAGGTTAATTACTCTTTCCTGAAGCAGTATGCCTCTTAGCTGATCAATCTCAGCCAAAACAGTAGTCTATTCAAGGGCTCCAGAAAAGAGGGAAGTAAACCCAACAAATCCAATATTTACTCACTCATTTTAGCACCAAATCTTATGGTGTCACTACTCATTAGAATCGTCTCGAAGAGACGATTCTAATGAGTAGTGACACCATAGGGTTTAATGTAGAAATAAAGATTTCAGTTTTTTGAAATACTCCCCTTATCTGGAGCCCTGCTATTTCCCTAGACATAATTTAAACACTGTCACAGATTGACACTCCTTCACTCATCACTAGTGTCCGATATTTCCACCACATTGTCCTCCTCCCCGTTAGCTATTGTCACTGTCACTGCGTCTCCCGCCACTGATACAGTGGCGCCACCGTCCTCCTCCATATTCTCCTCGCTGTCGTCCTCAATTATCTCCACGCCCTCGTCATCGTCGGCCACCTGCTTGGCCTGGGCACTGCTAGCTTCCTTCTCACGTTTCTTCTGATCTTTCTTTCCCTGCTGTTCTTTCTTATACACTGAGAAAATATAAATAAAGACTTATATTAACTTAGCAAAAGAGTTTGTGGTTTTTTAATTGCTTAACCCTTTACGCCATAACCTGTTTTAGTTTTTAAGACAGGTGACCACTTAAAGCAGGTTGAAAGTAAAGCAGAATGTGCATAAAGGTGCATTCTGCTCTACATTCAGCTTGCTTTAAGCTACCATCAGCTAGGATTAAGAGAATGTTTCTTATAATTCATGTTCATGACAGTATAAATTTGAACTATTTTCTTCAGTGGAAGAATAAATTAAACACCCTACAATGGGGCTTCTATGGGGGGAAAGGGTTAACCCTTTCCCCCATAGAAGCGACTTTTAGCGTATTTAATTTATTCCTCCGCTGATGAAAATAGGTCCAGTTTATACCTTCATGAACAATTACCATTACAAATATTTTATATAGCCTAGCAGGTTTTAGCTTAAAGCAGGCTGAAAGTAAAGCAGAATGTGCCTTAAGGCACATTCTGCTTTACTTTCAACCTACTTTAAGTGGTCACCTGTCTTCAAAAGTAGAAATAGGCTATGAGGTAAAGGGTTAAAACACATCTCAGGAAAAAGGCTGTATTGTATTGTCATGTAGTTTCAAAGTTATGGTCGAGGTTAATTTCAGCCTTTGTGACCTCTAAATGACCTTGACCTTTGTCAGACAGACCCAAGTTGTACGGAGCTCAAACAGTTCAGGCCAAATACTAGTATGAAGACTCTATCACATCTGGATCGTATATTAGACGTGAAATATGTTCCTGATCACAAGCAGCGCTAAAGTTATGGTCATGGTTAAAGTTGTGGACAGACAGACAGAGCGAAAACAACTAAGTTGTGCTGGGGCATAAAAGTTTAAAATAACCCTAAATTAAGCTTTGTTGCAACCTCACCAGGGCTGCCATAAGTTGACATGAAAAATCCTAAGATTTCCAAATTTGCATTTTTCAAGTGCGATTTTACGAATCGTACCTTTACCCCATAGCCATTTTCTAGTTTTGTTTGGCATGTGACTACTTAAAACAGGCTGGAAGTAAAGCAGAATGCGCCTTAAGGCGCATTCTGCTTTACTTTCAGCCTGCTTTAAGCTACCATGTACTGAGAAGAATCCGAAGATTTAGGAAAAATCCGGAGAAATTGCAGCCCTGCCTCATTGGGAGAAAGAAACCCACCAACCTTCCAGACATTCTTTCAGTGGGTCAATAAACTGGTCAAACTCCATGTCTTCTAAGGCCTCTAGTACATCTTTGGCTGTGATCGTCTTACGTTTGGACTTTAATGCAAAGTTGTTAGAGCTGAAGACAGAAACATGCATATGTTTGGAACCATGTAAGTTATTTATTTTTGTTTAACCCTTTGAACCCTAGTCCCGCATATAGGCGTGTTTTTCAAACAATGTGCATGTGAATAGTACACATGTCCTATGCAAACAGTGAAGACCCAGATCAGAGGGCTCCTAGGAGCCCTCTGATCAGGGTCTTCACTGTTTGTCACAATGCCAAACATTGACAAAAACAACCCTTAAAAGTCAGAAATGGACTAGACTAAAATGGAAACTGGAATTGTCCATTTAAAGTTTCAGGGAGGAAAGAGTTAAATCATTACTCAATAAGAAGTCTTTTTGTGTCTTTAATTTATTCCCCTACTGAAGAAAATAATTCCACTTTATAAAGTCATGACTATGTATATATAACAAATATTCCTTTATCCTAGCATACGGTAGCTCATAGGAGGCTGAAAGTATAGTAAAATGTGCCTAAAGGAGCATTCTGCTTTACTATAAGCCTGTTTAAAGCAACTGTCTTCACTATTTAAAACAAGAGGGCCTGAAGGCCCTGATATCGCTCACCATTTGTAATGAAGCCTGATAGCTTTACCTTTGAATTTCACCCGTTTTATTCTAAATCCATTCAAGTTTGTCGACCTACTCCAGTATAGTAGAGTACATCAAAGGCAGATAACTAGAGCCTAAACAATACTGAAATGAGGCCTTTTTCTAGCATTAAACAAAGTATATCAAGGGCAGGTAACTATTGCCACAATGATTAGATTTCAACAATAGTTGCACTCCTTCGAGAACGTATAGCTATATACTTTGTGTACAAGTATAATCAAAATCCATTGAAAACTGTAGTTGTAAGAGTGTAAACGCTGTAAAATATGGCATTTTCAGCAATTCAAAGGTAGATAACTCTTGATCTATTTGTCTGATTTCAACCATAATTGTACTTATTCGAACTCTTATGGTCATATACAATCTGGGCAAGTTTGAGAGAGCTTGGATAAATATTGTGGCCTCTAGAGCGTAAACACTGTTAAATATATCATTTTCAGCAATTCAAAGGTAGATAACTCTCGACCTTTTATACTGATTTCAACCATAATCAAACTCATCTGAACTCTTATAGTCATATACAATCTGAGCAAGTTTGAGATAGGTTGGATAAAATTTGTGGCCTCTAGAATGTAAACACCGTTAAATATGGCAATTTCAGCAGTTCAAAGGTAGATAACTCTTGATCTATTTGTCCGATTTCAACCAAAATCGAACTCATTCGAACTCTTATGGTCATATACAATCTGGGCAAGTTTTAGAAAGATTGAATAAATATTGTGGCCTCTAGAGTGTAAACACTGTTAAATATGGCATTTTCAGCAATTCAAAGGTAGATAACTCATGACCTATTTCAACCATAACCGAACTCATCTGAACTCTTATGGCAATATACCATCTGAGCAAGTTTGAGAAAGATTGGATTAATATTGTGGCCTCTAGAGTGTAAACACTAAAATTGTTGACGTCGCACGCCGGACGACGCACGCCGGACATTCAAGGATTGCAAAAGCTCATCCTGAGCTAGCTCAGTTGAGCTAACAAGCTGTTGGGGCCAATTTGGAAAGGGAAAGGGAAAATTACAAGTTTTTGTAAATGTTAATATTTCATTTTCATTAAAGTGACAAAAAGTTTTAACACACTCAACCCGAGCGGTGATTACACTTGTCCTATGCAAACAGTGCAGACCCTAATTTATTGTAAAATTGTATCTGAAATAGTCTATGAAAGCATCGCATGCGGGTGCCAATGCCCGTCAGTCTTGTTATTTTAAGTTATGGCCAATGTTAAATTCTCCCTATTTTACCTCTAAATGAGCTTGAGCTGTGTCTGATATGACCCAAGTTGTACTGAACTCAAGAGCAATTTGAGGTGAGTACACATACCAAATATAAAATCTGTATCACATGTAGTTCTTAAGTTATGGTCAACGTGAAGATTTCAGACAATGACGACAACAACACTGATGCTTGAGTGATGACAATAACTCATTGTTTCTTTGTACAGTAACAGACGAGCTAAAAATGGATTAGGCTTAGTTGAAAATTGGTGACGTATAGTTTCAGGGGTGAGTGAGTTAACCCTTTCCCCAATAGAAGCGCCTTTTAGCGCATTACATATATTCTTCCACTGAAGGAAATAGTTCCAATTTATACATTCATGAACATTTACCACGAGAAACTGTTTCTATATGCTAGTTGATGCTAGCTTAAAGCAGGTGGAAAGTAAAGCAGAATGTGCCTTAAGGCACATTCTGCTTTACTTTCAACATGCTTTAAGAGGTCACCTGTTTTCAAAACTAGAAACAGGCTATGGGGTAAAGGGTTAAGCAATTATAGCCATCCAGCAGTTTGAAGACATGTATATTACCTGGAGGTAGCGTACAAGACAAACACACTTGCTGCCTTGGATATGGCCAGTCTCGCTTCCTTTGAAACATTTACACCATCTGGAATCTACAAATGAAACAGAATTTTTAACCTTTAAGTTTAACTCCATAGATACCAGGGCTCCAGATTAGAGGGTGTTAACTGAACAAATTCATCACTTTCTCACTCTTTTTTAACACCAAACAGGGGTGTAAAAAATTCAGAATTGCCACTCGCCCTACTGGGTGATAATGACATTTTGCTCATTAGTTTCTGTTATAAATCATCAGAAAATCTGCTCGCCCTAACAAAATGTTACTCGCCATGGCGAGCGGGCGAGTAGAATTTTACACCCCTGCCAAATTCTATGGTGTTACTACTCAGTAGTATCGTCTTGAAGAGGATATACAGTGAAAAGTATGAAAGATAAATATTTCTTACATCCTAGCAGATGGAAACGTAAAGCAGGATCAAAGTAAAACCTTTTTAGCTTTACGCATTTAATTCTCCACTTAAGTAAATAGTCCCATTTTATACAGTGAAAAATATGCAACATAAATATTTCTCATATCTTAGCAGATGGTAACATCATAAAGCAGGCAGAAAGTAAAGTAGAATGTTCCTGAAGACACATCCAGCTTTATTTTCAGCTTGCTTTAAGTGACACCTGTCTTCAAAATTAGATTGCTTCAACTGTCTTTGCTTATTTTTACTGATTGTTTCGCTAATTTGAAAGACCAGTGTTTTCTCGAGAGCGCGTTTTTGGCCCAGAAAATTCACGTTTGGCGCACCCAAATTTGTAACCTGCGTTTTTCTTGACGCAACAATATTTCAGGCTAAATGGCATCTTCAACCCCGAAGAAATTGCCATCTTATAAACCGAAAGTCGACGTCGAGAAGCAGTGATTCTGTTTACTTGTTGCTGTTAAACTGCGCATGCGTGAGCACTTTGCTTGCCTCAATTCCGGTAGACTGGTTCCCTGTCTTCATCATATTCGGGAACCTGACTAAAATTACGGTGCAATTTCCCATTCAAATTACGTATCTCGGTACGGCTTTGACGATTTCAAATAAATGAATAGTTATCAGTAAACGTTGAATATTTTATTACCTTCGGTCCAATACGACTGTTTCTTATAAATAAAGACGTGCAACTCAAATAATAATCTTCAATTATCAAATTGTGTGGAATTATTACTGATGCAGAATATAATCCGACATACGTTCCAGTGCCCGGACAATATTAGAACGTCTTCCCGCAATATGTCAAGTTGAATAAAACTTTACGACAGCTCCGAAACAACGGAGGCAAACTGCATTTTAATAAAAAAAGAGACCTCTGATTACGATGCTGATCGTAGTAAATCAATGCATTGAAGCAGAAACGAGTGAAGAAACTGCATCATGATCCAAAACAGCGTCGGCAGCGAACCCGGTTACATGGCGAAAATTAAGAACTGAATGGCTTGTCTTGAGAAAAAACTTTCGGCTACGGTATGAAAGTGGCAAAAACGGGGGAAAATCCAGACAAAGACAGATATTCTCTCAGTATATGTGAGCTTACCGGTAACTATTTGTATCAGTCAAGGAAAACACAAGTATTACTAGCTGTTTCTGACTTGGAGTTTCACTCCCATTGAAACTTTCTGTAAGTTTAAAGTGAGAGACAGGCCGAACATTGAATTTCTGTTGAATTTTTTGCGTTTCCTGCTTGAGACTTTCGTATTTATTTGATTATTACCTGCATTCAAAAAACTTACATTTTCAAGTTGATTAACCCTCTCCTATACACCTTTGAAGGTCTTCTGCACCTTGCTAACAGAGCAGACCATTACCAAACAGCTGTAAAGGCTACACTACTTTCTCATAGATCATAATAACTTAGAACCTGCTCTGCCAACACTTCAAACCAACCACGCATAATCAGTTGTTACACCTTATATGCATTAATTAAGATAATTTAAGTCAGAAATATATATGACCCCTGATTTTACTAAATGACCCCCAGTTTTTTAAACAGGGGTCAAACTTGACCCCCTAAATTTTGGCTCTAGAGAAAACACTGGAAAGAATAAGTAATGGTTAAAGAATTGGGCTAAGGTTTACAATTGGTCTGCCACCAAAATCTTTTTGGTATTTTCGTAGAAATTAACTGGCCATCTCTTGTGACATTAACCTGGCCATTTATTGTGACAATCTGACATTTATCTGACCATTTCTTGTGACATAAACCTGGCCATAAAAAAATGACATTTTTGGTGGCGGACCAATTGTAAAAGTGCTCCAAGAATTGTAAGCGGACAAGAATACTGATAATAAAGAACAATTTAGCATGTGCTTCGAGTTGGCTGAAACTGTTGGTGATATTTGATATCTGCTATTGATGAAGGAAAATGAACAGCTTACGGCTTCCTTGATGATTCTGGTTATCACAGCATTCGGGAGATTGAGATCTTCAGGTCGTTCCGCCATTTGTACGGTACACTGCAATCACACTTCTCGAAAACTTGACACTTCTGTCCCAAACCTGAAAATACAATCACATCTACATTTGTATTTTAACTCATTCACCCCTGACAGGGTTCCCACAGGCTTTTAATTTTGAGGGTGCATGCACCCTCTAGGGCTATTTTTTGGGGGTGCAGACAAATTTCAGAGGGTGCATATGAAACGTTTTTCTGTTTCTTCTGATGCGAGGACGCCAGGGACAAAGTACGATGAGGCCAGGGCTGAAAGGCTTATGACGTATCTACGACGAGTGGTCCCATAACTAAGTAGCAATCTGTATTCAAACAATGGATACGCACCAGGGATGATCTTTGGAAATTTGTGGTTCCACCGCTAAATTTTTATATCATTTGTTTGGATGTGTACTGTTCGTATCTCTCACATTATTTCTTAACCAGACCGTCAATTGGGACTTACCCGACATATTTGCAGACTACACGAATGCGTAGGCCTATGCTAAGACTGTGTCTCACTAAATCAGGCATTTTCCTCAACATTGTTAATAGACGGGATAAAATACATCTGATAACCTGTACAGTTTTTCGCATAAAAATGGCGTCGCTGTTTTGAAATCGAAAGAGACCAGAATTAGACCCATGACCGGACTTTTTGTTTTAATAATTTGTCAGCATTTTTCAAACACGTATTCCTCGAAATAAGTATTGAACTCCTATAAAAACAAAAATTGATAGAAAAAATAGCGACTTTATTAGGCACAGAGACGGGAAATCCCAAAATCTATTTTAAACCGCTTAATCATCATATTCGCGATGCGGGTGAACCAGGCGCTTTACGTAATAAGAATGATAAGAATTGTCAAGCGCCTGACAGACACTATAAGGAAAATGAAAACAAATCCAAACTGACACGCCAGACTTTGACGTTTAACTTGTATTTTGTTGTTTGTTAATAAAACTGGTCTTCTTACATCCGATTTCGGCATTATCTGCAACATAAATCTGTACGTGCATGCACGTTCAGGGCATTGATTTTATGCGTGATTTTTTTAAATTATACGTGAATCACGTACATCTGTGAATGGGAACTCTGCCCCTGAACCTTATAATGGGCAATCTCAATATCCGTTTAGTCATTTTTTGGAAAGTATTTAGGAAATTAAGGTTGACTTTATAACAATATATAGCAAAATTACAAACAGTGTAGACCTAGATCAGAGGGCATGAGACAAGTCACTGAAGTGTAATCCTCACAGGTACACTGTAATGTAAATTATGAATATACTTGTGGCTAGGGTTGAATATATATAACCGCCTGTATAGCTCAGTGGTAGAGCGTCCACTTGCAGTGCGAAAGGTTGCGGGTTCAATCCCCGGCCGGGTCAAACCAAAGACTTGAAAATTGGTAGTAATGGCTTCCCTCCTTGATGCTCAGGATTTCGGGTTAGCATTACGACTGGTTCGTCGGTGTCAGGATAAAGTGACCGGCCGGGTACAGTCCCAATGGTGCACCTAAAAATCATCAGAATTGAATTATTGATGGGGTAGAAGTAATAAGTAGAAAAAAAGAATGTGTTGATGAGTAAGATAATGACAATGACACCAGACTGGTGGGTATAAAAAATGACATGAGCAGATGACACTAGTAAAGGGTGAAAACAGGCTAGAAGGGGAAATAACTTATAGGTATCAAATGAAATGGTTCAAAGACGGGCCGCACGTTGGACTTTGGGTGAGTATTCCAGGCACGCAAGTGTCTCTGACATGTTGTCAAAACTAGGATGGAGATCCTTGGAACAACGTCTTTCGGATGCTAGACTATGTCTCTTTTATAAGATTGTTTATGGGTTAGTGGCGGTCCCAGTTCCATCTTATATACAAGGAACCACTCGTCTATCAAGACACTGTCATTCTGTGAGTTTTAGACAGGTTCACACTGGAGCAGACTATTATAAAGACTCTTTTTACCCTCTTACAGTAGTACAGTGGAATGCTCTTCCTGCAGATGTCGTGTTGAATGAGAACCTGAAAACATTCAGGTCCTCAGTCAGCACCATGAATCATTTTAAGCCTCAAGTCCGGCAATGGTGTTTTTACTCTTTTTCCTGCTGAGTTTTAACATTCTTATAACTTTGTTTTATCAGCTAACCCTTATCTTTTATCCTGTTCTTAATTCTACTAACAGGCACAGACGCTCTTCCTGCAGATGTGGTGTTGAATGAGAACCTGTAAACATTCAGGTCCTCAGTCAGCACCATGAATCATTTTAACCCTCAAGTCTAGCAATGGTGTTTTTATTCTGTTTTTACTCTTTTTCCTGCTGAGTTTTAACATTCTTATAACTTTGTTTTATCAGCTAACCCATATCTTTTATCATGTTCTTAACTCTACTAACAGGCACAGACGCGCACTGCCCGAAATTACCCGTGAAGGGGTGAGGCAGTATGAAAAGAATACTAACAGCGAAAACTAATGACATTTACAAATTGGCGACGTCTGCATATTATTCTAAACTTACTGTTACCAAGGTTGAGTTCCTCTTTATGCGTGTCAGGCCATTTAATATCACATTTCTGTAAATGTGTCTTCTTTCTGCCTGTGCGTAAGTTTTGTTGTTTGTTTCCTTTCTCCCAATCGCGCCAAGAAAACGGTGTGTCGTGAGAAAACCTGCGCTGTAATCTTTACAAGGGCTGGGTATAAACCCATTATCCCAACCCATCGATCGTAGTTATATTCGGTCACACTTTTTCCCGATTGGGAAATTATCTATCTATCTATCTATCGATAATGCCGGACTCCACTTTCGTTTATTATCGGCATGGGGGTTGTGCGTCGTGCAAATTAAAAGCAAATAAAAGTTGTGAAAGGGAGACTTCAAAAGAAGATAGAGAGAAGAAATAAAGTGTGACAGGTGTTAAAAATAGGTGAAAACAAAGAAGTTAAAAACACTGATCCCAGGCCTCAGGGGCGGTTTGAAATAAGGGAGGGCTCAGTCCTTGGTCCCCTCTTATTTTTATTGTACATAAACGATCTCCCTGACACCATCGCTTCCCAGTTTCGTTTATTTTTCGACGACACAGCGGTCTATCTGGCGATAAACAACAAACAGGACAGCCTGACTCTCCAGAAGGACCTTGACCAATTGTTGAAGTGGGAAGCCATATGGGACATGGAGTTCAACCCAAGCAAGTGTGTTGTATTAAACATCTCAAAAAGCAAAAAGAAATTCTTATTTGACTACAAACTTCATGACAAAACATTACAAACTGTAGACAGCGCCAAGTATTTAGGAGTAACTTTATCACAGGCTCTCTCATGGAACAAACACATAGAAAATATCACACTTTCGGCAAACAACTCATTAAACTTCCTTTCCAGAAATATCCAGACCAAAAATAAAAAAATCCGAGAAGTTGCATACAAGACACTAGTACGACCTCAGGTAGAATATGCTTCCTCTGTCTGGAGTCCACACACACAAGCAGGGATAGATAAAGTGGAAAAAATTCAAAGAAGGGCTGCACGCTGGGTTAGCTCCGACTTCTCAAACTACACAAGTGTCACACACCTACAAAATCAACTGAACTGGCAGACACTGAAAGACAGACGTGACCTTGGACGAATTACACTTTTCTATAAGATAGTGTATGGTTATGTAGCTGTGCCCGTGCCCATATACTTACAGAGGCCCATGAGGATGTCCCATCACACTCATGCACTAGCTTATAGACAAGTTCACACTTCTGCCAATTACTACCAATATTCGTTCTTTCCCTACACCGTGGTCCTATGGAACAGTCTGCCAGAAACCATTGTCCTGCAGCCTGATCTAGAGGCGTTCAAAACCTCGTTGAACCCCTCCCTTATCCAAAACCGCCCCTGAATACCGAGAGGGATGTTTTTAACCGTTTTAGCTTCACCTTTTCTAACCACTATTTCACTGTTCTCTGAGTTTTCTCGCTCACTATCTTTCTTTGAAGTCTTTCCTATTCAATGCTTTTATTTACTTTTATCTTGGCACGACGCGCCACTCTCGTTAATACCTGAAAGGGGAGTCAGAGAGTATAAATAGAAAGAGAAAGGGACTCAGAGTGTTTCGAAACCCCTCGAGATCAGGCTGGAGGACTGCGTCCGCTGGTAGGCTGTTCCACATAACCACTGTAGGGAAGGAAGGAGAACTTAAAGTAGTTCGCCGTGGTATGTACCTGTCGGAAGGATAAAGGGTGCATGTGACGGGTCATTCTCGTAAGCCTCTCTAGATAGGATGGCAAGGGTATTGCTACCAACCCATACGTTATTTTATAAAACATGATGAGCCGTCCTATGTCACGCCGGTCTTGCAGGGTCTGCCACCCCAGACCCTCCCGAAGCGCTGTCACACTATCATAGGTGGAGTAATTGTGCGTTGTCCATATCGCAGCTCTTTTTTGTACTTTTTTTAATTTATTGATATTTACCTGTGTGCTGGGTGACCATACACTTGATGTGTATTCCAATTGAGGTCTTACCAGAGTCTTGTATGCAAATTCTCGAACTTTTTGATTTTTTGTCTGGATATTCCTGGAAAGAAAACTAAGAGTGTTATTTGCTGTACATAGAGGATATTTTTTCAATATGTTTGTTCCAAGAGAGATCGTCTGATAATGTTACTCCAAGATATTTGGCAGAATCTACATTTTTTAGCTCTTGGTCATGAAGTCTATAATTAAAGAGAAACTTTTTCTTAGATTTGGAGAGTGACATGACTACACACTTACTAGGATTGAATTCCATGTCCCAAGTCCGTTCCCACTTAGTGAGACTTTCAAGGTCCTTTTGTAGGAGGTCACACTCTTGTTCGTTATTTATGGCTAAGTATACAGCCGTATCATCGGCAAAGAGACGGACTTGGGAGTTAACAGAATCGGGAAGGTCATTAATATATATTAGAAAAAGGAGTGGACCTAAAACAGATCATTGAGGTACCCCAGATGTTACTGGGACCTCTGACGACTGACCTCCTTCTAGAACAACTTTCTGAGATCTACCGATCAGAAAGTTCCTAATCCAATTGATAACAGACTTACTTACCCCATGTATTTCTAATTTGTGCAGCAGTTTAAGATGGCTAACTTTATCAAAGGCTTTACTAAAGTCCAAGAGGACGAGATCAGTTTGTTTGCCATTTACCAGGTTTTGTGTAATTTCATCAACAAGTTGTAATAGCTGAATCTCACATGAACGTTTTTGCCTAAAACCATGCTGCAAATCATATAGAATGTTATATTTGTTAAAATGTTCAGTGAGCTTGGATGCAATAATATGTTCAAGGGTTTTTACAAAGGATGCAAGTTAATGAAATAGGGCGATACTTGGCTGGGTCTTCCTTGTTGCCTTTTTTAAATAGGGGTGTGCCATTTGTAGATGTCCAGATTTTGGGGATCTTTCCTGTATCAATTGACTTTTGGAAAAGGAGCTGCAAGACAGGAGCCATCTGCTTGTAGAGATTTTTTAGCACTAGTGGCTTGATGTCGTCAGGTCCAGCAGCTTTATCTGGTTTTAGATTTTTCAATAATTTCCCCACTCCTCGAACACTCACACTGATGTCTGGCATGTCAGGGTAAGATTTATGCTTTACAGGGGAGGGGAGTTTAAAGTTGGATACAGATGACAGACAGGCCTGGGAAAGAGAAATAGGAGCCAAAGGGAAAAAACAGACTGAAACTGTCTGTTGAGTAAGTTTGCCTTATCTGAATTTGAAGTCTGAATTACACCAGTAGAGTTATCCCTGAGTGGAGAAATACCAGAAGCATCCTGTTTAGCACTTTTTATAAGACTAAAAAACTTTTTTGGGTTAAACTGTGACCCTGCTTGTTTATTATGTTCGTCTTGGTTTACTCCTAAGATATATTCTAAGTAACCATTGTAAGAAGTTTTGATGTGCTTCTTTACTGTGTGTTTGTCCTTTAAGAACGATGCTCTGGTTTTGCTAGTTCCATTTTTCTTGGACTTGGCATATAGACGATCTCTTCTCCTGATCAATCGTTTGATTGGTTGAGTTATCCAGGGAAGAGACCTTTTTCCACTGACCCTTTTTGTTGGTACAAACTTAGCAATACCAGTTGAAATAGAGGTTGAGAATTTTTCCCAAATATCCTCTACAGATTTGTTTAATGAATGTTGTAAAATGTCAGTACATACCTTGTCCATATAAGATTTAAAGCCCTCCCAGTCTGCTTTTTTGTAAAGATGAATGTTTCTGGGTGATTGTTTTATTTCTTTTGGTCTTACATTAGCTGAAAAAGAAACACTGTCATGATCTGCTATGCCTGGAATACATGATACATTTTCAATAAGTGTATGATTTGAAGTTAAGAATAAATCTAAGGTATTTTCTCCCCTAGTATTTTGAGAAACCATTTGTGTTAAATGAAAATCAGAAATAAGGTCATTAAAATCTTCATACAAGTTAGTGAAGCTGCAGCCTGGTTTTATGGTAGGTGCACACTCACTGCTCCAAGAAAGCTTAGGATAATTAAAGTCACCTAGAACCCATACAGTTCCCTTTAAATTTCTAGTTAACTCAAGGGATTTCCTAAGTTCCTCGGCGCTGTGAGTGTCCCCTTCTTTTGGTCTGTAATAGGCTGCAATATATAAAGGTTTACATCTTTCTATTTGTAATTTTACCCATAAAATTTCACAATCTGTACTGAGTTTACTCTGCTCTGTAGCCAGTATGGTATCTTTCACCAGGATAAAGACTCCTCCTCCCTTACTTCCTATATCCCGGCGAAAGGGCGTATAACCTAAACTTTTAGGTAAAAATTCACAGTAACCATGAGAACTGGTCAGCCTTGATTCAGTTCCTACAACAATACCAGGACAGTGCTGGTCTATTAATACTATAAATTCAGACTTTTTATTTACAATGGACTGACAATTTACAAGTAGAACTTTTAGCTTAGAAATAAAATTTGGTTTACTAGATTTATGACTAAGGGTGCCTGAGTCGGTCGTGTCTGGTCGGTCGTGTCGGTGAGTACATGAAAACTAATTACGCGGAATCAGTACGTAGCCTTTTCATTGGCATGGCTTCGTCTTCTTTTCTTTTTTTTTTTTAAACAATTCACTCTGTATCCTAGCAGATAGTTTAGGTCTTAACAAAAACTTAAAAAATCCCCAAAACTTCTTTATTTTAATTTCTTATCATGTGAAAATGGACAGCTGATTACAACTTGGTTTTAAACGAAAGTTCATGGATTCAAAATGCAAGAACTGAAAAAAAATCCCAAAAAACTTTCAAATTAATGCTTTTATAGCATTTTCTAGTTTGAATAACGATCTTTCATGGAGGCCGCCATTTTGTTTACCTATGTGACATCATTAATCCCCTATCGGTATATGTTTACAACAAAGATCACAGGCTGTTTGTGAAAATAATATTAACTTGATCAATTAAAACCTGTTAAACATTCGCTTCTCATGTACGGTTGGTGTCTATGCGAATACTCATGTTCTTTGAAAGCTCCTGGTTTTTCGATTTTTTAATTTTGTTATTTATAGAATAACATTTAAATTCACAAAATACTTTGAAATGTCCGAAACTGACTATAGTTTTACATTACGTCTCGCGGTTTTCGCGGCTTTAATAAAGAATACTCTTGAAATATTGACACGGGTCATTAACAAAGTGAGCGAGACATCAAATGTTCCGACTTTTCACGGGCAAGTCAATAAAGCAGTTGCTATCACATACTCGTATGTTCCGGTAGCGGCGAGCGCCTACGTTGGCGAAATACCAAGTGTTTCTCGACGGGGGATTTAGGGGTCTGGTTGATAACTCTAGTGTCACTAATCGGATTTGTGTTTTTTTCCCGATGGTAAGGACAGCAATTATCACGAGTGATTGACTAATTGCAATCATGATGCATCATGCAACTGTTAATGCACATACATGCCTGAATTGTGTGCGTGTGTGATAGTCTTTTCGTGTTAAAACAAAACGTGGAAAAAGGGGTTTGCTAAGTTTCCCGTCTATCATTAAGTCTAATTGTACTTTTATCACCAGTTTAGCTAGTAATTTTTCGAAAATCAACTAGAGTTTCAATGCTTTTTATCAGAAAAGTAATTTCTTAACCCTTGCATACGACAAGTGTACTCCTCACAGGTAAACTGTTTGCAAATGACGCATATATGCGTGACTATGGTTCAAAGAGTTAAGCTGTATGTACCCTGTACAGCCAAGGAACCCGACAACATGCGATGGTATAGATGACGTCACAAATAGCATAAAGACCGAGAGGTTCCGCTAGCGAATATGCAAAGATGGCGACCTCCTATCTAATTAGAGAAGACTCACCTGGATAGTGTAAACTCTATTTTTTACTCTTATATGCATACCAACGACAACGGGATTTGGACATATGTTGTTTTTAAGACGAAATCTACAATTTAATACCGACTTTACCGGAGCTGTCCATTTCCCTTTAAAATTGCTTTTTATGTTGTGATTTAACTAAGGTTCCTAAGAGAAAATTGCTAATCTGAACATTCTTGAAATTCCAGTTTAAGTGATAGATATATCTTGGTATTAAAAACACATTTTAATGATAAATATTATAAGATTATCATATTTCTCCAGGGCTGCCATAAGTTGATCATGAAAAATCCTAAGATTTCCAAATGTTCTATTTTTCAAGCGCTAATTTACGAATTGGAACTTTAATACTTTTTCCCATATAGTGTCAGACTCTGTTTCTTGTTTTGAAGACATGTGATAACTTAAAGAAAGTTGAAAGTAAAGCAGAATGCGCCTGAAGGCACATTCCGCTTTACTTTCAACCTGCGTTAAGCTACCATTTGCTAGGATAAAATCGGAAAAAAAATCCGGAGAAAATGGAAGCCCTGTTTCTCATAGGTATATTTATCTCTTTTGCACTTGTTAGCATAGTCTACATTCATTATATACATTTAGTCGGGAATAAAAGCTCTCTTGTGCTTACGTTATTTGTACGTATAATGTCTCTCCGACCCAAAATAAATCTGATCTTAGCTTAGATGGTAGCATTATAAACAGGCTAAGAGTAAAGCAGAATGCGAATTTAATGCGTATTCTACTATACGTTCATTCTGCTTTAAGTTGGAACTTGTTTTCAAATCTAGAAACCTGCTACATGCTGTATCTGTTATGTGGTAACGGGGGTTTAATGCTTCTTACTGATATTTTTAATGCGTGAAACATCCTGGATTTCTTAAGCATACATTTTAGAAATATTTTTGCAATTGTACACTTTGGCCCTTTTGGCAAGTTTTTGCTATTTTGCAAACAAATGGGACACCCACCTTGTTCAATACTTATGTTAAGAACATTGAAAGAGGGGACACTTTCCGATAAAAAAACAAAAACAAAAAAGAACCAACAAAATACGGGTACAATTATTGTTGTTCTTTACAATGTTTTGTACAATGTATAGTTACAATGGCATTCAGTAAAACCTCTCTATTATGACCACTAAAAGGGAGGCTAATTGATGCTTAACCCTTTGCCTGATAGCCTGTTTCTAGTTTTGAAGACAGGTGACCACTTAAAGCAGGTTGAAAGTAAAGCAGAATGTGCCCTAAGGCACATTCTGCTTTTCTTTCAGCCTGCTTTAAGCTCAAATCTGCTAGGCTATATAAAATATTTGAAATGGTAATTGTTCATGAGGGTATAAAATGGTACATGTACTATTTTCTTCAGCGGAGGAATAAATTGAATACGCTAAAAGTCGTTTCTATGGGGAAAAGGGTTAAAGAAGCTTTCTGTTTTACTTTCGCATTGCTTTAAGCAGTCATCTGTCGTAAACACCTAATTTAGTGGTCGTATTAGAGAGGTTTTACTGTGATAAGAGCAGAGCACGCATTCTACTTTAGTTACGTATTTTCCAAACTATAGAAACATGCTATAAACATGATTGATATACCGGTACATGTATTTGTAAGAGGGAGATGTTTATGTAGCGTTCAACGAGGTTAAGACAAATATTTACTGATCTTCACATTCTTGTTTCTTGGAGAAAGTCATTGAAGGTTTCTGGTGCACCCTTAAACTTGTTGCTGTTTCAAATCATTTATTTATTTTACAGAGATACCATAAGTTGCTAAAAAAATTCAGGGAAGGGCCGAATCTAATGTTGCAATAACTTGTGGCCCAACCCTTTTGTTTATATTAAACAAACTACATGATGCTTGTGTGAATATGTAAACTAATTGAACAATAAAATATTATTAAACTAAAAAAAATTCAAACGAGATCTTAGGAATCGTACCTTTAACAATTGTGCTGCCAGGTTCTATAACACTAACATTATTATGCAAACAGTTTACATCCAGACCTGGGCTCCGTTTCATAATACTTCGTACGACAAAAACAGTCGTAAGTCAAAACTTTAAAATACATTTAATTTCTGATTTCTCTGTCTAATCCTGTCTTGTGATATCTCTTTGAAATCGTCTTTTCAAGACGATTCCGCAGAGACGTCACAAGACAGTATAAGATGGAGAAATAAATTAATAATTGAGACTTTTATAATCTGACTTACGACAACATTTGTCGTAAGAAGTTTAATGAAACGGGCCCAGACGCCGCGTAACGCCGCGTCCGGTCTGGATCTAAACTGTTTGACATCCATATAAATGTTTCCTATATAAAAATCGCATAAAGTCCAAATTTTAACAGTTAGAGCAGAAATCTTAAGATTTCGGGAAAAATCCGTAGGTCTTGAGAAATTAAAAAAAATCTGAAGATTTCGGAAAAATCCGGAAAATGGTAGCCTTGATTTTACGTTGTTGTCCTGTTGCCTGACCAAAGTCTTACCTGGGCGGTTTCTTATATACAAAATGCCACTGATTTTAAAGTTTCTAAACAACGCAGACAGAATGGTTTAGGTTTTACTATTCTTTAAGTAAACAGAGTAGTCCCTGTGGAGAGCTCCTACAGGAACTGTCTTTTTTGGGTCTACTCTGTTTGCAAAGGTTTAAAATACTGATTTGTAATTTTGTTTCCTTCTCACATGATTCATGTCATATATGTTAACTTTGTTTGTGGACCATATTGAAAATTGGTTTGTTTGTTTGATACCACATGAAATAAAGTCGTTTTTATTATCATTATTATTAATACAGATAGGATAAAAGAACCATTTAACATTTAATCATTGAACACAAAAGTGGCGGATTCGTGGGCAAGCGCTAACACACTAGACTATTTACACAGGGATCGCACTTGCTCGAGCCACTATTATACCAACTACTTCATGTTCATTGCAAGATAAAGCTAATGAAGACAGCTCCTATAGGTGTCGCCATTATATATATAAATTCATGTAAGTCACAAATAAACACAGGTTCTACTGTGCAGTACAACCTCTCTATTACGGCCACTAAATTGAGCTATTTTTTATGTTTAAGGCTGATGACTGCTTAAAGCAATGTTACAGTAAAACAGAAAGCTCCTTTTGGAACTTTCTGTTTTACTGTCACATTACTTTAACTCTTCCCTCCCTGATACTTTAAATGAACAATCCCAGTTTCCATTTGAGTCTAGTCCATTTTTGACTTTTTAGGGTTGTTTTTGTCAATGTTTTGCATTATGACAAACAGTGAAGACCCTGATCAGAGGGCTCCTTTCGGAGCCCTCTGATCTGGGTCTTCACTGTTTGCACAGGACAAGTGTACTATTCACATGTACACTGTTTGAAAAGGACGCCTATAGGCGTGACTAGGGTTCAAAGGGTTAATCTGTCACGAGTCTTTAATACAATCAATTCGCCTTCTCTTAAATGATCGCAAAAGCGAGGTTTACTGTTTACGGGATGATGGTTCGGTCATCACGCAAATATTTTTATTTCATCATATCGCCAATTAATGGTGACGATTAAAGGAGATAGGTGCACGCGAAAGGCGTAAACCATTCTAGCCTTTGATAGCAGTGCTTTGAGTTGTTCATACCTTATCGCCGTTTTCATTAGCAACAGTAAATTTATTTAGTGATAAAATTCATAGTCTGCCCGGCAAAGACCCTCACCCTTGAGCACTCAACGCTTGTCATCGTCTGTCCGAATTGTCGTCTGCAGCAATTGTTAAAGCCATTTCCGGTTTAAAATTTCAGAAAATACATTTAGAATGTCACACAGTTTGGATCCAAATGAGACGCGGAGTTACAAGATTCAAGCACTATAAATTGAAAATGTCCGTAGATTGCTTAATTCATTCGACCTTGAATTTTTAATGGACAATTCGAATTTCCAATAAAGTCTAGCCCATCTTTGATTATTTAGGATTGATTTTAAAAATGTATTACACAATGACAAACTGTGCAGACCCTGATCAAATGTCTCATACAGGAGCCCTCTGATCAGGGTTTACACTGTTTACATATAGGACAAGTGCACTTTTCACAGACACACTGTTTGTTAATGACGAGTATACTCGTCGCTAGTTAAGACCAGTGTTTAGAAGGCTGGTATGTTTTCGCAGTCTGCAACACTTATAGCCGTCTGTTGCGATTTCTATTGTAACAATTGCCGCATTCATCTTTAGAGTGTACACTGTACACTACAGGAACCAAACAACTGTACACTTGTAAATCAAGATGATACGATGAGTATCTCGGCGTCTCATCTAGATCCAAATCTTTGGAACCGTTATAACAAAGTCGTCTGTAGACTACTGAAGATGGTTAGGCGTTGTCCGTGGTATGGATTACATGTGGGTACATTTGTGGTTTCTAAACGTTTGATCTCTTCTACATATATAATCCTATATTGACCACCAGAATACTTAAACCTACATATGCCTTAACCCTTTACCTGATAGTCTATTTCTAGCATTGAAGGTTGGTGACCACTTCAAGCAGGTTGAAAGTAAAGCAGAATGCGCCTAAAGGCGCATTCTGCTTTACTTTCAGCCTACTTTAAGCTTCCAGGTGCTTGAATATAGAAAATATTTCCTATACTATATATATATTTATAACTGATTAAATTGGAACTATTTTCTTCAGCGGAGGAATAAATCATATCCGCTAAAAGGCGATTCTATGGGGTAATGGGTTAACGTCCGCTAAGAGGAACACGTGACGCCATATAAGGCAGCGTATAATCCGGGTCCTCGACAGGTTAGATTCTACCACCCCCTTCACTGCCATGACGTCATCATTTTTATACATTAGTCTTCTGCTTTTCATTTCTCAAATTTAATTTTAAGAAATATTGAAATGGGTGGCAAAAAGTCTGAACCCTGATCAGTCGCCGCGTTACGCGGCGTCTGATCAGGATCCAAACTGTTTGCATATAACTATTGTTCTCGGAGTAAGGCAGTGAATGGATTCTTTACAGTTGAGGTAGCACCAATTCAGTATATAAATGTAGTCCAATTAAGGGTCGTCTTTTACAGTATTTTATAAAATGACAAACAATGCACCCTAATCGGAGGGATCTCCTTTAGGAAAAGGAACCCTCTAATTTGGGTCAACATTGTTTACATATATACTCTGTATTAGTCTTTTGTAAATGACGCCTATATGTGTCACTATAGGCGTAAATTGGTTAAAACAGGATAAAAACATAACTAGCTAATACAGTAGAACTTCTCTATTACAACCACTAAAAAGAAGGCTAATTGTCCGTATAAAGGACAGGTGACAGCTTAAAGCAACGTGAAAGTGAAACAGAAAGCTCCTGTAGGAGCTTTCTGTTTCACTTTCACATTGCTATAAGCAGTCACCTGTCTTAAAGGGCTAATATTTGACACAACATAGTGGTCGTAATAGAGAGGTTCTACTGTACATTAAAAGTTATTTTGAGTTAGTTTTGAAAATAACGCAAAAACAAAATACCCTCACTAGAGCTTTCTGATTAAATTTTAACCCTTTTACTCTCAATGATGCCATAAAGCGCATTTGCAAACACTGAAGATCCTGATCAAACGCCGCGTAACGCGGCGTCTTATCAGGGTCATAACTGTTTACCACTTGTTTTGAAATTACGACAGTTATACTGCTTAAATCTAACTTTGAAACGATATTGCAGACAGCAATATTGAATCAGACGACAATATACAGTATAACCTCTCTATTACGACCACCAAATTTTGCCAAATATCATGTATTTAAGGCCGGTGACTGCATAAAGCAAGGTAACATTGAAACAGAAAGCTCATTCAGGAGCTTTCTGTTTCACTGTAACCTTGCTTTAAGCTGTCACCTGTTTTTATTCAATCAATTAGCCTTCATTTAAGCGGTCGTAATAGAGAGGTTCTACTGTATATGGCGTTGAAAGGGTAAAGAACTCTCGACAAATTTGACTATGGCAGGGTTAATCGGCATCAGACCAGTAGAATCATGCAAACTTTAACTGTTCAAGTGAATATATGAACATACCATCGTCATTGCCAGGATTACCGTAAACTTAAAAATACTCGTCTGCTTTTATTTTTTAAACTTAAAGTTTAAGCATTTTTGGCGTAGGAACTTTCGATGTGAGTATTAAGCAATATGAATCCTGATCAGACGCCGAGTTACCCGGCATCAGATGAGTAGCCATCTTGTTCAAGAATGATTTGCATTCGATGTAAACGTAATGTAGTGATGGGGTGTCACGCGCCGTCTGATCAGGATCCAGAATGTTTGTCGCCCATTTCAATATTTCTTCAGTCAAAATTACTAAAATTTAAATTTGAAAAATAAAAGCAGACGACAATTGTTCGAAGTCGATGACGTCACGACAGTGAAGAGATTAACTCATTCACCCCTTGAATTTTCAATGGAAAATTCCAGTTTCGAATAAAGTCTAGTCCATTTTAACTTTGAAGGGTTGTTTTTACAATATATTGAAAACGACAAACAGTGTGGACCCTAATCAGAGGGCTCCTTAAGGAGCCCTCTGATCAGGGTCTACACTGTTTGCATAGGCCAAGTGTACTCCTCACAGGTACAGTGTTTGTAAATGACGAGTTTACTCGTCGCTAGGGTTGGATGTGTAAAAATCTGAAGAAAACGCAGACGACAATTTTCATCACAAAATATTTACAGCAGTATAGGGGTTGAGGATATAGGACGACATCGGGGATTCCTACGCCATGTACAACCTAGCAAATATCTAGTGCCCTGTGAAATTATCGCCCAAATTTGAACAGTTAATGGCCCACGGACAATGGTCACATTTTCGATTAGTCTTCTCATTAAAGTGGGTTTATCATCAAAAGTCTATGGTAAAATTTCACTAAAATCGTAATCAAAATTCCTTGAGATAAAACGTCACTGTACCTTCCCTCTCATAGTTGCGTTGGGTAAAGAAAACATGTACCCTTTCTCTCTCGATGACGCCTTAAAGCGCTTTTGCAAACAGTTTGTGTCCTGATCAGACGCCGCGTAACGCGACGTCTGATCAGGACCCAAACTGTTTGACACTCTTATCGATATTTATTGTCATACAACCTTAAATCTAACTTTGAAACCAGTCTTAAAGACAAGAAGTATGAAGCAGACGACAATAAAGCGATGAAGGGGTAAAATTATCCCGAATAATTTGATCAAGAAAACATTAAACATTTCTGAAGTGTTTTGTACCCAAACTGTTTGAATGGATATTCAAATATTATTGCATTAAGTGCAACAGTACTACTTTCGTTCTTTTCATTTAAAAAACTGATGATACACACGTTTGAAAACAGTTTGGATACTGATCAGACGCCGAGTAACTCGGCCTCTGATCAGGATCCAAGCTGTTTTACAATTGTTTCGATATTTCTCGAGTAAAAACACCTTAAATCTAATTTTGAAAAACAAAAGCAAGAGACTATACTCATAATATAAGCATACAATATTGTTGAAGTGAAAGGGTCATATGTTTTAATCAGCATTTCGTAACTGTAGTAGTTTTTCCCAGGCAAACAAACATAAGTCAGAGCTCCAGATAAGGGGAGTATTTCAAAAACTAATTTTTTTATTTCTGCTTTAATCCTTATGGTGTCACTACTCATTAGAATTGTCTCGAAGAGACAATTCTAATGAGTAGTAACACCATAGGATTTGGTGCTCTATGAGTGAGAAAATGTTGGATTTGTTCAGATTACTCCTCCTTATCTGGAGCCCTGATAAGTGAAATTTAAACCCTTTTCATTCCATAATATTGTCTGTTTGGAAACTGTCGTCTGCCAAAATATTTAAATACATTTTTGTATTTTAAAATAAAAGAAACTTAAAGACATGCCAAACAGTTTGGCGTTACGCGGCGTCTGATCTGAATCCAAACTGTTTGCAAACACCAGTCAAATCGCGATCGGCAGGATTAGGGACAGTGAACGTATTGTGAACCCATTGACCTCATCAGATAGAACAGTTTAAGGTAACATGTATCTTACTCAAACAAATACTGTAACTCAAGAGCTAGATTCTTATTGGACGTCACTCGGGTGACGTTCTAGGCATCAAATGTACGTTCTCATCCGAGCTGAGTTATTCAGGACTTAGTATATATAATTTCTTTATTTCAGTCTCATCATGGTTCATATACATATATACATTTATCATAAAACAACATTAACCATGCCATTCAAATAAGAATTATAAGAGACTATTAAGTAGTTATCACATCAAACTACTACCTGAATATCATCTTTCAATTATCAGCATTTCAATACAAAAACATAAAACTAAAACCATGTAAAAAGTGCTAATCTCATAGTTAAGACCTGCCATAAAGTTTTACTTAAAATCTGACATTCAAAAAATGCATTAATATGCCTTATTAAAAATGTTAGTAAGATATCCATTCTTACCATTGATCAGATCAACGATAACTTGATTAGCACGCTTTACATGGAAGAGATAATATTAAGTTATATATTTAAACAACATGTTATAATTATACACATATAAGAGTTTCCTTTTTACACTAGATGAATATGAGCACCTCGTATTGTTATTGCACATATATTGTATTATACAAACGATTTGTGCGTCGTTTTAAAATATTGAAGCAGGATTTGGCAGTAAAACGTACCAGTTGCGCACTAGAAAACAACAATTTAAACTTATCACAGTTAGTTTCTGACATAAAATCATTAAACACACCGGTTGCCTTATCATATAGCTCGGCTCGTATATCCTCATATAGTGGACATTCAGTTATAACATGTAATTCATTTTCAATGGTATTTTTACAAAAGGGACAAGTTCTACATTCTAATTGTAGCCTCTCATATCTACCTGTTTCTATTCGTAAGGGGGCAACTCCACATCTAAATTTAGCAAAAGCAGATCTGTGTTTCAATGGAAGAATAATTTTAACGTAATATTCAGTTTCAAAAGTTTCTTTAAATAGCTTATAAGTTCTTAATTTATTGCGCCCTGATCCTGTTATTGAAAGCACTCTGTTAATATTTTCTCTCCACTCTTCTTTATACTTCCCCATGTATGCCATTGTTATCTTACATATGATATCAGATTTTGATATATGATTACCAACATTTGCAAACTGGCTACAATCTAACATATCAAAAATACTTTTGGTTCCGAAAGCCCAGTTTTTACTCTTCGAACTCGATTGGTTAATACAGAATAAAAATACGTGTTTATTAATTCTGTCAGCTTCCATGTTTACACATCTAACCCAAAATGTTGATACACATCTCAAAAGTTTAACACCGACTGGATTCCATCCCATATCGCCTATGACAGCAGCATTAGGGGTGTATTTTCCTGTCCCAAGAAAAAATCTCATTGCACGGTTGTGAATGGCATCAATGCATGAAAATGATTTTGTTCCCCAGATCGCGGCCCCATAACTTATTACTGACCATACTAAAGATTCGTACAGCTTCGTATATACATGATATGGAAACCCTCCATTTTGCTTATATTTAGCGATTAACAATCCCAGAGCTCGACCCGCTGACTGGGCCACATATTTAGCTGTTACATTTAAATTAACAAATTCATCGATTAGCAAACCAAGGTAAACATATTTGTCTACCATGCTTAAAGCACCATTTCCCACTGAAAATACAGCTTCTGTTCGTTTAAATGAAGGTGGTCTGAAATGAATAACATTGCTCTTCATATTGTTAATACTCATTCTATTATTTGAGCTCCAACGATGTAATTTGTCTAACAGTAACTGCAAATCTTGCTCATTATCTGCTAGTAAAACCACATCGTCTGCATACAACAAAATACTAAGTTTTTCTCCATGTCCAATGTCAATACCTACTCCAGATGCTTTAACCATGGTAGCAAAATCATCAATAAAACAAATAAAAAGGTTCGGCGAAACACAGCATCCCTGTCTTAACCCAACTGACACATCGAACCAGTCACTATCTATATTATTTACTTTAACACATGATTTCACATTACTATATAGAGATGTAACGGCATCATACAACTTTCCTTTTAACCCCATGTTTCTTAACTTTAGCCATAAAATATCACAATTAATTGAGTCATACGCTTTTCTAAAGTCAATAAATGCTGCAAATGTAGATTGTTTCTGTTTTATTCGAGTTTCTATGAGTGATGTGAGTGTAGATAAATGGTCAATTGTACTGCGTTTACTTCTAAATCCGTTTTGTTCATCATTAAGTTAAGCGTTTGACTCAATCCAGCGTGATATTCTGCTATTAAGTATATAACAATATAATTTATACATGGCCGGAGCTAGAGTAACTTGAAGGGTCACGTCTATCTGCGATACCGGCCTTAGGTATTGGTGTAATCACGCCTTTGCCCCAGTCAGAAGGGATTTTACCGGTGTTAAAACATGTATTAAAAAATATGTGCAAAAACATGTAGTAACATGTTCTGTTAAACCCATTACCCCGTAGCCTGTTTCTAGTTTTGAAGACATGTGGCCACTTATCTAAGGGCTACCATTAGTTGCTCATAAAAATCCTAAGATTTCCAAGTTTTCAAGCGCGATTTTAGGAATCGTACCTTTAACCCTTTCGCTGCCAGACTCTATAACACTAACATAAGTATATAAACTGGATCTAAACTGTTGACACCTATATCAATGTTTCCTTAAGTAAAAATGCATAACTTTAAAAGTAAGTGCAGAAATCCGAAGATTTATATAGGAAAACATCCGTAGGTCCGGAGAAATTAAGAAACAATCGAAGAATTGGGAAACATCCGGAGAATTGGAAGCGCCTGATATCTGAATGGAAAATTGTTTGGAGACTGAAAGACGCCGATTTGTAATGGACATCAATGTACACACATAAAACGCGTTTAATGGGAAAGAATAACGTCTTCTTCATTTCGTCAACAATAACCTGCATACATTAAATATCTACTGTTCAATTTATGTAAATTTATTTCGTCAATACTTAACTGTGTCGTTTATGTCCACTTGGCAAATATATTATCAATTCCATTAGGCCTATAATAACCGATATCAAATCGAGATTTTTCTTTTTAAGCCAATATACCTGGTATATCGCAAACTATATTGTCTGTTTTGACGGGGTGATTTGTTTCGTGTTTACTTACAATGCTGTTTTTAATTTCAATAAAAGTATAAAAAGTAGTTTCAAAATTTGTTTTTGCTTTTGTTTTGTCTTGTCTTGTTTTTCTTTTTTGGTTGTTGTTATTTTGTTTGTTTGTCATTTTCGTTGTTGTTGTAATTGTAAAACATATTTCCTGTTCAATTTATTGATTATATACTTAATTAATTCAAAGTGAAATCATTTTTTTTAATAAAGTTCACCTCCTAACTGTAAAAATATTCATTACTGCTGAAAAAATGCTTTATTAACGTTTTAACTCAGCAAACTACACATTTTCACTTATTTTTACCGGAACTACATAATTACCGTTTAAACCTACCATTTTCAAATAAAAATGGAAGCTGAACGTCCATCAAGTAGAACACTAAAATTTACACCGTGAAACAAAAACAACGTATGGCTATACCTGCTGAAATATTGACAAATATACTCAACGCTTAAAAATAAAAATTTAAAATATTCACCAACATACATTTTACTTTTTGTATTTTATATAATAATAATAATGATAATAATCTTTATTTCCTCCAGATAAGGAGAGCACACACGTACAGAATATAAACAGTGCAAATGTGTATATACATATAAAGTGACAAAACATAGACGACAAAAGAAAAACAAACAACAAACAGACAAACAAACACAAACAAGAAGTGCAAAATATGAAGTCATTATGTGGTGAAGTATAATTGCCTGCATTTGACTCCCCTATTGAGACAAACGCACACCTATTCATTCACATGCATCATTCATGTCGAAATAGTATATACATTCTCTCCCCTCTCGACCTCTTTACTTTTTGTATTTTATACAAATGTATAGGGCAGTCAGTCGAGAAAGGG
Source organism: Gari tellinella (assembly GCA_922989275.2). NCBI lineage: Eukaryota > Metazoa > Mollusca > Bivalvia > Cardiida > Psammobiidae > Gari > Gari tellinella. The sequence goes on along the minus strand of OV277865.1, from coordinate 76,010,880 downwards.
ATCAATCCAAGTACATGTATCTATTTTATCGGCATTTTGTAAGGAGGACAACCTGATTGATTAAGTCGGTCCAAATGGACTGAAAATATGATATGATTTACATTACACTGTTTGCATAATATACGTTTTCTCTCCACAGACTGCTTGTTAACACTTTACCTCATAGCCTGTTTCTAGTTTTGAATTCAGGTGACCACTTAAAGCAGGTTGAAAGTAAAGCAGAATGTGCCTTAAGGCACATTCTGCTTTACTTTCAGCCTGCTTTAAAGGGACTCGCAACCGGATGGTGTACTTGTCAAAATAAAATAAAATACTCAAATAAAAGCAAATTTGTGGCATTATTTGGCTTCTGACATTAAAAAAATATGATCAGTCCAAAAAAAGTCTCAAGAATCGTCACCGAATCTTAGATTTTTAGATATTTTCCATCGTTTTTCTATACCGACTAGTAGACGATATAGTTGTTGTTGTTGCTTCTCTACACGGGCTCTGACATAAACACGAGCCGAATTACGAAGTTGTATGCACTTTCGATGGCTACACATTGAAATACGTTAAATCGATCCGAGATAAACGGATAGTTTCCGTGGTCCATTGGTCTAAGCGGTTTCCCCTATTTTGCCTTCTGTCCGCCAATGCCGGGCCCCGGGTTCGAATCCCACCAGAGACCAATATTTTTTTTTATTGAAATACATTTTTTTAAACAGAATTTCTTATCCTAAACTAATTCTTTACCATTTATATAAGCGTTTGACACATATTTACAAATTACTATTTTTAATGCACCATCTGGTTGCGAGTCGCTTTAAGCTAAAATCTGCTAGGCTATATAAAATATTTGTAATGGTACTTGTTCATGAGGGTATAAACTGGAACTATTTTCTTCAGCGGAGGAATACATTAAATACGCTAAAAGTCGCTTCTATGGGGTAAAGGGTTAAAGACGAGTATACTCGTCGCTAGGATTGCATGTGTGCTCGATATGTTGATGGTGTTATCGTTTGTTAGTTCTCCACAGACTGCTCGTCGCTAGGATTGCATGTGTGCTCGATATGTTGATGGTGTTATCGTTTGTTAGTTCTCCACAGACTGCTCGTCGCTAGGATTGCATGTGTGCTCGATATGATGATGGTGTTATCGTTTGTTAGTTCTGACGATTTGCTAAAGCAAACCCTGTAAACCTTGCAGATTGCAGTTTTGAAACTTTTAATAATTCTGGGGCATGTCTTACGAAACGTCGTACGACAAATGTTGTCGTAAGTTAGTTTCTAAAATTCTCAATTATTATTTATTTCTCCATCTAATCCCGTTTTGTCACATCTCTTTGGAATCGTCTTGAAAAGACGATTCCAAAGAGATGTAACAAGACAGGATTAGATAGAGAAATCAGAAATTAGGCGCATTTTAAAGTTTGGACTTACGACCGTTTTTATCGTACGACGTTTCGTAAGACAGGCCCCAGTATTATAATGGTCAAAAGTCCCCTTCATTTGTCGAGGCAATGTCTATCAAAACGGGTCACATGGTGTTTCTCCGGACATTCCGGTTTCCTCCTACGTAAATGACCATTAAACATCTTCACAACCAATCAGAATGGTTGGTATAAGTTGTTAGGAATAAAGTTGATAAAATATTTCAGCTATAATACATTGAATCCTGAAAAACAGTATACCTGCGAAAAATATGCATGTCTTGTGGAAACCGTATATACCCTAATCAGAGGGTTCCTTAATCTCTGATCAGCGTATGTACCTATTACGATTACATGTATATTGTTAAAGCACACATAGATACTCGGAAATGGACTGGACTTAATTGGAAATTGGAATTCTCCAGTCGAAAACTTGTTGAAATGTCGAACGTGACTCGAATCTATCGGCGGATGGGTTCGGGTGTAATCTTGAAGGGACTTTTGACCGGACCTCATTTCCTTGTTTATAAGGAAATAAAATATGTTATCAAAATGGACTTTAGGAAATTAATCCCGAAGGATTGTACCTTAAACTAATGACGCGTTTGAAAATAATGACATTTGCTTGATTATTTTAGATCATGTAATATATGAACATCAAACAAACATATACATTTTAACCCTTTCCCCCATAGAAGCGACTTTTAGCGTATTTAATTTATTCCTCCGCTGAAGAAAATAGTTCCAGTTTATACCCTCATGAACAATTACCATCACAAATATCTTATATAGCCTAGCAGATTTTAGCTTAAAGCAGACTGAAAGTAAAGCAGAATGTGCCTTAAGGCACATTCTGCTTTACTTTCAGCCTGCTTTAAGTGGTCACCTGTATTCAAAACTGTAAACAGGCTATGAGGTAAAGGGTTAAACACGTTCGTTGTCGTTGGTTACATTTTAGGTGTTGGTGAAAAGAAGTTTTCCCAAGGTCCAATCCCCAGTTTTACGATATACAGTAAAACCTCGCCATAACGACCACTAAAACGAAGGCTTATTGATTGTTCAAAAGACAGATGAAAGCTTAAATCAAGGTGACGGTAATACAGAAAGCTCCTTAAGGAGCTTTCTGTTTTACTGTCACCTTGCATACTTAAAGCAGTCACCAGTTCCTTAAGGAGCTTTCTGTATTACCGTCACCTTGCATACTTAAAGCAGTCACCAGTTCCTTAAGGAGCTTTCTGTTTTACTGTCACCTTGCATACTTTAAGCAGTCACCAGTTCCTTAAGGAGCGTTCTGTTTTACTGTCACCTTGCATACTTAAAGCAGTCACCAGTTCCTTAAGGAGCTTTCTGTATTACCGTCACCTTGCATACTTAAAGCAGTCACCAGTTCCTTAAGGAGCTTTCTGTTTTACTGTCACCTTGCATACTTAAAGCAGTCACCAGTTCCTTAAGGAGCGTTCTGTTTTACTGTCACCTTGCATACTTAAAGCAGTCCCCAGTTCCTTAAGGAGCTTTCTGTTTTACTGTCACCTTGCATACTTAAAGCAGTCACAAGTTGTAAACACGTAATAATAAACACAATTTAGTGGCCGTAATAGAGAGGTTTTAATGTACTATCATTGAGTGAGTGACCATCGCAAGTTTTAGCGCCCCTCTAAGTCAAAATCGATCTATTATGGCGAGAATGCCTCCAGCAGACGTTAGTCTTTTTATTTTTTGTGGCAGGTGCAAGTATTCAGATGGAATCCCACAATTGGAGAAACCACTGGTTCTTTTACATGCCCAGAGTAATGCACCGGTACATTGGAACTCGGTTTAAGGTCTAGTCACAAGGACCATTTGGAAACTTGTTTGTTGCAGCTGGGACTCAAACCAGCGACCCCTGCATATGTCACTAGTCATTTTAGGAGTTGGAAAATACACTCCAAACACAGCAGTTGCAGGCGAAATGGGTTGGGGCTGTCCCAGCACAAAGCAATGGAAGTCCATTGCTTTGGGCTGGACACGGCTATCCAATTTGTCCGTAAATAGATTGAACAAACGTATTGCACTGTGGGCTAACAATATATCTGGGCGGAACTGTAAAAACTGGGTCTATATTGTTAAGAATAAGTTGAGAGAGTTCGGCTTAGAACAGTACTGTGATCTAAATGTATGTATTTCAAAGTCGACTTTTGTTGATATGGTTGAATCAAATGTACACTCTAAGTTTTGTGAAGAATGGCTAAAGTCTATTAGACATCTTAAAGGGCCGTCTGGACGAGGTAGTAATAAGCTGAGGACATATCGGACCTTTAAATTTGATTATAAAACGGAACACTACTGTACTTTGATTATGCCGTTACGACACAGAGCTGCCTTTAGCAAGTTCCGATGTGGTGTTGCACCTTTGCGCATAGAGACGGGCAGATTTAAGGGTTTAGAACTAAAAGACAGAAAGTGCCTTTTCTGTAATGAGGTTGAAGATGAGGCCCATGTTTTGTTAGATTGTTATTTATACGATGATCTTCGACAAACCCTTTTTCTTAAAGCCGGCAGCTCAAATGTTAACTTTAATAATATTTCCAAAGCTGAAACGTTGTCTTTTCTTTTTACAGAGTCTGATATTTGTAGGTTATGTGCCAAACCCTGTTTTAGTATTCTTCAGCGCCGAAGCTTTTACCTTTGAAGATAGTTACCGGCCTTTATCGTGGATATTTATTTTATTGTAAATAATGTCAGTATAACTTCTTTTAGTGTCTCTGATCATAGTTTAAACCCATGTATACATTATTTATTAATCAGTTTATCTCAAATCTGATTTGAGGTGATAGCGGGTTCTTAAATATCATTTTCTATTTGGCTTGTTTGACTTGTTTTTTGAAGTCAGGTTTTACCAATTATTTTCCTCTTAAGAACTTTTTAAGCAAACATACAAAAAGGCAATCCCTTTGTTTGCAAGATTAATGGAGAATGTATGCATTTTATTGTGTATAATTGTGTTATGTTAATAGTAATTATTTGCAAAATTGCGATAGACTCTTATAGTTCATATTATGAACGGCATGATATACTTTGAAAATTGTTAAATCTGTGATAAAGATATGTTGTAAATCATGATGAGACTGAAATACAGAATTAAACTAAGTCAGATTCTAAATTTCTCATTATTTATTTCTCCATTTAATCTAGCTGTCTTGTGACATCTCTTTGGAATCGTCTATTCAAAGAGATGACGATCTCAGACTCATCTAAAGCTCTTTTTATTGTATGGGTGTGTCTAATTGGATACAAAATAAAACAGAATGCTTCGTTAGAGTATTTCTGCTGTACTTTTGTCCCGCATCAAGCTACTGTCTGTTTTATTATTATTATTTTATTTTTATAACTATTCTATTATTGTCGTTTTAAAGACTGAAAAGACGTGTCCTTCACGTACAGTGGAGAATCTGTTATTCTTTCCCAATAAACGCGTTTACTCTAAAACTATTATTCGCAGTGCAAACAGTTTGGAGCCAGATCAGACGCCGGGTAACCCGGCGTCTGATCAGGCTCCAAACTGTTTGCCACCAAGATAAACATGAAATATCAGAATTGTCCAAAAGTTGTTCTTTTCTACGTTTTAGTGCTTTGCGTTTGCGTACGTTTGCGTTTAAACGGGAAAGAATAACAGATTCTCCACTGTATCTATATCAGTTATATGGCCATAGCTAATTGCAAGTTAACTCAAGTTTGTGTTTTCTCAATGACAGGGAGGCAGCTTGGACAGGGATATAAATCGACCTAATATACTATAGCCTTGAAGGTTATGAATTATGAAAGAATGATATGACAATTATAAAGGAATTACACGTGTGCAGAAATTACAGCGCTCCCTCTCTACAACGATACCAAATAGGAGACAAAACTGTGTTTTGTTCGGAGGGAGTCGTTATAGGGAGGGAAATTGGTTCACATTTGCAAACAGCTTGAATTCAGATCAGATCGTCAGATTTGGATTCAAGCTGTTTGTCACTCGTCATTAAGTCGTTTTCTGTCAAAATGTCCATTATATCTGTAAATATGTTAACGTGTATGTTAATATGTTAAGAGTAACGAGGAATTTGTTAATTCAAGTTACTGATTGAATAAAGAATTATTATTATTATTATTATTATATAACTTTGAGAAAAACAGCAAAAGACAATTTAAGCAGACTACATGTATATTGCAGCAGTAAAAGCATTAGAATTTTGTGCTGTTTAGGGAACTGCGACAATATACATTTGTTTCAGAGGTACTGAGGGAACAGTCAAATCATTGACCCGAGGTAGCAGGGAAGACCTTGAGAACTGTTGCCCTCGGCCGTTGGCCTCGGGCAACAGTTCTCAAGGTCTTCCCTGCTACCGAGGGACAATGGTTTGACTGTTCCCGAAGTAACTATCAAACAAATGATTTATTACCTGACTCTCTATTTAAGCCAGGCTGAATGAATGGCTAGATCTAGATCTATCTATACACAATTTGAACAACACGTATTTATAAATTCTAGAGATGATCTTACGTGTATATTTAATCTTAATTCAATCCAATACAACAACTGAATGTGAACATCACTGTTTTGTAAAAAGATGTCTAACATATTCATATTTTCAATTACGATTGAATTATTATTGTTTCTTATTGACTGAAATTGATTGCGTCATGTATAATATGACGTCATTATTTTTGTAACGTCAAAATGTGTTTAAAAAAAGGAAGACGTTAGATCTGCAAGCGGTTTGTCGCTTTTATTCGGAGTTACTCTTAATTTTAGGTCTAGAACTATATAGCCTTTTAAGGGGATTATTCGGGAGAGAAAAAAATGACCCGATCAACTCCGCAAAAGGCTAGATCCTTAAACAAAAATTATTTGGTACCGCGATGTAGAAAAGTTTTGCGCACCCTTTTCGCGCATGTAACAGTACTATGTAACAGCCAACTGTTGCCCGCTGGCCTCAGTCTGGTAAATATTTCGGAAAACAGTCAAAAATGCTTAATATTCACTTAAATAGAGAGTCAGGTAATAATAGTCGTTGTTAAGAGGGAGTGGTTGTTGGGAAGGCCGTTGTACGGAGGGAGTAATGTAATAGGATTCTGCAGCAATGTTATTAATAAAAAGAAACAAGAATGTTACTGTAAAGGAATTATATAGAAATGGATACAGCAATCTATATTATTACCTGACTCTCTATTTAAGTGAATATTAAGCATTTTTGACTGTTTCCCGAAATATTTACCAGACTGAGGCCAGCGGGCAACAGTTGACTGTTACATAGTACTGTTACATGCGCGAAAATGGTGCGCAAAACTTTTCTGCATCGCGGGACCAAATAAGGCGGATTTATGATACAGATTTTTGTTTAAGGATCTAGCCTTTTGCGGAGTTGATCGGGTCATTTTTTCTCTCCCGAATAATTCCCTTAAAAGGCTATATAGTTCTAGACCTAAAATTAAGAGTAACTCCGAATAAAAGCGACAAACCGCTTGCAGATCTAACGTCTTCCTTTTTTTAAACACATTTTGACGTTACAAAAATAATGACGTCATATTATACATGACGTAATTTCGACAAAGTGTCAATAAATTTCAGTCAATAAGAAACAATAATAATTCAATCGTAATTGAAAATATGAATATATTAGACATCTATTTTACAAAACAGTGATGTTCACATTCAGTTGTTGTATTGAATTGAATTAAGATTAAATACATGTATACACGTAAGATCATCTCTAGAATTTATAAATACGTGTTGTTCAAATTTTGTATAGATAGATCTAGATATAGCCATTCATTCAACCTGGCTTAAATAGAGAGTCAGGTAATAAATCATTTGTTTGATAGTTACTTCGGGAACAGTCAAACCATTGTCCCTCGGTAGCAGGAAAGACCTTGAGAACTGTTGCCCTCGGCCGTTGGCCTCGGGCAACAGTTCTCAAGGTCTTCCCTGCTACCTCGAGTCAATGATTTGACTGTTCCCTCAGTACCTATGAAACAAATGTATAATGTCTGTAAGATTTGTACAATTATTATATATATAAATCACCTGTCTTTTTTACAATCAATTAGCCTTTGTTTTAGTGGTCGTGATAGAGAGGTGGTCGTAGTAGAGATAAAAAATATGCGGGAAGACGATTTTATGGCTATGGATGTTTAACCCTTTACCTGATAGCCTATTTCTAGCATTGAAGATAGGTGACTACTTAAAACAGGTTGAAAGTAAAGCAGAATGCGCCTAAAGGCGCATTCTGCTTTACTTTCAGCCTGCTTTAAGCTATCATATGATTGAATATAGAAAATATTCCCTATAATATATATTCATGACTGATTAAATTGGAACTATTTTCTCTAGCGGAGGAATAAATCATATTCGCTAAAAGTCGCTTCTATGGGGTAATGGGTTAAGACGGATTAAGACGTCATACTGTCAGTGAACGGGTTAATACATAAAATACAAAGAAGCTTCAATATAGAATAAGATGTACAAGTTTTCAAAAAATGCAAAAACAATTGCAACTACATTGGACACCGAGTTACTCGACTATTAACCACTCCAGGATCAAAAGTTACACCCGTGAAGTGTAAAAGACGATGTTCTTTATGAAAACCTTTACCCTCAAATTCGCTGCAAGGCTCTTACACACCAACGTATACAAACAGTTTGAAAACAATACAAAGCGATTCTAAGAAAATCGATAGCATTTCTATATATACTGACTCTAACCACGATCCAATCCATCTATTCTTCGGGACCCTGTTTCTCCATTTCCCCCTGTGTCAATCCTCACCAAAACAACTTTATACGACTAATTGTTCGATTCTAAATTCCATGTCACATTGTTGAATATTTTTTGTTCTTAATCTAAATAAAACATTTACCATTATCATTATCATCATACTTATAGAGACACAAAATACTTTGTTCATTTGGTGCTTCCTTTCTTGAGCGACACTCATTACGGAGAGTCGTTGAAGAGAGGCAGCACCGAACTACGTATTTTGCATTAATATAAGAATGTATACGATATATGATAGTATAGCTATAGACAGAGCATATGTATATATCCAACGGTGCAAGGAAAGAAACTCAATAAGCAAGTTTTGCTTTCGTTTCAATCCTAAACTTATTGTATGTTTGTAATATGCATGTAAATATCTGAATAAAATATGTTTAAACTAAACAGTTTGAATCTAGATCAGAACGTCGCGTCACGGGGCGTCTGACCTGGATCAATACTAATTGACACACACACATCAATGTTTCTTAAACCTCTTCAAATTCCAAATTTTATAATTAAAAACAGACGAAAACCTTCAGCAGACGATATTATGCCAGCGACTGTGTTAGACGGACATTTACGTTCTAATTGCAGTGAAAGGGTTAACGCTTAACCCATTACCCAATAGCATATTACTAGTTTTGAATACAGGTGACCACTTAAAGCAGGTTGAAAATAAAGCAGAATGTGCCCTAAGGCACATTCTGCTTTATTTTCAGCCTGCTTTAAGCTACCATCTGCTAGGATTTAGAAAATATTTTGTTTGTTATACGTTTATGTCTGTATACATTGGAACTATTTGCTTCAGCGGAGGAATAAATCAAATGCGCTAAAAGGCGCTTCTATTGGGGAAAGGGTTAATTTAAATCTGAGTGGCTCTTTTCCCGGCGTCTGATCTGGTGCAAAACCGTTTGTAATGAAACTACTTGTTTTACAACAACCGCGTTTATTGGTTAATAATATCATGTAGCAAGAAGCATGTATCCCCCACTGCCTGTACGTAAATCTAGACCATTGATCCGTCTTCTGACCTCCATGCAAATTCAAATAACTGCGTTATAGCATAATATGCAGTCGTGAAAAAGTGCTAAACAAACTGTAACCCAGCGTCAAACTGTTTGGACATTAGGCAAATTAACATTCACTATTGTGTTTGTATTCCCTCTTTTTTATTTTTTCCATGCAGATTAGTTTGTTTACTCTTTCGATCGTTTGTCAGGCAGAGTCGAACGCTCCCACGCACGAATCTCTGGATCGCCATCGAAAACCAATGACATTGCGTCAAATAAAACCACGTGACCGACATGCGCAATACGGACGGGCGATAATTGTTTCTAGTATCGCAAGGTTTGTTTGATGTGGAATATTATGTTTGAATGAATAATGAGATTGCTGTCGTCAATTAAAATGTAAAGATAAGAATTGAGGTATAAATTCGAGGACCACTTGAATATAACCCAGTCCATCGATGTGCAATATTAGTAGCCAGTGCTACGCGTAAAGCGGACATTTTCGAAAGAAGCACACTTGTATCTGAAAACAAATTACGTTTAAATATTTGTTTCTAAGAGAGAAAAGGGAAATTTCGAACTTTTTTATATTGTGTGCAATGCTTATTTTGATACTAAACTTTTGAACTTTTCGTATTATAAACCCTGCTATCGTTAGAACATGGATCTAAGATATGTTTTGTTGTTGCTGTATATTTCGATATCTTGCGTATACAGCAAGAAACCACCAGAGGTGAGTTGTACTATATATCGTTCGTATTAACCCATTTTATTCCAAGTGGATTCTTCCGTGCTTTTGTATTGGAATAGCCCATTTTTGATATAAGGCGTACATGGTCCAAAATTTCATTTTCGTTTTATTTTATATTATAATTCCTATCAGCAAACAGTGTAGACTCTGATCAGACGCCGCATTATGCGGCGTCTGATCAGAGTCTACACTGTTTGCATATGCCCCTTTTATTGGACGCTAGACACAAATTTGTTAAATGGACAGCTTGTTATTTCTATACTTGGGACAGTAAACAGCTTCTTATTATACCGAAGAGAAAAGTATTTCCCCACAAATTGCATTCAGAATTACGACTTATTATGCGTTCGTCATATAGTTCTAAGCGCCTATCAGATCATTTAGGTTGCTGTTTATAATTTACTGAAAATATACACACATTGCAGAACCTGATCAGTGGGCTCATTTGAAATCACTCTGATCTGGGTCTACCCTGTTCGCATAAGAATGAAAATTATTCCTTCAATGTAGAAATTAGTTATTGTACAGTCATGACTATGAAGCATAAGAAATATTTCATATATCGTAGCAGATAGTAGCTTATAGCGCACTCAAATTAAAGCAGGAGCAGATAGTAGCTTATAGCGCACTCAAATTAAAGCAGGAGCAGATAGTAGCTTATAGCGCACTCAAATTAAAGCAGGAGCAGATAGTAGCTTATAGCGCACTCAAATTAAAGCAGGAGCAGATAGTAGCTTATAGCGCACTCAAATTAAAGCAGGAGCAGATAGTAGCTTATAGCGCACTCAAATTAAAGCAGGAGCAGATAGTAGCTTATAGCGCACTCAAATTAAAGCAGGTACACGTATTCTGCTTAACTTTCAAGCTGCTTTAAGTGGTCACCTGTCCTCAAAACTAGCGGAAACAGGCTGTAGAGTTCCAGATTAAAACGTGAAAACCCGTATTCCTCGTTGTAGTAATTTACGTTTTCACTGCCAATTTTTTTCGGGAGATTGTTAACCCATTCACCGTTTCATTGTCGTCTGCTTCATTTTTGTTGTCTGCAATGTTTTTTTCAAAGTTAGAAAATAAGGCAGTATGACTGAAAATATTTCAAAAGCGCGTTTGCAAACTGTTTGGATCCTGATCAGACGCCGCGTTACGCGGCGTCTGATCAGGATCCAAACGGTTTGCATACGCGCTTTTAAGCGTCATTGAGAACGAAAGGGTTAAGGCTAGAATATATTCAAGCATTATTTTTTCGATCGAGAATTCATTAAGAGTATCGTACCGAATCACTCCATAGACTGTTTCTATTATTAAAGACAGGTGACTATTCAAAGCATATTGAAAGTTAAGCGAAAAGCGCGTTAATGCTCATTCTGTTTTTTCTTTCAGCCTGCTTAAAGCTACTATCTACTACGATGTAGAAACTATTTCTAATGGCAAAAATGTTATGACTGTATAAAGTATAACTATTTTCTATAGTGGAGAAACAAATTAAAGGCGTAAAAAGGCTTGTTAAGCAGTAATCTTCCAAAATGTAGAAAAATGTCCCATTTGCTAATTATCCGGTCACTGTAGAACCATAAAATGACATTTCTAATAGGAATAGGTAAATATGCTAAAATGGGGTTTTTAAGATAACTATGTATGCAGGCGTTTCTATGGGTGAAAAGGTACAGCGTAATTATACGTAAATTAAAAGTCATTATACCCAAACGCAATTTGCAATAAAAAGTAGGAAAATATAGCTTTTAGTTAAAAAACAACAACAAATAAATGATTTATTTTTTGCTGAATGACACGCAGTTTGGAGCCTGATCTGACTCAAAACTGTCTGCAGTTGAAATAATAGTTTTAGCACAAACACATTTATTGGGAAAGGATATTGTTTTAAATTATTCTACACTGTCATAATATAATTTCTATGAGGGAAACGGTTAGATCTATTCCACAATATTGTTCTCTGATTGAAATATAGTTCCTTTTAAAGGTTAAGCACTGAAAAATTCAAACATCCGTATCTACATCTGTGAATACGTTTGAGGTATATAATAGATGGGGCGGATTTAAAGTCGGTTTTAATGATAATTACCGTAGGTTTATATGCGCATTTTAAACAGATGAAGTCTACAATGTTAATCCTTAGCCAAATATTAGCCAACATTTATGACGGAAAAATGCAAGCTTTCCGATCAATGTAGCTATGTTATTTACCCTTCGCGGCCTTTCTCCGAGTACAATGGTTATTTGCAAACTGTTTGAACCCTGCAGGTGCGCTTTGATCAGGGTCTGCACTGTTTGTCATTTTTGCAAATATTTTCCAACTAACTCTTTCAACATTAAGTAACTCTTGTGGTTTATTAGGTCTCTTGTGGATATTATAAGTTACCAAAACACGGATCAGTCTACTTGGAATTCTGGGAAGTTAATGAATACAGTGAAACCTCATTATAACGGACACTAAAAAGAAGGCTAATTCAGTGTATACAAGACAGGTGACAGCTTAAAGCAAGGTGACAGTAAAACAGAAAGCTTTAAGCAGTCACCTGTCAGAAACACCTAATAATTAACAAAATCTAGTGGTAGTAATAGAGAGGTACATGTACAGTGGAGAAAACGTTATTCTTTCCCGTTTAAACGCAAACGTACGCAAACGCATTACACTAAAACGTAGGAAAAGACAACTTATTGGCAATCCTGACCATTTATTTGAATCTGAGTGGCAAACAGTTTGGATCCAGATCAGACGCCGGGTTACCCGGCGTCTGATCTGGCTCCAAACTGTTTGCACAGCAAATAATAGTTTTAGCGTAAACGCGTTTATTGGGAAAGAATAACGTTTTCTCTCCACTGTATACCCTGATCAGAGGACTCTATTGGAAACTGGGAGTTTTCATTTGAAGTCTTAGTGGGGAAAATGTGTGGGTGGGGGGGGGGGGGGGGTGTTCTTTCTCAGTAAAGGCATAAGTTCTTTCCAAAATACTGCATTTTATTGTAGTGCATTCGCGTTTCTTTTAGTTTAACTCTTATGACGTAATATCCCGTCTAACACATTCACTGTCATAACATAACAGAACATAACATAACAGAACAGAACAGAACAGAACAGAACAGAACAGAACGGAACTTTTATTACTAGAATTCTACATAACATAGAATATATGAGGTACAACAACACAAATTAAGTAACAACTGTCACGTGGTTTTTATAATTGAACTAAGTTTAACTAACACCTAATATGGTGGTGGTGGGGGAGGGGGCTGTGCCCGGGGAGGGGGCTGTTCCCAGGGAGGGGCTGTGTCCGGGGAGGGGATTGTGCCCGGGGAGGGGGCTGTGCCCGGGGAGGGGGCTGTGTCATAACATAATTCTGCTCGAATTCTTATCTTCTGCATTTATCTCTTAAGCTTAGAATTTTAGACATTTTGACCTAAGAAGCATTTTAAATATGTGTGGCACATTGTTTGCATGATAACACGTATATAAGTTTTATTGAGTCTGGCAGCAAAAGGGTTTTAAATGAGACAAAATACGTTTTCTTTCCTGTAAAATGTTAAAAAAAATCGGATGAATCTACAAGTTGTATACTATTCCTAGTAATGTTTACGTACGGTATTCATTGTTCATGTATATATGCAATTTTTATGTAATTTTCACTGCATTATTTACATATAGTGTAACAGCTTTTTATGTAATAACAAGTATTGTTACATATAACCCGACCTTTCGTTAGCCCCTTTCTTGCAGATCGGTGACTGAAGGCTTAACGGCAAACAGTTTGGACCCAGACCAGACGCCGAGGAACTCGGCGTCTGATCTGGACCTAAACTGTTTGACACCCATCCTTAAGAAAACAAAATGTCCTTATCTAAAATGTAAAACACTTAGTTTGACCAATTCTGTTGATGATCACTTTAATGCAAATATTACGGAAGAGGATTAATCCCTTGCTTGCCTTACCCTGAGTACCATAGTTATGTACAAACAGTTTGGATCCTGAACAGACGCCGCGTAATACAGCGTCTGAGCAGTATCCAAACTGTTTGACACTCATTTCAATAGTTATCAAGTCAAAATACATAAAACTTTAAATTTGAGAAACAAAAGCAGACGAAAAGTGAATAGGTTCATGCATACACAATGTTCAAGAATAAATGCTCAAGGGCACGGGTTCAAAAACTGTGTCCCGAATAGATGCTACAAAACGAGAAAATAATAGAATCTTCAATGAAGTACATGTACAGTAAATTGTGTTCATGACAGTGGAACCTCTCAAACCCGGAACCTCTAAATACCGGAATTCTCTCTAAACGGGACAAAAACTTTGGTCCCGTTATCAAAATCCCCCCCTTTTTTTTAAAACCATAAATACGCCTTTTACGTCTTTGGTTTAATCCTATACTGAAGAAAATGGTCTATACATTCTAACAGATGATAGCTTAAAGCATGTTGAAAGTAAAGCAGAATGCGCCTTTAAGGCACATGCTGTTTTGCTTTCAACCTGCTTTAAGTGGTCAGCTATCGTCCATATTAGAAGCAAGCTATATAGGTAATGGGTTTAAACCCATCTGAACTGGAAATCTCTCTTAACTAAAACCCCCTCTAAACAAGAAATCTTTGTTGTTCCCACACATGTCCGGTTTAGAAGGGTGTCACTGTATTAGGTTTATACGACTGCTTAAAACAAGGTGACAGTAAAACAGAAACCTCCTTTAGGAGGTTTCTGTTTCACTGTTACCTTGCTTGAAGGCTTAACTGTAATTTATATAATTTACCTGTATTTTATAAAATACATTACCCATCGTTTTAGTGGTCGTAATATAGAAGTTGTACTGTTAATGCACTAAATGAAAGACGACTACATGTACGCACTGCTCAAAAACCAATTGTGACAGCTTGTAAATGCAGAAAAAAATAATTAAATATTCATATATCACATGTGAGCCAATTTATCGGCACACGCTTATATCTCTGTATTGACAGAGTCACTTCAAGACAGATACCAACTAGGCCTTGATTAACTCGTTCACCCCTTGAAACTTGTAATAGAAAATTATTCCAGATTTCAATTAAGTCTTGTCTATTTTTTGGCCATTAAGAGTTGATTTTAAAGAGGCTCGCAACCAGATTTAGCATTAAAAATAGTAATTTGTAAATATATGTCTAATGCTTATAAATATAAACGGGTAAGAATTAGTTTAGGATAAAAATTCTGTTTAAAAAATGCATTGCAATAAATTTTCTCATTGAGCTCTTGTGGGATTCGAACCCGGGACCCGACATGCGAGGACAGAAAGGCAAAATAAGTCAACCTCTCAGACCACTCGACCACGGGCTATCAGTCATATATTTGAGATCGATTTAACGAGAGTACATAATTCGGCTCGAAGTTATGTCTGACCCCGTGATAAATTTCTGTTGCGCCTTTCGACGCAACGGATAAAGCGATGAAAACTATCTAAAATGAAGATTTTAAGACTTTTCTTAAAGATGTTTTTCAACTGATCATTTTTGTCAAATGCCAGGTGCACGGTAGTACTACGCATTTGGTGTTATTTGAGTATTTTCTTTTATTTTTGCAAATACACCATCTGGTTGCGAGTCGCTTTAACAGGAGCTGTAAAATATAGACAGTAAAGAACCTGAACAGAGAGCTCCTACAAGAGTCCTCTGATATGGGTCTATCCTACAGGACCCATCTTATCTTGGTCTACAATGTTTGCATATGATGCAATTTATACTTTTCATAAGTATACTGTTTGTAAATGACGAGTGTACTGTTTTAACAAAACTGTCGTCTGCTTATTTTGCTTAATGTGAGATTTGCAACAGTTTGGCTGAATAAACGTTGTCAAACAGTTTGGATCGTGACCAGAAGCCAGTAAAAGATATATACTACAAATTTGTATATTTCACATTTGAAGAGACACTATAGTAACCCTCTGATCAGAGTCTTCACTCGATTTGTCATAAAACAAACCGTACAGTAAATATTGGAGTAGAATTAATAAGAAACTGCAACTTTTTATTTGAAGTTGAAGGGGTGAACGAGTTAACTTGCTAGGAAGTTTCGTCCACAAAAATTGTCATCTGCAATCCTCGGTTTTGATCATTATGTATTTCTTTAACAAAGATTATCATAGTGTCAACCAGTTTGGATTCAGATGAGACGCCGAGTAACCCGGCGTCTCATCTAGACCCTAACTGTATGCAACGTTTTTTCACAAGGATGCCCATAACATACTAAAAACTTAACCCCTTCTCTTCCATGACGTCATCAATTCTTAACAATTGTCGTCTGATTTTCAAAGACGATTTTTCAATTCTAAAGTTAAGGTATTTAGACTTAAAGACATTACATGACCAAGTTTGGGTGGTAACACCTACACCGTAGAAAGTTTTAGTCAAAGCATGGAGCCCATGTACTTACTCGGCTAGCGTCTAGGCAAAGAATCATGCAGGCGTCTCATGTGAGGCCCACACCTTATATTTGATAGCTTGGTTAGTAAAACCCATTGAAAAACCTATTGAGATCTATTATCTAAGGGCCTCTATTCAAAGCTTCAGATGGCTGAGCCGTTACCTGAGCAATTTTCACGTGATCTACCTGTATTTTCAAACCAAGTGAGAACAATGAGGGGGGAATCAGTGAATGGACTGGCTTAATGTCTTTAAGAAATACATGTATTAAAATGAGTGTCAAACAGGTTGGTTCCTAATCAGACGCCGCGTTACGCGGCGTCTGATTAGGATCCAATCTGTTTGCAAATAAACACTGTACTCGTGGTAAGACAGTAAAGGGGATGCGGCTAATATTAAATATCTAACAGTGAGTGATCTTTTAATCTAGCCATTTGAATTACAATGCACTTACCCCGTATTGTTGCATGTCCAATACCTTTTCGTTTGATGGAATAAATTACCTATACTACCATCGAGTGTCCTGCAAATAAATGATCTTGGGTCCAATTTTGGTGGTTAATAGTTTCCAATGAGACCACAGAAGCACTTAACCTTGTACATACCCTCCCTAATCCTTTGTACAATTAGAGTTTAATCATACAATGTTAGCTACTAAACTGCCATGATAGCGACTACTTAACCCTTTACTCCATGACCTGTTTCTGGTATTGAAAATATGTGATCACTTGAAGCAGGTTGAAATTAAAGCAGAATGCGCCTTCTGCTTTACTTTCACACTGCATCAAGCTACCATCTGCTACGAATAGAATATGTTTCTTATGATACATATTCATATTTTTAAATTGGAACTATTTACTTCATTGGAGAAATGAATTAAAGGCGTCATGAATTTTTAAATTGGAATAATTTACTCCAGTTGAGAATAAATTGAAGGCGTAAAATGCGTATCTATGGAGTAATTGTTTAACCCTTTCCCCCATAGAAGCGACTTTTAGCGTATTTAATTTATTCCTCCGCCGAAGAAAACAGTTCCAGTTCATACCCTCATGAACAATTACCATTACACATATTATATATAGCCTAGCAGATTTTAGCTTAAAGCAGGCTGAAAGTAAAGCAGAATGTGCCTTAAGGCACATTCTGCTTTACTTTCAACCTGCTTTAAGTGGTCACCTGTCTTCAAAACTAGAAACAGGCTATGAGGTAAAGGGTTAAGAGGTTTCATCGGCTTGGAATTTTCAAATAAACTGTTGCCATTTTAACCGAAGAAACCTTTTTTCAGCCGATTACCCAACATATACGCATTTTTCTTTCCTCCTCTAAAGAAAATAGTTCCATTTAATACTGTCATGAATATGCATTAAAATATAATTTCTTTGATCCTTGCATATAGTAACTTATATCAGGCTGAATGTAAAACAGAATGTCCCTAATGGGACACTCTTCTTTAATTTAAGACTGCGTTGAACCAACCGTATGTTTTTCAATACTGTAAACAAGCTATTTGGTAAATGTTTTACACAGGTATTATTTGCTTTGAATTGTTCAAGTTACAGTTGAGGCTTTGTGACTAAAGATACAAATGCACTTCCATATGTACGTTTACCATTATGGATCCTTACCCTGATACATGTACCTGTCAAAACAGTTGTAAACATCTAGGCCGATGCGCTGGATGTGTTAACACATTCATCCCAAAAGACGAGTATACTCGTTATTAGGAAAATGTGTCTGAAAAGAGTACATTTGTCCTATGCGAACAATACATACCCTGATGAGAAGGCTCCTGCAGGAGCCATATGATAACTATCTGCACGGTTTGTCATTCTGCAATATATATTTAAAATAAACTCTAAATATTTTTGAATTGACTAGACTAAATTACAAACTGGAATTGTTCGTTTAGAACTTCTGGGGTGAATGAGTTAAATAATGATAATAAACAGCAATATTTTTCCAATTTAAATGTAACAATATGGAGTACACTACGGCTCATTAACCCTTTCCCTTATAGAAGCGACTTTTAGCACATTCATTTTATTCATCCGCTGAAGAAAATAGTTCCAAATTATACCGTAATGAATATGTGTCATATTTAATACTTTCCTTATTCTAGCAGTTAATAGCTTAAAGCAGGCTGAAAGTAAAGCAGAATGCGCCTTAGGGCGCATTCTGCTTTACTTTCAACCTGCTTTAAGTAGTCACATATCTTCAATACTAGTAACAATGCTATCAGGTAAAGAGTTAAGGGTTTTGATTATAACCTTTTGTGGTTGTTTGTGATTACAAATTGGCTCTGGTTATTATTCTCAGGATAATTGAATTTTTTGTTCTAGATTTAGTTTCAGTATTCAATCTCGAAGAAGTGAAATACTTTTTTTTAGATCTAGACCAGGCACCAAATTGTCAACGTTTGATCTACTCTGTATTTCAAAACAGTATGCACTTTCCAAAGTGCATCTAACACGATGAAGGTTAAATGATTTATTTATTGTTTTGAACCCTCTTTAAGGATTAACATTACAGTGAACCTACACTGTACTTGAATTAACCTGTTGCCAAAAACTAAAAAGGAGTCCACGGTCACAGCTTAACCCTTTCACTCTCAATGACGCCTTAAAGCGCTTTTGCAAACAGTTTTGGCTCTAATCAGACGCCACGTGACGTGGCGTCTGATAAGGACCCAAACTATTTGAAACTCTTATCAATAATTATCAAGTCATACAACCTTAAATCTAACTTTGAAACGTGTCTTGCAGACAATAATACTGAAGCAGAAGACCATAAAGCGGTGAGGGGGTAAACATCTCCCGAATAATTTAGTCATGAAAGGGTTAATTAATGCAGACCTAAAAGGTGCTTTGAGCATTTGCCTGTATTTAGAAAGCTAAATGTTCCGATTAGTGCAGGTTTGACTGTAAGTATTTATTACCCTACTTATGTTAAATCACAAAGTATAGATCACTGGTCGATTATTGAAAACATCACAGTGAAAAACACTCAATAGCTGACCTTTAATTTATTGGAGTCATGTTGGTAAAATACAACGTCGCCAGGCTGTGGGAATATTGGATTTTGATATATTAGAGGCAAGACAGAGTGCAATTTTCACTGCTTCCATGTTTGATCCGTTACTTTCTTTCACCCTTTCATTATCAAATTCATCGTGAGATTTTTACCCCTTCACCGCCATATTGTCGTCTGCTTCAATATTGATGTCTGCAATGTCGATTCAAAGTTAGTTTTAAGACAGCATAGCTGGCGAAATTTCAAAACAAGTGGCAAACAGTCTTGATCCTGATCAAACGCTGCGTCACGCGGCGTCTGATCAGGATAAATACTGGTTGCAAATGCGATTTATGAGGTCATTGAGAGTGAAAGGGTTCAAGCGCTTTCGTGGAAGAAAGGATTGTGGGAATAACTCTTTCAACACTAAGTAACTAGTGTGGGTTATTATTTCCCCTTGTGGATCTTTAGATACCAATACATTAAGAACAAGTCAACTTGGAATTATGGGTAGCTTGATGAATATTGGTATAAATTACAAAAAGTGTAGATAGGAGCCCTCTGATCTTGGTCTACACTGTATGAAATGTATTGAGCATATTTGAAACAGGTCCAGCCATGGTGTTGAAAGAGTTTAATTTAAAACTCATTGCTGTTCGTTATCATTTCAGTTACACACTGAATTAACTCCTGAAGAACGACTCCACTACTTTGGAACAGAACTGCTAGAAGATGGTAGGTGCTCTACACAGAATTAAACCATTTATACCTCGAAATGGCAATGAACTCCCGCTCCGAACTTGCTTGAAGATTTCCTTGTAGATATACAAGGATTGTCTAAAGACACTGCATTTCGCCCACACATAAATATAAGTAATATATAATATCAACATTGTAGACCCTGATGAGACGCCGCGTAACGTGGCGTCTCATCAGGATCTACAATATTTGCCAATGTCTACTTTAGTAGTCACTAGGCTTCAATGGGTTAATACTTATACCGACAGCAGACAGCAATTTTAAGCAGGCGATATTGCAGCAGTGAAAGCGTTAGCCTGACATAATTGTATTGAAACGCGTTGTTGTAAGGAGTCGTTGCTCGGGGCCGTTGTAGTTGGGGGGGGGGGGGGGGGGCACTGTAGTCACAAGTGATATTGTCCACTTGGAGTTTTAGGGAACAATGATTTGAGCGAAATTATTAAGTTATGTTCTTTATTAAAATACAAAGACAGGCATTAACATAAATAATCGCTGAACTTTTGAGCAGAAAGTTGTATATACATATATATTATATCTTCTTTACTTAAAAGTATTTTTAGCATGAAACAACATTTAGATTTCAATCTCGAGGAAATCTAAAACAAGCAACATATCGTTGATTGTGTCCATTTGAGTTAACAGCTTAATGCGAGATAAAAAAAAATAAAGCAGAAAAGCTCAAAACGGACTTTCTGTTTTACTCTCGTCTCTCCTTAAGACATCACATATTTTCTGTTTAGCGTTCTTGATAGCGGGACATAATTGTATCTTTGCAGTACCTGCATATGAATACACAGCACCTCAGAAAATAGATCGACGCAGGCGCAGAGAAACAGAAGAGTCAGGCGGGGACCAACTAGAGTATAGCGTCAGCGCTTTTGGAGAATTACTACATCTTATACTAGAAAGAAACAAAGATCTCATATCACCAGGTAGGCATCTTTTCAATGTTATGACATGTCTCAATGGTTATATATTTGTTTCATGTGTTTTAACCCCTTCACTGTCTTATCCCGAAAACAATGATTATTTTCAAACAGTTTGGATCCTGATCAGACGCCGCGTTACGCGGCGTCTGATCAGGATCCAAACTGTTTGACACTCAATTTAATATTTCTGTTTACGATATATATCACAAATTCAACGTAACAGCAGGAGCTTAGTCTCATCGGTGAACCCCTGTGACGGCATGCTAAAATTTGTGACAGATGTCGTCCTCATGAGGGACGGTGTCAAGTCGATATCAAGCCCGCTGTTCTAATCAATGTACATATAGGTGGACTATCTGAAGCTGAGCTGATTATGACATAGATCACACATAACATACGAAAGTTTAAAAAAAATACTGCTATCCTTTGAGAGAAGACAGATAGATGATTCACATATATCTATTTTGTTTCTTCTATAGAAATATACATGCATTTACAATCTTATTTCCAGTATGCGTATCGTATTTAAACACAAACACATCTATTACCTCCCTTTGCCCAATGGTGAATTTGCAAGTTATATTTTCATGTCAAACCTAGCACGGCCTCGTTTATAAATTGAAATGAGCCGCTCCATGAGAAAACCTGCCTTATTGAATCGCAGCATTGTAGATCAAGGCCAGCCGCCGCGTCAAAAACGCGGCGGCTGATCTTGATCTACATTGTTTGACAACCGCAAGCATCGCAAGCACTTTATTTAGCTATAGGTATTATACGGTATTTGGTAGTGTAGTCCAAACTCAGATGCAGAGACTGGGGTGGTAACGGTACTTGTTCTTTACAATGTTGCAATGCAATAAGGCAGATTTTGTCATTGCACCCCTCAAATGTATCATTCAACACAGAAACCAATGTTAGGCTGAGTTGATCCTTTACGACAACGGGTTGATCTTCAAAGAATGCAAGTGGAATAAGTCGTGCTTATCTTATAATGGATATTGGAAGCTAATAAGAACCGAACATTTATTTCGGAGAAAGCAAGCTTTTCTAATAAGGATTTGTGGAATAGCTGATGTTTGTCTATACATGTTGTTTTATGCAGTATTTAACATTACTGCAAAACGGCTACAGCTTCAAATGCGCTTTAATCTTATACTTATGTACAGGTTGCATTGTCCAGAGATTTAAAGGAAATGGTACCCGAAAGTTGACACCCTGTTCTACAACAGAGGTAGACTGTTTCTATAGCGGACATACAAACAACAACAGCGACACCTGGGTAGCAGCGACCGTTTGTGGAGGAATGGTAACTCTTACTATACAGTCATAACCATGCCATTAAAACGTGTGGTCATGTTTAACAATTCGAATCACAAACATTTATGCATGAATGAGTTTATAATGTAAGTAATTCACAACACTTATTAATTATACTTACTACCATAACAATTGTAAAATTTGGGATATCCTGTATATAATATATGCTGTAATTTCCCTAGAATATGCTTGTATCATATAGTAATTTGCTCAAAAGGGCAACATTGAATGGCAAACGGTATAGACCCTGATCAGACTGTATACCATTTTAATTCGTTTCCAAGAACACTTGTTTACAAAACATTGCCATTTAGCAAACAATGACAATGTTTAGCCGACCCGAAAAGGTGACCATATTGTATCTGACAATGAAACATGTGAATCTTCTGCGTACCGTGTTAGTTCATAGTCACGGTTAACTTTTAAGTAGTGAGGATATTTCTTTTTAGTACACTATTTTACTTATTTAGTGAAATTACTTACCTGCTTTTTAACTACAGCATGGCGTAATTGGTCTCGGTGAGAGGGCGCTGGTAATTCAGCCAATCAAAGACAAGCATTTGACACGTGCCAAACGGGAAACCAGCCTTGAGAACCCACATATCATCTATGAGTACAAGCATGCAAAACGATCATGTTCCAAACACGGTATACCCCGGCTTACATTATTGAACAAAATAACCCTTTGTCCATAATTAGCAATTTCTCATACAATTTTCAGATTTCATGTTTAGATGTACATGTGCATTTAATAGGTGCATTTACATAAGTACCAGACAGAATATGTAAAGTAATAATTTGTTATAGCTATTTATTTCTGGAGAAAGAAAAACTACATGCACATTATTATTGCAATTGCAATTGTCCAAGATTTGACAATTGTTTGGCAAATTGATTTGGAATATGATTTTGACGTTTTTCAAATTAAAGAGGATACATGTTATGAATCGTGAAGGAGCGCCCCTTTTTGGGACAGGTTATCTGATTTAGTACATGTTATTTACAATCATCTTGTGTAAAACGGTTACCAAAAAGCATATGAATTATTCGTCTTTAATTTATATCTCAGATGCATGTAGGGCACAATTAAAGGAGATATTTCCTATAGGTGCTTTCTGCTTTACTTTTGTCAAACATTGAGGTGACAACTGCCTCAAGATAAATATATAGAATAGAGAAGACGTTGTTCTTTCCCTTTATAACGGTTGTGCTAAAACCATTTATTCATTACAAACAGTTTGGAGCCAGATCAGACGCCGGGTAACCCGGTGTTTGATCAGGCTAAAACTGTTTGCAACTCAGAACAAACTAAATCGTCAACATTTTCATGAGCTTGTAATTTTCTACATTGTATTGCATTGTGTTCGCGTTTCGTTTAGTTTAAACGAGACAGAATACCGTATTATCTACTGTGCTTCTTCCAAAAGTAGATGCTTAACCCTTATCCTGCGGTGATGTCGTCTGCTTCGAAATTATCGTCTGCAAAGTTTGTTAAATTATGATTTATACATTTTTTAAGTAAAGAAACCTAAAAAAGAGTGTCAAACAGTTTGGATCCAGATCAGACGCCGCGTTACGCGGTGCCTGATCTGGATCTAAACTGTTGCAAAAATCAATAAAGTCGCGAACAGCAGGCAAAGGGTTAAAACAATATTAGACTGTATTTTTTACGTTCTTACTTTTAAGATGACTTCAATAGCGTTACAAGCACGAGCATCAACAGAAGAAGACTAAGAAGGAGTGCAGCAAGGAGGTATATTGAGACGGCTGTTGTTGCCGATAAATCAGTGCACGACTTTCATGGCAAAGAAACAGAGAGTGTTATAAAGGCTATCATGAACGTGGTGAGTTGATGTACCCTTTTTAGGAAAATATCGGTTAACACCTCCCCCCACCATCATATTAGATATTAGTTAAAATTAGTTAAATTATAAAAACCACGTGACAGTAATTACTTATATTCTTTCATTGTACCTCATATATTCTATGTTATGTAGAATTCGAGAAAATAAAAGTTCTGTTCTGTTCTGTTCTTATGTGCACGCTTGGCATTTTTCAAACCGCTGTTGGCAGTTTTTGTCTATATTTTTAACATGCAAAACATTTATCTGGGATGGGTTATTTTGCAATCATAAAATTGGTTTTTGAATTAAAAAAACCCAGATTATTACGTTATAAGGCCAGTGAAAGTAGTGGTATTGAGTAATGCTCAGGGCTTCCATAGCAATACTAAAAGGACGAACATTTATAGTGATAAAGAAAATAACAAATTAAAAACAAAACAAAGAGAAGCAAAAAATAAATAAATAAAATAACTCAACAAAAAACACAACCCAACAACATTTATATAAAATCATTTACTACTTCTTCAAGCAACCCTTTACCCCATAGCCCGTTTCTAGTATTGATAGGTGACTACTTAAAGCAGGTAAGAAAAAACCTGAATGCGCCTTATGGCGCATTCTGCTTTACTTCCATCCTGCTTTAAGCTACCATCTGCTAGAATATAGAAACAATTTATTATAGTACAAAATCACGACTGTATGCATTGGAACTATTTTCTTCAGTGGAGGAATAAATCAAATGCGCTTAAAGGCATTTCTATTGAGGAAATTTTCTTTTTTCACCTGTTGAGCAACTGGCTGACTTATTTGCAGGTGGCACAGCGTTTACTGGACAGCACTCTCGGCACACAACTGTATATAACCATCAACAAAATCATGATACTGGAGGAGCAAGAAGTGGTAAGAACTTGACACATTCAACCCTGGCGACGACTATACTCGCCACTAACAAAAAGTTTACCTTTGAAGAGCACACTTGTCCTATGCAATCAGTGTAAACCCTGGTCAGAGGGCTCCTGACCAGGGTATGCACTGTCTGCCATTTTGCAATATATTGTAAATACAACCCTAAATGTGAAAAATGGACTTTACTAAATTGGGAATTGGATTAGTCCTTTAAAAGTTTCAAGATTTAATGGGTTGTTATGCATGCACACAAGGTCCAACAAAGTACACTCTATCTGCATTGCGGATTAGGTTTTATCTTTATCACACACGTGTTTGTACATTTGATAGTGAAATGTATATTAATATTTCTTGTCACTCCGTATTGAAATATATATTTACCCGCGCATGTAATAGAACCAAATGTTCAAAACAAACATTCTGATCAGGGTCTGCACTGTTTGTCAGTTATTTTGCTATAAATTTATAAAAACAAATAACATCCCTTAATAAAAAGAACGGGCTTGTCATATTGGCAACAGCAGTCACTTTTTGGGTTGTCTTACCATAGTCGAAACTTGCTAAGTCGAACTTACCCGTATTTCAAAGTTAAAACGTGACTTATCCACTCTTTTTTTTACTTTCAAATACGAATAATTATGTTCGACTTAAGCGAAATCAAGTTATCAAAATCTAACTTAGGAAAACCGTATGATTCCGACTAAAGCGAGTTCGATGTATCGAATTTTAACTTCAACGACTTCGACATATTGAATTTCGACTGTATTTTGGTTTGTATTAAACTGTTTTGTTTAGGATAGTCTCCAAATCGTGTCAAACTCTGCTACTACAGTTGTATATTTGTTTGTATTGAACTATATATTGGTTTGTATTGAACTGGTTTGTGTAGGATAGTCTCTAGATCGTGTCCAAATCTGCTACTGCAGTTGTTTATTGGTTTGTATTGAACTATATATTGGTTTGTATTGAACTGTTTTGTGTAGGATAGTCTCCAGATCGTGTCCAAATCTGCTACTGCAGTTGTTTATTGGTTTGTATTGAACTATATATTGGTTTGTATTGAACTGTTTTGTGTAGGATAGTCTCCAGACCGTGTCCAAATCTGCTACTGCAGTTGTTTATTGGTTTGTATTGAACTATATATTGGTTTGTATTGAACTGGTTTGTGTAGGATAGTCTCTAGATCGTGTCCAAATCTGCTACTGCAGTTGTTTATTGGTTTGTATTGAACTATATATTGGTTTGTATTGAACTGTTTTGTGTAGGATAGTCTCCAGATCGTGTCCAAATCTGCTACTGCAGTTGTTTATTGGTTTGTATTGAACTATATATTGGTTTGTATTGAACTGTTTTGTGTAGGATAGTCTCCAGACCGTGTCCAAATCTGCTACTGCAGTTGTTTATTGGTTTGTATTGAACTATATATTGGTTTGTATTGAACTGGTTTGTGTAGGATAGTCTCTAGATCGTGTCCAAATCTGCTACTGCAGTTGTTTATTGGTTTGTATTGAACTATATATTGGTTTGTATTGAACTGTTTTGTGTAGGATAGTCTCCAGACCGTGTGCAAATCTGCTACTGCAGTTGTTTATTGGTTTGTATTGAACTATATATTGGTTTGTATTGAACTGTTTTGTGTAGGATAGTCTCCAGATCGTGTCCAAATCTGCTACTGCAGTTGTATATTTGTTTGTATTGAACTATTTGTATATTGGTTTGTATTGAACTGTTTTGTGTAGGATAGTCTCCAGACCGTGTCCAACTCTGATACTACAGTTGTATATTGGTTTGTATTGAACTATATATTGGTTTGTATTGAACTGTTTTGTGTAGGATAGTCTCCAGATCGTGTCCAACTCTGATACTACAGTTGTATATTGGTTTGTATTGAACTGTATATTGGTTTGTATTGAATTGTTTTGTGTAGGATGGTCTCCAGATCATGTCCAACTCTGATACTACAGTTGTATATTTGTTTGTATTGAACTATATATTGGTTAGTATTGAACTGGTGTGTGTAGGATGGTCTCCAGATCATGTCCAACTCTGCTACTACAGTTGTATATTGGTTTGTATTGAACTATATATTGGTTTGTATTGAACTGTTTTGTGTAGGATGGTCTCCAGATCGTGTCCAACTCTGCTACTACACTGACCAGTCTGTGCCAATGGCAGACTAGCTGGAACCCTGCAGATGATTCCGACCCCGAACACGCCGACTACGTTCTCCTTCTCACAAAGTACGTTTAAATCTTTCTCTCTAACACGTTGAAGCAGTTTCACACCAATGAATTGAACCCCTCACCCCGAAGTTGCTCTTTACAAACAGTTTGAATCTTGATCATAACGCGGAGTCTGAGCATTATCCAAATTGTTTGACACTCATTTCAATATTTCTTACGTTAGAATACCTAAATTTTAAATTGAAAAACAAGCAAACGAAAGTTGCTTAAAATTGATGACGTCATGGCTTGTGCAAAGAAAGTTCAAACTTTTCATAACATCTAACACCTTGAAGCAGCTTTAGAACAAAGAAGTAACCTCATAACTGTCTAACCCCGAGTCCAATGGATATTTACAAACAGTTTAGATCTTGATCAAGGTCCAAACTGTTTGGCACTCATTTCAATAACTCTTAAGTTAAAATAGATATCTATTTAGAATTCAAATTTGAAAAATAAAAGCAGACGACAAACTGTTCCTGTCATTCGGCTGCGACAATCGGATTTTTACGACATCTACTTCGAAGATACAATGTCAGTATGTTCGGAATTTAAATATTTCCTTATGTACAACTCTAAATGTTTTTGAAGTTGTCATTTTCATTTGATATTTATGCATTTTGTGTTTTGAAAACTTAACTATATAAAATTGCTTCTCTAAAGTTTCAAACCATGCAATTTGGCATCAAATTCTGTCAAAGTTAACAAAATGGTAGATATACAGTCGAAACTCGATACTTCAAACTCGCGTTAGTTCGAACCTATCCATATTTCAAAGTTAAAACGGTGCTAAATATGGAAATGGTCGGCTTAACTCTTTCTTCCCTGAAACATTAAATGGACAATTCCAGTTTCCAATTTAGTCTAGTCCATTTCTGACTTTTAAGGGTTGTTTGTGTCAATGTTTGGCATTACGACAAACCGTCAGTGAAGATCCTGATCAGAGGGCTCCTTTCGGAGCCCTCTGATCTGGGTCTTCACTGTTTGCACAGGACAAGTGTACTATTCACATGTACACTGTTTGAAAATGACGCCAATATGCGGGAATAGGGTCCAAAGGGTTAAGCGAGATCGACTTATCGAAATTCAACAATGAAATCCTTGTTTGATCGATTTAAGCGAGTTCGAAATCTTGAGTTTCGACAGTATCTAGTAAAGTATAAGTTTAATTTAGATCTGGGCCCTTTTCATAAAACTTCTTACGACAAATGTTGTCGTAAGTCAAATCTTTAAAATAAATTTAATTTCTGATTTATCAAGTGACTGTCTTGTGAAATCTTTTTGGAATCGCCTTGAAAAGACGATTCCAAAAAGATGTCACAAGACAGGATTAGATGGAGCAATAAATAATAATTGAGACTTTTATGATCTGACTTACGACAATATTTGTCGTACGAAGCTTTATGAAACGGGTCCCAGGTATTCAATGAGTTAACATCATAAAACATTTATACAATCTTATGAATGTCGTTATATCACGTGGTTCAATTGTTGCTCTTCAGGAAGGACTTGGCATTCAACGGAAATAAAGCCAACAGCGGGCTAGCGCGCATGGGCATGTGCGGACGGACTGGCGGATGTTCCGTTAACGAAGATGCGGGACTTGGCGCGGGACTCACAATTGCCCATGAAACTGGACATGTGTGAGTAAATCTGTATTATTTCTTGAATAACATGAAAAGAACGACACTGAAACAAATAAAAGGATTACGTTTATTCAATAAATTCTATTTTATTCTTGGATAGTTACAATTGTTATTTAGATACACGGAAATGTATACAATTTATGTTACAGTCAATCTGTGTAATCAGTCATATCATGAAATGACTAGTCAATGACGCTTTCAGATAATCCTTTTATAATTCATTTAAGAAATGAACTAATTATTACGGCGTGCAAACGAAATAAACGACAGAAAATTATCGGCAAATACCATGAATCGCGCTATATTTACAATGATTTTACCGTAATTTCTAATACTAGATTAACATTTTGTTAGTATGCATGTATGTTTAATCCATATTAGAGGTTGATAACACGAATAATGTGTACCCTATAAGGAACAACCATGACCGAATTACTGAAGATGTGTACATTCGAAAGCAAAAGAAATAAGTTCCATTGTTTACATTCTAAGGTCAACAACTTTGACAGATTTGCGCGAAATGCCGATTTGACGTCATTTGGAAATGACGTCATTTTTAAAGAAGGATAACTTATTCGGATTTTTTTGTCATAAAGAAACGCAGATCGCTGATGCTTATTAAGTAGATCTATGTCAATTTTCTTGCAATTTATCTCATTAATAAAGAAGAATTTTAGTCGGGAATCGTGAATCCACATTTTTCCATTATTTAAGCACCAAATCATGTGGTGTGACTACTTATCAAATTCGTCTTTAAGAGACTATTCTAATTAGTAGTAACACCACAGTGTTTAGTACAGAATTAAAGATTTTGGTTTTTGATATACCTTTTTTAAACATTTTTTGTTTATTACTGCACAAAAGTCTATGCTGTTACTACAACGAATGATATCTTCCGGTGATTCTAAGGAGTAGTCACATCATGGGAGCCATGTCATTAGTTGGTTTTACACAAGGGATATGAAACCCATGTGCAATATTCTATATATTATATATGTATTTCTCCTCTTAATAAAACTACATGCGTAATTTTAGATAAGTGAGCATTTATATGTACAACGATCCAGTTCGTGAATATTCACAATACAAAAATTGGTTGTTCGTCACAAGAACCTGGAATACATACACATTGCCAGCTGGCGATGCAGTACAGAGCGATGTACAGTAAAACCTCTCTATTACGACCACTAAAACGAACGCTTATTGATTGTATAAAAGACATGTGACTGCTTAAAGCAAGATGACAGTAAAACAGAAAGCTCCTGTAGGAGCTTTCTGTTTTACTGTCACCTTGCTTTAAGCAGTCACCTGTCGTAAACATCTTATAATTAACACAATTTAGTGGTCGTATTAGAGGGGTCCTACTGTATTTAGCTCGAGACGTTCTCGGCGGAAACAGCCGATCTGTCAAGCGCCTTGGCGCGATTCTGATAGGCAGTTTCCGCAAAAAACGTCGAGGGCTGAATACAACGCCCTATACATAGCACACTGTCAATTTGTGATGTGTTTATTATATGCCTTCATTATACACCACCAAAGTCAAACTAGGTGTTTAATCATTTTAGGTTCTATATCTAGAAAAAAAGGATATCTGAAGCAGAACAAGAATTGTTTTATGCCAGAAAATATGATATACAAACTGTAAAATACAAGGAATAAGATACAGACTTCTGTATCTTTCTGAACATATGCACGGAGAAAAGATCGACATCACAGGAATGCATAGAATAACCTTGTATATCGTAGATTTCACTTGAATATTAGATGTGCTACCATAAGTCCACACTGACACAAATGTACTGATACAATAATAAAAGAAATAAAAGAAACAAATTAACCATGTCGGCGCCAAATTAATCGTGAGGCTTTCACCCCTTCAGCGCTTTATTGGTGTCTGCTTAATTACTGTTGTCTTCAAGAACGTTACAAAGTTACAAAATTAGATTTAAGGTAGGATGCCTTAAGAAAAGCGACACGACTGTCAAACAGTTTGGATCCTGACCAGATGCGGCGTTACGCGGCGTCTGATCTGGATCCAAACTGTTTGACATTCGTGTCGCTTTTCGTAAGGCATCCAACCTTAAATCTAATTTTGTAACGACTCTGCAACCTGGAGTCAGCTGGTGGAAATTTCATGCCTTACGTTCATCCATCTTTAGGCAGCTACTTAACGTCTACAGTTATATGGTCGTAATAGCGTGAACTTACTGTAGCAGGTAGGGTACGCTACAGTGTCGACAAGTGTACTCTGTAAACCTTCACAGTGCTCTTATCGTAATCTCCAATATAAAGGTTGCCCTCCGTTTCATCGTAACTAATGCTTCCAGAGAACCTAAGCCCGGCAGCTTTTGGCAGAATAACTTTTATCTTTCTGCAATCTGGAGTCAGCTGGTGGAGATTGTCGGAACCATAGCCGCAAACGTAAACCATGCCTGAACTGTCAACCACGGCCTGATAAGGGTGTGTCAGTTCACCGTTTTTGTACTTTGCTACAACAGAGCCGTCAAAGCTGAGACACACGACGTCATCGCTTCGGTAATTCGAAACATACATTACATCATGTTCAGTGTTGATAGTCACATAGTAAGGATCATTAAACAGCTGTCGTCCACTGCTGTCTGTTTCTATACTCCTGAGCACGGTCCCCTGTAAGTCCATTAGCTCGACTTTGTTTGGACTGTCGAACGTTACTATCAGTTTCCCATCGTGGTACGCTACACCGTGGCATGGTCCATTTACTGAAAGTTCTCTGTCCACACTCAGGGATGGGTCTACTCTAACAAACACGACTTTTTTATCGTCAGGAACAGTGACGGCCACTGTATTGTTTGTTACCTTAGCAACACTTCGCGGAGAGTTTGAAAGTGTCATATCTGAAACAATTTTCTGTTGTTTTGTATTGACAAGTTTCACATTCTTGTTAATATTGTCAACAAGAACGAGTTGGTTGTTCGGCATAAGAACTGAACAAACAATGCGGCAGTCAGCAGTGTCCTTGGAAGTTTTCACATTGATATCAGCAACAAAGTCAACCTTGTCAACAGCATTCTTTGTTAGAAGTTTTCCAAGTCCCCAAGGGCCTTTTAGTGTTTCCGCTAGATCAGCGTTACTTACATATTTCAAATATCTAACGTCTTTGTCACTTTCAATGGAATTCAGCTCATTCTCTAAAGAAAGTAGCTTGTCTGTGCCTTTAGTAACTGCAATATACAGATCAATGTGTTGGTTCGTGTTTTGTAGAACGTCAAGTTCATTAGCAGCGGTCTGTTGAGCTTCTTGTATTTCCGTACACCTTCTGACGATCTCGTCCATCTTTGCTATTTGTTGTTTCTTAAATGACTCGGCCTTCTCAGTTATCTCTTTCTCTAGCTTGTCGATCGCATCAAGTATGGTGGCTTTAAATTCTTTGAAAACTGACATTTCCTCGGAGTGACCGTTTCTAGAAGCGCTGATATTACGTTTGGCTTCACCAAGAAGTCCAGTCGATCTCTTCGCAATGCTTTCCAACTTCAATAAGCACTGTTTCATCTCCTCCGAACTAGCAAACGACTTGGAGACCTCTGGAATATGTATCGCGTCTTTGCAGGTTTTCTGGTGTTGATAGAAGCAAACATCACACCCAAAGAAAGCATGTGTCTTGCAATGGTACTCTATAGATCGTTCGTCATGGTTTGGACATTTGTTCCTTCCATCTGTAAATATATCCTTAAGCATCTGTTCCTTGTCGATTAAAACGTGTTTAGTTTGGGTTAGCCTCTTATGATACTCAAAACACTCGGCACAAAGATATTCCTTACACGTCTTACACAACCCCACTGCTACATGTCTCTCTCCTGCATTATGACAAGGGGAGCAAAACAATTCATTTCCATGTT
Organism: Gari tellinella; assembly: GCA_922989275.2. NCBI lineage: Eukaryota > Metazoa > Mollusca > Bivalvia > Cardiida > Psammobiidae > Gari > Gari tellinella. The sequence goes on along the minus strand of OV277865.1, from coordinate 75,978,019 downwards.
CAGCATCTGCCCATTCCGAACTATTCGTTTCTTTACATGTGGCCATTGTACTATCTCAAAGCAGTAACATGACTGTAGACTTATATCAAATACGACTACTTTGTAATCCACCTCAATAGTACTGATAACGATTTCATGTATAGTTCATACGTTACATCTCGTGCCTGGCTGAAACAGTTATCTATATTGTTGATACATATTTCTTCAAATGTCTAACAAGTCTGTGTTACGTTATAGTACTGTTTTCTCAATGCGCTTACAGGACCAGTCTATGATAGAACCTATCAAGCATTAAGTTAATCCCTTCAATGCCATACTCCGAGAAAAATTGTTATTTGCAAACTGTTTTGATCCTGATCAAACGCCGCGTAAAGCGGCGTTTGATCCGGATCCAAACTGTTTGACAATCATTTCAAACAATATTAGGTCATAATACCTAAAATTTAGATTTGAGAACTAAAAGCAGACGACAATTGTTTTTAATCGACAACGTCATGCCAGGGAAGGGGTTATTATAACTTAACCTGCCAAACGCAATGCATGATGGGACTGTGTACCGATAATGAAACTCGTCCTAATCAAGCTCGAAAAGCCTATAAATAACACTAGTACTTGCATACAGTTTCGATCCCGTTCAGACCTCGTGAAACAACTGTCTCACCAGGATCAAAAACATTTTCGACATGCTTTTAGAGTATTTCCTTAAGATGTTTAAAGTCTAACCTTGGAAATTAACAGCAGACGGCAATTTGCAAATGAGTCAAAGAAGTACATGTGATAATAATAAAAATAGACACCGGTCATGTTCTCGGGGAATAGATACATGTATTAGCCTTTTAAACGCTGTGGACGAATTTGTGACCACTCTTTGGAACAGTTTAGATCAAATGAAACGCCAGTGTCTCTTCTGGACTCGAGCTGTTTGAAAATCTTAACTACATTCTCGAAACTCGATAATTCGGGAATCGCGTTAGTTCAAACATACCCATATTTCAAAGTTAAAACGTGGCTTAGCCACGTTTAACTTTGAAATACGGGTTTGTTCGACTTAAGTGAGATCGACTTATCGAACATCAAATTATGAAATGCTGGTACGGTCGATTTAAGCGAGTTCGAAGTGTCTAATTTCGACTGTATTTCTTACAATGTGCAGATAAATCCACCCTGACATTTGTTGTAGACGACGTTCCATTTACGCCCAGTGGATTCTTCCATGCTTTTATGTTGGATTAATCAATTTGTTAATCTAATGGGTGTCTGGTCTAAACTTTCATGTTCGTTTTGTTTAATATTGAAATTCCTATCAGCAAACAGTGTAGACTCTGATCAGACGCCGCATTATGCGGCATCTGATCAGAATCTACACTGATTGTCAATGTCCCAGTTATGGTATCATGGGAACAAATTGAATAGCATGCAGAAGGTTAGATAGTGTGCCTCGTTAAAAACTACGTGCGGAAATAACTGATGGGTTGTAAAAATGTGCAACCCTTGAAACAAAAATCCAAGTTTGGACAAACAAAATAAGACGAAGACTGAATATATATTTATTATTTGAATATTTTTTCAAGGTTTAATGAAGGCATTTGGTTATCACTCATTGGGTACACTAAGTTCAGTAGTTTCGGTAAAGAACATCTGTCCGCGTATTATTCACATGTACATTGCTTATAAAGGACGTACACGTAAATATGTTACAGTCAATCTGTGTAATCAGTAATTTCACAAAATGACTAGCCAATCCGTAAAATGACCCTTCCCTCATGGTTTGTTAATTATTATAAACAATTTATGATGATATACAATTATATTTTGTGAAAATATTTCATGCATATATATTACATTTATTGTTCATCTTAATACAGTCAATTTGTGAAATAATGTTTATAACTTTGAATGCTGTAAATATGAAATACATGTAATGTTATAATTTTTATGTAATGTCACATGCTTTATTTTGTATTTTTGAAGCTAAAAAATTAATTTAACAGATTAAGTGATATTTTAGTGAGATTTTGGTGGTTTGTTCATGCATTCTTTGACCTGATAAAAATGGATTTGTTTAACATCATAAATAGTGTCATTAAAGGTCTATGTTAAAAGGTCATTTTACAGATTGACTAGTCATTTCGTGAAATGACTTATTGCACAGCTTAACTGTAATATTATAACTCTGTATGTGTCAAATTTGATATATTTATTATTATTTGTACGGCCTTGCTGTACAATATCAATTTTATTGCGTCATGGTAGAGTGCATGCTTGCGATACTGGCGACTCGGGTTAAATCTAGGATAGGAGCGAGTGTTAATTAAAAGAACAACCGGTTACCGTTGGCACCGAACGAGGGATTGGGACTGAATTTGCTCCAAGTTCGATCCCTAGTCGTTCTCTTTACCTATAGCCATTCAGGGCGAATTTCAACTTAATGGGGAAGTATGTCACAGTGTGTAGGTCTATCATCACTTGTACGGCACTGCTGTACAAGTGCGATTTTATGGCGACGTGGTAGAGTGCATGAATACGAATCTGGTGACCAGGGTTCAATCCCGCGTGGGAGCGGGTATGTTTCTCTAAAAGAACACCGGTTACCTATGTTAACCTTAACACATGGCGAGGGTGGAAGCTAAGGCGTTCCATATACACTCGTTCAAGCCTTATATGCATAATTGATACAGATTGAAAATTGCCCAAATATTATGACCAAGTCAGCCACGGCGTCAGATCCGGGTGTATATAATATATCATCCATACACAGAGCTACGGACAAGAGAGGGAGTTAACTATCCATTTTAAAAAATTACTATATATTTTTTAAACCAAAATCCTATGGTGTCACTACTCATTAGAATCGTCTCTTCGAGACGATTCTAATGAGTAGTGACACCATAGGATTTAGTATAGACATACAGATTTTATATTTTTAGATACCTCCCTTATTTGGAGCATTGTATACACCGAACTGAGAATATCGGGTCTAAGTTGTATCTACACTGTGTGTAATATCTAACAGTGTTATGTTGCTCATTACCAGATTCATGATGAAAGGGGAGTTAACAGATCTCCAGATATGAGGGAGTAAACAGAACAAATCCAAAATATTCTCACTCATTTCAGTGCCACATCCTATAATGTTACTTACTACTCATTAGAATGGTCTCGAAGAGAGGCTTTTAATGGGTAGTGACAACACGGGGTTTAACGCAGAAATACAGATTTCAGTTTTTGAACACCCCCATTTGAGGTTCGGTGTTAAATGAACAATCCAACGTATTTTCGTTTATGTCTGCCCCAAAGTTTGTAGAAAGAATGGCGTCTAACATGTGACTCTAATGAGTAGTCACATCAAATAATCCCTGTCATTATTTTTGCTTTACACAGGAGCTGTTGGATATATGTGCAATATTTTACATAATAATTGTATTTTTCTCCTCTTAATAGTTTAAACATACTTTATTTCCAAAATTTCAACATGAAAATGGGGTTCTCCTCTTAATAACACTACGTGCGTAAATTATGGTTCTTACGCATTTATATGCACAATATTAATCCAGCTCCTGCATGTTCACAATATAAAACGTGTCTGTACGTCACATGGACCTGGAATACACTTACACTTACACTTGTATATCTTACTGTACAGATATAGTGGAAAAACTCAAAATCACAGGAATGCATACAATAAACTTGTATATCGAAAATTGCAGTTGTATAGGTAGTGCTACCTTATGTCCAACTTTTTCATGTCTTCGATATTGTCTGCTTAAAATTGACGTCTGCTGTTTTTCTCAAAGTTACATAATAGACATTGTGACAGAATTTCTTTTTATTTACGAGTCACCGTGAAACAGCCTCAATCCAGATCAGACGCCGCGTTACGCGGCGTCTGATCTGGATTCAAGCTGTTTGCAAAGGTAAGTCAATTCCCTCCCTATAACGACTCCCTCCGAACAACGCACACATGTGTTGTCTCCCATGTGGTGTCGTTGTAGAGAGGGAGCGATGTACTACGAAATAAATGCATATTTATAATTGGAATAATCGACGACTGCCTGAAGCAGATTGAAAGTAAAGCGGAAAGTTCCTATAGATTTTCTGCCGTGTCATCCACGTTAAGGCAGCTACTTAAATTCCCAAGTTATATATCATAATAGCGTGGATAAACATGTACTGCAGCAGGTAGGGTATACTACAGTGTCGACAAGTGCACTCTGTAAACCTTCATATTATTATTGTTTCCTCCAATATAAAGTCTGTCCTCTGTTTCTTCGTAAGTGATACTTCCACTGAAACTAAACCCGCTTGGTTTAGTCAGAAGAATGTTCACCTTCCTGCAATCTGGAGTCAGCTGGTGAAGTTTGTCGTTACCATAGCTGCAAACGTAAACCATGCCTGAACTGTCAACAACGGCCTGATAAGGACAACTCAGTTCATCATCTGTGTACCTTGCTACAACAGAGCCGCCAAATCTGAGACACACGACGATATTGCTTGAATAATTCGAAACATACATTAGATCATGCTCAGTGTTGACAGTCACATAGTAAGGACTATTAAACAGCTTTCGTCCACTGCTGTCTGTTTCAATACTCCGGATCACGGTCCCCTGTAAGTCCATTAACTCGACTTTGTCTGGACTGTTGAACGTCACTATCAGTTTTCCGTCGTGGTACGCTACACCTTGGCATTGTCCATTTACTACAAGTTCTCTGTCAACACTCAGGGACGGGTCTACTCTAACAAACACGACCTTTTTATCGTCAGGAACAGTGACGGCCACTGTATTGTTTGTTACCTTAGCAACACTTCGTGGAGAGTTTGAAAGTGTCATTTCTGAAACCATCTTCTGTTGTTTTGTATTGACCAGTTTCACATTCTTGTTAGTTTCGTCAACGAGAACGAGTTGGTTGTTCGGCATAAGAACTGAACAAACAATGCGACAGTTAGCAGTGTCCTTGGAAGTTTTCACATTGATATCAGCCACAAAGTCAACCTTGTCAACAGCATTCTTTGTAAGAAGTTTTCCAAGTCCCCAAGGGCCTTTTAGTGTTTCGGCTAGATCAGTGTTACTTACAAATTTCAAATATCTAACGTCTTTGTCACTTTCTATGGATTTCAGTTCATTCTCTAAAGAAAGTAGCTTGTCTGAAGCTTTAGTAACTGCAATATACAGATCAATGTGTTGGTTCGTGTTTTGGAGAACGTCAAGTACATTAGCAGCGGTCTGTTGAGCTTCTTGTACCGCCATACATCTTCTGACAATCTCGTTCATCTTTGCTATTTGTTGTTTCTTGAACGACTCGGCCTTCTCCGTCATTTCTTTCTCTAGCTTGTCGATCGCATTAAGAATACTGGCTTTAAATGTTTTGAAAACTGACATTACCTCGGAGTGACAGTTTCCCGTAGACGTGATATTACGTCTGGCTTCACCAAGAAGTTCAGTCGATCTCTTCGCAATGTTTTCCAACTTCAATAAGTACTGTTTCATCTCCTCCGAACTGGCAAACGTCTCGGAGACCTCTGGAATATGTATCGCGCCTTTGCAGGTTTTCTGGTGTTGATAGAAGCAAACATCACATCCAAAGAAAGCATCTTTCTTGCAATTATACTCTATTGATCGTTCGTCATGGTTTGGACATATGTTCCTTCCATGTGTAGATATATCCTTAACCATATTTTCCTTGTCGAGCAAAACGTGTTTAGTTTGAGTTAGCTTTTTATGATACTTAAAACATTCTGCACAGAGAAATTCCTTACACGTCTTACAAAAACCCACCGCTACAAGTCTCTCTCCGTCATTTTGGCAAGGCGAACAGAACAATTCACTTCCATTGTCAGCATCTGCCCCTTCCGAGCTATTCGTTTCTTTGGAAGTAGCCATTGTACTATCTTAAAGCAGTAAAATGACTGTAAGCTTATATCTAATACGACTACTTTGTAATCCACCTCGATACATGTAATACTGATAACGATTTCATGTATAGTCCATACGTTACATCACGTGCTTGGCTGAAACAGTTATCTAAACATTTGATATATTGTTGATACATATTTCTTCAAATCTAATGTCTACCAAGTCTGTTACGACAAGCACTATTTTCTCAATGCGCATGCGCAGTCTATGATAGAACCTATCAAGCATTAAGTTAATCCCTTCACTACCTTACCCAGAGACAAACTGTTATTTGCAAACTGTTTGGATCCTTATCAAACGCCGCGTAAAGCGGCATTTGATCCGGATCCAAACTGTTTGACACTCATTTCAAACATTCTTAGGTGATAATACCTAAAATTTAGATTTGAGAAATAAAAGCAGACGACAATTGTTTTAAATCGACAGTGTCATGGCAGGGAAGGGGTTATTTTAACTTAACCTGCCAAGCGCAATGCATACTGGGTCTGTCTACCGATTATATTACTCTTCTTAATCAAGCATGAAAGGTCCCAAATAACACTTGTATTTGCAAACAGTTTCTGATCCCGATCAGACCTCGTGTAACAATATTCTCATCAGGATCAAAACATTTTTGACATGCTTTAAGAGTATTTCTTCAAGTCTAATTTTGAAAAAATAACAGCAGACGACAATGTTAAAATTTATCTAGGAAGTACATGAGATAATGATAAAAATAGACGCCGGGTATGTTCTCGGGGAATAGAAACATGTTACTTGTAGCTGTATTTTTATGCCATGTTCTCGGGGAATAGATACATGTATTAGCCTTTTAAACGCTGTGGACGAATTTGTGATCATTCTTTGGAACAGTTTATATCAAATGAAACGCCAGTGTCTCTACTCGAGCTGTTTGAAAATCTTAACTACACTCTCGAAACTCGATAATTCGGGAATCGCGTTAGTTCAAACATACCCATATTTCAAAGTTAAAACGTGGCTTAGCCACGTTTAACTTTGAAATACGGGTTTGTTCGACTTAAGTGAGATCGACGTATCGAACATCAAATTATGAAATGCTGGTACGGTCGATTTAAGCGAGTTCGAAGTGTCTAATTTCGACTGTATTTCTTACAATGTGCAGATAAATCCACCCTGACATTTGTTGTAGACGACGTTCCATTTACGCCCAGTGGATTCTTCCATGCTTTTATGTTGGATTAATCAATTTGTTAATCTAATGGGTGTCTGGTCTAAATTTTCATGTTCGTTTTGTTTTATATTTAAATTCCTATCAGCAAACATTGTAGACTCTGATCAGACGCCGCATTATGCGGCGTCTGATCAGAATCTACAACTGTTTGTCAATGTCCCAAATATGGTATCATGGGAACAAATTGAATAGCATGCATAAGGTTAGATAGTGTGCCTCGATAACAACTACGTGCGGAAATAAATTATGGGTTGTTAGTTTGCAAACCTTGAAATAAAAATCCAAGTTTGGACAAACAAAATAAGACGAAGACTGAATATATATTTATTACTGAATATTTTTACAAGTTTTAATGAAGGCATTTGTTAATCACTCATTGAGTACACTAAGTTCAGTAGTTCCGGTACATAACGTCTATCCCTGTATTCTTCACATGTACATTGCTTATAAAGGACGTACACGTAAATATGTTACAGTCAATCTGTGTAATCAGTAATTTCACAAAATGACTAGTCAATCCGTAAAATGACCTTTCCCTCATGGTTTGTTAATTATTATAAACAATGTATGATGATATACAATTATATTTTGTTTAAAAATTTCATACATATAAAATACATTTATTGTTCATCGTATAACAGAAAATTTGTGATATAATGTTTTGAACTTTGAACGCTGTAAATATGAAATACATGTAATGTTATAATTTTTTTGTAAATGTCACATGCTTTATTTTGTATTTTGATGCTTAAAAATAAATTTGACACATTTAGTGATATTTTAGTGAGATTTTGATCGTTTGTGCATGCATTCTTTGACCTTCTAAACATTTATTGTATATCATCATAACTTGTGCCGTTAAAGGACTATGTTTTAAAAGGTCATTTCACAGATTGACTAGTCATTTCTTGAAATGACTTATCGCACAGCTTAATTGTAATACTATATGTATGTGTCAAAGTGTATATATTTATTATTATTTGTACGGCCTTACAGTACAAGATCACTTTTATTGCGACGTGGTAGAGTGCATGACTGCGCAACGAGGGACTGGGACTGAATTTGCCCCAAGGCCGATCCCTAGTCGTTCTCTTTACCTTTAGACATTCAGGACGAATTTCAATTTGCTTGGGGAGTATATCACAGTGTGTAGGTATATCATCACTTATACGGCATTGTTGTACAATTGCGATTTTATGGCAACGTGGTAGAGTACATGACTGCGAACCTGATGACCCTGATTCAATCCCGGATCGGAGGGGGTATGTTTCTTTAAACTAACACCGATTACTTGTGTTAACCTTAACACAAGGTTAGGGTGGAAGCTAAGACGTTCCATATACACTAGTTCAAGCCTTATATGCATAATTGATACAAATTGAAAATTACCCAAATATTATGACCAAGTCAGCCATAGCGTCAGGTCCGGGTGTACATATTATCCATACACAAAACTCCAGAATACCATAGGATGTAATATATACATACATATTTTATATTTTTAAACACATCCCTTATTTGGAGCCTTGCATACACCGAACTGGGAGTATCGGGTCTAAGTTGTGTCTACACTGTGTGCAAATTCTGACAGTATTATGTGGCTTATACCCATACTCGTGATGAAGGGTGGGGAGTTAACAGAGTTCCAGATATGATGATGTAAACGGAACAAATTCCACTTTTTCTCACTCATTTTAGCACCAAATCATATCGTGTTACTACTCATTAGAATGGTCAAGAGAGGTTTTTAATGGGTAGTGACAGCACGGGGTTTAATGCAGAAATGCACATTTTGTTTTTTGAACGTCCCAATCTGATGAAGAACTCGACATATTTTCTTTTATGTCTGTCTCAAAGTTCATACAACGAAAGAATTCTTTCATGTGATTCTGATGAGATGTCACATCTAATGATCCCTGTCATTATCTTCGTTTTTCACAAGAGCTGTGGGGTCAATGTGCAATATTCTACATAATAATTGTATTTTTTCCTCTTAATTCCTCGTAGTTTAAACATATTTTATTTCCAAAATTTCAACATGAAAAATTGAAAATGGGGTTCTCCTCTTAATACACTACGTGCGTAAATTATGGTAAAGCGGAGAAAACGTTATTCTTGACCAATCAACGCGTTTACGCTTAAACTATTATTTCTATTGCAAACAGTTTGGAGCCAGATCAGACGCCGGGTAACCCGGCGTCTGATCAGGCTCCAAACTGTTTGCCACTCAGATTAAAATAAATGATCAGGAGTGTCAATATGTTGTCTTTTTCTACGTTTTAGTGTAATGCGTTTGCGTACGTTTGCGTTTAAACGGGAAAGTATAACGTTTTCTCCACTGTACGTACGCATTTATATGCACAATATTAATTAAGCTCTTGCATGTTCACAATATAAAAAGTGTCTGTACGTCACATGGACCTGGAATACGCTTACACTTACACTTGTATATCTTATTGTGCAGATATAGTGGAAAAACTCAATATCACAGGAATGCATACAATAAACTTGTATATCGAAAATTGCAATTGTATAGGGTGTGCTACCTAAGTCCACAGTGACACAATAAACTGATACAAGTTCAAAACAAATAACAGAAACAAATTAACCTTTTTGGCGCCAACTAAATAGTGAAGTTTTTATCCCTTCACAGTTATATTGTCGTCTGCTTGAATACTGTTTTCTGCAAGAAAGTTTCAAGGTTAAATCTAAGGTAACGATACGACTATCAAATAGTTTGGATCTTGATCAGATGCCGCGTTACGCGGCGTCATATCTGTATCCATACTGTTTGCAAAGGCAACTTTATGCGACCTTGGCGATGAAACTAATCACATTTTGGCTTAGCTTTCATTTGATAATACAACGTAGTCACCTCTGCTTAAGTAAAAGGAATGCTGTAATTGAAAAGTTTGAAGCGGAGAAATATAAAAACACATGTATATATGAACAATTAAATCGTTTTAGTAAATATACGATAAGTGCTCCCTCCCTACAACGGCCCTCCCAACAACGATTCCCTCATTACGACAACACTTGCCGTTGTTAAACAAACAAACAAATTTGTCCAACTTTTTCATGTCTTCGATATTGTCTGCTTAAAATTGACGTCTGCTGTTTTTCTCAAAGTTACATAATAGACATTGTGACAGAATTTCTTTTTATTTACGAGTCACAAACAGCCAGAATCCAGATCAGACACCGCGTTACGCGGCGTCTGATCTCGATTCAAGCTGTTTGCTAAGGTAAGTCAATTCCCTCCCTATAACGACTCCCTCCGAACAACGCACACATGTGTTGTCTCCCATGTGGTGTCGTTGTAGAGAGGGCGCGATGTACTACGAAATAAATGCATATTTATAATTGGAATAATCGACGACTGCCTGAAGCAGATTGAAAGTAAAGCGGAAAGTTCCTATAGATTTTCTGCCGTGTCATCCACGTTAAGGCAGCTACTTAACTTCCCAAGTTATATATCATAATAGCGTGGATAAACATGTACTGCAGCAGGTAGGGTATGCTACAGTGTCGACAAGTGCATTCTGTAAACCTTCATAATATTATTGTATCCTCCAATATAAAGTTTGTTCTCTGTTTCTTCGTAACTGATGCTTCCACCGAAACTAAATACGTCAGGTTTAGTCAGAAGAATTTTCACTTTTCTGCAATCTGGAGTCAGCTGGTGGAGATTGTCGGAACCATAGCCGCAAACGTAAACCATGCCTGAACTGTCAACAACGGCCTGATAAGGAAACCTCAGTTCATCATCTTTGTACCTTGCTACAACAGAGCCGCCAAATCTGAGACACACGACGATATTGCTTGAATAATTCGAAACATACATTAGATCATGCTCAGTGTTGACAGTCACAGAGTAAGGACTATTAAACAGCTTTCGTCCACTGCTGTCTGTTTCAATACTCCGAATCACGGTCCCCTGTAAGTCCATTAACTCGACTTTGTCTGGACTGTTGAACGTCACTATCAGTTTTCCGTCGTGGTACGCTACACCTTGGCATTGTCCATTTACTGCAAGTTCTCTGTCGACACTCAGGGACGGGTCTACTATAACAAACACGACATTTTTGTCAGCAGGAATAGTGACGGCTACTGTATTGTTCGTTACCTTAGCAACACTTCGCGGACGGTTTGAAAGTGTCATATCTGAAACTATTTTCTGTTGTTTTGTATTGACAAGTTTCACATTCTTGTTATATTCGTCAACGAGAACGAGTTGGTTGTTCGGCATAAGAACTGAACAAATACAATTGCAGCCCCTAGTGTCCTTTGATGTTTTCACATTGATATCAGCGACAAAGTCAACTTTTTCAGTTGTAAGAAATTTTCCAAGTCCCGAAGGGCCTTTTAGTGTATCGGCTAGATCAGTGTTACTTACAAATTTGATAGGTTTTACGTTTACGTCTGTGTCATTTTCAATGGATTTCATTTCATTCTCTAAAGAAAGTAGCTTGTCTGTACCTTTAATAACTGCAATGTACAGATCACTGTATTGGTTCGTGGTTTGGAGAACGTCAAGTTCATTAGCAGCGGCCAGTTGAGCTTCTTGTACTGCCGTACATCTTCTGATGATCTCGTCCATCTTTTCTATTTGTTGTTTCCGGAAAGATTCGGCCTTCTCCGTCATTTCTTTCTCTAGCTTCTCGATCGCATCAAGCATTCTGGCTTTAAAGTCTTTGAAACGTGACATTGCCTCGTAGTGACAGTGTCCCGTAGTAAGGATATTACGTCTGACTTTACTAAGAAATCCAGTCGATCTCTTCGCAATGTTTTCCAAACCCATTAAGTACTGTACAATCTCCTCCGAAGTGGCAAATGTCTCAGACACCTCTGGGATATGTATCGCGTCGTTGCAGGTGTTCTTGTGTTGATAAAAGCAAACATCACATCCAAAGAAAGCATGTGCCTTGCAATGGTACTCTATAGATCGTTCGTCATGGTTGGGACATTTGTTCCTTCCTTGTGAAGCTATATCCTTAACCATATGTTCCTTGTCGAGCAAAACGTGTTTAGTTAGCCTTTTATGATACTTAAAACACTCTACACAGAGATACTCCTTACAATTCTTGCAATATCCCCCCGCTGTGTGTCTCTCTCCGTCATTATGGCAAGGTGAACAGAACAATTCAATTACATCTTCAGTATCAGCCCCTTCCGAGCTATTCGTTTCTTTGCATGAAGCCATTGTACTATCTTAAAGCAGTTACATGCCTATATACTTGAAGCAAACACGCCTACTTTGTTAACTACATCGTTAGTACTGATATTGATTGCATGTACACTCAGTGCAAAAAGAAACGCACATTTTTCATTACACTATTAGTATATGTAGAAGGAACGTATTTGTGAATTAATCTTTTCAGTATGGTCAGTAGTTCTGTCTGGGGGTATCAATATTGAAAAACATAACCTGCTCAAATCGATGCGATATTTAAAACAGGCTGTAGTTCTCTTTCGCTGCCAAATAATCGTGAGATTTTTACCCCTTCATCGTTTCATTTTCGTTTGCTTCAAATTTGTTGTTTGTAAGATCGTTTCAAAGTAAGATCTAATGTAGTATGAATTAATACATATCGATACGAGTGTCAAACAGTTTGGATCCTGATCAGACGCCGCGTTACGCGGCGTCTGATCAGGATTCAAACTGTTTGCAAATGCGCGTTTTGGCGTCAATAAGAGTGAAAGGGTTAAAAAGCAGCACACTGGTTTTGATTTTTTGTGTCTGAACTTGTTACAGAATTAAATCAATCTTGAGATATGGTATTAGTATTCTAATTTTCTTCAAAAAATAAGATTCTTAATCTGCGCATGAGCACGATGTGCGTTTCTTTTTGCACTGAGTGTATAGTCCATACATTACATCACGTGATTGGTTGAACCTGTTATCTTACAGAGCTCCAGATAAAGGGAGTACATGTATTTAAAAATATAAAATATTTATTTCTGCATTAAACCATATGGTGTCATTACTCATTAGAAGAAGCGTCTATTCAGGACGATTCTCATGAGTGGTAACACCATAGGATTTGGTGCTAAAATGCGTGAGAAAATGGAATGAGAAAATGTTGGTTTTGTTCATTTTACTCTCTCTTATCTTGAGCCCTGTAAATAACTTTTAATATGTTGGTTGCTCTAGATTTCTTCAATGTCTACCAAGTCTGTATCGCGTATGTTTTCTCTTAAAGCGATAGAGCTTTTACAGAATACTGTTTACAAGGTAAGTCTATGCTACAACCTGCCAAACGCAATGCATAAGGAGTTTGTTTCGATAATGTTACTCTTAACCCTTATCATGCTGAATTATCGTCTGCTCCATATATTAAATCGTCTGCGAAAATAGTATAAAATCAGTTTATATTTTTGTTAAACTGACGAAATATTGAATATGAGTGCCAAACAGTTAGGATCCAGATCAGACGTCGCGTTTGGCGGCGTCTGATCTGGATCTTAACTGTTGGAAATGATAGCCAATCCGTGTTCAGCTTGGTAAGGGTTTATCAAATAACATTAGTATTTTCAAATAGTTTCCACCCCGATCCGACATCGAGCAGTAGGCGTCTGCGAAGGATTAACAATATGTTTGACAACTATTTTAAGTATTTATTCAATGCACAGGTACCAGTATCGTTAAAGAATTTTCTTTCCTATTTATTACATATCTACAACGTGTATTTCCTATTTACAAAACCATTTTTAAAATGTGTTGAAATCAACAACTGCCTTGAAAGAAGTCTTCCTACTTATAATTTTCATAAAGTATAATATATAAAGTATAATTTCCCAAATCCTCATTGAATTTGGTCAATTTATTTGCGAGATATGCAACTAAACGTAATGCTACTGATCCGAGGATATAAGTAAGGTGACTTTTTAATTTACCAAGCCACTTAAGGGTGTATCCAACCCATAAGCGAATTTTTCAAAGTATCAAACTTTTTTTCTATCATCGTTTCTTTGGAAGAGCTATTTATGATGAATGTAAAAATGGGAAAAAATACATGGTGGTGTCCTTGTTTTTGAGCTACAGCGATTTGAAAAAGGTATTTCAAATTTGGACTTTTTCTCTCAAATTGTACCCATTCAGAGTACAAGCTTCAGTAAAATCTATTTCAAAACAAAACAAACATGGTAATTTGCGTTTTCATTATTTATTTCATGTCTATGGTGGTATTTTCACATATAGAAATCAAATTTAGACAAAGCAGGCACTAGGTTTGAACAATACTGATCCTGAAATATCAAAAATATGCTTTTTATAGGGCATGATTTTATTAGATTTTTTATTTATGAAAAAAAGTTAAAACGTTTGAAAATGAATTAGTTCTAGTATTAAACTTTTTCTTATATTCTACCAAATGAAAGCCAATGCTAAGGTAGTTCAAAATATGAAAAGAAATTGAAAGGTCAATGTTGAAAAGTTATTAAAGTAAAAAGAGTTATCTCCCCTTACAAAATTTACAAAAAAGTACTATATCGATGATATTTAGAGCTTTATAAATTTCACATTTGGTGCCTGCTTTTTCTTAAATTATGTTTTGTATGAAGAAATACTACCATAAATAGGAAATAAATAACACAAAACCAAAATATCATATTTTTCTTGAAGCGGACTGTTTGGAAAGGACACTATAAGAGGAAGTGGGTGGGGTAAATTTTACATGGCCATGGAGCCAACTGTTGTTCACCAAAATGTACACTTTTTCTATTTTTTCATTCATCGTAAATAGCTCTTCAATACAAAACCATCACAAAGTGTTTTCATATACTTCTTAAAAATTCTTAAATCCATGACATTGATACACCCTTAAGTTTATACCAAAGTTTCTCATTAGCCAATGGAACACACACACACACACACCTCCATATCCATTGTAGATCTATTAGCTTTTTATCAAATGTTTCGTACGCTGTGGACGAATTTGTTTGGAACAGATTGGATTCAGATGAAATGCCAGTGTCTCTTCTAGATTCAAGCTGTTTGAAACTCTTACTATACAGTCGACACTCGATAATTCGACTCGCGGTAGTTCCAACATACCCGTATTTCAAAGTTTAAAATGTGGCGTAGCCACGTTCTAACTTTAAGATAAGGGTATATTCGACTTTAAAAGACCATGATCAGACGTCATCAAATGTTTAACCTTGAGACAGTTATGTTTCTACATTGTTTAGGCCTTGCAGGAAAACTGGTTGTCTTGTAATGTAACTTTACGTTACTTATGGTAGTTTAAAGTGTTTAAAATTAACTACGGGACAAGCAAGTTATTTCGTAAACACTTAAGCGATAAACGCGAGAGCAAACAGATAAAATGAAGAGAAGCCAGTCCTAAATGTTAACCCATTTGCGCCCAGTGAATTATTCCATGTTTATATATTGGATTAGTCCATTGTTAATCAAAGGAATGCCTGGTCAAAATTTTCATTTTCATTTTAGTTCACATGAAATTCCTATCAGCAAACAGTGTAAACTCTGATTAGACGCCGCATAATGCGGAGTCTAATCAGAGTCTACACTGTTTGCCTATGTCCTATATATTGGATCGTGGGCACAAATGGGTTAAAACTATGCAAAAGAAATCTACGTGCAGATAAGTGTTTTGATACATACGATACTATACCATAAATATTGTGTAGACATGATAATACAACACTCGTGTTACAACAGTGATAAACATATTGAAACGTAAACAGTATGTACATGTTTATACAAATAGCACAAACGGTCCATCACATGCAAATTTGATAACCACATAAGTGTTGACCCTGTGTAATCAAATGCTTCAACTTTCTTATGACAAAAGTTGTGTTGGAGTATAGGAAATATAAAAACGCATATTTCCTATATACTATACCAGCCAAGGATATCAAATTTAATTTGTGAGTTCGTCTTGCCATGGAAGAGTGTCGTATACAATTTTCAAATCAATGTTGACCTTTATCTATGACATCAATTATAGACAAAATATACATGTGATATTTCCTATATAAACATCAGCTAGAGATTACACATTTGCCGTGGACGTACCTTTTAGGTTATTGTTTTCTTGAACGTGGTCATTGACTTCAACTATAAACAAAACGTATAAACAACCTATTTTTTTTACACCACGTTGATATTTATAGCAAAGTTGGGGGTTGAGTATGTATGAGGGACCATGCTATACTATTTTTAAACCTTGGTGATCTTGACCTTTAAACTCAAATATAGAAAAAAAAACTTGTTCATACTAAATATGCTACATAAACCATATTTAGTGTATGATTACATGAGTAAAATGCCATTTTAAGGTTGCTTTGCCATTGATATTGACATTAAATTTTAGCAGGAATATAAAAATATTGTGTTTGAGTACATCTTGGGATGATTTTGTGTATGATTATATCTGTTTATGACGGCGTACCAAATATCATTTCGAGGTCATTGACATTGACCTTTAGCAGGAACACAAACTTGTTGTGTTTTAGTACATATTGGGATAATACCTGTAAATGACGGCGTACCAATTTTGAGGTTACTGTGTCATTGCCATTGACCATTAGCAGCAACACAAACTTATTGTGTATGAGTACATCTTAGAAGTGCCACGTACCACTTTAAGGTTACCGTAACCATGACCTTTGATTTAAATTATGAAATAGAACTTGTCCATAGCATAAATATGTTCCTATACTATATCAGCTAAGGACTGAAATACTGTAGGTAGTGACGTAATTGCATACCAACTCAAATCAAATCTTGCGATATTGAATTATATAGGTGATAAATACGAATGACTCAAGCAGGAAACGCAACACAAGCAATACACCCACCTCTCAAGCAGAACACACACACACAGTCATACCATAACAAACACACACACATACACGCGCAATACCATTCCTTCATCTACACACTAAATAGAAAACAACCCACAAGACAAACATAAAGCAAAGTGCACATAGGAGCCCGCCTTGGTACGGTCAGTAGCAATCAATAATCAATTAGAAATTAATTATTAATAACCACTGGGGATTAAACCTGGGTTTAGGGGCGCCCAACCTCACTCTTATCTCCTATATTCACCTATAAAGACGAACAGTGTACATAAAATATAAACCCTGGTCCACAACCTTACAATCAAAATGACCGCCAGCACAGTAAGTAAATACATGTAAAACATCTAACAAAAGTCTATGACAAGAAGATTATTAGTAGCACGGGAAAGAATTAAACATTCAAGCCCGTGTTAAAAATAACCCACTATGGCAACGGTCAATTGTACTCAAGCGACTAGTCCGTAGTCAATAGTAACTGTAAGATGGATGGGTTCAGGGTACGACAGAGAGGGAGAGAAAAAAAACAAAGCACGAAAATCCGACATAACTCTCCCGGTTAAGGACGGCTTTAGAGATACATCATCATGTAGTGCTAAGCCCTGTCTGTCGTCGCACAACCAAAGAGGAAAGCATAGTTATCAATTGTAGATTGATCGATAACCAAATGTGAAGTGCGTAGCAATATAGTTGGATCATAATCATTTTTCAGGAAAGATCTAATACGTTTCACAAACAGGTTTTGAAAACGCACATGTCCAAGAATCTTACGAAGTCTGTAAATTACATCACCTTAAAACTCCGGATGTGAAATACCTTGCCACAGGAAAGACTTTAAGTTACATTTATACTAGTTAATGAGAGGAAGGTTTCTATAAAAGAATTTAGAAAAACTTCTACCATGGCCTTGCTATTTTATCTATTTTTGACGGAGTGTTGCATTGTTGTTACAAACGGTGTGTTTGTGTATATTTAGAGGTCTGAATACAACAATAATCTGCATTGCAGTATCAATTGACCCTGTTGGGGTATAAAGTTTTTCGTTTATCAAACGTGACATAGTTCTTGTTTATCTACGCGGTGTCGGTAATTTTTGTTTTGTTTTATATTGAAGTTCCTGTAAGCAAACAGTGTGTACTTTGGTCAGACGCGGTATTTTACTGTACTTTACTTTGCTCGGCTTTGGCTTTAGTTTACTGAACCTGACTTTATTTTACTGTACGTTTCAGTACTCGGATTTATTTACATTTAGTACTGTACCTAATTTTATTGGACTTTGCTTTACTGAACATAACTTTAATTTACTGTTCTTTTATGTACTTCAGGCTGGGGATGGACCATGACGGTGAGGGGAACAATTGCCAGAACGGGGTCAACATTATGTCGAGTATGTCACCCAGTGGTCCGGAGGCCTTTAAATGGTCATCTTGTAGTAAAGCGGCGCTGCAGAAATTCCTCAGGTACATGAAGCTAATTCCTTAGCCACCGACACTTTTAATAAATAATCCAAATTGTGTGGCGGCTGTAAAAAGTCACCCCGTACTTCATTCTCAGTGTTGTTATACTTTCTGGTCCTTTGGAATCATTGATTTCAGCGAATTTACAGTCGAAGGTTGAATTCCGCTTAAGCTGGTGCTAGGGGGCGTGAGCACTGTTGCATATTTCAGTACTGCTCATGAACAGACTCAATTAAACCGAGTCTGCAATTTTCAGTATTTGCTTTGTTTTCTGTGCTTTTTAAGGACCCCCCCCCCCCTTATTCAGAATTTAGTCTAATCATTTAAGACTGTTCAGGATTGCTTTTAACAATATATAGCAAAATGATAAACAGTGAAGATCCTAATCAGAGGGCTCCTGCCTTCTAATCAGAGTCTACCCTTTTGCATAGGGCAAGTGTAGTCTTCACAGGTACATTGTCTGTAATTAATGATATGTATACCCATACCTAGAGTTGAAGGAATTAAAAACAATCAGGCTTTTGATTAAAAACAAAGTCACTATATTTGATTCAATTTTGCACTTGCAGCACCTCGGGATCCACCTGTCTGAACGACGCGCCCCCTGGTAGTGCCATCAAGTCCTATAACTCTGAAGTTAAGCCTGGTTCCCTGTATACAGCCAATAAGCAGTGCAAACTTATGCTGGGACCAGAGGCTGAGGTCTGTGAAGGGGTGCATGCGAACGGAGAGGTGAGAATATATGTTCTTTATTTGTACAGCGTTCCCTCTCTACAACGACTCCCAACGGGAGACAAAAATTGTGTGCGTTGTTCGGAGGGAGTCGTGATAAGGAGGGAAATTGGCTTACATTTGCAAACAGCTTGAAGCGGCGACTGATCTGGATTCAAACTGTTTGTCACTCGCCATAACGTTTTCTTCTGTCAAAATGTCCATTTTGTAAATGTAATTTTGAGAAAAACAGCAGACGACAATTTTAAGCAGCCGACATTGCAGCCATGAATAGGTTGGACATGATTGTCTTATTTATGTGAAGAGCGGCAAGTGTCGTTGTAAGGAGGGAATCGTTGATGGGAGGGCCGTTGTAGAGAGGGAGTACTGTATTTTCAAACTGTTAGGATCCTGAATAGAATTAAATACATCTGATATAGATCTATGTTGATAACGCCAGAATGAAAGTTGATTGATGGATTTGGATTTTACGGCACTGCGAAACAATATTGGTCATATAGCGCCGATGTGTAAGTAAAGTAAAACCTCTCTATAACGGCCACTAAATTGTGTAAATTATTTTTGTTTATGACAGGTGACTGCTTAAAGCAATGTGACAGTTAAACAGAAAGCTCCTGCAGGAGCTTTCTGTTTCATTGTCACCTTGCTTTAAGCTGTCACCTGTCATTTATATATCTTATTAACATTTATTTTAGTGGTGGTTATAGAGAGGTTTTACTGTATTTAGTGAATGCATGGAGCCACCGTTTGGTGGAGTTGGGACGGAAACAATATATTATGGTACACAATATTAAGGATTATAAATACAAAATTCCACATTTTTGATGACATAGTTTCCCAGTAATTCCTAAATTTAACTACGTCTTGTTCCGTTCTTCAGGACGTGTGTGGCGGACTTGTCTGTCGACCGAAACCAGACGCTGGTGTCAACGGGTGTGTCATTTACGGAATGCCCCGGATGGACGGAACAGACTGTGGTAGTGACGACATGAAGAGAGCGGTAACTATAGAAACAAATATATGCTGTTTATCGCATTTTACATTAACAAAGAACCGCAATCATTTTATATCATTTAATGAAACACAAGATATATCAAGATTCAAGATTCAAGATTTTATTCGTATCAAACCAGAAGGTCACATACCCATGTGGCAACACTTTTGCAGTGACGATGTCATTTTTGTGACGTCGCGTCACAAATACTTTGTGTGACGTCGCGCCTAAACAATAAATTGTTCTGTTTTTTCTGTAAAGACGTCATTAAAATGTAAATTATAAATAGAATAATCCATTCCATTTGATAGATATGAAAATATATATCACGACAATGGGTTGTTATCTGGTTAAAAAACGCGTCCTGCAGACGCGTTTTTAACCAGATAACAACCCATTCTCGTGATATATTATTCATATAAATCCAAAGGAATGGATTATCCTCTATTTATCACACATACAAAAGTTAAGTTAATAGCCACACAGGCAAAGCTGCATTTTTGTTTCGCAGACTGGCGATTCTACGTCACCACACAGGCCGAGTTACCACACATGCCGAGTTACCACACAGGACGAATTACCACACATGTATAAAGTCAATGATATATGCACTGGTTTTATAAACACATGCAGGTAGTCACTCAGGCATATACCTATCTATACAGGCAATTATTAAAGAACCATAATGTTAACTGTAACTGCTCTGCAAATGTACGACTGTTACACTCGTCAACACATGCAATATGTACAAGAAGGTTAGGGGTTTACAGTATAAACATTTATGTTAGAGTCACCTACATTTTCCAACATTAGTCAATATATGATACTCTTCGAGACTTAATAACATTCTATCAATAAAATGAGGTTCCAGAGTCAAAAATGTAGGTTGCCGTATATCACAATAAGCTGAGGTAGCGCCCACCAAATATTAATGGAATAAGCTGCACTTAGCTACAGAGACGTTCGGAACTTATCCGTGTGCTTAATTCTAACGTCCATTCTTGTTCCTGTCTGTAGCTCTTAATTTTGCACACAATAAATGTCCAATTACAATTGCGAAAAGTAAATGAACTTACCTTACTCTTTAGCCAATTAGAACATTGTAGTTTGAGCAGGCGCACCTTGATCTAAATTTCTGATTACTGTAGTTGAAAAGGTAGGTCAGTAGGTCAAAAGCCAGTTCATACAGCTCCGCAGACAAAAACAGTAATTAGCCTTTATTTGTAGTGGTGTAACCAAGGAAGCTGTGTTGCTATGGGACCTGGTTCTCCAGGGCCACGTAATGGAGGCTGGTCTGACTGGGAACACGACTACCACGAGTGTTCGAGGACATGCGGGGGCGGAGTTAAAATAAAGAGGCGGTACTGTACGAACCCAGAGTGAGTTGATAGCCATTCAATGTAGATATAAATTTAAATTAACATAATTTTATTTGCAATAATTTCAGTGATCCAGAAACGAGCAACCTGATTGTAAACTTAAAAGGACAAAAATGATGATAAGAATAATAAATATGGTATTACAATTTATGATAAAGGTCAATGTTTATTTTGATTTTATAATTTTAGTTTTGTTTAAACATATTTTATTGCCCAATCTTTGTACAAAAAGTCATATAACAATAAAATTTAAATGATGGAAATTTACTAACAAATATATGAGCAAAATATATAATTTTAAATTTATATATTTTGATAAACTCAGAATTAATTCTACATTGTATGTTTTGTTGGAAACAGCTTTTGGTTCATGCTTATAAGGTGTTTGAGTTGAGTCGGAAATCATTCTCAAGCATTCGATTGGTCAGATTTTAGCCTAGGCTCAAATCTGACCAATCAAATGCACGAGAACGAACTCAGACTCAACCCAAACTCTTTTTAAGCGCTGGGTCTGAATTGCATTTTTGTACATCTAAATCACAAGGCTTATTTTCTAAACCGCCAAGACTGGTTGACATTTGACTTAACGGCCTTACAAGGCTGCTATGAAATGAATGTTAATTCTATACAGTAAAACCTCTCTATTACGGACACTAAAATTAAGGCCAATTGTTTGAATAAAATACAGGTGACAGCTTAAAGCAAGGTGATAGTAAAACAGAAAGCTCCTACAGGAGCTTTCTGTTTTACTGTCACCTTGCTTTAAGAAGTCACCTGTTCTTAACGCCTAATAACGAACACAATTTAGTGGTCGTAATAGAGAGGTTTTACTGTAAAATGTTCCTGTAGCCATTTTCTTTTACTCCGTCAGACCCATGTTTGGAGGAAGTGCCTGTGTGGGTCCGGAAGTAGTGGGGGAGATGTGTAATGTCCAGCCCTGTTCCACCACTCAGTATGACTTCTTGGCCGAGCAGTGTACCTCGACTAATGACAGGGCGATACAGGGCCGGAAGTACCAGTGGGAACCAAACACCGGGGCTAGGGGTAAATAAATGAAATACCGTTCACGGCCTGGATATAATCTTCTTTAAACATGCAGCCTGTCTTTCTTAGATTAATACATTCAATGCAGTCGAAAATAGTTAATAGTTTACTCCATATATATACGCATGTTACGCTTTTAATTCATTTCTCCACTGAAAGAAATGGTCCTTCTTTATGCAGTCATGCATATTAATCATAAAGCAGTTTAAGCAGGTTGAAGACGCTTTCTTTTTTACTTTCAACATGGTTATGTCGTAATCTGTCTTCAAATTTGGTGCAACTAAATTTTGATGCACACATTCAGTGACATTTGCAAAAACTTAGATCCTGATCTGACGCTGCGTAACGCGGCATCTGATCAGGATCCAAACTATTTGGCACGCTGTTTTCAAAATATCTGATTCAAAACTATATGAAAGAGCAGACGACAATTGTATAAAGTATATGACGTTATAGCAGTCAATGATCTAAGATTAACATGTTGGTATACTTTTAGGTGATGATAGCTGTAAAATATTTTGCAAAGTCAAGGGGAGAAACTTAATATCTAAACGAGGTTTGAGTCTGGACGGGTCCCAGTGTTTCCAGCCACAGCCCGCCGATTACAGCCGTTGTGTGTCTGGACATTGCAAGGTAGGACAGTATTGACTTTTGACCCGGATAATATTGTAAGGTAGCGCAATGTTAACTCCTTCCTGGAAAACATTGTACGGTAGGGCGGTCTTGATTTCTACCCAAAATATAGTGTAAGCTAGAGTTAGGACAATCTTGACTTCTACCCGGATAACAGTGTACGGTAGAGTGGTCTTGACTTCTACCTGAATAATTTTAAGCCCTCATGTGGCCAGGGTCCAATGTTTATAATGCGTCTATCGTTCTCAGTCATTTACTTGATCAGATTTCAGCTAAAGCTCAAATCTGACCAATTAAATGCTTGAGAAAAATATCAGACTCAACTCAAACGCGTCATAACCTTAGAACTAGACATTCAGATAAGGCACAAAACTATGTTATCGCACATCCGGTCTACCGTATTACGGTTTCCTCCTGCAAGCCTATTTGCCTTATGATTCACAAACGGCAGCTGATTTAAGTTTGTTAAACAGCCTACAATAAACCCTACTATTTCGACAACTTAACGAAAACCAAGTGATTGTACCAAAGAGAGGTGACCGCTTAAAACAAGACGTAAGTCCGTGAGTTTGTTTACCCCTTCACCGTTTCATTGTCGTCTGCTTCAAATTTTTAGTTTGCAAGATTGTTTCAAAGTAAGATTCAATGTAGTATGGCTTGAAACATATCGATACTAGTGTCAAACAGTTTGGATCCTGATCAGACGCCGCGTTATGCGGCGTCTGATCTGGATTCAAACTGTTTAAAAACGCGTTTTCAAGCGTCATTGAGAGTGAAAGAGTTAAGAAGCAGCGTGCTTCACAAACACCGAACTATTAAAAGTTAGAATTCATGATATAAGGATATTTTATTGTATTTGTATTTTTCTTGTTCCGAAAGATAAAATATCTGATTTCTTCATTCTTAGCGCTGTTATCGACCGTGTTCTTTTCCATTTAGGAAGCACGCCCCTAATGAGATCTCAAGCATTTAATTGGTCAGGTCTGACCAATCAAATGCTTGAGAACGAACTCAGACTCAACTCAAACGCTTTATTAGCGCTGGGTCGGTCAATTTCGGTACGTCGATCAATCGGCTCTTGTCGTTAACTGACTACCGATGTTGGCCAACATGGTGGTAGGTTTACTCAGTTGTTCATTGCAATAAGTATCGTTTTCTTATTACTCGGTTTATATTATCTGGTCCATTCTTATTATTAATTGCAGTCTTTCGGTTGCGATGGACACATGAACTCTGGCTATAAGTATGACACGTGCGGGGTGTGCAATGGCAAGGGAGACACGTGCAAAAAGATCACAGGGACCTTCAAACAAGGGAAGCCAAAGGGTAAGTGGAACTGTCATCGTTATAACCCATCTTTCAATCAATTTGCATTCTTATATGTAGAGTGGGTTACTCTACATGTAACACAGTGCTCCCTGTCTAACGACACCCAAATAGGAGACAACGGGGGGGGGGGTTATAGGGAGGGAAATTGGCTTATATGTGCAAATACCTAGAATCCAGATTAGATCTGATCTGGATTCAAGCTGTTTGTCACTCATTATTATGTTCTTTTCTGTCAAAATATCCATTATGTAAGAAAAACAGAAGACAACAATTTTAAGCAGCAGTGAAAACGTTAGACTTAATTCTCTTGGGAACAATGGAATGCGTTGTTGTAAGGAGGGGTCGTTGTTTGGAGGCCGTTGTAGGGGCGATCACTGCACTACAGGTTCAGACAGTTATATCTATAGGAACATATCGTTCACAATTGGCGCTATAGTATCGCCTCTCCCAACATCATTGATATCATTGCTCAGTACTCGACTACTCTTTCAATAAAATTCAGTAGTGTATACCCATTTGTGTATAATACAATATCAACTTTCTATGAAGTATATATATTTTGTCGATTTCACTCGTAAGCCTTCTCTGACGATGCTAGGATTCACGCCATTCTTTATCATGGATGAAATGACCTGTTACTTTATTTTTTAGATTTCACAACGTTTGTCACTATACCAACCGGATCTACAGGCATCACTATTACCCAAGGAAACGGTTACTGTTATCTCAGTAAGTAGATATACATACAGTCGAACTTCGATATCTGGAACTCGCTTAACTCGAACTATCCGATAGTTCGACACATGAACTGCATTGTTTCATGTTCGGTTAAGTCACGTTTTAACTTTGAAATATGGATATGTTCGACTAAACCGAGTTCGAGATATCGAAGTTCGACTGTATGCTTGTTGTTATTGTTCAGAATAAAATGCTGATGTTGTTGTTGCTGTTTAGTATATATGTTGGAGGTGTTGTTGCTGAGCACTGCGGGTCAATGCCCATCAAGGCATTTATAGTAAAAAGATAATATCATCTATCATAACATGTAATTCATTAGTTAGTACTTTTTGCCCCGATGAAAAGATCCCTAAAACCCATGTCCTTTTTGGTATTATAGAACACGTGAAAACTTAAACCGTGCAGAAAAGACACAACCCAAGCTTGTTGTAATGGTAACCATGTATACAGCTTAAAACATCCTGAATGAAAGCAGGAAATCCGTTATCCCATCTCGAATCAGTATTTAAGATAGGTTAACAGTATTTGAAGTATTGAAAGTAACAGTATTTGAAATATGCTGGAAAAGGGAGATTTGTGATTTAATTTCATCCTGCTTTGAGTAGTTGTCAGTTAGAATGTAGAATGCCTATTTTATCATTCCATAGTAGAGTCATGAAAAGGCATTTATATCCGTCGGTCACAAAAGGAACTTCTTCTGACACCACTTACTACTTAGCTTTTCTGAAAAAGATTCAGAAGTAAGTGGAAAAGTAGAATATTTTGATGAAAACCTGATAATTATCGTATCGCGTCAAATGACCTGTTAGTGTCACATACTGTCACGACATAATATCTAAGTTAATTGAAACGTTTCTTGAAAAGTTTCGTGTTAACTTATCTAAAACTAGATATCTTGTCCCTACCGAATTCATCTTAATGCATGTTTCTACTTTAAGATAACTGGTAACACGAAACTTTTCTAGTTAATTATCTAGTTAAGTAACTAGATAAATTCGTTAATATGTGCCAGTTTAAAGCAGTATCATGACAAAGTTCGTGTTCAGATATTTATCTGATTATCTTGAATATTTCCACATTCCACTTTACAGATAATTATCTGAAAACTAACGCGAAAGTTTTTGCGAAAACTAACAAAGTTGAGTATTTTTGTGAGATATGAACAGGAATCTATTATGATTAGTAAGTGCTTAACTGGGTCAGAAAATAATAATTGAGATTTACATAATCTGACTTACGACAACTTTTGTCGTACGAAGTTTTATGAAACGGGCCCCAGGTGTCTTACATTTGCAAAATTCTTTAACTCTTTCACTCTAAATGACGTCATAAAGCTCATTTGAAAATGGGTTTGATCCTGATCAAACGCCGGGTTACGCGGCGTCGGATCAGGATCAAAACTGCGTGTCACTTGTTTTGCGATCACGTAAGTTATACTGTCTTACATCTAATTTTGAAACGATAATGTAGTCAACAATATTAAAGCAGACGACAGTATGGCGGTTAAAGGGCAAAAAACCTCACGATAAATTTGATCATGAAAGGGTTAATATCCATTGTACATTTGATCTTATTTCAGGTGTTAGTGTCAAGGGCGAGAACCTGTTCAAAGCGAACGCACCCCATCCTTCGGGTATATACACGCGTGGAGGGGTTACCATAAAGTACCAGGCTAAACCTGAGAGACTGGAAATAATTGGTCCAATAGAATCCCCTGTAGAGGTCCAGGTACATACAGTTGAGAAAAGGCTTTTCTTTCCCGTTTAAACGCAAACTACACGCAAACACAGTGCAATAGAATGGGGATGGGTAGATGACAACGTTTTGAAATATTTTCTTAATGAAGGAAGCTATATAGTTCTACGTTTGTAATGTCTAAACCATATAAGCCCCTTCACTGCCTTGCCCCAAACTATGTGACCGTCATTTAAATGTTTCTTCAGTAAAACAACACCTTAAATTTACATATGAGAAATGAAAGCAGACGGCAATTGTTGAAAGCAGATGACGTCATGGAAGTTAAGGGGTTAAGTACAGTTGAGTCTCGTCCAGTCAAACTATACCGTATTTCAAACTTTAAACGCTATCAGCCATTTTTTATTTTTGAAATAGTGTTTAGTTAGTCTGAAACGAGTTCGGTCCCTTTAGCAATATATTGTACACCAGTTTTAAATATTGAGCGTTTGTACATATGTGCTGTGGAAACTGTTTATATCGAAAGTTATATTTGTAATCTGATATTTGTAATAAAATATGATTAAATTAAATCAGGTATACCGAAAGTACGGACCGCCATATGTTGGCGTTGACCCGGATGTGTATTACGAGTACCACGTGCCGACTACTACGCAGGGGCAAACATACATGTGGAAAACAAAGGCTGGACGCTGTACAAAGTCTTGTGGCACAGGTACATGCTATGCAATAAAGCATTATAGTACTATATACATGTATCTCATTCCAACACTTGCATTAGTTTAAATATACATTTGTTGTATTATTTTCTTTAAAATATACATGGTTTTAAGAGAACAAATTATAACTGCATTAGAGACAACCCTTCACCATTGAAACTAGCATGAAGAGAAGCACTTAGATCATCTCTAATGACAAGTTCAGTCAAATACATCTGAAACATCCG
Organism: Gari tellinella; assembly: GCA_922989275.2. Classification (NCBI taxonomy): domain Eukaryota; kingdom Metazoa; phylum Mollusca; class Bivalvia; order Cardiida; family Psammobiidae; genus Gari; species Gari tellinella. The sequence goes on along the minus strand of OV277865.1, from coordinate 75,950,135 downwards.
TTTAAATTAGTATTTAAAACGTATAGAGTTTTCTCCTTTACTTGTATTGTGCATTTCAAAAAAGGTAATACAGTCGAACGTCGATATCTCGAACACGGCAATGTCGAACACACCCGTATTTCAAAGTTAAAACGTGGCTAAGCCACGTTTTAACTTTGAAACACGCGTATGTTCGACTTAACGGTGTATAAAGTATAATAATTCATGTATCGACCTATCGGGTAGTTCGAGGTAAGCGAGTTTGAGATATCGAAGTTCGACTGTATACTTTTGATACTCTTCAGGAACTCAGCTTCCTACGATCACGTGTGAGGGTCCTTCTGGAACTGTTGAGGACTATATGTGTAACATAAAGGACAAACCAACAGAGTCCCGCCAAGACTGTAACACACACGCCTGCCCACCCAGGTAAGAGTGATACGAGGGTCCTTCAACAAGCTCTGTTACAGTACTGAAATTTATAATCGCAAGCGAATTACCATCGAATTGCTATCGAATCGCGTGCTTCAAAAGGCGATTCTTACTCTTGAATATTTTTACGCGATTTTTCCGACGCGGTTTTACAAAAATGGAATCAAAACAATTAGCAAATGCATATTGGCGAATATTTGTGAGATATACCGTTCAGGCAAACTTACCCGAGGAAAATGTTACTTTTTTTAATCGCCAGCAAATTGCCATCGAATTGCCATTGAATTGCAATCGAATTGACATCGAATCGCAACAATTGTTAATTTAATAAGGTTCAGTACTTTTTTGTATTCGGGTGTTTTCTGGGAATCTATATTTATAATTAGCATATGTGATACCATCAAACCCCTCTAAACCGGACATGTGTTGGGTTTTAATTATTTATTTTTTTGTATTCGGGTATTTTCTGGAAATCTATATGTATAATTAGCATATGTGATACCATCAAACCCCTCTAAACCGGACATGTGTTGGGTTTTAATTATTCACCCCCTCGATTGTTTTAGTATGGAAGATAGCTGACCACTTAAAGCAGGTTGAAAGTAAAGCAGAATGCGCCTCAATGCGCATTCAGCTTAACGTTCAACCTATTTTAAGCTTCCATCTACTAGAATAAAGAAATTATTTCTGATGAAACATGTTCATGAATGTATTTTCTACAGTTTAAGAATAAATCATAGGCGTAAAAAGGCGTATTTATGGTGTAATGAGTTAATATAAAAAAGGATTGGAAATGGGAACAAATATTTGCCCGGTTTGGATAGAATTTCGGTACAATCATCAACGTATAAAGAGGTTCCGGTTTGGATGGGTTCCACTATACATCATAGTGCTTTGACAATAACAATTCTCTTCGGTGTGCAAATAAGCATAAGTGTGGGTCAGTTGTAGGCAATTGCAATAGTTATTACTTAACTTAATCATATTTTCTCATCCTATGGTTTATAAATAGTGCCATACTATATTTAATACACGCCCATGTTTATTGGAATTTTACTAAAAGTTTAAGGTATTGAATCGTCTTGATTATAAAATCGAAAATTGTTTTGACCTACTTTTTGTAAGATTAAAACATACATTAAAAGGCATAGTTGTACTATTTTGTATATTAATAATAAAGAAAAAACTATTCTAGAATTGTTGATTGATTATATCAACTTGCTACGAATAAGTGATATTTCAATCTTATATAAAATAAGACACAATTTTGCAACAAACGTACAAATTTACATTTCTCAATAATTAAGTTGTTAATTTAACAACTGTAATTTGTATATATAACTACCTTATTCAAAGACAAACTACATTAGATTTAATTACTTTTTTTTAACTTTTTACACATTATCAGACAAACATTAATGTTGACACATTAAAGTATTAAAACTATATTTGTCCATTCAATACATATCAACAGAAATTTCAAACTCTATAAATATGTAAGATTTCAGTGTAACTTATGTGTCAGAATTGTCAAAAAGTTTTCTTTTTTTTCCGTTCAATTGTTTTGCGTTTCGTTTGAGTTGAACCGAGAATGAATAAAGTCTTCTCCGCTGTATGAGTGTTTTGTTGACAGTTACAGCGCTCCCTCTCTACAACAACACCCAATGGGAGGCACACATTGTATGCGTTTTTCGGAGGGAGTCGTTATAGGGAGGGAATTTAGCATACATTTGCAAACAGCTTGAATGCAGATCAGACGCCGCGTAGCGTGTCGTCTGATCTGGATTCAAGCTGTTTGTCACTCGACATTACATTTTTTCTGTCAAATGTCCTTTATGTTATTTTGAGAAAAACAGCAAACAACAATTTTAAGCACACGGCATTGCAGCCGTGAAAAGGTTGGACATAATTATCTTGTTGGGGGGCGGTAATGGTCGTTGTAAGGAGGGAATCGTTCTTGGGAGAGTTGTTGTAGGGAGGGAGTACTTTATATGTTACACTACAGATGGAGAACCTCCGACTGGAACCAATGTTCAAAGACCTGTGGAGGGGGACATATGACTAGAACAGTAGAGTGTGTACAAGAAAACAGAAACGTCGAAACAGTAAGTTGAACACAAACTCTGATCAGAAACAGTAGAGTGTGTACAAGAAAACAGAAAGGTCGAAACAATAAGTTGAACAGAAATTCTGATCAGAAACAGTAGAGTGTGTGCAAAATAACAGAAACGTCGAAACAATAAGTTGAACAGAAATTCTGATCAGAAACAGTTGAGTGTGTGCAAAAAAACAGAAACGTCGAAACAGTAAGTTGAACAGAAACTCTGATCAGAAACAGTAGAGTGTGTGCAAAATAACAAAAACGTCGAAACAATAAGTTGAACAGAAACTCTGATCAGAAACAGTAGAGTGTGTACAAGAAAACAGAAACGTCGAAGCAATAAGTTGAACAGAAATTCTGATCAGAAACAGTAGAGTGTGTGCAAAAAAACAGAAACGTCGAAACAATAAGTTGAACAGAAATTCTGACCAGAAACAGTAGAGTGTGTGCAAAAAAACAGAAACGTCGAAACAGTAAGTTGAACAGAAACTCTGATCAGAAACAGTAGAGTGTGTGCAAAATAACAAAACGTCGAAACAGTAAGTTGAATAGATACTCTGATGAGAAACAGTAGCGTGTAGGCAAAATAACAGAAACGTAGAAATAGTAAGTTGAATAGATACTCTGATGAGAAACAGTAGCGTGTAGGCAAAATAACAGAAACGTCGAAATAGTAAGTTGAACAGAAACTCTGATAAGAACAGTAGCGTGTGTGCAAAAAAACAGAAACGTCGAAACAGTAAGTTGAACAGAAACTCTTATCAGAAACAGTAGCGTGTGTACAAGAAAACAGAAACGTCGAAACAGTAAGTTGAATAGAAACTCTGATTAGAAACAGTAGCGTGTGTACAAGAAAACAGAAACGTCGAAACAGTAAGTTGAACAGAAACTCTGATTAGAAACAGTAGCGTGTGTACAAGAAAACAGAAACGTCGAAACAGTTAGTTGAATAGAAACTCTGATTAGAAACAGTAGCGTGTGTACAAGAAAACAGAAACGTCGAAACAGTAAGTTGAATAGAAACTCTGATCAGAAACAGTAGAGTGTGTACAAGAAAAAAGAAACGTCGAAACAGTAAGTTGAATAGAAACTCTGATTAGAAACAGTAGCTTGTGTACAAGAAAACAGAAACGTCGAAACAGCAAGTGGAATAGAAACTCTGATCAAAAACAGTAGAGTGTGTACAAGAAAACAGACACGTCGAAACAGTAAGTTGAATAGAAACTCTGATCAGAAACAGTAGCGAGTGTACAAGAAAACAGAAACGTCGAAACAGTAAGTTGAATAGAAACTCTAATTAGAAACAGTAGCGTGTGTACAAGAAAACAGAAACGTCGAAACAGTAAGTGGAATAGAAACTCTGATCAGAAACAGTAGAGTGTGTACAAGAAAACAGACACGTCGAAACAGTAAGTTGAATAGAAACTCTGATCAGAAACAGTAGCGTGTGTACAAGAAAACAGAAACGTCGAAACAATAAGTTGAACAGAAACTCTGTTCAGAACTTTATAGTGTGTTAAAGAAAACAGAGACTGTAAGTTGAACAGAAACTCTGATCAGAAACAGTAGTGTGTGTGCAAAATAACAGAAACATCGAAACAGTAAGTTGAACACAAACTCTGATCAGAGCTTTAAAGTGTGTTATAGAAAAACAGAGACAGTAGATTGAACAGAAGATTATGCTAAAAAACCCGTTTGTGATTAAAAGTACAGAGTATTATAATTTAACCCGGTTTTTAGATGAGACAAAAGAGAGATGTGCAACCAGTTTTATAATAACAATGCAGATTGTTATATTTTATATTACGTTTGCTCCTAAAGACAGGTATAGTATCCTTGCACAACTAAAGCATTTCACTGAACTAAATAACAGGTCACTAATGTTATTCAGGTGGAACCTTTTTTAAGAAAAAGAAATGCAAGTAGTGTGACCATTTAACCCTTTGAACCCTAGTCCCGCATATAGGCGTCCTTTTCAAACAGTGTACATGTGAATAGTACACTTGTCCTATGCAAACAGCGAAGACCCAGATCAGAGGGCTCCGAAATAAGCCCTCTGATCAGGGTCTTCACTTTTTGTCATAATGCCAAACATTGACAAAAACAACCCTTAAAAGTCAGAAATGGACTAGACTAAAATTGAAACTGGAATTGTCCATTTAAAGTTTTAGGGAGGAAAGAGTTAAAGGATTATTGTATAAGAGACTGTATTCGCTTGTTTGTTTCGTTCTGAAACTTAGTTCAAACATACAGTCGAAACTCGATAGTTCGAACTCGCGATAGTACGAACATATCCATATTTCAAAGTTAAAACGTTGCTTAGCCATGTTTTAACTTTGAAATACGGGTATGTTCGACTTATGCGAGATCCATTTGCATGGAGAATAACACATACTCTTTTGTTCTGAACATTTTCATGTCCCCGTACGACATAGTCGGCGGGCATTGTGTTTGTTCTCTGTCTGTGCGTTCCAACATATTTAACATTGGCCATAATTTTGAAAGTACATGTGATAGAAACTTCATATTTGGCATGTATACTCCATTTAAGAATCCCAGTGGGCGGTTCACGTCAGACAAAGGTCAATGTCATTTTTAAAGACTATTGACACATCAGGGGATTGCTTTTCACAAACACGTCTTGTTTTATTTTCAACAATCCCACTGATTTCAGACTTGTGTATCACTGTTTCAGGTACTAGGAGCTCAGATGTGTCAGGGGCAGGGTAAACCCTCAGCCACCGCGGTCTGTAACTCGGAACATTGTCCCGGTACATGGAAACCTGGAGCATGGTCAAGCGTAAGTAGTAATTGGCGGACGGATGGATAGACGATTTGCACTGGCAAACAGATTAGATATTTTTAAAACGCCATGCAACAAAGTTATGATAATTTATTTCATTTTAGCTCATTTGGATTTTGTGTGTCGTAATTGCAAACAGTTTTGGTCCTTGGGCCCGTTTCATAAAACTTCGTAAGACAAATGTTGTCGTAAGTCAGATTATAAAACTCTCAATTATTATTTATTTCTCCATCTAATCCTGTCTTGTGACATCTTTTTGGAATCGTCTTGAAAAGACGATTCCAAAAAGATGTCACAAGACAGGATTAGATAGAGAAATTAGAGATTAAATGTATTTTAAAGTTTTGACTTACGACAACATTTGTCGTAAGATGTTTTATGAAACGGGGTCCAGATGTGTAAGGAAGTCCTATTTTACTATCACTGAATCCATAACTACATAAACATGTAGTTTATGCCTTTGATATATTCCTCTATTAAATGTTTTATACAGTCAGGAATATGTATTATAAGAAATATATCCTTTATGCTAGCAGATGATAACACAAGATGCATTCTTCTATACTTTCGACCTGCTTTAAGTGATCGCCTGTCTTCAAAATAGGAAATAGGGTTTAGGGTAAAAGCTTTAACATTAACAAAGGCACTTTGATGGTTTTGCACATGTATATAGGTGAAACGGCTAATAGTAGGACGAAAAATACAACAAGGTTATGGTTTTGTATTTAGTTGGTGACGGAATTTAGGACGATAACGGCGGAGGAATCATCAAAAATAAGTACTATTTGCTCGAATTTCGGGTTACACTGTTGCCTTTTCTGAAACCTTCTTCTTCGCAAATAGACACCTTCTATCGTGTTATTCTTGTATTACATATACTATACAGTGCACGGCCACATGTGCACGAGGCACGAGATCACGTGAGGTGAAATGTTACGCCTCAGCATCTGCGACAACGCCCACTTCTGACGACAAATGTATCGCCGATGACAAGCCAGAGGAGAACGAATATTGCATGGTGAAGCCGTGCCGAACGGACATAAGTGAGTATTTACCACCTTCACTCCATGTTTGTTTGAAATACTGTAAAACAGGTCTTTTTCTCGTCATGAATATTTCGCGTAATGCGATTTTGTATTAATTCGCGACATCATGCAATATTTCTAACGGATGGTAGCTTAAAGCAGGCTGAAAGTAAAGCAGAATGTGCCTTAAGACACATTCTGCTTTACTTTCAACCTGCTTTAAGAAGTCACCTATTTTCAAAACTAGAGACGCGAGGCAACATATTCGCAAAATAACGCATAAATAATATTCTCGCGAATAAAAACGGTTTTACAGTATGCCAGATCCAGTCAAGCTGGATTTCTGAAACCATATCAGACACATGGATGTCTTTATTGATAGTGGTGCAATAACTTATTCAGTCCTGGATCTTTTAATGGATAATTTAATTGTCAAATTATTCCTGTCAAAAAAAAACCAATATCTTGCAAAATGACAAACAGTGCAGACCTTGATCAGAGGGCTCCTGCAGGAGCCCTCTGATCAGGGTATTCACTGTTTGTATAGGAAAAGTGTAATCCTTACATGTACATTTTTTGTTCATGACGAGTATACTCTTCACTAGGATTGAATGTGTTAGATAACCAAATATAAATGTTGTGTAAGCTGTATGAATGCTTCAACAATTGACTGTTGCATCTGTAGCCTTGAAGCCATGGCGAGGCCTCATGCTTTTATAAAATCTTTTATTGCTAAGGGTCACGTTTTTGACAATGGCCATTAGCTTTATCACTGAATTGCCTTTTGAAATGAATTATAACCACAAAATAATGTTCGCCTGTTCCATTGTCTAACTTCAGAAAAAAAAACGACAAAATCTGTTTGTCGGTCTCTTTCAACCCTTAACCAATAGTTTGTTTCTAGTTTTGAAAACAGTAGACAAATTTAAGTAGGTTGAAAGTACATGTAAAGAAGAATGCGCCTTAATGATCATTCTATTTTACTGTCAGCCTGCTTTAAGCTGACATAATTATGCTTTGATATAGAAAATATTTCTTTTGGTGCATATTTTGTTTTAATTTTCAGGTGATTCGATACAGGGAATTAGATCTTGTTATAGCTTAGCAATACATGGTGTAAATGTTCTTTTACTTTTTCAAATATTAAAAGTATTTTGTTTTGTTTTCTAATCTGAATGTATGAATTATATACATGTAATTTTAAAGCACCTTTTCATATGAAAAGAGTTCTATATAAGTATGGTAAAATGAATTATAAATAATGATAAATGATAGTAACTGTATTTTCTTCAGTGGAGGAATAAATTAAAGACGTAAATACCGTTAAATGCTTATTTAATGGGTTAAGACTTCAGACTCGCGGTGATGCAGTGCAAACGTTTATATATTTATACAGAGACATTGCTTATATTGGCCAGTAAGTGTTTTTCCAATGTAATGATCGTTCAATCCAAATGCTATTTTAACAGAGGGCGACGCATGCGCAGACAAGCAAGCTAACTGTTTCCTGTCTTACGGAGAGGCTGTGTGTACGAACCAGTACCAGTCATGGGCGCGTGCCAACTGCATGAAATCTTGCGGCGTCTGCGCAGAGAATCCTAGCGGTATGCGCGCTGTTCCAGAATTAAAACATGCCCATTTGCAGTGGAGAAGACGTTATTATTTCTCGTTTAAATGTAAACGAAACGTACATGCAATGCACTAAAATGTAAAATTTGCAACCGTTTGACATTTCACTATTAGTTTTAACCTGCGTGTCAAAATGTTTGGCGTCTGATCTGGCTCCAAACGGTTTACAAAATATAGGTTTATTGGGAAAGAATACCGTCTTACCTACTAGATAAGGGGCCCGATTTACTGAACTACTTACGCAAATTTTTTACATAAGTCAAACTCGTTTTACTCTTATTTTTTCGATTATAAACGTTTGCAAACAGCAAATAGCCAGATCAGAGGACACGCTAACAGCGCGTCCTCTGATCTGGCTATATGCTGTTTGTAGCAAGTGATAATAACAAATATAAATTGAAATTTAAAATTTTGACTTGTTTAGTAAAACGGGCCCCGATTTACGAAACGTCGTACGATGAAAACGGTCGTAGGTCATAACTTTAAAATACAACTAATTTCTAATTTCTCCATCTAATCCTGTCTTGTGACATCTCTTTGGAGTGTTTTTTTTTCAAGATAATTCCAAAGATATGTCACAAGACAGGATGATTACATGGAGAAATAAATAATAATTGAGACTTAAAGCAATCTGACTTACGACAATAATGTCGTACGACGTTTCGTAAATCGGGCCAGAGGGCTGTATATTTCATATTCCAACTCTTCTACCTCCATATCTCCATCAAGTCTTTCACCCCAGAAACTTCACCTGGGCTGCCATTTCTCCGATTTTTTCCTAAATCTTCGGATTTTTTTCTAGTACATGGTAGCTTAAAGTAGACTGAAAGTAAAGCAGAATGCGCCTTAAGGCGCATTCTGCTTTACTTGCAGCCTGCTTTAAGCAGCTACGTGTCAACCAAACTAGACACAGGCGATGGGGTAAAGGTACGATTCGTAAAATCGCACTTGTAAAATGCAAATTTGGAAATCTTAGGATTTTTTATGTCAACTTATGGCAGCCCTGCTTCACATGGATAATTCCTGTTCCCAATTAATTCAAGTTCATTATTTAGAGGTTGGTTTTAACAATATATTGCTTAGTGACATACAGTGTTGACCCTGATCAGAGGGCTGTTTCAGGAGACCTCTTATATGGATCTGCACTTTCACTTTGTAATGTATTGTTAAAATAAATCATAAATGTTCCAATTAATTAGACATGGAAGTTGGTCCCTTCAACATTTAGGTGTGAATGAGTTAATCAATTTGTGCCCGGTGGATTCTTCCACGCTTATATATTGGAATAGTCTATTTTTTATCTAAGGGGTGCCTGGTCTAAAATTTTCATTTGGTTTTTTATTGAAATTCCTAACAGCAAACAGTGTAGACTGTGATCAGACGCCGCATAATGCGGCGTCTGATCAGAGTCTACATTCTGTGCCTATGTCCTTTTTATTTCACACAAGGATCGAATGGGTTAAGGTAGTCAGAGCGGTAGCTTTAATGCTAGAATATAGTTCGATGTGTTATAAAAAGAGTATGAAATTGGCTTACTGAGGCAAAACATTGTTTAAGTAATTATGAACTTAGTAAAACGGGTAAAGACAATCAGTATATTTTTTTCATGTCTAGAAAAATATGTTAACACTTTCAACACAAAGACCTGTTTAAAAATATATTCCAAAGAATTGCAAACAGATCAGAGGGATCGTATTGGAGTCTACACTGTTTGCTAATTTACACCAGGATTTTTTTAACTTCCGAGAATTCCAAGTAGACTAGTTCATGTTTTGGTAAATAGAATGATCCACAAGGAAGCCTAATGACCCACAAGAGTTTAATGAAATTATAGTTTAATAAATTAGCAATTAATGTAGACCGTGATCAGAGAGCTTCTATATGATTCCTGTGATCTGGGTCTACACTGTTTGCAAATGCAATGCGTATATTATAACAGGACAATGGTTTTGAAAGATTTAACTGGTCGTAGCAGCTTAGTTGTATGTTGTCCATTTACGCCAGATTATGACCCGAACTGTAAAGACGAGATCGCCAACTGCAACAGGTACACTTCCGGTTTCTGCACGAGCAAAGCGTACGTTAATTGGGCTAAGAACAAGTGCAAGAAGTTCTGCGGATACTGCGAATGTAAGTGAACGGCTGAAAGCTTGGCAAATGCGAAGTTTGAACAATGCGTATACTCATTTATCTTTGAAGAATCAAATGGATAATTGAAATATTAAATGGATAATTCCAGTTTCCAATGAAGTATTAAATGGATAATTCCAGTTTCCAATGAAATATTAAATTGATAAATCCAGTTTCCAATGAATTCTAGCCAATGTGTTTTACTATGTATGGTCAGTCTTGTAATAAGTACAATACAAAATAGCAAACAGGACTGATCTTCATCTGAGGCCCGTTTCATAACACTTCGCACTACAAAAACGGTCGTAAGTCAAAACTTTAAAATACATTTAATTTCTCATTTCTCCATCTAATTATGTCTTGTAACATCTCTTTGGAATTTGAGACTTTAATAATCTGACTTACGACCGTTTTTTGTCGTACGAAGTGTTATGAAACAGGCCCCAGGTGGCTTCTTTATGAATTCCCTCATTTGGGTCTACACTTAACACGGCATAGGACAATTTTGTTATTGTGGGCATGTACTTTAGTTTACGGATTAACACATTTCCCGGCCGGTTTGACTTTATTGGTTATACATTAGAAAAGAGTTATAAATACCTTTCCGTTTGAATGTCAACGGAACGCAATGGCATTGCAATAAAATGACAAAATGGCGTTTTGACAATTCTGAATGCTAATTTTAATCTTAGTGGCGAACAGTTCGGAGCCTAATCAGACGTCGGGTTAACTGACCACAAAAGCTCACCTTGAGCACTTCGGCTTACAGTATGTTAATATAATTTACAGTCTCAACACCAACTCCAACAGTTCACTGAACTGTTATGTCTATATACTGAAATAACGACACAGGTTACCATATAATAACTACACAGGTTAATAGTTGATAGCCATATAGGTTCACTTAGAATAAATTCACTCCACACAGGTTTATAAGGCATTGAGTCTTAATATATATGCATACCAAGTCACACAGGTTTTAAATTTTCAAACAGGATTCTTAATATAAGCATGGCAAACCACACAGGTATTTCCACACATGATAATTAGCACGTATAGTATGCCATGTCATAAACCAAAACTTGTTAGGTATATATATCGTCTAATAAGCAATTACACTTCAAGCATACTGTCATAAAATATGGTAGCTAATAAGATATCATGGTCTCTGATTGCTAAGTAGTGAATATGTAGTAGATAAAGCCTCTAATGCAACTAAGTATGTCGGGTCAGCATTGTCAACGTCACATCTTGTTTCCAAATATAGTTCTAAGCCACACATTAGGTAGGGTAAGTCGATAATTCGAACTCGCGTCAGTTCGAACTTTTCCATATTGCAAAGTTAAAACGTGGTTTAGCCACGTTTTAACTTTGTAATACGGGTATGTTCGAGATAAGCGCGTCAAATTTATCGAAATAATTGAACATATGAAAACTGATACGAGTTTAAGCTAATTCGAAGTATGGATTCCCAGCTACATAGTTCTTAGTCATATATAAGGAAGAGTAAGTCTTTCATTTATTAAATAAAACATACGAGTAGCTAGCTCCTTATAAATACGAAAGACTCAAGCAGGAAACGCAACACAAACAATACACCCACCTCTCAAGCAGAACACACACACAGTCATACCATAACAAACACACACACACACACACACACACACGCACACTCCCATTCCTTCATCTACACACTAAATAGAAAACAACACGCAAGACAATCATAAAGCAAAGTGAACATAGGAGCCCGCCTTGGTACGGTCAGTAGCAATCAATAATTAATTATAAATTAATCATTAACTACCACTGGGGGGTTAAACCTGGGTTTAGGGGCGCTTGCTACTTTTCGAAATTACATAGATACCTAAATAGCGAGCAGACTCCTTTCTACATAATAGGCTTCTGTATTGTTTATAAGTAAGTTGGGTGTTTGGTAGTGTAAGGGTTGCAATGTTTTAACTCATAACATTTCTTTTAAGCTGAGACCACGACGACGACGACTACGCAGGCGACTCTCACTGACCCTAACTGTAAGGACACCGTCAGTTGCGGGGCGTATGGCAAGGGCGTGTGCACCGACTACGCTGCCTGGGCAAAGACACATTGTAAACGCTTCTGCGGCCAGTGTGACATAGAAGAAATTAAACCAGGTGAGTGCCAGATCCACTGATTGAATGATTGATTAAGTGATGCTAATTCATTTACTCCGAAAACTTTAATGGAACATTCCAATTTCCGATTAAGTTAATTGATGACTATATACGGTTGTTTTTCCCTAATATATACATTGTATTACGAAATGGTTTGTGTATCGTGCGTTTCGACCTTCACCTGTAACCCTTTTTTGCTAGCGGGGAACACTAGCGGTGTTTGTAGGGACACCGCCGATTGTGAGTCGTACGGCGCCGGGGTCTGTACCATGGACACGTTCTCCAGCCAACACTGCCGAAGGTTTTGTGGACTCTGCCAAGGTTCGAGCCATTATCGTTAACTTATGTGTTGTTCGGCACTATCAACATCGATGTTGTTTGGCTTTTGGGTGTTACTTTACTTGTACTTTGCTAACCCTTTCATTGCCAAACCCCTTCATCGCCATATTATCGTCTGCTTCAATATTTTTTTGTCTGCAATCTCGATTAAAATTAGATTTAGAATAAAGCAGAATGACGTACGAAATTAAGATACAAGTGTCAACCATTTTGGATCCTGATGAGACGCCGCGTTATGGAATCCTTCTGATCTTTCTGGTTTCCTTTTACTTGGGTACATAATGTTGATGTGATTTGGGTTTTACGGAACTACGACACAACAGTGGTTTCATAGCGCCGTTATGTATATGTATGTTGTGAATGCATGAGCATGTAGGTGATTTAGTTTGGTGGAGTCTTGATTACCAATTTGTTCTGGTGTTCCTTTAAATCTTATAAGTATTTGGCAGTTTTGGTTAAAGTAATGAATCTTGCCATGTTTAATTCATTAAGTTCAAAGGCAAGTACCACGCTATGAACTATTTTGTTACCATTATTAACAAGACAGATGTCTTGGGGTTTTAATTATCATGGATTATATGCACACTTTTCACTTATTTTTATCACTTGTGCGAGAAACTTTGTATGAACGTTCATTAGACCATGATATTTCAAGAAAGCACGTATAAGAGCTGGGCTTATATATGTTTCTCGTAGTTTCAGCCTGTGATGACGTGAAGAAGAACTGTGCAGCCTATGGTAGCGGGATGTGTACCAAGTATAAGAGCTGGGCTAATATATGTTTCTCGTTGTTTCAGCCTTTGATGACGTGTGCTGCCTTTGGTAGCGGGATGTGTACCAAGTATAAGCACTAAGAGAAATGTCATCATCGGTCTTTCATACTGTCATATTGATGTTTCTCGTTGTTTCAGCCTGTTACGATGTGAAGAAGAAGTGTGCGACCTATGGTAGCGGGATGTGTACCAAGTATAAGAACTGGGCTAATATATTGGTGTATTGTTTCTCGTTGTTTCAGCCTGTGACGATGTGAAGAAGAACTGTGCGGCCTATGGTAGCGGGATGTGCACTAGTTATAAGAACTGGGCTAATATATGTTTCTGGTTGTTTCAGCCTGTGATGACGTGAAGAAGAACTGTGCGGCCTATGGTAGCGGGATGTGAACTGAGCTAATATATGTTTCTCATTGTTTCAGCCTGTGACGATGTGAAGAAGAACTGTGCGGCCTATGGTAGCGGGATGTGTACCAAGTATAAGAAATGGGGTTATATATGTTTCTCGTTGTTTCAGCCTGTGACGATGTGAAGAAGAACTGTGCGGCCTATGGTAGCGGGATGTGTACCAAGTATAAGAACTGGGTTAATATATGTTTCTCGTTGTTTCAGCCTGTGATGATGTGAAGAAGAACTGTGCGGCCTATGGTAGCGGGATGTGTACCAAGTATAAGAACTGGGTTAATATATGTTTCTCGTTGTTTCAGCCTGTGATGATGTGAAGAAGAACTGTGCGGCTATGGTAGCGGGATGTGTACCAAGTATAAGAACTGGGTTTATATATGTTTCTCGTTGTTTCAGCCTGTTACGATGTGAAGAAGAAGTGTGCGGCCTATGGTAGCGGGATGTGTACCAAGTATAAGAACTGGGCTAATATATTGGTGTATTGTTTCTCGTTGTTTCAGCCTGTGACGATGCGAAGAAGAACTGTGCGGCCTATGGTAGCGGGATGTGCACTAGTTATAAGAACTGGGCTAATATATGTTTCTGGTTGTTTCAGCCTGTGATGACGTGAAGAAGAACTGTGCGGCCTATGGTAGCGGGATGTGAACTGAGCTAATATATGTTTCTCATTGTTTCAGCCTGTGACGATGTGAAGAGAAATGTGCGGCCTATGGTAGCGGGATGTGTACCAAGTATAAGAAATGGGGTTATATATGTTTCTCGTTGTTTCAGCCTGTGACGATGTGAAGAAGAACTGTGCGGCCTATGGTAGCGGGATGTGTACCAAGTATAAGAACTGAGTAAATATATGTTTCTCGTTGTTTCAGCCTGTGATGATGTGAAGAAGAACTGTGCGGCCTATGGTAGCGGGATGTGTACCAAGTATAAGAACTGGGTTAATATATGTTTCTCGTTGTTTCAGCCTGTGATGATGTGAAGAAGAACTGTGCGGCCTATGGTAGCGGGATGTGTACCAAGTATAAGAACTGGGTTAATATATGTTTCTCGTTGTTTCAGCCTGTGACGATGCGAAGAAGAACTGTGCGGCCTATGGTAGCGGGATGTGCACTAGTTATAAGAACTGGGCTAATATATGTTTCTGGTTGTTTCAGCCTGTGATGACGTGAAGAAGAACTGTGCGGCCTATGGTAGCGGGATGTGAACTGAGCTAATATATGTTTCTCATTGTTTCAGCCTGTGACGATGTGAAGAGAAATGTGCGGCCTATGGTAGCGGGATGTGTACCAAGTATAAGAAATGGGGTTATATATGTTTCTCGTTGTTTCAGCCTGTGACGATGTGAAGAAGAACTGTGCGGCCTATGGTAGCGGGATGTGTACCAAGTATAAGAACTGGGTTTATATATGTTTCTCGTTGTTTCAGCCTGTGATGATGTGAAGAAGAACTGTGCGGCCTATGGTAGCGGGATGTGTACCAAGTATAAGAACTGGGTTAATATATGTTTCTCGTTGTTTCAGCCTGTGATGATGTGAAGAAGAACTGTGCGGCCTATGGTAGCGGGATGTGTACCAAGTATAAGAACTGGGTTAATATATGTTTCTCGTTGTTTCAGCCTGTGACGATGTGAAGAAGAACTGTGCGGCCTATGGTAGCGGGATGTGTACCAAGTATAAGAACTGGGTTTATATATGTTTCTCGTTGTTTCAGCCTGTGATGATGTGAAGAAGAACTGTGCGGCCTATGGTAGCGGGATGTGTACCAAGTATAAGAACTGGGTTAATATATGTTTCTCGTTGTTTCAGCCTGTGATGATGTGAAGAAGAACTGTGCGGCCTATGGTAGCGGGATGTGTACCAAGTATAAGAACTGGGTTTATATATGTTTCTCGTTGTTTCAGCCTGTGATGATGTGAAGAAGAACTGTGCGGCCTATGGTAGCGGGATGTGTACCAAGTATAAGAACTGGGTTAATATATGTTTCTCGTTGTTTCAGCCTGTGATGATGTGAAGAAGAACTGTGCGGCCTATGGTAGCGGGATGTGTACCAAGTATAAGAACTGGGTTTATATATGTTTCTCGTTGTTTCAGCCTGTGATGATGTGAAGAAGAAGTGTGCGGCCTATGGTAGCGGGATGTGTACCAAGTATAAGAACTGGGTTAATATATGTTTCTCGTTGTTTCAGCCTGTGATGATGTGAAGAAGAACTGTGCGGCCTATGGTAGCGGGATGTGCACTAAGTATAAGAACTGGGCCAAGAAGAACTGTCAGGGTTTCTGTGGACTGTGTGACACCAGGAGAAAGAGTAAGTTTTACCATCTGACTGTCATATAACCTAGCAGAAGATGGCTTAAAGTAGGCTTAAAGTAAAGCAGGATGCGTCTGCTTTAAATGACTACCTGCAGGGGCGTGTCTGGGCTTACGCATTCACGCACGTGCGTACAGTTAATTGACAAAGTCGAAAAATAAAAAACGCTAAAAATGCAATAAAAATCACCACCTTACCCGGGTGAGGCATAGATATTTTTTTTAAAGTGTCTTAAGTCTACTTCAAATAATACTCAACGCACATAATTCACCCTCTGATAAGGTTTCAGGTGGTCCACTACTCAGTTTACGAGATGTAGATTTTACCTGGTAAAATTGCCCATAACAATTTAAGGTGTTTCTTACTATTTTAGCTATAAGTGGCAGAATTTGACATAGATTTATGTTAGTATTGTACCAGTTTTGAATATGCGAAACGCCCCTAGAACGCACCAGAGACGATCTAGAAATCAAAAACTTCTTAAGGGAGCTTTCCCACCTAGTAAGAGTATGTACACTTGTCGGTGATGGTAGGGGGTTAGAGAAAAATGGTTAGAAGATAATCTATCAAAAATATAAAAGTTTATGCAGTTCTTGTTATTAAAGAGTCGAATTCTTACATAAATTTATGGTAGTAATTTACCTGGTTTGTATGTGAAAAACGCACCAGAGACCATTTAGGAGTAAAATTTTCCCACGGAGCTTCCCATGGAACCCCCTAGTAAAAATTCATACACTAATTTTGTTTAGCTACGCCCCTGACTTGTGCCCTAATCGTATGTTCCTTCATACAAAGGGGGAGGTCAGGAGAGCAAACATTTTTCTCTGTATTTTTATATACAGTTCAAAAGTGTTAATAAGCTTTGAAAATGCATGTGCATGTATATAAAACAAGTAAAATAGAAGGTAAAGTCAAGGGAAAGTAAACAGACAAACGAGAACATTGAATAGAGGGTAATGCAATTCCAGTTGGTAATATAAAAGGTGAAGGCAGGAACATTCCATGTGGAGGGGAGGAGGAGGCTAACACATGGTACGAACATTGTTGGTTAGTCAGGGAAATTTGATTTTAGTCAAGGAAATGTCGGGGAATTTCGCTTCACTAAAATTGTGGCCACCCTGTTAATTACATGTAAATAGTTTAACAGTTTAATTCAAGCAAAGAATATTCTTATAGCTCTAATATTTTGTGTTTTGATATGTATCTAAAAATTGATTTCTGTATTTTATTACATCAAACAGCCGTATGTGCATTCTGGTTTTGTTTTTTTAGAATATAAGAACAACATTTATAAAACGACAGTTTTACCCTCATTTAAGAAAGGTTTTTTGTATTCTAAATACCCCTCAAAATGCACGTACGGCTTTCCAACGGAATTTTTTTTTCAGGGGGAGCATCCCCCGGACCCCCTTATCCATGGTGCGTAAACTAAAAATTGGTCCAGACACGCCCCTGACCTGTCTTAATAACTAGAAACAGGCTGAATTGGGTATGGGTTAAATAAATTGATGGATTGGTAACGTGGCAGAAACAAGAAGTTTAAGTGAAGTAGGATTGTTAGAACAATTAGATATACGACTGAATGTATCCAGCAGAAACCTTAGTCCATTAAACCGGCGTTTGATCAGGCTCCAAAGTACACTCCTTAAAAGGAAATAAACTGTCTAGTCGGAATAATAATAATAAAATAATAAAAACCGTTCTCAGTTTTACATGTAATATCATTCTATTCTGTTTCGTTTAAATGAAAGAGGAAAACGTGCTTGCCTCTGTACACTGAGTTTTTTTGTTTCAGGAAGTGCCGAGACCGAGCAGGAGCCGCCACTACAATGTATGTTAACGTATCCAACCCTGGAACTTTGAATACCCCCCCCAACCCCCCCCCCCCCCAAAAAAAAAACCCCCAACAACAACAACAAAAGAAAAACAATTTAACTGTTGAAATTAAGTGCAGTCCATTTTTTGATATTTAGGGTTGAATTTTACAATATATTGTACAGTATATATTGTACAATATATATACAGGCTAACTTATATTAAATCCTTTCACTGCCAAATTTTAACCGTCTAACTTAAAGCCAGATTACTGCCCAAATTTTCCTTGGAAACGCGCAATTTTCTACAGGTCCTATGTGTGCATTTCTTTGTATGAAAACTTAGTAGAGTCGACTTCATGCATTATCTTCCCTTTAAGAATCATACAACTGGACGGAACTTATCTAACTTATTCACCCAAGACAGTCTTAATGGACGATTCCAATTTCTAAATAAGTTTAGTCTATTTTAGACTAATTAGGGTTGATTTTAACTACAGCGCTCCCTCGCTACAACGACACCTAATTGGAGACAAAAAACTATGTGCGTTGTTCGGAGGGAACCCTTATAGAGAGGGAAAATTAAAATTTGGTTTACATTTGTAAACAGATTGAATCCAGATCAGACGCCGCGTAATCTTGATCTGGATTCAAGCTGTTTGTCACTCGTCAATATATTTATTCTATCAAAATCTCCATTTATATGTAACTTTGAGAAAAAACAACATACACAAACTTAAGCAGACGGTATTGCAGCAGTAAAAGCGTTAGACATAATTGTCCCGTTTAGGGAACTGCGGCAAGGGTCGTTGTTAAGAGGGAGTCGTTGTTGGGAGGGAACACTGTATATATTGCAAAATGGCAAACAATGTAGACACTGATCAGAAGGCTCCTGGTTACGATTTACACAGTTTACTCAGGACAAGTGTACTCTTCTTGGGTGTATTATTTGTTAACCCTTTCACTGCCAAATTTTTTGTGAGATGTTTACCCCTTCACCGTTTTTCTGTCGTCTGCTTCAATTTTGTTGTTTGCAAGATCTTTTCAAAGTTAGATTCAGTGTAGTATGACTGAAAACATATCGATACGAGTGTCAAACAGTTTCGAACCAGATCAGACGTCGCGTTACGCGGCGTCTGATCAAGATCCAAACTGTTTACAACCGCGCTTCCAAGCGTCATTAGGAGCGAAATAGTTAATGACGAGTAAACTCGTCGCTAGGGTTCAATGTGTATGACATGCGTAGATAGTATATTCGGTTGACATGGTGCCTATGTGTTTTCCAGTTGAGCTGGTACCTATTGTCCCTGAGAAAGTTGAGAGTCCAGTATTGGACGAGATAGCTGACGAGCCGGTAACCGTTGCTGATGACGTCATGGATGTGGCAGTAGAAGATGTTGACGGTGATCCACTAAGTCCTGCAGTTGTTAACGAGGAGGGCGAGTATGACGGCCCGGTACCAGCAGAACCCGTATGTAACACGGTGCGCACTGAGGAGAGAGGTACAATTGACGTGTTCGGGAAGCTGGTTCCCGGGGAAACATGCGAACAGACAATAGTCTTACCGCTAGAGAACAGGGTGCTGCTGAAGTTCAAGGACATTGACGTGGACTGCGAGTCTGGTAAAGATTATTTAAGAAATATTATCTGTTCTACCGTTTTAACCTTTTCATGATCAATTGTTTTACCCCTACACCACCAAAGTGTCGTCTGCTTCAATATTGTTGTCTGCAATATCGTTTCAAAGTTAGATTTAAGGCAATCTGACTGACGAAATTTCGAAACGAGGGTCAAATAGTGTGGGTCCTGATCAGACGCCGCGTTACGCGGCGTCTGATCAGGATCCAAACTGTTTGCAAACGCTTAATGGCGTCGTTGAAAGTGAAAGGGTTAAACAATGAAATGCTATTTGGCAAAGTACAAAATGTACGGACATGTTTGTTTTTACGTATTCACCGTATTTGCCAGCCCACGTGATAGGATGGA
This sequence comes from Gari tellinella, assembly GCA_922989275.2. Classification (NCBI taxonomy): domain Eukaryota; kingdom Metazoa; phylum Mollusca; class Bivalvia; order Cardiida; family Psammobiidae; genus Gari; species Gari tellinella. Next base: position 75,930,267 of record OV277865.1, on the reverse strand, counting down.
GGGACGCGGTGTATAAAAATGTTCATATTGTGATCAAGAGGTTAATTTCTCGTACTCATATTACTTTAATTTGTCAATTTTCCGGGTAACCGACAATTACTCTTTAGGGAAAAGAAACCAGAAATATTGACAAAATGGCTACTCAATCTAACAGTTAGCAACTGGCAAGTGGTATATTGGCATTCAGCATAAAGCAAATGGCAAAATAACCATTGGCATGTAGCAAATGGAAAACGAGCAATTATTATTTGCCAATTGAAATGTTCAACCCACATTACTCTCTAGTTAATACACATTTTATTAAAATCTTAAAAATACCATTCATAAATAATACAAAACACATTGTTGAATGATACCAATCTGATATTTTCTTAAATACGACGCGGTAGCGGAAGTTTGCCTTCTGCATTTTATCTTTAAGTTATCAGAGTTATATTATTAACAAATGCTTCATTGCAGGTGACGTATTCACTATCATTGACGGGATCACCAATGAAGACATACCCGTATGTAACTCACTGTTAGAGAACGAATGGCTGTCGTCTGGTAGTATAGTGTCACTAGAGTTTATGGCGGGAAAGAAAGGACACGGCTATAAGTTTGACTATGAGGCATACCCACAGAACGTAACCGTCCCAGGTAGGTTCATTCTTCATACCGTTATGACCATAAGTATTTGGACATACATGCTTGAGCAAACAGTGTAGAACCTGATCAGACTGCTCCTGAAGGGGCAGTCTGGTCAGGGTCAACACTGTTTGTCGTTCGCCTGACATCGTTTGGACAAAAGAAATTTGTTCAAAATTCTGGATAAAAAGCCCGTATACAGGGTATCCTATTTCTAAAGTTGTGTACAGTACTTTCGTCGATAACCGTTTGACCTCCACAGTTGGTATGCTTCAGCACTGTTGTCTGAAATGTGTTGTTTAAACACATCGCGATTTAACCCTTTATCCCATAGCCTGTTTCTCTGTTTCTAGGTTTGAAAACAATATGTTAAAAGCAGAGCGAAATGCTCACTGAAAAGCAATCTAGGTAACTTTAAGGCTGTTTTAAAGACACTTTATTTCTCTCACATAGCCAGAATCGAACATTTTTCTTACATGAAATCTATGTCACTATCGTAATCGTTCCATATAAAAAGAAGAAATACGTGGTGATATTTGAAGCAATATTGCTAACGAACAGTGAAATCTGTGACACAAGTAATCAAGTTTGTTTGTTTTTGAATAGCAACGAAAGTTTACGGACTCTATACAACAAGTCGAACGCTATATTCAATCAAAGAGAGACAACTCCTATAAGTATGACCGCTAAATGTTACACAAACTGATGCAATGTATACACATTGTCGCAGCCGAATCAATCACGTGACCTTTATGCAATCTTGCGAAAGTTTTCGGAACCAGCCCGTAGTCATATAAACAAACCCGCTTATAATGTAAACCAACACGAAAAGAATTCGACACATTTAGGTAGGATTCCTTACGAAGTGGTGCATATGTCGGGCTTCTTGCGTTATGGATTGACAAGTCAATAAATCGGACAGTTAGTACAGTGGTTGACTAGCAATCCAAAGGTCATAGGTTCGAGACACATCCGATCCAAATATTTTTTTTTAGTGTCCGATTTATTGACTTGTCAATCCATAACGCAGTAATCAAGAGACATGTTATGTTTAGTCTTCGTTGATTAGTACTAGTGATGTTTACGGTCCAAGTATATGTCCACTTACCTGTACGTTTTAGTTTAATGACTTAGAAGTCAATTAAATCGGTATACATGTAAACGATTCGATCGAACTATAAAACCACACCTTGAAGCTTATCAATACGCTAACCTTTTCAAGATCGATATTGCCCATTATAATTATGTTCAAACAATATAATAAACCTTGTATGCAAGTCCATGAATAAATAATAATGCATTTTAATGACAAAGTTTTAATTCTAAGGTAGGTAACTGTATCTAAACAACAAATATCCCACATTTTAATAAGAAAATATGTTATTACAACAAATCCTGACTGTAATATGTTCTAATTTTTTCAGACTGACTAGTTCATCAACCATATATTTGAATAAAATGAAAACAAATATACATTGAATGAGTCAGTTTTTTGTAATTCAATTTTTTAGCATTTTGCAAAATTTAAATAGCTGATAACATCTTTCTGAACACCTTTATTCGAAATGTTTTTAGCTTTTCTTGTAATGAATGTTGTGGACTACTTATTGGGCGAGAAATATAGTCATTAGCTTTATTCATTTTTAAGAAAAATAAAATCATCAAAATTCTAGGTTTTTGTCAGAAAAAAGACCTTAAAGATAAACCACACGATAAATTTTGCCTATATTTACACACATTGTTTCTTAGGCTATTATCATTCTTCATGACAATTTTCAAAACAATCGTATGGAAACTACGCGCATATGCGAAGTACCTTAAACATCAATTTGGGCGGTATTGCGCATTTAAGCTTCCAGTTGGAAATTTACATAAACGAATTTCACGTTCAAACTTCCGAGTATGAATATTATAATTAGGTGTATTTATAGGGTAAAGGGTTAATGTAATTGGACTGAAAACCCACCTTTACAAATGTCAAACAGTTTTCATTGGTGTCCTATCTGGACCTAAAACGTATGATACTTGTTACTCATACTTATTACCCCATCAGTCAAATTACCTTAACTCATTCGTACAGAGCGTCCCATAAAAGGGACACAGCCAAACAGTGCTGACTCATATCAGACGCCGCTTAATGCGGCGTCTGATCTGAGTATGCACTTTTTGCTAACAGGAATTTCTATCAAATATAAAAAGAAAAATTTAAAAATTAGATCAGGCGCCCCTTAAAAGAAAAATGTACTCATCCAGTTTAAGCATGGAAGAATCCACTCGGCATTTAATGGGTTAATCGTTCGTCTTGGTTTCCAGAATGTAGCCAGCATCTAGAGGCAACTAAGGGCCGTTTCTCTGTCATTAAATTTCCGATGTTGGAGAACCAAGCTGACGAGATCTGTGAAATCTACATTACTGCCACACCGGGGGAGAGTGTACAACTCACTTTCACAGATTTCAAGATGATCGGCGTGCCTGGACGATGTAACAGAGACGCTAGCGTGCTGGTACGTGACTATAGTTAATCCGCCAATGTTTATATAGTGAAGAAGAATACGTTGTTATTTGCTAATAAATAGAGGATCTTACATGAGTGGTCATTATTTATCATTTTTAATAAACGAGGTCACTAAAATAATAGGACGCGAGCCTTAAGTAGCAAACGTCATATTTATTTTAGTGAACGAGTTAAATAAAAATGATAAGTAATGAGCACGAATGTGAGATTCTATTTATCACATTTTTATTTTCCCGCTACAGGAAAAAACACACAACAAAAGAAATACGATCTTTAATATAAAAGTGTTAAGTACGTTGCACTCAGATCTAATCAAATCGTCAACAATTTAAACAATTGAATGGTTCTAAGATTTTCATTACGTTAAAAAAGCGTACTCACAAACGTTTCGCAATTGTAATGTTAATAGGATCGTTGTTTCTTATAGATCTATATACACTCAGTACAAAAAGAAACGCACATTTTGTATCACAATCTTATTTTTATATAGAAGGAACGTATTTGTGAATTATTATTAAATCATTATTGAATTGGTAGCATCAAAACCTGCTTTAATCGGTGCGGTATTTTAAACAAGCTATAGTTAATTCTTTCGCTGCCAAATTAATCGTGAGGTTTTTACCCCTTCACCGTCTTATTGTCGTCTGCTTCAATTTTGTTGTTTGCAAGATCGTTTCAAAGTAAAATTCAATGTAGAATGACTTAAATGAAATCGATAAGAGTGTCAAACAGTTTGGATCCTGATCAGACGGCGCGTGACGCGGCGTCTGATCAGGATCCAAACTGTTTGCAAACGCTTTGTGGCGTCATTAGGAGGGAAATGGTTAAAAGGCAGTACAATGTTTTTTGAGTATTTTTTTCTGAACTTGTTGCAAAATTAAATAAATCTTGAGATATGGTCTTTCTTTTCTAATTTCCCTAAAAAATTGAATCCTAATCTGAGCCTGAGCACGATGTGCGTTTCTTTTTGCACTGAGTGTAGTATGAAACTAATTTCTACTTCTCTCCAACAGGTACAAGATCTAGTGGGTGGGGAGGAGGACGAGTTTTGTGGGAAGTTGTCTCCCTTTATCTGGGAATCAAATGGCGCGAGAGTGAGACTGCTGTATCGCCAGAGCAGTGTAGAGGACGGGTTCACGGTCTCTTACAAAGTCAAAGACGAACTTAAATAAGAATAAAACATTGACTGGTTATGATGAACGTTTGGAACATGTGTAGGAATCTCTTTTTAGGTGAACAAGTAGGCCTACCCAAGGCTTTTTGTGCTTATTATTTGGTGTGAAAAATAGTGTATTTTGACTTTCGTTGCAACTATTTTATTTTGTACATCATCCAGGTATATAAAGCATAACGGTGTGCTTTAAAACCCTGGATAAATGCTATGTTAAGTAAATGAAAGATCACACTTCGTTTTATGATTTTATTTCAATCCTATGGTCCATGAGCCTTCCAACTGCTATCGATAGTATGTATTTAAATTTGCTGACAATCTGAAAATGACAATTAAAGGAAGTACATCTACAGTGGAGAATGTGTTATTCTTTCCCAATAAACGCGTTTACGCTAAAACTATTATTTGCAGTGCAAACAGTTTGGAGCCAGATCAGACGCCGGGTAACCCGGCGTCTGATCAGGCTCCAAACTGTTTGCCACCAAGATAAACATGAATTATCAGAATTGTCCAAAAGTTGTACTTTTCTACGTTTTAGTGCTTTGCGTTTGCGTGCGTTTGCGTTTAAACGGGAAAGAATAACAGATTCTCCTCTGTATGTCCCTAATCAGATCGGGCCAATTTTGGTACTCTACCTAGAGCTATCGGTCATTCACGTCAAGCATAGTTCAAAGAACCCGCTTCAACAACATCTATTTTAAATTTAAACAAACATGATAATTTGGTTTTGTTTATTTATTCTATGTCTGTAGTAGTATTTCCTCATAGAAAAATACTAGTTTAAGGCATAACAAGTACCAAATGTGAAAAATTATGAATCTCTAAATATCATCAATATGGTACTATTTTGTAAATTTTGCAAAGGGAGATAACTCATTTTTTCTTTGATAACTCAAAATTAACGCGTACCTATCAATTTCTTTTCATAGTTTGAATTACCGTAGTATATGCCTTCATCTGGTAGAATATAAGAACAAATTTATAGAACAAAAATACATTTTATTTACTATTTTTCCCAAAAGAATCTTAAAATAAATAATTAAAAAATATATCATTACGCATAAGATAGCATATTGTTGATTCAGATTTTTTCAAATCTGGAGCCTGTTTGGTCATGATTTAGTTTCTTTATGTGAAAATACTTTCATACTTTCATGTAGAAATAAATAATAAAAAACAAAGTTACCATTTTTGTCTCATTTGAAATAGATTTACTGAAGTTTGTACTTTGAATTTGACAAAATTTGAGTCCTAATTTGACATACCTTTTCCAAAATACCGTAGTGCAAATAAATGTACACCAACATTTTGTTTTTCATTTATCTTAAATAGCTCTTTCAAAATAAACACGAAGAAACAAAAAATAGATATTTTGAAAATTTCGCTTATGAGTTTTATACACCCTTAATAGTGCTAAAACGTGTAACTCATCTTAACGGCCTATGTCTCTACTTTGGTACTTGTGGAATATTAATAGCTCTCCTATTCAGTTGCGCTCACATTTGCTGCGACCGGCGCGCAGCAAGGCTTAATCTTTTTCGAAATCTGCGTTTAGGTTTCGAAATCTGCGTTTAGTTTTCGAAAAATGCTTATAACTCTGATGTCCCTAAGGTATTGTTTTCAAATTTGATATGTTTGCGCATATGCATGTTTATGGAGTAATGGGTTATGGCAGATAGCTGCCTCATAAACAATAAATACAATAGTGAGTAGTGTCTTCCTGAATCAGTCTGCTATATTAGCACATTCATTCCTGAAACTTTTAATGAACAATGGTACAGTGGAGAATCTGTTATTCTTTCCCGTTTAAACGCAAACGTACGCAAACGCAAAACACTAAAACGTAGAAAAGAACAACTTTTGGACAATTCTGATAATTCTTGTTTATCTTGGTGGCAAACAGTTTGGAGCCTGATCAGACGCCGGGTTACCCGGCGTCTGATCTGGCTCCAAACTGTTTGCACTGTAAATAATAGTTTTAGCGTAAACGCGTTTATTGGGAAAGAATAACACATTCTCCACTGTAGCTTCCAGTATAGTATAGCTCTTTTTTGGCTACTAAGACTTGACTTTTTTTTTTTACAATTTATTGTAAATGACAAACAATGCAGCCGCAGATATACAGGATCACACTGATGTGGTCTACATTGCTTGTATAGGACACGTGCACACTGTCTTTATATGACGAGTATATGTGTCGCTATGTTTGCGTTTAGTTTCATTTAAACGGAAAAGAAAAACGTACGAATGTATGTGTCGATCATTAAAAGAAAAATTAAACAACTAAAATACGAATACATGACAAACATGGTTTAATAAATCAAGGATATCTCAGCTCTGATCTATATTCAGCTTTTACTAATGTAGTAAACACATTCAATGCATGTTAGTAATACATTTATTACTAAATAAATATTAAGACAATCATAAAATATGTTACACGTTTTTGCATTTTGATCAGAGGCCACTCTCGCCTGATCTAGATTTAATTTGTTATGATTTTACGTCGCAGTAACAGTACTTCAGTCAAATGGTGCCACCTAGCTAATTACATACAGGGGAGGAAGACTTCATATGCCCTTTTGGCACTAATCTACAACTAGGTAAACCAGCGACCTTTCGTAAGCCAGCTGGCAGGGTTCTTTACGTGAATGCTGAAGTATCCCCTTATACGGGACAAGTGTTAAGACCGGGATTCAAATCTAAAGCGATGAGGATTGTGAGTCGTACAGACTTAAACATTTTAGAATACACGGAACACCAATAACGTTCTCATATACGACGTATACATGTTATTCACATAAAGTGTGTCATTTAGTTAGTTGCAACTCTATATTTTCATTACAGATAAATGCATGCACAACTGAAAAAATGCAAAAAAAACAACAACAGGGGATCATGTGCTATCCACTTATGTAAGAAAATTATCATGACTGCAATAACATGACTGGTGTACTCTTTACTTTTTACTGAGTTACCAGCTAAAACAGGGACCTGCCACTTCAGCCCACATAAATTCTAAACAAAACCCTTGTACCTCTTCTTATTCTCTGTATCAAAAGCACGAAACTGAATGTCTTATGACAAAATGCTATTTTGAGGCAAAATCCGTTGGCACTATTCCTTGGTTGCTAATTTCACTCCCGATCGATTTGGTATTCCGTAATCTTGTTAATTCTAAGCAGGTACAGTATTTCCTCGAGGAGCATTTGTCACTAGATCTACTTGTACTAGTTTCGTGCAATACTCTCTTTCACAGTTCTAGAAGATCTGAGATCACAGGATACTCAAAACATTCCGCGAATACATACAGTGGAGAATCTGTTATTCTTTCCCAATAAACGCGTTTACGCTAAAACTATTATTTGCAGTGCAAACAGTTTGGAGCCAGATCAGACGCCGGGTAACCCGGCGTCTGATCAGGCTCCAAATTGTTTGCCACCAAGATAAACAAGAAATATCAGAATTGTCCAAAAGTTGTTATTTTCTACGTTTTAGTGCTTTGCGTACGTTTGCGTTTAAACGGGAAAGAATAACAGATTCTCCACTGTAGGCAAGCATTGCTTGAATTTATGGTCGTACCTCACTGCCAATGTCATCAAAATGCGCCTTTGCAAACAATTCGGATTCTGATCAGACGCCGTGATCAGACTTTGAAAATATTGCAGACGACACTTCCAATACAGGCGATATTTGGGCGGCAAGAAGCTTAAAGCAGACGATAAAACTTGCCAGCGAAAGAGTTCAATGAAACTGAACGCAAATGCAATGCAATAAAATAGATAAAAATATAACGGCGTCTTAAAGTCTGAATGGCAATAGGTGTTGAGCCTGATCAGACGCCGGGTTAGCCGGTATTTGATCTGGCTTCAAACTTTTAAGCATAAACGCGTTAATTGAGAAAATAATAACGTCTTCTCCACTGGAACAACATTGAAAATGTTAGAGAGAGGCAGTTAAGGTATGTACCATAATAGGCGGAATAGACGGGCCTGAGTAAAACGTGTAAACCCTTATAAGACTGCTCCCACAGGAGCAATAGGATCAGACTCTACGCTGTTTGCCATTCAGTTTGCACCTTTGGACAAATTAGTATGTTTGTGTGTGATAAAAGCAATTAGTTTAAAGTTTAGCTTAATTACAGCTGTATACAGGGTTTCGCAACTTTTAGAGTTTTACAGTTTATATACCGGTATGTACAAATTGTTACTGTGATGGAACAAGATTTGACATCGTCAAATTGTCGTCGATTAATGGGTTATAATTTCACAAGAAAGAACACAAATAAATATATAGTTCACAGGTCAAAACAATCGAATTTGTATAATGAGTATTGACTCATTCATCCCTGAAAGTTTTAATGGACAATTCCAAATTAAATCTAGTCTAGATTTACTTTTCAGGACTGATTTTAACAATATATTGCAAACTGATAAACAAAGCAGGCCCTGAGCAGAGGGCTCATGCAGGGCAAGTGTAGTGTTCACTTGTACACCATTTGATAATGACGAGTATACTTGTCACTTTGTTGAATGAGTTAAGCCATTTAGTATTTCAATCGTTTACAAATTTTCTTGTGAAGAATAAACGTGTCATATGCTAACAATGTAGATCCCGATCAGAGGGCTGCTATTGAAGCCCTCTGATCAGGGTTTACACTGTTCTACATTTTGCAATATATTGTAAAACAACCCTGTATAGTCAAAAAATGACTAAACTTAATTGGAAAGTGACTTGTCTATTTGTGGTATTAAACAAAGGTGATTGCTTAATCTAAGACCAAAGTGACACAGAGAATTAAAATTATCATGCCGTAACACATTCAATCATCTTATCAGGGTCTGCACTGTTTATCACCGTTTTCAAATGTTCAAACCAATCCTAAATATTTTAAAAATGGACTAGACTTAATGCGAAATTGGACTTGTTCATTATTGTTTCAGGCTTGATAGAGTTAAACATGACATTCTTGGAGAACTTTCTTGCATCCTAAAAGATGTGTGTTTTAAACAGACCGAAGTTCAGCTTACCACTTCACTTTCAGCCTGCTTTAAGCAACCACCTATCTTAACCCTTTCACTACTAACGTTTTCGTGAAAGTTTTACCTCTTCACAGACTCATTGTCGTATGCTTCACTTTTGTTGTCTGCAATGTCGTTTCAAGGTTAAAATAAGGCAGTATGACTAAAGAAATTTCAAAACGAGTGTCAAACAATTTGGGTCCTGATCAGACGCTGCGGGACGCGGCGTCTAATCAGGATCCAAACTGTTTGCAAACGCGCTTTCAGACGTCACTGAGAGCGAAAGGTTTAAACCCTGAAATGTCACTATGTTGCTACCATAGCTCGAGTTGGTTTTATTGGCGGAAGAACAAGCGTCGGTCGAGGTCTTGTACGCGCTTTACCATCAGCGTCCCTTTGACCACGATCAGTTACCGCCATTTTGTTTATATCGTCTGTCAAGTTTTGCACAGTGTCGTCACCAGTGCGTCCTTTGCCTGATTTTGATTTACCACTTGTCGTAGTGCCTTCTTTCTCTGATATTGGGGCAAGTATAGTTTTCTCTTTCTTAGCAAGTTTAAGTCTATTCTTTGTGTACGATCGTTCAATCCAACTGGAGATCCGGTTCGCCGCCACACTTTCCTTCAGAATGGCGCCCATTTCGAGGCTCTCCATCTTTAACTGTTGTAAGTATCTCTGACGGCGAGCCTTCGGGTGGTTGTAGGCCATAAAACTCTCAATATCTCTATGAAATGAATCTATCGGCTTGCCTCCATATCGTCCATACATATTTCTCGAATCAACATTGGAACGTCGCATTTGCATGCATTTTTGTAATATTTTCTGTCGAGCAAGTGCTCGTTTTACAAACATTTTGGATTTGTCTAACTGGTGAGCCCGCGTGGCGTGAGCGTGGTCTACGTATTCTGCGTAAACGTCAAATTTACTTTTAACCACGTCATTGACGACGATCAGGAACTTCCGGCGCTTGTTTTCCAGCCTATGACAAGCGGCTACACGACCCTCGTCCATCTCTAGCATTATACACTATTGCTGTTGTCTAATATATATGTACATGTCACACTGCATATATTTTAGAGCTCATTCCTTGCAGCTAATTCTAATGTAGTACATGTATCATACTCGCCAATGATGTATGATAATCCCTGGAATAGAAAAAGTGTCAATAAAATAAAGTCGAACTTCAGGATATCTCCAGCTCGCTTAAGTCGAACATATCCATATTTCAAAGTTAAAATGTGACTAAGCCACGCTTGAACTTTGAAATACGGATATGTTCGACTGAAGCGTGGTTGAAATAATGAAATGTAATTGTAGAAATACGAGGATAATCAGGTAAACCCTTTCCCCCCATAGAAGCGCCTTTTAGCACATTTGATTTATTCCTCCGCTGAAGAAAAAAGTTCCAATTTAATCAGACATGAATATATATTATAAGGAATATTTTCTATATTCTAGCACATGAGAGCTGAAAGCAGGCTGAAAGTATTAAGGCGCATTCTGCTTTACTTTCAACCTGCTTTAAGTGGTCACCTGTCTTCAATACTAGAAATAGGCTAATAATGCTAGAATATAGAAAATATTTCTTTTGATACATATCCATGACTGTATAAAGGACAAGGTTATCGAAGCCTCCGTTTTGGCCCTGCAAAAAATATTTTTTCCAATTTATGTTTTAGTTATAGTTTCTCTTTATTTGTCAATTTCAGATATTAATACTTCATATTTTACATAAAGTTCAACCCGAATTCAAGTTTTGACAACTTTATAGTTTCTTGTAAATGGACCACGAGGCCAAAAAAGGACACAAAGGCAGATTTTGGTACGATTCAGGGTATGAATCATAGAAATAAACTATGAAGGCACCAATGCGACACAAAAATATTTTAAGTACACAATAAATATTTAAGTTGAAATAACATATCCAAATTTTGAAGTGTTGCTTGCGTGCCTTCATAGTTTATTTTTAGGATTTATACCGATAATTGTACCAAAAATCTGCTTTTTTGTCTTTTTTTGGCTTCCCGGTTCATTTACAAGAAACTATAAAATTGTCAAAACTTGACTTTGGGTCGTTTGTGCGTATATTATGGAGTATTAGTATCTGATATTGACAAATAAACAGAAAATAAAGATAAAAATCTTTTTTGGAAAACTTGTTTTTTACAGGGCCGAATCGGAGGCTTCGTGAACTATTTTTTTCAGTGGAGTAATAAACTAAATGTGTCAAAATGTGTCGCTATGGAGCAAAGGGTTAAATGTTTATAGGTTGTTTGTAAGTGTAAGGTGTGTTGGTTGGAGACATGAAACATTACCATATATATAGCTAAGCCATTCTTATCATCACGTTATAGAATACAAAAACATCTCTCTATTAACGAAGGCTAATTGATTGTATCAAAGACAGGCGATAGCTTAAAGCAAGGTGTCAGTAAAACAGAAAGCTCCTTAAGGAGCTTTCTGTTTTACTGCAACCTTCCTTTAAGTAGTAACCTATCGTAAACACCTTATAATTACCACAATTTTAGTTGTCGTAATAGAGAGGTGTTACTGTTTATGTCTTTATTAAATCTCAAATATCCAAAGGTTATGTTCATATTTTTTTTTATCAAAGGGCTTACTTAATAATATTATAAAATCAGAAATATGAAACTCAAATAGATTCTCAAAAGAAGTTCTATATATGGTCTGAGTTGAATTTAAGATTTATTACAATTCAATTAAAATGTTAATAACCTACGTCACGTTTATCAATAAGTTATTGTGTGTTTTAATCATGCATTTAAAGCAGTGTGTTTTACTACAGTGACGAAAAACGTTAGTGTTCCCTAATTTGAGCCATTACCCAAGTCCCCAGTTACCAATACCCCCTCCCAGTTGTTCTCACTAGGCGTGAAAGTAATTTTAAAGCATGATGCCTGTAGGATAGCCATCCCATGTTGTATAGAGAGACACTGACATACTCAAAATCAAGGGGTGTGGGTTTGTTATTTTCAGACCAAACCATTAAAAAAAATAAGAGACGGGCCTCACATGAAGCACTTCACTGATTCTTTGCAGATACATTTTACAGGTATAACAGACTTCGCATGCTTATTTGTCAACTTTTTACCCGACTAGGTGTAACCATCCAAGCTAGGTAAGAAATGTATTTAACCCTTTACCCCATAGAAGCGACTTTTAGCGGATATGATTTATACCTCCGCTGAAGAAAATAGTTCCAATTTAATCAGTCATTAATATTTATTATAGGGAATTTTTTCTATATATTCTAGAACAAGATAGCTTAAAGCAGGCTGAAAGTAAAGCAGAATGCGCCTTAAGCGCATTCTGCTTTACTTTCAACCTGCTTTAAGTAGTAAACTATTTTCAATTCTAGAAATAGGCTATCAGGTAAAGGGTTAACCCTTTAACCCATAGCCTGTTTATAGTATTTAAGATATGTGACCTATTAAAGCAGGCTGAAAGTAAAGCAGAATGTGCCCTAGGGCACATTCTGCTTTACTCTTAGCCTACTTTAAGATAATATCTGCTAGTATATAGAAACTATTTCTTATAGTACATATTCATGACAGTATAAAATGGAACTATTTTCTTTGGCGGATGAATAAAATGAATGCGCTAAAAGTCGCTTCTATAAGGGAAAGGGTTAAGCGTTATTGAATACAAATGCAATGCGAAACTGTAGAAATGAACAGGGTTTTGAAAATATTTTTAATGTTAGTGTAACATGGTGGGAAAAATATGCAGCCAGAACGAGATTCTTTCCCGACTGAGCTACCGGACCGCTTACACAAATATCTCGCAATTTCACCATAAACTCAACCCCGCTACCCACCCACTCTGCTTAAGAGTTCATCCCAAATTCTTACTTCAAGAATACTCCACGATTTTCTTTTTATTAGTGTTTTGTATTCTCTGCGAGTTCTTACATATTACTCCTGTGTTTTATTTTCGTTGGGTGCCAAATATACCATGGTGAGAAAAAGATGCAATTTAAAAGGATAAAAACAGGACAGAAGATTCGATGAAACTAAATGATAAGCACGAAAAGAAGAAAAAGATGGTAAAAAAACAAGAAGAAAAATAGAGAGATAAAATGGAGAAGAAGAACTATGAGAAGAAGAAGACGACTATGAAGAAAAACGAGACGACGAGAAAGAAAACAAGATGATGATGATGAAACAGAAGATGATGGTGATGACGAAGAAGAAGAAGCAAACTTATTAACTCTTTCCTCCCTGAAACTTTAAATGGACAATTCCAGTTACCATTTTAGAGTAGTCCATTTCTGACTTTTAAGGGTTGATTTTGTCCATGTTTGGCATTGTGACAAACAGTGAAGACCCTGATCAGAGGGCTCCTTTCGGAGCCCTCTGATCTGGGTCTTCACTGTTTGCATATGACATGTGTACTATTCACACGTAGATTGTTTGAAAAGCACGCCTATATGCGGGACTAGGGTTCAAAGAGTTAAGAAGTTGGCGAAATAGAAAAGCAGAATAAACAGTCGATAGAAATTTCGGTACTATACTGAATGAGAAAATGTAGAACAGAAGAATAGCGGAACAGACGAAAAGTTAAGGAAAGACGATAAATAAACTATTATAAAAGTAACAAGAGATAAACAAGGACGAAAGAACGGAAACACTTACTAAGTGAAGACAACTTTCAGAGCAAAAGGAAAATTAATACTACCGTTGAAATATCCGCTGATGAATAAGTTACCACTTGTCAAATTATGTTCACAATTACGAAATTTGAAAACATCATTAAATCCTACCGACGAGTAAAGTCGTCATTAACAAACTATAATAAAAGCAGGGCTCCAGATAAGAGGTAGTTTTTTCAACAAATCCAACATTTTCTCACTCTTTTTAGCACCAAATCCTATGGTGTTACTACTCATTAGAATCGTCTCTTCGAGACGATTCTAATGAGTAGTGACACCATAGGGTTTAATTCAGAAATAAAGGTTTTAGTTTTTGAAAAACTACCCTTATCTGGAGCCCTGTAAAAGAGCACAGTTATCCCACGCAAACAGTGGCCTCTGATCAGGGTCTGTACTTTTGCAATATATTGTTAAACATAGACAATCTAAACCGGGCTAGACTTAATCTGATATTGGAATTGTACATTAGAACTTTCAGCGGTGAATGAGTTAATCCTTATTATACAGGAGTCGAATATAAACATGATAACAAACAATGTCGATCCTTATCATAGGGATCCCGGAGGAGCCCCCCACCCCCCGTCACCAGGGATCAGCACTGTTTGTCATGAATTTTGTGGAGACACATCCCTAAAGACGTCCACACAAGATTGGTCCTTTGGTTTTAAAATGGAATAGCTGATTTGAAAATTGACCATCGTAAGAATTAACAGATTAAAGAAGAAGATTAAAGTTATTTAATATTACCAGAAGATAATCTCACGAACAGTCGACTATCAGTGGACTAAATGTGCTATAACTTGATATTACTCTTTTCACGCATTGGGCCACTAAAGCCGACTTTGTAAACAGCTTAGATCCAGATCAGACGGCGCGTTTACGCGGCGTCTGATCTGGATTCAAACTGTACGGTACTCATTACAATTTTTCTTCAACTTAGACTTTAAGATTTTGAATTTGGCATAAACTTGCAGACAACAAATTTTAGCAGACGATATTTTATCTGCAAAAAGGTTAATCGCAAACGATAAAACTTGGTAGTGAAAGGTCTAATTACATTGTATTATTTATTTGATGGCGTTTCTTGAGATAACATTACATACTTCATTACGGCTGTTTAACCCCTTCACTGCCATGACGTCACCAAATCAAAACAACTGTCGTCTGTTGTTATTTATCAGATTTAAATATCAGGTATTTTGATGAAAGAAATATTGAAATGAGTGTCAAACAGTTTGGATCCTGATCAGACGCCGCTTAACGCAAATAGCTGTTGTACTCGGTGTAAGGCAGAAAGGGGATTAATTGCATTGTAATATCTATTTGATGGCGTTTCTTGAGTTAATATTACATGCTTATTACTGTTTAAACCTTTTCATCGACAAAATTATCGTGAGATTTTTACCTCTTCACCGCTCTATCAGTGTCGTCTGCTTCAATATTGATGTCTGCAATATCGTTTCAAAGTTAAATTTGAAGCAGAATGACTGGCGTAATTTCGGAACGAGTCAGTGTCAAACAGTTTGGATCTTGATCAGACGCCGCGTTATGCGGCGTCTGATCAGGATCCAAACTGTTTGCAAATTCGAATTTAGGCGACCGTTGCGGTGAATGGGTAATCTTTTATTAGATACTCAATACTCCAGACAGAAGAAAAAGAAACCAAACAAAACCACAGGTTTAAAATATATTCGATACTCAGCAGGGCTGCCATTTCTCCGGATTTTTCCTAAATCTTAGGATTTTTTTCTAGTACATGGTAACTTAAAGCAGACTGAAAGTAAAGCAGAATGCGCTTTAAGGCACATTCTGCTTAACTTCCAGTCTGCTTTAAGTAGTTACATGCCAACACAACTAGAAACAGGCTATGGGATAAAGGTACGATTCGTAAAATCGCACTTGAAAAATGCAGATTTGGAAATCTTAGGATTTTTCATGTCAACTTATGGCAGTCCTGACTCAGACAGGGACAAATTAAGTTAAACCCCTTAACTGCTATGACGTCATCTGCTTTAAACAATTGTCGTCTGATTCTATTTCTCAAATTTTAAATTTAGATACTTGGACATCAGAAATAATGACATTAGTGTCAAACTGTTTGAATCCTGATCAGACGCCGCGTTACGCGGCGTCTGATCAGGATCCAAACTGTTTGTAAAGAACCACTGTATTCGGGGTTACGCAGTTAAGGGGTTAAGTTAAGTTTACCCATACCATGCTCTAAAAGTGCTTGATTCAAAATGGCTGTATTTTCTTTCCTTTATTAATTTTAATTCTGATGTTTTAAATTTTGGAAACTTTATTAAATCTACGAGTGTCAAAAAATAAATTTGGTGTCTGGTCAGTCGCCGAGGTCCTCGTTATTCGTCTTCTCTTCACGTCGTTAATTGTTGACAATACAAATTTTGACAGGACAAGGAACTGATATTTGCCTCTAATTGATTTTACAATTCACTTCTAGTAAAAACACCTGTTTAAAATAGCCTATAATTATATTTTTCAATCCCTTTACTACATCACTCCTTGTGAACTGGTTGTTATGAACAGTTTTGACCCTGATCAGAGTAACTCGGCGTCTGATCAAGATCCAAACTGTCGAACACTCATATCGATATATCGTCAAATTTGCTAAAATCTAAAATCAAGATATCAAAGCAGATGTCATTTAAGCAGACGATATTACGTTAGGACAATCAACTCAAGCGACGAGTATACTCGCCTTTAACAAACAGTGTACCTCTGATGAGTGTATTTGTCCTATGAAAAGAATGTAGACCCTGGTCAAAGGAGACATCTGATTAGATACTGCTCTGTTTGTCATTTAGAAATATATCGTACAAAACAACCCTATAGATAGTAGAAATGGACTAGACATTTACTTTATTGGAGTCTGATTTGAAGTTTTAGGAGTAAATATGTTACTAACATAATATGTTACCTACTTTATGACACGATTAGTCCAGTAGTTTGTTTATTCCATTTAGATCCAAGTCAATTTTACAATCCATAGTTATTCAGTGAATATCTGCTTCCACGAGTGCCCTACTATTTAACTTTATTATCGCCTTTTTAAAAATAATTAACTATTGGCATTTGGTCATTGACATAAATAAAACAGCGAATCCTTTATTTGACTCTTTCAATACCAATAACTATTTCACATGCATTTACAAACAGTTTGGGCCAAGCTCAGACACTGAGTAACTCGGTCTTAAATTAGGCTACAAATTGTGTGTCAAGCAAAATAAGATAAATCTACAATATTTCCAAAACACTATTTTCTGCTTAGTACTGCACTGTATTTCACTTCGTTCGAATTAAGAGGAACGAGTACTATATAACGTTTTTGACACTGGTTATACATTGGAAAATACGTTTTTCTTTTCCCAATCAACGCGCTTAGGCCAAAGCTTACTTCCAGTGCAAACAGTTTGGAGCCAGATCAGACGCCGGGTAACCCGGCGTTTGATCAGGCTCTAAACTGTTTGTAACTCAGATTAAAATAAGTCGTAAGAATTTTCAAAAAATTGTAATTTTCTAAATTTGAGGACAATGCGTTTGCGTTTCGTTTACGTTTAAACAGGTAAAGAGTTACGTTTTTTCAACTGTATTTCTTCCCTGCCACTTGAAGTTTAATTAGTATGTGACTCAATACAGATTCCCCTCTTGATAACACTGGAAGGCCAGCAATTAACCTAACTACTGCAC
The DNA here is from genome assembly GCA_922989275.2 of Gari tellinella. Taxonomy (NCBI): domain Eukaryota; kingdom Metazoa; phylum Mollusca; class Bivalvia; order Cardiida; family Psammobiidae; genus Gari; species Gari tellinella. The sequence continues at coordinate 75,912,553 of OV277865.1, read as the reverse complement.
TAAGGTCTTTTTGTGTTATGTATACAGTAAATCCTCTCTATTACAACCACTAAATTGTGTTCATTAAACGCAAACGAAGTGCAATAGAAATGGCGAAAGGGACAACTTTTTGACAATTCTGACTAATTTTAATGCAAGTGGTAAATAGTTTGGAGCCTGATCAGACGCCTGGATTTATATACAGAAACTGTCATTATGATAAATATGAGTATAAACTTATATCAAACAAACACTAGAAATGAGGAGTCGCCATATTCCGACACTTGTTGAGTTATATAGCAGTACTTAAATCTTCCAGTCTTAAAAAAACTCATTTTTAAAACTTTTTTTTAAAGTTAGCAGACAACAGGTGCTACTTCCTGCCTGACTAAAATGTGAAAAAATACTTCTCAGATTACACTCACTTATAGAGTTCAATCTTTCGTCTGCTGAGCACAACGTGACAGTATTTTGCAAACAGTTTTGAGTCTGATCGGACGCCGAGTATCTCGGAGTCTGGCCAGAATCCAAACTGTTTGACAACCGTATTTGATCGTTTAAGCTAAAAAGGCAGTAAGAATTATTTAAAAAAACAAAACAACAACAACACACCACACAAGATATGAAGCAGACGATAAACTCTAGCATATTTTGCGAACAGTTTGTACTCTAACCAGACGCCGAGTTACTCGGCGTCTGATTAGTGTACAAACTGTTTGAAAACCGTATTTGATTGTATCAACTAAAGGGACTAAATTTTAAACAAAAAACACGAAACAGAAAACACATGTTAAGCAGACGATAATGCAGCAGACGAGGCGTTGACACGAGAATGTATCTCTATTCAATACCCAAGGATTCCTTCTGGTTTAAATTGTCATTAATGTCGTTAAAGAATTTCAAATAACTTTCGCAAATAAGCAAGTGAAACTTATAACGATCAAGTGTTTGTTAATGTCGACCCTGTAGGGTACTTTAAACCGTTCATGGCATGCTGGGTAATATATGGGGGCCATTATAAAATGCCGTCTGCAGCGGGTATAACTCAAATATTTGCAAAAGATTTTAGCAGTTTCTGATAGAATATTGACTTAGCTGCAAACAGTTTTGATCTCAGATCAGGCCCCACAATGTGGGGCCTGATCTGAGATCAAAACTGTTTGCCTAGAGGTACACCTAAAAGTGTATCCCGCATAAAATGGGTCAAACTGTTCATGGCACATTGGCATCTGCTTAATATTGTCGTCTGCTTAATATTGACTTCTGCTTGATAGTGTCTTCTGCTTAATATTGTCGACTACTTAATAGTGTCTTCTGCTTGATATTGTCGTCTGCTTAATAATTAATACAAAATTAGAGCAAAGTGCTATTTAGCAAAGCTGGCTCCCTAACCATAAGATACTTGCACCACATGATGTCACAGTTCTTTACGACATGCCGTAAAATGCTTATTTCATTTGGGGAATTTCTTATTTTGGAAACATTGCAAACAGTTTTGAGATTACCCGGCGTCTGATCAGGCTCCCAGCTGTTTGCTAATCAGATCAATATTGTTTGTTATAATAGTTGTCATTATCTCATTTTATTGCATTGCGTTTCTGTTTAGCTTAGTTTCGTTTGTACAGGAGAGAATAAGGTTGTATCTACGCTTACATGTAACTATAGGCGGGCCAGTTCGCTTTATTATAAAGTGAACTGATCTGCATAGTTAATATGTATATTGTATCATCTAATAATAACTTGATATTTATTTCTATCTATTGTGTCCATACCATTTAGTTAAGTATTATAATGTTTTTCCACCTTCCCCTCCATCGCAGAAATATGACTGATCTATACCATCTTAATTCAGGATTCGACCACCAAATGTCCTACTACAATGTAACCCAAAAGTTTTTGATCATGTTATACTTCACATGTAATTACAAAACATATGTTTTGTTTTCTGTGACAAATAAAAGGATTGTTCTGTTCTGTTCTACTCACAAAGGATCAGCAGCCTTCCAATAACCCTTTCACTCTCAATGACGTCATAAATCGCATTTGCAAACAGTTTTGATCCTGATCAGACGCCGCGTAACGCGGCGTCTGATCAGGATCTAACCCGTTTGCCACCTATTTTAAAATTACGTCAGTTGTACTGCCTGAAATCTAACTTTGAAACTATATTGCAGACAATAACATTGAAGCAGGCGACAATATAGCGGTGAAGGGGTAAAAACTCACGATAAATTTGATAATGAAAGGATTAAGCAGTCCTGTTTGTACGCTATAGTGACGGAGTCGTGATTATATGTGCAGACAGTTTGGATCCTGATCAGACGCCGCGAAACCGCGGCCACTCTAACCCTGTTTTAAAAAGAAAGTTTAAAACTTTAATTTTATAATTAGAACAGTAGCAGACGTCAATTGTTGCAGACAAAAAATACCCAGCATGCAAAGAGTTAAACAATTCAATAGTGGGCTGGTCCTGATCAGAGATAGTCACATATTGAAAATTTAGTTGGCAAACGAGTTACAAACGGTTCATTGTTAATAATTTGTTTAGCCTTATGTTTACCTTAAAATGTAGCCCTGGCTGAGGTTCATAGATTTAATCTCAATTATTTCGACATGAGTTCAATGTACATGTATTTGAACCAATATTAATAAAACACATCTAAAGACAAAACACGAGTGTACCCAAAATGGCAATAGCTATATATTAATTGACTCCTTAATAAAATCATATTTAACACATACATGTGTATTACCGTAGTGACGAGTTTACTCGTCATTTACAATCAGAGTTTCTGTGAAAAGCATGCTTGTCCTATGCAAACAGTGTATACCCAGTTCAGAGGACTCCTATAGGATAAGGGTCTACACTGATTGTAATTTTTCAAAAAAGAGTACAAAAACTAACACCAAATAGTCGATAATGGAATTAACTTAAATGGGAAATGGAACTTTTCATTTGAAATTTCAAGCCATAGAAAAAACTTTTCTTGCTCCTATCATAAAGAGTCGTATGAAACTTTTCATGAAATCTGACGGGCGAGTGCTTAAAGCAGACAAAATGAAAAACAGAAAGTTCCTGACTATAATATGGAAAGCTATATATGTTATTCTTACCATTTCTTGGTTTAGAATAGACAATGGCTGCCATCGAAATAATTTGCTTACCATATACTAACGTGTAAAGCAGTTTATATTTTACTTAATTTGGGGTTGATAAGAGACTTATTTATGCATTAATAATAAAGTTGGTATTGTGTGTGTTTATCTCTTCTTGCATACTGTATTTTATTTGATTAAATTGTATCGCCTGTATCCATTGTATCTGCTTGTTTTCATATGTTATAATTGATGATTTCATTAGTTTAATAATAAAAGCTTGGAACCAAAACCATACGGATAAGAGACAATGTCAAATCAAATAGTGCAATGCATTTCTTAGTTGTTTAATTCCATTACCCTCGTTCATTATTCAGTTTCGCAGACGATATATTTGAAGCAGACGACAATCCAGTATGACAAGGGTTTGTGCAATGGAAAAGTATTCAGACAATGTGCACCTGTGTTCGTAATTTAAATTAGGAAGTGAATTTCAAACTTATCATATCTAGTTTTACTAAATCTAATATAAGCACAATCTGACTGCTATTTAGCATATAGTTGTGATCCAGATCAAACACTGAGCTACTCGGTGTCTGACAAGGGTTAAAAATGACGCGTGTAGATCTAATAAAATTCTCTTCAGAGAATTAAAACATATTTAACCCCTTCACTGCCTTACCCCGAGTATAATGGTTATTTGCAAACAGTTTGGAGCCTGATCAGACGCCGCGTCACGCGGCTTCTGATCAGGGTCCAAACTGTTTGGCACTCATTTCTATATTTCTTAGTCAAATATCTAAAAATATAAATTTGAGATATAAATGCAAATTGTTTAAAATTGATGACGTCACGACAGCAAAGGGATTAAAGTTATTAAAAAGCAGACAACAAAAAATAGTATGTATAGGACTGTTCTTATGTTTTTGTATGCTACAAACTGAGAGAGAAATAAATAAAACTGAAAATGAATTATTTGAAGCAGACGATATTACAGCGAAAAAGGTGTTATAAAAGATCCTCTCCTTAGATGTTTACTTAAACTCAAGCAGATATTTTAAAAGTATTTATCATCCTTAAAGTTTTAATGTTGTACAGCTGAATTTTATAAATGAGTACTGTTTATAAGATGTACGAAAAATAACACCACTTCAACTAGACATTTGAGAAACAACAATATTGATTTGAACATAGATATCTATACAGTCGCACCTCGTCATCTCGACCTCGCTTAACTCATTTACCCCTGAAACTATCGATAGACAATTCCAATTTCAAAATAAGGCCCTCCCAACAACGACTCCCTCCTTACAACGACACTCGCCGTAATTCCCTTAACGGGATAATTAAGTCTAACTATTTTACTGCTGCAATATCGTCTGCTTAAGATTGTCGTCTGCTGTTTTCTCTCACAGTAACATATAAGTGGATATTTTGATAGAATACATATATTTACCAGTGACAAACAGCTTGAATCCTGATCAGACGCCGCGTTACGCGGCGTCTGATCTGGATTCAAGCTATTTGCAAATGTAAGCCAAGTCTTAATTTTCCCTCTCTATAACGACTCCCTCCGAACAACGCACACAATATGTGTCTCCGGTTGGTTGTCGTTGTAGAGAGGGAGCACTGTATATTTCAAAATGACAAGCAGGGTCTACACTCTTGGCATAGGACAAATACAAATAATATTATCATATTCCTTACAGGTACACTGTTTGTTAATGACGAGTATACGCGTCGCAGGGTTGAAACGTGTTACAGTGGAGAATCTGTTATTCTTTCCCGTTTAAACGCAAACGTACGCAAACGCAAAGCACTAAAACGTAGAAAAGAACAACTTTTGGACAATTCTGATAATTCTTGTTTATATTGGTGGCAAACAGTTTGGAGCCTGATCAGACGCCGGGTTACCCGGCGTCTGATCTGGCTCCAAACTGTTTGCACTGTAAATAATAGTTTTAGCGTAAACGCGTTTATTGGGAAAGAATAACAGATTCTCCACTGTAAGTACATGTAACCAATCTTATGTTGATTTTTTTTAACTCATGCTAGTAGAATGAAAGGAGCTATTTCATTGCACGTTCATTATTATCGTCTGCTTAAAATTGTTTTAGTGTTTATCTGGATCCAAACTGCTTGCAAATGGTAACTGGAGTTGTGCTTAGAATGATAATGGCTACATAATGATGTTCTTTTAATCTTGAAGAATAAACACCATGAATACGACTATAAAATTGTTTTGGTTACTTGACGTCTGGTCTGGATCCAAACTAATTGAAAATGTAAGCCATGTTTCGCTAAGACTAACACGTGGTTTAATTAACTCTTTCCTCCCTGAAACTTTAAATGGACAATTCCAGTTTCCATTTTAGTCTAGTCCATTTCTGACTTTTAAGGGTTGTTTTTGTCAATGTTTGGCATTGTGACAAACAGTGAAGACCCTGATCAGAGGGCTCCTTTCGGAGCCCTCTGATCTGGGTCTTCACTGTTTGCATAGGACAAGTGTACTATTCACATGTACACTGTTTGAAAAGGACGCCTATAGGCGGGACTAGGGCTCAAAGGGTTAACCCCTTTCACTGCCATGACGTCATCTGCTTTTGACAAGTGTCGTCTGCTATTTTCTCAAATTTAAATTTTAAGTATTTCGATTTTAAAATATTCCGATAAGTGTCAGATATGATAAGTTTGGATGCTGATCAGACGCCGCGTAACGCGGCCTTTGAAACTCATAGCCATTTTACCCGCGTAACGTAATGATTGGGTTAACACATTCAATCATAGCGACGAGTTTACTCGTCATTTACAAACAGTGTACCTGTGAGGATTATACTTGTCTTATGCAAACAGCGTAAACCCTGATCAGAGGGCTCCTTATGGAGCCCTTTGATCAGGGTCTACACTGTTTACCATGTTGAAATATATTGTTAAAATCAACCCTAAATGGTCAAAAATTATTTTGAAATTGAAATTTTCCAATAAACATTCAGGGGTGAATGGGTTAATAAGTCATCTTATAGAAATGACACCACTGTTTGAATAAACTGACACCCTCAGTCAGTAAATAAAGAGTCTCTGTATCAAGTAAAATAACAAATGACGCAAAAGAGACATAAATGACCGAAATTAGATCTAGTCTCACGTGACACACACACACACATTTTACTATTGATCGGTACTTAGACGAATCACTCGATTCCTAAACTCATGTTTAACCCTTTCCTCCATAGAAGCGCCTTTTAGCGCATTTAATTTATTCTTTCACTTAAGAAAATAGTTTTAATTTATAGTCACAAACATATACCATAAGAAATTACTTCTATATAGCAGCGGATGCTAGCTTTTAAAATGCAGGCTGAAAGAAAAGCAGAATGCGCCTTAAGGCGCATTCTGCTTTACTTTCATCATGCTTTAAGTGACCACCTGTCTTCAAAATTAGAAACAGGTTATGGGGTAGAGGGTTAATTAAGTCATCACCCAATAGCCTGTTTCTAGTTTATAATACAGATCACTACTTAAACCAATTCACCTATAAATATACGCCTTTATACGTCTATAATTCTTCCCTCCATTGAAGAAAATATATCCTTTGATACAGCCATGAATATGTTTCATCAGAAACATTTTCTGTATCCTTGCAGATAAGAGCTTCAAGCTGACTGAAAATAAAGCAGAATGGTGCGTATTAATGACTGTATAAATTGGAGCTGTTTTCTCCTGTGGATGGATAAATTAAGGGCGTGAAAATACTTATTTATGGAGTAATGGGTTAAATGTAATATCTACTTTTCAATTGCTTATGATTCAGACACTTACCAGACTAGTCTAGTTTGATCAGGGTCACACATTATAAATAATAAAAATCTCAGACTCAACTCAAACGCGTTGTATTAACCTTGAACAATGATCTGTGCCTACAGTGTAGGCAATCCTAAAAAGATTTGATCGTAAATTAGCAGAAAATTGCCTAAGTTCGCTATATAGAAATCTGAAGTTCCGCCCCTTATGTGCGCTGTCTATAAAACACCCCACAAACAGTTTAGCTCCAGTCCGTCTTTGTCTTTATAAGGATCCACACTGTTGAACAACTAACTATACATGCATTTCTTTTAGCGCAATTTTTGAGAATTTTCCCCAAAATATATAAACCAATATCCACGTACATGTATCTATAAAACACATATTCAAGTCTAAAACTTACCCAAACTAAACTATATCGCCTATCAATATATCCTATTCGGTTGAACACCTAACTCGCAATGAGAAAAATATATTAATCTCGTTAACTGTTAAAATTGATAAACGATTTTAATGACAATAGACTACCGTGATAAAAATCTTCGGGACTGGTCTAAAAGATGAGCGTGCCGCGACGTCTTTATCCTATATTGTCAGGCTTTATTTGATTTCAATACAGTCACTAGTGCGAAAGGCGGCCGCTGTTTTAATAATCATATAGACATCTCCTAAAACATAAATTGCTTAATGCAAGACAAAATAAAGCAGACAGATCCTTTCTGTTTTATTTTTGTTCTGTATTAAGCTGTTATCTATATAAATAAAATAATAATGTTAATACACACAATGTATATGATATATGGGATTATCAATTAATCACTATTTTATCTACCGTTTAATACAAGTACGATTGTATACAATGGCTTATATTGAATAAAGAAACCTCAAATATTAGCCCTTCGTTACCTTATCCCGACGGTACAACGGTTATTTGCAAACAGTTTGGATCCTGGTCAGACGCCGCGTAACGCGGCGTCTGATCATGATCCGAACTGTTTGCAACTCAAGTTTTGATATTTCTTCTAGGTCAAAAATTCTTAAATTTAAAATCGATAAAAGCAGACGACAATTTTTTAAGACAGATGACGTCATGGTAATAAAGGCGCTTACCAGCTGCTACAGTGGAGAAGACGTTTTTCTTTCTCAATAAACGCGTTTAGACTAAAACTTATTATTTCCATTGCAATTATTTGCAATCAGTTCTTCCCAAAGAAGAAAATAGTTCTATTGCATACAATAAAAAATATGTACCATAAGAAATATAATCTATATCCTATCAGACGTTATCTTAAAGCAGGTTGAAAGTAAGCAGAATTCGCCTTTACGCATTCTGCATTATCTTCAACTAGCTTTAAGCGGTCATCTATCTTCATTACAAGAAACAGGCTATTTGGTAAAGGATTAATGGAGTCAGAAATAGAAGAGTATTATACTAACTTGTCAAAACTAACTTGTCTCTATAGAAACTTTTCTTGTATAAGATTCAATTTTTGGGGAAAACAATAACTGTATGATTGATATGTTTCATTAAAAAAGATTAACTAGGAATTGTCATTTTTTAGGTAAATTGAACGATATTGAAATTCCATTAATTAGATATATATGCAACAAAAACAATTAATTTGTTATACAGAATTCCCACGTGCTTTATTTAATCGAATAAAAAGTTCTTGGCAAACGGTTCGTGTTGTTTCAAGAATTCAATTCAATTCAGTAACTCCTTTAACCACCCCCCCCCCCCCCATATGCGCCTTTTAACACATTAAATTTATTCCTCCACTGAAGAAAATAGGTCCATTTTAAATAGTCATGAATTTGTACCATTAGACTTTTGTTTCTATATCCTAGTAGATGTTAGCTTAAAGCAGGCATAAAGTAAAGCGAATTGCGCCTTAAGGCGCATTCTGTTTTACTTTCAACGTGTTTTAAGTGGTTACCTATCTTCAAAACTAGAAACAGCTTATTTCGGAAAGGGTTGAGAATCCTATATCTCTTTTCACACCATCCCAGTTGCTGCAAATGGACAATTCCAGTTTCTATCAAAGTCTAGTCCAGTTTTGACCAGGGTTGTTTTTACTGTATATTGCAATATAACAAACACTGCAGATCCATATCAGAGGGTCCCTTTGCTGTTTACAGTGGAGAATCTGTTATTCTTTCCCGTTTAAACGCAAACGTACGCAAACGCAAAGCACTAAAACGTAGAAAAGAACAACTTTTGGACAATTCTGATATTTCATGTTTATCTTGGTGGCAAACAGTTTGGAGCCTGATCAGACGCCGGGTTACCCGGCGTCTGATCTGGCTCCAAACTGTTTGTAAAAGAAAAAATAGTTTTCGCGTAAACGCGTTTATCGGGAAAGAATAAAAGATTCTCCACTGTACATAAGACAAGTATGCTCTTCACAGATACACCGTTTGTAAATGACGAGTATTACATTTGTCTTGCGGTAATCTTAAACTACCAATTGGGCAAAATGCGCATTTGCAAACAATTTGAATCTTGACCAGACGCCGCGAGACGCGGCGCCTGATCAGGATCCAAACCGTTGTTTAACTTGTTTGACACTCGTTTCGAAATTCCGTCAGCCATACTGTTTTAAATTTAACTTTGAAACGATATTGCAGACAACAATTTTGAAGTAGACGACATTATGGCGGTGAAGGGGTAAAAACCTCACAATAAAGGACAAAGTTCACTAAGGGGTGAAATTGGCCTAGACATTCAGAAGTTATTTTCTTTCATTATCAATCACTAGCATCCAACTGTGATAGTTTTGGTAAATTCTGTAACGGGACCAGTTTCACCCCTTAACGAACTTAAATCTAAAATTGAGCCGATTTTACCCCTTTGTGAACCTATTCAGTAGCAAGCCGTTGTATTGGTTACCATAGTAACAACTGTAACACTTTTTAGAACAATGTGTCATGGATTTGTCATGTTTCATACATATCCTGTCGTGTCAGTATCACTGTAAAACCAAATTACAACAAGACATATTCAAGTAATTATAAAGAGAGGCAGGTTTTTCTAGACTAAATTTTGCTGGTTGCTATAGTAACAATATCTTTTTTTCTCCGTTAATGTTGAGGTTTTCAACTTGGCTAATGCTAGATTGATAAAATTGTGTTGCAGTGATAATATGCTCATTAATTGATGAAAAACGTAATTTTAGATGAGCAAATTAAAATGGTTGCTATGGCAACATGATCTTTATTATCGAGCAAAAAAAGGTTGTTTTCTTTCATTATCCACTACCAGCGTCCAACTGTGATATATTTGGTTAAACTGAAATGGGGCCGATTTCACCCCTTCGTGAACCTAGTCCTTTGGCGATTAAAGGGTTAAACTACCATGTGTACAGTGGAGAATGTGTTATTCTTTCCCAATAAACGCGTTTACGCTAAAACTATTATTTGCAGTGCATACAGTTTGGAGCCAGATCAGACGCCGGGTAACCCGGCGTCTGATCAAGCTCCAAACTGTTTGCCACCAAGATAAACAAGAATTATCAGAATTGTCCAAAAGTTGTTATTTTCTACGTTTTAGTGCTTTGCGTTTGCGTACGTTTGCGTTTAAACGGGAAAAAATAACAGATTCTCCACTGTACTATCGTTTTAGTGGCCATTTAACTTAAGTTTAACTGCACATGGGGGAAGACCTTTTTCTTTCGCAAATAAACGCATTTATGCTAAAAACATTATACCCATTGCAAACAGTTTGAAGTCAGATCAGGCTCCAAACGGTTTGCCATTCAGATTATAAGAAGTAGTCAATACATGTTATTACAATAGCTATTATTTAAGAAATAAAAAATTCATACCAGTGTTCTATCGTGCAATCGAACACTGGTAGGAGTTGATATGCGTAGTAATTAAATCACGAGGCCTTTAGGCCGAGTGATTTAATTACAAGCATCTCAACGACTACCAGTGTTCGATTGTTAGATAGAACACTGGTATGAATTTTTTATTTCGATTCTAACACTTAGTTTAACCGAAATTTGCACCGAAGCAACGGCGCTACATTTCTTGGCGTACGCATTTTCGAAGCCAAATGACGTCACGTTAGAACGTTTAGCGCGTGAGTGTTCTACTGAAAATCCGTACACTGAGACGGTCCTTCTTCGCTTATATCGGGGTGTGGGCGATGTGTGTTAGAATTATGTACATGCCATCACATTTCGTTTGCGTTTATTTTCGTTCTAAAAACGGGAAATAATAACGTCTCCTTGTCTAAATGACAATTTTGTTCTCCTACGAAACTATTTTCTTCCTCTAAATTGTTTTCATGTGTTTGCTATTAACAGTTTATTGTAAAGGTTATGAATGTACTTGTATGTATATTTAAACCTTATTAAATAGTCTGCATTCTGCATTCTGTATGGTGTTTGTGTATATGTGTCGATATACAACGAAACGTCTTTTGTATGTCTGTAATTTAGTGACTTTATCATTCAAACTAAATTTCTTATCACCGTTTGCCATCCAAACAACACGTATACAATCTGTTGACACATTGTGTAATTTATGTACCGAATGAAAAACAACCATTGTATTTGTTAAGACTGTGCATTGCAAGTTTAAACACATTAAATATTAGCGACGATTATACTCGTTATTTACAACCCGTATACTTCGGAAGAATACACTTGTTTTATGCAGTGTATACCGTGGTCAAAGTCTGCACTGTTTGTCATATCGCAATACAAGTATATTGTTAACAGTAACCCTGAATGGTGAAAAATGATAGACTTTTCGTTCATTCATTCATTCATTCATTGATTTGAAGTTTCGAAGGTGAATGAATTTACCTCTTCATTGTCAATGACGCAAAAAGTCGCCTTTGCAAATACAGCGCTCCCTCTCTACAACGGCCCTCCCAACAACGACTCCCTCCTTACAACGACACTCGCCGTAATTCCCTAAACGGGATAATATAGTCTCACAGTTACATATAAGTGGAGATTTTGATAGAATACATATATTGACCAGTGTCAAACAGCTTGAATCCTGATCAGACGCCGCGTTACGCGGCGTCTGATCTGGATTCAAGCTGTTTGCAAATGTAAGCCGAGTCTTAATTTTCCCTCTCTATAACGACTCCCTCCGAAAAACATACGCAATATGTGTCTCCCATTGGATGTCGTTGTAGAGAGGGAGCACTGTAGTATGTATCCTGATCAGACTCAGAAACGATATTGCAGACAACAATATTGAAGAAGGTGAAAAAATGGCCGCATAAATCAGTTTATGCGAAATATATGATTTTTTAACGTATTTTGCAAAAAAATCAATTTTTCTGTTTGTATTTGTATACAACAATGTCTTAGGTATGAATGCATATATAAATTTTAATCTTTTTATTAATATATATAATATTTCTATATTCTTAAATAAAGGAGGGGGTAGTCATTTTCAGATGTTTTTCGAAAAGTAGGGTAACAAGACAAAAAAACTCATATTTTCTGTTATAAATGGTGAAAAGTCTTTAAACTCTGGAAAATGATGTAGAATAAGGTACTGAATGAGATGGTGTATAGGTTTTGCGGATTCGTTTCGGTGCGCATTACACATCTAAGACCTTAAGTCAAATAATTAAGATGGGTGCTCTTAACAATGTCTTAGTTATATCTCCATGTAAAAGAAACATACGACATGAGTTCAACGAACGAATGGATGTCACCATAAATAGCTATGGTAAACAATGAAGACCCAGACGAGACGCCCTGTACGATGTGTCTCATCAGTGTATTCACTGCTTTTAAGCTATAGTTTCAGTGTATACATGACAAAAGTGTTATAAAGATATCGGCATTTCACACAAAGTGTACTTTGTAAACACTTTGAGTTATTTCCCTTTAACTGGTTTCTATACTTTGAATCGTTTCACCTTTTCTTACATCTATTTGCTCAGTGAACAATACAAGTTCTAGTTCCCACAATTAAATCTTTAAATGTCAAGGCCGTCAAAATTTACATTTACAAACACCCTTTGATCCTGATCAAAAGCCGCGTAAGGCGGCATCTGACCAGGATCAAAACTGTTTGCAAAATATCATTGTACTCGGGATAAGGAAGTGAGGGGGTTAAGACATATTACTGCTTAATTCAGAGCAAACGCAATGTAGAAAACATTACTGCTTAATGCAGGGATAAAGCAATGCAGAATGCTCCTTCTTAATGTAAGGTTGTCAATGCATCTTACTTCAAGTGGCTGTTAGCACAAGTTAACCCTTTCCCTGATAGAAGCGACTTTTAGCACATGTGTTTTATTCATCCGCTGAAGAAAATAGTTCCAATATAAACCGTACTGAATATGTGTCATATTTAATACTTTCCTTATTCTAGCTGGTAATAGCTTAAAGCAGGCTGAAAGTAAAGCAGAATGCGCCTTAGGGCGCATTCTGCTTTACTTTCAACCTGCTTTAAGTAGTCACCTATCTTCAATATTATAACTAGGCTATCAGGTAAAGGGTTAACTCACTGAACCATATATACGCAATGATACGTTATTTACAAACAGTGTACATGTATATGTGAAGAGTATACATATATGCAAACAGTGCAGAAACTGATCAGATGGCTCCTATACAGGAGAGAGCAAGTTTTTAAGTTTCTATTCTGTCATTTTGTAAATAATAATTTTTAAATAAACTCTAAATGTTATAAAAATGGACAAGACTTAATTGAAAAATTGAGTTTTTCCATTTAAGAATATCAGATTGGCCATACTACTATAAGTTTTAAGTTCTAATTCAACAACATTGTTACAGTGGAGAAAACGTTATTCTTTCCCAATAAACGCGTTTACGCTAAAACTATTATTTTCATTGCAAACAGTTTGGAACCAGATCAGACGCCGGGTAACCCGGCGTCTGATCAGGCTCCAAACTGTTTTGCCACCAAGATAAAAATGAATTATCAGAATTGTCCCAAAGTTGTACTTTTCTACGTTTTAGTGCTTTGCGTTTGCATTTCGTTTGCGTTTAAACGGGAAAGAATAACAGAGTCTCCACTGTATATCATTCTAACTGAAATAGGAAATTGGTTTGTTTGTTTGATACAAAATATGTAATGCACATGAAATAAAGTCGTCATTATTATTATTATTATTAATTGTTTATCAGACTATTTGGGTGACAAACAAGTTTTTCACTACCATTTGTTTTAAACTGTCATGAAGTGTCATTTTGATTGCCGTGTAACCTTTTCCTCTTTCTTCGCTTTCTTCATCTTAAGGTGTTTTAATAAGTCAAAGGGGAAGAAAAAAGCTCATACATCAAGCTTTACTTTCAATCTGTTATGAGCAACAACTTGTCATGATTTACATTTCCTTTGGCTGGTAGACCCTTTAGATATGTTTTGCTGTATCTTATCATTTAAAGAAGCTTTACAGTATGCTTTTCAACGAACCTTTGGCTAAACTGCAGTGTCACAAAGTTATTTTACATCTTCAACGCTCAAGGTTGATTGCACTTTCAGTGCTTTGATTTATTGCCCATAGTCGCTGTTTCCCGGTAGTCCGTTTTTTACCTGTATGGCCAGGTAACCAAAATACATGTATAGGTGTACTAGTGCATTTCGGACATCGTGTTAGACGAGAGAAGACGTATTGATGTGACAAGGCATTAGATAGAATATTGTAAGTTCCTCCCCACCCACATGTCCAGTAGTTTAGAGTTTTATTGTATTTTGTATTTCTCGCGTGGATTGAATATTTGTTTCTGCAAATTGAAGGTTAGTTTTAATATTGTAGTTAGAAATACCCCGTATCTTTGTTGTAGGTGGCTATTGGCAGGAGTTGGTTGTCGAGCGGGAAAGGCGTCTGCTCCATATTTTATGTTGTCCAAGTAGCTTTGAACTATGGCTGGTAAACGGAAAGGCGTATGCTCGATATTGAAGCCCTAATAATTTGATGGAAAGTTATTTGACTGGAAGCTGTTTGCTCCATATTTGAGGCGTAACAATTCCCGGAAAGGTGTCTGCTCCATATTTGAGGCGTTGGTAATTAGCAGAAAGGCGTCTGCTCCATAGGCATGTAACCATGTTACTTCAGATAGTGCCAACTGAGTTATATTTTCATGACTGAAAGACTTACCTACATAGAGTGTGGAATAACGATATGCTTTGGAACCAAATGAGTAATTTGCAATGTGACCAAGAGGCTTAGCTTAAAGGAGCCTTTAACCCAAAGTGTTTAGATTTGGTGTGAACTTGATTTAGCAGTTATACATAGTTTTATTTGCAGCCATGTTTTATTACTGCGAGATTGAAGCGTAATTGCTTATTTAGATTGTACATATCATATGAGTTTGACTGGCGTAGTACAATATACGTGCTAGTTATGTCGCAGTTTATTATGCGTATATATAAACATCGAGACTTAGTGTTTCGTATCCTTTGTGGAATGTTGCGGATATATATTGAGACTTAGTGTCCTGCTATCCTTAGTGGAGTTAATGCATATATATATATATATATATTGAGACTTAGTGTCTTGTATCCTGTGTGGAGAACTAGACCTGTGTGGTCATTACATATACGTGTATAGTCAGACTTAGTGTCTACTAAAGGTGTGGATAAACTGTTGACTTAACCCAAAGTGAACCTGAGTGGTCATAAACTATTACCTGTGTGGTGGTTTAATTGTATAGACAGAACAGTTATATTTAGATAACGGTATAAAGACGATGAATTAGTGATATGTGTCTATAGATTTTAAATAAGCTTATAAATATATTAAATACTGTGGTATTATATATGTACAAACTGTGTTGCTCTTTGTCCCAACTCCATAAATGAATTCGGATCACACTGTTTTTTTATTTATGTGAAGAAACTTGTGACAAATGGGGGCTCGTCCGGGAAATTTTACCCTCCTTAGGTTATGATGTACTTATTGCCTAACAGGGGTTGAATATTTTATATGGAGTTTGGGTCTAAGACTGTTAAAAAATAGACACGTTTGTATATGTATTTGTAAATAGAAATGGAGAGGTTTATTCAGATTGGTAAAGACATTGGTTTAACTGGGACAGATCTGCTAGAATTTGTAAGATATGAGAGAGAGAAGGAGGAAGAAAGGGCAGAAAGTGCTAGACAGAAAGAGGAAGAAAGGGCAGAAAGTGCTAGACAGAAAGAAGAAGATAGGGCAGAAAAGGCCAGACAGAAAGAGGAGGAAAGGGCAGAAAAGGCCAGAGTAAAAGATGAAGAGAGGGAAGATAGATTAGCGCAGAGAGAGTTGAAAAAGTTGCAAATTCAGTATGAGGCCAGGGAGAAAGAATTGGTAGTAGAAATAGAAAAAGTAAAACTTGCAGGTACTAAGCCGACCACAGTTGAGAAAACACCAGCTGTTAAAGCTAAATTACCCAAGTTACCCCCATTCAGTGATAAGCAAGATAGTATGGAAGCATATTTAAAACGGTTCGAAAGGTTTGCTGAAAGTGCTTTATGGGATAAACCTGCCTGGGCTACAAATCTAAGCGCCCTGTTGCAAGGCAAGTCTTTAGATGTTTACTCAAGATTATCAATAGATGATGCTCTTGACTATGACGCCTTAAAGACAGCTTTACTTAAGAGATTTCAGTTGACTGAAGAAGGTTTCAGAACTAAGTTCAGAAGTAGTATTGCCGAAGAAGGTGAAACCCCTAAGCAGTTTGTTATTCGCTTAGAGGATTATCTCCTCAGGTGGATGGACTTAGCTAAGTTACCACAAACCTTTGCAGGCATGGAAGACCTAGTATTACGGGAACAGTTTATGAATGCCTCTTCAAAACCGTTACAAGTTTTTCTGAAAGAAAGAAAAGTTAGTTCTGTACTAGAAATGGCCGAATTTGCAGAGCAGTACCAGGAAGCTCATGGTGTAAGTAAAGTTATTCCAAATGCTGGCAAGAACAGTACTCCGTCGCCATTTATTCCTAAACGTAGTAGTGACAGTAAGCCACAGGGCTCTAGTAATGATTTCCAAATGGATAAGAAAAGGCATTGCTATGTTTGTAGAGGTGCTGGTCATATAGCTAGAGAATGCCCTAGTAGCCGCTCTGAAAAGAAAGTTAAGATAGGAGCGTCAGCTATAGAGAGAGGTAGAGGAAGGTTTATAAGTAGGTCGTCTATGGTTGGACGAGGTGGTTACAGAGGTAGAGGTCAGAGCAGAACTTATGACAGTGGAAACTATGATAGTACAGAAAAGGGTGATGCAGGTGGAAATGTTGGTTGTTTTGTTCAGAGAGGTGTACAGTTGTTAGATGCAGATACAGTTGTGACTGGGGTTGAAACTGGAAAAGAGTTACCAGTAATATCTGCAGTTAGTTCAAGGGGACAGTGCAAGTTGGAGAATATGCCTGTAGGTGATGGTGTAGTAAATGGTGAAAAGGTTAGAGTCTTGCGTGACACAGGGTGTTCTAGTGTAGTTGTCAGACGTAGTTTAGTTGATAGGGATAGTATGTCTGGAAGAGTTCAGAAATGTGTATTGTTAGATGGTACAGTTAGGAGATTTCCATTAGCCACAATATTCGTTGAAACTCCTTTTTACACAGGTGAAGTTGATGCTTTATGTGCAGAGTATCCGGTATATGATCTGATTATTGGAAATATTTCTGGTGTTAAAGATCCCAAAGAGGTTCGGTCTGCAGAAAGTATGTCTTCAGAATGTGAAATTGGTTCTAGTGTTCAAACAAGAGCTCAAAAAGTTAAAGAGAACAAACATACACAGTTGAAAGTAGTGAGTCCTATCTCTAGCGTGAACGCTGAAGACATTAGAAAGTGTCAAAAGAGTGACAAAACGTTAGACAATGCGAGAGCGAAGCTAAAAGCAGGTGAGAAGGTAACAAGTAGGAAAGGAGCTGAGAGTTGGTTTGGAGAAAAGAATGGGTTCTTATATAGGTACTTCAAGTTCAACAAAGTTGAAAATGGTAAGATACTGAAGCAGTTGTGTGTTCCGAAGAGTTTGAGAACCAAAGTAATGAAACTTGCTCATGATGCTCTCATGTCTGGTCATCTGGGTATCAAAAAGACTTATGACAGGATTTTGTACACGTTTTGGTGGCCAGGTTTACAATCAGATGTCACAAGGTATTGTAGGTCATGTGACATATGCCAGAAGACATTCCTGAAAGGTAAGGCTCAGAAAATTCCTATTGGAGAAATGCCTCTTATTGATTCCCCTTTCACAAGGGTAGCCATAGACCTTATTGGACCAATTAATCCGCCATCTGAACGCAAACATAGATTTATTTTAACATTGGTAGATTATGCCTCAAGGTACCCAGAAGCTGTTGCTTTGAAACACATAACCACTGAATCTGTTGCCGAAGCACTTCTTGAGATGTTTAGCAGGGTAGGTATTCCTTCAGAAATATTGTCAGACATGGGAAAACAATTCACCTCAGACCTTATGCAAGAAATCAATAGGTTACTCTCGGTGAAACAATTAACCACAACGCCATATAACCCAGCTTGCAATGGTCTGGTCGAGAAATTCAATGGGACACTCAAGAGTATGTTAAAGAAGGTATGTGCAGAGAAGCCAAAAGATTGGGACAGGTACATTGCTCCTTTGTTGTTCGCTTATAGAGAAGCACCACAAGAAAGCACAGGGTTCGCTCCGTTTGAGTTGTTATACGGGCGTACAGTTAGGGGGCCTATGCAGATTTTGAAAGAATTGTGGACTAAAGACATAGACTCCGAAGAAACAAAGACAACTTATGAATACATTGTAGACCTTAGAAATAGGTTAGAGGATACACTGAAAGTTGCTCAGGATGAGTTGAAGAAAAGTCAGAGAAGATACAAGAAGTACGCAGACAAAGGTAAGAAAAGTAAGAAGTTTGAAGCAGGTGACAAAGTACTTGTGTTATTACCAACTGACAGGAGCAAGTTGCTAATGCACTTGAAAGGTCCATATGAGGTGGTAAGTAAGGTGAATGACTTTGATTACAAAATCAGAATAGACAAAAAGGAGAAAATTTATCATGCAAATTTGTTGAAAAAGTATGTAGAGAGAGATGAAAGCATGGCTGGCTTAGTTCAAAGTGTACAGGAAAAAGATGGTATAGGAGAAGAGACAGGATGTGTAGCAGTAGTGGAAGAAGAAGATGAGATAGGTATGGATACAGCTGAAGGTGAGAGTAAGTGTGATACTGATTTACTCAGAGTTGAGTTATTTCCCACACAGTCTACAGAAGGAGTAGATGATGTACAGATAAACCCACATTTGTCTGAGGACAAGAGACGAGAACTCAGATCATTGGTGAGTGAGTTTAGTGATGTTTTTACAGATTTGCCTGGTACAACTGATCTGGTTGAACATGAAATAAAGCTCACTAGTGACATACCTGTTAGATCAAAACCCTACCCTATACCCGGTGCTTTGAGAGAATCTTTCAAACAAGATATTGAGAAAATGTTAGCTACTGGTATAATTGAACATAGTGATTCTCCTTATGCTTCGCCGGTTGTGATTGTAAAGAAGTCCGACGGTTCTAATCGCGTTTGTATCGATTATCGGAAGGTCAATGCTATGACCATTTTTGATTCAGAACCTATTGGCAATCCAGATTACATATTTGACAGGTTGTATGATGCAAAGTTCTTGTCCAAGATTGATTTGTCGAAAGGTTATTGGCAGATTAAGATCAAGGATAGTTGTAAGCCATGTACAGCGTTTGTTTGTTCGGAGGGGTTATTTGCATTCAATAAAATGCCTTTTGGAATGGTAAATTCTGGAAAAACATTCAGCCGAATGATGCGGAAAGTATTAGATAAGCTTGATGGTGTGGACAATTTTGTCGACGACATATTGGACTTTTCACAGAGTTGGGAAATACATATTGGTAGTTTGAGGTTGCTGTTTGAGAGACTCAGGTCATCACATTTGACTGCAAGGCCGTCAAAGTGTAAACTAGGTTTCACAAGCATAGATTTCTTGGGACATGTTGTAGGTGACGGGAAATTACAGCCAAATCCTGAAAAAATAAAATCCCTGTCCGATTGCAAGCGTCCAACGACAAAAACGCAGGTAAGATCTTTCCTTGGACTAGTTGGATACTACAGGAAATTTATTCCAAATTTTAGTACTGTAGCAGCTTGCCTTACCAACATGACAAAGAAAGGTAACCCCAACAAAATTGTTTGGTCTGAAGCAGCAGAAAAAGCTTTCTGTATGTTGATCGGTTACTTGACAAAGTCTCCGATTCTTTGCTTGCCAGATTGGAAGTTTCAGTTTATATTGAGAACAGACGCATCTGACTGTGGCATAGGTAGTGTACTCATGCAGAAACATGGTGAAAACAATTTCCCTGTTGCATATGCTAGCAGAAAGTTACTGCCCAGGGAAAAGAGGTATTCAACTATTGAAAAGGAAGGTTTAGCTATAGTGTGGGGGATTCAAAAGTTCCAGTGTTACCTTTATGGCAAAGAGTTCATTCTAGAGACTGACCATGCACCTTTAATTCACATGAATAGGGCAAAAGTGACTAATCCCAGAATCATGAGGTGGGTCTTGGCACTGCAACCATATCGGTTCAGGATTGAATACATAAAGGGTTCAGAAAACGTTGGAGCTGACTTTTTAAGTCGTTCATAGGGATCAGAGATTTGTGTAGATATTTTAGAGAGAAGTGCAGTGTCAGTGTTTTAATTACTTTGTGGTGGGTTTTGTGTAAAAATCATTGATTTTTAACTTGAGAAGGGGGATGTGTCACAAAGTTATTTTACATCTTCAACGCTCAAGGTTGATTGCACTTTCAGTGCTTTGATTTATTGCCCATAGTCGCTGTTTCCCGGTAGTCCGTTTTTTACCTGTATGGCCAGGTAACCAAAATACATGTATAGGTGTACTAGTGCATTTCGGACATCGTGTTAGACGAGAGAAGACGTATTGATGTGACAAGGCATTAGATAGAATATTGTAAGTTCCTCCCCACCCACATGTCCAGTAGTTTAGAGTTTTATTGTATTTTGTATTTCTCGCGTGGATTGAATATTTGTTTCTGCAAATTGAAGGTTAGTTTTAATATTGTAGTTAGAAATACCCCGTATCTTTGTTGTAGGTGGCTATTGGCAGGAGTTGGTTGTCGAGCGGGAAAGGCGTCTGCTCCATATTTTATGTTGTCCAAGTAGCTTTGAACTATGGCTGGTAAACGGAAAGGCGTATGCTCGATATTGAAGCCCTAATAATTTGATGGAAAGTTATTTGACTGGAAGCTGTTTGCTCCATATTTGAGGCGTAACAATTCCCGGAAAGGTGTCTGCTCCATATTTGAGGCGTTGGTAATTAGCAGAAAGGCGTCTGCTCCATAGGCATGTAACCATGTAACTTCAGATAGTGCCAACTGAGTTATATTTTCATGACTGAAAGACTTACCTACATAGAGTGTGGAATAACGATATGCTTTGGAACCAAATGAGTAATTTGCAATGTGACCAAGAGGCTTAGCTTAAAGGAGCCTTTAACCCAAAGTGTTTAGATTTGGTGTGAACTTGATTTAGCAGTTATACATAGTTTTATTTGCAGCCATGTTTTATTACTGCGAGATTGAAGCGTAATTGCTTATTTAGATTGTACATATCATATGAGTTTGACTGGCGTAGTACAATATACGTGCTAGTTATGTCGCAGTTTATTATGCGTATATATAAACATCGAGACTTAGTGTTTCGTATCCTTTGTGGAATGTTGCGGATATATATTGAGACTTAGTGTCCTGCTATCCTTAGTGGAGTTAATGCATATATATATATATATATATATTGAGACTTAGTGTCTTGTATCCTGTGTGGAGAACTAGACCTGTGTGGTCATTACATATACGTGTATAGTCAGACTTAGTGTCTACTAAAGGTGTGGATAAACTGTTGACTTAACCCAAAGTGAACCTGAGTGGTCATAAACTATTACCTGTGTGGTGGTTTAATTGTATAGACAGAACAGTTATATTTAGATAACGGTATAAAGACGATGAATTAGTGATATGTGTCTATAGATTTTAAATAAGCTTATAAATATATTAAATACTGTGGTATTATATATGTACAAACTGTGTTGCTCTTTGTCCCAACTCCATAAATGAATTCGGATCACACTGTTTTTTTATTTATGTGAAGAAACTTGTGACTGATCAGTGTCTCTTTGTGAAGACTTTTTATGTTTGGACTGGTTATTTTCAATTCAAGGGAATTAATTTATTCGTGCAAGCGTACTTGCATTTGAAACAACTTAACATTTCGTTATATAATCTCGTATTTAAGTAAGGTAGATACACCTAACACACGTGACTGCTGAATGGAACCCATAGAAGCGTTCAAGGGTATGTATCCTGTCTTAAGTAACCACCTGTATTAATATGCCAATGGATAAGTTTGTATTGAATAGTGGTTTAGTATTTTGCTTATTCATGTCGATTCGTTTGAGACCAGCATTTGCCAATTTTAATTGTCAATGCTATGTTGAACAACTATTTTGATAAAAAAAAAGGTTGCAGCTTAACCCACTACCCCTTAACCCTTTACCTGATAGCCCATTTCTAGTACTGAAGAAAGGTGACTACTTAAAGCAGGTTGAAAGTAAAGCAGAATGCGCCTTAAGGCGCATTCTGATTTACTTTTTACCTGCTTTAAGATATCATATGCTTGAATATAGAAAGTATTACCTATAATATATATTCATGACTGATTAAAATTGGAACTATTTTCTTCAGGGGAGGAATAAATCATATTCGCTAAAAGGCGCGTCTATGGGGGGGGGAGGGTTAAGTACACATTTTTTACGCCTTAATGTATTCCTACACTGCAAAAAATAATTATGTCCCATGTATACAGTCATGAATATGCACCATACGAAAAACGTTCTATATTCAAGCAGATGGTAACTTAAAGCAGGCTGGAAGTAAAGCCTTAAGCCGCATTCTGTTTTACTTCGAACTTGCTTTAAGTGGTAACCGTTCTCAAAACCTAGAAAGACGATTTGAGGCAAAGGGTTAATGCAGAACTAAAGCAGTGCAGAAAGCTTCTATATGAGTTTTATACGTTCCCTTAGTCAGCCCGTTTTCAACGATTTTGTGGATCCTTCGATAAGATATGGCGGATTGCTGCTTATATTTTAAGATCCTTTTATTTTGCTATATGCCACAGTTCATTCTACTCGTAATTCTTTCTGCATTCTGTGAATTCTTTACAGACAAATGATGTCCATCTTGAAGGCAATCTTATACATGCGAAAAGCATGTGAGAGGGAAAACTGTATTGCTTCTTTTGAGGCATATATGGGCTATGAGTCGAAAGCGTTCTAAAGCTTCACTATGAGTCCAATGCGTTCTAGCCCTTTAACCATTACTCCATAGTCTCGTTCTAGTGTTGAAGATAGGTGACCATTTAAAGCAGGTTGAAAGTAAAGTAAATGCTTTTTCTGCTTTAATTTCAGCCTGCTTTAAGCTACCATCTGCTAGCATAAAGAAACTCTTTCTTTTGGTACATATATCTATTCCACTGGATTAATTCTTTTTTAAGTTCCGTTTTACATTTTTTTTTGTAAAATGACAAACAGTGCAGATCCTGATTGGATGGCTCCTTTAGGCAACCCTCTGATCTTGGTATACACTGTGTTCATAGGACAAGTGTACTATTTACAGGTACATTTTGTAAAGGACGAGAATACTAGTCGCTAGGGATCAATGAGTTAACTTGGTTCTCAGTTCAGGTTAGAGTTTATTCTTTAGTGTTATGTTGGTGAATTCAAGCCCATATTGTATTTTAAAAGTGTGCTTGAGGCATAAAAATCAAGATTTTCTGCTTGTGCAGGCTTCCAGAATTCATGATCATTTCAAAGTAGTTGGATCAAGCATTCAAACTGTTTGCCATTTCAAATTTTGTTCGGAGATACCTATAGTATTTATCAATAAGTCATTGACCAATTTAGCCGAAAATGCAGTAAGATTGGAACATTTCTTAAAGAATCCGTTTCACTGAAATTAGGTTGACTATTGACTAAATATGAGTATTTCTTAATTTATCTGTATGTTTGGTACCGGTTTAACCATTTACCCCATGACCTGTTTCTAGCGTTGAAAACAAATGCTTGGTTAAGGCAGGCTGAAAGTAAAGCAGAATGCTTATTAAAGAGCATTCTGATTTGCTTTCAGTCCGCTTCAAGCCACCTGCTAGGATATTGGAAAGGGGTTTTACAGTGCATATTTATAACTGTATAAAACTGAACTATTTTTTAGTGGAGGAATAAATTAAAGGCGTAAAAAGCTGTGTTTTATAAATGAAGTCTTGAGTTACTGCTACTCAAAAGAAATTGTGTTTTAGATGTTCAACTCCATTATCCCCTGAAACTTCCATTGGACACTTCCAGTTTTCAATAAAGGCTGGTCCATTTTAGACTATTTAGGGTTGTTTTTTATAATGTATTTCAAAATGACAAACAGTGAGGTCCCTGATTAGAGGACTCCTGCAGGAGCCCTCTAATCAGGGACTTCATTGTTTGCATTAGACAAGTGTACTATTCACAGGTACACTTTTGGTAAAGGACGCAAATATGCGTCACAAGGGCTCAATGGGTTAAAGGAGGTGGAAGCTGAAAGCAAAATGAAAGTAAAGCAGAAAACTCTTATAGGAGATTTCTACTATTTTTTCATCTTGTTTTTAGCTGCCACTTGTACTGAACAGCATTGCCTTTAGAGTGGTAGTATAACAACCATGACTTGTCTGTATTGTATTCGCCGCTCAAGTCGGTGTGCCATTAAATATGCAGAACCATTAGAATTACCAAGCAGAAAAATCTTTAGATTTGGAAAAACTTGTAGAATCACGAATCTGCAGATTTAACGCCATTCAGCTTTGTTCAGTTCATATCTTAACACATTCAACCCTAGCAATAAGTATACTCTTGTTTACAAACAGTGTATCTGTAAAGAGTACACTTGTCGTATGCAAACAGGGCAGACCCTGGTCAGAAGACTCCTTCAGGAGTCCTCTGATCAGGGTTTGCACTGTGTGTCACTTTGAACAATATTGTAAACCACAACCCCTTGTTGTCAAACATGGACAACCTGAATTGGAAACTGGAATTGTACTTTGAAAGTTTCAGGGATGAATGAATTGAGATATGAACTTGGAGGTCGTTTAGATTACTAATGCTCAAGTGTTTTTTTCCTCCAGAAATGGAACTTGTGTAGAACAATTTCGTTGCTTGCACAAGGAACTTGTTGTTACACTAATTAATTTTTAATCGCATCACTTTCATGACGTCATCCTTAACTTCAATGACGCCATCGGTTAGTGTAGAACAATTTCGTTGTTTGCACAAGGAACTTATTATTACACTAAACTAATCTTTAACCAATTCACTGCCATGACGTCATCCTTCACTTCCATGACGTCATCAGTTAGTGTAGAACAATTTCGTTGTTTGCACAAGGAACTTGTTGTTACACTAATTAATCTTTAACCGTTAGTACGCTATAAGCGAATTCGTAATAACCGTTCTTAACAGTTTGAATCCAGATGAGACGCCGAGTAACTCGGCGTCTCATCTGAATCCAAACAATTTGACACTCTGGTGATATTTCCTAAAATACAATACAAATAGATTTATATTTACTTCGAGCATTGCTGCGGTAACAACATTTTTTTTAAAGAAAATTAACACTTCAAGCGTATTAAAGTTTAAAGATTAAAGGTTGTAGGACAATGGACTTGTCGGAAAACCAAGAAAAATCGTGTACAAATTTAAACATTTATTTTTCCGCGGATTTCGGTCTATTTCTCTCACATGTATCAACGATCAACATGGGTGACTTTCGTTCATAAACAGAATGACAATAGCTCATAACATGTACAACAGTATTCCATGTATAATATAGTGCTTCCGAATGGATACTTCACAACTATGATTATTGAAAAGAAATAATCATAAGTTGTAGTTGCATAGAGTTATTTGCCCTTTAACTTATCTTGAGAAGGCAACGAACAGGGGTATACCACGAAATTAAGTATCCAGGTATTGTAGTACCAGAAACTGAAGTAAAACCACTTTGCACCGGCCTTGGCTTAAATTTGTTAACAAGCAAATTCAACGATCACGTGACTCGAGTATTCCTACGCGTCAATTTAATGACGTCATCATATAGTCCAAGTTCGAAAGAAAGGCACATTTTACAAGAGCGCACAGCAAAGTGTTTTCTTCATCGATTGTCAAATCAAGTCAATAAATAAATAAACATCAATAAAATAACCGAATGTTGCGAACAGAAAATTAATTTTGAAAGAGTCACAGTCAAGAGCAAAAATTTGAAATTTATTAAAGTGTCTAAGTGCTCGTATCGTTTAGAAGCATTTCCTGTGGACGATGGATGGGCCGGACTCGTCATATTCCTGTTTGCTGATCCACATCTGTTGGAAGGTGGACAGTGAAGCCAAGATGGAGCCACCGATCCAGACGGAGTATTTCCTCTCTGGTGGAGCAATGATCTTGATCTTCATGGTTGATGGAGCAAGGGCTGTGATTTCCTTCTGCATTCTGTCGGCAATACCTGGGAACATGGTGGTGCCTCCGGAGAGGACAGTGTTGGCGTACAGATCCTTACGGATGTCGACGTCGCACTTCATGATGCTGTTGTATGTGGTTTCATGGATACCAGCAGATTCCATACCCAGGAAGGATGGCTGGAAAAGTGATTCTGGGCAACGGAATCTCTCGTTACCGATGGTGATGACCTGACCGTCGGGGAGTTCGTAGCTCTTCTCAAGAGAGGAGGATGAAGCAGCGGTGGCCATTTCCTGCTCGAAGTCGAGGGCAACATAGCACAGTTTCTCCTTGATGTCCCTGACGATTTCACGTTCAGCGGTGGTGGTGAATGAGTAACCACGTTCAGTGAGGATCTTCATCAAGTAATCAGTAAGATCTCTGCCAGCCAAGTCGAGACGGAGGATGGCGTGGGGAAGAGCGTAACCTTCGTAGATTGGTACGGTGTGGGTGACACCATCTCCGGAGTCGAGAACGATACCTGTGGTACGACCGGAAGCGTACAGGGAGAGCACGGCCTGGATGGCGACGTACATAGCGGGGGCGTTGAAGGTCTCAAACATGATCTGGGTCATCTTTTCCCTGTTGGCCTTGGGGTTGAGTGGGGCTTCTGTGAGCAGAACTGGGTGCTCTTCTGGGGCAACACGGAGCTCGTTGTAGAAGGTGTGATGCCAGATCTTCTCCATATCGTCCCAGTTGGTGACGATACCGTGTTCAATTGGGTATTTCAAGGTGAGGATACCTCTCTTGCTCTGGGCTTCATCTCCAACATAGCTGTCCTTCTGACCCATACCAACCATCACACCCTGAAGAAGACAGAAACAAACGATGTGGTTAGAAACGTGTCTGTATAACAAAACAAAACACAGTCATCGCAAGACGGCGGCGACGGGGCGAGACTTAAAAACATATAATTTTATGGTTATTAAAGGAATCTGTACCGACAAAAAATGCCATTAAAACCAAGGGATAGTTTTATGTGATACTCGTTCTAATATTATAAGAAGTAGGCGTACAGTGGAGAATCTGTTATTCTTTCCCGTTTAAACGCAAACGTACGCAAACGCAAAGCACTAAAATGTAGAAAAGAACAACTTTGGGACAATTCTGATAATTCTTGTTTATCTTGGTGGCAAACAGTTTGGAGCCTGATCAGACGCCGGGTTACCCGGCGTCTGATCTGGCTCCAAACTGTTTGCACTTCAAATAATAGTTTTAGCGTAAACGCGTTTATTGGGAAAGAATAACAGATTCTCCACTGTATGACAAATGCGGTACACTTGGTTGTAAACTAGATATACAGTGAAACCCCTCTAAACCGGACATGTTTGGGGACAACATAAATGTCCGGTTTAGAGGGGTTTCCGGTTTAGAGGGGTTTTAACTCAACGCTTGTTTCTAGTATGGAAGATAGCTGATCACTTAAAGCAGGTTGAAAGTAAAGCAGAATGCGCCTGAAGGCGCATTCTGCTTTACTGTCAACCTGCTTTAATCTATCGTCTGCTAGATTATAGAAAATATTTCTCATGATATATGTTCATGAATGTACTTTCTTCAGTGAAGGAATAAATCAAAAGCGTAAAAATTGGTGAAAAACGGGACCAAAGTTTTTGTCCGGTTTAGAGAGAATTCCGGTATTTAGAGGTTCCGGTTTAGAGAGGTGTCACTGTACATGTATTGATTGAAATCGGTTTATCGGCAATCCGATATACTTGGTCGTGAAATTAGATATATTGATTGAGTTGGGTTTTACGGCACCGCGACACATGAAATGGTCATATGGCGCCGAAAAGGGTAACAACATGGGACGTCTCAAATGTTATGCTTACATGTATTCACTAGAATTTGCTTGCATTTTAGGACGATTCATTGCCAAATAAAGGGTATTTTTTCCCAGATAATGCAATATGCGTGCATTCGTGAAAATTACATTTATACCAGCAAACAGTGCAGACCATACGATCTATAGATACTGGTTGCCGGTGTTTCTATTGAAAACTACTAGCTGTTTATTAGGTCAAGCTGAAACTAAACCTAGCATTTTCTAGTTCTGATAACCCTGATAAGACATAGAACTTGGACTTACAGTGGTAATACTTGTAACCGCCTAAAAGATGCAAATCAGCAGAAAGCCATGGGAAATAACTGGCTTAATCAGGGAGTTTTTATAATTGGTTAAACAGGTAAAACTATAGTTAGAAACCAAATTTTGTAACTAAGGGACTCGAGTAAACTAAACTTCAATTGCTTGAAACTTAGCAAATCGGAATTCAATAATGTAGATTCCGTGTGTTATAGAGTGATGAATGATAGCGAGGGTAACTTGATAACGCTAAGTATTAAATAGCGCAACTTTATAACGCTAAGTATTAAATAGCGCCAACTTTTCATATTAACAGTGATAGAAATGCTAAAAAGCTGGAATGTATTTTTCGGGCAAAATGGAAGAAAAGATGTGTATCCTTGATTTGTAGAAAACTCCATATATGGATACATAGTTTGGACAGTTAAACAGATATTTAGCTTTCACTTCGTAAAATTGCAGGGACCGTTAAAAGACAAGCATTTTCTTGGTGCTGATAAAACGAAAGCAAACAAGAAACTAAAAGAGCGTTCTGCTTAACCTTTCCCCCGTAGATGAGCATTTTAGCGCATTTGATTTATTCCGACACTGCAGAAAATAGTTCCAATTTAAACAGTCATAAGCGTGTGCCCAACTAAATATTTTCAATATCCTAGTCGATGGTCGCTTAAAGCAAGCTGAAAGTAAAGCAGAATGCGCACGAAGGCGCATTCTGCTTTACTTTCAACCTGCTTTTAAGTTCTCGTCTGTCTTCAAAACATGACATGGAGTAATGGGTTAACATTCGCACGGCTTAACACTTTCCTGCACTGAAACTCAGTACCTGGTTCTCCACATTGGAGCAACATTTGCATATCTCTATTAATCATGACATTGAATAAAGTTGTCAGCTTAAAGAAAAATGAAAGTAAAGCAGAAAAACGCCCACATGACCTTTCTGCTTTAGTTACTTTCTATTTGCTTAAAGCAATCATATTCCTTTAACACAGTTGATATATGTGATTTGTTCTGCTGGCGGTGGAAGAAAGTGTTAAGCTGCCATCTGTATCAAAATATATGTACAGTGGAGAATCTGTTATTCTTTCCCAATAAACGCGTTTACGCTTAAACTATTATTTGCAGTGCAAACAGTTTGGAGCCAGATCAGACGCCGGGTAACCCGGCGTCTGATCAGGCTCCAAACTGTTTGCCACCAAGATAAATAAGAATAATCAGAATTGTCCAAAAATTGTTCTTTTCAACGTTTTAGTGCTTTGCGTTTGCGTACGTTTGCGTTTAAACGGGAAAGAATAACAGATTCTCCACTGTATTATTATTATCATTATTTTCAGGTTGCCGCTTTACCCCTTCACTGCCTTACCCCGGGTCCAATAGTCATTAGCAAACAGTTTTGATCCTGATCAGACGCCGCGTAACGGCATCTGATCAGAATCTAAACTGTTTGACAGTCATTTCAATATTTCTTAAGTCGAAATACCTACATTTCAAATACGAAAAATGAAAGCAGACGACATTTGTTTAAAATTGATGACGTCATAGCAGTAAAAAATGGTTAACACATATTGGAAACATTTTTTGTTTCTTTATTCAATAGCAAAAAGCGCCAAAAATATTCAATATGTTTTTTACAAAAACAAAACACAAACAAACTTGTTTATTGAGGCAACAGTTTAAGCATATGGCGGCATTTATAATTTCAGATGCCCGCTGCATTTATTATTATTTATTGGGAGAAATCATTGCTTGCATATTTGCTTATTACCCGGGGTCATGCTTGTTGCAGAAAGTAACAAAGTGCTTTTGGTTTCCAGTTTATGTTTAATCAAGCGTTATATCTAAATAGGACCCACATGTTTCCTATTAACTAATTTCGTATGTACCGAAGGCTACATGCCAGGCGCGCGCTAGTGTATTTTCACACGCCAGTATGCAAATCTATTTTTAGATATCCCTCATCCGCAAAAATGTGTAAAGTGGATTTCTCAGACTGAATTCATTCAGCTCCGCCTGTAAGTGTTCTATCGATGATGTATCACATGCATGCTGATAAGCCAAGCCCATTCGCCCAACAAGTTTACAACTCTTTGAGTCATACCCAACCCTACGCGTACCATTGCCTTTTATGGCACAAGATGGCGGCGTCATGTGATCGGCACTAGACAAAATGGCGGACATGCCGGTTCCTTTTAAGGCAAGACCATTAAGCCATAAGCGTGGTGGCAGAAATTTGAATTAAAAACGCTGCAAAATTACTTCAAAAAGAGCTAGAAACGTTAAAATGACAACAATTTTACAGGATTTGAAACGTTTGACGGAAAACAATGATTAGAACTGAATAGTACTTATGAAGCAAACACGTGCGTTCAAAAACTGCTGAGCTGCGCAAAGTAAAGAAAAGAATGTGCTTATTATGCGATCTTGAAAGTTTGAATTTGCACTTTTCTGCAATAATCTTGGGTCGAAAATTGGAAAATAACAACGGCTTATATTTATTAGATCTTAGATGATTTCTCTAACCGTTTTCAACCCCCACCACCATCATCATTATGTAAAGAAACGACTTTAAACTGTATTTGTTTTAACGGTGGCAATTAGGATTATAGCAATTCATTATTGAGCAGAAAACACTGCTACTTGAAAGTTAAAACACATATGTTTATCATTTCGAGTTTCGTTTAGCATTTCGATTGTATTCAAGCAAATATGCAAGCTTTTTGAAGACAATTTTGTTTTGTATAGCTAATAATGCCAGGCACTGCTGATTAAAGTTTTAGCAGAAAACGTTTGTCTGTAAAACGTTTCAGAGCTTCGTGTTAGATGTTTTATGAGGACTTATAGATTTCGTTTGTTATTCTTTCATATTCTACCCTTCTTGCATTCAGAAATAGGAAAATTTGCAGTCCAGAAACTCTTTCAATTATGCAGCCTACCTACGTGTTAAGCAGAATAGCCGCTTAGGGGTTCAGAAACGAAAACTTGTATAAGAAATCGATTTCCTAGCAGATGGTAGCTTAAAGCAGACTAAAAGTAAAGCAGAATGCGACTTAAGACGCATTCTGCTTTACTTTTAGCCTGTTTTAAGTGACAATACGTCTTTAATATCAAAAACAGGCCATGGGATAGAAAGGGGTGATAGAAAGTTATGAAAAGAGCATAGGAATAAGAAAGAAAGATTTAGAGAAAAGTTAATAGTGCATTAGTTTGCAGAGTTTTAAAGAAAATTCAAGTATAAAAATGCTCATACCTGATGTCTTGGCCTGCCGACGATGGAGGGGAAGACGGCTCTTGGAGCGTCGTCACCGGCGAATCCGGCTTTGCACATTCCTGAGCCATTGTCAACAACCAGAGCGGCAACTTCGTCGTCACACATATTTGTTTATTAGTTTTATCCGGTGGATACACAAAGTGTGAGAAAGGTATGGATCCTTACAGTTCTGTGCTTGCAGAAACACTGACGGAAGACTGTCGGTTCAGCCCGCTTATATCAGCGAAGCAACTCAGTTCCGAGAAAAGCACGCACTGATTCCCATATATGGAGAGCCCTACGTACTACATTTGGCGGAAGGGAACGAAAGTAGGCCGAGTGTCTCGTTCTGCAGTTGGCAGAGCCTCGCTTTGAAAATACACATGGCACCGTACGCTCACGGTGATTCCCCCTCAGCAGGGTTTTTGACACGCCTGTTTTGGTTTGTATGTGTATACATGCTTCACAGAACTACTAAGCATACGTTGCTATGGGAACTCTTAGATGAAAGTTTTAAAATATATTGAGAATTGTTTTCCACTTATGTTAAACTTTATGATTTTTTCGCAATTCTTTTTTACGCTTTTTAAAACCAAAACAACTGGTGTTTACATTTGATTCATTTTAAGGGAAGGACAAAGCCACTAAGCTTACATTGCAACAATCAATATTATAAACATATTCCTTTTAAAACTTTTTTTAAACAAAATGTTATATACATAATTATCCCTTCATCAAATCTGGTCTGGATCTAAACAAGAAATCTTAAAAGACACTTGCATTAACATATATATATTGCCAGGGTATCATCTGGTTAAATTTTGCCGTCTGCTTGTAATTCTCGAATTTAGATTTTAGGAAGTTTGACAGAAAAAACATCTATATGAAAGCCAAACAGTTTGGATCCTGATCAGACGCCAAGTTTCTCGGCGTCTGATCAGGAATCAATCTGTTTGCAAATATCCTGGTTCTAGGGTATGCCGTGAATGGTGTTAACCCTTTACCTGATAGCATTGTTTCTAGTATTGAAGATATGTGACTACTTAGAGCAGGTTGAAAGTAAAGCAGAATGCGCCCTAAGGCGCATTCTGCTTTACTTTCAGCCTACTTTAAGCTATTAACTGCTAGAATAAGGAAAGTATTAAATATGACACATATTCACTACGGTATAATTTGGAACTATTTTCTTCAGCGGATGAATAAAATGAATGTGCTAAAAGTCGCTTCTATAAGGGAAAGGGTTAAAATATGCTAAAAATGTCATTATTAAGGCATAGAAATATACAGTAGAAGACGTTATTCTTTCCCGTTTTTAAAAAGAACGCAAACGAAGCGCAAACACAATGCAATAAAATGGGGAAAATGACAGCTTTTGAAATACTTGACAACTCTTTTTAATTTGAGTGGCAAATTATTTGGAGCTTGATCAGACGCCGGGAAACCAGGCGTCTGATCAGGCTTCAAACTATTTTATTTGGTAATACAATGCAATACATATGTTAGCATAAACGCGTTTATTGGGGAAGAAAAACGTCTTCTCCACTGAACGTGTATTCGTGAACGTTTTGAATAAGCTAGTTTGTAATCTGCAATCTAATCATATAGGAATTCCTGATTTGAGACATGGAGCTGTGGACTTGTCCTTTTCATAACCCCTTTCACATGCTGTGATGTCGTCTGCTAGAACCCTTATCATGCTCAATAATTATTGTCGTCTGCTTAAAATTTATCGTCTGCGAAAAATGATCATCAACATTAGTTTGAATGGTTTTTGATCTGCACAGGGACGATATATACATCTAATATATCGTCCCTGATCTGAGGAAAGGTTAAACATTAGTGACAAACAGTTTAGATCCAGATCAGACGCAGCGTTACGCGGCGTCTGATCTGGATCCAAAATGTTTGCAAATGTAAGTCAAGTTGCGATTAGCATTATAAGGGTTAACCCTTGCGTTGCCACTATGACGGAAATACCCGTCTGACACAGTCTCTACAATATTATCGTCTACTGATATTTTTCGTCTGCCGTTAGCCTTTTACTTTTAGATTTGGAATTTTATAAGTTTTTGACTTATATAAAACATTGATATGAGTGTCAACAAGTTTGGATCCTAATCAGAAGTCGCGTTACGCAGCGTCTGATCAGGATCCAAACTGTTTGCAATGTCAGTAGTGTCGACCTTCGCAGTGAAACGGTTAAATTACCGTCTGAATAACGTCTGCATTTCTGAAAAATAAAATTTGAATATTCTTTGAAAAACGAAACAAAAAAAAACATAGTGCCAAGCAATTAAAAATCAGATCAGACACACATTTGTTCTTTAACGGTTTATTACCTAATGACAAACAATGCAGACCCTGGTCAGAGTTTAGGAGCCCTCTGATCTCGGTCTTCGCTGTTTGCATGTATAGGGCAAGTTTACCCCCACTATTTGTAAATGACGAGTATACTCGTCGCTAGGGTTCAATGGGTATACTATTGACAGACATGCAAGGCTAATA
This sequence comes from Gari tellinella, assembly GCA_922989275.2. Lineage (NCBI taxonomy): Eukaryota > Metazoa > Mollusca > Bivalvia > Cardiida > Psammobiidae > Gari > Gari tellinella. Next base: position 75,878,320 of record OV277865.1, on the reverse strand, counting down.
AAATACTCATGAATCTGGGTGCATTCTATTTTTATTTCTTTCAAATAAATGCGTTCTAACCCTTTGAACAAACACAACGATCAATGAATGCCATTGCAGGAGTATTTGATCTAAATCAGGTACCGCGTCTGATCAGGATCGAAACTGTTTGACACTCATTGCGATATCACTTTAGACACTTGGCCTTAAACAAATAATTTTAGAAATGAAAGCAGACGGCAATTGTTTAACCCTTTACCCAATAACCCGTTTAAACATTAAATCCAGGTGATCACTTAAAGCAGGTTGAAAGTAAAGCAGAATGTGCCTTAAGGCACATTCTGCTTTACTTTCAGCCTGCTTGAAACTACCATCTACTAGGCTATATAAAAATATTTGTAATGGTAAGTGTTCATGAGGGTATAAACTGGAACTATTTTCTTCAGCGGATGAATAAAATGCATGTGCTAAAAGTAGCTTCTATAAGGGAAAGGGTTAAAGAAGATGACGTCATTACAGTGAATGGGCCAATACAGAAATAGCCCCGAGGTTATAAAACTTTAAATGAACTCTGTGCTCAAAACTCAGAAATGTTCACAGCCGAAACATTTTGTAAACAACAACTATTTGTATGCCATAATTTTATTGTAAACATATGTATCCAAATCAGGTTATTTAAATAAGCTCTGAAAGCATGTTTTGTAAAAACTAGAGCATGTAATCAAAGCTGAGTTTTGAGCACAGAGTTCGTTTTAAGTTTTATAACCTCGGGCCCTGGTAACCTTAATGTGGAAAACACATGTTGCATTTCTATATAAACAGAAAGCGTTCGCATAATGAACGGCACATGTCATTCATTTTTTAAAATAAATTTAACAATACTCCAAAAAGGGAATAAAGATCATTATAAAATTATTAAATTGCTATCTTCTAATATTTCGACATTCATATCAAACTTTTAGATAAGAGAAATGTAATAATTCTATATTTTTGGTACAGATGTACTTGCTTCAAAATCATTGTTTATTCCGACAGTTTTTCTGTCTTTCTCTCTGTGTCTGTGTGCATACTATATATATTTACATTATCGAATTTCCGTCATTTTCTTCAATGTATTGCATTGCGTTTGAGTTTATCGCAATTGTCCTAAGCATTTTGACAGAGAGGCATAACTTATTACCAATTAGCTTGTTTCTAGTTTTATAGAGAGATGACTACTTAAAGCAGGTTTAAAGTAAAGCAGAATGCGCTTTACTTTCAGCCTGCTTTAACCTACCGTCTGCTAGAATATCGAAAATATTTCTAATGCTACATATAAATGACTGTATGAAATGGAACTACATTTTTCAGCGGAGGAATGATTGAAAGGCGTAAAAAGACGTATTTATGGGGTAATGGGGTAATTAAAGCAGGTTCAGTTGCAGACTGGTCAGAGTCTGACCTGATTGTTTATTCAGTTAGCACCTTTTGGTCAAACGTTTGTGTCATAAGGGCAAACTATTCAAATCTTAGGCTAATAACAGCTTGCAGTTTGGTTCACTTATGTTATCTTATATCCGTCACTATACGCGAAAATCATAGAGATATGCATCTGGTCCGAGTTTTGAACTGTTTGCACAATTTATACCAATCGGATAACCAGACTTTTTGTCGTTAGCAAATATTGGACATTTCACGTTGTTTCAAATATCTAAATATTATATACAATATCATCTTAACCCTTTACCTGATAGCATATGTCTAGTAGTGAAGATAGGTGACTACTTAAAGTAGGTTGAAAGTAAAGCAGAATGCGCCTTAAGGCGCATTCTACTTTACTTTCAGCCTACTTTAAGCTATCCAGCGCTAGAATATAGAAAATATTCCATGTAAAATGTATTCATGACTGATTAAATTGGAACTATTTCCTCAGCGGAAGAATAAACTGAATGCGCTAAAAGGCGCTTCTATAAGGTAAAGGGTTAAGTGACACACAACATTTACTCGACCTTTAAGATAGTTTCCAACTGAATGCAGAAAAAAAATCGAAAGCTCGTAACAGAATTTCTGAATTACTTTTGATCTGCATTAAGACTACGCCGGCATACAGAAACCCCCACATTGCTTTAGTGAGATTGAAGTGTGATTCAGATTAAATAGCGTATGTTACTACTAGTAGACATTCCAATCATATCTGATATACTTGTTGAAAACTGTGTCTCCTGCATCCATCCGACCAGCGTGCACAAGAATGTATAGTAAAACCTCTCGATTACGACCTCAACATTGAGTTTATTATTAGGTGTTTATGATAGGTGACTGCTTAAAGCAAGGTGACAGTTAAACAGAAAGCTCCTTTATGAGCTTTTTGTTTTACTGTCACCTTGTTTTAAGCTATCACATGTATTTAATACAATCGGTCTAAAGCCTTCGTTTTAGTGGGAGGGCCTCGTTTAAGGGGAGGGCCGTAACTAATGTTGGTAGAACGTGTGGCCCAACCCTTTTGCTCTTATATTTGGTTTTTGTAAATATGATTATGAACTTGTGTTATATGGTTGTACAAATATATGGCAATAAAATATGTTTAAACTTTAGTGGTCGTTATATAGAAGTCGTACTATAGTTTATATACTTACAGAGGAGAATCTGTTATTCTTTCCCAATAAACGCGTTTACGCTAAAACTATTATTTGCAGTGCAAACAGTTTGGAGCCTGATCAGACGCCGGGTAACCTGGCGTCTGATCAGGCTCCAAACTGTTTGCCACCAAGATAAACAAGAATTATCAGAATTGTCCAAAAGTTGTACTTTTCTACGTTTTAGTTTTTTGCGTTTGCGTACGTTTGCGTTTAAACGGGAAAGAATAACAGATTATCCACTGTATACTGTAGTTAATGTAGAACCCTTTAATCCCATGAGCCTTTCATGGAAAATTCGAGTTTCAAATTCAGCCCAGTCCATTTTTTACTACATGTATACATGTACTGGGTTGATTTTACAAATATATTGCAATATGACAGAAATGGGCTCCTTTCAAGTCCTTTGCATCTGTACTTTTCAGATACATCAATTTTTTTTAAAATGACAGGTATAGTTGTCGCTAGGGTTCAATATGTAACACATAATTATACTTGTGAACAGTGTAGACTCTGATCAGAGGGCTCCTGCAGAAACCCTCTAATCGGGGTCGTCATTGTTTGTCATTTTGCAATATAATTATTGTTGTTGGGTTTTTTGTGTGTATTTTAATGGATTTTATTTCATCATATACAGTGCTCCCTCTCTATAGAACGACACCTAATGGGAGACAAATAGTATGTGCGTTGTTCGGAGGGAGTCGTTATAGGGAGGGAAGTTAGCTTACATTTGCAAACAGCTTGAATCCAGATCAGACGCCGCGTCACTCGTCATTAATTTGTCCATTATGTCACTTTGAGAAAAACAACATTCGACAAATTTAAGCAGTCGATATTGCAGCAGTACATACTATTCCTGTTTAGGGAAACGCGGCAAGGGTCGTTATAAGGAGGGAATCGTTGTTGGGAGAGTCGTTGTAGTGAGGGAGCACTGTATTACATACTTTACAATTTCATATTAAACAAAATACATTTTACACGTGAGATGATAAACGGAATTTCGTTTGCAATTTTACATTGTTAAAATCAATCGAAAATAATAGAAATAGAATAGACTGAATTAGACATTTAAATTGGCCATCAAAATGTTCAGAGTTTCGTGAGCAACGCGAAAACATTATTTCCATTGTGTGTGTGATTTTCTATAGTGTGAGATATTATATCGGCAGAACCATTCCAGAAATATCAAACGAATGAGGGTACTTAATGAAAGCTACAGTACCACTCTCCATGTTAGTGTTCACCTGCATACCATAGCATGTCTATGTACAATACACCCTCTCTATTACAGTGGAGAATCTGTTATTCTTTCCCCTTTAAACGCAAACGTACGCAAACGCAAAGCACTAAAACGTAGAAAAGAACAACTTATGGACAATTCTGATAATTCTTGTTTATCTTGGTGGCAAACAGTTTGGAGCCTGATCAGACGCCGGGTTACCCGGCGTCTGATCAGGCTCCAAACTGTTTGCACTGCAAATAATAGTTTTAGCGTAAACGCGTTTATTGGGAAAGAATAACAGATTCTCCACTGTACGACCAATTAAACGAAGGCTAGTTAACCCATTACCCCATAAATACGCCTTTTTACGCCTTTTATTTATTTTATTTATTCCTAGTTTAAAGCATGCTGAAAGTAAAGCAGAATGTGCCTAAAGGCACATTCTGCTTTACTTTCAACCTGCTTTCGGTGATCATATATCTTCAAAACTAGAAACATGCTATGGGGTAATGGGTTAAAGCAAGCTGATAGTAAAACAGAAAGCTTCTAAAGGAGCTTTCTGTTTTACTTTCATATTGCTTTTAGATTGCAACATGTACAATACCATATATGTATACGAGTGATTGAAGGCGTTATGTATACGCTTTCCCGTTTAAACGCAAACGAAGCGCACACGCACGGTAATGCACTGAGTAAAATATGTCAATTTCATGAAATCGTTGATAATTCTTTTTAATCTATTAAAGAGGCAAGCATTTGGAGTCTGGTTAAACGTTAAGTTACTTGGTTTCTGATCTGGCTCCAAGCTGTTTGCAATAGGCATAAGGTATATTTAGCATAAACGTGTTTATTGGGAGAGAATGACGTCTTCTTCATGATTTTGCAGGACTTATACCGGTAAACATGTATCACTTGTCGGTTATACAGCTAGTTTTTATTTTTTCTTGAAATTGGTTCTTAAATGGTCACCGTTATTCAAAACTAAAACCAGGCTATGGAGTAATTGGATAAGCGTCCTTTGTAAACAGTGTACATGTGAAATTCACTTGTCATACACACACATTGTAGACAAATACTTTGGTTTAAGCTCATTCCTCAACTCAATCGACTATTTATTTAATCCACTTTCTATGTAGCCGTTTTCCGTTTTGTCTCATGTCATTTGTGTGTATATGTCTTGCTTATATGAAATGTTGATGTAATTAATTGCTAATGTATCCCGTTATACGGGACTTTGCGTTTGTTATCAATAAAACTTGGAAAACTTGGAGTAATCTTAGTACATTGGTTTGATTACTCATCATTAGGATGGGATCATAAATCAAACAGATAAACAAACAAGAGTGTAGCTGCTTAAAGGTGTTGTTCACCATAGAAAAGTACCATGTGGCATAATAAGAAACAGTTAGCCTACAGCAGATATAGTATTGATGAGTAATGATACGTGGTGAGAATCGTTATCGTATCTTTGTGGTGTCTTGTGGTTTTCTGGTATTGGCAATTCGATGGAATGTCTTGTACTTTAAAAAGTGTACAGTGTGAGTAGAAGTATTGTGATGAGAGAGAAGGAAGAGAGATACAGGGAGAGAGAGAGAGAGACAGAGACAGACAGAGATAGACAGAGAGAGGGGAGATACAGAGGAAGAGAGAGAGAGAGACAGAGACAGAGACAGAAAGAAAGTCATATAGACAGAGAAACACAGAAAGAGTCGGTGAGAGAGATATGTAATAGATAGATAGATAAATAGATGGATGGATGGATGGATAGATAGATAGAGAGACAGACATACATACAGACAGACAGAGCGAGGCAGAGAAAGGGACAGAGAGACAGACAGAGAGACAGACAGAGACAGACACACAGAAAGATACAGAGAGAGAGATACAGAGTTATACATAGATAGACAGACAGTCAAACAGGGGTACAGACACACAATCACAGACATACGAGGGCAGATAGACACATAGTGGGAGACAGAGAGATGGCGAAAGAATGAGAGGTACAAACATGCATAAAAAAGAAATGAAAGAGAGGTGATATATAGAGGAGAGAGAGAGACAGAGGGAGACAGAGAGACAGACAGACAGAGACACACAGAGATAAAGAGAGAGAGAGAGAGTCGATTATCTATTTACTCTTATTATCCCTTCGTCTATTTTTGATTCTCCTGCAAACAGTTTGGACCCAGATCAATGTATCAGGGCAGGGATGATATTTATCATTAATTAATTAATCAGTAACCGTTGCAGTATCTAGAAACAATCTCCTGATCCAGCAGTCGGGCTCCAAGGGGTTCCAATGAGTTTCACACGGGGGCCCATATCTGAAGGAAGTAACAAAATACTAGGGATTAGTACGCCTATAGGGGTCAGTCTGTACCTCTACATGGTCGGCCCCTAATTAGTCCCACGTGTCGGGTTTTATCAGCCCCAGGAGTAGACGGAACCACGTGTAACACAGCATTCCCAGACTCCATGCTCTGTACAGTGGTGTTGATGGTTAGTCTTTCCCAATAAATGCGTTAACGCTGAATCAATTGTTTCCATTACAAACAGTTTGGAGCCTGATCAGAAGCCGGGTAACCCGGCGTCCGATCAGGCTCCAAACTGTTTGCCATTCAGATTAAAAAAGAATTGTGTAGAGGTTTAGGAAATTTCCATAGTTGACTGCGTTTGCGTTTCGTTTGCGTTTTTAACCCTTTACCTGATAGTCTATTTATAGAATTGAAAATAGGTTACTACTTAAAGCAGGTTGAAAGCTTTACTTTCAGCCTGCTTTAAGCTATTAACTGCTAGATTAAGGAAAGTATTAAATATGACACATATTCATTACGGTATAATTTGGAACTATTTTTTCCAGCGGATGAATAAAATGCATGTGCTAAAAGTCGCTTCTATAAGGGAAAGGGTTAAAGGGAAAGAATAACGTCTTCTCCATGGTACCTCTCTACCTGCTGTCTGAGAATGTCGTCTGCCTCACGACCTTCATGTTCAATCGAACCTCAATAATTCGAGATCGTTTTACCCATTTGCGACCAGTGGAATCTTCCATGCTTATGCCTTGGATTATTCCATTTTTGATGTAAGGGCTGCCTGTCTAAATTTTCATTTTCGTTTGGGTATTTTTATTCTTGAATTTCTTATCAGCAAACAGTGTAGACTCTGATCAGACGCCGAATTATGCGGCGTCTGATCAGAGTCTACACTGTTTGCCTATGTCCCATATACATGTTGGTTAAGTCGAACTTACTCATGTTTCAGAGTTAAACCGTGACTTTGAAAGACAGGTACGTTCGAATAAGGCGATATACTATAGTTATTGAAATTGATCTGAGGTGAAGTTGGACAAGTTCAGTTTACTCTTAGAAAGCTAGCGGTGAAACCATGATTCAAATGTTATAAAGCTTTTGAGTTGAGTCTGAAGTTGTTCTCAAGTAGTTGTTTGGTCAGATTTGAGCCTAGGCTCAAATCCGACCAATCAAATTGCTTGAAAACAAACTCAGACTCAACTCAAACGATTTATAAACTTGGCCCCATGATAACATTTGCAAACATCCTGATCCTGATCAGACGCCTCCTGTTAATTTGCAAACAGTTTGAATTCATACTGTTTGACACTCATATCAACGTTTCTTAAGTTAAAAAACCGCTCAAAATTACACAATCTAATAAATAAAAACAGAAGACAAATTTAAGCAGACGATATTATGTCAACGACTGTGTAAGACGGGGTTTTACATCATAATGGCAGCGAAAGGGTTAAACATTTATAATGTAGAAACATTATGATATGAGCGACACCATGGACACTATATAATGACCCTGGTGTCAAACAGTTTAGACCCTGATATTACGACACATATTTGCTCGACATCTGGGTCTCGTCTTACGAAACGTCGCACGACAAGAAAGATCGTAGTCAAACCATTAAAATGCATCTACAAAGGTCGTAGTCAAACCATTAAAATGCATCTACAAAGGTCGTAGTCAAACCATTAAAATGCATCTACAAAGGTCGTAGTCAAACCATTAAAATGCATCTACAAAGGTCGTAGTCAAACCATTAAAATGCATCTACAAAGGTCGTAGTCAAACCATTAAAATGCATCTACAAAGGTCGTAGTCAAACCATTAAAATGCATCTACAATTATTACAATCTTATGAAAGGTCGTACGACAAATATTATCGTAAGTCAATTCTAAAATTATCATTTTTTATTTATTTCTCCATCCAATCCAGTATTGTGACATCTCTTTGGAATCATCTTGAAAAGACGATTCCAAAGAGATGTCACAAGACAGGATTAGATGGAGAAATAAATAAAAATTTATAATTTTAGAATTTACTTACATGTACGACAATATGAGTCGTACGACCTTTCATAAAACATGCCCCTGATGTGGATCCAAATTGTTAACTTGAATATGCGATATTGTTGGATCTCGGCATTGAACACTAGTAATGAACATACTCGTCATTAATAAAGTATATACAGTGGAGAATGCGTTATTCTTTCCCAATAAACGCGTTTACGCTAAAACTATTATTTGCAGTACAAACAGTTTGGAGCCTGATCAGACGCCGGGTAACCCGGCGTCTGATCAGGCTCCAAACTGTTTGCCACCAAGATAAACAAGAGTTATCAGAATTGTCCATAAGTTGTTCTTTTCTACGTTTTAGTGCTTTGCGTTTGCGTACGTTTGCGTTTAAACGGGAAAGAATAACAGATTCTCCACTGTACCTGTAACGATTACAGTTGTCCCATGCAAACAGTGTAGTGTAGACACTGTCCTGGTGGAGCCCTCTGATCAGGGTCTGTACTGTTTGTCATTCTGTAAAATGTTGTTAAAATCCACCCAAAATAGTCAAAATGTAGATTTACTAGATTTAGTTGAAAATTGGAACTGTTCATTAACCCATTACCCCAAAGCCTTTTTCTAGTTGTGAAAAAATGTGACTACTTAAAGCAGGTTGAAAGTAAAGCAGAATGCACATTAAGGTGCATTCTGCTTTACTTTCAGCCTGCTTTAAGCTAACATCTTCTAGGCTATAAAAATATCATCTTTGATACATATTCATGATTGTATAAATTGGAACTATATTCTTCTGTGGAGGAATAAATGGAAGGCATAAAAGGGTGTATTTATGGGGTAATGGGTTAAAAAGTGTACTTACTCCGAGATTAAAATTTCATTGACAATTGTGTTTAATGGGCTATATTGTATAAATAAAGCAGGAAGAAATCTATACTTCTTCTCTTTTCCACAAAAGAAATACTTGTGACAATGTCTCATACAAATAATTGATGTTCTTGTTGCAGAAATGCTCAATGTCTTCACTAAACTGGCATACACGACTTGTCACTCAGTTCACAGTACATTCAGCCAAGGATGGTTGAGATATTTTTGGTTTCAGACATTCCTCGTGTGTAGATTAGTATCTGCATGAACACGCATGCTGATAAGCCCCCGCATATATACACTCTCTCCGACATGCAGCACACGTGTGTTGGTCTTGAAGTGACGTCGGTAGAAACATGGAGTTATGAAATGCTATCGTCAATGATCGTTCGTAAAGTTGGGATTCCGTACAGATACAGTTGAGAAGTTTTCGCGTTTTTACGCTAAAAACAAATATTCATTGCCAAAAAGTTTGGAGCCAGATCAGACGCCGGGTAACCCGGCGTCTGATCAGGCTCCAAACTGTTTGCCACTCAATTTTAAATGACTCGTCAAAATTGTTGCTCTTTTTAATGCATTGCGTTTTGTTTGAATAAAGTCTTCTCTGTATCATCTACGAAATGTTCGTCCATACAGACGAGATTACGTTTTGTTTTTTTTTCGTTTAAAGACATCTCATGACGACCTTTTGTTCATAACGCCTTGCCAGACAGTTTCCTTGCAAAAAGCATGGAACTTATGGACATGTGGGAAGCAAAGAATCATTGAAGCTTCTCGTGTGAGACTCTACCTTTATATTTGATAGTTTGGTTAGAAATAACCATTGAAAATCACTAGAGCATGAGTATAAGCTGGGTCTCACCAGGTAAATTGAGATTGGTATAGCATGTGATGCATTCTTTGACAGTTAAAATTCACAACTATCGAGACATTGGGGGGGGGGGGGGGGGTATTCCATCAATGGGCTGAGGTCTTAACTCTAACTGCCAAATTATTGAGATTTTACCCCCTTCACCGCTACAATGTCGTCTGCTTCAATAATGTCGTCAGCAAGCTCATTTCAAAGTCAGAGTTCAGGTAGTATGACTTAAGAAACATTGTTATGAGTGTCAAACAGTTTGGATCCTGATCAGACACCGCGTTACGCGGCGTTTGATCAGGATCCAAACTGTTTGCAATATAATAATACTATTAATAATAATATAAAGACTTTATTTAACGAGAGAACTCATTTGGTCACCTTTTGGCGCCGTTGGCAGTGAAAGAATTAACGGTGATTACTTGTAAAACACGTGGTGCTTAATGCAGGGTGAAAGGAAAACAGAAAGCTCCATCTGGGAGCTATCTAAATTTCTTTCATCCTTTTTTAGCCACCCATCTTATCTTAGACACCCACTATGAACATTATTTTCATAATCGTTTTAGTTACCATTACCAGGGGCGGGGTTAAGATAAAGTTTATGCACATATTCCTGTGTGTATGTTAGGGGATTGGGGTCATGCCCCTGGGGATATTTTTGAAATCCTATATCGTCGGCAAGTTCGATACATCCCTTGACTATAACTAGAGTACACATTTACACATTTGCGCCCAGGGGATTCTTTCATGCTTATAATATTGGATTAGTCCAATTTTTAGCTAAAGGGTGCTTGTTCAAAATGTGTGTGTTCGTTTTGTTTGATGTTGAATTTCCTATCAGCAAACAGTGTAATCTGGAATTGAGCTGTATGCAAATGTAGGCCAAAGTCTCTCCCTATTAACTCCCTCCGTACAACACACGTAATCTTTGTCTCCCATTGGATGTTGGTGTAGAGAGGGCGCCACTATATTGTCATGCAATAAAGTTTCCCGTTATCGTGATATAAAACATCTACACCTATACTGGTTCAGTTGTTGAAATAATTGACAACTAAAGCATACTTATCTGATAATAATAATAATAATAATAATGATATAAAATAATAATAAGGTCTTTATTTCATAACAATAATAGTAAGGTATTTAATAATAATAATAGTATTATTAAGGTCTTTATTTCATAATAATGATACGTTGTTGGCACCGTCTGTCTCGGGAGACAATGGTTTCTACGCCTTTCTAAGCCTCTTCTGTCTCTTTTCCTCCCACTTTGCCTTTCTTTTTTATTCAGCTTGGTGGATACCAGTCTTTACTGTAGACTGCCAGTTTGTGCGAGCAAATGTTGAGGATTCAAGGTCCGCTGGGTTGATATTGCATGCCTTTAGGTCTCGTTTGCAGACATCTTTGTACCTTAGGGTAGGTCGACCTGTGGACAGCGTCTCAGTTGCAAGCTCGCCATACAAAATATCTTATACGGGATACGTCCATCATCCATACGACAGACATGGCCCAACCAGCGTAACCGTCTTTGGATCAGGATGGAGAATATGCTTGGAACACCTGCCGGAGATAGTACATCGTCATTTGTGATATGATCTCGCTAGGTGATACAAAGCAGTCTTCTGAGACAACGCATGTGAAAGGTGTTTAACCTGCGTTCTTGGCGGGAGTAAAGTGTCCACGCTTCGCTGCCGTAGAGTAGGGTACTCAGAACACAAGCTTGGTACACCTTCAATTGTGTGTTGGTTGTCAGCATGTTGTTGTCCCACACACTTTTCCTCAGCCGGGCCAGTGCCGTTGCTGCCTTGCCTATCCGGACGTTCAGCTCTATGTCCAAGGATAGGTTGTTGGAGATGGTTGAGCCAAGGAATGTGAAGTTTTCAACTACTTCAAGGGTATGGTGGCCGATTGTGATTTGAGGGGCACTGCTGACGTCCTGGGACATGATGGTGGTCTTTTTCAGGCTAATGGTTAGGCCGGACTCGGCACTTGCTTCTGCAAAGCAGTTGATGAGCCTATGGAGCACCTTTTCTGTGTGAGCGGTAAGGGCGGCATCGTCTGCAAAGAGCATCTCCCTGATGTGGACCCTTCGCACCTTCGTCTTTGCTGTGAGGCATGCCAAGTTGAATAAGTTACCATCTGACCTTGTTTGCAGAAAGATGCCATCTGCCGACTGTCGGAATGCAAAGCGCAGTAGTAGGGAGAAGAATATTCCGAAGAGAATTGGGACCAAAACATACCCTTGCTTTACTCCGCTCTTAATAAGAAATGGGTCCGAGGATGATCCCATCATGCTGAACTGTGCCAGTCATGTCTTCATGAAAGGACGTGCTCATTTTCAGGAGCTTGGGATGTTTTTGGACTGAGCATATTTTATGCCAGGTGCACAATAATGTCACACAATTGCTTTCATTAGGGTATTTTATTTACCTCTTACAAATGCACTGATTTGTTTTCGGTCTATATATGTTACATGTAAACTTCAGTAACTAAATATTCATAAGACTTGTAATTTATACATATTCAATAGGAAGAGGTCAAAGAAAGTCCAAATAAAACGATGCTATAACAGATAGCAAAGTCTTAGACCAGTTGAATTTCATACCTAAAGAGGAGGAATACATCAAAGACCGCCAGTCTACTGCATGTGTGTGAATGTATTGGTGTCCCTGTTTGGTGGAGTTTACCACACTGCCAGTTCGGGCATTTGGCGTATTCTATCCCCGCCCCCAACAATAAACCAATTTGATATTGTGTATTATATCAATTAACCAATTTGATGATATGTTGTTTTTTATTTATCTTTTATTCCAAAGTAGTGAGCTCTCTAGGTAAAGTTAATGTTATGTACATATTTCAGAGAAAACATATTTCAGGAGAAGTAACTAAAATGCTCCCTCTCTACAACGGCCCTACCAACAACGATTCCCTCCTTACATCAACGTTTGCCGCTCTTCACCCAAACAAGACAATTGTGTCCAGCCTATTCACGGCTGAAATGTTGTCTGCTTAAAATTATCGTCTGCTGTGTTTAATAATGGACACTTTGACAGAACAAAACTTATCGACGAGTGACAACCAGCTTGGATCAAGATAAGACGCCGCTTTACGCGGCGTCTGATCTGGATTCAATCTGTTTGCAAATGTAAATCAATTTCCCTCCCTATAACGACTCCCTCCGAAGAACGCACACATTTTTGTCTCCCATTGGATGTCGTTGTATAGAGAGGGAGCGCTGTACCGGTATTAGATAACTGCATAACCAACATGTTTATTGAAGCAATAGGCAAAGAAATAGAAGACACTGGCCAACAAAGTTTGTTTATGGTACACGGCAAAATGTAAAGGAATTGTGGGACAAATGATGGATGGATGAGTTGGGTTTTACGGCACTGCGATACAAAAAGGTCATATTTCGCCGATGAATACTACAAGGGATTATGAGATGGGTTGATGAGACTAGATTGTGCTTATAGGAAGATTATTTCGGCTAATCCGGGGGCCGTAACAATTAGTTTATCTTAATGAAATTGTGTATTAAAACAATAAACCTATTTGATGATATGCTATTTGATAATATATTGTTTGATTCAACTTTTATTCGAAAGGAGTGCCCCAGAGACCTTCCTGTCTTGTCGTGACTCTGGGGCTTAATTGTCATAGGGAATTGTTTCTGTTCATTAGACCGATATTATCATACTGTCAAGAGCTAAAAGCCAAAATACCGTCTGCTTAACCCTTTCCCTCATAGAAGCGCCTTTTAGCACATTCAGTTTATTCCTCCCCTGAAGAAAATAGTTCCAATTTATACAGCCATGAATATGTATCATAAGAAATATTTTCTTTATTCTAGCAGGTGGAAGCTTAAAGCAGGCTGAAAGTAAAGCAGAATGCGCCTTAAGGCGCATTCTGCTTTACTTTAAACCTGCTTTAAGTAGTCGCCTATTTTCAAACGGTCTGTGGGGGAAAGGGTTAAATTTATGCAATTTTATGCCAAATTCAAATTTTGAATGACTATTGATAATTTGCTACAGTGCTCCCTCCTTTACAACGTCCCTCCCAACAACGATTCCCTCTCTACAACAATGATTGTCACTGTTGCTTGCTTGAATTAGGTCTTACAGTGGAGAATCTGTTATTCTTTCCCGTTTAAACGCAAACGTACGCAAACGCAAAACACTAAAACGTAGAAAAGAACAACTTTTGGACAATTCTGATAATTCTTGTTTATCTTGGTGGCAAACAGTTTGGAGCCAGATCAGACGCCGGGTTACCCGGCGTCTGATCTGGCTCCAAACTGTTTGCACTGTAAATAATAGTTTTAGCGTAAACGCGTTTATTGGGAAAGAATAACAGATTCACTGTACACTTTCACTGCTGCGTCTGTTGTTGGTTTTTTCTCAAAGCCACATATTTGTGTACATTTTGACAGAATAAACATAATAACGAGTGACTAATAGCTTGAATCCATTATGTTGCTTTTCTGTCAAAATGTCCATTATGTAAGAAAAAATAGCAAAACACAATTTTAAGATGACGATGTTGCAGCAGTTAAAGTGTTAGCCATAATTGTCTTGGGAATAGTGGAAACTGTTGTTGTATGGATGGAATCATTGTTCAGAGGGTTGTTGTAGGGAGGGAGCAAGTGTTTTCACAGGTACATTGTTCGTTAATGAATTCTCGCCGCTATAGGGTAGAGTGTTTTAATTATCGTAACATAGTTTTCTACTTTACTTACGATCTGTAGATAGAGCAGTAGCCTATCTGTAAAGACTCTAAACCTTCTTCAAATAGTGCCCGCTTAATTAACCCATTTGTGCCTAGCATCCCATAAAAGGGACATAGGCAAACAGTGTAGACTCTGATCAGACGCCGCATGATGCGGCGTCTGATCAGAGTCAACACTATTTGATGATAGGAATTTCAATATACAAAACGAAAATCAAATTTTAGACCAGGCAACCATTAAGGAATTTCAACATATAACAAAACGAAAATGAAAATTTACACCAAGCAAACCTTAAGGAATTTCAATAGACAGCGAAAATGAAAATTTAGACCAGGTACCCCTTTATATAAAACATGGACTAATCCAATATTAAGCATGAAAGAATCCACTGGGCGCAAATGGGTTAGGCCAAGTTTACCTGTACTTTGTAACAGACTGGCCTTTGAAGCTAACAACTTGTACAATGCGAGAACTTTTGAATGCTGAAGTTCTGTGGCAGGGTGCCATACCAATTATAACAATCAAATTGCTTCACAAGCACAGGTAGGTGCTTAGCTAGCGGAATTTCTCTCTCGTCTACTTGTTCATAGAGCCGTATACCTGTAATGCAAGTGAAAATACAGCGCTCTCTCTCTAGAACGATACCCAATGAGAGACAAAGATTATGTACGTTGTTCGGAGGGTGTCGTTATAGGGAGGTAATTAAGCTAACATTTGCAAACAGCTTGAATCCAGATCAGACGCCGCGTAACGCGGCGTCTGACCTGGATTCAAGCTGTTTGTCACTCGTCATTAATTTATTTTCTGTCAAAATGTCCATTATGTCACTTTGAGAAAAACAGCAGACGACAATTTTAAGAAGACGATATTGCAGCAGTAAAAGCGTTAGACATAATTTTCCTGTTTATGGATCTGCGGCAAGGGTCATTATCAGGAGGGAGACGTTGTAGGGAGGGAGAAATGTAGTCTGAAACGTTTTATGCGTCTACTATGTACAGTAAAACCTCTCCATTACAACTACTACAACGAATGTCAATTGATAATATAAAAGACAGGTTACAGCTTAAACTTTAAGAAGTATTTGAATGAGTGTCAAACAGTTTTGATCCTGATCTAAACTGTTTGCAAACTACTATTGTACTCGCAGTAAGGCAGCGAAGGGGTACTTTAACAGTTACGGATATATTGTATACGATAACCTCCATAAGAAATAGTTTTCCTACCCTATAGCAGATGGTAGCTTAAACGAGGCTGAATATAAAGCAGAATGCACATTGAGGCACATTCTGCTTTACTTTCATCATGCTTTAAGTGCACATCAGTCTTCAAATCTACCGGAATTTCTCTCGCGTCTACTTGTTCAAAGAGCTCTATACCTGAAAATAGGTTCCGCGGCTATACTCAGTACTCGATACAGGAGTAGATTTATTTTGTAAAATATATGTTTCTTAACCCATTACTGTACAATGCGCATTTTTAAACCTTATAATTTATTCACTGAAAAAAACGGTTCAACTTCATACACTAATATACAGTCACGAAAATGCACCGTAAGAAATATTTCCTATCCCAGCTGATACGTGATATCGCCAAGCAGGCTGAAAATAAAGCAGATGCATTCTGCTTCATTTTACCCCTGCTTAAAGTGGTAATTTGTCTTCAAAACTAGAGACAGGCTATGTGGTAAATAGTTAATGCAAGACAAAATCAATGTCTTAGTTTCTAGTGTGCATTACATGGCTTTCATGTGTTGCTTTAATTACATTTTCCATGTTAGGAACTCTTTTTTCCAAAATGAATCTATTCATCGAAAACAATGTGTATTACTTTATGGTTCGGGAATACAGTGGAGAATCTGTTATTCTTTCCCGTTTAAACGCAAACGTACGCAAACGCAAAGCACTAAAACGTAGAAAAGTACAACTTTTGGACAATTCTGATATTTCATGTTTATCTTGGTGGCAAACAGTTTGGAGCCTGATCAGACGCCGGGTTACCCGGCGTCTGATCTGGCTCCAAACTGTTTGCACTGCAAATAATAGTTTTAGCGTAAACGCGTTTATTGGGAAAGAATAACAGATTCTCCACTGTAACCC
Organism: Gari tellinella; assembly: GCA_922989275.2. Lineage (NCBI taxonomy): Eukaryota > Metazoa > Mollusca > Bivalvia > Cardiida > Psammobiidae > Gari > Gari tellinella. The sequence continues at coordinate 75,861,639 of OV277865.1, read as the reverse complement.
TTCCATTGTAAATATCACCAAAAGTTACTCTTGCAAACGTTCAGAGGCCAAACTGTTTGCCACTTGTTTTGAAATTTCGTCAGTAATACTGCCTTAAATCAAATTGATTTAAGCAGTTTTAGATAAAATTAAATTAAAAAACTAGATATAGTGTCTTACAGTTTGAGTTCAGCTCATACGCCACTTCAAGCGGCATCTGAATTGAATCCAAACTACATGTATTTGCATATATATAGATCGCTGAAAATTTATATGTACGCATTGAAAACTAGCTTGAATGATATAGATTATTTCTGTTGATCAATGTCATCTTGATGAATGTATTGAATGTGTTACCTCATGGACTTGTTAGTCTAAAGGTGGAAATAAAATCTTATCTTATCTTATCTTATCTTATACTAGTTTCATGGCTACATTTATCGTGGGGTTTTACCCCTTCATCGCTTTTATCGTCTGCTTCACTATTGTAGTCTGTTAAGCTTAGTGTCAAATGGAAATGTCCATTTCAAGTCTTAGGGGATAAAATGAGTTAAGTGATAGAAACAGTAGGAACAAAGCCAACTGTGAAATAAAACTGGCCAATTTTCGTTTCGGCATCTTACTTGTGTAGTCATGTTAGAAATCTTCTTTAGCTGAAACGCTCAGCTGTATCGGCTTAAAAGTTTTCAACATACAGATAGATGGATAAGCACTATACGCACATGTAGTCATTGTTAGCCTGGGGTGTGTTTTATTTACATAATCATGATTATGATTAAACTAATAATCAGAATCATGATTTAAGTGATAAAAAACAGCGTGATTAGACAATGATTATGATATCAAACTGTTAGCGTCTGATTAGTATCCAAACTGTTGAAAAATTACCCTTGTACTCGGGATAAGGCAACGGAGGAGTTAAATCAAATACAAATTTATTTCGAAAAGATAACTTTGGGTAAATTTTGTCTTAAGTTATAATGTAAGATGTGCCAAACAGTTTGAGACCTGTTCAGACGCCACGAACGTTATTCAAGAAACTGGTTGCAAAAAGCAGTGAGTTTGTTTATTCAAAGGGGTTAATTTATTGCTCAACGTTAATTTTAAATAAACTAAAGTTATAAAGCATAATGAGTGTCGAAAGACTGTTTAATTCTTTTGCCAGGTGTAAATGAAATACTTGGTTGAATCGACAAGTGCCATTATGATTACAATTTAATCGAGAGTTGGGCTCGATTATTTCTGATTAGTGTGATTACAGAACATGATTCTGATTCGATTAAAAAAACGGCCGAATCACAATCATGATTGTTAATCATGATTATGATTTTGAATAAAAAACACACCCCAGTTCAATACGATATGTATGATTAACCCAGTTAACCCTTTCGGCGCCGAAGTCGCATAAAGTGGACTCTGCAAACATTTTGGATCCTCATCAGACGCCGCGTAACGCGGCGTCTGAAGAGGATCCAAAATGTTTGACACTCGTATTGATATTTCTAAGTCATACTACATTGAATCTTACTTTGAAACGACAACACTATTGAAGTAGACGACAATAAAGCGGTGAAGGGGTAAATTTCTCACGATTATTTTGCGCCGAAAGGGTTAAGCATTGGCAAACAGTGTAGACCCTTTTTCTCGATGGACAAAGAATGCAGTGTCTTTAGATCACCCTTGTACATTATGTACTAGTATATCTACAATGAAATGTTCCAGCAAGTAACCAGGGAGATCTTTGATAGAGTTCATTTAGTAGGTAAGTCCATATGAGTATAAGGTTCTTATGACACTACTAATAATTTTTCTTACTTTTACAGTTTCGATGACTGCTTTCTCAAAAATCCAAATGAGTCCGCGGATCATCACCTGTTTTCATCAGCGCACTTGCTGACGGAAACAGGGCCCGAGTAGTACGAATACTTGTACAGTGGAGAATCTGTTATTCTTTCCCAATAAACGCGTTTACGCTAAAACTATTATTTACAGTGCAAACAGTTTGGAGCCAGATCAGACGCCGGGTAACCCGGCGTCTGATCAGGCTCCAAACTGTTTGCCACCAAGATAAACAAGAATTATCAGAATTGTCCAAAAGTTGTTCTTTTCTACGTTTTAGTGATTTGCGTTTGCGTACGTTTGCGTTTAAACGGGAAAGAATAACAGATTCTCCACTGTAGTTCCCCTTGTCCCTATTCATAATGGGTTTTAGTTTTCTATAGTCTGGATGACCTCCTTCATCTGTCGATTGGCGAAGGTCTGACCTTCTATCTAAGTGCCCTTCAAAATAGAATGTGGCATAATTGACCGGTCGTTGTGGTGAGGTAAGACTGTACTTTCAGAACACCACTTTTGCACTTTGACTTAAAGAAAATAATAGTAAAAACTTTACTGAAGCATAGTTACTGTTACACATCATCTAGGTTTCCAAAATTGTGTGCGTGAGTACCTTCTTGGCATGGTGGGGTGTTGCAAACCATTTCACGGTACTGTTACATTGACCATGACCTTTGACATCATTCATAGAATAAACTTGGCCATATTTCCTAAACCACATCAATTTGGAATACCACATTTTTGTGAGTGCATGTATATTTTTCTATTTTGATGTATCACGAACCATTTTCAGGTCACTGTTACTTTGACCTTGACCTCAATTAAAAATACATGAAGTTGTAAAATGAATATTTCCTATGCTACATACCTACGGATGCCAACTTTGGCGTGAGACTAGAATGGCAGAGTGTTACATGCAACTCTAAGTACCCTGTGACTTTGACCTTCACCTTTGACCTTAAGCTAGCTTAACCCTTTCCTCCCTGAAATCTCAATTGGACAATTCTAGTTTTCAATTTAGTCTAGTCCATTTTTGACATTTTAGGATTGATTTTCACAAAATAATTCAAAATGACAAACAGTGTAGACCCTGATCATAGGGCTCCTTAAGGAGTTTGCATAGGACAAGTGTACTCCTCACAGGTACACTGTTTGCAAAGGACGCATATACGCGTGACTATGGTTCAAATAGTTAACATCACATGCCGCCCGGGTAAACGCTAATCTTTCCAAATAAATACGTTTGTTAAGAGCTATTATATGAATTGCAAACAGTTTAGGGCCAAATCAGACTCCAAATGGTTTTAAACCGTTTGGAGTCTGATCTGGCCCCAAACTGTTTGCAAACTTTTCTATTAAGATTAAAACAAATCGTTAATATTTTCGAAAAGCGCCATTTTATATGCATTTGGCTTACGACAAGTTTCGTTTAAACGGGAAAGAATTTTTTTTCGTATACGTGAAGAAAAAACCCCAGCGTCCTTGGAAGTAAACTATGTTATCCTAAATATATTCTTTATTGTACAGTAAAACCTCTATTTTACGACCACTAAAACAAAGGCTTATTGATTGTATAAAAGACAGGTTACAGCTTAAAGCAAGGTGACAGTAAAACAGAAAGCTCCTGAAGGAGCTTTCTGTTTTACAGTCACCGTGCTTTAAGCAGTCACCTGTCGTAAACTCCTAATAATTAACATGTTTTAGTGGTCGTAATAGAGAAGTTTTACTGTACTTCTTTTCATCTCGTATAGTGAAAAAAGAAACAGTGTACGTAAATGTCCTTGGAAATAAAATATGTTTAGCTAAATATATTCTCCATTGTACCTGCACAAAAACCAATCAGATAATATAATTTACATGTTTTAGTAGTCGTTATAGAGAGGTTGCATTGTACCTGCACAAAAACCGATCAGGTAGACAAAGCAGCTGATTGATATAAGAGGAGCTTGATAGACAGTCGAACAACTTGTAACAATCAAGGTTATACTGCATCATTCCAGGAAAACATTCCAACTAGTTACAGTAAAACCTCTCTATTAGACTATTACGACCACTAAACTGTGTTAACGATTACGTATTTACAACAGCTGACTGCTTAACGCAAGGTTGCATTCAAAAAGCTGCTTCCTGTTGTACTGTCACCTTGCTTTAAGCTGTCACCTTTCTTTTATATAACCAAATAGCCTTTGTTTCAGTGGTCGTGATAGAGAAGTATTCGTAATAAAGAGGTTTTACTATACGTCGTCTGAGCGGTGTCTGCTTGGCAAACTGTCACTTGCACTTATGTTATGTGTCCCACAAATTCCTCGTTTATGCAATGAACAGTATGCCCATTGCAAACAGTTGGACCAAGATCAGACACCGACTTTCAACTTTCAACTTTTTTTAATTACATATGCAAATGTCCCACGGATAGTGAGAAACATTAGCATTATAATTATAACTCAAAGTAACATTGAACAACAAAAGTAAACAATATACCCGGTGTCTGATCAGGGTCGGTGTTAATAAAGCACTTGAGTTGAGTTGAAACTGAGTTAGTAACTTACAGCAGGCTGAAAGTAAAGCATCCCTCATCATTTACTTTCAACCTGCTTTAACCCTTTACCCAATAGAAGCGACTTTTAGCGTATTTAATTTATTCCTCCGCTGAAGAAAATAGTTCCAATTTAATCAGTCATGAATATATATTATAGGGAAAAATTTCTATATATTCTAGCACAGGATAGCTTAAAGCAGGCTGAAAGTAAAGCAGAATGCGCCTTAAGCGCATTCTGCTTTACTTTCAACCTGCTTTAAGTAGTAACCTATTTTCAATTCTAGAAATAGGCTATCAGGTAAAGGGTTAAGTAGTCAACTATCTCAAATACTAGAAAGAGGCTATGGGGGTATTGGGTGAAATATATGTGTCATTTGAAAAAAAGGAAGCTACTGCAGAGTACGTTTGTCTTATCCAAACTATGTAGAAATGATAAGAGTGTTCCCAAATAGAGCCATTTGATCAGGATCAGCACTGTTTGTCATTTTGAAATAGATTGTACAAAAACCCTAGATATAAAAAATGAACCCAACTTAATTAGAAACTGGAATTGTTCATTTTGTGTTTCAGTATAGACTATATAGCGATTAGACTGATAAACTATTATTTTTACCATATTTTGTTTTTCAATGGTTTGGAACTAGTGCCTTATTCTTGAAAAACAAAAAAAAAGTTCAAATTGCGCATATATTTAACCCATTACCCCATAGCCTCTTTCTAGTATTTAAGATAGTTGACTACTTAAAGCAGGTTGAAAGTAAAGTAGAATGCGCCCGTAGAGAAGTATTCGTAATAAAGAGGTTTTACTATACGTCGTCTGTGCGGTGTCTGCTTGGCAAACTGTCACTTGCACTTATGTTATGTGTCCCACAAAACCCGCGTTTATGCAATGAAGAGTACAGCGCTCTCTCTCTACAACGACATCCAATGGGAGACAAACATTTTGTGCGTTGTTCGGAAGGAGTCGTTATAGGGAGGGAAATTGGCTACATTTGCAATCAGCTTGAATCCAGATCAGACGCCGCGTCACGCGGCGTCTGATCTAGATTCAAACTGTTTGTCACTCGTCATAAAGTGTTTTCTGCCAAAATGTCCATTATGTAACTTTAGAAAAAACAACAGACGACAATTGTCAGCAGACGATATTGCAGCAGTAAAAGCGTTAAACATAAATTGTCTTGTTTAGGGAGCTGCGGTTAACGTCGTTCTAAGAATGGAATCGTTGTTGAGAGGGCCGTTGTAGGGAGGGAGCACTGTATGTCCATTGCAAACACTTGGATCCAGATCAGACACCCCATTACCTGGTGTCTAGTCAGTACAGGGTCGGTGCTAATAAAGCACTTGAGTTGAGTCTAAGATCGTTCTCAAGATTTTGATTCATCAGATTTGAGATGATACGCGACACTCCGCCATAAAAAAAAAATGTACTCGAACACCGAAGTCTGTATCTCTAGAAGATATACATTAAGAACCCCTCTATTACGACCACTAAAATAAGGCTAATTGTCTGAATAAAAGACAGGTGACAGCTTAAAGCAATGTGAAAGTGAAACAGAAAGCTCCTATATGAGCTTTCTGTTTCACTTTCATATTGCTTTAAGCAGTCACCTGTCTTAAACGAATAATATTCGACACAATTTAGGGGTCGTAATAGAGAGGTTTTACATTTACTATGGGAAATATAATTTGAATAGCTTTTTTAACAAATTTAGGTAAAAGGTCATGGTCAAGGTCACTGTAATCTGGGATTCATAAGCGACACCGTGATGAACTCACACGCCAGCTTCGGTGTCCATTGCATGGAAAAGTCGGAAATGTAGAAAATATCATCAGCGGCTTCTTCCATAATTCAAGTCGAAGGTCAAGGTCACAGTGATCCGAAAATGATACGACGCATAACGCTTTATACCAATATACACATGTCAAATCAAATATTAATTTGAATATGGTATCAGAGAAGTCTTTTCACAACACATTGATGTTAATTTTCTTTATTTTATGAATAAAACTGAATAACATCTATGACGAATCGTTTTCATAAGAGCCGAGGGCAAAAGTGAAAGTAAGGCCGTTCGGATTTTTGTGTCATTTGGTGTTTACGTGATAAATAGGATATAATAATAATAATAATAATAATAATAATAACGACTTTATTTCATGTGGATTACATATTTGGTATCAACAAACAAACCAATTTTCAATATGGTCCACAAACAAAATTAACATATATACAACACGAAGGAACACAATTACAAATCAATATTATTTTAAACCTTTGCAAACAGAGTGGACCCTGAAAAGACAGTTCCTGTAGGAGCTCTCCACAGGGACTACTCTGTTTACTTAAAGACTTTTAAAGATTAAGCTGAAAATGTTGATTTATAAGTATCATTCTGAGAATTCAAGATTTGTTATCTATACATGAAGATTGAATAGGTAGAGGCAATATAAAGCCCAAACAAAACACGATTTAACAAATAGCAAAGATCTAGATCAATGAAATTTCATAACAAACGAGAAGGAATATACCAAAGATACTTCAAACCCTTTACTCCATGGTATATTTCTACTATTGAAGAAAGGTGACCACTTAAACCAGGTTGAAAGTAAACCAAAATGAGCCTAAATGTGCACTTTGTTTTACTTTAAACCCGCTTTAAGCTACCATCTACTAGAGAACATAAAACACTTTTCATGATACATACATTTTGTATCTATGTAGTAAAGGGTTAAAGCAACATGTAGGTTTTGATATCCATATTTCTATCATAACTTATATACATAGAAGCCCTTACAAGTAGCTAAGGCCTTGATCAGTCATTAACCCTTAGCGCATACCATAATTCATTTGATGGATACTATTCAAACCATTTATTTAAAAGTAGAATACAATGTATTTGAAAACTTAGAATGTTATCTATTACAGAATCATTTCTTCTCCTAGCAAACAATGTATACTCTGATCAGAGAGCTTCATAAGGAAGTATCTCATCTGGGTCTACACTTTCAGCAAAAACTACTATCGACATAATTAGCGGGCTAAAGGTTAATATTGAAACAGCCGATCAGGGGCTCAGCAGCCAAAACAAAGCCTACAAGAAACCATCGCAACAATAACCCCTTACCGCACATGGCATAGTTCTAGTTTTGAAGACAGGTGATCACTTAAAGCAGGTTGAAAATAAAGCAGAATGCGCCTTAAGATGCATTAAGCTTTTTCAGCCAGCCTTAAGTTGCTAAGATATAGATCTAGCAAACATTCTAATTAAATTTTGTAAATAATTATGACTGCACAAATTGAATGCACTTAAAGGCGCTTCGATATGCGGTAATGGGTCAAGGAATGCGATGGTTAGACTGGCACCTTAGGAATAGTGATATAAAGCCATATTAACGTTAAGAACAACTTACACCAGCTGCAAACTACAATATGCGGCGTATAGAAACCTTGACGCCTTGTAATAATTTCCTGAACAGTAATCTAACTTGTTTATATAAATTTAAACTATAGTGGGAAATGACACTTCACCCCTGAGCAGCAAATTTTCATCACTGTATTGCATTTTGAAGCATTATGAAGCATTATAAGTGACTATACTATCTGTTTAATTTAACCCATTTAAGGTATGAAGTTTTAAATGAGGCAAGTGATTGAGCATTTCTTATGTTCAAAGGTAAGTTATTCCAAACCATAGCTCCAGAATAGGCAAACGACCTCCTGAAAAATTCAGACTTTGGTCTTGGAGAATATAACTGAGAATTTGATGAAGACCTTAAAATTCTATCATGCACATTTGACTTTAGTGTGAACAAATCATATAAATATACAGGTGTCAAACCTTTGAAGACTTTGAACATAAGAGTAGCTTTGTGAAATGTAACTCTTTCCGGAAAAGTCATCCAATTAAGTTCTTTGAAGAGATCAGCTGAATGGGCAGTTTTATCTTTATTAAGGATAAGCCTTGCTGCACGTTTTTGAAAACGAATGATTTTCTGTTCTTGCGATATAGAACAGTTACCCCAAATAACGCAACAATAGTCGAGATGAGGTAAGATGTAGGAGTTAAAAAACATTTTTCTCAATGGTATAGTTAGAAACACTTTGATTCTGGAGAGGAGGTATAATAAGGAGTTACACTTTTTAAGAACATTGTTAATATGGCTATCAAAAGATAAAAATACATCAAAGGTGACACCGAGTAACTTTTCCTCACGACTGCAATGTATTTCATCATTACCAAATGGGATTGGAAGAGCAATATTCTGAATGCCTGCGGATTTTGATCTTGAGGTAATGTACATGGATTTAGAACATTCGTGTGTTTTCAGACGTGAATTTACTGAACTCGTTGGATAAAATGATATAGTTGATCGCCAAGGCTCGCAGCATATTATTTTATCCAACTCGTTCAATAAATTCAGGCCTGAAAACACACTCATTCAAAATCCTCTATATGTATAGTGCATATTCATGACTATTTAAGTGGAATATCTGGTTTCAGTGGAGAAATAAATTAGAGGCGTAAAAAGAAGCATTTGTGGGGCAATGGGTTAAACTAAGTGTCTTCCATTGCTTGGTAGAATAAAGAGAAGTTTTATCTCAACTGCCAATATATGCTAGCGCAGTTAGAAATAATCACCATGTAAGCATAAACAGTCAATGGAATTAATATTGCACGCCAGCGGGATGTTATCATATAGGTAATAACTAGGTAAACGTGAATCTTACTTCCGTGTAAGATGTATAGAGCACCGGAGGAAGAAAGAGGCGTTTGCACGCTAGCGATCCATACATTCATGTACATGTAACTATTTATGTTATTTTAACCATCTGTACGCTGTGGAGTCTACGAACGAATTTGTGATTACTGGTGCAAACAGTTTGAATCCAGATGATACGCCGAGTAACTCGGCGTCGCATCTGGATTCAAACTGTTTGACAACCTGGAGAAATTGCAGATAGTTCAACCTTAATGCGCAGTCTGCTTAACATTCAACTTGTGGTCACCTATCTTCATTACCAAAAACAGGTTATGGGGTAAAGAGTTAATTTAGCGTCTATTTGCATAGAAGCTGTTCGCAATTTGCCGTTTGGAATTATACGTACTTATCTTTTACCCTTAGTGTGTGTTGGTGTTTCAATAAAATTTAATGGTTGCTTACGGCAGATTGAAAGTAACGTAGCCTATTTGTTTTGGCCTGTTTTAAACAGACATAGTCAGGATGCAGGAAGAGTTTTCCATGGTTCTTTACCAGTGGGGAAAACTTTTTTCTTTCCAAATAAACGCGTTTACGCTAAAACTATTATTCCCAATACAAACAGTTTGGAGCCAGATCAGAAACCGGCTTACCCGGCGTCTGATCTGTCTCCAAATTGTTTGCCACTCAGCTTAAAAAAAATCAATTGTCAGAATTGTCAAAAAATTGTTAGTTTCTACAATTTAGTGTATTGCGTTTGCGTTTCGTTTGCGGTTAAACGGGAAAGAATAACGTTTTCTCCACTGAACGGCAACAAGGTGGAATAGGCAATAATCTATGAGGACTTGACAGAGGTGTATAAAGATGCTTTGCTCTGGGGAAAGCGTTTATACACTTGAGTTACCCCAGGGCGAGTCACCATACAATCATAGCATGCACTGACTCAGTCTCTTAGCGAGTAAAGAAAGAAATGCGCGTTACTCAATCTCAGAAAATAGGTCAGGTGTGAAGGAATGTAGTGCTAAATGTCGTCTGCTTAAGAATGACGATATTGTTTTGTTTTGTTGAAATTAAAACCCAAACGAGCAAAATTGGAGAATGAACATAAATTTCGTATTTATATAACATAGTTTCTATTGGCAAAAAATTGCAAACAGTTTGAATCTATATCAGACGCCGGGTAACGTGGCGTCTGATCTGGATTGAAGCTTTTTTTATCACTCGTCATTATATTTTTCTGACAAAATGTCCACTAATATGTTACTTTGAGAAAAAAAACAGCAAACGATATTGCAGCAGTGAAAAGCAGAATCCGGGGACCAGCGGCAAGCGTTGTTGTAGGGAGGAAATCGTTTTAGGAGGACCGTAGTAGGGAGGGAGCACTGTAGACTAGATACATGGCTTTAAAATTGTTTGCACTTGTGGTGGAACCAGGAATAAATTCTTATACAGGTTTCATATTTATCCAGTGTTATTTTCGATTAAACTTTATGTATACATTGGTGAAGTTTTGTTTATACATCCTGTGTGAATTCTGTTTATTTTTGACGCAATAAAAAGTCGGAAAAGACAGGATCGGTCCAGTAAAATAAGATCAACACAGACATTGTCTTTGGAAACGATTGTTGGGACAGTAATGTTTATCCATGGCAATCGTACTTTATTCACCATACAAAGACGAGTATAATTCGAAATTAAATTGAAAAACATGAATGTCAGAAAAACATGTACAGTGAAATACCCGGTTAAGAGGGGTTTCCGGTTTAGAGGGGTTTTAACCCAACGCTTGTTACTAGTATGGAAGATAGTTGATCACTTAAAGCAGGTTGAAAGTAAAGCAGAATGCGCCTCCAGGCGCATTCTGCTTTACTTTCAACCTGCCTTAAGCTATCATCTGCTAGACTATAGAAAATATTTCGGATGGTACATATTCATGAATGTATTTTCTTCAGTGAAGGAATAAATCAAAAGCATAAAAAGGCATATTTTACGGTGAAATGGGTTAAATAAAGAAGGGTTGGGAACGGGACCAAAGTTTTTGTCCGGTTTAGAGAGAATTCTGGTATTTAGAGGTTCCGGTTTAGAGGGGTGTCACTGTACTTGTTGTTGAAAGCACAGGTTTCTGTCGTGTGAAAACAAACATTTTTTCGTCAATGTTATATAATAACATTGACGAAAAAATGTTGTTTTTTTCACTTCACTTTTAAATGATGTTTTATGGTATTTTGACAACATTTTGACATGTTTGGGATAATTTTGACCAATATCTTTCTGCAAATGAGCGGGTAGGGGGGTAGCACACGACAGAAACCTGTGGTTGAAAGGGTTTACCCATTAACCCTTTCCCTTATAGAAGCGACTTTTAGCGCATTCATTTTATTCCTCCGCTGAAGAAAATAGTTCCAATTCATACAGTCATGAATATGTATCATAAATAATATTTTCTTTATTCTAACAGGTGGTGGCTTAAAGCAGGCTGAAAGAAAAGCAGAATGCGCCATTAGGCGCATTCTGCTTTACTTTCAACCTGCTTTAAGTAGTCACCTATTTACAAAACTAGAAACAGGCTTTTTACAATATTGGTTTATTCCCTCATTTAAAAAAATTGTTCAAATTTATAGAGTCTTGAAAATGCAGCATAAGAAACATTTCCCATATCCTAGCAGATGGTAGCTTAAAGCAGGCTGAAAGTAAAGCAGAATGCACATTTATGCGCATTCTGCTTTACTTTGACAAACTCTATTCAAAACTAGAAACATGCTTAGGAGTAAGGATAAAACATTAGATTAACGTAGTTGTTGTTGTTGTTTTTGTAGCTAATAAGATGTTGTTTCCCGCCAGGACTCCCAACCATTGAGGCGGTGGTCAGAGACAGTCCGTCTTTGGCCGGGATTCAGCTTAATGTTCTGTTCTGTTCAATAAGCACATCTTGCTTGCAGCAGACAGTTAACGCCGCAGACGACACACTCAGATGCGGTAAGGGTTAGAGATTACGTAATCCTCAATGTGTTGGAACTTCCGGGAGAAACTCTGAATCAGTCGGAGATGTGGAGTGATAGGGAACACATGTGGCCCCTTGTCATGATTGAAATAGGCTGAACCCAAACACTGACAGGGTCCAGAACTGATATGTTGCTAAACAAGCACAATAACTTTCTTTGTTATTTCAATTTTCCCATGTCAAAAATTTAGTCTGCTTTAAATTCCACCGTTATATGCGACTAAAGTCCACTTTGCAAACAGTTTGGATGCAGATCAGATGCAGCGTAATGCGGCGTCTGATCAGGATCCAAACTGTTTGGAATTCTTATAAATATATATTTAGTCAAAACATTAAAACTTCGATGTTTGCATATCATTGCAGACGACAGATTTAGCAGACGATAATTGGTCTGCGAAAAGATTAACCCTTTCACTCTCAGTAACGTCATAAAGTGCGTTTGCAAACAGTTTGGTCCTGATCAGACGCCGCGTAACGCGGCGTCTGATCAGGACCCAAACTGTTTTACACTCTTATCGATATTTATTAAGTCATACAGTCTTAAATGTATCTTTGAAACGTGTCTAACAGACAACAATACTGACGCAGACGACAATAAAAAACTCTTCCGACTAATTTGATCATGTACGGGTTAAAGGAGGAGGTTGAAATCGACTAAGTAACTAAGTAAACGTTATGTGTTAGTTTGGCATTTCTTAGTTTAAGCCGTCCCCCATATTAAGAAAACCAGATATTTATATTGAAAACAGTGTAGATGCAGAGAGGCCGCGGAGTCTTAGACGCGGCGTCTTGCCGATAGTTGACGCTAACTCAAATTCGAAAACATTTCATATAAAATGGAATTAAAAAAGTACAGTACTCCCTTCCTATACGACCGCCCTCTAAACAAGGATTTCCTCCTTACAGGATTGCCGCTGTTCTACAGACATCACAATTATGTCTAACACTTTCAATGCTGCAATATCGTCTGCTTTAAATTGTCGTCTGCTGTTTTTTTCTCAAAACTACATATCAGTGGAATTGTTGACAGAAATAGAAATTAAATATAATGACGAGTGACACACAGCTTCGTCGTCCGATCTGGATTCAACCTGTTTGCAAATGTCAGCCAATTCTTAATTCCCCCTCCCTATAACGACTCACTCCCAACAACACACATACTATTTGTCTCCCACCGGATGTTGTTGTAGAGAGGGAGCACTGTAAACAGCTTTTCTATTCACAATGAGAAGAGATATTATGACCTGGAATGACCAATAAAAGTAATAAAAGCAATTATTTCCAATGGTTCAATGTTCTCTTTAGTAGACGCTTAGTATGTGCTTAACCCTTTCACGATCAAATTATTCGGGAGATGTTTACCCCCTTCACCGCTTTTATTGTCGTCTGCTTCAGTATTGTTGTGTACAAGACACGTTTCAAAGTTAGATAAGCGCTTCTGTGGCTTAATATATATTGAAAGGAGTGTTAAACAGTTTGGGTCCTGATCAGATGCCGCGTTAAGCGGCGTCTGATCAGGACCCAAACTGTTTGCAAGCGCGCTTTTTAAGCGCCATTGAGAGGGAAAGGGTTAAATAGGTCAGTGCCACACAATTATGTATATATAGATCTACATAAAATAGTCGGCCTATGTTCAGAATGCAAACTACAGTTGAAACTCGATAATTCGAACTTGCGTTTGTACGAACATACCCATATTTCAAAGTTAAAACGTGGCTTAGCCACGTTTTAACATAGAACTGATGGTTTCTTCGGCTTAAGCGAGATCGACTTTATCGAAATTAAACTATTTAAATACTGGTAAGTTGACTAAGTTCTATTTAAGCGAGTTCGAAGTATCGAGTTTCGACTGTTTTTAGCATGTGGGTTTACATAAATTCTAATTAAAAGTCTCGTTTTTGTCAGCTGATGATAATATAAAAGCAAACGATGATTATCATATCCTTAAGATAATAATAAATAAGTTGTGTTATTACTCAATTTTCCAGGTGTAAACATCAATTAAAAGCATTTATAACCCGGGTTAGTGTACATTTGCTAATTACCAATATCCAGGTCCAATCTGAATATTATAATACATTATACCGGCATCATGATGCTAAGTGCGAATTAAAAAGAAAATATGTTTAGTTTTTGTAACGACAGAACATTGTTCAAAGATATTGACCACTAAAAAGACATACAGTAGCAATTGGATTCTTCGAACGCGCGTTAGTTCGAACATACCAATATTTCAAAGTTAAAACGTGTCCAAGCCACGTTTTTACTTTGAAATACGGGTATGTTCGATATTGCAGACAACAATATTGAAGCAGACGGCAATATGGCGGTGAAGGGATAAAACATCACGAAAGATTTGGCGATAAATGCATCTTCATTCAGTGGTCGCTTAACACAGGGTTGGCTGTACTTAGCAGTGTATCAAACGATTTATAGAAAGTCTTGTTGTACAGTGGAGAAAACGTTATTCTTTCCCGTTTAAACACAAACGAAACGCAAACGCAAATCGCTAAAATGTAGGAAATTAACATTTTTGACATTTCTAATTATTGCTTTTTTAGTCTGAATTGCAAACAGTTTGGAGCCTGATCAGACGCCGGGTTACCCGGCGTCTGATCTGGCTCCAAACTGTTTGCAATTAATGGATATAATATATAAAAATATACTTTTAGCGTAAACGCGTTTATTGGGAAAGAATAACGTTTTCTCCTCTGTATAATATATACTACTAGTTGTATATATACTGAAGAAGAACGTGGGAATCGCGGAATCTATTTTTATCTCCACTTCAGTCTCTGCTGGGGGTATGTGCGTCTGGCTCATGTATGGTAAAACTGTTCGCTATAGACTGGCACAGGCATGCAGATATTGGTGAAAAGAATGAACGAGGAGAGAAGAGAGGCAGAGAGACTGACATAAAGAGACAGAGAGAGGCATACACAGAGACAGAGATACATGTATACATAGAGAAAGACAGACAGATATCATACAGAAAGAGACACGCAAAGACAGAGAGAAAGAGAGAGACAGATAGAGACAGAAACAGACAGAGACAGACAGAGACAGGGAGAGAGAGAGTGACACGCAGAGACAGACGACACAGAGAGACATAAAGAGAGAAAGAGAAAATGATAAGAAAGAGAGAGAGAGCGACAAAGACAAAGACAGAAGACAATCAGAAAAAGGGAAAAACAAGAAGCACAGAGAGAACACACCCACAGAGACAAGAGGCACGGAGAGACAGACATACAGACAAACACTTTACATAGATTTGATTTCATTTTAGGGCGTACATCCTTATATGACTGACGACCCCGAATGGATCGGATCAAATCGGTTATCGGCCATTCTCGTCAACTGTCGATCTGTTTCGAACCATTCTTTAAAGCTGACGAAGAATGGTGGAAGCACGGTTTGGAACAGGTCGAAGGTTGACGAAAATGGCCGATCGCTCTCCGTAGAGTTCCGATATTGACCGACATTGGCATGATCTCATTAGGAGTCCTCTGCCTTAAATTCTGTCCTGATAGGGCATCAAAAAATATGTCCTGCATTCTGACAGGTATCTGGAAGTAAAACAGTGTCGCTTGCTGTTTTATCACATAAACGTGCAAAATATAGAGGGCCGTAAAAATCGTACGGCCCACTGAACATATATTTTATACTAATTTTCGAATCACCAAAATACTGTACTACTACGCCGACTGTTAATCAGCTAAAAGAATCTAGACAAACTTAGATAACCACTAGGTATTGAAACATTTCCAATTGTCCTAAAATCATTATTCCGAGCAGTCCCGCACACTCAGGCTGCAAATTAGGCTACATAGAGCTCTCGAGTATTAACATTGACTCAGACAGTTTTTCAAATTTAGACGTTACAATGATAATGACGTTGTGTTGCTATAACGACGTTATTTTGAAAACAAAACTAGATTCTTAATGTCAAATGACATTTTTTAGTAAATTAGAACAGTTTTAAATTAAATATTAATTTCAAATATGAATATGGTATCAGAGAAGCCTTTTCACAACACTTTGATGTTGATTTTCCTTATTTTAGTTTGATATGTGTTTTTATCTACGGATGAATAAAACCGAATAACACCTATGACGAATCGTTTTCCTTAGAGCCGAGGGCAAAAGTGAAAGTAAGACCGTTCGGTTTTTCGTGTCATTTGGTGTTTATGTGATAAATAGGATATCAAATTCGAGTGTTGTCAGTCGTGAATTTATTGAACTCGTTGGATAAAATGATATGTTGCTCGCCAAGGCTCGCAACATATTATTTTATCCAACGAGTTCAATAAATTCACGACTGACAACACACTCATTCAATATCCTCTATGTATCTATTATGTATTGATTCATGAATACTGTACATTTTTTTTTAAAATAAATACAGTATAACCTACATTTTACGACCACTTAAAACTTAAAAAGAATGCAAATTGATTTTATGAAAGAAAGGTAGCAGCAGAGACATATATACTAACATCTAGGGCTTAAAGCAATGTGAAAGTAAAGGGATGCTTTTATTTATTAGAAGTTCTACTATACTGCTATTATTACTACTACTATAATAAAAATTAGTAGTAATAATAATAGTAGTACATGTAGTAGTAATAATAAAAATAATAATAAAAATAATAATACAGTAAAACCTCTCTATAACGACCACTAAAACAGAGAATAATTGATTGCATAAAAACATGTTACATTTTAAAGCAAGGTGACAAGTGCCACTTTACTCTACGCAGTCACCTGCGTTAAACACCTAATAATTAACAAATTTTTGTGGTCAATTCAATTCAATTCAATGTTTTATTTCCTCCATACAGGAGCTATGTATAATATTACAACACAATCAATAGAGACGTGACAAATAGTATCATACATTGGATAAGTAATACAGTGTTCCTCCCTAAAACGGCCCTCCCTACAACGACTCTCTCCTTACAACGACCTTGCCTCAGTTCCAATACACAGGACAGTCATATCTAACGCCTTTTCTGCTGCAATATCGTCTGCTTAAAAGTATCGTCTCCTGGTTTGTTTTTTCAAGTAACATAATGGACATTTTGACAGAAATTTTTTTTATGACGAGTGACAAACAGCTTAAATCAAGATCAGAAGCCGCGTAACGCGGCTTCTGATCTGGATTCAAACTGTTTGTAAATGCATCAGTATCTACAATATAAAGTTCAGTATCCTCTCTCTTGAGCAACGCGTATGTAATAGTTATATTTAGAAACATGCTGCTGTTTAATGCGAGATACACGCAATGCAGAAAGCTCATTCAGAAGCTTTCTGCATTATACATGTTTCCCTCATTAGGCCGGAACCTGTATTAAGCGACCAGAGTGGGCAGTATTAGAGTGTTGCTCAAGGGAAATTCTATTGTATAAGCTAAATACATAATGACTAACTTTCTTTATAGTTTGGTAAACTGGAAATTCAGAAGAAAAGTGGGTACAGTGTATATAACGTATGTAGTGGAGAAAACGTTATTCTTTCCCAATAAACGCGTTTACGCTAGAACTATTATTTCCAATGCAAACATTTGGGTAACCCGGCGTCTGATCAGGATCAAAACGATTTGTCGTCCAGGTTAAAACTTACACACAGAATTGTCAAAAAAATTGTCATTTTCTTCATTTATTTGCAATGCGTTTTGCGTTTCGTTTGCGTTTAAACGGGAAAGAATAACGTTTTCTCCTCTGTAACTACACTTGCATGTAACGTGTCATAATTTGCCGTCTTGAAAAGCTTGCCAATACGGAATACAATTTTCTCTATGGCACATTTCTATGGCAAATTGTGTATTTCTGGATCGATTGACTCGCTTAACTTACATTTTATATTGTAGATGAACGTTATACGAGTATATTTCATCCACAATGTATAAGTAAGCACAGAGCATTTGACTTCACGAATCTACACAATACCAGTCTATACGAGTAGCTAAATGAGTAGACTGAGTAGCAAGTAGTAGACAGGTACGAGTAGCGAGTTATGTGAAGGTACGAGTAAGGTCGTAAAGAAGAGAGGTTTTAGTGTTACAGTGGAACCCCTCCAAACCGGAACCTCTAAATACCGGAATTCTCTCTAAACCGGACAAAAGCTTTGGTCCCGTTTCCAATCCTTCTTTAGTTTTACCCATTTCACCATAAATACACATTTTTACGTCTTTGGTTTATTCCTACACTAAAAAATAATACATTCTAGCAGATTGAAAGTAAAGCAGAATGTGCCTGCTTTAAGTGGTCAGCTATCTTCCATACTAGAAACATTTGATGGGTTAAAACCCCTATAAACTGGAAACCCCTCTAAACCGGACATTTGTGTTGTCCCCAACACATGTCCGGTTTAGAGGGGTTCCGCTGTTTAATAATAATCAATCAAAACCAATCCAGTGACTCGGGTAGTAGTCATTAGAACTGAAACTATTGTATATTAAAGTCCCTTTGACCGGGAAACCTTTCCAATAAACGACCTCGCCATCCGACAACCAGCCGCCCCACCACCCAAACGTTCCTGACGTCACTATGACGCTGTCGCAAAGGGACATAACCGCTAAATCTACTTCCGGTGAATTAACCGGGCTAATTATAACATCACTTGTATTAAGGTTAGCACTGCACCATTGTTTATCATTGCTAAGAACGATAAATTGCACATGTCGGTATTTTCTCCTAAAGTGGTCCATTGCAGTATAGATATACTCAACAGGGGCAGCATCTAGACCTAACTTTTGCCACCATGTAGAAAGAAAATCTCCCCGTCGCACATGTATTCCTACTTTCCAGCAATTTCCTGGACATACATGTTGTAAGTAATCGGTTGCTTGATTTGTAATATTTTCTTTGAATTTGAAGGCACGCTTGACTATTTCTGTCGCCCCATTAAAGTAGCGCCATGATTGAAACTGTTTCACGAATGTATAGTTGTACGAGTGATTTAAGTAAGCTATATTCGTGTCATACGACAAAAACTTTTCTGCCCGGAAATCCAATACATTTGTAAGTGCCATTTGTGAAAGATTAGGCAAATCAAAGAACTTAGCAATGTCCATAGATGGGGGTATAACTGCAGTGTATCCGTGATGATGGGCTGTACCCAGTAGATTGGCAACACTGAACATCTGGTTCCCAATCCTGCCGTTACATGTTGTTGTCATGAAATGTGTGTTGGCGAACTGGGGACCAGTCTTAGTTGTTCCTTTCTGGTATGTTAAAACATATTTGCACATGAGAACGATGGCAGCCACTTGTAAAAGAATAAATAATATCACGTTTCTTCTGCGACATATATTGCTGCGAGTCATATTTCTGCGAGTCATATTAAGCACTGTCTCACTTGTCGATCCTGGCTTAACTCCTTTCCCCAAGATGATCGTATTTATTTATGTTACATGTATATTAATCATTATTCTGCTTGTCTATCCTGACATAGCTCCTTTTTCTCCGTTGTATTAATTAATCATTAATTATAAATTAGTCCACTTGTCGATCATGGCATAACTCCCTTTCTCCAAGATGAGCGTGTTACACACTGTAAGTTTTAAGTATATTAATCATTGTTCCACTTGTCGATCCAGGCATAAGTCCTTTTTCTCCCAATATTATAGTGTTTATGTAAGTTATATTAATCATGGTTCCACTTAAAGATCCTGGAACAACTCCTTCTTTTCCCAAGATGATCGTAATTCTTTAAGTTATATAAATCACTGTTCTATTTGTCGATCCTGGAATAACTCTTTTTTCTCTCCTAGATGATCGTACTTCTTAAAGTTATATGTATATTAATCATTGCTCCACTTGTCGATCCTGACTTATTCCCCTAGATGGCCGTATTTCTATTAGTTGGTCTTGTACAGAAATTCGTATTTCGCACTTCCATTAAATTAATATACATGTACTAAAATCACTTAACAGGAAAAGTATGTCTGGCTACTGGCTACACATGTACAATGTATATCCAAGATTACGTGGTCCTTTCTAATGGAAGCTTAATCCTTATAATGCTGTATTGTCGTCTGCTTCAAATATATCGTCTGCGAAAAAAAAAAAAATATTTTGATGCTTTTTTTAACTAAAGAAAAATTGAATATGAGTGGCAAACAGCTTGGATCCCGATCAGACGCCGCGTCACGCGGCGTCTGATCTAGATCCAAGCTGTTTGCAAATACATACTATATTAGCCAAGTCGTGCTTAGAACGATACAGGTTAAACGGTTAGCCATATATTACAGTGGAGAATCTGTTATTCTTTCCCGTTTAAACGCAAACGTACGCAAACGCAAAGCACTAAAACGTAGAAAAGAACAACTTTTGGACAATTCTGATATTTCATGTTTATCTTGGTGGCAAACAGTTTGGAGCCTGATCAGACGCCGGGTTACCCGGCGTCTGATCTGGCTCCAAACTGTTTGCACTGCAAATAATAGTTTTAGCGTAAACGCGTTTATTGGGAAAGAATAACAGATTCTCCACTGTACATGTATTATTACAAACTCTTATAGCCACTACCCTGTTGCTGTATCGTTTGTTTTACAGTTGCCGTCTGCAGTTGTTTTTAATGTCTTATATCAAAGCCTTTTATATTCAGGAAACCTATACATGGTGGCCAAACAATATGGATCCAGATCAGACACCGCATTTGGACGCGTCTGATCTGGACCAATACACAGTTTGTAAATTCTAGTTAATTCTTGACGAGCAGGCGAATGGTTTTGGGATTAATGAAAGCGATTAAATATTTATTTTGTGTGTACAATAGTTTCAATGTAAAGGAAGTACAAAGTTGAAACCATTTTAGCCTATTTAAAGAACTTTGTTGCATAAATACGCGTCTCAGACAAAATAACATGCTTGATTTTCATGATTTTCTGCTTTATTTAGATACATGTACATTGTATTTACATTAATATTCATAAGTAATAATTCATGAATATTAATTAAGTCATATCTCATCTTAACGGTCATTGTCTCTACTTTATTTTGATACTTGTTTAAAAGTTTTAGCTCTCAAACAATCAAAGTTATATCCAATTTTTACAAATAGGGTATATTTTTTGAGAAATTCGTTACATAACAGTTAATATGAAAGGTTCTGTTCTGTTCTGTTCTGTTCTGCAAACGAGCTTAATTATACATGCAAAGAGAAAACTCACTAGAACCAAACATGGTTTTATTTCTTTGATTAGTTGAAACCATTTCAGCCTATTTTTAAGATTTTTGTGCATAAATCCGCCTCTCAGACAAAACAACATGCTTGATTTTCATGGTTTTCTGCTTATTTTGACTTTCTCATTAATATTCATAGTATGTTAACATTAATATAAATTAAGTTACAGTTCGTCCTAATGGTCTGTGTCTCTTCTTTACTTTGGTTCTTGTTTACTACAGTGGAGAATCTGTTATTCTTTCCCGTTTAAACGCAAACGTACGCAAACGCAAAACACTAAAACGTAGAAAAGTACAACTTTTGGACAATTCTGATAATTCTTGCTTATCTTGGTGGCAAACAGTTTGGAGCCTGATCAGACGCCGGGTTACCCGGCGTCTGATCTGGCTCCAAACTGTTTGCACGGCAAATAATAGTTTTAGCGTAAACGCGTTTATTGGGAAAGAATAACAGATTCTCCACTGTATGTCTAGCTCTCACAGAAGCAAAGTTATAGACCATTGTTACATTGAAACATTGGATTGAATATGAAACAGTTCGGTGTCTAAGTAGAATCAAAACTGCAAATACCACTGAGCTTGGTTTATTTATTTTTTATTTTTTATTTTATAATTATTTTCATTATTTTTTAACTGCTTTGATTTTATCTCGATGTACAACGCCATTGAATGCATGGTTTGTACAGTGGAGAATCTGTTATTCTTTCCCAATAAACGCGTTTACGCTAAAACTATTATTTGCCGTGCAAACAGTTTCGAGCCAGATCAGACGCCGGGTAACCCGGCGTCTGATCAGGCTCCAAACTGTTTGCCACCAAGATAAGCAAGAATTATCAGAATTGTCCAAAAGTTGTACTTTTCTACGTTTTAGTGTTTTGCGTTTGCGATCACGTTTGCGTTTAAACGGGAAAGAATAACAGATTCTCCACTGTAACAATAGGCGTTTAACCAAATTATATAGTTTCAAAGTTTCAAAAGTGTCAATGCTGTGAATGGGGTAACATATATTCAGAACACTTCATTTAGGTATGGATCCAGCTCAGTCGCACTCTATTGGCAATGTTTATGAATAAATGTACGTTTATTTAGACCGATTAACTAAACGGTCTGATTTTCGAGCAACTGTGATTGCTTTTCAGAACTTACATTGTTGTAAAGTTGTCCACATATCAATGGGTTTAATCACAGGTACTTACATATTTTGACCTATAAATGTTTAAAAAAAATCAAAATGTGCCAAGTACCTGTGGGTTTGATCAGAACATTTGATTCAGGTATTGATCCAAATCAGCCTCACTCCTTTGGCAACTTTAGATTGATCAACTTGATCGAGCAACTTGATCGATTTTTCAGATTTTTCATTGTTTTAATCCTTTGCTCTCAATCGACGCTTTAACACGCATTTGCAAACACTTTAGATCCTGATCAGATGCCGCGTTACGCGACTTCTGATCAGGATCCAAACTGTTTGACACTCGTTTTGAAAGTTCCCCATCCATAGTCTATAGATTTAGGCTACTGTCTTATTTTTCAACTTTGAAACGACATTGCACACAACAAAATTGAAGCAGACGACAATGAAACGGTGAAGGGGTAAAATTCTCACGAAAAAAATGGCAGTGAAAGGGTTAAAGTTTTCTGCACATGACAAATTCTAAGCAGACGATAAATTCGAAGCAGTGCGCCTTTTCGGTTAATCGCGCGCATAGCAGAATCCCAGAATAACGCAGCAGCGTTGAGCTCGGTGCCAGTCTATGCTTTTTCCAAGAATTGGTGCTTACTTTGACCCTAAAATGGAGGTCATATACACACAGGTAACTATTGTCAGTTCACATAGCAACCGTTAGCGCGTGCCTAACAACTACAAAGGCATTTATTTCCACATTGCACGCGCTTGAAGTTGATGGTAAATAATCGACGGGTAATAAAAGTTATCGGCATGCCCGGATCTGTAGCTAATAGGATTAATAACATCATTAATTGTGTCTGCGTTTTACCAATTAAATGGCAGATCTGCGATATTTATCGTTACTAAATATCTGAACAGAAGGTACATGTATTGTATATATAACAAAATACCCCATAGCATTTTTCTTGTTTTGAAGACAGGTGACTACTTAAAGCAGGTTGAAAGTAATGCTGAATGCGCATTCTGCTTTACGTTCAACCTGCCTAAAGCTACAATCTGCTTGGATATAGAAAATACATGTGCATGACTATACTTTTGAATTACGTTCTTCTGAGGAATAAATTAAAGGTGGAGGAGTTAAAATAAATGTGTCAAACAGCGTATTTGCCGCGTAATGGGTTAAATTTACTCCGTATTAAAATAAAAAGAGAGTTACAAGCAGTTTAGATCCTGATCGGACGCTGGGTTACCCAGCATCTGACCTTGATCCAAACTGTTTGAAAATGTCGGCCAGTGTGTGCTTAGAATAGATGGTACTGGTTTAGTTACACATCATACATTACAAAGGTAAAGTCTTTAAAATGCATGATAAAAATATCAAGTTCTATTCATAGTAAATATGTTATAAAGTGGTTATAAATATACCCCCAGTAACCGAAAACACACAAGTATACACACGTACAGTGGAGAATCTGTTATTCTTTCCCGTTTAAACGCAAACGTACGCAAACGCAAAGCACTAAAACGTAAAAAAGAACAACTTTTGGACAATTCTGATAATTCTTGTTTATCTTGGTGGCAAACAGTTTGGAGCCTGATCAGACGCCGGGTTACCCGGCGTCTGATCTGGCTCCAAACTGTTTGCACTTCAAATAATAGTTTTAGCGTAAACGCGTTTATTGGGAAAGAATAACACATTCTCCACTGTACAACAAACGTTGCATTTTTACTGACCCTTTACTCCATAGTTTGTTCATACAATTGAAGATAAGTGACCACTTAGAGCAGGTTGAACGTAAAGCAGAATGCGCCTGAATGCGCATTCTGCTTTACTTTCAGCCTGCTTTAAGCTACCATCTACTGGAATAAAGAAAATATTTCTTATAATACATATTCATGTCTGTATAAATTGGAACTATTTTCTTCGGTGGATGAACACAGTTAATTAAATGCGTTAAAATGTGTATCTATCGAGCAAAGGGTTAACACATTCAACCCTAGCGACGAGTATACTCGTCTTTGACAAACAGTGTACCTATGAGGATTACTTTTGTCCCATGCAAACAGTGTAGATCCTGATCAGAGGGCTGTCTAAGGAGCCCTCTGATCAGGGTCTACACTGTTTGACATATTTTGAAATTGGAATTGTCCATTAAGAGTTCAGGGGTGAATGAGTTTGAGTGTAAACGATGTACAGTCAAACCTGTTTTAATCGCCGCTGTATTAGAACATGACAAGTGACAACTTGTTGGCAATTCTGACTATTCATTTCAAAATGAGGGGAAAATAGTTTGGAGCCTGATCTGACGCCGGGTTAACCGGCGTCTGATCTGGCTCCAAACTGCTTGCAATGGAAATAATTATTTTAGCGTTAACGCGTTAAATGGTGGAATAATATAAGAATCCACCATGAGTGTTGATGTAGGATGGGAATTTCTCTCATCCCGAGGGTCAGAAAATTCATGCTTCCACTGTATCGCAAACCAAGTACATGTATCTCGAAATGATGGTTCGGCGTACGGAATGACGCATGTACAGAAAAAATGGTATTCTTTCCCAATTAACCGCTTTTTGTTTTGCTAAACACTTTATGTCCATTGCTAACAGTTTGAAGTCGAATCGAACGCCGATCAGGCTCCAAACTGTTTGCTCATGAACTTACAATTAATCGTTGAGATTTTGAAAAGATTGTCATTTTCTCCACTTTATTCTATTGCATTACTTACGCGTTGAGTTTCGTTTGAACGGAAAATAAGTAGGTCTTCTCCTTTCCGCACAAACAAACTATCCTACATATGATGTTTTGACGGCCAGAATGACATATGTGTTTACTGTTACTTAGTTCTCAGTAAACGAGTTTACGCTAAAACTATCACTTACTTCGCAAACAGTTTGGAGCCTGGTCAGACGCCGGGTAACCCGGCGTCAGATCAGGCTCCAAACTGTTTGCCATTCAGATAAACACAAGAATGGTTAACAGGTTCAGAAAATTGCCATTTTCCAGATTTTATTTATTGTGTTTGCGTGACGTTTGCGCTTAAACGAGAAGGAATAACGTATTTACATTGGCTTTGTTACCTAGTAGTTCCCTGACCTCTAATGGACACAGGTAACACTTTGGTTTGATGAATAGTGGCAAATTGCAATCAACACCAATTCTATAAAGAAGGACAGCAATTTTAGCGCCAATTCCAACAAGAAACTGCATTCAAATGCCTTTAATCCGTCTTCTGCTAATAGCGAATATATTAGTAAATTTATAACTGGCCCTTGACACTTCGAACGGACGATTCCAGTGAAATCTAGGCTTATAGAAGCCCTCTCGGATCAGGGTTTTAACTGTTTGCATATGACAAATGTACTCTTCACGAGTGCACTGTAAATGTCACATATACGTGTCGATATAGGAGCTGAAATCAGAAATCTTCTTCAGTAGCTTTCTTTTTTCTCTCAAACACTACATTAATAAACCGCCATTCAAAACCCGTTACTCAATAGCCTGTTTCCAGTATTGAAAACAAGTGACCACTTAAAGCAGGTTGAAAATGAAGCAGAATGTGCCATAGGGCACATTCTGCTTAACTTTCATCCTACTTTAAGATGCCATCTTCTTAGATACAGAAACTATTTCCAATGGAATATTTTCATGATAGATCTATTGTAAAGTAGAACTATATAATTTAGTTGTGAGTGTACATTTATGGAGTAACTAGTTAAATACATAGATGTTATGTGTGCTAGATCAGATAAAATGCACAGACGACTACGATCGGAACTACTCGCCGAATACCGTAAATCCGACAGAAGTCGGAATTGTGCGAGTAGTTACGATTGTAATGACTTCCTTAGTTGGAAAATATATTATTTTTAGAACGCCAGGTATTGGCCAGCCACCAGACAGACACATGCACTGGCAGCTCCGTGGCTTTACTACAAAATTATCGTCTGCTTAAAATTTTCGTCTGCATTTTATTTTCGGGACCGTATATTTGGAAAATCATTGGTGCGAGTTTCAAACAGTAGGGATCTAGATCAGACATCTACTTACTCAGCGTCTGGTCTAGATTGAAACAGTTTGGAAATGCAAGTGAAATCCGCGCCATCTGCAGTCAATGAGTTTGGTAGTATGTTTACGATAGGTAAACAGTATATCAAGTGTCTATAAATAGAACGGCATCCCCGTTAACAGTAACCGACCAAATAGCCATGATACCTCGAGTGCAATGGTATATCGAAACAGTTTGGATCCTGATCAGGCACCGAGTCACACCATCCTGTTAATTTTTTGATAATCATATAGGCGTTTCAAATTGCCCAAAATCTGAATTTGAGAAATAAAAGCAGACGAGAAGATTAAACACTGCCTTATCCCCAGTACAACATTATTTGCAAACAGTTTGGATCCTGATCAGACGCCGCGTAACGCGGCGTCTAATCAGGATCCAAACTGTTTGACACTCATTTCAACATAACCTAAATTTTTAAGTTGAGAAATAAAAGCAGAGGATAAATTGATGACGTCATGGCAGTGAATGGGTTAAAATAATAAAGATAATGGTTGAAACACTAAAACACTTATTGAAATATTTCATCCATGCAGAAAACTAGCCTTTATTCAGATTGTTAACTCCACTCATTCTCCCCTGAAACTTCAAATGAACCACTCCAGGTTCTAATAAAGTCTATTTCATTTTTGACTGCATGTGCTATATGATATATTTCAAGGTATACCATATTTCAAAGTTTCTGACAGATCCTCACTGGTTTAATAGGAAAAGTGCACTCTTCACAGATACACTGTTCCTCACGGGCGCATATACGCATTACACGGCTTCTGTTTAACTTTCTTCCTACTTTGAATTGGCATGTAATAGTAACATTTATGCTTTTTGGATGTTATGTCCATCTCGAGATGCTGTCTAGGAAAGGGAAATAACTCCTTAAAATGGTTCGTATGTATAACCAGAGTTATCTACCTTGTTGCAATCTCGACAGAATGGATTTACTACTTGGGTAAAGATCCAAGATTTGTTATGAATCCTGCTATCATACAGTTTGAGAAGATATACCTCTCAATGACATTTTCTGGCCAATAACAAACAAACAAACCTAGATATTTTATACATATAATTTAGAAAACCATAGTTACATAAAACTTTGTATAATTAATTTATGATCCTTAAATTCCACTTCAAACTCATTGCACATTGAGAAGGTAACACATTTCTCCATGATTTGGATATAACTTAACAATCACACAAAAAGCTTATTCTATCAAAATGTTTTCCATTTAACATGTAGTTGAACTCCAATAACTAGAATTCACTTGACCTCCCTTTCCTCCTTGAAACTTCAAATGTCCAATTTAGTCTTGTCAATTTTTGGCAATTTAGTGTTGTTTTCTGTCAGTTTATTGCAATATGAGCTTAATAAGTGCTTTTGAATGCACAACTCCTGTGTGAAAAGAGTGCTATATAAATCTGGTATTATAATAATAATTATACAGTGTTCCCTCCCTTTAAATGCCCTCCCAACTACGACTCCCTCCTTACAACGACCCTTGTCGCAGTTCCCTGAACAGGACAACACTTTCACTGCTGCAATACTGTCTGCTTAAATTTGTCGTCTGCTGTTTATCTTAAAATTACATTTAAGTGGATATATTATTATTGAGGAGTGACAAACAGCTTGAATCCAGATCAGATGCCGCTTTACGCTGCGTCTGATCTGGATTCAAGCTGTTTGCAAACGTAAGCCAGATCTTAATTTTCCCTCCCTATAATAACTCCCTCTGAACAACACACACAATCTGTGTCAACCATTGGGTGTTGTTGTTGTAGAGAGGGAGTGCTGTATGACAAATTATTTGTCATAGTGCAATAAATATTGCAGACCCTTATCAAAGGACTCCTTTAGGAGGTCCCCGGTCTGGGTCTTCACTGTTTGCATAGGAAATGTGTACTCATCCTAGGCACACTGTTGGCGAAGGATTCATTTATGCATAACTAGGGTTCAAAAGAAGAATTCGAACTACAGTAACGACCCCTCTATTACAACCACACAAGTTTGGTAATTATTAGATGTTTACAAAAGGTGACTGTTTAAAGCAAGGTGGCAGTAAAACAGAAAGCTCCTTTACTGTCACATTGCTTTAAGATCACCTGTACCTGTCTTTTATACAATCAATTAGCCTTCGTTTTGGTTGCATATGAGAGGTTTTACTGTAATCTGTGCACTGAAATCTAATAATTCAAGCTTGCTGATGAGGAATATACCCATATTTCAAAGTTAACATAGGGTTAACATTTTAAAACAACAAAATGGGCAAAACTTTTTCACATCAAAGATTGCGTAATCATTTCACAGTTATGAGAATCAACCAAATATAGATAATTGATGGTAGAGAGCTCCTCAGACAAACAATGGGAATGGATAACAGTTAGTGCACCAAATCTGCTTCAAACACAACACAAATATTAACTAGCACCTTGGTCTGTCATGTTTTACTATCTTAACTTTATTCTTCATAGTTTTAAAGAGTTAACACCCTTACCCCTATAGATGTGACTTTAGTGCATCCAATTTATTCCTCTACTGAAGAAAATAGTTCCAATTTATACATTCATGATTATGTAACATGAGAAATATTTTCTATATCCTAGCAGATGGTAGCTTAAAGCAGGCTGAAAGTTAAGCAGAATGCACCTTATGGCGCATTCTGCTTTACTTTCAACCTGCTTTAAGTAGTCACCGGTCTTCAAAACTAGAAGCAGATTATGGGGTTAAAAAGAAAATATCTATCTAATATCTATACTCTGCATAGCAGCCTTTTACTAAATACTCTTGGAGATACCTAAAAGACATTTAACTCTTCTACCCCTGAAACATTTAATGGACAAGTCTATTTTAATATAAGGTCTAGTCTATTTTCTTCTTAAAACAGGCTGGAAGTAAAGCAGAATGCGCCTTAAGGCGCATTCTGCTTTACTTTCAACCTGCTTTAAGTAGTCACCTGTCTTCAAACCTAGACAAGGCTATGGGGAAATGGGTTTATGGCATACGATAGACTTTCTAATGAACAGCCATAAGGTTTAGGTGAAGATCTAAAGCAGTAAATGTCGGACTATTTTACAATTCTCCCTCTGCATATATCTACAAAATTTAACTATTTATAATATCACAGATTAGCCCTCATGGAGGAGGCTAGTACGTCCCTCATGTCACACAGACTTCTAGTAACCAGCTCCAACATGCCGGCAGCTGGGAGTGTCTTTTCACTGCTCTTGTATGACGATATTCCAAACAGGATTCGCTTTTCTTGTGGATTGTAGCAGAAACCGTAACCGTCAGGAACAACAGGACCAAAGAACAGCACTGACTCGGACTTGGCTGGTACCTGGAGATATATAGAGAATGTTAGTTACTGAAATCAGAGCTCCGGAGAAGACGGAGTTAAGTTAAAAACTGAACAAATCCAACATTTTCTCACTAATTTCAGCACAGAATCCTATGGTGTTACTACTCATTAGAATTGTCTCTTCGAGACGATTCTAATGAGTAATGACACCTGGGGTTTAATGCAGAAATAAAGATTTTAATTTTTGAAATACTTCCCTTATGGAACTCTGTGAAATAATGTCAGAATCCTTTCAGTTCCAAATGTTACTACAGTAAAAACCCTCTTTCATGACATAGAGTTTGGTATAAATAAAGGAATAAGCTGTGTTTGTGAAACAATATGCCCCCTGATGTAACCATGACCCCTAAATGACCTTGACCTTTGTCTGACATGACCCAACTTGTTCTGACCTCAATGGGCTTCTTGAGTGGATTGCACATGCCTCATATGAAGTCTGTATTACATGAAATTCCAAAGTTTTGACCAATATTAAATTCAGTCTTTTTGACCTCTAAATAACCTTGACATTTGTATGACATGACCAAAGTTGAATTGATCTCAAGTCCTTCATGAGTTGAATACACAAACTAAATATAATTCTCTATCACATGTACTTCTAAAGTTATAGTCAAGGTTAAAGAAGTTGACAAACAGACAGACAGATGAAAAACAATATGCCACAACTAAGTGTGAATGCTGGAAACCTTTAGATTACTAATATGATCAATAACCTGTTACAGCGGAGAAAATGTTATTCTTTCCCAATCAACGCGCTTACGCTTAAACTATCATTTCCATTACAAACAATTTTGAGCCTGATCAGGTGTCTGATCAGGCTCAAAACAGTTTGCCACTTAGATTAACATGAATAGTTAGAAAAAATGCTTTTTTGTACATTTTAGTGCAATGTGTTTGCGCTTTGTTTGCGCTTAAACGGGAAAGAATTAATATTTTCTCCACTGTATCTATGATAACACTTTGTATGTACCGGACTAGTTGCTAATGCTTACCTGGCTGGTGGATATTTTCCAGTAACAACTGTGGATAAAGGCTGGGTCCATAAAGAAGGAGGGGATGTGCATTCCGTTCTCTATAGCTGTCAGCTTCAGGCCTAACAGGTGTCGGTCAACTCCCTTACCCGATATCGCCTGCAACATAAGAGATAATTAGTATTATACATTAAGGGAGATAACTGAGATTATCCATTAATATCTCATGGAGAAGTTACTTCACTTGAGGTCTTTTGAGCGTGAAAGTTTACCAAGAGTGAATGAAACTGTTTGGCTTGTTTGTTAACGTCCGTTTCTGTCATCTGTAGCCTAATTGGTAACCCAAGAGAGAGGGGAGTGGATACAGAAAGCCTGGGTGAAATGCCATAATCTTATCATGGACAGAGTTCTCTGGTTCTTTCAGATGCCCAATGTAAAGGATACATTTGACCTCAGATTTTATAAAACCTCATCCGAAAGGACTTGGTCCAGCAGAGGATCCAACTAATGACCTCTGGTATCTTAGTTGAGCATGTTACTCCTCAACCATGACTCATCATCATGGATACTGCACTCCTTCACTAAAGTTGACTGCCGGTATATGGGTGATTGAAACAGAAAGCTTTTCAAGATTCAAATCAAAATAACACACAATTGCTGAAGTCAGATACTCATTTTTCTTAGTTAAAATGTAGCTGTGAGATCAAGGTTCAATGAGTCTTCTTTTAACCCATCACCCCACAAATATGATTGTCTTTTTACGCCTTGAACTTATTCCTCCACTAAAAAATTGTTCCAATGATATAGATATGAATATGCAAAATATTTTCTATATCCTAGCCTTTAGGCACATTCTGCTATATTTTCAACCTGCTTTAACTCATTATTCCATAGATACACTTTAGATTTATTCCTCCACTGAAAAAAATAGTTCCATTCTATACAGTCATGAATATGTATCACAAAAAAGATATTTTCTATATCCTAGCTGATAATAGTTTAAAGCTGGCTGAAAAAAAGCAGAATGGGCCTTAACCTATTACCCCAAAGCCTGTCTCTAGTTTTAAAGAAAGATGATTACTTAAAGCTGGTTGAAAAAAAAAGCAGAATGACCCTTCAGGCACATTCTGCTTTACTTTAAGCTAAAATCTTCAAGGATATAGAAAATATTTCTTATGGTTCATATTCATAACTGTGTTAACACTATACTGAAACTATTTTCTTTAGTTGAGGAAATAATTAAAGGGGTTAAAAGGTGTATTTATGAGGTAATGAGTTCAGGCACATTCTGCTTTACTGTCAACCTACTTTAAGTGGTAACCTGTCATTAAAACTAGAAACAGGTTATGGACTAAAGGCAGGGCTCCAGATAAGGGGGGTATTTCAAAAACTAAAATCTTTATTTCTCAATTAAACCCTATGGTGTCACTACTCATTAGAATCGTCTCTTCGAGACGATTCTAATGAGTAGTAACACCATAGGATTTGGTGGTAAAATGAGCAAGAAAGTGCTGGATTTGTTCAATTTACCCCCTCTTATCTGGAGCTATGACTAAAGGGTTGAATAGTATTACTGTACTTTAAACACCATATGCGTAACCAGTGACCTACATCATTTGTGTATCGTTTATGACTGTCTATGGCACGTCTCAGTAACTCCGCCTTTTTCTGATTCGGTACGGCATTATCTAGCATAGCCTGTGAGAACGCCAGTGACTCTGACGAACAGGAGCGGATAGTGTCAGTTCTTCCCAGTTGGAACATTCGGATAGATGCCGACTCGTAGGATCCACAGGTCACTTTATGATGTCTATAATGAATACAAAAAGATAAGTATCAGCAAATTATTAACCCTTTACCATATACCGGTAGCTTGTTTCTAGTTTTGAAAATAAGTGACTAATTAAAGCGGGTTCTGCTTTACTTTCAGCCTGCTTCAAACTACCTGCTGCTCGAATAAAGAAACTATTCCTTATGATACCTATTCATGACTGTATAAATTGGAACTATTTTCCTCAGCGGAGGAATATTCTGTATGCGCTAAAAGGTGCTTCTAAGAGGGAAAGGGTTAAGGATATACAAGATAACAAACAGCATTGCAGTGTTCATGATAGATTGACATATACAAAGGTAAGCCCTCTAAACTGGACATGTGTGGGGACAACAAAAATGTCCGGTTA
Source organism: Gari tellinella (assembly GCA_922989275.2). Lineage (NCBI taxonomy): Eukaryota > Metazoa > Mollusca > Bivalvia > Cardiida > Psammobiidae > Gari > Gari tellinella. The sequence goes on along the minus strand of OV277865.1, from coordinate 75,828,701 downwards.
AGAGGTGTTTCCGGTTTAGAGGGGTTTTGACTTGTTTCTAGTATGGAAGATAGCCGACTACTTAAAGGAGGTTGAAAGTAAAGCAGAATGCGCATTAAGGCGCATTCTGCTTTACTTTCAACCTGCTTTAAGCTATCATCTGCTAGAATGTACAAACTATTTTCTTCAGTGTAAGAATAAACCAAAGACATAAAAAGGCGTATTTATGGTGTAATGGGTTAAAATAAAGCTGGGACCAAATTTTTTGTCCGGTTTAGAGAGAATTCTGGTATTTAGAGGTCCCGGTTTAGAGGGGTTTCACTGTACAACGGTAAGCCCTAGGTAGTTGTTAACAAACATAGTAATCAAATGGCCTGATATAGCTCATTTTACCAGCTTTTCATAGACTCCGAACATTGCTGAAACTTGAAATTTGAAACTTTATATTTTGGTTATTTCTACAATTCATGCATTCAATGGCATTGTACATCAGGATTAATAATAAAGTTAGTTTGCTTTTAAATACTGCTTTTTGTACAGGATTTTTCCAGGACCTAATTATATGGAATGATTTTTGTAACAGAGGATAACTTCAGAGGATTAACCAATAAGTCCATAGCCTGTTTCTAATTTTGAAGAGAGGTGACCACTAAAAGCAGGTTGAAACTAAAGCAGAATGAACCTTAAGGTGCATTCTGCTTTACTTTCAGTCTGCATTTAACTACCATCTGCTAGAAAATAGAAAATATTTCATTTTGAATATTTCGAATGATAAATATTCATGACTCTATAAATTGGAACTATTGTTTTCTTCAGTGGAAGAATAAATCAAGGGCGTTATAATGTTTTTATGAAGAATTGGGTTAAAAGGATTAAAGATCTGAATTACCTGTAGTAGGCGAGCTGTATGGCTGTCTGTATGAAGCTGTCAGGGCTGACTTTCTGAGACTTGGGAAAGTTTTTACCAAACTCCTCAAATGAGAAAACCTTCAAGTCAAGATCATCCACCATCCTGTACCACAGAAAATAAGATGCACAGTATAGACTGCACTGGGTTAATACAGGTGGTAGCTTAATGCAGGAATAAGGTAAACCAGAAAGGAGCTTTCTGAACTTTTTTAGCTGGGAGTCTGGGCAGTGCCGTGCCATGAGAAAAACATTGCAAAACAGTGTCGATCAAGACCAGCCGCCGCGTCTTTGACCCGGCAGCTGGTCTTGATCTATACTGTTTGACACCCACATGCATCTAAAAAAAATTATGAAGCTCTTGTATATAAGGTATTTGGCAGTGTAGACCCCAAGTCAGATACACAGCCAGGGATCACAACGATGCATGGTATGTAAAATGTTACAATGCAATAAAGCAGGTTTTATCATGGAACGGCTCAAATATAAATTGACAACACATAACAATGGTCATAAGATTCAGTTGAGACCAGAAGTACAAAATAATGGATTATTAAGTCTATTATCTCGGATCCCAATACTGTAACGGGTCATTGTTTTCATATATCTTTTCAAATGTATCCCTTACGTCTGAGAGTGTTCCTTGGCAACTTCTAGTCGCTCTTTCACTTCAGTTGGTAGTTTGAACTTCAGTTTTTCTGGCCTTCTGATACCTGTGGCCAAAGGTCTGTCTTTTCCGCTATTGCTGAATTTCAATCACAAGAGATTTATGAGCAATATAACAAACCCTACAAATTATTCCTTCATACTAGCAGTGGAGAATCTGTTATTCTTTCCCGTTTAAACGCAAACGAAACGCAAAACACTAAAATGAAGAAAAAGACAACCTTTTAACAATTTTGACTTTTCATTTTTATCTGAGTGGCAAACAGTTTGGAGCCTGATCAGACGCCGGGTTACCCGGCGTCTGATCTGGCTCCAAACTGTTTGCACTGGAAATAATAGTTTTAGCGTAAACGTGTTTATTAAGAAAGAATAACGTTTTCTCCACTGTAATGATTAAGTACATCTTTTAAGTTCACAGTATAGTAAAACCTCTCTATTACTACCATTACCAAAGAGGTTAAGTGATTGTATGAAAGCCAGGCAGCTTAAAGCAAGGTGAAAGTAAAACAAAAGAAGCTTTTTGTTTTGATTTTACCCTGCTTTAAGCAGTCACCTGAATTAACCCTTTGAACCCTAGTCCCGCATAGAGGCGTCCATTTCAAACAGTATACATGTGAAAAATGCACTTTTCCTATGCAAACAGTGAATACCCAGATCAGAGGGCTCCGTAAGGAGCCCTCTGATCTGGGTCTTCACTGTCTGTCATAATGCAAAACATTGACAAAAATAACCCTTAAAAGTCAGAAATGGACTAGACTAAAATGGAAACTGGGATTGTCCATTTGAAGTTTCAGGGAGGAAAGAGTTAAACATCTCATACTGTCGAAACACAATATTTCAAACATGCTTAAATCAAATTTACTCTTAATTTATCAATTAAATTTCATTAACTCAATCAGGCTTAAGTCGAATATACCCATATTTCTAAGTTAAAATGCGTCTAAGCCACATGCACATCTATGGTATATGTGCAAACACTCTTCCAAATTATAAGGTGTTAGCTTGAAAACTGTAGGAGTTAGCCGGATAAAGTATGTACTGTATGTGTGGGATGGACGAACAAACAAACGGCAAACCAATGAACAGACGGACAAGACAGGGGTAAAACATTATGTCCCCCAACTGATCATCACTGGGACATAAAAACCCAAAGATTTTGAAAGATTCAGAGAAATGGCAGTTCTATAGATAGAGCTGTACTGAATATCAGTTAATACATCAGCCAACTGTTCAAGAACGAAATGGCTGGTTGACTTACATATATTGAATACAATGATCCATGAGGTGGATGACAGGAGGACCCTCAGCAGATGTGTGCTCATAGTTCAACCCACTGTAACCCTCAGCACCAACAATAAACTGAAACAAGACATAGACATAACTGTGAAACATAACTGCGACAGTGGACAATATGCCAGACCTACTATAAACTATAGCAATAAAAGACTCATAGTTCAACCCACTGTAGCCCTCAGCACCAACTATAAACTGTAACAACAGATTGAAAATATGTCAGATTGAAAAATAAATATGTATACCAATATACCAAGTTATAGTCTACTTTCAGTCCGAATGACCACTCAGCAGACTGTACATTAGAGAATATATTTCTTTTTCTTCATATTCATGACGATATAAATTGGAACAATTTTCTTCAGAGGAGGAATAAATTAAAGGCTTAAAAAGGTGCATGTATGGAGTAATTGATTAAGTAAACTACACACATTCAATATTTTCTCTTTTATGTCTTGACCAAACTCTATGTTGTAAATTTCAAAAAACTAAAAGATACGAATCCTAACAAGTAGTGACTACACAGACCTTGGTGAGACGTAAGTTTTTAGAACATGCCATTTATTGCAATTACCCTAAGTATTAGGACAAACAGGCCTGTGTGAATAGTGTTGACCCTGATCAGACTGCTCCTTCAAGAGCAGTCTGATCAGGGTCTACATTGTTTTCCATTCAGTTGTTCACCTGTTGTTCACCATAAGTATTGGGACAAACAGGCCTGAGTTAACAGGCCTGAAGGAGCAGTCTGATCAGGGTCTACACTGTTTTTTTTACCTATTGGACAAATTGTGTGATAAAAACAATTTGTTCAAACTGTATAGTAAGTGCAGTTACACATGATGTCCAAAAGTGTTGGAATTTTATGGTATGTACTTCCTAAATATATATATAGGATATTACATGAGAGTTCATAATTTATTGGATTTATTAAACGAGTCTTTTAGAAAACGACGATAATAAATTATTAACACGAATGTTATATTCTTTTTATAACATAACCTAGAGAAGTAGATCTATACAGGAAAAAAGTTGTTCAAAATTAACCCCGTTCACTAGCATGATGTTTATGTTATTATATGAACTAATAAGCACTTTAATGTAGATCTAATATTGATTAATTACACAAAAAATCTATAAATTGAATCTACATGATGAAAAGAAGACGTTGGAAATTGAACGTGTAGAACACATTTTTATGACGTCACAAGTAACGACGTCGTGGCGTGCCTCATTTGCATATTATTTAACTAGTTATATATGACATTTAAACAACGGGTGTTATTCAACGCTCACGCCGTCTTTTATGTTATAAAATCTTATATTAGATATGAAATTTCAAGAACTTTGAACACAGACAATGAAGTATATCCTAGGGTAGCTAGTCTTAACGTACCATTTCATTAATGTACCATTGCCTCAATGTACCATTTTCAGTCTGAACGTACCATTGAAAAAAAAAAGATATTACAACTATAATTGAACATTGAATGTAAAATAGTGCTTATATACCCTACGTTTTGACTTCTCATCTGCAATAACACAGTTACACTTTTGTAAAAGTTATCAAAATTTCATCCCCAGCATGCAATGAGTTTAAAAAGATACAACATGTACGTACATGTATCTGCTTTGTTTTTTCTACAATCAGGTGTGGATTTTTTAACTACAAATATCATATATCAATCAAATTAGATTGGGGATAATTATAAACCATTATTAAAAATTATTGTATAATTTTCTATAAATTTTATATAGACTTTAGTGGTACGTTCAGTCTAGAAAAATGGTACATTGAGACTGGTACATTGAGGCATTGGTACGTTGAGACCATAAACCTATCCTAGCATACCTGTATAGTTTTATCGAACCATCTGTTAGTTGAGTTTTTGGACGGCCCTCCTCCGTGTAGCAGCTGATGACCACTAGCTGACTTCTGGTCAGTAGTACACGTGTCAGGTTTGTCCAAACACAACACCAAGATACTGCGCTCAATGGAGTGTAAGCTCTCTTTGTTAACCTTATCTGTTAGAAAAGTCAAGAAAACAGGAAATATAGTCGAACATTGGTAACTATAAACTCGTTTTTATAGAAATAACCTGTCCTTCTTCAGTTGAATTTGGATAACTCGAGGTTGGCTGAAGTCAAACTTATTCATATTTAAAAGTTAAAACGTGGCATAGTAAGTTTGACTACGAAAACGAGTTCAAGTTATTGAGTTTTGTCTGTAAATTGTAACCTTTGCTCCACTAGTCTATGTCTCACAGTCTCTCCTTGTTTCCCTTATCTGTTAGGAAAGTCAAGAAAAAAAGAAAATACAGTCGAACCACAATGCTTGTGTCAGATCTGGAAATGCTCAACTTGCAAAATATAATATACACAGAGGAATAGAGTAAATTTGGACAGCTTTGGACTAGTGTCTAACGCTTTCCCCTCATAGCCTATTTTCAGTTTTAACATAAAGTTGCTTAACCCATTACCCCATAGCCTGTTTCTCGTTTTATAGAAAGATGATCACTTAAAGCAGGTTGAAAGTAAAGCAGAATGCGCCTTAAGGCACATTCTGCTTTACTGTCAGCCTGCTTTAAACTACAATTTGCTAAGATATAGAAACATTTTCTTATGTAACAAATTCATGACTGTATAAATTGGAACTGATATTCTGTGGAGGAATAAATTTAGGGCGTAAAAAGGTGTATTTATGGGGTAATGGTTTAAAGGGAGCTTTCTGTTTAATCTCAGCCTTCTTTTAGCAACCGCCCATCAAAATATTACACAGGACCAGTTTCAAATCACATGATACAAGTATGAAAGGTCATTTCTACGCCGAACAGGTAGATCCATCAAAATGGGAAGGGGTTAATTTAACAATTACTTGAAATTATTATTATCAACCATTTTATCCTTTTTCCAAATTCCCTATATCCTCTTCCAGATAAAAATGCAAATATATCTTCCCTCCCTCCTACCTTTGACGAGCTTTTTGTATGCTTTAGCCTAGGAGTTTCTGTTTTCAATAGTGATGATATTTTTATTTCTAATCCCCTACCTTTGACAAGTTGTTTGCATGCTTTAGCCTAGGAGTTTCTGTTTTCAATAGTGATGATATTTTTATTTCTAATCCCCTACCTTTGACAAGTTGTTTGCATGCTTTAGCCTAGGAGTTTCTGTTTTCAATAGTGATGATATTTTTATTTCTAACCCCCTACCTTTGACAAGTTGTTTGCATGCTTTAGCCTAGGAGTTTCTGTTTTCAATAGTGATGATATTTTTATTTCTAACCCCCTACCTTTGACTAGTTGTTTGCATGCTTTAGCCTAGGAGTTTCTGTTTTCAATAGTGATGATATTTTTATTTCTAACCCCCTACCTTTAACGAGTTTTTTGTATGCTTTGGCCCAGGAGTTTCTATTTTCCATAGTGAAGATGCCGACGCCCTCTCCCAGTGTCTGTCCCATTTCAACCACCTGCTGTAGCTGAAGCTTGATCTGGTCGGCACTTAAAGGCTGGTCATCTTCACCGTATACCGGAACCTCAAATGCCTACAGACATAGTAAACACTAACATTATAATCTCACAGCTTATACATGTATCTCTTCTTTAACCATTTACCATATAGCTTGATTCTAGTTTTGAAAACAGCTGACTACCTAACCCATTTATCTATAGCTTCTTTCTAGTTTTGAAGACAGGTGACCACTTAAAGCAGGTTGAAAGTAAAGCAGAATGTGCCAATGTAATAGTTCAAATGATAGATAATCATAGTGGCATTAGTGGGCTGAGTTTTGTATATGAATACTCAGCAGGAGAAGGGTTAACTCTAAATATGCTTTTACAATTACAGGGCTCTAGATAAGAGTAAACTAAACAAATCCAACATTTTCTCTCAATTCAGCTCCAAAATCCTATGGTGTTACTACTCATTAGAATCGTCTAATGAGTAGTTACACCATAGGAGTAAAGGCAGAAATAAAGATTTTCGTTTCTGAAATACTACCCTTATCTGGCTGGAGCTCTGAATTAAACATCTACACTTAAACTTTCATTGCACATGACTGTAATGTCTTCATCTAGGTCTACACACTACATTGCCCTTTTTCTTGTGAGTGTGCTGGAATACACAGTCTTCCCTCCCTACAGCTGCCCTCTGAACAATGATTCCCTCCTTACAACAATCCTTTCACTGTTCCCTCAAAAATGCAATTATGTCTAGACTTTTCATGTTGCGATATCGTCTGCTTAAATTTATGTCAAAGTTACATAATGGACATTTTGACGGAAAAAAGACTTAATGACGAGTGACAAACAGCTTACAACTCTTTCCAAAACAACGTTTTTGTCTCCCATTTGATGTGGTTGTAGAGAGGGAGCGCTGTACTTACATTTTCATTGTACATGACGGTGATGTGTCGCGGTGGGAAAGGTGTATCTGGAGGGTAGACTCGCCAGTCGTCATGTTTGATACCCGGTACACGACACGCTGACAGTATCTGGTAGTACTGCATCATACATAGAGGGTTCTTTCCTAGGTGCTCCACTGGCAATGTCTCTCTAAAATGGTCAAATACCAGGGCTCCAGATAAGAGGGCGTAAACTGAACAAATCCCAACTTTTCCTCACTCATTTCAGCACCGAATTCTTTGGTGTTACTACTTATTAGAATCGTCTCAAAGAGACAATTCTAATGAGTAGTGAAACCATAGAATTTAATATAGAAATAAAGATTTTAAATTTTGAAGTACTCCCCTGACATAGAGCCCTGAATTACAGTCAAACCTCTCTATTACGACCACTGAAAAGAAGGCCAACTGATTGCATAAAAGACAGGTGACAGCTTAAAGCAAGGTAAATGTAAAACAGAAAGCTCCTAAAGGAGCTTTCTGTTTAACGTCCACCTTGCTTTTAGCAGCACCCTGCATTTAGCAACTTATATGTAACACAATTTAGTGGTTGTAATAGAGAGATTTACTGTAGTTCACTCATTAATGTCAACAATCTTTCAACAAAGCATGACAATGTCTAAATGTCAAACCGTACACTTACACTTGTGTTCAGCCATCGTTCAATGAAGAATCATTGAGATCTTTATCCCATAACTCTTTCCTCCCTAAAAACTTCAAATGGACAATCCCAGTTTCCATTTTAGTCTAGTCCATTTCTGACATTTAAGGGTTGTTTTTGTCAATGTTCTGCATTATGACAAACAGTGAAGACCACGATCAGAGGGCTCCGTAAGGAGCCCTCTGATCTGGGTATTCACTGTTTGCATAGGACAAGTGCACTTTTCACATGTATGCTGTTTGAAAAGGACGCCTATAATATGGGGGACTAGGGTTCAAAGAGTTAACTCCATAGGAACACATATTTACACATTTAATTAATTCCTCCACAGGAGAAAAGAGTTCAATTGTATAGGGTTGTTTTCTGCCATATATTGCAGAATGACAAACAGTGCAGACCCTGATTAGAGGAGACCTCTGATCAGAGTCTACACCATTTGCATAGAAAAGTGTTCTCTTCACAAAGGTACACCGTTTGTTTATGAGGAGTAAGCTACCACCTACAAGAAAAAAGAGTTTATGATACATATTCACGACTGTTTAAATTGGAACTATTTTCTTCAGCGGAGGAATAAAGTGAATCCGCTAAAAGGCACTTCTATTGGGGAAAGGGTTAAGTTTATCCATATTTATCTATGCTGTTTTGAATGTGTATACAAATGACAATTCATTGCAGTGCAGAAAACACTTCGACACATCGTACCATTACATAACCCATCTCTGGCTATATTAATGCTTATAAAAAACAGTGTAGAACCAGATCACACAGTTGCTGATCAGGGTCTGCACTGTGCTATAACAGAAATTGCTTGACATGAATGTGTACTCCTTTCTTGAGAAACTTTGACACGTTTTATTACCCAATGTTACGGTTCCAGTGATAGATTATACACAAAAACCTCTCTATTACGACCACTAAAAGGAAGGCTAATTAATTGTATAAAATACAGGTGACAAAGAGCTCCTAATTGAGCTTTCAATTTTACTTTTACCTTACTTTAAACAGTCACCTGTCTTAACACATTCAACCCTAGCGACGAGTATACTTGTCATGAACAAACAGTGTACCTGTAAAGAGTACTCTTGTTCTATGCAAACAGTGTAGACCCTGATCAGAGGGCTCCTGTAGAAGCCCTCTGATCAGGGTCTACACTGTTTGTCAATTTGAAATGTATTGTTAACCCTTTACCCCATAGATGCGACTTTTAGCGCATCTAATTTATTCCTACGCTGAAGAAAATAGTTCTAGTTTATACCCTCATGAACAATTACCATAACAACTATTTTTATGTAGCCTAGCAGATGGTTGTTCAAAGCAGGCTGAAAGTAAAGCAGAATGTGCCTTAAGGCACATTCTGCTTTACTTTCAACCTGCTTTAAGTGTTCACCTGTATTTAATGTTATATACGGATTATTGGGTAAAGGGTTAAAATCAACTCTATATATTCAAAAATGGACTTGACTTAGTTGGAAATTGGAATTGTACAGGGGTGAATGAATAAACAACTAGTATTTAACACAATGGAGTGGTCGTAATATAGAGGTGTTACTGTAGATAAATGAGGGATATTCATAGTAGATGGAATTTTATCTAAAACTATTCAGCAGGTGATAAAATTCTGACAGAAATTTTGATAGAAAGCTACATGATTACCATTTGGTTATCACATATCGGCTACTTACTCATCTATCATAACTTTGTAATCCAACATTCCAGCTATCAGTCTTGATGCATACCTGAAACAAAACAAAAGCAAAATGACATCCAGTGAAACAATTTCAACATAGCTGATATTTAGCACATGGCTTGGAGCTCTCGGCCAATCAGATGCCTAAAAAACCTGTGAATATATCGTTTATTTCAACAAACAATGGAATAACTAACAAACTGTTCACTTATTCCTCGCTTCCGTCATCTCAAGGCAATTTGACGTCACAATTCTAAAAACAGCTGAGGTCAGAGGGGAACTGCACACGCCTCATGACGTTATATTATGTACAGTGAGACCTAGACTTTAAAGACAATTACTAATGAATTGTGCTTACATATAGAGCTTCAATAAGCGTTATTATGTTGGTGTTAAAGCATAGTCTAAGCATGCTTAATGTCTCAAACTTATCATTTGAAATAACCTTTCAATTTTAGTGAAATATTACAAACAAAATGACTTTTTCGTCTAAAACAGAAATCAGAAACGAATGGTTTTCTTGTTTTCCTCGAGCCCAAGCCAGTGCTAAATAGGTTAGACCATGGTTGCGCGCGAATAAACGACATAGTTTATTCGCTTGCAACCATGGTCTAACCTATACTTGTAAGGTGCCTGAGCAAAGCTTTATATTGATCTGTTCTCATCAAATATGTATTGCTCTTAATTCCCTTTAACTTTTTCCACATCCGAATGCGTTTCCTTGCGACTACCTCGACTCAAATGAACAATTCCAGTTTCAATGTAAATCTTTTTGATTTTTAACTACATGTATTTAGGGTTGTTTTGTAATAGTGTACCTGTATTACAAAATGACTAACAGGGAAGACCCAGATCAGATGGTTCCTATAGTGTACTCTTCACATGTACACTGTAAATGATGTGTATACTAGGATTTATGGAAAAACCCATATTTCCATAGATGGGCATTCTAACAAATTTAACCCATTACCTCATAGCCTATTTCAAGCTTTGAAAACAGGTGACCACTTAAAGCAGGTTGAAAGTAAAGCAGAATGTGCCTTAAGGCACATTCTGCTTTACTTTCAGCCTGTTTTAAACTACCATCTGCTAGAATATAGAAAATATTTCGTCTGTTACATATTCTTGGCTGTATAAATTGGAACTTTTTTCTTCAGTGGAGGAATATTTAGATGTGTAAAAAGGCGTTTTTAAGGGGTAATGGGTTAATTCTGCTTTGCTTTCAACCTGCTTTAAGTGGTCACTTATCTTCAAACAGCCTATGGGGTAAAGGGTTAAAGAGATAGTTAAGACTTACGTTAGCTGCCCATCCAGGTTGTTGAAGTCAGCTTTAGGAAACTGCACACCAGGATTCGAGTTAATGACACACGACTCCCGCACATCTAGGTACGCGATTTGTCTCCACCAATCAGACAGCTGAAACATCAGAGAAAGTAAGCGTGATAACAGGGCTCCAGATAAGGGGAGTATTTCAAAAATTAAAATCTTTATTTTTGCTTTAAACCCTATGGTGTCACTACTCATTAGAATCGTCTCCAAGAGACGATTCTAATGAGTAGTAACACTATAGGATTTGGTGCTAAAATGAGTGAGATTAAGCTGGATTTGTTCAGTTTACTTCCTCTTATCTGGAGCCCTGATGATACACATTAGATTGTCGTGATACACAGGTCCCTTCTGGGGCACTGTCTTATTGTATTTGTCTGATTTCTTCATAAAATAATTATTAAATAATTTGTTGCCATGTTTACTTCACTGAAATTCTACCTACCCAGTTCACTTCTTTCTTGCCTCTCTCCTCAAGTTTTGTCTGCAGTACAGGTCCAACACCCTTACGGAACTTAGCTACAATCTGAAACATTCCAAAGACAGTGCTCAAGATAAGGGGGGGTAAACTCAACAAATATACCATTTCCTCAATCATTTTGCACCAAATCCTATGTTGGTACTACTCATTAGAATTGTCTCGAAGAGACGCGATTCTAATGAGTAGTGACACCATAGGGTTGAAAGTAGGAATAAAGATTTTTTAAGTTTTTAAATTACTCCCCTTATCTGGACCCCTGCAAAGATACATTATAATACATTAATATTTTTTACGACCTAGCAGATGGTGGCTTAAAGCAGACTGAAAGCAAAGGAGAATGCACATAAAGGTGCATTCTGCTTAACCTGCTTTAGCAGTCACCGGTCTTCAAAACTAGAGACAGGCTATAGGGTGATGGAGTAAGGCACATTCTATATCATTTTCAACCTGCTTTAATAAACCCCTTACCCCATAGCGTCTTTCTAGTATTGATGATAGGTGACTACTTAAAGCAGGTTGAAAGTAAAGCAGAATGCGTCCTTAAGCGCATTCTGCTTTACTTTCAGACTGATTTAAGCTAGTATCTGCTAGAGTGTAGAAATTATTTCTTATGACACATACTTATGACTTTATAAAGTGGAACTATTTTCTTCAGTGAAGGAATAAATTAAAGGCGTAAAAAAGCGTATTTAGGGGTAATGGGTTCAGTGGTAAATTTGTCATCAAAACTAGAAACAGGACTATGTAGAAATGAATCAAACACAGTTGGATATTATTTTCACAGTCACTTTTGGTAATTGAGGAAAAGGTTGAATGATCTTGATCTGGCTTCTACAGGACTCCAGATAAGGGGGAGTAAACTGAACAAATCCAACATTTTCTCACTCATTTAAGCAGCAAATCCTATGGTGTTACTACTCATTAGAATCGTCTCTTCGAGACGATTCTAATGAGTAGTGACACCATAGGGTTTCATGCAGAAATAAAGATTTTAATTTTTGAAATACCCCCCTTATCTGGAGCCCTGCTTCTATCTCACCTTTTCTGTGTTGGCATACTCTTCCTCTGTGAGAAGGGGCTCGAGAGTTTTCATGTATTTATCAAGTGTCTGGTCAAGTGGGGCCACAGGGAATTTGGGAAGAGATGCCTGTATAGACATCATGCGGCCCCTGGCCTTTGGTGTAGGTGTTTGGGGCATCTTGGGGGTTGTGAGGGTGTAAGATTGGAGAATCTGAAAGAAGAAAGATCTATAAATCATTTACAGGGTTCTAGATAAGGGGGAGTATTCTGAACAAATCCAACATTTTCTCACTCATATTGCACCAAATCCTACGGTGTTACTACTCATTAGAATCGTCTCTTCGAGACGATTCTAATGAGTAGTGACACCATAGGGTTTATTGCAGAAATAAAGATTTTGATATTTGTAATACTCCCCTTATCTAGATCCCTGCGATTTACCCATTCATTGTGAATTTTCAAGCTGCAAGCCCTTCCAGTGTGTCTCTTGAAAATAGCTCAAAGTGTAGTGTAACAGGACTGGTGAAAAAATCAGGGGCCCAGACCCTAAATCTCTGGCTTTCTATGGCAGCACTGTAACTACCAGGGCTCCAGATAAGGGGGGTATTTCAAAAACTAAAATCTTTATTTCTGCTTTAAACCCTATGGTGTCACTACTCATTAGAATCGTCTCAAAGAGACGATTCTAATGAGTAGTAACACCATAGGATTTGATGCTAAAATAAGTGAGAAAATGATGGATTTGTGCAGTTTATCTGGAGCCCTGAACTACTGAGCTACCAAGCCACACAATTTGGGATTTATCAATTGATGAAGGTCTAGAAGGACTGAAACCGTCAATAAAGTTTCGTAAAAACTATCGGACTTGTTATTATTCACACTGCCGACTTAGTCCTGAAATTTTCCATCAAGAATGATAGTACCTATACCAGAGGGCACTCAATCTTAATTCACCTTTTCCCCTGAGATTTGACCCGAATGGCTGGAGGAACCAGAGCATGTAATGATGTATATGTTGGGCACCCACTGTAACAGGACTGAGGAAAATATCATTGCCTAACTGGGATTCGAATCCGGGGTCTCTGGCGCCCATGCCAGCGCTCTACTGGATGAGCTACTGACCCACACGATCCATGACTTATTGATTTACCAGTAGACTATCTATATTCCACATAGTCAAACCCCTGCTGGGGACCAAGACTTGATGTGCGTAAACTGTCAGAAAATTAGTAAGGAGAAAAATAGAAGCATAAAAGAGAGAATGAGTAAAAAGTTTAAAAGCAGATTTAAAAACAGATTTTCCACCTGTTCCCGACCACACTCAATCCCGCTACATTTACATTTTTATAGGCAAAGCCTCAAGTTGTGACGGGTATCTTGGAAAGGTTTTCTGCCAGTGGTAGTCTAATTGAGATTTAACAGTGTCAACGAATTCTGAAAACAAGCTGCAAGTATAAACTGACTTACCACCAAAACTTCTGATTCAATTGGGCCTTTACAAATTAACCAATTTCCCATTTGTTTCACACATTTTTTCTTAAAAATCACAACAAATAGAATCTATAAATGTATTACATCACATGCTTATCTCATACTTAAATATACTTACTTGTTTTTTGTTGTTACAGTGTTTATAGTTTTACACTTGAACGGTTAACCTGAACTCTGACTATTAATGGGGTAATGTCCCAATGTACAGAGGGTAAACAGAGTCTGACATCACAAAATCAGGTCACATATTAGAACGTCCTGAATTGTGTCCAGAAATGGAACTTGTTAGAAATTTTGTCAACTTACAAGACGCCTGGATAATGCCCTGTTCATCCTGAACGATTTGTCACGCTTATATGACAGCGCAACTACTGTCTGATAGCTGTTACTTCCCGCACAACTTTTAGCCTTTCCAACACGAAAATGTCTGCAACTTGGGCCGTTTTCGATGAGGGGTTGTCTCAAAAAGTTTGAGATAGTTATCAATTAATCATTGTTTGTAAGCTATGTTAAATTTTGATTTAACACACAATTATCTCATATAAGGAGTTCAAAATCTATGTCACATTTATATCAATAGTAAGATAACGGTTAAGATGTGGAACGCGTTCTACATCATTCACACTCAGACCGTACGATGAGTGTATTGATAAAGTCCCCGTATCCGGAACTAAAATTTAGTCTGTATCAGCCAGACGATACAAAAACAATTTCTAGCGCTCATTTCTGCCACACGAGAGCGTCTGCTGAATGTAACAAAGATCAAATTAAAAGATGGCTGACGCCGGTGCAGATCAGGGCAAGTATTGTGAAATAATGAGCGTTTTCTCCCTTATACAACTAACATATTGATAACCTTTATAAGAATAAGTGGATCTATGGAGTAAAGAAAGTTTTGAAGCGGATGTCACTTCTGCTAGATCATAAAATGTACAAATAATCAAGACTCTTTTGATAAGCCAGGGCTTGGTTTATCATCATCATGTTTTTATTTACCAATAGAGAGTAATATAACTTGTTTAGCAGAGTTTAAATAGTTATCTTTGCATTTAATCATATGGTGTCACCCGGTGTCACTACTCATTTACACCATAGGATTTGGTAATATGGAATAGGCAAAGCCTATAAGCGAGCACTGCTAAACCACAGGGGACTGTCACAATAGAAGTCTGAACACCAAAAGAAAAAAAATGTATACAAAGTCTATATATCTAGTGTTTATACATATTTTTTTCTTTATTCCCCTATCCCGAATAATTTCAGTCAAAATCTATTTTAATAATTGATCATGTGACCTTTGACCTCAAATACAACCCCATTCATCCCCTCATCATAAGCAACCAGTGCACCAAAAAATGGACATTAGAACAAAAGTTATTGTCCGTTTACCAAAGGAAAATCAAAATTCTATTTTTAGAATTCAAGTCGATATCCATGTTAAAAAACGTTTAATTTTCTGATATGTAAATTTGACATGATAAAGAAAAAAAAGTAAAACTGCGCCGAAACAACCGAGGTCGAACCTACACAGGACCGAAAAGATCCGGAATCTATAAATAGAACGTAAATATTTTATGAGTATATTGGTTTTGAAATGCACGAAATAATACATTCCGTAGTTAACGGGACAAAAAACGTACAGTTTTTATGATGGAAAGATATCTCTCATAACTATCGCGTACTTATATCGGCCACGGAAACTTTCGTTCGACTTGAGAACGAAGGCGTTCCGATCATCCGGTGATGGAGCGCAGGTTTTATACATCGCCACATCCGGAATATCGGAATACTTTCAATTTTGGAGGTAAATAAATACGAAAGACAGCTTCCGGGTGACAGGCGAGATTGAATTGCAACACTGGTCAACTGTATTTCAAGTAAAAAGAGTAACTTGTTAGAGTAAACGTGTAAAGATATTTAAATTAGATACAGAACCAGTCCTTGAAAATATTTTAGCAAGTAGATCCGCCGGAAGAAAAATACTTTAGCTAGTAGATCCGCCGGAAGAACGGAATGTGACAGCTGAAAATCAATTCAATGTACATACAGGTAAAAACAAGTGAAATTAGCTTAAAAATGACCCCCTTACCATAAATGCTTCGCTTTTCGCGAAACTGGCCCTCTGGGCCAGTTTGGCGAGCGTGCTCGCTATTAAAGACAATTAGTATATCCGTCACTTTCAAATATAAAAAATACATGCATAATCTTGACGATATATTATCTCGTAATTACCAGATAATTATATCGTTATAACTATTTTCGTTATTATAAAAAAAATACATGCATAATCTCGTACGATATAATTTTATTATCTCGTATTTACGAGATAATTATCTCGTTATAACGATATCTTTTCTCATTACTATGAGATAATTATCTCGTTATAACATGATAATTTCTCTTTATAATGAGATCTATTTTCGTAATTATGAGATAATTATCTCGTTATTACGAGATTTTTCCTCGTTATCGCGAGATAAGCATGAGCTCTTTTGGATATAGTTTTGATGATGATTGTTATTATTTGCTCACTATGGGTGAAACTATAAGGGTATTTGGGTTTCGTCTCCGTCCATCCATCCCCCGTCTGCGTGTCAGTACGTCCGTCCGTCATTTACCTTTATATAAACATAGATTCGCAATGACTCTTCATTCAGCCAACGATAGTATCAGAAGGCAGATATTTTGCTCATACAATCTTTGAAACCCAGCATTGATGTGTTACAGTAATAATGAGAAAAGATCTCATACTAACGAGATAATTATCTCGTAATAACGAGTTAATTATCTCATTAATAAAGAGAAATTTTTCCCGCAGTAACAAGAAAAGATCTCATAATAATGAGATAATTAAGTATGCATTTTTAGCTCACCTGAGCTAGCTCAGGGTGAGCTTTTGCAATCCTTGAATGTCCGGCGTCCGGCGTGCGGCGTCAACAATTTTAGTGTTTACACTCTAGAGGCCACAATTTTTATCCAATCTTTCTCAAACTTCTTCAGATTGTATATTACCATAAGAGTTCGGATGAGTTCGATTATGGTTGAAATCCGACCAATAGGTCAAGAGTTATCAACCTTTGAATTGCTGAAAATGCCATATTAACGGTGTTTACACTCTAGAGGCCACAATATTTATCCAGTCTTTCTCAAACTTGCTCAGATTGTATATTACCATAAGAGTTCGGATGAGTTTGATTATGGTTGAAATCGGATCAATAGTTCAAGAGTAATCTACCATTAAGTTGCTGAAAATGCCATATTTTGCAGTGTTTACACTCTAGAGGCCACATTATTTAACCAATCTTTCTCAAACTTTCTCAGATTGTATATTACCATAAAGTTGGGATGAGTTCGATTATGGTTGAAATCCAAGAAATAAGTCGAGAGTTATCAACCTTTGAATTTCTGAAAATGCCATATTTAACAGTGTTTACACTCTAGAGGCCACAATATTTTTCCAATCTTTCTAAAACTTACCAAGATTGTATATTACTATATGATTTTAGATAAGTTCAATTATGGTTGAAATCAGACCAATAAGTCAAGAGTTATCAACCTTTGAATTGCTGAAAATGCCATATTTAACAGTGTTTACACTCTAGAGGCCACACTTTTTATCCAGTCTTTTTCAAACTTGCTCAGATTGTATATTACCATATAAGAGTTTTAATAAGTGCAATTATGGTTGAAATCGAACCCATAGGTCAAGAGTTATCTGCCCTTGAACTGCTGAAAATGCCACATCTTACAGCGTTTACACTCTTGCAACTACAATTTTCAATGGATTTTGATTATACTTGCAAACAAAGTATGTATATAGCTATAAGTTCTCGCAATTTTTGTTGAAATCTAATCATTGTGTCAATGGTTATCTGCCATTGGTATACTTTGAAATGCTAGAAAAGGCTTCATTTCAGTATTGTTTAGGCTCTAGTTATCTGCCCTTGATGTACTCTACTATACTAGAATTATGAGGTTGTATTCCAAAATTGTTTACATGCTATACTACACATTTGAATGGATTTAGATTAAAACGGGTGAAACAGAAAGGCAAAGCTATCAGGCTTCAGTACAACAGGTGAGCGATATCAGGGCCTTCAGGCCCTCTTGTTAGCTGTCCGGCGTCCGGCTGTCTGTCCGACTGTCCGTCAACAATTGCAAATGACTCCATCTCTGAAACCAGTAGCCCTAGTGTAAACAAACTTCATCAGAAGCATCAATAAGATGGGGGAATGAAAAGTTATTAAAAAATTGTGAATGGGGTAATTTGTTTGGTTGCCATGGTTTAAAACATTGAAAAAGCTTCTGAAAACTGTAGGAGCCATATTTTTTTAGCTATAGTTTCATAAAACTAGCTCAGAATGATCACCTTAACAAAATCTAGCCAATGTAGTAGTATGGATTATTGGGGGTCAAAAAGTGGGTCAGTAGGTCAAATCATAGGAAAAGCTTAAAAGTATTCTAATGCCCACATCTTTTGCCCTAATTTCATGAACCTACTTAGGTTGATCACCTTGACAAAATCTAGGTCAATAATGAATATGGATTTTGTTTGAATAAAAAGTAGGTCAGTAGGTCAAGTCATAAAAATGGCTTCTGAACACTTTAGGAGCCATTTTATTTTTAGCCGTAATTTCACGAAACTTGCTCAAAATGATAACCATGCCAAAATCTAGGTAATTTATGAATATAAGTTAGGTCAGGTCAAAAAGTAGGTCATTAAGTCAAATCATAGAAAAGGCTTAGGAACCCTCTAGTTCATATAGAGTACACACATCAGCATTACCCTGACACATTTGCTTCTTTTGACAAGGTGCTAGTGGGGGTATTAATCACCTTTAGTGATAAGTCTAGTTAAATCTGGGAACTTTGTACTCTGGTGAGCGACTTAGAGCCCATTGGGCTCTTGTTTATTTTTATGTCGCACTAATGGACTTTCGTAAATTGGTGCTTAAATGAGTGAGAAAATGTTAGATTTGTTCAGTTTGCTGCCTCTTATCTGGAGTAATATGCAATAGCTGTAACCCAGGGTCATTTATCGCTAGTATCCCCAAAAGGCACTGCACAAGATATGGATATACATGTACCGGTACATGTATTGTGCACAGGACATGTACATGTATGTGTACTCTTTATAGGTACACAGTTGATATCAGTGTTTGCTAGGATAAAATCATATCGGAGGTTTCTGAGTTATTTCTAGCTTGTATTGTAGTAGGTCAGTACATAGTATTGGTGGATAATCAATAAGTCCTTATGAGGCTCAGAAGCTCATTGGTTAGAGTGCCAGCATAGTACGGCAGAGACCCTGGGTTCGAATCCTGGTCAGGCCAGGAGTTTTCACCAATCCTGTTACAGTATTAATGCCTCGCTCACATTTGCTGCGGCTGCCGTACGGCTTATCATTTCTATGGCGAGTAGCAATTCCCCGCATTTGCTGCGGCTGCCGGGCGGCGAGATTTTATTTTTGAGGGGTTAAAAAACTTGCGGCAACAGTACGGCCACCGTACGGCAGCCGTGTAAGTCCCACCAGATACCCTGCAACCGAAATGCTGCTCCTGCTACACAACTTGGTTTTGCTACATGTTCACACAACTTATATCGGTCCAAGAACACCATGAACTCAAAGGACACATTCGGACAGCATTTAAGAACATCTCTGCATCCGTCGTAAGATTCTCTCGTTTTCACGTTTCTCGGGCAGCCGTAAAGCAAATGTGAGCGCAGTATTAGCAGTCTCTGTTATGCTAACTGAAGCACTGGAGCCTGGTGGACCAATGACTGCAGGGT
The DNA here is from genome assembly GCA_922989275.2 of Gari tellinella. Lineage (NCBI taxonomy): Eukaryota > Metazoa > Mollusca > Bivalvia > Cardiida > Psammobiidae > Gari > Gari tellinella. Next base: position 75,809,005 of record OV277865.1, on the reverse strand, counting down.
TATGATACAGGATATATGGGTCTCACCATCAGTACAAAAAGACTGAAAAATTGTATCTTCCAGTACCCAGAAAACCAGGGCTGCCATTTCTCCGGATTTTTCCTAAATCTTCGGATTTTTCCCAGTTTGTAGTAGCCTAAAGCAGGCTGAAAGTAAAGCAGAATGCGCCTTTAGGGGGCATTCTGCTTTACTTACAGTCTGCTTTAAGTAGTCACATGTCAACAGTTCTAGAAACAGGCTATGGGGTAAAGGTACGATTCGTAAAATCACACTTGAAAAATGCAAGTTTGGAAATCTTAGGATTTTTCACGTCAACTTATGGCAGCCCTGAAGTTCGCATACCTTGACAGCACACTGTATCTCACACTTTGCCACAATAGACGAAGTCACCATGTGTGCAGCTTTTGTAAATTTACAATTCGTGCTAGGTTTTGGCCTCATTAGCCACCTATGCACTCATCGCAGAAATTCAACAGTTTGAAGTTGTGGTCATATTCACGTTAACCCTTTGAACCCTAGTCCCGCATATTGGCGTCCTTTGCAAACAGTGTACATGTGAATAGTACACTTATCCTAGGAGCCCTCTGATCAGGGTCTTCACTGTTTGTCATAATGCCAAACATTGATAAAAACAACCCTTAAAACTCAGAAATGGACTAGACTTAAATGGAAACTGGGTTTGTCCATATAAAGTTTCAGGGAGGAAAGAGTTAAGCTGTCTAACAGATCCCCAACATATAAAAAATTAAAATTTGTTGTTATTAAACGTATCTTGCATTAAAGACAGGTGACAGCTTAAAGGGACTCGCAACCGGATGGTGTACTTGTCAAAATAAAATAAAATACTCAAATAAAAGCAAATTTGTGGCATTATTTGGCTTCTGACATTAAAAAAATATGATCAGTCCAAAAAAAGTCTCAAGAATCGTCACCGAATCTTAGATTTTTAGATATTTTCCATCGTTTTTCTATACCGACTAGTAGACGGTATAGTTGTTTTTGTTGCTTCTCTACACGGGCTCAGACATAAACACGAGCCGAATTACGAAGTTGTATGCACTTTCGATTGCTACACATTGAAATACGATAAATCGATCCGAGATAAACAGATAGTTCCGTGGTCCATTGGTCTAAGCGGTTTCCCCTATTTTGCCTTCTGTCCGCCAATGCCGGGCCCCGGGTTCGAATCCCACCAGAGACCAATATTTTTTTTTATTGAAATACATTTTTTTTAAACAGAATTTCTTATCCTAAACTAATTCTTTATCATTTATATAAGCGTTTGACACATATTTACAATTTACTATTTTTAATGCACCATCTGGTTGCGAGTCGCTTTAAAGCAAGATAAAAGTATTGAAAGTAATTAATGCAGAAACCTGCTATGGGTCTTTCTGCTTTACTTTAATTTTACTTTAAACAGTCAACTGCCTTAAATACCTATATCAAACCTTCCCAAAGCTCCAGATAGGGGAGTATTACCAAAACTAACATTTTTATTTCTGCATTAAACTTTTCAAGACGAGTAATGAGTAGTAACACCATAGGATTTGGTGATTTGTTTAATTTACTCCCTCTTACCTGAAGTCTAGGATCCAAGGTTATAAAGCTTTACAGTTGAGTCTAAAGTCGTTCTCATGCATTTGATTGGTCAGATTTGAGCCTAGGCTCAAATCTGACCAATCAAATGCTTGAGAACACACTCGGACTCAGCTCAAACGCTTTATAACCTTAATGGACCCTGGTTTAACGGTATTTTTATCCTTATTAGGGAGCCCTCCAGGTGAAGAAAAGATGCCAGAATTTGATATGGAGAATCATGAGTTTTGTGTCCCCAAGAAGGAAGTGGGTCCTGACGGTATTCCTAAGTGGGAAAGTTCTCAGGTAAAATTAGTCAGCATTTGTAAGTTTGTGAAAACAGCAGGGCCATAAATCCTAAGATTTCAAATTTTCAATTTTTCAGACGCAATTTTACTAATCCTACCTTTACCCCATAGTATGTTTCTTGTTTTGAAGACACATGACTACTTAAAACAGGTTGAAAGTAAAGCAAAATGCGCCTTAAGGCCCATTCTGCTTTACTTTCAGCCTGTTTGAAGCTACGATCTGCTAGGATAAAAATCCGAATACTTAGGAAAAATCCTGAGAAATGGCATCCCTGAAATAGTTCTGCATGGTAAACCCATTACCCCCATAAATATGCCTTATTACGCCTTGAAATTATTCCTCGGCTTAAGAAAACAGTTTCAATTTATACCGTCATGAATTTGTACCATAAGAAATAGTTTCTATATTCTAGCAGATGGTAGTAAAGCAGGCTGAAAGTAAAGCAAAATACGCCTTCAGGTGCATTCTGCTTTACTTTCAACCTGATTTAAGTGGTCACCTATATCTACAAAACAAGCTATTGGTTAATGGGTTAAAAGGTTTACATTATTTTTGCCTGGGATATGTTTACGATGCCCGTATTGCCTTTTCCATGTGGCCTTAGAATGCATATCTATGGAGTTATTGGTTAAACAGTAAACTTCCTATATATCAGTAATCTTATAATTGAAATATTTTCAGCATACCTATTCATTCTACTTTTTTTCCCCAAACTGCTTTACCCATAGCCTTTGTCTAGTATTGAAGATAACAATTATGTTACTGCTTAAAGCATGTTGAAAGTAAAGCAGAATGTGCCTCAAGGCGCATTCTGCTTTACTCAGCCTGCTTTAAGCTACTATCTGTTAGAATATTGTAAATATTTCTCATGACTGTATTATGTAAAGTTGATCTCTTTTCTCAAGCGGATGATTGAATTAAAGGAGCTAAAAGCACTTCTGTGTAGGAAAGAATTAAGTGGTCATTTATCTTCAATGCTAGAAACAGGCTTTGGAGAAAAGGTTGTTGTTGTTGTTGCTGCTAAGGTTTATAGTCCCGCATAAGCTTTGTCAGGTACGTCATCCCATTGTCTCAGGATTGGGACAATGGTCAGCATTCTGCCTATTGTTGAATGGACTTATAGAGAAAAGGGTTAAAAGATGAGATACTTGGTACTATTTTGCAGGCTTACAGAGACCTCATTGGATTTATCCAGGCCATGGGCGGTGCAGTGAAAGGAATGAAAATATCAGACAGCTACCCAATGTCTCCGGTAAGTCATCTCGATCATGGAAAAATTATCACGAGACTACATGTATTGTAAAACACTGATCCCATTTATCCAAATGGAAGTATATCTTGGTACCTTAACCCTTCCCCCCAAAACCTCTTTCTAGTTTTAAGGATTGATGAACACCTAAAGCAGGTTATGGCACATTCTGCTTTACTTTCAGCCTGCTTTAAGCTATAATCTGCTAGGATAAAGCATTAATTTTTCGTAGTACATATTCGTAACTGTATAAATTTGAACTATTTTCTTCTGTTGAGGAATGAATTAAAGGCATAAAAAGACCTTTTTATGGGGAAATGGGTTAACTCATTGAACCTCAAATAATGCATACACAAGTCCTTTTACTAACAGTGTACCTGAGCTGTTTGCAGAAGTCGTCAAATGCAATAAGCAGGCTTAATGTTAAATACCTATGTTACATGTTTATTTCACCATTTCAGGTATTAAATAATCTTGTGACAATCCTGGACACCCTAGTTAGCTGGATCAGCGAGTTCCCTCCCATAGATCAGCCCCAGAGATTTGGCAATAAGGCTTTCCGTGACTGGTTTGCCAAGCTGAAAGAGGTACAAACTAAATCCTTTATTCCATAGCCTTCAGTGCAAATGACAAAAACTGATATAGCATATGTAGTACTACTGTGTTTGACCCATTACCAAATAGCCTGTTTCTAGTTTTGAAGACAGGTGACCACTTAAAGCATGTTGAAAGTAAAGCAGAATGTGCCATGAGGCCTGTTTTAAACTACCAATTTCTAGGAAAATAATGCAGCATCTGATTTGGATCCAAACTGTCTGCTATTTATCTTCAACCTTTGTCAGATCGAAATGTCTAAAAACTGATTTTGATTTAATTTTCGCAGAATTTGGGAGAGCCCCTGATGAAATAAGGGAGAAAACTGTTACCAATGTGTATATTGAAGCTTAACAGCATTGTAGCAGTTACCTCCCTTTATCTAACAAACACACTGTTGGCTCTTAGGGCATCATTTTCAAATTTTTCTACAATCACCATATTCAATATAAAATCATTTTGACACTAAAAAATTTATAAATATGATAAATGTTCATGTTACCCATTACCCCATGAATAGAAGTACAGTGAAACCCCTCTAAACTGGAACCTCTAAATACCGGAATTCTCTCTAAACTGGACAAAAATGTTGGTCCAACCCTTCTTTATTTTAACCCATTACAGCATAAATACGCCTTTTTACGCCATTGATTTATTCCTTCACTGAAGAAAATACATTCATGAATATGTATCATCAGAAATAATACCTATATATTCTAGTAGATGATATTTAAAGCAGGTTGAAAGTAAAATAAAATACGCTTTAAGGCACATTCTGCTTTACTTTCAACCTGCTTCAGGCAGATTCTGCTTTACTTTCAACCTACTTTAAGTGATCAGCTATCTTCTATACTAGAAACAAGCTATGGGTTAAAAACCCTCTAAACGGGACATTTATGTTGTCCCCACACATGTCCGGTTTAGAGGGGTTTTACTGTATTTAAATACATGACTTTGTGTTGGATACAACAAGGCCATATAGTGTCTGCTGTTCTTCCTCAGAATGCCCAGCAGATGGTACAGGACGCCTTGGAAGAAAAATATCACAAAGCCAGTGAGGAGATATCAGTCTACCTGGTCGAGAGTTTTGGAAATGACACAAGAATAGACTATGGCACAGGTAATCATCATAGTTTTAACCATTTGTGCCGAGTGGATTCTTCCATGCATAAATATTTGACTAGTCCAGTATTAATGTTAGGTGTGCCTGGTCAAAATTTTCCTTTTTGTTTTGTTTTTTCTTGCTAGTATTTTAACCTTATCACCTTTATACCTCTACTTCCTTATCTTTTATCCTTTCCTATTTCTATTAAATAGGCACTGGCACGCAACTGTTCAAAATTACCTGCGAGGGTGTGAAGCAGTATATATCTAGATCAATAGATAGATAGTTTTATATTGTAATTCCTATCAGCAAATAGTGTAGACTCAGATTAGACGCATTATAAGGATGTCTGATCAGAGTCTATACTGTTTATCTATGTCACTTTTATGGGATGCTAGGCACAAGTGGGTTAATTTAACCTAGATGGATTGTAATTCATTCACCGCTGAAACTTCAATGAATTTTGCTTTCGTCAGGATCCAAACTGTTTTCAAAGGTTATCACTGTGGGACATATCCGCCGCTAGCATGCAAAGAGTTAAGTCAGTTCAAGTTATCGAAATTCAACTCAATTAACCCTTTCCCCCATAAAAGCGCCTTTTACCGGATATGATTTATTCCTTCGCTGAAGAAAATAGTTCCAGTTTAATCGGTCATAAATATATAGTGTAGGGAATATTTTCTATATTCTAGCACATGGAAGCTTAAAGCAGGTTGAAAGAATGCAGAATGCGCCTGAAGGCACAGTCTGCTTTACTTTCAATCTGCTTTAAGTGGTCAGCTATCTTCAATATCAGAAATAGGATATCGGGTAAAGGGTTAAGACTTGAAAAGTTCGACTAAAGCGAGTTCCAAGTATGGAGTTTCTACTGTATTATAACATGTGAAATTGAACTAATCAGGGCTCCAGATAAGGGGAGTATTTCAAAAACTAAATCTTTATTTTTGCATTAAATCCTATGGTGTCACTACTCATTAGAATCGTCTCTTGAAGACTATTCGGGGGCCTCCATGGCCTAGTGGTATAGTCACTGTGACTTACATCACTAAGCTCCTCACCGCTGTGAGTTCGAATCCCAGTTGGGTAGTTCGGATTTTTCATGTGGGGAAGCCTTCCAGCTGGCTTGCGGAAGGTCGGTGGTTCTACCCAGTTGCCCATTTGTGCCTGAAACAGTGCATAAAGGGCTTCTGGGGTCTTCCTCCACCTGTAATAAGCTGGACGTCGCGATATGACTGAAATACTGTTAAAAGCGACATAAAAACAAAACAAATCAAACCAAATTGAGACTATTCTGATGACTAGTTACACCATAGGATTTGGTTATGAAATGAGTGAGAAAATGTTAGATCTGTTCAGATAAATCCCTTTTATCTGGAGCCCTGACTTAAATATTTGAGTTAATTTTTTCAGGTCACGAGCTGGCATTTGTTGCTTTTCTGCTGTGTTTCTATAAGATTGGGGTGCTGAAAGAGGAAGATGCCCCAGGCCTTGTGTTGAAAGTATTTGAGAAGTGAGTTAACTCTTTGAACCCTAATCCCGCCTATAGGCGTCCTTTTCAAACAGTGTACAAGTGAATAGTACACTTGTCCTATGCAAACAGTGAAGACCCAGATCAGAGGGCTCCGAAAGGAGCCCTCTGATCAGGGTCTTCACTGTTTGTCACAATGCTAAACATTGACAAAAACAACCCTTAAACGTCAGAAATGGACTAGACTAAAATGGAAACTGGAATTGTCCATTTAAAGTTTCAGGGAGGAAAGAGTTAAAGCAGGTTGAAAGTAGTCAGAATATGTTTTAACCCATTACCCCTTAGCTTGTTTCTAGTTATGAAGGCAGGTGACAACTTAAAGCAGGTTGAAAGAAGTCAGAATACGTTTTAACCCACTACCCCTTAGCCTGTTTCTAGTTATGAAGGCAGGTGACTACTTAAAGCAGGTTGAAAGTAGTCAGAATAAGTTTTAACCCATAACCCCTTAGCCTGTTTCTAGTTATGAAGGCAGGTGACTACTTAAAGCAGGTTAAAAATAAAGCAGAATGCGCCTTAGGGTGCATTCTGCTTTACTTTCAGCCTGCTTTAATCTATCATCTGATAGAATATAGAAAAAAAATATTTTGCTACATATTCTTGACTGTATAAATTGGAACTATTTCCTGTAGTGGAGGAATAACTTAAAGTCGTAAAAAGGCGTATTTATGGGGTAATGGATTAAAACCCTACCAACAAGTAAACAGTACCCAGGGCTCCAGATAAGGGGAGTATTTCAAAAACTAAAATCTTTATTTCTGCTTTAAACCCTATGGTGTCACTACTCATTAGAATCGTCTCGAAGAGACGATTCTAATGAGTAGTAACACCATAGGATTTTACATTAAAATAAGGGAGATAATAATGGATTTGTGCAGTTTACTCCCTCTTATCTGGAGCTCTGAGTACCATTAAAAAGAAGGCTAATTGATTGCATAAAAGGCAGGTGACAGCTTACAGTAAGGTTAATGTAAGGCACATTCTGCTTAACTTTCAGCCTGCTTTAAGCTATTATCTACTAGGATACATAAAATATTACTTATGATACATATTTATGACTGTATAAAGTGGAACTATTTTCTTCAGTGGAGGAATAAAAAACGTGTATTCTTGTATAAATGGGTTAAAGAAGGTGAAAGTAAAGTAGAAAGCTGCTTCAGGTTCTTAAGGGGATGGAAGGGTTAACCCTTTACCTCATAGCCTGTATCTAGTTTTGAAGACAGTTGACCACCTAAAGCAGGTTGAAAGTAAAGCAGAATGTGCTTTACTTTCAGCCTGCTTTAAGCTAAAATCTGCTAGGTTATATGTAATGGTAATTGTTCATGAGGGTATAAATTGGGACTATTTTCTTCAGCGGAGGAATAAATTAAATACGCTAAAAGTCACTTCTATGGGGATTAAAGGGTAAAGCTTCAAACTACATGTATATTGAATTGTTCCTAAGATTTGTAAAAAAATATTTGTTTTAGATACTTACATCTGGTACGAAACTTACAACAGACCTATAGGATGGAGCCAGCGGGCAGTCAGGGTGTCTGGAGTCTAGATGATCATCAGTTTATTTCCTTTATTTGGGGTTCCTCACAGCTGTTAGGTTAGTACATCATCTTGAACCCATGACCCCGTAGCCTGTTTCTAATTTCAGATAAGTGACTGCTTAAAGCAGGTCGAAAGTGAAGCAGATTTGCTTTGAGCTACCATCTATCTGCTGGGATAAAGAACATTTTTCTTATTAAGTTACATTTTCATTTTCATGACAGTATAACCCATAACCCCATGAATAATGCCTTTTAACGTCCATGATTTATTATTCAACTGAAGAAAATAGTTCTGCATTACAGAGTCATGAATATGTAGCATAAGAAATATTTGTATATTCTAGCAAATGGTAGCTTAAAGCAGGCTGAAAGAAAAGCAGAATGTGCACATCCTGCTTTTCTTTCAACCTGCTTTAAGTGGTCACTTCTCTTCAAAACTAGAAATAGGCTATGAGGTAAAGGGATAAAGAGAAGCTGTTTTCTTCAGCAGAGGAATAAATTAAAGGCTTTAAAATGTGTATCTTTATAGAGTAAAGACATCTTCTTTCAGATAAAATTGACCAATAATCTATAACATGTAGTAACTATGTATCTGAATTGTGATATACAGTGTTCCCTCCCAACAATGACTCCCTTCTTACAACACTTGCTGCTGTTTCCTAAACAGGACAATAATGTCTAACGCTCTAATTGCTGTAATATCGTCAGCTTAAAGTTGTCATCTGCTGTTTGTTATCAAAGTTACATATAAGAACCGGTAGGCTTTTTTTATAGAATAAATATAATGAGGAATGACAAACAGCCTGAATACAGATCAGACACTGCGTAACGCAGTGTCTGATCTTTATTCAAGCTGTTTGCAAATGCAAGCCAAGTCTTTATTTTCCCTCCCTATAACGGCTCCCTCCGAATAACACACACAATCTGTCTCCCATTGGGTGTCATTGTAGAGAGGGAGCACTGTATTAACAAATGACCTCTTAAATATTTTGGATAATTGGACTGGAGTAACTAATTTGTTGACGATTCATTGACAACATAGTCTGCAGCGTTTATCAACAATGCTGCAATTATTAATCACTATTTCTTCCTTCTTTTTTCAGGTCACAAAAGAATTTTTCCCAAGTCCTTTGTGAAGCCAGAAATATTTGAATACTTTTTCAAAGACTACATGTTTCTTGGTTGTATAAATTATATCAACAAGGCAAGTTGCATTAACCCATTACCCCATAAATATGCCTTTTCACACCTTTAATTTAATCCTTCATTGAAGAAAATAGTCCCAATTTATACAGTCATGAATATGAATCCTAAGAAATATTTTTATACCCCCTCAAACGAAGTTTGGGAGGGCATACTGGAGTCACCATGTCCGTCCGTCCGTGCTTACGGGAGGGGACTTACGTGGCTAAACATTTTAGCCCCATCATTGAAAAACATTAACCTTGCCATCTCTTGTGACATTAACCTGGCCATTTCTTGTGACATTAACCTGGCCAGTTGTAGGACATAGGGTTAGGGGTAGGGTTAGCCTCCAGATCATTATTTTTCAAGTTAGAGCAAAAATAAATTGTCGCTTGCGTGGCTAGCCACCTAAAAGAAAACAATAGAAAATAGCCACATAAGTATCCTCCCGTTAGAACTTCCGTCTGTCCGTCCGTCCGGCTTGTCCGGAGCATAACTTCTAAAGTATAAGAGCTATTGACTTCAAACTTCATATACAGATAGATCTCATGGACCAGGAGTGCAGTGCACAAGAACCGTTACTCTGTCATCAGAGTTATTGCCCTTTGTTATTTTTATCAAATTTAGGCTTGTCCGGAGCATAACTTTAAAAGTATAGGAGCTATTGACTTCAAACTTCATATACCAATAGAACTCATTGACTAGGAGTGCAGTGCGCAAGAACCATAACTCTGTCATTAGTATTTTTGGAGTTATTGTCCTTTGTTATATTTTTATCCAATTTTGGAGTTGTTGCCCTTTGTTATTTTTTCCATGTTAGGGAGCACTTAAGAGCACACATCAACTTTATCCAGAAACATTTACCTCTTGTGACAAGACCCTACTGGGGGTATGAATCACCATTTGTGATAGGTCTAGTTATATTCTGGCAGATGGTAGCTTAAAGCAGGTTGAAAGTAAAGCAGTATGTGCCTCAATTCACATTTTTCTTTACTTTCAACCTGCTTTAAGCTACCACTTGTCTACTAAACTAGAAACGGGTTACTGGGTAAAGGGTTAACACATTCAACCCTAGCATGCTAAGTTTAAAGCATTCTGCTTTACTTTCAACCTAATTGCCAAATCTTGATAACTTATGCAAACAGTTTGGATTCAGATAAGATGCCAAGTATCTTGACATCTCATCAGGATCTAAACTGTTTGACACTGCTTACTATATTTAAACAAAAAATAATTGAGAAACATATATCATAGTGTTGTTGTGAGTCCATACCTACATCCCATTGGTTAAGGGTTTTAGCTTTAATGCCAGTTAACACATTTAACACTAGCATGAATGCTTTATTTTCAAGCTGATTTCAGTGGTAACATGTCTTTAAAACAGGCTATTGGAGTAAAGAGTTAAGCAAGTTAAAACAATGTACAGTCAAACCTGTTTTATGTGACTTTCAAGTCGAGAAAAAAGATACATGAGACAGACATATGTCACATAAACCAGCTTTGCAATTTTTGAGAGGTTAAATATTACATTAGTGAACATCTTATGTATGCTGCTAATAATACAATGCTTGTCAGGGCTCCGGATAAGGGGAGTATTTCAAAACTAAAATCTTTATTTCTGCATTAAACCCTATGGTGTTCATTAGAATCCTCTCTTTGAGGCGAATCTCATTTAAATAGCAGTTTCACCATAGGATTTTGTGACATAAGTGAGAAAATTATGGATTTGTTCAAATTCCTCCCTCTAGCCGGAGCTTTGGTGTTTGCAAGGTATTTGAATCTGTTTTGCCCACTCCAAGGCTTTCTGCACCTTAGTAATCTGGTATTCCTTCCTAGTATCGTATAATGTTTATGTAACTCAGTAGCATTGTCTTTTTTGCCTACTGTTTTGACAGCTAACATGCAAACAAAAGAATTTCAACCTCCAGGTAATGAAAACTGAAACATTGATAATGTCCTAAAATTATAGAGTCGTCGCAAACAGGTGTAATTAGTAGCGAAAAGAAACTTTGGGAGTGTCAAAATATGGATGTTAGTCACGTAACACAGGTTGGCAGGACTCCAGATACAAGGGAGTAAACTGAACAAATACAACATTTTCTGACTCATTTCAGCACCAAATGATATGGTGTAACTACTTATTGGCATTGTCTCGAAGAGACAATTCTAATAAGTAGTGACACTATATGGGTTTAATGCAGAAATAAAGATTTAGTTTTTGAAATAATCCCCTTATCTGGATCCCTTGGTTGGTCGCTATTAGTAGTCTCAACATGCAGAAAAATGTGTTGGGAGGACAATTTAGTGTTATGTAAGACAGGAAGTCGCTATTAGGGACTGTTGCTATGACAGATTTGACTATAGTAGCACGAAAAAACAACTTTAAGAGGGATAAGTAAAAGCCTTAAGTTAACACATTCTTCCACAAATACACCATTTTATGACTTTAATTTGTTCCTCCACTATGCAGTCATGAATATATACCAAAATAAATATTTTTATATCCCTGCAAATGGTACATGGTAGCTTAAAGCAGGCTTAAAGTAAAGAAGAATTTGCCTTAATGTGCATTCTGCTTTGCTTTACTTTTCACCTGCTTTAAGTGGTCACCTGTGTTCAAAACTAGAAATTGGTTATCAGGTATTGATTAAAAGGTATAAGTAATTTCTAATGGGGTTGGGAAAGGTTTAAAAAAGGATTTGTTTGCACTGTGACACACAAGGCTCCAAATATGGGGAGGGGGGGGGGGTAAATCAAGTTTTTTCAACATTCTCTCTTTCAAGTCTACGGTACACTAAACCCTATGGTGTGAGTGACTACTCATTAGAATTGTTTCTTCGAGACAATTCTAATGAGTAGTCAGACATGGGGTTTGATGCAGACATAATATTTTTAGTTTTTGAAATACTCCCGGGTCCCCTTATCTGGAGGTCTATATGACATAACACATCATTTCCTTGTTTATATTGCAGGTAAAGACTGGGCCATTTGCTGAACACTCTAACCAGTTGTGGAATATTAGTGGTGTACCTCACTGGGAAAAGGTCAACTCAGGTCTCTTAAAGATGTACAAGGCCGAGGTAGGTATCACGCATACACATGAACATGTCACTTCACACATATGTGGACATGTAACGCCACAAACATACAGTGGAGAATCTGTTATTCTTTCCCAATAAACGTGTTTACGCTAAAACTATTATTTGCAGTGCAAACAGTTTGGAGCCAGATCAGACGCCGGGTAACCCGGCGTCTGATCAGGCTCCAAACTGTTTGCCACCAAGATAAACTTGAATTATCAGAATTGTCCAAAAGTTGTACTTTTCTATGTTTAGTGTTTTGCGTTTGTGTACGTTTGCGTTTAAACGGGAAAGAATAACAGATTCTCCACTGTATGCTATATAAAGCTTGTCCGGAGTTTTCTCGGAAAACTTTTGGAAGGATATTATTGAAACTTCACACATATGTTATATGCATTAAGATTGGAGGCTTAGTGAAATTTGAGGTTCATTTGATTTGTCGTTACAGAGTTATTTGCCCTTGATGTACTCAGACATGCTTTAAAAGGCTTATTCAACGGTGTTTACACACTTAGCAACTACAGTTTTGAAGGGATTTTGATTATATTTGCCCATAGTATAATTATATAAGTATAAGTTCATGAAAGGGTTGGATTATTTTTTAAATCAGATCATTGTGTCAAGAGTTATCTACCCTCTGTTTACTCAGATATGCAAGAAAAGGCTTTATTTCAGTACTGTTTTTGCTCTAGTGTCTACAAATTAGAACAGATTTTGATAAAACTATATATTTCTTTGCAGGTGTGCGTATTATGTACTGTTTGCAGTGCTCTCCTTAAGTGACTGCTGTAGCTGTTTGTATATTTCTGTTTCAGGTGCTAGCCAAGTTTCCAGTAATACAGCACTTCCTTTTTGGCAGCCTCCTGAGTATCAAACCTGCAACCTGACAGTAGAGAGGCCGTGACTGTAGGAACCTAAACTAGACTATAACTAAATGAACAGAGCCTGTGTTAGCATAATATATAAGAGCTTACATAGAACCATTCTGTTTGGATGTGGCGATAATGTTTATGAGCTTACATAGAACCAGTCTGTTTGGATGTGCGATAATGTTTATGAGCTTACATAGAACCAGTCTGTTTGGATGTGTGATAATGTTTATGAGCTTACATAGAACCATTCTGTTTGGATGTGGCGATAATGTTTATGAGCTTACATAGAACCATTCTGTTTGGATGTGGCGATAATGTTTATGAGCTTACATAGAACCATTCTGTTTGGATGTGGCGATAATGTTTAATGAGCTTACATGGACACTATTCTCGAGTGCAATGATAAGGTGATACATGTACAGTAAAACCTCTCTATAAAGACCACTAAAGACAGAGTAATTGACTGTATAACATACAGGTGACAGATTAAAGCAAGGTGACAGTAAAACAGAAAGCTCCTTTTAGGAGCTTTCTGTTTTACTGTCACCTTGCTTTAAGCAGTTACCTGCATTAAACTACTATTATTGTATACCTTACTATAAATAGTAACAGATTTTGCTTCGATGACAATGCAATACGCCCTTGCTGAGCGGGCCAATAACCGGATGCAGTCCAATAACTAATGGCCCGGGGGCAACAGAATTTATGAACCTGAAAACGCTAGCAACGTAACGTTCAAAATGGCCAACGTTCGTTCAAGATGACGTCATTTGATTTCTATAACGGCCGCGCTTATGTAAACATTCAAACAACCTATATATTCGTTGATTTTGAACCAGGTTTACAATAAACAAGTCATTAAACGGCCGAGGGCGGGCCGTCGTTGCTTATTGGCACTCGTTAGCCACATTGGCACTCCGGCCAAGGCCCTCGTGCCATTATGGCTAACTTGTGCCAATAAGCAACGACGGCCCGTCCTCAGCCGTTTAATAACTGTATAATAATTAATATTAATTTAGTGGTCGTAATAGAGAGTTTTTACTGTACCTGTGTTCAGGGCTACAGACAAGAACTAGTAAACTCAACATATCTGACATTTTCTCACTCATTTCAGCACCAAATCCTATGGCATGACTACTCATATGAATCGTCTCACACCATAGGGTTAAATGCAAATATAAAGATTTTAGTTTTTTGAAATACTCCCCTTATCTGGAGCCCTGTTAAAGTATTATAAAGTAAGGCAGAATGCGCCTTAAGGTACATCCTGTCATCTGTCTCAAAAACCATCAATTAATATTCTTTTTAGTTGGTCATAATTGATAGGTTTTACTGTACATGTATTTGGCAAGTTTTATTTTATAAACCTGTCTTTAATTTCACTTGAGTCGAACATATCCACATATCCGTATCAAGCTGGCTTGCAGAAGGTCGATGGTTCTACCAGGTTTGTGCCTGAAACAGTGCATAAAATGTATCTGAACAAATCCAAATCCATATCGAGCATATCCATATTTGAAAGTTAGAACGTGGCTTAGCCATGTTTTAACTTTGAAATACAAATATGTTCAACTTCAACTAGCTCGAGATATGAAAGTTAGACAGTGTATTAACAGGGCTGCCATAAATTGATAAAAAAAATCCTAAGATTTCAAAATGTTCAATTTTTCAAGCGTGATCTTCCGAATTATACCTTTTACCCATAGTCTGTTTTTAGTTTTTTAGACATGTTATGCTTCAAGCAGGTTGAAAGTAAAGCAGAATGCGCCTTAAGGCGCATTCTGCTTTACTTTCAGTCTTCTTTAAGCTACCATGTACTGGGGAAAAATCCGGAGATTTAGGAAAAATCCAGAAAATGGCAGCCCTGTATTAAATGATTGAACAAGGTATAACTGTACCTCTTGTCTTTAGAGAACATGTGATTCTTATTTGATTGAGTTACATTTAATTGGCTGAACTGTACGCTGTAAATGTAAAACCAATTCAATGCTGTTAATAAAATGTTAAGAAGTGTTGAGTTTTGTTATTCCTAAGAATATTTTATATGTATTAATCAAAGTTGCCAACTGCATTTTCAACCAATATAAAAATGAGCTAAATTGATGTCACTCCAGTGTCCACGTTGTTGTCTGAACTCTAACGTTAGCCATTACTTCTTCAAGTCATCATCTACAACCTTCATATTTGGTATGCATGTTCATCTTGATAAGTCCAGCCGGACATCCCAAAACAATATACAAGTGACCTTTTTGACCTAATTTTACTGTATTTTTCACTGATCGTCAAGTTATAGTGGAGAAAACGTTATTCTTTCCAAATTAACACATTTACGCTAAAACTATTATTTCTTTTGCAAATAGTTTGAAGGCAGATCAGACGCCGGGTAACCCGGCGTTTGATCAGGCTCCAAACTGTTTGCCACCGAGATAAAAACGAATTATCAGAATTGTCAAAAAGTTGCACTTTACTACGTTTTAGTGTTTTGCGTTTCGTTTCGTTTAAATGGGAAAGAATAAGGTATTCTCTAATGTAGCCATGACTTCTCAATTACCTTCATATTTGGTGCTTGTTCATCTTGACAAGTGCAATCCAGACATACCACAATATTTTACCAATTGACCTTGACCTTTGATCTAATTTTCTGTATTTTTCACTGACCTTCAAGAACAGACAAGCATTCGCATCGGTATGCGGTGCTCATGTTGTAACCATACCATAGTGCATGAGGCTTTGAACCCATCTCAAATATATTATCTGCGAAAAATATCAAAATTAGTTTTAAAGACTTTTTCAACAGAGGAAAATTTGAAAATGAGAGACAAACACTGTTCAAGAAAATGGGTTTAAGTTTCTTTGAAGAACGGCAAGTCGTTTGAAATTAATTTTTTACGTGTTTCGATTACTGCGTAAGTTCTCCATGGTTAAATGATCTGAGTGAAAAATCTAGCAAGACAACAAACAATACAATATGAACAAAATAATAAAAAAAATAATGTATCACAATAACAGCAGTTACAGTTTATTCTCTATCAGAACTTGGCTGCGATTACGTATCTCTATTAGTATTGTAACGATATCGCAACTAATTAGAACATGGCTTATCATGTTATACAAGATATTAATTAACCATGCATTATACAATATTATTTCCCCCTATATTACGAACTCTTATTTACACACTAAGTCTTTATCAGCGTTTAAAACATACTAGTTTAAATCTTGATGAAAGTGAAGCAGAAAGCTTATTGTATCCAACTGTGTTTATATTAAGACGTTGGGTGGTTAAAACAAGATAGGCCTAAAGGTAAAGCAGAAAGCTTCTGAAGAAACCTTGCGTTATGCCAATAACTGTTGTAAAACCGAATAACATTCTTTTGGGTTGTCAAAATGGCCGAATTTTCTGTAATGGCACATTAGAGATCTATGTGTTTCGCTCATGACGGATTTGAGTTAAAATTGTATTTACCCATTCTGACTACCTTACCCCGAGTGCGCTAATTATTTACAAACGATTTGGATCCTGATCAGACGCCGCGTAACGCGGCGTCTGAACAGGATCCAAACTGTTTAACACTCATTTCAACATTTCTTAAAATGTCTAAAAATTAAACTTAAGAAACAAAAGCAGACGACAATTGTTAAAAAATAGATGACGTCATTGCAGTGAAGGGGTTAACATTTTTTTTTATTGGACATTTAATGACGTCAGTAATTATCAAGTTTGAGAACACGCTGACCGAGCTAGGTGTTATATATTTCTATGGTGAAAATGAAGAGATGGTAAAATGACATTAGAATTTAGCTCTCTCCCTGAATGCGGGATGCCAGTGCTAATTATCTATCTCTATATATTTTGTTTGATTTTAGCTTAATTTATACTGAAGCAAGGAAAAGGGTATACACCAAAAAATGAAAATAAATGTAAATTATTATGAATGAGGACTTTAATAGCAAAACTAGTTTAAACTACCTTTCCAGTTTTTTTCTTCGATATTCAAATTAACCCAACTATTGCATTAACCAGAGTACAATAAATAATTTTCAAACAGTTTGGATCCTGATGAGACGCCGCGTAACGCGGCGTCTGATCAAGATCCAAACTGTTTGACACTCGTTTCAATATTTCTTAAGACAAAATAGCTAAAGATTTGAATTTGATAAATAACGGCAGACGACAATTGTTTAAAATTGATGACGTCATGGCAGTGAATGGGATTCTTTGTTGCTAATCCTCAGTATGGAATCGCCTGAGAAACAGGCATAGTCTAAGTCGTTATTTTCCCGTTTAATCGAAAATCGCAAACGCAATACAATAAGATGGAGAAAATGACGAATTTAATATCCTACCTTCTGGCGATTTAATTTTGTTTGTACATGAGTGACACACAGTTTGAACATGAGTGGCAAACATTTTGGTTACCCGGCGTCTGAGCTGGCTAAAAATTGTAAAGCAATGACATTACATGTACAGTCGAACTTCGATATATCGAACTCGCTTAACTCGAACTATCTGATATGTCGACACATGAACTTCATTATTTCATGCTCGGTTATGTCGAACATACCCGTATTTCAAAGTTAAAACGTGGCTTAAAGTGAGACACCGAGTAACACTCGTCTCGACATTTTTTTTACAATTAATACTGCCCTAAAGCTAGCTTTAAAAAAAATTGCAGACGACACTACCAATGCAGACGATATTTTGACGGAAAGAGGGTTAAAGCAGACGATAAAACTTGGCAGAGAAAGAGTCAATGCATACAACTGTGGTTAGGATGTTTTTACATAATTTACCAGTCACCAATACCACCAGGCTCCATGCTTATAAAGCGTTTGGTTTGAGTCTAAAATCGTTCTCAAGCATTTGATTGGTCAGATTTGAGCCTAGGCTCAAATCTGACCAATCAAATGCTTGATCACGAACTCAGACTCAACTGAAACGCGTTATAAGCATGGAGCCTGGGCAGACCTACGACAGTTCATCTTCGGATTTGTCTTTCAAATTCCAGGCAGAATTACACTATAATCACAATAGTGACACCATGGAGTTGCAAATATACTGACACCTTTTATCTGCAGTCACGAATAGATAAGACCAAAAAATATGTGTTTCCTATTACATGCTGAAATAATATACATTGTGTATAATTATAAGACTGGTGACTGCTTAAGGGTGTATCAAACCCATAAGCGATTTTTTCAAAGTATTAAACTTTTTTTTTCTATCATTGATTATTTTGGAAGAGCTGTTTATGATGAATGAAAAAATGAAAAAAAAATATATGGTGGACTCCTGTTTTTTTGAGCTACAGCGATTTGAGAAAGGTATGTCAAATTTGGATTGTTTTCTTCAAAGTTTACCCATTCAGAGTACAAGCTTCAGTAAAATCTATTTCAAAATAAACAAACATGGTAATTTGGGCTTTCTTTATTTATTTCATGTCTATGGTGGTATTTTCACATATAGAAACCAAATTTAGACAAACATGCACCAGGTTTGAACGATATGGATCCTTGAATATCAAAAATATGCTTTTTATATTGCATGATTTTATCAGATTTTTTATTTTATGAAAAATAGTAAAAAAAGTTTGAAAATGAAATAGTTCTAGTATTAAACTTTTTCTTATATTCTACCAGATGAAAGCCCATGCTAAGGCAGTTCAAAATATGAAAAGAAATTGAAAGGTCAGTGTTCAAAATGTTGAGTTATTAAAGTAAAAAGAGTTATCTCCCTTTACAAAACCATATCGATGATATTTAGAGCTTTATAAATTTCACATTTGGTGCCTGTTTTCTCTTAAATTAGTTTTTGTATGAAGAAATACTACCATAGACAGAAAATGAATAACACAAAACCAAATTATTCTATTTGTTTTCAATTGAAATGGATTTTATTGAAGTGGGCTGTTTGAAAAGGACAAATTAAGAAAGAGTGGGTGGGGTAAATTTTACATGGCCGTAGAGCCAAAAGTTGTTCACCAAAATGTACACTTTTTCTATTTTTTCATTCATCTGAAATAGCTCTTCAATACAAAACCATCATAGAGTGTTTTCATATACTTGGAACATTTCCCAAATTCATGACTTTCATACACCCTTAAATGAAGGTGGTAGTAAAACTGAACGTTCCTTTAGGAGTTTTCTGTATTACTTTCACCTTAGTCACCCTGCTTTCAGCTGTCACGTGTCTTTTATACAATCAATTAGCCTTCGTTGTAGTGACAGTAATAGAGAGATTGGTTATGTCACGTTTTAACTTTGAAATACGGATGTACTCAGCTTAAGCAAGTTTGAGTTATCAAGAATTCTGAAGACATTACGGTATTTGCAATATACAATGCCCCTCCCTACAACATCCCTCCGAACAACAGTTCCCTCCTTACAACAATGCTTGCCGCTGTTCCCCCATTAAGATAATTAGTATAACACTTTCACTGCTGCAGAATCGTCTGCTTAAAACTGTCGTCTGCTGTTGTTTCTCAAAGTTACATATGAGTGGATTTTTTGACAGAATAAATATATTGACGAGTGACAAACATCTTGAATCCAGATGAGACGCCGCGTGACGCGGCGTCTGATCTGGATTCAAGCTGTTTGCAAATATAAGCCAAGTCTTAATCCTCCACCCCTATAACAACTCCCTCCGGAATATTTGTCTTTCATTGGGTATTGTTATAACGAGGGAGCACTGTACACAAGTATGAACTCAGGGCTCCAGATAAGGGGGTATTTTAAAAACTACAACCTTTATTTCTACTTTAAACCCTTTGGTTTCACTACTCATTAGAATCGTCTAAAAGAGACGATTCTAATGAGTAGTGACACCATAGGATTTGGTGCTGAATTGAGTGAGAAAATGCTGGATTTGTTCAGTTTATTCCCTCTTATCTGGAGCCCCGATGTACTGTGTCACACTCCCGTCTTGGGTACGAGTGTAAGAAGCAATAAATTCTCGAGCTACAAATTGGGACTGAAGTAACTGTGACAACTTGACTAGTTTTCCAAGGAAAAGCTCGTGCCGGGGACCAGTTTTTCTGCCTTTTTCTGCTATGTTTACAAGATATTTGGAAATTTATTCGACCTGGAGTAGACAACGTAGAATAATTTAGAGCAAAGTCGTTTTCTTTCAAACGTTTCTAACTAGCAGCTGCATGTAAAGTATTACAATTACTCGGCGTCTCATAACTTTGTCCATATCGTATTTAAATTAAGTCCTTTCGACGAGTATAATAGTGTACCGCGTCCTAAACAAACAATGCACATCCAGATCAAAGGTCTCCCGTGATCGGGGTCTACACTGTTTGTCAATTTGCAATATACATGTATTGCAGAAACAACTCTGAATTGGTATATTAAGTGGATTAGATTTAATTTAAAACTGGAATTGTCCATTAAAATGTTGAGAGGCTAATGAGTTAAAGTTTATGATCATTATTATTATTATCATTATTATTATTACTTCGTGTATGAGACACAACGTTACTTGCTTGTGGCGATCATGATCAAACACTTTTAAATCTCTTTTAGAACAATATTTGGTATAAATTGTATATGATAAATTCTCAGTACATACCCTGAATAGAAGGTGCCTACAGGAGTCACTGTTTGAAAAGGGTGCGTGTATGTTACAACCAGTCTGTGTAATCAGTCATTTCACAAAATGACTAGTCAATCTATGGAATGAATCTTTCACATAGCCCTTAATGATACAAGTTATGATGATATACAATGGTAATTTTTAAAAGGTCAAAAGGTTCATGCACAAAACATAATAGACTCAATATCACTCAATTTGACAATTTATTTTCAAACATAACAAAAATACAAATAAAGCACCTGACATTACATCACATTATTGCAGCGGCCATGGTCTAATTAAACTATTGTTTCACAAACTGATTTAAATAAGACGTTAATAAAAAATTAATGACAAGTCTTTGAACTTTTAAAAAATGTTCTAGATACCGTATGGTATCATTATAAAATATATCATTATAGAACTGCGTCATTTCATAGATTGACTAGTCATTACGTGAAATGACTGAATAAATAGACTGTTTGTAACATACACGAGTCACTCGAGTTCAAGTGATTAATCCCTTCACTTTTATTGACGCCAAAAGGCGTGATTTGCAAACAGTTTGGATCCTGATCAGACGCCGCGTAACGCGGCGTCTGATCAGGATCCAAACTGTTTGACACTCGTTTCGAAATTTCGCCAGTTATACTGTCTTATATCTAACTTTGAAACTATATTGTAGCAGACGACAATATGGCGGTGTAGAGGTAAAAACCTCACGACAATATTGACAATGAAAGAGTTAACTAACAGCGACAAACAGAAACCATACTTTAAGGTCTCCCACTACAATGTTGTAATATCGCATGTTGCTCAAATCGTCGTTTGCGAAATTAATAAAAACAGTCAAATATCGATATCTCGATCCCATCCACATCGAGCTTATCTATACTCGTACATTTAAACTTTATTATTTCGACAACGCATGCATGTATTACAAAATCAAAACGTGACTATACGCATTGTTTCAATGTTATATGCGCGACCAAGCGACACATGTAAATGTACTTTTATTTGATAGATTTATTGCTTTTTTTTTCTCGAAAAACACCATGATATGATTTTCAGGGTTTTTTATAAAAAATACCTAAAATTGAAATTGAGAAATAAAAGCACACGACAGTTCTTTACAGCAGATGACATCACGATATGTGTTTAAATTATACAACCCGCCCCCATTGTTTTTATGCTGACAATGTTTATGTTTATTAATAATCCTATTTTGCAGGTCTACGTCGTACATAGTACATACACCTCTGACATGTAGTGCTGAATATAGACGACTTAGGTAATGAAATTATAGTACATCTAATATCCCAATACAACCGAACCTCGATACCCCGAACTGGCTTAAGTCCGCGAATAACCCGTATTTAATTATTGAATTAATTTTATTACATGTACATGTATTTCAAAATTGCTAAAGTCGAACATATCCATATTTCAAAGTTCAAACGTGGCTATGCCACGTTTGAACTTTGAAATATGGATATATTCGACTTAAGCGAGTTTGAGATATCGAAAGTTGACAGTACGTATTAAAATTATGTTTACACCACACGTGGTTTTTATGCAACCATCTCATTGTTTCATCATGTTTATTTCTATACAGTCGAACTTCCATACCTCGAACTTGCCTGACTAACTTGAAATTCCCCGTATTTTGCAGTTTAATTTAATTGTTTCTACCTCGCGTAAGTCGACAATATCATTATTTCAAAAGTTAAACATGGCCCAGCCACGTTTTAACATTGAAATACGGATATGTTCGATTTAAATGAGTTCGAGATATTAAAGATGGACTGTATTGTAATCATGATCTGTATAATTACAAACAACTCTGACGTAGGAATTAATATAGACGACTTATATAATGAAATAGGAGTGGAATGAACACCCAAAACGTTAAGTCCGTTATTGTTACTATATTGTAATATAAACATGACATACAATCGCACATCGATAACTCTAAGGCCGAGCCACGTTTTCACTTTGAAATACGGATATGTTCGACTTAAGAGAATTCGAGTTATTGAAATTTCAACTGTTGAAATCCGGACCCGTAAGTTTTGAATAAAGGTTGATTCTTTGAAAGCATCGAAAACAATACAAAGCAAATATGGAATATTGCAGACTCGGTTTAATCGAGTCTTCTGAAAAGTGCAACGTTATTCACGCCCACTAATACCTGATTAGGGGATTTTTTTTATTTTTTGAATCATTATGACAATGGAATATATCAAATTAAAACTGTGAATCTGAGGCAGCATGGACCATGATCAGGTGCCGAGTCTTGGTGTTGGTGCCGAGAGTGGGGGGCCTCCGTGGCCTAGTGGTATAGTCACTGTGACTTACATCACTAAGCTCCTCACCGCTGTGAGTTCGAATCCCAGTAGGGTCGTTCGGATTTTTTATGTGGGGAAGCCTTCTAGCTGGCTTGCGGAAGGTCGGTGGTTCTACCCAGTTGCCGATTTGTGCCTGAAACAGTGCATAAATGACTTCTGGGGTCTTCCTCCACCTGTAATTAGCTGGACGTCGCGATATGACTGAAATACTGTTGAAAGCGACGTAAAATCAAAAACAAATAAAAAAAATCAGGTGCCGAGTCATCTGGGGCCCGTCTTACGAAACGTCGTACGACAAGAA
This sequence comes from Gari tellinella, assembly GCA_922989275.2. NCBI lineage: Eukaryota > Metazoa > Mollusca > Bivalvia > Cardiida > Psammobiidae > Gari > Gari tellinella. Next base: position 75,785,742 of record OV277865.1, on the reverse strand, counting down.
CGGTCGTTAGTCAAAACTTTAAAATACACAATATTTTTTTCAATATTCTAGATAGGGAATTAAATTAAAAATTATATATAAACTGCTCTTTTCTAATATTTCGACCTCTAAGGGCCTTTTTCAAAGAAAATCACTTAGAGGTCGAAATATTAGAAAAGAGTTATTTAAAATACATTTAATTTATTATTTCTCCATCTAAACCTGTCTTGTGACATCTCTTTTCAAGACGATTCCAAAGAGATATCACAAGACAGGATTAGATGGAGAAATAAATGGTAATTGCGAAGTTTAGAATCGTACGACGTTTAGTAAGACAGACCCGGGGGGGATGGGGGGGGGGTATTCAAAACCTTTTTATTAGACAAATTATGAAAATTTGAAATAGCATGTATGTTCTCAACTATGGTGACCTCCCTACTTGTATGTATTCTGGTGTTTAATGCAGATGTCTGGGTTACAGTGGAGAATATGTTATTCTTTCCCGTTTAAACGAATCGAAACACAAACGCATAACACTAAAACGTAGAAAAGTGCAACTTTTGGACAATCCTGATAATTCATGTTTATCTTGGTGGTAATCAGTTTGGAGCCTGATCAGACGCCGGATTACCCGGCGTCTGATCTGGCTCCAGACTGTTTGCAATAGAAATAATAGTTTTAACGTAAACGCGTTTATTGGGAAAGAATAACGTTTTCTCCACTGTAAGTAGGATACATGAATTGAACGTAAAGCAAACGCGCCCAGTAGTTTCCAATAAAGTCTTATAGTGTTAACTATTAAGGATTGGTTTTGAAATTTATTGTAAAATGCCAAACAGTGCAGACCCTGATCAGATGGCTCCTTTAGGAGCCCTCTGATCTGGGTTATGCACTGTTTGCAAAGGACAAATGTACTCTTAACAGATACATTATTTGTAAATGGCGAGAATACTCGTCGCAGGGGCCCAATGGGTTAAGGGACCTCTAATTGAAGGAATATGAAGATCGATCGAGACGGGAGATTGTTTACTGGAGATGAAACAATAGTGTAGAAAGTTCCTATAGGAGTTGTCTTCATTATTTTAACTTGCAGTAAGCATCCACCTGTATTCAGGTAACCCTCTTGACTTTTAAGTTGTCGCTTTATATGAACTTGACTGTGCGCTCTTTTAACCTTTTGGCCACTAAATTTAGCGTGAGATTTTAACCCCTTCGCCACCATATTGTCGTCTGCTTCAATATTGTTGTCTGCAATATCGTTCCATAGTTTAGCTTAAAAGCAGTTTGGTTTAAAAAATCGACACGAGCGTCTAACAGTTTCGATCCTGATCAGACGCCGCGTTGCGCGGCGTCTGATCAGGATCGAAACTGTTTGCAACGGCGCGTTAAGGCGTCAGTTAAAACCGAATTAACTGTGTGCTGTTTTAAAGCGATACATTATGGGGAAGTTAGTCATAACTGGGCTTTACTAAGCAATATCGAAATCGTTTGTTCTGTATTTGGCAAATAAGACAGACAGGCCCCGTGTTTTAGACCGTGCCGCCATAACAAAATCTATTTCCCATTAAAAACATTAATTTCTAATTTCCCAAGAGTTAGCCATGTTACGCTAAAAGCCATTTTTGATTCCACGTTTTATGACAAGTTGATATCCCTGCAAATGCGTTTCCATTGCTATCTTCAATATCATCAATAACCAGAATTCAACCCTTTGGCAACGCCGAATGTCGTCTGCAAACAAACAACATCGTCTGCTAATTTCTAAAATGGCCGCCATTACCCCGTTTTCAATTACTGTGTCACCTACTCGCCTTAAACGTCAGATTTAAGTCAACTGACGCCTAACTTGCAACTATATTTGGATCAAAACTGTTTGTAATAACGGTTACCATGGTGACGACGGCGGTAAGAGGGACAAACGTAAAAGTCCAATTAGCAATATGCGGTAATTGAGCCTCTAAGAAGGAGGGCGCTGTCAAAAGAATTCATGGTGTATCAGTCAAATAGAAAGATAAATAGCTTCCTGTTAGAGACACAAGCTCCTAATCCAATAAATAGTTCTTTATAGCGGAATTAGCAGAAGGACAGTATACATAGCCTCGTTTTATCTGTAAGAGCAGCCAGGTCGGGACAGAAACAAAAAATGGGGAAAACTGGAACATTTTAACAATTTCCCCTATAAAACTGGCTATTAATCGCGTATTCAGTTTATTCCTCCACTGAAGAAAATAGTTCCAATTTATGGAGTCGTGAATTTGTATCATAAGAAATGTTTTCTATATCCTATCAAACGGGAGCTTAAAGCAGGCTGAAAGTAAAGCAGAATGCGACTTAAGGCGCATTCTGCCTTACTTTCAACCTGCTTTAAGTGGTCACCTATCTTCAAAACTATAGAAACAGATTATAAGGTCAAGGGTTAATCCTTATCCTGTCGTAATATCGTCTGCTTTGAAATTGTCGTCTGCAAAAATATTTAAATAATATTAGAACAGTTTTTTCATTGAAGAAATTTAAAGACGAGGGTCAAACAGTTTGGATCAAGATCAGACGCCGCGTATTTACCCCTTCATCGCCAAAATTAACCAACCATCTGTTAGAAAATATGTCTTATGGTGAACATTTATTTCTGTAGAAAACGACACTTTCTTCTTTATTTCTAAAATTATTTCTAATTTATTTTCTAAATTAAAAGTATGAAAAACGTATCTATTGGGTAATGTGTTAAAGAAATGAGATATTAATCTACTGAACAAAAAACCGGTTAGAAGCCATTTCTTGCAGACTAAAACTGCTTAGGCTTGCAAAACGTAACATTAACCCGTTCACTACCATGACGTCATCACTTTAAATTGATTTTTATGTATTTTGACCTAAGTAAAACTGTCACCTTGCTTTAAGCTGCCACATGCCTTCTTTACAAATAATTAGTATTCGCTTTATAGAGGTCGTTATAGAGAGGTCTTGTAAAGTTATTCGAGTGCACGTTTACTGGCTTTTCTAACAGTTTTTGTACAATTACCTTGGAGAATACGCTATTTTTTCCCTTTAAAACGCGTTAAGCTGGAACAATTATTATTTCCATTCGCAAACAGTTTGGAGAAGCTCCCTTTCGTGCTCATTACTTATCATTTTTAAAGATCAGTCGCTGACTAATAAAAGAGTTTACTAAAGTAATATGACACGAGCCTTGGCCAAGGCTCGTCATATTATTTTAGTAAACTCGTTTATTAAAATGATAAGTAAGGAGCACTCATGTAAGATTTTCAATCCGACTGTATGGGGTGGTACTAGTGAATCATTTACCATGCATGCTAGCTTAGCTCGGCTGTGAAAAGACATTTAAATTTCGAAATGACGGAGCTAATGTTGAACAATTATGTCCATTGCAAATAGTATGAGCCATATCAGACGCCGAGCAGCCCGGAATCTGGTTAGGCTCAGTATTGTTTGCCATCCAGTTTTAGAATAGTCACCATTTAAAAAAAGGTTATTTCCTACATTTTATTGAGATGCGTTTGCGTTTTGATTATTTCACAGTGTATAGAGTATGCCAACGTGAAGATGGCGTTTTTCTTATCCGTTTAAACAAAATTAAACGCAAACGCACTTCAGTAAAATGAAGAAAATAAGTTGAAGTTTCATGTCTTATTTGTATCTGAGTGGCAAGCAGTTTGGAACCTGACCAGACACGGTGTAAGATCTGGTTGCAAAATGTTTTCAGTGGATAAACATGTGCTCCATAACCTGGCTTATCCGACACATGGTTAAGCCAGAAACCTGCTTTATCTGACAATAATTTCCGAAATGTCGAAATGCATATGTACAGTCGAACTTCGCTATCTACAATACGTTTAAGTCGAGTTGGCCCGTCTTTCTTTTGATAAATGTCTATATCTCGAGCTCGCTTAAGCGGAACATACCTGTATTTCAAAGTTATGTGCAGCGCAATCTCAGTTTACCTGGTGAGGTCAAGTTAATACTCATACTCTAGTGATTTTCAATGGTTATTTTTAACCAAACTATCAAATATAAAGGTAGAGTCTCACACCAGAAGCTTCAATGGTTCTTTGCTAGCGACATACCCATAAGATCCATGGTAATTGCAAGGAAATTGTCTAGCAAGGCGTTATGATCGAAAGGTCATCTAAGGATGTCTTTAACCGGCGCACTGCGTTATCCGACATCATCAGTCGGTACCAAAGGATGTCGGATAAGCCTGGTAATACTGTAATTGTTAAGCCCATTTATGCCCACGATTCCATATATGGGACAGGCAAACAGTGTAGACTCTGATCAGACGCCGCATTATGCGGCGTCTGATTAGAGTCTACACTGTTTGCTGATAGTATTTTCAATATAAAACAAAATGAAAATATTTACCAGGCACCCCATTGATAAAATTGGACTAATCAAATAAATAAACATGGAAGAATCCACTGGGCTCAAATGGGTTAAGGACAAACACGTTTACTCGGAAAGACTAACGTCTTCATCGCTGTAGTTCTATGGAATGGGATAATAATAATAATAATAATAATAATAATAATAATAAAGACTTTATTTAACGAGAGAGCTCATTTGGTAAATACCAATCTTCCATGAGGCCCGCCACATATATACAAGCACACACGGATAATGACGCTCTTTGAATAGTGTAAGTCTTAGAGCTTGCAACAGAAGACATTCTTGAAGCAGACGACAGTTGGCGACAGCAAGGATGAATATCTAAAATAAACTTCCAAGCCATTAAATCATGTTTCATATTTTAATCTCCTGATAAGCTCATATTATCCGGCCGCTTCTTACGCCAACGTTCCCGGGCAAATCCCGCGTTTTTTACCCTCCCGGATATCACAAAGTCATGAATATTATTGCAATGTGATTGACAGGTACTGATAAATTGCCAAAACGCATCAAATAAATGACAACTCAAGCGGCAGGCCGCACGATATGATGGATTTACCAGGGTAATTAAAACAAAAATACAGAAAAAAAATACCAACTGCAAACTAGCAAAATGGGAATATATCTTCACAAATGAGAAAAAAAACATACAGTGGAGAAGACGTCGTTCTTTTCCGTTTAAACGCAAACGAAATACATGTACAAACACAATTCAATAAAATTGGGAAAATGACATATTTACTACTTTTTGACTAGATCTACTCATTTTGTTCTGAGTGGCAAACTTTTCGAAACCCGGTTATTAGCCGATTTACTAAACGCTTTGCAATAAAAATGATAGTTTTAGCGACATAAACGTGTTTATTTGGGAAAATAACGTTTTCTCCACTGTATTATATACTGGGTCCATGCTTATAAAGCGTTTAAGTTGAGTCTGAAATCGTTTTCAAGCATTTGATTGGTCAGCTTTGAGCCTAGGTCAGACTCTACTCAAACTCCTTATAAGCGCTTGGCCAGGTTCCCTCTTACTAAACGGTAAAGAATTTTGTTTTTTATTCCTGAACATTTTATGAACATTTATAGCGTTGTATTTACGTTCAGTTTCCTTTAAACGTTAAAGTCGTAAAGAATAACGTATTTTTTTAAGTTAATGAACATTTCAAGAACATTTATAGCATCGCATTTGCGTTAAAGCTCTAAAGAATATTTAGGTTTTATTTTTAAAGAACATTTTTATTAAAAAATTTTTTTTATTGCGCTGTATTTGCGTTTAGTTTTCGTTTAAACGACAGAAAAGAACAACATCTTCACTTCTCCAACAGTAAACTGTTATTTAGGATAGTTTTAATCCTGGGATAATAGCTGAATTTTATAGCCCCACGGGTGGTTTATAGAAACGCGAATCATGCAAATAAAGACAATTACAAAAACTGAATTTCGGTAAAGCTGTTTATAACGAACTATCTTAGAATTTTGAGTGTTAACAGCGCTGTAAATCGCCCCCAATGTTACACGAGAGTATTGTCGACCCCAATAATCGCGTCCTAGGAGTCGACTTCAGTTTGATAGTAATATTATTTGTTTTATTTACAGTGGAGACGGCGTTTTTCTTTCCCGTTTAACTCTTTCACTGCCATTGGCGCCAAAAGGCGACTTTGCAAACAGTTTGGATCCTGATCAGACGCCGCGTAACGCGGCGTCTGATCGGGATCCAAACTGTTTGATACTCGTATCGATATGTTTTAATTCATAGTACATTGTATCTTATTTTGAAACGATCTTGCAAACAACAAAATTTGAACAGACGACAATAAAGCGGTGTAGTTGTAAAATACTCAGGATTAAATTGGAAGCGAAAGAGTTGAAGTCGAACCTTCGAAAATCCCGGTTTAGACAGGTTTTGTGTCCATTTGAATTAATTTCAAAGGTCAGTCGTTTAAAACAATTGATTGCTTAAAATGAAATATAAAAGTAATACAGAAAATGAAGAATATATGTTTGGACCGAGACAATCATCCGTTCTGAAAGTTTCAGAGAATTCAAGTTACCGGTTGTACGGTTTTTATGGAATTCTGGTTTTTGGGAGTCCGGTGTCAATATATATTCGGTTTACGGGGAGTCCGGTTTCAAAGAATTCCAGTTTAATGGGAGTCCGGTTATCAAAGAATTCCGATTTAAGGGGAATCCGGTTTTCAAAAATTTCGGTTTAAGAGGGGTCCGGTTTTCAAAAGAATTCCGGTTTAAGGGGAGTTCGGTTATGATATAATTCCTGTTTAAGGGGGGTGGGGGTTCGGGTTTTCAAAAAAAAAATCCGGTTTTTAGGGGATTCCGGTTTTTAAAGAATTCCGGTTTGAGAGGAGTCCGGTTATCATAGAATTCCAGTTTTAGCGGAGTCCGGTTATCGTAGAATTCCGGTTTAGGGAGTCTGATTTCCTTAGAATTCCGGTTCGCAGTGAGTCTGCTTTACAAACGATTCGGTGTTAGGGGAGTCTGGCTATCAGAGAATTCCGGTTGACGGTGAGTCCGGTTATCATTGTATTCCTATTAAAGCAGACTGATTTCCATAGATTTCCGTTCCATGGGAAGTCTGGTTGTCAGATTAATCCAGACTAGGGTCTATACTGTTTACATAGGACAATCGTACACTTTACATGTACAAATGTACCGTGAAACCCCTCTAAACCGTACATGTGTGGGGACAACATACATTTCCGGTTTAGAGGGGTTTCCAGTTCATAGGGGTTTTAACCCATTAGCCAATAGTATGTTTCTAGTATGGAAAATAGCTAACCACTTTAAAAAGGTTGAAAGTAAAGCAGAATGCGCCTTAAGGCGCACTCTGCTTTACTTTCAACCTGCTTTAAGCTATCATCTGCTACAGTGTATAAAGTGGGATTATTTTTCTTCATGTTAGCAATAAACCAAAGACGTAGAAAGGCTTATTTATGGTGTAATGGGTTAAAATAAAGCAGGATTGGAAACGGTGCCAACATTTTTGTCCGGTTTAGAGATAATTCCGGTATTTAGAGGTTCCGGTTTGGAGAGGTTCCACTGTATACTGTTTGGTTATGACAAGAGTTCTCGTCGCTGTGGTAGAATGTGTTAAACTTATAAGTTTGGCATATAAAATGGTTGACTGAAGAATTATCAATATGAGTATCAAACAGTTTAGATCATGTCCAGACGCCCAGCCACCCGGCCTCTGATCTCGAGATCCAAATTGATATAATCACGCGTGTGAAATAGTTTTGAAGTCGGGGATTTCATATGCAGGGCTGCCATAAGTTGACATGAACAATCCTAAGATTTCCAAATTTGCTTTTTTCAAGTTCGATTTTTGGAATCGTACCTTTATCCCGTAGCCTTTTTCTTGTTTTGTTGACATGCGACTACGTAAAGCAGGCTGTAAGAAAAGCAGAATGCGCCTTAGGGCGCATTCTGCTTTACTTTCAGTCTGCTTTAAGCTACCATGTACTGGGGGAAAAATCCGGAGATTTAGGAAAAATCCAGAGAAATGGCAGCCCTGCATATGCACGTGTCCCCCTGCTTTCTAATATTCTACAGCGAACCTTATTTATGAAGCATTCAGTTGAAAAGAACATTCACAAGTCTATACTAATTTGAAATCTAATTTAAATCAGTATATGCTGGTTAATGAAAATCTTCACCAAAAGTATCAGTATCCTTATAATTTCAACAAAACGCTTTCCCCTAATACACCGTCCCTGTGTCTGCTTTTCGGTGTCATCTGCTGCACATTTTTGCGTCTGCTGCTTTTTAAAATATTTTAAAAAGTAAAGAAACTAGACAAAAAATTCAACACCCGAGTCAAATGAATTGATTTCTGAAGATCAGTGGAATTACTCAATATCTGATCTGGATCAAAACGGTGTTTGGATAAAGCGTCTGCAAATACTGATCTGATCAAGCGTCAACATTCAATCGACGACTGCGCTAAGTTTTAATTTGAACCATTTAACTTTTACACTGCTAAACGTGACTTAAGTTATATTTACAAACCGTTTAGATCCGGATCAGACGCCGAGGAACTCGGCGTCTGATCCGGATCCAAACTGTTTGTCACGTGCATTAATGTTTACGTTTCAGTCAAAACCGCGTGGAAGCTAAATTCGTACCTGTTGCAGACGAGAATTTTTTAAGCAGACGACATTGATGCACGTGGAGCGTACAGGGCGCTGGGTCCCAGGGAGCTTGCATTATTCAGTTAGATTGGATTATTTCCACTCAATTGCACCTTATCTATTAAACTCACATGAAATTATACCGGGCCGGGCACGGAAATTACGCATTGATCGAGTAATTGCCACAATCGCTGCAATTTTCTTTTCTTGTTTTTGTCTTAACAATTGCAAATAGAAAATGGATTTGAAGTTCGATTTTAATTTCCGAGAGCCATACCGTCAGACCTGAGTGAAAATACCAATTAACAAATTCAAGCCTAGCGACGAGTATACTCGTCATTTATAAGCAGTGTACATGTAAAAAGTACACTTGTCCTGTGTAAACAGTGCATACACTGGTCCGTGGGAGGAACTCTCTGATCAGGATCTGCACTGTTTGTCATTTTATAATTATATGTATAAATATTGCAGAAAACGACCCGAACTACTAATTAATGGACTAGACTTAATTGGAAACTTGAATTGTCCATTAAATGGTTCAGAAGGTGGTTGGTAGGGTGTTGAGTTAAAAGATAGTACATTGATTAGCTAAAAAACATGTGTCAGCCCAATGCAGGACGGAATTCAAGAAAGTGTCTAAGGGAGACTTTGTGCATATCTAATGCTCTGCATTTAACATTTACATGTCTCTATATGAGCATGGTTTTCGTGTCCAGCAGTTTTTGGTTACATCATAATTTGCTTAGTGTCCAAAATGTATGGATTTTTAGTTGGTATCTTAACTAAAAACTCCTTGATATTTGGAGGGAAAAAATTCAGATATTTTGAAATTACACTTTAATTGCATTTTAGTCAGATGTAACCGAAAACAGCTGGAAACGAAAACCATGCTCATACAGTGGAGAATCTGTTATTCTTTCCCGTTTAAACGCAAACGTACGCAAACGCAAAGCACTAAAACGTAGAAAAGAACAACTTTTGGACAATTCTGATATTTCATGTTTATCTTGGTGGCAAACAGTTTGGAGCCTGATCAGACGCCGGGTTATCCGGCGTCTGATCTGGCTCCAAACTGTTTGCACTGCAAATAATAGTTTTAGCGTAAACGCGTTTATTGGGAAAGAATAACAGATTCTCCACTGTATATATACAGTGGATAAGATGTTATTCTTTCCTAATAAACGCGTTTACGCTAAAAAAATTTTTTATTTCCATTGCAAACCGATTGGAGCCAGGTCAGACCCGGCGTCTGATCTGGCTTCAATCGTTTTGTCACTCAGAATAAAATTAATAGCAAGAAATTTCTAAGAAATATATTTCGTATGTAATTTACTGCATTGTGTTTGCGTTTCGTTTGAGTTTAGATGGGAAAGAAAATGTCAGTTTTATTAATAACTACATCACCCGCAAGGTCTATAGCCCATTTTTGACTATTTAGAACTTGTTTGTAACTTTAAAATGACAAATAGTGCATCCGCTAAACAAGGGGGTCCAGGCTAAAGAAGTTATCTGATATGAGTCTACACTGTTTGCATATGACAAGTGTACAGTATTTGTGAAGGACGCGTAAACTCGTCACTAGGATCCAATGTGATAAAATAGAAACATATTGCAATGATCTATCCCTATGCGCTTACTGAATGATTTATTATATTGATACACAGTGAAACCCCTCTAAACCGGACATGTGTGGGGACAAAATAAATGTCTGGTTTAGAGGGGTTTCCGGTTTAAAAGGGTTTTCACCCATATCTTGTTTCTAGTATGGAAGATAGCTGATCACTTAAAGCCGGTTGAAAGTAAAGCAGAATGCGCCTCAATGCGCATTCTGCTTTACTTTCAACCTGCTTTCAGCTATCATCTGCTAGAATATAGAACATTTTCTGATGATACATATTCATTAATATATTTTCTTCAGTGTATGAATAAATCAAAGGTGTAAAACGGCATATTTATGGTGTAATGAGTTAAAATAAAGAAGGGTTGGACACGGGTCTAAAGGTTTTGTCCGGGTTAGAGAGAATACCGATATTTATAGGTTCCGGATTAGAGGGGTTTCACTGTATAATGGTGATCTAAGGACACTGCTATGTTTTTTCATACAGCAGAACATTTAGTATGCAATATAAAACAGTGCAGACCCGGATGAGATGCCGCGTTACGCGGCGTCTCATCAAGGTCTACACAGTTTGCCAATGTCCCATTTAATAGACACTATGCTGAAATGGGTAAACATCAAAACCTAATTCTTCTTCGATTTGTCGATATACCAAAATACGTTAGCATGATTTGCCCTAAGCACTATTCTAACTTGTTACTTCTAAAATCCAAAACAAAATTAGTCACGAAATTTGTGTCGTTATCTGCTTAATGTAAGACTGAAAAAACCCCGGCCTAATGCCAGCTAAATGCTTATCTATAGCTGTTTTAGACATAACCCTATCGTGTTTTAGCGTCTCACAGGATGTATGTATACAAGGGAAAATAGATTTCTGTATGTAATTACGGTTTTTTCTTAAACCCTGATCAACGTTATTCAATTGCGTAAATTGGAAAAGTCACTCTTGTATCATTTAGTTTTATCGTGCTTTAATACCGTCTGCTAGAGAAATGTCGTCGGCCATATTGTTTAGTTTCGAATTTATCTTTTATCGCTTTTTTATAACAGAAGACAAAGTTCAAATGAGTGTCAAACAGATTGGATCCTGATCAGACGCCGCGTAAAGCGGCGTCTGATCAGAATTCAAACTGTTTGCAGACGACAGTGACGTCAGCGTAGCAGGGTTAGGGCTAAAACTTATACCAAAAAACAGAGTATATGTCTGATGGGAAGAGCAGATAACCGACCTATTCTGTACTGTTGGGAATATTTATTTTTGTGAAAACAATTACAGAGGAAATAATTATTAACACGCGTATGTTTTTCGTGGATAATTGGGCTCGCGGAAATCAATTAACATTGAACATGCTGCACGCGGACATTTCTGTCCTCATTGCATGTTATTGATACAGATCTTACATACACCGTTTAGTTAGGGTCAGATCTGGATGAAAACTTTACTTGAAGCCTGAGTAGGGTTCTTCGCATAATATGCGGTACTAAATATCTGTATATAAAACTTTGGCAGACGACAATATAGATAGTAACATAGACTTTACAGATAAACCGGCATTGTGTGACCTTTTACTATCAGAGGGATAGAAGATTTTAAACAGTTTAATGCAGGAAAAAGTAATGCAGAAAGCTCCTTTAGGAGCTTTCTGCATTACCTTTGTTCTGCATTTAACGACCACCTGCATTTAACGACCACCTGCTTTTTATGAAATGGTCGCTAAGCTCGGGTTTTATACCGAACCGAAGTCGGCAGTCCTGTAGCTTCTGCCTGACAAAAACCTATAACAGATCAGTAATAAGGCCAGAGTTCTTCAAGAAATACCGCCAACTACCAGGGGACCGAACACTGGATTGGATAAAATGATATAAAAATGAAAAACTGTTTTTCTGCTTTAATTTGTACCTAGCCTATAGATTCTCGGTTTTATCAATCTTCTGTAGATGCCGGGCGAAACTGTAGCTTGCTTCAATAGATAGGTTGTCGAAGGAATATTTGTTCTCTACCTATTGAACCCTATTGACCCTTGTACCCCTTTTTTATAAACAGTGCCCCTTTTACGAGTACACCTTTTTATGCAAAATAAATCTCTGCGGGCTCGCACATGCTGGTTATAGGAGCCCTCTGGCCAGGTTGCTATTTCTGCATACTGGTACTAATATTAGTATTTCTACTACTACTACGTCTACTACTACTACTACTACTACTACTACTTCAACTACTACTGTTATTACTACTTCTACTACTACAACTACTTTTACTACTACTACTATAACTAGTGTAGCTGCTACTACTACTACTACTACTTCTACTACTACTACTACTACTACTACTAGTGCTGCTGCTGCTACTACTACTACTACCAGTGCTGCTGCTGCTACTACTACTACTACTACTGCTACTACTACTACTACTACTTATTTTACAACTACTTATACTACAATTGCTGTTTATACTACTTATTCTACTAGTGCTGACACTATAGTCCTACTACTACTACTGATTCTACTGCTACCACTACTATTTATACTACTACTACTACTACTACTACTACAGCGACTACATGTATTGCTTTTACTAATTCTACTTCATATGTATTTCTTACTACTGCTAGGATATTGAAAATATTTCTCATGGTACATATTCATAACTGTATAAAGTGGAACTATTTTCTTAAGTGGAGGAATAAATTAACTGCACTAAAAGCGTATTTATGGGGCAATGGCCTAAGCCTTTCTGTAAGACTGTAGAACTTCTTTTGATTGGCGTCTTACACAAGTTTTGCACTGTTATTTGCTTTATGTGTTTGTATTTAAAATAAAACAACAGGCTCGCAGACGATCGCTCACTTCCGTTCATAATTGCCCGGATGCACGTGTGACGGACAGTGTCACATGCGGCACCTCTCGGTGCGGTAGCGACGCTTTATCCTGATAAAGCATGATAGCTCCACAGCGGTATGGGACACCATTATTACAAAAACACAGCACGCCCTGGTAATTTTACTCTCAAAAATCAATAAAATTTTAATATATTTTATTTCCCGCGCGCACACTGTCACAAAATTAATGCCAGCAGAATTTCGCACTTATTTGTACACCGCTGCAGATAAACCTCTTACAGAATTTATCAGAAATGTTTGTTTTTTATTTCAATCAGGAAAATTCGACAATGAATAATCTGAACTTCAAACAGTTTGGATCCTGACCAGACGCCGAGTTACTCGGCGTCTGGTCAGGATCCAATCTGTTTGCAAATGGTATGTTAATAACCCTGCAAGTTGTAAGGACCATGTTATTAAACACAAACTAAAACCTAATTTACAAGCCCGCTATTCATAGTAATATTGTTATCAATATGTCACTAAATATCCTCTAAACCACATGAGCGCATATTCGAATATTAATTTTAACCTTTATCTTGTCACCTTATCGTCTGCCTTAACCATTATCATGCTGAATTGTCGTCTGCTTAAAATATACCGTCTGCGATAAAATGAAAATTAAATTTTGATATTTTTAAACTTAAAGAATATATAAATATGAGCGGCAAACAACTTGGATCCAGATCAGACGCCGCGTTACGCGGCGTCTGATCTTGATCCAAGCTGTTTGCGAATATTAGCCAAACAAGGACTCACACGATAAGGGTTAAGCTTTTCGCTTGAAACAAATATCATATTTAGGTTTATAATTTATGTTTTTAATTTTATGAAAATCTCAAAACGAATTTCAAACGGTTTCGATCTTGATATTTCATCGAATTTATCAGCGTCTGATTTGGATCCTACCCGTGTTTGAAAATACAGGAAATTTCACAAACCACAAGAAAAGGGTTAAAAGGGGCCATGAAGCTAGTTACACGTTAACTTGAAGCCCCTTTTTGTCGACGGTATTAAATTTCTAATTTACGTTGCAAAAGAGGTGAAATTAGGTTTTGAACGAGTTTTCTCCTAAGCGTCAAACGTATGGGCAGATGCAAACAGTGTAGACCCACCCAGACATCGAGCAACCGGATATTTTATCTGGATGTAATATTTTAACACTCGTAGAAAGGTATCTTCAAGTAAAATAGAAGCAAACAAACAAGACAAAAGAACTCAATGACAAAGTTTTGCAGAACAGGATATTAAAAATATGATGATAATTAAATTCTGATATAGATCTACAGTGTTTCTTCCCTACAACGACCCTCCCAACAACTACTCATTCCTTACAACGACCCTTGTCGCTGTTCCCCAAACAAAACATTTATGTCCATCCTTTTCATGGCTGCAATACCGTATGCTTAAATTTGTCGTCTGCAAGTTTTCTCAAAGCTACATTTATAAGTGGACATTTTGATAGAATACATATAATGACGAGTGACAAACAGCGGCGTCTGGTCTGGATTCAAGCTGTTTTCAAATGTAAGCCAAGTCTTAATTGTCCCTCCCTATAACGACTCCCTTCGAAAAACACATAATTTGTGTCTCCTATTGGATGCCGTTGTAGAGAGGAAGCACTGTATATCAATACCATTTTTGTACAGTCGAATCCTCAACACCTCGAACAAGTTTAGGTCGAACTTATTTTGATTAGTTTGGGTATATTCTCGCTTAAAACGTGGCACAGCACCGTTTTATCTTTTAGATACGAGGGAGCTTAACCCTTTCCTCCCTGAAACTTTAAATGGAAAATTCCAGATTCCATTTTAGTCTAGTCCATTTCTGACTTTTAAGGGTTGTTTTTGTCAATGTTTGGCATTGTGACAAACAGTGAAGAACCTGATCAGAGGGCTCCTTTCGGAGCCCTCTGATCAGGGTCTTCACTGTTTGCATAGGACAAGTGTACTATTCACATGTACACTGTTTGAAAAGCACGCCTATATGCGGGACTAGGGTACAAAGAGTTAATTAATTTAAAGACTGAGTATGTAGTATGAAGCGTAACGCGGCGTCTGATCAGGATTCAAACTTTTTTACACTCGCATCGATATGTTTTAATTCATACTACATTGAATCTAACTTTGAAACGATCTTGCAAACATCAAAATTGAAGAAGACTACAATGAAACGGTGTAGGGGTAAAACACTCGCGGACAAAATTGGCAGTGAAAATTTCAAGCGAGTTAAAGTTATCTTTTACTTGCGAGTCCAAAGTACAGTCGAACTTCGATATCTCGTACTCGCTTAACCCGAACTAACCGATATCTCGACACAAGTATGAATTACATTATTTCATGTTCTGTTAAGTCTAACATACCCGTAGTTCAAAGTTAAAACGTGGCTAAGCCATGTTTTAACTTTGAACTACGGCTATGTTCGACATAACCGAATTCGAGATATCGAATTTCGACTGTACAAAGAAAACACGAAGGATGTAAAAGACTTCGAGTTATGGCGATTAGAATGTACCTCATTATTTCTCAAAAGATTGTATCTGTTTGATTATTAATTTCCAATTCAGTTTTATTCTTCACCAAGTATAGGTTTACCCCTTTCACTGCCATGACGTCATCAATTTTAAACAATTGTCGTCTGCTTTAATTTCTAAAAATAGAGTTTTAGGTATTTTGACTTAAGAAATATTGAAATGAGTGTCAAACAATTTGGAACCTGATCAGACGCCGCGTAACGCGGCGTCTGATCAGGATCCAAACTGTTTGCTTATTAATATGTATTTGACTCGTGCATTGTACATGTAAGGCAGTGAATGGGTGAACCATTTATCCTGTTATGTAGTAATTCATTCGACATGGCTACTGTTTCATATGGCACGCTGAAGGCTTTTATTGACCGTCAGACGCTTGCAAACAGTGAAGATCCAGATCTAGATCAGACGTTGACGAGTTACGTTCCTGGTTTTGATCGAAAAAGTCACGGACCGCGTTTGGGAACCCTTTTTAACATATTCAGACTATGTTAGATCTTTAATATTCAGAGAAGAGAAAAAGCAGAAGTGTTTAAAGCAAATGATAAATTTCTGTTCGCTAAAGGATATCATTTAATTAGAAAATTCATAATTAATCGTGGATTCTAGAGAAATTTCAATTAGAATGGGAGAGTGCGCTGAGAAATTTATTTGTTTTAATTGAATTGGAAAATTGGACGCCTTCCCTCTACGGAGACATAAACCTTTAGTGGTTTGTCTCGGGAGGTAATTAAGTCTTATAAATATTTATTTTGTCATTATTACAAAATGATTCACCGTCAACGTGCTATCAACAACTTTCAGCAAAATTGGTAAACAGTTTGAATCCAGATCAGACGCCGAGTAACTCGGCGTTTGATTTTGGATTCAAACCGTTTAAAAGTAGAATGTAATGTTAATTTAGTTAAAATATGAAATGCATTTTTTTTGGTTAATTTTCTGCAGACGAAAATGGGGTATCAGACTATATACATGAAGTATAAAACGCCCAACGCTGAGCATCCTGTATTAGAACAAAGGGTATTTTAAAATGACACCAGACTCGTAAATATGTCTCGCGTTGATCCCTGTGTCTATTTTGTACTTTGGAAAGCTTCTTTTTCATTTAACCCTTCCACTTTCAATTCATAGCTTGTTTCTAGTATGGAATATAGCTGATCACTTAACGCAGGTTGAAAGAAATGCGCATTCTGCTTTACTTTCAACCTACATTAAGCTATTATCTGCTAAAATATGGAAAATATTGCTGATGAAATATTGTCATGAATGTAATTTCTTCAGTGAAGGAATAAATCAAAGGCTTTAAAAGGCATATTTATTGTGTAATGGGTTAAAATAAAGAAAGGTTGGAAACGGGGCCAAAATGTTTGTCGGTTTAGAGAGAATTCCGGTATTTAGAGGTTCCGGATTAGAGGGGTTCGACTGTACACTATTTGCATTGGACATGCATATTCTTCACACTCTCACTGTCTGTAAAACGTGTACACATGTCACTAGCGCGCTAAGGGTCTACAAGAGACGAGCTAAGGCTTATTGACATATGACAAACATGTACATCGCTAACCTCATAGAAAAAACCCTAAGATTTCCAAATTTTCAATTTTTCAAGCGCGATTTTCCGAATTATACCTTGAACTCATAGTCTGTTTCTAGTTTTTGAGAAATGTGATGCTTAAATCAGGTTTAAAGTAAAGCAGAATGCGCATAACGACGCATTCTGACTTTAAGCTTGCTTTAAGGTTCCATCTGTTGGAATAAAAATCCAAAGATTTCGCTAAAATCCGGATGGGCAGCCCTGCATATCCCACTTTCATTGCTATAAAGTAGGCTACATGAGACTTTTTCAGACCATAATATTAATAATGATAATGATATTAATAACGACTTTATTTCATGTGGAGTACATATTTGGTATCAACAACTAACTTTTGATATGGTCCACAAACAACATTAACATTATAATTATATTCAACACGAATCTTGTTAGAAGGGGACAAACTCACCAATCAGTATTTCGTAACCCTTGCAAACAGAGTTGTGCCCGAACAAACCGCTCCTGTATAGGAGCTCTACACAGGGACTACTCTGTTTACTTAGATAATTTTAATGATCAAGATAAAATACATTGGTTGTTATTATGAGAATATTCGTATCCCAAGATTAGTTATTTATATACATGAATATCCAATAGATAGAGACAAGATAAATAGAGGATCTTAAATGAGTGTTCATATTTATTTAATTTATTAAATGAGTCTTTTTGAAACAATCAAAAACGAGCTTAAGCGAGTGTTTTATCGTTTCAAAAAGACTCATTTAATAAATCAAATAAATATGAACACGAATATAAGATCCTATTTATATCATATCCAACGCACACTCATATTTACAGCCAATTTATCAGGAGTAAGGTAGGTTGTAGTAAGGTGTTCCTTATATAGAAACAATCAATGGAAAGCGAAATGGGAAAAAGTAATTCCAAAGTTCTCAATGTTTTATTGACTTATTGTCACTATATAAGCCATTATTCGATTTAGATTTGGATTTAGATTATTTCTGATAATTAAGTAAACTGTGAAAGTTGATTAAAAATCACGTCGAAATACATTTTAAGTTACAGTTAAGAACGTCACATCATAACGTCACAAATATTTCCCATAAAAGGAAACACAGTCGTGACGTCACTCTACTAGCATTATTAAGTTGTGTCAAGTCCGCGCCGTATTTTTATTGCAACATTTGAAAGAAGAAACAAACACAGTTTTTGAATTTCTACTCATCACTGTCACTATTTATTTGGTTTAAAATCCGTCTTCGTTATGGAACATTTGGCCCTTCTGTGCTATTGGGAAAGGATGGCTGGGACCAGAGTAGCCGGTAGGTCATCTTTCTGCATAAATGGTTTAACATCTTGTAGATTATGATAATAACAGGACAGCGATCAGGATTTGTATGATATGACCAAACTTTAGGTGGAGCAGTTCGAACATTGCGTCCCTTGGGGATTCGCCTGACTTACTGGTTTTGGTTTGTGTCTCTGTAAACTGCAGATACTCTTGGTCAATTGTACCGTAGGATCCGTACCGTATAAAATGCACCGAAAATTCCGAATAGTGAATACCGTTGATTTTATTGTTTCTAGTCCCCTTCCGTCTATTGGCACTCGATCGTTGCCAGCTAGGTCAGAGTCCGCCGTTTTTTGTTTTGACAGCGCGTATGAATATTATTCGGTCCTACAGTGTAATAAAGATCTGTGTGTTACCAAAATTAAATAATGGTGTTAATCACGCGCAGAGCCGCGCGATATGATATAAAGCCCAAATAAAACGACGAAATAACAAATACAAGCTCTAGACCAGTGAAATTTCGTATCAAAAGAGAAGGAACAAACCAAAGATACTTTAAACCCTTTACTCCATGGTATATTTCTAGTATTGAAGATTGACTTATAGCAGGTTGAAAGTAGAGCAGAATGCGCATTCTGATTTACCTTCAGCCCGCTTCAAGCTACCATCTGCTAGACATGAGAAACAATTCTTATTATGCATATCCATGACTGTATAGATTAAAACTACTATTTTCAGTGCAGAAATAACTTAAATGCGTAAAATTGTGAGGAGACGCCGTGTTACTATTTGCTTCTTCATGGGAAATGTGCTGCTGCATAGACCAGTCTGACGAAGATTTTCAAATGGAAATCCGAAACGACCACCAAGGTAAATAGAATTATGGGCGAGTAACTAAAACTACATGAAATAAGTAAATTACCATTCTGGTGAATTTATTTCAATACTTGATTGACATAAATATATAAGTCATAGCATGAGACTATAAGAATCCACCATGAGTGTTGATGTAGGATAGGAATTTTCTCCCCCGAGGGTCAGAAAATTCATGCAGGGACGAGGCTTGCCGAGTCGCTTCGTGAATTTTCTGACCCGAGGGGGAGAAAATTTCTATCCTACATCAACCAAAGGAATGGTGGATTTTTTTTCTCCCATTTAAAACGTTAAAACATGACATAAATAACGAAATAATTGCAGTTTCTCTACACTTTTTTCCGCCAAACACGACGTTGTTTATAGTAACGTCATAAGAAATGACGTCATTTAGTTACCCGCGTCATGCAGCGCTTGTTATAAAGCTGGGAAAACAGTAAAAGACGTCACGTGGTATGGAGGATAGAGTCATTCCACATGGGGAATATCTCTATCCCACATCGGCGAAAATGGGAGAAAAGAGTATTCGACTTGTTTTTAACACACTTTTTGCTGCATTTATCTGTGCTATGTCTTAACCCTTATCCTGCGGTAATGTCGTCTGCTTCGAAATTGTCGTCTGCAAAAATTGTTAAATCTAGATTTAACAATTTTTAAGAAAGGAAACCTAAATACGAGTGTCAAACAGTTTGGATCTAGATCAGACGCCGCGTTAAACGCGGCGTCTCATCTTGATCCAAACTGTTTGCAAAAATCATTAAAGCCGTAACCTGTCACCAGAAGGCAAAGATTTAATGATTGTCATTCTTTCTCTACTGAACACTTAGCTGTTTTGATCCCCCAAAGTGCTTGGTCATTTGCTGTTCAAACACAGCTTGTTTCACATCTGTTTCATCTCGGCACCATCGTGCTGCATTGAGTCTTGTTAACATAACGCACCAATATTTACTTAACGTTTTAAAGTCAACGTCTTCAAGTATTACCAGCATCAAGAACTCTTTCTCCAGTTCAACCTGTCTGTCCAAAGCCACGTCCATCTGAAACTTGATCCAGCTGTCCTGAATGGAGTTGCTTGAAATCACAGCAATGGCGTGCTCGCTAGCATAAATACCATCGACCATTGCTTCCAATGTGCTACAGCCTGCAGGCGCATCCCTTTCCCATATGTGTAATTTATAACCATGTTTCTCTTCCATGAACAGCCTCAGATCATGATGTACAAACTGACTATCTTCAGTATGGTATATAACGTAGCCGTCATATGCTTGATGTTCAGGGTCTAGTAGTGGTCTTGTTTCAGGGTTCTTACGGTTGGTCTTCAACTTGTAGAACCAGTACCTTATATACCACTTATATCTAAATGACAAGATCGTCATGATGGAGGACATGATCAAGACAACTCCAAGAGATATGAAGGCAATCTCTAAAACGTTTGTACATGATAACTTACTTGGCACGTATTTAACTAATTTTGAATCTTTCAAATTTGAAGGAGTCTGGCACACATATTCAGAAGGCCATCCTACTAATGTTATGTTGCCAAACCTTCCTGTATCATCGTTTATCATCGATCTAAACCACAGCAGTTCACACGTACAATCGAAAGGATTTTGAGCTAGATTTAAGCTTTTTAAGGAATTCATGAAATTATCTGAAATTTTATACTCGTGAATCCCATTAAAAGTATTTCCCTGTAGTGACAGTTTTTTCAAGTTTTGAACGTTTCTAAAAGATCCTAATGTTTTAAAACTGTTACCGTCTAAATAAAGTTCGGTCAGATTTCCGAAAAAAGTTAAGAAGTTTATATGCAATATGTGAAGATGACATGAACCCGCGTGAAGATACTGTAACCTTTTCATTGGAAGAAGCATTCCCAAGAACTGATATGGAGAGAGTTTCCTCAAACTGTTATGGGATATGTCAAGATAGTGTATGTTAGTATTGTGCTGGAAAATTGATTTTGCTAAGTATGGCAAAATTTGGAAGTTATTTTGACTAAACTTAAGAATATTTAGACTCCGTAAATTGGCAAATGCATTCGGCTTAATTTCATTTATGCTACTTTTATTTAAACGCAACTGTTGCACATTTTCAAGACACTTAAATGAGTTATTCGTTAACTTGTGTAAATCATTCGCTGACAAGTCAATGTCAATGAGACTAGGAAATACTGGTTTCCCATTAGATGAACAAAACCAAGCCTGGTGATGTTCTCCAGTTAGTTCATTGTTTACTAATATAATTTGACGAACGCTTGGTTGTATGACGTCATTTTCAATGTTTCGGATTCGGTTACTTCCCAACTGGATAGTCGATAAATGTTTTAAACTTTGAAATGGTCTGACGGACAAAAATTGTAGTTTGTTTCCATTCAGATTAAGTTTGGTTAGATTCACGAAGTCACAGAAAGCGTTATCAGAAATGTTCCAAATGTTGTCGTATTCGAGTGACAAAGAAAGAATGTGCCTTGTTGATATATTACTAAAACTGTTGTTACTAAGAATTGGTAGATTGTTGCGATTAAACATCAAATGCGAGATGTTTTGTTGCAGCGGCGGTATGTATGTCAGAGAAGAACCGAAACCACTACAAATTGCGGTGTCATATGTACAGCAGCATTTATTATTGCCACAAGGGGTATAGCCTTTACTGGTGCAGTTGTCCGTTCTGTGTCCAAAATTTCCAGTTATGAGTAATATGAATACGCACACGTTTTGAGACATTATGGACGACAAGTTGTATCTAATGGCTTTTATTCTCCAGAGAGTCGTTTTTATGATGACCACAGACCTGAAAGAAAGAAACATGGACCGAAACAATAGCAAGGAAGAGCATTTAAGGGTGTATTAACCCCATAAGCGAACTTTTTAAAGTATCAAACTTTTTTCTTTCATGGTTTTTTTGAAGAGCTGTTTAGTATAAACGAAATAATAGAGAAAAAAATTATTTTGGTGTGCACGTTTTTGCACTACGGCAATTTGCAAAAAGTGTGTCAAATTCGGATTGTTTCTCAAATTTGGTCAAATTTAAAGTATAGGCTTCAGTAAAATCTATTTTTTATAAACATAAACATTTTAATTGTGATTTTCATTATTTATTTCATGTCTATGGAAGTATTTTCACATAAACAAACTAAATCAAGACCAAACAGGCTCTAGATTTGAAAAATATCAATCTCTGAATCAACAACATGGTTTTTATGGGTAATGATTTTTTAAAAAAAATACTTTATATGAAAAATATTAAAAAGCATATTTCTAGTATCTAACTACTTCATATATTGTGCACCAGATAAAAGCCCATACAAAGGCAAGTCAAAATATGAAAGAAATTGATAGGTTAGTGTTGAAATGTTTGAGTTATTAAAGAAAAAGGAGTTATCTCCCTTTACAAAATTTACTAAATAATACCATATCAATGATATTTAGAGCTTCATAAATTTCACATTTTATTGCATGTATTGTCTTAAATTAGTCTTTCTATGAGGAAATACTACCATAGACATGGAATAGATACTACAAAACCAAACTACCGTGTTTGTTTTCATTTGAAATATAATTTATTGAAGCGGGTTCTTTAAAAGGGACAAAATTAGAAAAATCAAATCCTAAGCTGACACACCTTTTACTTATGGCTACTTATGGTTACTGATGGTTGTTTTCCAGCACAGATCCTGCGGAGTCCACTTCGTCAGACTCAATATTTTCGCGACTTTTGTTTTTGTTTCCGGTCCGGTTAATTAAAGTCATTTCACTTTTATAGTTTTAAAGTACACCCTGGTTCGATCAGTGTTTATCTAGGCGGTTTTTGAAAGAGTTGGTTGTATTTGCAGATATCACATGATCTGGTAAGCTATTCCACAGATTTATTATTCGCATAATGAAGTTATATCTTCGTATATATTATTTCGGCCTTTGAGTGAATATCATACATGTATTTGAGTTTCCTCTGTTTGATGATCTCCCTGTATAGTCTTTTCTAAATTTCAAGAATCCGGTTACTTGTGCGTCATATTTTTGAGAAATTATTTTGTAAGCTTCTATCATTTCTCCTTTATATCTCTGTATTTCAATGTCGGCAGTTTCAGTTTTCTTCATCTTTCTTCATAAGTTACGTCCTTTTAGAAATGGCCGTAGAGCCAAAAATTGTACACCAATATATACTCTTTTTCTATTTTTCCATTCATCTTAGATAGCTCTTCAAACAAAACCATGATAGAGTGTTAAAATTCACAAATTCATGAGGTCAATACACCCTTAACCCATTTATGCCTGTATATTGCAATTAACTCTACGTTATTTATTTATTTATTTATTTATAATACTATGTCATACCGTAGATATTCAATAATATAGATAAGAGCTTATTAATAATGATTACTTAAGAAGTTGCATATGTGGTATTGTTTGTTTATACTCTGCTCGTTATCCTATGTATTGTCGATGATTTTTGAACTGGCACTCATCACTTTCCGTCAACTTTTGTCAATGAAGTCCGGATTTTCCGTTGAATGTTTTGATAAAAATCAATAACTACTTAGCAATATTTACTACATACTCATTTGAATAGTAATACCGACACAATAGGTCAGTGGCATGTGTCACCGAGTCGAAGGACAAATGTTATGGGTTCGAATCTAGGTAACATCTAATTTAAATTCGCCAATAAGTTGTTGTTGTTTTTTCGAAAAAGTATATTTTTCATTGTGAATTTAATCTCTCTTTATATCAGAACCTACGTAAAATCTACTTCTTAGCGAAATAAAAAAGGTAACACATTGCGCTTCTAAAGAGCGTTTTGTGTAACGCGTACAGTAGAGCGCTTTAAGCAGAAATGTTGGATTTAATTACTTGTACGTCTTTAATTTTAGTGTAAAACAAGCCTCACTGTACAAAATTTACACTTGTGAGAATGCGTAAAAAAAAAATATAAAAAAGCCACATGTATGTAAAACTACAATGACGGGGTTCGAACTCATGTCCCTGATATTAGTAGTGCGGTGA
Organism: Gari tellinella; assembly: GCA_922989275.2. NCBI lineage: Eukaryota > Metazoa > Mollusca > Bivalvia > Cardiida > Psammobiidae > Gari > Gari tellinella. Next base: position 75,761,471 of record OV277865.1, on the reverse strand, counting down.
TTAAACCACTGAGCTACAATCGACTGTGTAACAGATTATGATGTACAGTCATTGTTCAGTGACTAACTATCCATTCTTTTTCCGGAAGATACAAATAGCTTACCGAAAAAGGCGGAATATGCATAGAGTGCCAGTTCCAACATCATCCACAATATATATCGCCAATGTTATGGCAACAGACATGTATATGTTATATCATAAGGACCAATATTGTGCCACAGTGCCGTAAATCCCGAATCAAAACATCACGAGTGTTTGTATAACACCATTATGGATGATAAATGATAACTTGAGTAATGACGTGATGGCCATCGGTAACAGCTACCTTCAGTTATGTGTATATTGGTAATTATATTGCTCCAAAATGGGACATATAGCGTTTACAGTACCCCATAGCCTGTTTCTAGTTTTGAAGACAGGTGGCATTTTAAAGCAGAGTGAAAATAAAGCAGATTGCGCCTTAATGCGCACTCTGCTTTCCATTCCATTTGCCTTGAGCTACCTTCTGCTGGGAAATAGAAAATATTTCTTTTGGTACAATGTCATGTCCATGACAGTAGTAATTGGAACTATTTTCTTCAGTGTGGACATAAATTAAATGCGCTATAAGGCGCTTCTATGGGGAAAATGGTTACAGTGGAGAATCTGTTATTCTTTCCCAATAAACGCGTTTACGCCAAAACTATTATTTACAATACAAACAGTTTGGAGCCAGATCAGACGCCGGGTAACCCGGCGTCTGGTCAGGCTCCAAACTGTTTGCCACCATGACAAACATGAATTATCAGAATAGTCAAAAAGTTGTACTTTTCCACGTTTTAGCGCTTTGCGTTTGCGTACGTTTGCGTTTAAACGGGAAAGAATAACAGATTCTCCACTGTAAACATAGTAGTAGTTTCAATCATTTTATAAGACAAGCTGTAACTAATACTTACAGAAATCTGCTCGTGTCTCCGTTGTTGTTACCATTCATGTATACCGTGGTGAATGTCCAATGCCCAATCAAAGAACTTGATAGCACTGGTGATGGCTTCTAACTGAAGTACAGAGGTATGGAGTGAAAAGAAAACCGGAAGTTTACTGATAGTGAAAATTCTGATTTCTTTTTAAATGTATTTGATAGTAGGACTTGAAACTATTTAAAATAAGTTCTGTGTATGTATATTATATTCACAGAGCACTTGACTCATTGAATAATACTGTAAAAAGTCTGAAAATCTGATTTGGCCTAAACTCTTTTTGTAATTGATTTTCATGGAACACGTGCATATTTTGTTCAAGCATGTCAGTTTATTAAAGTATCTAAATGAAGATTTCAACAGCCACATATTCGATTCACAGCAATTCGACCGCGGCGACACCCTCGACACGGCCGCATTTCAAAGCAGCATGCCATTTGCATGGTCCCGAAATAATTCGTGCATAAAAGAATGTGAATGTAGATTATACTAATTTTTATAATCATCACAATTTACTTCAGAGTATAATGTCTTTTCATTAGAATTTATTGTTTAAAATCGTTTCACTGTTTCTTCTAAACCAGTTCTCACAATCAATCGGCTTTTCGTTTTTCAGGAATTGATAACATCCTACGATTTGACAGGGTTTTTTGAGCGGATGAAGACTTGAGTAAAAGTTTTGGAACCTCGGCGTTGACTATAGATGGTTCCAAAAATTGGGACCATTTAAGAAATGAACTGAATTGTTTCGGCGTTTAAGCCAAATAAACGACAGAAAATGATCGGCAAATTTCATGAATCGCGCCTATCATTTTATGTCGTTTATTTCGCTTAAACGCCGAAAAAATCAGTTCATTTCTTATATTTACATTTTATTTTTGCTGAAATTTCTAATATTAAATGAATATTTTATTAGTATGCATTTATGTCTTATTCATATAAGAGGTTGTTAACACGAATAATGTGCACCCATAATGAAACAGCCATTACGGCGTTACTGAAGCAAAGCAACAAAATGATTCGCGGAGAGCACATCCATAAGCCCCGCCTCCTCTGCGGAAAAGTATTAACAAGTTCCGCCCCTAGAGAAATTGCATTTATACAAATCAAACGTCGTAATAGTATTTCCTCCTCACTACACAAATCCAGAAGTTTGAATAATCACCTCGTGTAGGGTATCTACGATTCTAAATGATTACCACATGCTGGAACAAACGCACACTATTTGTTGACCAACTCCACTGGCAGATGAGGACATAAATAGTGCCACGTTTTGATTTATTTCGTCCTTTCACTGCATTCTGAGTTCTTGATAGGTTTTGATAGGTTTTGTTTTGCAGTGCAAGAGGTTAATATTAGAAACGATTTCAGGTACTTAAGGAAGACAAATATTTTTCAAACAATACAGTAAATACAGGCATAGTGGCGCGGGGAAATTAATAATTTTCGTTGCGGTAAAACACATTGTTATGTTATACAGTCATGCACAGACCCAGATCTTTTTTGGCAATATGCGGTCTTCAGATCTTTACGTTGAAATCTTTCACACACACCAAAGTGCAAATTATCTATTTCAAACCGAGGACCACTTAAAGCAGGTTGAAAGTAAAGCAGAATGCGCCTTAAGGCGCATTCTGTTTTACTTTCAGCCTGCTTTAAACTACGATCTGCTAGTATATATGTAATACTTCTTATGGTACAGTTTCTTGACTGTATAAACTTAATGGGAACTAACGGTAGTTTCTTCAGTGGAGTAATACAATCAAATATCAAATGTGTTTAAAGGTGTTTACCTTATCACTGCCGAATGGTAAACTTTTCTTTAACCCTTTCACTGCCACTATGACGTAATAACCCGTCTAACACAGTCATTGACACAATATCGTCTGCTTAAAATTGTCGTCTGCATTTATTGATACAATTTGGAATTCAAGCGTATTAACTTCAGAAACATTGATATGAGTTTGGATCCTGATCTGACCCCGCGTTATGGATCCAAAATATTTGCATATGCTAAAGTGTTATACAATGTTATGGAGCCTGACAGCGAAAAAAGGGTTAGATCTACTACTGCGGTCTGTACTTTTGTTTCAAAGTTACATTTAAGCCATTACAAATTATTTTCAAACAGCTTGGGTCCATATCAGACGCCGCGTTAAGTGGAGACTAATCTGGATCCAAACTGTTTGCAAAGGCGAATTGAGTCGCATATGGCGATTAAATGATTCAAGCAGTTGATTGCTTAACCCATTACCCCATAAATACGCCTTTTACCCCTTTCACTTATTCTTCTTCTGAAGAAAAGAGATCAGATTTATACAGCTATGAATATGTATTATAAGAAAAATGTTCTTTATTCTAGCATATGATAGCTTAAAGCGAGCTGAAAGTAAAAGAGAATGCGCCTTTAGGCGCATTCTGCTTTACTTTCAACCTGCTTTAAGTAGTCACCTATTTTCAAAACTAGCAACAGGCTATTTGGTAATGGGTTAAAGCGACTTCCTTCTGTAACCGGGTTGAGTTTATGATTAAGGTACTTCGCAGGTGCGCTTAGTTTCCATACAAGGTGATATGAAACTTTTCATGAAGAATGATAATAGCCTAAGAAACAATGTGTGAAAATATAGGCAACATTTATCGTGTGGTTTGTCTTTAAGGTCTCTTTTTCTGACAAAAACCTTGTTTTTTGATGATCTTATTTTTCTAAAAAATAAATAAAGCTAATGCCTATAAATCTCGCCCAAAAAGTAGTCCACAACATTCATTACAAGAAAAGCTAAAAACATTTTGAATAAAGGTGTTCAGAAAGATATTATCAGCTATTTAAAATTTGCAAAATGCTAAAAAATTGAATTACAAAAAACTGACTCATTCAATGTATATTTGTTTTCATTCCATTCAAATATATGGTTGATGAAATAGTTAGTCTGAAAAAATTAGAAAATATTACAGTCAGGATTTGTTTAATTATATTGTTTAAACATAATAATAATGGGCAATATATAGATCTTGAAGAGGTTGACGTATTGATAAGCTTCAATGTGTGGCTTTATAGTTCGAACAAATCGTATACATGTATACCGATTTTATTGACTTGTAAGTCATTAAACTAAAACGTACATGTACGTGGACATACTATTTGGACCGTATATAAAATCACTAATTCTAATCAATGAAGCCTAACATAATGTCTCTTGATCACTGCGTTATGGATTGACAAATCAATAAATCGGACACTTAAAAAAATATTTTTGGATCGGATTGGTCTCGAACCTATGACCTTTCAATTAGTAGCCAATCACTTTACTGACTGTGCTATGAAGGATTATACTAAATCCTATCAACATTTCCTTTATAAAAAATTTCTAGTATAATCACGTGCGGAAAAAGTCTATGTCGTCAAGACGCATATCCGCTCGCCCGAAAGACCGACTTCCGTGAGCGAAAGGCCTTAAATGGTGAAAGAAATGTGTAAGCGGCCCGGTGGTTCAGTCGGTAGAACACTTGCCCTGTAAGCAAGGGGTTTCGGGTATTTTTCTCACCATGTTACACTTCAACCCATCACCCCATAGCCTGATTTTAGTTTTGAAAATAGGTTGCCACTTTAAGCAGGCTGAAGGTAAAGCAGAATGTACCTTGACTACTCTAGCGTCAACTGCTTTAAATAGTTCTCGTCTAATTCTATTTCTTAAAATAAAATTCCTGTTAATTTCTGTTAAAAATAATCACTATGCATTTTCGGATGTAATACTTCACATTGGCAGAGTGCATTGTCAGAAATAATCTTTGTGTAGTTATTAAGCCTCTTAAACATATGTGTATATTGCCAGTTGATATATGTTGAACCAGTGCGAAGATAACGCACATCATACGCTTTTGTTCTTTGCCTAATGTAATTGTCTACGTTTTTATGCTGACTGTATACACTGAATTGTGCGTGTTATCTCTCAAATAAGCTTTAAAGTCATTATTTTTCTGTACTGGACATTTTAAACATAAGCAAAAAAGGTTTATAACTCGCTGGTGTAAATGTAAAAGTTTTTAATTTCTTAATTATTAGGAATAAACAACTATTTAGACTAATTTATGTATATTGAAAGAACTGTTCAATGTTAGACGATTTGTGAATATAACCTGTAGAGAAATTGAACACGAGGAGATTGCTAATTCGTTCACACGACAACTCTCTCCACAAGCTATTAACGGGATATCTGACTTTTTGATAATAGCTCGTTAGTACGTTGCTTCAGATCATTGCGATTTGTACGGGACTGAAAACAGTTATTATTGAAGAGTGAACGTTTGCTACAGATCGACGATACGTCATAGAGGTTCCATGACAAGCTGGAACATTGATGTTATAGAACTGTAGTGGAACCAAGGTTTGATAGTTCAACAGAGACAACGCTGAGCAATCTGTTCGTGAAAAGATCTCATAGGTTCAACAACGCCGAGCAGTCTTCTTGAAGATAGCGCTGGTGTAACAGTTTATCATCAGCTACTCCAACGCTGAGCAATAGCTTTCAGCATCAGTTCACCGTATTGTAGCGCTGAGCATACATCAGTTAACAGCCCAGCCTGCACCGTGCTCAAACAGTTTGAGAGTACGGAATATTGTTTTGTTTGATTATAGTTATTAGTTTTGTTGGAAAGGTATTTCATCCACTTTTAGTTAGTTTTATCCATTTCATATAGCTTTTTATGTAGTTTCATGCTCAATCATCAGGCAAGATAGCCCAAGGAAAATTCTTATATATTTCATATAGTCTGTATATTTTTTTCATGCCTTAACTAGTGTCCGGCTAAAAACACTGTCGCCTCATAGAACATCCGATAAAAACACAGTTCAAGCTTAGGACTCTAGCATTAGGGTTATAGCAACCGAACGTCTTGACATGCATGTATTTATTAATGTCACGTGGCCTAATAATGGTCGTGTCAAATAAAGGAAGGACTAAAGCACGCTTTAAGCTACCATCTGCTAGAATTTTGAAAATAGTTATTATCATACATATTCATAACTGTATAAAGTGGAACTATTTCCACAGTGTAGAAATAAATTAGGGCGTAAAAGCGTGTATGTATGGGGTAATTGGTTAAGCCGCCACCTGTTCAGCATCATAATTGAATATCCTTGTGTCATGGAGTATTAGGTATAGACTTCCAATTGAACTGATTGTGTGGGGGGAAAATACGCTAAGGGTTCGATTGGACACCCCTTGGAAACAATGGGCAGATCTGCACATTCAATGCTAGCTATATACATGCTCATTATTTACAAACCTCGTACACGAGAGGATTACATTTGTCCTATGCAAACAGTGTAGACACTGATCAGATGGCCACTGTTTTTATTTTGAAATATATTGTAAAACTCAACCATAGAGAATACAAACTGGACTAGACTACATGTACATTGGAAAATGCAATTGTTCATTAAAAGTGTCAGTGGTAAATGAGTAAGGACTGAGACAATAGGGCGGATATACGCATGGTGTAGTCGCTAGCCAGTTCAATATATACAGTAGAACCTTTCTATCACGACCACTAAAAAGAAGGCTAATTGTCCGTATAAAAGACAGGTGACAGCTTAAAGCAATGTGAAAGTGAAACAGAAAGCTCTTGCAGTCACCTGTCTTAAACGACTAATATTTGACCCAACTTAGTGGTCGTAACAGAGAGGCTCTACTGTACATGTATATGAATCATAGTAAACTAGTCACATCTTATGATACAGTGCTCTCTTTCTACACCGTCCCCACGAACGACAATCCCCTCCTTACAACATACGTGCCACTGTTACCTAAACAAGACAATTATCGTATGTTCAACTCCTTGACTACCCTGCGGTGATCTTCTTTAACCCTTTACCCAATAGACAGTTTTTAGATTTGAAGACAGGTAACCTCTTAAAGCAGATTGAAAGTAAAGCTTAATGCGCTTTACTTGCAACCTGCTTTAAGCTACCACTTGTTAGAATAAAACATATTTCTTATGATTCATATTCATGAATGTATAAATTGGAGCTATTTTTTCAGCGGAGGAATAAATTGAATGCGCTAAAAGGCGCGTCTATTTGGTAAAGGATTAAATAGTCCTTGTCTAATTTCATTTCTTAAATCTAACTGTCTGTTAATTTCTGTTAAAAATAATCACTATGCATTTTCGGGTGTAATACTTCGCATTGTTAGGGCGCATGTAATTTATTAATGTCACGTGACCTTATAACGGTCTTGTCAAATAAAGGGTGCATTAACCATCAACGGCAAAAGAGAACTACTTTTACCTTAACACTTTTACTGCCATAATATTCTAATGACGTCATAACTCATCAAACGTCGGAATAGATTCTTCGGTTGCTTCTTTTATAAAACTTTTTATTGATACGAGTGTCAATTAGTTGTTTTTTTTATTGTCACCCTGCCCTTGCTTTAAGTAGTCACTTGTCGCAAACACTTAACATAAACACAATTCTGTGGTCGTAATAGACAGTTGGTCGTAATAGACAGGTGGTCGTAATAGACCGGTTGTCGTTAAAAGAGGTCTTATTGTATATCAATCAAGTACGATAGTCTTAGAAACAGGTTGTTGGTGCGCTAGCTGTTGAATGACTCCACTCTATGTTATCAACAGGGCTGCCATTTCACCGGATTTTTCCTAAATCTCCGGATTTTTTCCCAGTTCATGGTAGCTTAAAGCAGGCTGAAAGTAAAACAGAATGCGCCCTAAGGCGCATTCTGCTTTACTTACAGCCTGCTTTAAGTAGTCGCATGTCAACAAAAGAAAAATGCTATGGGATAAAGGTACGATTCGTAAAATCGCACTTGAAAAATGCAAATTTGGAAATCTTAGGATTTTTCATGTCAACTTATGGCAGTCCTGTATCAACTTATGGTTTCACTTGTGGTTTAACCCATTACCCCATAAACACGCCAATTTACGCATTTTATTTATTCCTCCTCAGGAGAAGATTATTTCACTCTATCATAAGAAGCATTTTCCTTATTCTAGCAGATGGTAGCTTAAAGCAGGTGAAGAGTAAATCAGAGAGTAAATACATCAAGGCACATTCTGATTTACATCAACTTGCTTTAAGTGATCAACCGTCTTCTTAACTAGTCAAGATGGTAGCTTAAAGCAGGCTGAAAGTAAAACAGAATGCGCGCCCAGCTCTACTTTAAACCTGCTTTAAGCGGTCATCTGTCATCAAATCTAAAAACAGGCTATGGGGTAATGGGTTAACACAGTTGGAAATAAGTAACTTGCACTTTGGTCTACTGAAGAAATAGTTCAACCTAATCATCCAAGAGCTTTATTAGTAAAAGATCCTAAGACCACATTCAGCCAAACAGATCATGATAAGCCATGATTTACAAAACAATGTATTCTACCGCAATAAAAACTGTTAATTTCCCCATGTCACTGAGCCACGTAGCCTTTGCCATTAACTGTATTGTTTAAGAACTATAGTTGTCTTCCTTAAGAACTATATTAACCGATTTCACTGCCAAACGGAACCTGTCTATAGCAAACAGTTTTGATCCAGATCATTCAATCAGAAAATGACTGGGTAGGTGATCAGGAGAAATATGTTTAGCAGTGATAACAAATTCTCTGCAGTAAAATACCTAATACTGTATCTAATTTTGGAGAGAAAAAAATGAGCGGTTATAATTATTTATTTATTTTTGTTTTGTTTTGCAGAATGCTGAGAAAGGTCGAAAAAACCCAGAACGGTCACTATTAAGCCTTTCATTCTCAATAACTCTAAAAAGCGCGTTTGCAAACAGTTTGGATCCTGATCAGACGCCGCGTAACGCGGCGTCTGATCAGGATCCAAACTGTTTGAAACTATTTTTTGAAATTTCTTCAGCCGTACTGCCTTAGATTTAATTATGAAACGTTATTGCAAACAATAATACATAAGCAGACGACAATGAAACGGTGAAGGGATAAAAGTCTCACGATTGTTTTCGTGGAGTTGGTCAACAATAAGTACATGTTTGTTATAGCATGTTATACAGTGGAATTTAACATTATTTCGAATCGCACTTCTGCAGATACATGACATCAAGGGATTATTCAAACTTCTTGAATTTAGTAGTGAAAAGAGAATAGTATTATTTAACATAGTATACATTTACTACTGTGTATATCAAGTGTCTAAATCTATCAAGGACAACAACGAACACCCGATCAGATTTTTGTAAGTATTAGTTTTAGTTTAAACATATTTTATTTCCAATGTTTTACAGGAAAAGGGGTTGGGCCACAAGTTCTGCCAACTTAGAGTCGGCCCTTCCCCTACAGTTTCACAAAAATACATATACTATTGGGGAGAGAGAGAGAGAGAGAGAAAGATCGAGATAGAGAAGTGGAGAAAGAGAAAGAAAGAGAGAGAAAGTTGAGTTGCTTGTTTTCAGGTGTCTCCGCATAATTTGATGAGAAGAAACAGTAAAGTAAGTGATTAAAAAATATAAAACGACCAAAAGAAAGATCAACTAATCTAAGTCATTCACCAGTGTATCACTATCAAAACGAGAGATATGGCTAAATTGGCTATACAGTAAAACTCCTGTTAAAACGGCCTTTAAAACTAAGAGCTGAAACGTAGTCTTGGTAAATAGATTCAGATTAACTAAAGTAAGGTAAAAGTAATACAGATAGCTCCAATGGGCTTTCTGTATTACTTTCACCCCTCTTCATTTTTCATATAGATAAGGTTCTACACTGCTGAACAGAGGCTTAACTACTTATATAATAAACATATACATGTAATCATAAATGAGGAACTAGCCGAGAATCTAAGATGGGATGGCTAACTACATTCTGGTATGACAATTTTTAAGATTTTGTCTTATGCCCCACTGAAGACAATAGTACTAGTACTACCTTAAATCTAACTTTGGAACGATATTGCAGACAACAATATTAAAGCAGACGACACTTCACGATCAGGCTCCGAGGTTATAAAGCTTTTGACTTGAGTCTAAACTCGTTTCCAAGCATTTGATTGGTCAGATTTGAGCCTAGGCTCAAATCTGACCAATCAAATGCTTTGGAACACACTCGGACTCAACTAAAACGCTTTATAACCTCAGAGCCTGGCACCGAAAGGACTAATTATGACGGTCTAGACTCTCTTAATCTCTTAACAAATGTTTGTATCTAATAATGACGTAACAAATTATTTGCTATCGTGCACAAAAACAGTGTATAACCTGATTAGACATGAAACTTGCGGTATCTCATTAACAGGACCTGCACCGTTTGCTATTTCAAACGAAAGTATCTGTTATATAAGCAAAAACTGCAGCGTCTGTATATAACTCGTACGCGTATATCTATCATGAAATCTTTAAGCAAACACATTGGTAAATTTTCAAGCAAACACTTTAGTATAATTAATTGAAACATCCAGGCATAAATGGGTTTAATGTTCTTCTTTGCTGTTGTCTCGGTCCATGTTTCTGTCTTTCAGGTATGTGGTCATCATAAAAACGACTCACTGAAGAATAAAAGCAATTTGATAACAGCATGTCGTCAATAATTTTTCAAAAGTTGTTCGTTTTCATAGTATTCCTTAGTGGAATATTTGGACAGAGAACGGACAACTGCACCAATCTCTATACCCCTTGTGGCAATAATAAATGCTGCTGTACTAATGAGACCGCAATTTGCAGTGGTTTTGGATTTGCTCTGACATACATACCGCCGCTGCAACAACACATCTCGCATCTGACGTTTAAAGGCAACTATTTACCAATTCTTATTAAGCCCAGTTTTAGTAATATATCAACAAGAAACATTCTTTACTTGTCGCTCGCAAACAACAACATTTCGAACATTTCTGCTGACGCTTTCTGTGACTTCGTGAATCTAACCAAACTTGAATTGGATGGAAACAAACTAACAATATTGTCCGTCAGACCATTTCAAAGATTAAAACAATTATCCACCATCCGGTTGAGACATAACCGAATCAGTAACATTGCAAATGAAGGCATGCATCCAAGTATCCGTCAAATTAAATTGGCAAATAATTTACTTACTGGAGAATTGCACCAAGCTTGGTTTTCTTCATCGGAGGGTGAACCAGTATTTCCCAACCTCATTGACATTGACATTTCATTGAATCATTTAGACAAGTTAACGCATCAGTCATTTAAGTGTCCTGGAAGATTGCAGCGGTTGAGTTTTTTTAAGATAATATATATGACATTCACCCGAATGCATTTGCCAATTTACGGAGTCTTTCTAAACTTACGATCTCTCATAATAACATCAAAATTTTGCCAAACGTAGCAAAATCAATTTTCCAGAATAGTACTAACATACAATTTCTTGACATATCTCGCAACAGTTTGAGCAACTCTCTTCAGATCAGATCTTGGAAATGCTTCTTCCATTGAAAGGGTTAACGCAACTTCACGCGAGTTCATGTCACCTTAGCACATTGCCGGTCAACTTCTTATCATTCTTCGGAAATCTGACCGACCTTGATTTACATGATAACAGTATTCATACATTAGAATGTTTTAGAAACGTTTATAGCTTGAAAAAACTGTCACTAGAGGGGAATATTTTAAACGGGATTTACAAGCATGAAGTTTCCGATAATTTCATGAATTCCTTAACCCTTTACCTGATAGTCTATTTCTAGTAATATGTATTTAGGCTTTGCCTATGGACGGAAAAAAGCAAAATTGTATTAATGAAAACGGAATAGATCTATCGCCAGTGTGTGATCAGCGCTCTTGTATCAGTTCGTTGTGTATTCCAGATCACACTCGAGGCTACGCCTCTCGTGACTGAGATCTGGATTACACAACCGACTCGAACTTTTATTATAAACCTAAATTGTAAGGGACAAGATCTATCATATATTGTTACCCAATAATCAAATAGATAATAAATTATATAAGCACCCGTGTATACAATGTTAAAAGTTAAAACTCCTCCGTACAGCTATATTATCAGGGCTGCCATTTCTCCGGATTTTTCCTAAATCTCCAGATATCCCCCCAGGATATGGTAGCTTAAAGCAGGCTGAAAGTAAAGCAGAATGCGCCATAAGGCTCATTCTGCTTTACTTCCAGTCTGCTTTAAGTAGATCTAGTCACATGCCAACAAAACTTGAAATCGGCTATGGGGTAAAGGTACGATTCGTAAAATCGCGCTTGAAAAATGCATATTTGGAAATCTTAGGATTTTTCATTTCAACTTATGGCAGCCCTGTATTATAATGCAATCTGAAACTATTTTTGGAAGTCATCTGACCACCAATAATGACGTCATTATTTTGTATTGATGACGTATGGTAATCCGTTATTTTTATCGGTTCGATTGAGAAGTAGCTTTTTGCAAATAACGTTCATTTTTAGCGTTAAAGGGTATGGATTGAACTGTTTGAAAGTTTATCATTTGGAGGAAATCATTACAAGTGAGTGTTGTGGTTTATTCATTCTTAAAATGGTTTAAAAATATCACCGAAATCGGGAATTCCGAAACGTCACGCACAACTCTTCGTAAAAGCCGTGACATCATCATCCAATATGTCAGCCCCCATGTTTTGTAGTTGCCTAGTTTTGAGGAAATTATTCACGCGCAAATCAAACACTTTTCAAAGTCTATCAGTGATTAAATAGAATTGGAATACCTTTGATTTTATCGTGCATTACTTAAGAACGGAAAAAAGGCAAGCCTTTTTTCCGTATTAAAGATATATGACTTCTTAAAGCAGGTTGAAAGTAAAGCAAAATGCGCCTTAAAGCGCATTCTGCTTTACTTTCAGCCTGCTTTAAGCTATCATGTGCTAGAATATAAAAAAAATCCCTATAATATATATTCATGACTGATTAAAATTAAATTGGAACTATTTTCTTCAGCGGAGGAATAAATCATATTCGCTAAAAGGCGCTTCTATGAGGGAAAGGGTTAAAAAGCTTAAATCTAGCTGACAACCCTTTCCGTTGCACATGTGAGTTGCTGTGGTTTAGATCGATGATAAACGATGAAGCAGGAAGGTTTGGCAAAATATCATTATTGCAATGGCCTAAACGATACAAATGTGTCACTCTTTCAGGATTAGAGTATACACGGGTAATTGAATACACGCCAACAAGGTTATCATGTACAAACGTTTTAAAGATTACACTCATTTTCCTGAGCATTGTCATGGTCGTAGCATCAATGGTTTCTATATTGTCATTTAGATATAGGTGGTATATAAGATACTGGTTCTACAAGCTAAAGACCAGTCGTAATAACCCTGAAACAAGACCGCTACTAGACCCAGAACATCAAGCGTTTGACGGCTACCACACGGAGGATAACCACTTTGTGCATCATGATCTCAGGCAACTATATTCCCCAATGTTTGTGCAATAAAATCTGTAGGTATTGTTCGACAATATTGACCTGACGTTGAACTTTATGCATGAATAAATTATAAAAAGATGACGCAGAATAAATCAATATTCGATAGCTTACGTACAATTTCGGGTTGGTTCGGCTGATTACGTGAAACTTGTTACAGTTGTAATCCGCAGTGGATTACATGTAACACTCCACATTGAGCAAGTTCAAAAGATTATTGTTGATAAACTATTATTCCCGAGTCTCCTAGTACACACCCTGTCGACTTATTAGGCAGCTCTTTTAGAGCTACTACGATTTAGATGAGAGGCCATTTCCGGGCGTTGATAGAGGCCACAAAAAACATGGCATAAAGGTGAGTCAAGTTTCGATTTTGCTTCAAAACAGTATTTTTTCTGCTTATTTCTAGAAATCGGGGAATGTAGTTCCACGTAAAAATGTCCACTTGACGAATTACTTATCATGGTATGCTCCATTATTGCGATGTGGCGCCCCAATTTCATTCGGCGCAAACGTTACACGATCATTTTCAAACCGAAAGTGGTCAAAACATCAACATTTATGTACATAAAAGTGCAACGCACGAATTTATTCTGCATCTAACGCTGCTTTAAGATGCACACGAACACTATTGGCTGTTTGGTATACTTTATGTGAATCGGAACACGCAACATTGAATATTATGGGCTAATTTTCTAAAAGAAGTGCCTTCGAGGCTATGAGGTGCCTGATAGGAGCCGAGCAACCTACTAAGAGGAGGGTTACTGTTGAACAGATTTAGGACTCTGATATTGTCAAAAATTGCTATATTTCATCGAAATCATGACCTGTCATGATTTCAAGTGAGGTGCCAATGAATAATACGGATTTATATAATCTTAATTCAAACTTTAAATGCAATGAAACGGATATAAAGAGGTCTGATTGTTAGCAAATTGGAACATGAACAATTTTCTGATAAGCAAAATGAAACTTTTGCACAAAAAATAGAAACAACAAACCTTCCACGGCTCAAAAAGCAAGCACTTAAAACGTTACATATAGTTATTATAGCTTACGTCAAGAGGAAGGGACTTTGTCGCAACGAGTTGTATTTGGGAGGTTAACAAACCACGGAATTTCACGGACTCACGTATCTCGGAAATCTAAATAAAAAAAAAATACAAAAAACAACAACCGGAAATCTATTTTTAGAATTAACAAACCACGGAAATATGTTCGGAAATTTAAAAAATAAAACACCTGGAAATCTGATCGGAAATTGACGTCGCGTTATTATGACAATCGCCTCTATCGATACCAGATGTTGATCATTTATTTTTAAACCACCAATGTAACAAGGTGGTACCTTTTGAAAGCGTGATCAACTATGGCATGTATTCAAAATCATTATATGACGTAGTTTCCGCATTCTAGAGTGAAAAGGTCTCCGCCTTATACACAAACCCACATCATCGGACTGATTTTACATGCAGAATGTAGGTTGTGGTTTAGATTAGCGTAATAAATGTCAATATTTAAAATGTCTTTGTATTCTGTTCGAAAACTATCATCTGAGCTATCGTTCATATCTATGTGACAAAATGAGTCCTCAGAATACAGATATGTGTCACCGTCTAAACAAGTTGGAAATGTTTGTTTCTCTGGAATCGCCGTTAGGTGACTGTTTGTTGGTATGTCTGCAGTCTTGTCAAATAACGTTCTTCTTGTTTTTGAGTTATTTGTGCTGAAATCAATTTAGATATTTGGGGACAAAAATCGAACACTCTTTCAATCTGGTGAGTATTTACTGGCACTTCTGATATCTTGAATTGTCCTTTTAATCTTCGCTGCTGGGTACTACTTAGTAGAGTATTTGATTTAGAATATGAATATTTGATTTGAGCGTTGTAGCTGTGTCTATGGTGTGCATATCTATGTTTCTTCTTCGCCAGGAACAGGCCTTTTCTTCTAATACCACGAAACACACCCATCTGAAACGAAAGGAAAATGAAAGTGGTCTACTGCGTCTATGTCATTTTTCATGGATTGTTAGTCATTTATGTATTTGAGAAGTTGTTGAATCCCACTTGTGTACAAAAAAGTACATATTTAAAGTATACTTTCCATCTATTTGCTAATTAGAAAATTGTTCATGTTTAAATTTTCTAACAATCATACCTCTTTATATCCGTTTCATTGCATTTAAAGTTTGAATTATAAGATTATATAAAGCCGTATTATTCCTTGGAACCTCACTTGAAATCATGACAGGTCATGATTTCGATGAAATATAGCAAGTTTTGACAATATCAGTCCTAAATCTGTTCAACAGGGGCCTGTCTTACTAAACGTCGTACGACAAATGTTGTCGTAAGTCAGTTTCTAAAATTCTCAATTTTTACTTATTTTCCAATCAATTCCTTTCTTGTCACATATCTTTGGAATCGTCTTGAAAAGACGATTCCAAAGAGATGTAACAAGACAGGATTAGATGGAGAAAACAGAAGTTATGCGTATTTTAATGTTATGACTTACGACCATTTTTATCGTACGACGTTTCGTAAGACAGGCCCCAGAAACCCCCCTCTTAGTAGGTTGCTCGGCTCCTATCAGGCACCTCATAGCCTCGAAGGCACTTCTTTTAGAAAATTAGCCCATAATATTCAATGTTGCGTGTTCCGATTCACATAAAGTATACCAAACAGTCAATAGTGTTCGTGTGCATCTTAAATCTGCGTTAGATACATGATAAATTCGTGCATTGCACTTTTATGTACCTAAATGTTGGTGTTTTGACTACTTTCGGTTTGAAAATGATCATGTAACGTTTGCGCCGAATGAAATTGGGGCGCCACATCGCAATAATGGAGCATACCATGATAACTTATTCATCAAGTGGACATTTTTACGTGGAACTACATTCCCCGATTTCTAGAAAAAGCAGAAAAAATACTGTTTTGAAGCAAAATCGAAACTTGACTCACCTTTATGCCATGTTTTTTGTGGCCTCTATCAACGCCCGGAAATGGCCTCTCATCTAAATCGTAGTAGCTCTAAAAGAGCTGCCTAATAAGTCGACAGGGTGTGTAGTATAATCGCATCTACTAAAACGCATCATGTAGCGCTTTCGAGTGGGTTTTAATCCAGGTAAGATCATCGATGTTCTCACCTGCGATTCTTGCCAATACATGTATATACCTAATGTACAACCACCAGATGTAACTAATTTGCAATAGGTGTGTCGTTAGAGCAAGCGATTTGTAACATCGAGGTTCCGGTTTCGAATCCCGACAGAGGGGAAATATTTTTATCTTATAAAATGTTACTTTATAGACCAAACAGACGCTATGACATAATGTTTTTAAAAATATCAAAAGAATCGTGTTCCAATCGATATAGATGTTGTATGATTACTTAAAAGAAACAGCATACATAGTAAAAAAAAAGTGAAAAAACGAGTATTGCATGGGATTCGAACCACTGATTGTACGGAAAAAAATTTATAGTCATCTTCCTTACCACTTGCGCTAAATACATGTCGATATTTGTGGAACCGGGCAATGCTATATTTTTTCGGTGCCGATGTGGTTACAATGTGCGTTCTCGTATAATTGATTACGAAGTGTTCCGAAGCTATATTTAGAATTGCAACAAAGTGTGAAATTGTGCTAATAGAGGTCACCAACGTCAGGTCAATATTGTCGAACAATATTTGTTACCCATGGTCACTTCGATATTAATTAGTTACCAATCATGATGCATAATGTTGCTATACAAATCACTCGTGATGTTTTTATTGGGTCGTTCGGCACTGCAACACACTATTGCTTATACAGTGCCGACGTGTACATGCAGGGCTTCCATAAGTTGACATAAAAAATCCTAAGAGTTCCAATTTGCATTTTTCAAGTGCGATTTTACGTATCGTACCTTTACCTCATCGCCTGTTTCTAGTTCTGTTGACACGTGGCTGCTTAAAGCAGGCTGGAAGTAAAGCAGAATGCGCCTTAATGCGCATTCTGCTTTACTTTCAGCCTTTTTTAAGATACCATGTACAAGAAAAGAAAATCCGAAGATTTAGGAAAAATCCGGAGAAATGGCAGCCCTGTACATGTATGCTATGAATGCATGCGTATCGTATAGACATGGGAATGATTTATTTGATTAAGACTAATTATAAACGTCTATGTTGTCTCGATCCCTTAACTGATGTTTGTATCTAATAAAGATTGAACCCATTCATGCCTATGATACATAAAAGTAGACAATGGCAAACAGAGTATACTCTGATGAGACACCGCGCACTGGGGCATTTCATCAGGATCTGCACGGTTTGCTACTTCATACGAAATGATCTGTTGTATGAGCAAAACTGCAGTGTCTGTATATTACTCGTACGAGTATATCTGTAATGAAATATTCAAGCAAACACATTAGTAGAGTTCATTATAATATCCATGCATAAAATGGGTTCAATAATTTTCTTTGCTGTTGTTTCGGATCATGATTTCTATCTTTCAGATCTGTGATCATCATAAAAACGACTCACTAAAGAATTAAGCCATTTAATACAACATGTCGTCTATCACTTTCCAAAAGCTGTTCGTATTCATGTTACTCATTATTGGAACATTTGGACAGAGAACTGACAACTGCACCAAATTACGCCGAACCCCTTGTGGCGATGATAAATGCTGCTGTACATATGCGGCCGCAACTTGCAGTGGGTTTGGTTCTGCTCTGCCATACATACCGCCGCTGGAACACCACATCTCGAATCTAGAGTTTGAAGGCAACTATATAGCAATGCTGAGTAAAACCACTTTTAGTAATGTATCAGCAGGGCACATTCGTTCTTTGTCACTCGCAAACAACAGCATTTGGTATATTCCTGATGACGCTTTCTGTGACTTTGTGAATCTAGTCACACTTAAACTGGATGGAAACAATCTAACACTATTGTCCATCAGTCCATTTCGATGTTTAATTTATTTATCCACTATCCAGTTGAGGAATAACGAAATCAATAGCATTGCAAATGATGCCATACAACCAAGTTTGCGTCATATTAGGTTGGAAAATAATTTACTAGCTGGAGAATTCTATCAGGCTTGGTTTTGTTCATTCGATGGGAAACCAGTATTTCCCAGACTCGATGACATTGATTTTACAGGGAATTATTTAAATATGTTAAAGGGTGACTCTTTTAAGTGTCTTGGAAGATTGAAACAGTTGAGTTTATATAAAAATAGTATTAGTGAAATTCACCCGAATGCATTTGCCAATTTACGGAGTCTCTCTACACTTACGATCTCTCATAATAACGTCAAAATTTTGCCAATCTTAGCAAAATCGATATTCCAGAAAAACACTAACATACAATTTCTTGACATATCTCATAACAGTATGAGTAATCTCTCTTCAGATCAGATCTTGGAAATGTTTCGTCCATTGAAAGGGTTAACGCAACTTCACGCGAGTTCATGTCACCTTAGCACATTGCCGGTCAACTTCTTATCATTCTTTAAAAATCTGACCGACCTTCATTTACATTATAACAATATTCATACATTAGACTATTTTAGAAACGTTTATAGCTTGAAAAGACTGTCCCTTCAGGGAAATTTTTTTAATGGGATTCACGAGCATGAAGTTTCCGATAATTTCATGAATTCCTTAAAAAGCGTACATCTAGGTGACAATCCTTTCGATTGCACATGTGACCTGCTGTGGTTTAGATCGATGATAAACGATGATACGGGAAAGTTTGGCAATATAAAATTACTAGGATGGCCTTTAGGATACTCGTGCCACACTCCCACAAAGTTTAAATATGCAGAACTAACTAAATACATGCCAAGTAAGTTATCATGTATAAACGTGTTGGAGATTTCCCTCATATCCCTTGGAGCTGTCTTGGTCATGTCATCCATCATGACGACCTTGTCGTACAGATATAGGTGGTATATAAGGTACTGGTTCTACAAGTTGAAGACAAATCATAAGAGCCCTGAAACAAGACCGCTACTAGACCCTGAACATCAGGCGTATGGCGGCTACGTTATATACCACACAGAAGATAGCCAGTTTGTGCATCATGATCTCAGGTTGTTCATGGAAGAGAAACATGGCTATAAATTACACATATGGGAAAGGGATGCGCCTGCAGGCTGTAGCACATTGGAAGCAATGGTTGATGGTATTCATGCTAGCGAGCACGCCATTGCTGTGATTTCAAGCAACTCAATTCAGGACAGCTGGATCAAGTTTCAGATGGACGTGGCCTTGGACAGACAGGTTGAATTGGAGAAAGAGTTCTTGATACTTGTAATACTAGAGGACGTTGATTTTAAAACGTTAAGTAAATACTGGTGTGTAATGTTAACTAGACTGAATGCAGCACGATGGTGTCAAGATGAAACGGATGTGAAACAAGCTGTGTTTGAACAGCAAATGACCAAGCACTTGGGATGATCAAAACAGCTAAGTGTTCAGTAGAGGAAGAATGAAATTCATTAAGATGGAACACGGATACACCCAGTACAAATGATACTCCGAAAACTGTTATGTTTAAATATATAATTGTATGTGATCGCTTTACTTTACATGTGTGTATAAGTTATCTTCAAACCCAGTCAGTGATTAATGTCTAACAATGATAAGGAATATTTGAATGTACGGTTTGGATTGTGTGTGTGCTTATTTTTCCATTTCACTATCATAATATCGTTTGACAGACCATGCATGGAATGTTTGTATTACCGTGGATTGTCTCATGGTAAGACCAATAAAGTACAGCTTTCCCTCTCTACAACTACATCCAATCGGAGACGTAGATTGTGTGTGTTGTTCGGGAGGGAGTCGTTATAGAGAGGGAATATTAAGACTTGACTTACATTTGCAAACAGCTTGAATCCAGATCAGACGCCGCGTTACGCGGCGTCTGATCTGGATTCAAGCTGTTTGTCACTCGTCATTTAATATTTGATATCAATATGTCCATTCATATCAAACTTTTAGAAAAACAACAGACGACAATGGTAAGCAGACGATATTGTAGCAGTGGAAACGTTATACATATTTGTCCTGTTAAAGTCCCAACACTACTGTCAAATGCCAAAATCGCGCACTTTTAAAACCTGAAAATGTAGGCACATTCGTAATCTAAACCTATAAAAAGAAGTAATCCCCGATGATTATGGAGGCAACATTGCACAAAACCCGGTGAAATTGGTGGAAACAAGTCGACTTTTAAATCTGTTTTGTTGACATTCGATCGAAGACGAATTATTACGGAAATGCTCCGGCTTCGCTCGGCTTTGCGCACAGTGTATATGAATTATCGCCGCGCTCCGTATCAATCACGTGACCTTTATCGGAACCACCGTTAGTTTTATTTGTAAACAAACCCGCTTAAAATGTAAACCATCACGATAAGAATTCGACACATTTAGATAGGATTCTTTACGAAGCGGGGGCATATGTCAGGCTTCTTACACGCTATTTCACTTAGTTTTAATACAGAGAAAATGCACATATATAAGAAATTGCGCGTTTTAAACACCAATCTCAGTAGGATTGTGCCTTTAAGGGAACTGCGGCAAGCGTCGTTCTAAGGAGGGAGTCGTTCCAGGGAGGGTCGTTGTAGAGAGGGAACACTGTAAAACCTCACTATTGCGACCACTATTAAAAATTTAATTGTGTTAATACCTACCTGAAAATGTAAGATACGTTCATACAACATTTATGCAATCTACTGAATAGATGAACTAAATTTGGAACTTTTCTATGCATGTCTACTTTTTTGCGCTTATAAATCTTTAGTAGGTCCCAACAAATCGTTCAGTATCCTTGTAATCCATGCGATGATCCAGATCTTTTAACAAAATGAAGTATTTTTCGAGTAAAACAATTACGTTGAAATCTCTCCTCTATAGACAAAAGTGCAAATTACCCATTTCCAACCCTGTTAACCTACTTAGAGACATCTCCTGACGACCTTTTGGTAAGAACGCCTTGCCAGATTATTTAGTGTCAATTTCCTTGCAAAATACATGGGTCTTGTGCATATTGAACCATTGAATCGTCTTATGTGAGACCGGACCTTTATATTTGATAGTTTGGTTAGAAATAACCATTGAAAATCACTAGAGCATGAGTATAATCTGGACCTCACCAGGTAAACTGAGATTGTGTTGCATGTGCTTTACAGTTACATTGACACCTCCAGAACAATGGACTGAGAAAAAGTATTTAAGTAAAAGGAATACTTCGAATATTTATTGTAAAAAGTACATATCCGAAAAAAGATAAATGCTAATTCACAGACTATTTAACCCATTGAAATCTAGTGACGACTTTACTTATCCTGTCAAGAACACACTTGCCATATATGCAAACAATGCAGACCCAGATAGTAGCCCTATGATAAGGGTCTACACTGACATTATGCCGAAACTTTGAAAATGGCTATGGAGTAAAGGAGTTATGCCCTATGGTGAATACTCATAGAATCGTCTATTCTAGATGATTTAAATCTGTATTCACACTACATTGCTTCTGCTCTACAACGACACCTAGTGGGAGACAAAGAGTGTGTGTTGTTAGGAAGGAATCGTTATAGGGGGGGTAAGATTTGTCCTACATTTGCAAACAGCTGGATTCCAAACCAGACGCCGCGTAACGCGGCGTCTGATCTAGATTCAAGCTGTTTGTCACTCGTCATTATGTTTTCCAATTTGTGACTTTAAGGGAAAATACAGCAGACGACCATTTAAAGCGCACTATATTGCAGCTGTGAGAAGGTCGGGCATAATTGTCTTGTTTGAGGAGCAGCGGTTAGGGTCGTTGTATGGAGAGAGTCGTTGTTCAGAGGGCCGTTGTAAAGAGGGAAACTGTGCATTATATGGTTTGTGCAGACATAAAGGTTAATTCTTTTTAAATACCCGACCACCCCGCCCCCAAGTTATCTTGTGTGCTGTTATTTTGGAACTGGGTGCGTTTAACGAATTATATAACGTTCTGACAATTCGAGCTCACTTAAAGCGAATATATCAGTATATGTGTCTGAAATTACCTTGGCTCAGCAATCACTGATTCTGATATTACTTAAGTCATTTTACCTAAAATTAAGATGTAAGAAAAGGTCCTTGTCAGAAATAGAATTAGACGGACACTATTTATAGCAGATGACGTCATGGCTATTAGCGTGCAGTAATAGTCTTGTTTGGGCAACAACAGTGGCACGCATTGTTGTAAGGATGGAGTTGTTGTTCGGAAGGCTGCTGTAGGGGGGGAAAATGTATCTTAGGAGAACTTACTAGAACAATGGCAGATCCGCCTTATACAGTAATCCCCTCTAAACCGGACATGACAGGGGACAACATAATTGTCCGGTTTAGAGGGGTTTCCGGTTTAGAGGGTTTTTTAACCCATAGCTTGATTCTAGTATATGGAAGAAAGCTGATCACTTAAAGCAGGTTGAAAGTAAAGCAGAATGCGCCTTAAGGCGCATTCTGCTTTACTTCCAACCTGCTTTAAGCTATCATCTACTAGATTATAGAAAATATTTTTCTGATGATACGTATTCATAAATGTATTTTGTCCATTGATTAAATAAATCAAAAGCGTAATATATAAAGAGATGTTGGAAACGGAACCAAAGTGTTTGTCCGGTTTAGAGAGATTTCCGGTATTTAGAGGTTCCGGTTTAGAGGGGTTTCACTGTACTCTCAATGATGCCCTACACTCATTCACCCCTGAATTTTCTAATAGACACTTCCAATTTCAAAATATGTCTAGTCTATTTTTGACTTTTAACGGTTGGTTTTAACGATATATTTCAAAATGACAAACAGTGTAGACCAGGATTTACACTTTTTGCATAGGAGAAGTGTTATCATCACAGGTACACTGTTTGTAAATGACGAGTATACTCGTCGCTAGGGTTGAATGTATTAACTCATTCCCCGAAACTTGGGATTGGAAATTGCAATTTCCAATAAGTTCTAGTCTATTTTTCATTATTTAAGGTTCAAGTTTACCATGTAATTATTTCAAAATCACAAGCTGTGGCCTTCTGATCAGGGTCTACACTGATTGTTCAGGCGAAATTTTATTATTCCTCTATTATACCACGGAATTATACACACACAACTCCATGATTATACACTGTTTGTAAATGACGAATATGCTCGTCGCTAGGGTTGAATGTGTTAAACTGACTGCATGCGCAGATCTGCTTATTTTCCCAAGGGTGATCTGATCGAACCATTTCCCCTATATACACAATCAGTTAATCAATACGTTTTTACCTAATACGCCATAACACATGAATGCTCAAATATGGTGCTGATACGGTAAAGACTTAAGGTTCAGAACCGCTGATGAGATCTGACCAAAATCGAAACTCTACGTGTACAGATCGGACATTCTCGTCAACTACCGACCTGTTGCGAACCTTGCTTAACATAGTTCTAAAATGGTCGATAGTTGACGAGAATGGCCGATCTCTCTCCGTTCTGATATTGACCGACATTGGTCCGAAATCATTAGGGATCATCAACCTTAAAAGAAGCTTATGTATAAGTATACATATACAGTCGAATTTCGATATCTGGAACTCGCTTTAATCGAACTATCCGATAGTTCGACACATAAACTGCATTATTTCATGCTCGGTCAAGTCGAACATACATGTACCCATATTTCAAAGTTAAAACGTGGCTAAGCCACGTTTTAACTCTGATATACGGGTATGTTCGATTTAATCGAGTTCGAGATATCGAAGTTCAACTGTAATAGCAGATGGTAGCTTGGTGTATACTGAAAGTGAAACAAAATTTGTCTTAAGGCGCTTTCTACTTTACTATCAACCTTTTTAAAGTGGACCTAGAAACAAGCTATGGGATAATCGATTAACACAGCTGGAAATGGGTAATTTGCACTTTAGTCGATAGAGAAAAGATTGCAACATAAACGTCACTGTGTTTTATTCGAAAAAGATCCGAATACCGCATTTTGCTAAACGGATCCGGATCTGCGCATGGATAACTCAACAATGTGTTGTACCGCAAAGAAAACCATTAATTTCCCCGCCCCACTGTACCTGCATTACTTTTATTGTTTAAGAAATATTTGTCTTCCTTAGTACTTGAAATCGTTATCAAATATTAACCCTTTTATTGCAAACGCAACCTTTTTTAGCAATCAGTTTTGATCCAGATCAGTCAATCAGAAAATGACTGGGTATGTGATCAGGAGAAATATGCTCAGCAATGATAACGAATATTCTCTGCAGTAAAATACCGAATACTGTATCTTAATTTGGATAAAAAAAAAATTTTTTTTTTTTTTTTTTTTTGTTATTTGTTTGCAGTAGTCAGTGAAAGGTCGAAAGAAAGTGAAATGCGGCGCTATTAATGTCCATGGAGGTGGCCAACAAATAGTGAACGTTTGTTCCGGCATTTTGTACAGTGAAAATTAACGCTACATACGTGTGCTTCGAATCGCACTACTGCAGGTAATCCACATGAGGTGATTGTTTTAACTTCTGTGGCCCGTTTCATAAAACTTCTTACGACAAATATTGTCGTAAGTCAAAACTTTAAAATACATTTAATTTCAGATTTCTCTATCTAATCCTGTCTTGTGACATCTCTTTGGAATCGTCTTTTCAAGACGATTCCAAAAAGATGTCACAATACAGGGTTAGATGGAGATATAAAAAATACTTGAGACATTTATAATCTGACTTACGACAACATTTGTCGTAAGAAGTTTTATGAAACGGGCCCCAGAATTTGAGTAGTGAGAAGGGAATAGTATTGTTGGACATTGTTTACATTTACCACTGTGTATAATTTTTATACAATGTACATCGATTGTCTAAATCTAATAAGGACAACAACGAAGAGACGACAAGAATTCTGTAAGTATTAGTTACAGCTTTGTCTTATGCCCCACTGACGAAAATAGTTCCAATTTAAACAGTCATGAACATTCTTCCAAATGAATTTATTTTCTATATCCCGACGGCCGAAAGTAAAGCAGAATTCACCTTAAGGCGCATTCTACTTTACTTTCAACATGATTTAGTGGTCTTCAAAACTAGAAACGTGACCCTTTCGCTGCAAATGCCGACATCACTGTTTCAACTTGTGTTGACATATCTTAAGTCCTACTACCTTAAATCTAACTTTGAAACAATATTACATACAACAACATTGGAGCAGACGACAACATGACGGTGAAGGGGTAAACACCTCACTAAAATATAGCGCCGAAATTACTGATTTTGATAGTATTTGCTCACTTAGTCCCTTAACAAATGACTTTATCTAGTAATAACTCAACACATACATACCTATCGTGCTCTGTTATACATGTATGAGCAAAAACGGCAGTTTCTGTAGATCACTCTCGTACGAGTATACCTATAAAGATATCTTCAAGTAAACACATAAGTAGAATTCATTGCAATATACAGGCATAAATAAGGTTACATATTTACAATCGCACCATTCAATTCCATTGAAATAAATGCTGTTCATTTCGTATATAATTTAACCCTTAGCCCGCCAAATAAATTGTCGTCTGCTATATTTCTCGTCTGCTTCAAGTTTCAAAGTGCTTCAAAGTTGCTCAAAATTGCTGAAAATGTTGTCCGAGTGTCAAACAGCTTGGATCCGGATGAGACGCCGAGTTACTCGGCGTCTCATCCGGATCCAAGTTGTTTGCATATGCAGCTATAGTCGTGCGTGGCAGGCTAAGGGTTAATATTGTTTGTTTTTATTACTTTTGGTACGCTGTAATTGACTGTAAGTTTTGTTTCATAACTCCATGAAAATAAAAAAAATAAGGCCATGCCTTGAGGGGACTATTTTCTCTTAGTCCAACTGCTCTCCAAGGGCGCTGCATGAAGCGGGACGCCAAATGACGTCATTGACAACGACGTTACTACAAAACTACGCCGCGTTTTGGCGGGAAATACATACGGCGGAGGGACTACAACCTACGTTTTAAAGTGTTAAATAATGAACGCTTGTGTCAGACTCAGAACAGTCATATTCTCTATCCAACTACGTTCTTAAATTCAGTAGTAATATTAAATTATAAGGAATAATTCGGAATATTTATTGTATTCATGGAGGTATGAAAAAAAATCCTGGTCACACTTTTGTATGAAACCGCGTCACCGTTTCATACAGTGTGACGAGTTTTTTTCCCCCTTAATTATTCCTTAAAAACACCACTTTTCGAGAGGGCGGGACTTGTTGATAAGTTTCGAAGGGGAGGAGGGGCATATGCAGTTTTCATTCGCGTATTAATCTTTGGAACTTAGACACTAACGTTTGGCGGATTTTTCCAAATTGGTTCTTAACAGATTTATGTCTTCCTATTAGTACAAACCATGATTCCCGACTAAATTTGTTCTATATTAATGAGATAAATTGCAAGAAAATTGACGTACCTTATAAACTGTCTACGTTTTTTATGACCAAAAAAACGATAATCGTCATTTTTCGCGCCAAACTGTCAAGTTGTTGACTGTAAACAATGGAACTTATTTTTCTGCTTTCGAATGTTCACAGCTTCAGTAAATCGGACATGGCTGTTCCCTGTAGGGTTCACATTATTCGTGTTATCTACCTCTAATATGGATTAAACATACATGCGTACTAACAAAATGTTTATTTAATGTTAGAAATGACAGCAAATATATTGTAAATAGCTCGATGCATGGTAAATTTGCCGATAATTTTCTGTCGTTCATTTAGCTTGAATGCCTAAAAATATCAGTTCATTTCTTAATTGTTCCTCTTCGTTGTTGTTTCGGATCATGTTTCTGTCTTTCAGGTCAATGTGCATCATAAAAACGACTCTCTGGTGAATTAAAAGCTAATAGATACAACATGACGTCCAGAATCTTTCAAAAGCTCTCCATTTTGATATTCCTTTCTGGGACATTTGGACAGAGAACTGACAACTGTACCAATAAGCGCCAAACCCCTTGTGGCAATAATAAATGCTGCTGTACATATAACGCCGCAATTTGCCGTGGTTTTGGATCTGCTCTGACATACATACCGCCGCTGCAACAACACATCTCGCATTTCACGTTTGAAGGCAACTCTCTACCAATTCTGAGTAAGACAAGTTTTAGTAATATATCAGCAAAGAACATTATTGATATGTCTCTCGCAATCAACAGTATTTGGAACATTTCTGCTGACGCTTTCTGTGACTTCGTGAATCTAACCAAACTTCATCTGAATGAAAACAAGCTAACAATATTGTCCGTCAGACCATTTCAAAGTTTAAAACATTTATCGACTATCCAGTTGAGCAATAACAGAATCCGTCACATTGCAAATGACGCCATACAGTCAAGTGTCCGTCAAATTAGATTGACAAACAACTTACTTGCTGGAGAATTCTACCAGGATTGGTTTTGTTCATCGGATGGGGAACCAGTATTTCCCAGACTCAATTACATTGACATTTCAAATCATTGTTTAAACAAGTTAACGAGTTACTCATTTAAGTGTCTTGGAAGATTGACACATTTGGGTTTATATAGAAATAGTATACATGTAATTCAACCAAATGCATTTGTCAATTTACGGAGTCTTAAATGGCTTAAGTTCAGTCAAAATAACATCAAAATCTTTCCCAAATTAGCGAAATCAATTTTCAAGAATAATGCTAACATACACTTTCTAGACATATCTCATAATAGTTTGAGCCATCTCTCTTCAGATCAGTTCTTGGAAATGCTTTTTCCACTTAAAAGATTAACGCAACTTCACGCGAGTTCATGTCATCTTAGCACATTGCCGGTCAACTTCTTATCGACCTTCGGAAATCTGACCGATCTTTGTTTAGACAGCAACTTAATTAATACACTAGAATATTTTAGAAACGTTTATAGCTTGAAAAAATTGTCACTAAAGGGAAATGCGTTTAATGGAATTCATGAGTATGAAGTTTCCGATAATTTCATGAATTCCTTAAATATCGTAAACCTAGCTAACAATCCTTTCGATTGCACATGCGAATTGCTGTGGTTTAGATCGATGATAAACGATGATACAGGAAAGTTTGGCAACATAACATTATTAGAATGGCCTTCTAGATACGCGTGCCGCACTCCTCTAAAGTTTAAATATGCAGAACTAATTTCATACAAGCCAAGAAAATTATCATGTACAAATGTTTTAGAGATTGCCTTTATATCCCTTGGAGCTGTCTTGGTCATGTCATCCATCATGACGACCTTGTCGTACAGATATAGGTGGTATATAAGGTACTTGTTCTACAAGTTGAAGACCAATCATAAGAGCCCTGAAACAAGACCGCTACTAGACCCTGAACATCAGGCGTATGACGGCTACGTTATATACCACACTGAAGATAGCCAATTTGTGCATCATGATCTCAGGTTGTTCATGGAAGAGAAACACGGTTATAAGTTACACATATGGGAAAGGGATGTGCCTGCAGGCTTTAGCACATTGGAAGCAATTGTTGATGGTATTCATGCTAGCGAGCACGCCATTGCTGTGATCTCAGGCAACTCCATTCAGGACAGTTGGATCAAGTTTCAGATGGACGTGGCCTTGGACAGACAGATTGAGTTGGAGAAAGAGTTCTTGATACTTGTAATACTAGAGGACGTTGATTTTAAAACGTTAAGTAAATACTGGTGTGTAATGTTAACTAGACTGAATGCAGCACGATGGTGTCGAGATGAAACGGATGTGAAACAAGCTGTTTTTGAACAGCAAATAACAAACCACTTCAGAGGATCAAAACAGCGAAGTGTTCAGTAAAGGAAGAATGGCACCAACTCAGATGTAGCACAGATAAACGCAACACACATGAAACTCAGAAAACCGTTTTCTTTAGTGATGAATATCTAACATTGATAAGGAATATTTGAATATACGGTTCAGATTGTTTGTGTGTTTTATTTTCCATTTCAATGTCATCATATCGTTTGACAGACCATGCATGGAATGTTTGTATAACCGTGGATAACTCTTGTCCCATGATGTGACCAATACAGTAAAACCTCTTTATTACGACCAATAGATTGTGTTAATATCGAACTGAAAATATAAGATACATTTATATTCATACAACATTTATGCAATCTTCTGAATAAATGAACTCAATTTGGAACCTTTCTATACATGTGTACTTATTTCGCGCTTATAAATCGTTAGCAGGTCCCAATGAATCATTCATTATATTGCAACATCAAATAAGTGACGAAAATACAGTCGAAACTCGATACTACGAACTCACTTAATCGATCTTACCAGTATTTCGTAAGTTGAATTCTGATAAGTCGATCTCGTTTAAGTCGAACATACCAGTATTTCAAAGTTAAAACGTGGCTAAGCCACGTTTTAACTTTGAAATATGGGTATTTTCGAACTAACGCCAGTTCGTAGAATCGAGTTTTTACTGTACATGGAAAACAACATTACTAGGTTGTACATTGTATTATAAATAGAACAGTCGTATTCAGAATTTATTGGATTCATCAATCAGGTCGTTTTAGAGAACTATAGAAAATGAATATGAATACTAAACATAAAATAAATTATAAACACTCATAGCATATCCTCTACATATATTTCAGTTTAATCAAACACAATTATTCCATCAATATCCGGAATTACCAATTCCTTAATTCGGCATGAGACATATTTGTAAATATGGAAAAATACAAAAACATGAAATAAGTAATGGGCAATTGTAATACATTTTTCTAATTTACCAAAGTTTAGTCATATAAAATCACAAATTCTTTTTTTTCTTTCTTTATATTTGATTTTGTTACGATATGATTTTACTTCGCTTTTAACAGTATTTCAGTCATAAGTATTGGGAAGTCCAGCTAATTGCAGGTGGAGAAAGACCCCAGAAACCTTTCATGCAATGTTGTTGGCATAAAACAGCAACTGGGTAGAACAACCGACCTTCCGCAAGTCAGCTTGAAGGCTTCTCCAAATGAAAATTCCACTAGGCCACTAGGCCACGGAGCGCCCCCCCCCCCCTTTAATATTTGAAAATATGTTTTCAATATTATAATCTCATAAGAAATGGACACAATTGTACTCAGGATCGTTTCAACATATTATCATCAATAACTCTTTGTACTCTTAGTTATTTGTTTAAAAGTCTTGTTTACTTTTGTGAGTGGTTTGGACCCAGATTAAGCCAATTTGTTTTGGTCCTGATGTGGATGCAAAGCGTATAACAATCAATTTTTACAGTTTTATAGAACCAGAGCCATCGCAAGATGGCATGCTCGACTATTCCAGGTTATTTTCTGGTACAAAAAACCTTAACCAAAATTTCAAAGTCCATCAAGGGCCATAACTCACACTAAATGCAAACTAGAGTTACTACCTGCCTTGATTGACTGCACTAGTGGCAAGGTTTTGGTGAAGTTATAATCCCATACAAGCAGCAGCTGCAGAGATATAAGCTTATTTCTAGGTTGCATAAAAAACCTTAACCACAATTTCTAAGTCCATCAAGGGCCATAACTCACACAAAATCCAAACCAGAGTTACCAGCCATAAGTTGCTGCAGTAGTGGGGACGCTGTGGTGAAGTTATAATGCGATACAAACAGCAGTTGCAGAGATATAAGCTTATTTGTAGGTTGCACAAAAAACCTTAACCAAAATATCTAAGTTCATCAAGGGCCACAACTCACACTAAATGCAAAATTGAGTTACCTGCCTTGATTGACTGCACTAGTGTCAAGGTTTGGTGAAGTTATAATGCGATACAAGCAGCAGTTGCAGAGATATAAGCTTATTTCTAGGTTGCACAAAAAACCTTAACCAAAATATCTAAGTCCATCAAGTGCAATAACTCACTAATAACTCGCTAAGGCTCGCGTCATATTATTTTAGTCAACTCGTTTGTTAAAAATGATAAATAATGAGCACTAATGTGATATCTTCTATATCCAGCACTTCCTCTCTACAACGACATTCCATGGGAGACAAAATATATGACCGCTGTAGGAGGGAGTCGTTATAGGGAGGAAAGTTGGCTTACATTTGCAAATAGCTTAAATCCAGATCAGACGCCGCGTAGCTGTATGTCTCCTTTTGTACATTGGTGAATGTCTTGTAATACTCTAGAATAAATGATTAACTAATGTGTGCCTATAGTTCTATAAATTGGACATAATGCGGCGTCTGATCAGAGTATACACTGGTTGCTGATAGGAATTTCAATATAAAACAAAACGAAAATGAAAATTAGACCCCTTAAAATATAGACAAATCCAATATATATCAGCGTGGAAGAATCCACTGGGCACAAATGGGTTGAATCAGACGAATAGAGATTCGTCATTTTTTTCTCAACATCAATACCTTCATATAGTTTTAACTCTACATTAAATGAGCTCTATGACGTCATTGAGAGTGAAAGGGTTAAGAAATATTGAAGTGAGAGTCAAACCGTGGATTCTGACCAGAATCCAAACCATGCGGGGTTGCAGCCATTTTCAACTCGCTGGACGAATGTCCATGCAGGAGAACTTATAAATGGTATCACTCAGTCGTTGGCGTCGGTGTTCCAATTGTCTAAACCCTTTGAACCCTAGTCCCGCATAAAGGCGTCCTTTTCAAACAGTGTACATGTAAATAGTACACTTGTCCTATGCAAACAATGAAGACCCAGATCAGAGGGCTCCGAAAGGAGCCCTCTGATCAGGGTCTTCACTGTTTGTCATAATTCCAAACATTTACAAAAACAACCCTTAAAAGTCAGAAATGAACTAGACTAGAATGGAAGCTGGAATTGTCAATTTAAAGTTTCAGGGAGAAAGAGTTAAGCAGTTTCAAGGAAATGTTCACAACTTCGATCTTTGCCCCTTGTCCTCTAGGGTTCATACATGCAGCACACATGTCAAGATAGAGAAGGGGAAATTGCAACATTGCATGGTGACGGGTTTGATATGCTTAACCCATTACCTCATAAATACGCCCTTTAACGCCTTTGATTTTCAAAAGTAGAAATAGGTTATTGGGGAATGGGTTAATCTAAAGCTATTGATAAACAACATATTTAGTGTAAAAAAATGTTTTGAGAGAAAAACGAAACAAAACCATATCAAAACATATGTTCTTAATATAGTTTGGATTAAAGTGAATGCCTTATATTTCGTTTTAGTGCACAAAAGGTGTGATCATTAGCAGCATCACTAAGCTCAAATGAAAACGTATAACCATTTCGGATTGATAAATGACTCAAAATCATAAAATATGCTTTAAATATTATTTTTGCGTTGCAAACGCCTAGTTATAACATTCGAAATTACAAAAATATGCTTCATTTTCCTCTCTTTTTGCAAACGTAAAACCTTTACGATCTACCATTGACGTTTTGATTATGTATTCATAGTTTTGAGTATACCTGTACTGAAGGGCCTATGTATCAATAAACTATCTATCTATATAGCAAACCTTTGCACAAGATTTTTTTTCATCCAGGCGACATTTTGACTCCGGTGACATTGACCTTGACCTTGACGTTTAAGTTTCTAAATTTGCATAACGCGGTGTCTGATCAGGATCCAAATTATTTGACACTGATTTCAATAATTTTTAAGTCAAAATACTGTATCTAACATTTAAATTTAAGAAATCAGAGCAGACGACATTATATAATTATTGTTTAAAGCAGATGACGTCATGAAGTTGACGGCGTGGGAGGGAGGTGTATAAACACATATCGAATCTCAACTAGTAGAATTTACCCATATATCTCTAGTTGAAATTTAAATCCTGAGCTCGCTTAAGTCGATCACATTAAGTTAATTATAATATTTAGTTTTATGCAGATTTATTTGAAGAAAACTGTTTTCGAGTTTCAGTCAGTTTAGGTACAGATCAGACACTATGCTGTGTCCGATTTGTGTTTGCTTATATAATGTATGGTGGTTTTGATTTATTTGTGTTTTACGGCCCATCGACACCAATGGTCATTTAGAGCCAATGTATGGTGGGATAAGGGCAAGTGTCAAATAGTTTCATGGGCAGTGTGTAATGTAAAACCTCTTTATCGCGACCACTTAATAATTCTTAATTATCATTGGTTTACGACAGGTGGTCGCTTAAAGCAAAGTGAAAGTAAAGGAGTTTTCTGTTTTTAACAACATTGCTTTAACCCTTTGAACCCTAGTCCCGCATATAGTTGTCCTTTTCAAACAGTGTACATGTGCATAGTACACTTGTCCTATGCAAACAGTGAAGACCCAGATCAGAGGGCTCCGAAAGGAGCTCTCTGATCAGGGTCTTCACTGTTTGTCATAATGCCCAACATTGACAAAAACAACCCTTAAAAGTCAGAAATGGACTAGACAAAAATGGAAACTGGAATTGTCCATTTAAAGTTTCAGGGAGGAAAGAGTTAAGCTGTCACCTATCTTTTATACAATCACTCACATTGTCAAATGAGTTGTCTCGTTAAATAAAGTCTTTATTATTACGTGTATTATCATTATTATTATTGTTATTATTATTATTACTATTATTAGCCTTTGATTTACTGGTCGTAAAAGAGAGATGTTACTGTAAGTATTTAGTTTGATGAAAATTTATTTGAAGAAAACATTTATCGAGTAACAATCAGTTTAATTCCAGATCGTACACAATGTTATTTATCTGATAAGACCGCAGACTCTCTATACATGTGCCAATATAAGTGTGATGTACTAACAGAGCTGATGTAAGATAGATACTTTAACCTTCAACGACATTTTAGATCAAGTTCAAGTGAGTCATATTCCTGTTGACAGTGGAAAAGAGGGCGGGTGGATTCTTCTATAATATTTTGCACGTTTCTTCTTCTACAAACGGTTTGGATCCAGATGAGACGTCGTGTAACTCGGCTTCTCATCTGGATCCCAACTGTTTGATACTTTTGTGATATTAAATTTTCTGAAAGAAAAATGCAGACAAAACATAAAAACCCTTTTAAGTCAAAATAGCTAATTTTAAAATTAAGACAAACAAGCAGACGACAATTATTTATAGAATTTATGACGTCATGGCTGCGTAGTGGTTAAGGAGTATTGGAGGCGACGTATTTTGCATACGCGGTACTTACATGGTATTCAGGTGACAGGCAGACATTCAACTATTGACATTTGCAACCCACTATTTTCAAATTATATTGCAACTATAATCGTCACCAGGCTTAAAACTGACATATTGGGTTTAACTCTTTTCCTATCAAATTTTATCGTTTGCTTTAACCCTCTACCCGCCAAAATATCGCCTTCATTGGTAGTGTCGTCTGCAATATTTTTAAAATCAGATGTAGGGCTATTTAAACTGAAAAAAATGTCGGTACGAGTGTCAAACTGTTTAGATCCTGATCAGACGCCGCGTTACGCGGCGTTTGATCAGGATCCAAACTGTTTGCAAAGTCTTCATTTGGCGCCGTTGGCAGTAAAGAATTTCAACTACATGTACATGTATTAAGATCTACATGCACATGCTATAGGTACACATATACATGTAACTAAAGTAGCAAACTTGAATAATTTTTTGTCACTGAGGTTTGCAAAAGTCTTGAACAAAGGCACTAAGATTGGGTAGGAAATACCATTAAAAGTAGGATAATTGTTTCCATGAAAGACAGTAGACAGCTTAAAGCAAGATGAACGAAAACCAGAAAGCTCACGAAGGAGCTTTCTATTTACGTTCACATGTTTTAGCAGCCACCCTCGATAAACACTTGATAATCACAACAATGCAGTGGTCGGAATAGAGAGTGTTGATGTTAACCCATTACCCTTAACCCTTTACCTTATAGAAGCGACTTTTAGCGCATTCATTTTATTCATCCGCCAAAGAAAATAGTTCCATTTTATACTGTCATGAATATGTACCATAAGAAATATTTTCTATATCCTAGCAGATCGTAACTTAAAGCAGGATGAAAGTAAAGCAGAATGCGCCCTAGGGCGCATTCTGCTTTACTTTCAACCTGCTTTAATAGGTCACATATCTTAACTACTAGAAACAGGCTATGTGGTAATGGGTTAAGGCACATTCTGCTTTACTTCCAGCCTGCTTTAAGCTATAATCTGGAAAATTTAGTTTACAATACTTATTCATGACTGTATGAATTGGTCAGTGGAGGAATAAATTAGGGACGTAAAAAGGCGTATTTATGGGGTAGAATGCCAAAATAGGTTAAAATGCCAAAAGCGAATTAACCGGTACTTGTATAAATACAAACATTTTGGAACCCGATCAAACACCGATGAATTTCGCTTTCCTTCAGGATCCAAACTGTTTGGCCTGTATATTGAAATTGCTTCAATTTAAAACGCATCTTAAATAAGAATGTATTGCAGGAGACCTTTGCCAAGCAAACAACTTTTATACAGTTAGAAAAACAGTTACTGTACAGCGCCCCTTCTGAACAACGATGCTCAACGGGAGACAACAATTATGTGTATTGTTCGGAGAGAGTCGTTATAGGGAGGGGCATTTGCAAACAGCTTAAATCCAGTTCAGACGCCGCGTATATACTTTTAGGCATATTGAGTGTAGGATCATCGTTATGAGTGTCAAACTCTGTTGGTAGCTGACTGCGCGCTCAGCCAAAGACAATAAATGGTTTAACATTTCAAAGAGTGTTATACTCTCTGCGGGGACACATTTTCCGCCTACCAAGATGTCCACGTTTATATAGTTGATTTGAAACCAAATACAAAGAACTTATATGTAATTAGTTACTTAATTCTAGAAACAATATATAGTTAAACCTCTTAATATTGAAGTCGAGCTTACCCGCTTTTCAAAACGTGGCTTAGCCTGGTGACTGGTGAGTGGATTAGCTACGTTTTAACTTTGAAATACGAGTAGGCTCGACTTAAATGATTCCGAGTTGTCGGAATTGAATTGAAGAAAATACAGGCAAGTTCGATTGAAAGAGTGTCGAGTTATTGCGAGTCGACTGTACGGCCCACATATAATATCAGAATACAGAAGGCGAAGTTAGATTGACCTTTGAACACAATTATATTGTAGTGATTCTCAGTTATAACGAATATGATAAACCATATCTACAGTTGAACTTCGATATCTCGAACTTGGTTAAAACGAACATATCCGTATTTCAAAGATAAAACGTGGCTTAGCATATCCGTATTTCAAAGCCACGTTTTTACTTTAAAATACGGGTATGTTTGACTTAACCGAGCAAGAAATAACGCAACTCTTGTTTTGACAAATCGGATTGTTCGAGTTAAGCGAGTACGAGATATCGAAGTTCGACTGTAAAAGAAATTTGAACCTACGCTCAAGATAGATAGTTGTACTGTAATCCTAGGTTCAGACAGAAAGGACTACAAACAGTGGAGAATACGTTATTCTTTCCCGTTTAGCCAATTGCCCAATAACCTGTTTATAACATTTAATACATGTTATCACTTAAAGCAGGTTGAACGTAAAGCAGAATGTGCCTTAACCCTTTCCCTGATAGAAGCGACTTTTAGCGCATTCATTTTATTCATCCGCCAAAGAAAATAGGTCCATTTTATATTGTCATGAATATGTACCATAAGCAACATTTTCTATATCCTAGCAGATAGTAACTTAAAGCAGGCTGAAAGTAAAGCAGAATGCGCACTAAGGCATTAAGTATTCACCTATCTTAAGTACTAGAAAGAGGTTATCAGGCACATTCTGCTGTACTTTCAGCCTGTTTTAAATTACCATCTGCTCGGCTATATAAAATATTTGTTATGGTAATTGTTCATGAGGGTAAAATCTTGAACTATTTTCTTCGACAGAGGAATAAATCAAATAAGCTAAAAGTCGCTTCTATGAGGGAAAGGGTTAAACGAAACGAAACGCAAACGCAAAAAAAACTAAAACGTAGAAAAGTGCAACTTTTGGACAATTCTGATAATTCATTTTTTATCTTGGTGGCTAACAGTTTGGAGCCTGATCAGACGCCGGGTTATCCGGCGTCTGATCTGGCTCCAAACTGTTTGCAATAGAAATAATAGTTTTAGCGTAAACGCGTTTATTGGGAAAGAATAACGTTTTCTCCTCTGTACTTGATATTCTATTCTTAGGAATAAAGAAATATATTTTTCTGTGTAAATGCAAAGAAACTATACCATCAATAACCGGAATAAAAATTTCTTTAAAATTGGCATTAAATATAAGTAAAATTTCCAAAAATACAGCTAAAACAGAAAATTCATGGACAATTGTTAAGTGTTTTCTAACCTTACTACATACAATTATAGTCATATAGGAAATTTCTACAAGAATTAAAAGAAAAATCTATATACATATTTCCTTTCATTTATTTTTCTTATTTCTCTTTTTTTTTCTTCAAAAATTCATAACAATATTATTGCGATATTTAAAAGTTTTCACTCTTGTGTCACCTTTTGTTAGATGACATACATAGTCGTTGATTCTTTGAACGTTGAAGACAGTGTGTATGAAAGTTCTGTGCATATCAACGATATAAATATGGATAAGACCACTTGCTTGAATATATCAAACACAAACATCGATCAGCGTTCAAAGTTTAAAAGAAAAAACGTTATATATATACATGTATATATCCTTTCCACGCCCATAACGTATTAAAACGTTTTGACGTTTATGGCACATTTTGGCTTCCGTAGAATGAAAAGTTATGATTCGCACATCGCGTTGGAAGACTTTTCTGAAAGGCCAGGTTCGGCACTGCCTATTTCTAGAATATCAATGGTCTCCTGCAAAATGTGACACTTTCAGGCAGCATCCAAAATGGATCCAGACACAAATTTGCAAGATTGGAAAAAGGCGAATGTCAGAGGGGCCGAAACGGTCCATCTTTCTACTTTCGGTTTAAAATGTACTCGACCTTTTTGTCAAAACCCGTTATAATAGCACTCATGCTGGAATTCAGTAACACTGACATGTCAACACAAAGCTCACAAAGCTCAAACTGAGCTCAGGATCCACTTTTTTTTTTTTTTTTTTTTTTTTTTTTTAACTAATTCGCGCATTGCGTGAACGCGACTTAAATATAGCGCCTCTAAAAATAGAATGTCACTTTCAGTTTCCTTTTGACACGTCAGAGTAGTTTTGAGATGTCGGAGTGTAGTGTTTATTCAGAAAATGAGCTCCAAACTAGTCCAGTAGTGTCTGTGTTATGTGTACAAAATCGGCTGGGCTTGCTAAGGATACATACTTCTCAACGAAGATTCCCAGAAAAGCTGCCAAATTTATCGTGAGGGTTTTGCCCATTCAACACCATTACATCGTCTGCTTCAATATTATTGTCTGCAATATGGATTCAAAGTCAGATTTAAGGCAATATGATTGACGAGATTTCGAAACGAGTGTCAAACAGTTTGGATCCTGATCAGACGCCGCGTCACGCGGCGTCTGATCAGGATCCAACCTGTTTGCAAATATGCCTTTTGGCGCCAATGACAGTGGGAGGGATAAGATATATGACTGCTTAATGCAATATGAAAATACTGCAGGAAGCTGGCAAATGTATGAGCAGCAAAAGAAATGGAAATCAATGTCGGAGCAAACTGAACAAACAACATGACTGGTGGGATACAGACTGCATTAATGCAAAGTGCCTAAAAAACAATAAATTACGGAAATTCCGTTTAAGCAACTCAAACAACGATTTAAAGGCGTATCATGAAACCAGGCGTAGTTTCAAAAATATGTGCCGTGCAAAACGTCTTAAATGTGAACGAGCTCGACGTAAAACTCTAGTTGAAAGTAGAAACAGTCCTAAAGAGTTCTGGAAAAACATAAAAGATATAAATAAAGGAACGTCCAAACATTGTGAAAGTATCTCAGCAACAGATTGGTTTACGTACTTTAAAGAGTTATTCTCAAGTCCTCCAAGAACCGAAGACGAAGAAATCCAAACCGATATTTTTGAAAATACTGAGACACCGTCGATTGACAACGAAGTGCTAGATACTGAAATTACAAACGATGAAATATTACAGAGTGTGAATTCATTAAAAGGTTCTTGCTCAACTGGAACCGATGGTACTTGCATCGAGATGTACAAAAATACAATAGATATAACCTTACCATACATAAAAGCACTGTTTAACAACATACTATCGTCTGGACATATTCCACAGGAATGGGGCCACAGTTTGATAACGCCTATCCATAAAAAAGGATCTCGTGACGACCCAAACAACTACAGGGCAATTTCTATTGCGAACAGTCTTAGTAAGATTTTTATAAAACTCCTGAGTAGCCGTCTTACTTTGTGGTCAGAGGCCAATTCTGCAATTGACGAATCACAGGCTGGATTCCGCGCTGGGTATTCGACGATCGATAATATTTTCAATCTGAACGCATTAATTCAAAAATATATATCGCGTCGAAATGGTCGCTTTTATGTGTTTTTCATCGATTTCTTAAAAGCGTTTGACAATTGCGCTCATCAACAACTTTGGAATAGTCTAGTTAGAAAGGGTATAGATCGAAACAGCAGACTATTAGCAGTGTTCAAATCAATGTATGATCAGCTTAAATTCCAGGTCAAACTTAAAAATGGATTGACGGAGTTCTTTAACTGTGAAAAAGGAACCAAACAAGGCTGTGTAAGTTCCAGTATTATATTTTTACTTTTTATCAACGATTTATTTCTATACATAAAATCACAATGTAGTAATAGCGGTATATTCGTTTCACAAGAGATCGACGACCTACACGCTTTCATGTTCGCCGATGATGTTTCGGCGTTCGCAGAGACTGTTATACAGTTACAGCGTAAAATTAGAGCAATAGAACAGTTTTGCGACTCTACTGGAATGAAACTAAATCTAGACAAGTCTAAAATAATAGTGTTTAGGAATGGTGGCCCACTTAGGCATTATGAACGTTGGTACTACAAAGGACAACAGATTGAAATTGTTAACTTCTACAAATATCTCGGTGCATTTTTCACCAGCAACTAACGTGGACAAAAACAAAACAGGTGTTGTCACTACAAGCACAGAAGGCAGTATATGCAATAATTCGTTGTCAACGTCATTTTGGTTATCTTATACCCGAGGATGCCTTTAAACTGTTTGATGCTATGGTTAAGCCCATACTAGTGTATTCTGCAGCGTTGTGGGGATATCAATCTTGTGATGAAATAGAAAAGGTCCATCTTCAATTCTGTAAGAGGTTGGCATGTTTAAACCGAAACGTTGCTAACTTCTTTCCTTTGAGTGAGTGTGGCCGATATCCAATTTCAGTAACATGTAAAACCATTTGCATTAAATACTGGGCAAACGTATTGAGAATGCCATCAGATCGATATCCTAAACAGTGCTATTTAATGCTAAGACGACTAGATGACAGCGGACGCACAACATGGGCAACACACGTAAAGCATCTATTGTATCAACTAGGCTTTGGGTACGCATGGATCGCACACGAGATTGGAAATATTCCAATATTTATCAATCAAGTGACTGAAAGACTAAGAGATTGTGCAAGACAGTCTGTAATTGCAGACCTGAACTCCTCACCTAAAGCTTTAACATATAAACTGTACAAAAGTGCGATTAACCCAGAACAATACATAACGTATTCACTTCCACACATCAATAAAAGAACATTGGCAAATTTTCGCTGTTCCAGTCATGATCTGATGATAGAAAAAGGACGCCATCTAAGAATTGATCGTGATCAAAGATTCTGTAGATATTGTTTAAACAACAATATTTTTGAAATTGAAGATGAAATACACTTTCTTATTGAGTGTCCTATGTATAATGATATAAGAGACCAATATTTCAGAGTTGAATGGAATAGAAGTGTAATATGTAAACAACTGTTTATTAATATTATGAAAGACAACAGAAAAGACAGTATAATTGCTCTTTCAAGATATCTTGTAAGTGCATTTAAGCTGAGGGAAAACTTTTTCAGTGTCGATACAGACTCAGTTGATTGATTGTTTTGTGCCATCTAGTGTATCCTTAAGTGATATTAATATCATTAAATTGCAGCAAATCGCTCAAACAATTTGTACCTAGATCATTCACCACACAATGTGGAGTGTGGTCGATATTCAAATTGTTTAAAACACAAAATGTCTTACAGCAAACATTTAAAAATGCTGCTCTCCAAATATAAGCTGATAGACAAGTATTAGCTATTAAGGATATAACTTTTAGCACTAAAGAATAACTCCTCTGATACTACTTAATGCAAAGCTTAACTATTACATTCAGGTTTGACTTAAATTACACAGTATAGACAGTTTGGATCCAGATAGTATGCCACATAATCTGAGTATGGATCTGGATTGAAATATTTTGACACTAATGTTATTTAAGCATACTTTATTCATTTCAATTCATAATGGAAAGACAATAACCTACACGACCAGTCGCCGATGTAATAGTTAAGTGTACGAGTATATATAATGTATATTTTATTTAATACAGTCAACGTATATTACAATGTAAAAATGTGTTTTTGTGTAAATGATAATATGGCAACGTTGTCACACAAAATATATTTGAACTATGGTATTATGGACCGGAGGCCTTGAATTGCTAAATAAAATCATTGTCATTGTCATTGTCATTGTAGAAACGTTCTACGTTAAAGTACAGTGCACCTCGCCCACCACAACTATATACCCTCAGTACAACAATCCCCTCCTTACAACGACCCTTGTCACTGTTCCCAAAACAAGACGATTGTGTCCAACGCTTGCACGTCTACTTAAAGTTGTCGTCTGCTGTTTTTTCTCAAAGTTACATATTAGCGAACATTTTGACAAAAAAGAAATTTATAATGACGAGTGACAAACAGCTTGAATTGCGGCGTCTGGTCTGGATTCAAGCTGTTTGAACATGTAAGCCAGTTTACTTCTATATAAACTCCCTCCGAACAACACACACAATATTTGTCTCCCATTGGGTGCTGTTGTGGAAAAGGAGGGCTGTATCTCTATCCTGCATTGTGCAATCGAAACTGTTAGAACTGTTTTAAATGTATTTTATTGAGTAGTCGTGTAATAAAAGTTTGATTATATTTTAAATTATCAGATAGGTCATTGTGTAAAATCAATGTAAGAGTTTTGCAGTCATTTGAAGACGACGAATTTTTGCTGTCAATATTTTGTTAAAGGTTGAACGTGACGTTTAAAGACGTGAAAGGTATAAACGGCAACATTTAAATTTATACATTCAACCCTAATAATGTACTCGTCTTTGAAACAAGAGCCCCCTGGGGCATATTTTGCTCACCTGAGAATAGCTGAAAAAATGGAGATAATGATTTATGTCCAGGACTGACCTAGATATGCAACATACCGGAACCATTTGAACAAAATATGTAAAGGATATTTAAAAGTGTCACCATACCGAATATAAAAGCTCTGGTCATATTAGTGTCAGAGAAGAAAATGTTCTCTATATAACTCTATGTAAAACTGTCAAACCCGGGGCGAGGCCAATTTTGAACATATGGGCATAATTTGAACAAATTTGATAGAGGACCTGTAGATGATGCTATTTGCCAAATATCTAAGTTCTGGCCCTTGTAGTTTCAGACAAGAAGATTTTTTAAGTTTTCATTGAAAAAATCTATTTTTAGCTCCTGTTACCTAGTTATGCAACCGACCTGAACCATTTGAACAATTTTGATATAGGACATCTAGAAGTGTCAACATGCCAAATATCAAAGCTCTGGCCATATTAGTTTCAGAGAAGGACACGTTTGAAAATTTCACTATATAACTCTATGTAAAACTGTGACCCCGGGGCGGCGCCAATTTTAACCCCAGGGGCATAATTTGATCAAACTTGATTGAGGACCTGTAGATGATGCTATTTTCCAAATATCTAAGCTCTGGTCCTTGCAGATTTTGACAAGCAGATTTTTTAAGATTTCCTTATTTTTTAACTTTGGTTGCCATGGCAACCAGAGTTCTGCATTGTTTTTAATTTTTTGAATAAATTTGAAAGAGCTTGACCCAAGGAACATTTCTGTAAAGTTTGGTTGAATTTTGTCAAGCGGTATAGGAGGAGATGTCATTTGAAGCAATTGTTAACGACGACGCACGACGGACGACGCACGACGACGGACACAGGGCCATCCCAATAGCTCACCTTGAGCCTTTGGCTCAGGTGAGCTAAAAACAGTGGTCTACCTGTATAAAGAACACGTGTTCTATGCAAAGAGTGAAGACCCATATCCGAGCGCTCCTGAAGGAGCCCTCTGATCAGGGTCTGTACTGTTTGTTATTTTGCACTTGAATTGTAAAATCATCTCTAAAAAGTAAGCAAAATAGACTAAACATAATTGCAGGTGTAAATTTTCAATTGAGATATTAGAAATGAGTTTCTAACAGTTTGGATTCTGATGAGACGCCGGATCCAAACTTTTTGCAAATAACCACTGTAAATTCT
The DNA here is from genome assembly GCA_922989275.2 of Gari tellinella. Lineage (NCBI taxonomy): Eukaryota > Metazoa > Mollusca > Bivalvia > Cardiida > Psammobiidae > Gari > Gari tellinella. Next base: position 75,717,681 of record OV277865.1, on the reverse strand, counting down.
TACCAGAGTAAGGCAGTGAAGGGGTCAACACTTTGTCATTTTCTAATATCGCATATTAACCCTTTGAACCCTAGTCCCGCATATAGGCGTCCTTTTCAAACAGTGTACATGTGAATAGAACACTTGTCCTGTGCAAACAGTGAAGGCCCAGATCAGAGGGCTCCGAAAGGAGCCCTCTGATCAGGGTCTTCACTGTTTGTCATAATGCCAAACATCGACAAAAACAACCCTTAAAAGTCAGAAATGGACTAGACTAAAATTGAAACTGGAATTGTCCATTTAAAGTTTCAGGGAGGAAAGAGTTAAGTCTCATCATTGCTAAATGAATAAAATATATCAATACGCACTTCAATCGCACATACGTCCTCTTTACTGAATCCCTTGTGGTACAGTCAAGTTCACTACTTTGCCTCGAGCACAGTATTTATTTGCAATTTGAATCCTGGTCAGACGCGGCGTATAACGCCCTTTCCTGCCTTATGTATACCTCGAGTACAATAGTTATTTGCAAACAGTCTGATCAGGGTTCAAACTGTTTGACACTCATTTCAATATTTCTTACGTCAAGATAATCAAGAATTTAAATAATATGAGAAATAAAAGCAACCGTAAACTGAAAAGTTTACCAGGTACATTTAAAAGAACTCGGTCTGGTAGAATTTGAGTTTAAGTTAAATAGATTTTCAAGAAAGCCAAGAACGCAGTAGAATGACCCACCCCTGTTAAAATGACCCATGGGTCATGTCACTACGTAGAACAGTGACCCGGGTCATTTTACTACGTAGAAAAAAGACCCCAGACCGCAGAAAAAGGTCCCCATCGACTCGTAGTAGAAAGATCCCCTCACGGTTTGGGGTCATTTCTCTACGTAGTATAAAGTCACGGGTCCTTTTGCACGGGTGTGTCATTCTACTGCGTTACACCGGCAATACCGGATTTCAGATCAACATGAAAGTAAGAAAGTTTAGTCAGTAGTGTCCACTGACAATGATTACTAAGTTTCAATAATATCGATTCACCAGAAAAAGAATTTATCAAGAAGACCACCCTGGCTGCCGTTTTGAAATTTTAGATCAACGCGAAAGGAACGTAGCTTGGTCAGGACCACACACTGAACATTTTAACCAAGTTTCAACAAAGTCTGTCAAGTAGAATTTGAATTTAAGTTTAAGATATTAAAGTTAATGCACTTCGGACGAGGAACAAAGATGAATGACAACACACACACACGAGCCACAAACAGAGTAAATATCGAAACTCGAATTGCCAATTTGATGATTCAGTGATGAACTAGTAAAACCCAGAATGACTGAAGAAATATCGAAAAATGTCAACAGTTTGGATCCTGATCAGACACCGCGTAAATGGACGACTGATCTGAGCTCAAACTGTTTGCAAAGTTTTTATTTTTACTTTTCACCAGTATATAAATGACAACATGATAAAAAAACAGCAACAAAAAACACGATACTATGACGAATCGCTAAAGGTACATGTACATTAAAACCTGTATTAAGCCTTTGAACCCTAGTCCCGCAAACAGGCGTTCTTTTCAAACAATGTACATGTGAATAACACAATTGTCCTGTGCAAACAGTGAAGATCCAGATCAGAGGGCTCCGAAAGGAGCCCTCTGATCAGGGTCTTCACTGTTTGTCATAATGCCAAACATTAACAAAAACAACCCTTAAAAGTCAGAAATGGACTTGACTAAAATGGAAACTGGAATTGTCCATTTAAAGTTTCAGGGAGGAAAGAGTTAAGCGACAACTAAGCATTGATATTATTTAAAGCCTGCATGACAAGTGGTAACTTAATGCAGGTCACAAGTAATACAAAAAGCCTTTAAAGTTCTGCATTTAGCAGTCACCTGTTTTTAAAGATAAACATGCTACCTTTTTTGGCGGTCACTGAATAAAGAGTATATCATAATTGAAAGTTTACCGGCAATAATATGTCGTTTTTAACCCATTTATATGCCAAGTGAATTATTCCATGCTTATATATTGGATAAGTCCAGTTTTGGTGTAAGGGGTGACTTGTCTAAATTTTCATTTTCGTTTTATTTTATATTGAAATTCCTATCAGCAAACCGTGTATAGGCTCTGATCAGACGCCACAATATGCTGCGTCTGATCAGAGTCTATACTGTTTGACTATGTCTCTGTTATGGAACGCTAGGCAAAAAATAGTAGATGTAAATTTCTTAAATGTAATATTTTTATAATACCATTGAGTTTTCATGATAACACGACGACAACTTATCCGCGCAACAATTTGAAGTCAGTGGCGTTCAGTACTTTTAGCGCTTTGATTATATTCGGTTCTGGTTGATTGACCTCTCTTATATCAATAATTAATGTAAATATGAAAGCAAACGATGTGAACAATTCTACAATGAATAGTCAAGTTTGTATTAGCCTTTATGCCGCTTAATTACGAGTAATGTCCGCATTAACCCCTCAACTCCATGCATGCTGGGTAATGTTTTCGTCTGCAACAATTGACGTCTGCTATTGTTCTAAAAATAGAATCTTCTAAAACGAATTTCAAAACAGGGTAAGAGTGTCAAACAGTTTGGAACCTGATGAGACACCGCGTTACGCGGTGTCTCATCTGGATCCAAACTGTTTGCAAAAGGTAATCACTGTCGGACATCTAATTATGCAAAGAGTTATTTTTCTAGGGGTGAACGAGTTAAAAACAATCGTAAAGAGTGTCATACGGTTTAAATCCTGATCAGATATCGAGTTCAGTGAAGCTCACTTATAACGAAGTCCTCACGACCGTCTGGTTTATTCGTTATATTCAATTTGTTTATATTCAGTTTAGTTGTAAGAGTGCTTTTTAACAGTGTAATCAGTGTAATAATAATAATAATAATAATGTCTAGTATGTCACTGTCTAACCTGAATTCAAAGTGTTTGTGAGGTCGGCTCTGGTCGCCCATGATGGCTAAAATGTCACACAATGTAGACCCTGACTAGATTCTATCACAGTCTATGATTGTGATTCAGGCCTTTCTGAAAAAAAATTGAATCAACTCATATACTGACAAGCCCGACAACACTAGTATATTTACAAACATTTTGGATCCAAATCAAACAGCAAACAAACTCGGTGGCAGATCTAGATCCAAACTATTTGACACAAGTCATATCATCGATACTTCTTCAAGTAAAAACGTGCCTCAAAAAACGAAAGAGAAACAAAGCAGGCGACACTTTAACCCAGACGATAATTCGGCAGTGAAAGGTTTAACCCCTTCTGTCGTGACGTCATCTGCTTAAACAATCAGTGTCGTCTGCTTTTATTTCTCAATTTTACTTTTTTTTATGGAAATTGACAGAAGAAATATCGTGTGTCAAATAATTTAGATCCTGATCAGACGCCGCGTAAACGCGGCGTCTGATCAGGATTCAAATTGATTTCAAATAGCAGTTGTAATCGCAGTATGGCTGTTATATAGGTTGGGGGGAGGGGTGAAATCAAAATCTGTCGAGTTAAAATCTGTCGAGTTACAGCAGATGACACAGACGAGAGTTTGGCGCGAGAGTTTTACAGTAAAACCTCTCTATTATGGCCACCAACTTGTCTAAATTATTAGGTGTTAACTGCAGGTGGACTACGTAAAGCAAGGTGACAGAAAAACAGAAAGCTTCTATCGGAGCTTTCTGTTTTACTGTCACCTTGCTTTAAGTTGCCATCTGTCTTTTAGACAATCAATAAGCCGTCATTTTAGTGGTCGTTATAGAGAGGTTTCACTGTGTGCGGTTTAATGCGTGTTACAGTCTACTTTATCGTCTGCATCTAAAGTGTCGTGTGTATAGAAATAATCAACATCAATAAATTTGCCTATTTAATTTGCATAATTATCAAATGGAGACTCCAAACAGTGTAGATCCAGATCAAACGTCTAGTTACTCGGCATCTGATCTGAATCAAAATTGTTTAAAAATGATAAGCAGGTGCATATGGCAATGTAAGGGGTTGATGCGGGTTTAACCCCTTTTAGGGGTCCGTCCCCTATGGGCACTGATATCTGCAAACAGTCTAGATCCTGATCAGACGTCGGGTAAGCCGGTCCCTGAGCAGGATTCAACACTGTTTGATACTCATATCGATAATCCTCCAATAAAAACAGGAAAAGATCTCAATTTGTAAAAACAAGAATAAATGAAAGCAGACATTTATTAAGCAGACGACATAATGACAGTAAAATGGGGAGAGGGTGGGTAAACCCTTATTCCATCGATTGCGACTTAGTATGGTATTTGCAAACAGTTTGAATCCAGATCAGACGCCGCGTAACGCAGCGTCTGATCTGGATCCAAACTGTTTGACACTCGTCTTTAACGTTCGTCAATTCAAAATAGCATAAATCTAAAATAAAAATACAGAAAAATTTGCAGACGATAATTTCAAAGCAGACGATATTATATTACGGGAGGGTTAGGGCTTAATGGTGTAGGGAAGAAAAGCAAAATGGCGAGCCCATTAGCTTATCGCCTATTATATCTTGACCCAGCTGGCGATTCTCAGTGTTTAGTAAATTAATTCTGATACCATCAATAATCTAGGACCTATTCAGCCTCTTTTTGCAACCAGTTCGTAAATTAACCGACTTCACTGCGTCGTCCCGAGTGCGCGAACGTTTGCAAACAGTTTGGATCATGATCAGACGCCGCGTAACGCGGCGTCTGATCAGGATCCAAACTGTTTGATGCACATGTCGAAGGTTTTTTTCTCAAGATGATTAAAATTCGGTTTTGATTTGATTTAAGCAGACGATAATTTTGAAGCAGACGGTGACATGACCACTTGCACGCGCTTTAGATCGAGGTCGGGAAGGCGCTTGATCTAGATCCAAGCGGCCATGAGTACGGATTGGGATTTATCTGAAAATATGTAGGTATTCGAGTGTTTAAATTTCGTAGCAGTAATTGGATTAATTGTAAAGCAGACGACATTTCCAGTTGAGAAAGAGTTTTAAAATATTTTTATTTAATGACTTAAGTTTTCATATGAACTGTTTAACACTTTTTGAAAAATGAGCGTTTCTGGTTGAATTTTTTGTTGTTGAAAATTTAGATATTCTTTGAAAAACAGTGCATATTCTGAAGGGCTTTTTAATGAGTCCTCTGATCAGACTCTATACTGTTTGCTAAATGTGTATAATTTTGGATCTATTGTTTTCCATCATTTAAATGTTGTAACCTCTCTTTTCCCCATAGAAGAGCTTTCAGCACCTTTAATCTAATCTCTCCACAGAAGAAAATATTTCCAGTCGGTAGCTTAAAGAAGGCTGAAAGTAAAGCAGAATGCGCATTCTGGCACATTCTGCTTTACTTTCCACCTGCTTTAGGTGATCACCTGTCTCCAAAACTAGAAACAGGTTAAGGGGTAAAGGGTTTAAGCTACTCTGCTCAGCTTAACTTTCAATTCAGACCGCCAGGTGGCAGCAACACGCGGTCCCCTCTACCCCGACCTTAGTCCATATTTGTTTTCCTTGCTATCATATTTAATTCAGTTTTTAATCAAATCGCCCTGATTTATAATTTATCTGAGCCAGCGCTGTAAACATAATTAAATTACCTTCTATTTGAGAATAAAGTCAATTTACCGATACACACCGCCCCAACGTTCGCTGTCGATATTACTAAATGGAAAGAAAATTCAATTAACTCCATCTCGTCTGCTTTAACCCACTCACCGCCAAAATATCATCTGCATTGGTAGTGTCGTCTGCATATTTTTTTCAAATCAAATTTAAAATACTTTGGGCTGAAGAAATATCGATAACGAGGGTCAAACAGATTGGATCCTGATCAGACGCCGCGTTACGCGGCGTCTGATCAGGATCCAAACTGTTTGCGTTACGCAGGTCTGATCAGGATCCAAACTGTTGCATGCAAAATCGCCATTTGGCGTCATTAGCAGTGATGCGAGCTATAAATACAGCCGCGTGCCTCTTCACTTCCCATCCACCCTTGCGCGTAATGGGTTAATCTGGGGTTTTCCCGATTCTCGGCATTTGATTGGCTGAGTAGTTATCGTTACGTACAGACCCATTACTATCAGCGGTAAGACCAATAACATCATTACACAGAGAGGAGAATACGAGATTCCCATTTCAACATCAGTGTGCATGCGAACGTTATCGAGCAGAGATGTAACGAGGAAACACTGTCATACCAAACCACTCACACAGGCTATGTTTACAGTGTATAGATCTATTTAAGCATAAGGACGCCCGTATTAGATCAATGTGTTAGCTTTCTGTGTTAAAAGGGGGAAATTAGACAACATTGAACGAACATTCAGAGTGGACGATTTAACAATGTGAAATACTTGCGATCGTTAAAAATACCCACGATGGAAAAACTGGTAACGTAAATAGAGAAAACACGGTGTGAAGCTAGACTTGCAGCTGGATGTTTTAACCTAATTGGAAGTTGTTAACAGGCTTTTACATACGTAGATTACTACTGATACATATTATTGCAGTGACTAGGTGTATGTTGTTATAGCATTGAGTGCTATCTGATCATACCAGACCACTGTTTCAGTTAATACCAGAGACAAGTGAAGAACATCTAGGCCAGTTGCCAGTGGAAGACAATTTACTGTATTTATTCGTCTCATGGGACACAAGTCTGTGAGAAATCCCATTAACTGATTAACAACCCACGTGGTGGTAGTGTTGTTAGCTCACATTTGGAGCCGGTTACATGTTCGAGCGCTGAACGCATGGACCGGGCACTGGCGGATCTTGCGGCGATGACAAGTGGTAAGTCGACTTAAACCCCTTAACCCACTCCTCCCTGTAACTTTTGAATTGCAATTAAGTTTAGCCCATTTTACTTTATATGGTTGTTTTAGTCAGAGCAGATGGCAACAGGGCATACCTGAATCAGAGTGCTTTAATTCACTGTTTGCATAGATGACAAGTGGGGTTTTTACAACCTTTTGCAGTTACATGATTTGCAAAGGACGCGTATATGTATGACTAGGGTTTGAAAGGGTCAACCCCTTAACCCATCACCCAAATATCAAACGCATTACTGTAAAGAATGAGTAGAATGCGTGAAAAGGCGGTTCTATGTGCGAGAGGGTTAACCCTTTACCTCATAGCCTGCTTCTAGTTTTGAAGACAGGTGACCACTTAAAGCAGGTTGAAAGTAAAGCAGAATGTGCCTTAAGGCACATTCTGCTTTACTTTCAGCCTGCTTTAGGCTAAAATCTGATAGGCTCAATAAAATAGTTGTTATTGTAATTGTTTATGAGAGTATAAACTGGAACTATTTTCTTCAGCGTAGGAATAAATTAAATACGCTAAAAGTCGCTTCTATGGGGGAAAGGGTTAACACAGGGATATATGACAGGCCCTCTGAATCTATCTAGGCTTGATAGAAATAAACAAAATTTCAGAGTATAATTATTACACACAGGTAACTAATGGCATTCTGTGGAAAATTGCAGACAGTGTAGAGCCTGGTGAAACATCACGATTTGCAGCAGCAGTAGTATAGTATATACACTAGTAATAGTAGCAGTAGTAGTACATGTAGTCAAGAGCTCAATTTAAGAGTGCCCAAAGCCTAGCGTTTTATCCTTTTCCCCCTCTACCAAACTCTATGCAAGGCGACGATTCTAATGAGTAGTCACATCATAGGGTTGGATGTGGAGTAGCAGCAGCAGTAGTAGCGGACATGAAGAATATAGCAGTTTCTTGTCTAAATCAATTGATGCAGCTGTCATATTCCTAAATGTCAAGACCATCATGGTTATGCATAACCCATTACCCCATACCCTGTTTCTAGTTTTGAAGACATGTGACCACTTAAAGCAGGTTGAAAGTAAAGCAGAATGTGCCTTAAGGCACATTCTGCTTTACTTTCAGCCTGCAAGTCGCTTCTATGGGGGGAAAGGGTTAAACATAAAGAAGAGGCATGAAAATGAAAGGAACATAGTCTAGTGCTGATGTAAAAACTTAGAATACCAGCAATAATAGACTAAATACCATGTAACATTTCCTGCGCTCCCCACGCGGTGGTTGGCATGTCAAACAAGCAACACATACTTTATGTGCAGCCAAGCCTGTGTTACGCGACCTCTGTTTTAAACGACCACATGCTGAAAGCGACCGCTGTTTTAAACGACCACCTCCTTAAAGCGACCGCTGTTTAAATCGACCAACTGTGCTCAGCGGCGACCACTGACTGAAAATGCATGGTGATCTTTAAAGACATGCTTTTTATACCGAGGAAGTCAATGTAATTTCAGCTTACTTCCAGCCTGTTTTAATCTTCCATCTGCTAGAATATGGAAAATATTATCTGATTATACAAAACCTGCCTGGTTAAATTCATTAATTAGAATTATTTTCGTCAGTGGAGCAATAAATTAAAGGCGCAAAGGCGTATTTATCGGGGAATGGGCTCGGGTACACTATGCTTTACTTTCTGTCTGCTTTAAGCTATCATCTGATAGAATAGAAAACATTTATATTAAAACCTGCATACATTAAAGCGGAACTATTATCGTATGTGAAGGAATTAATTCAAGGCGTAAAAAGGTGAAAATTTGGAGTAATTGGTTAATGTAGATTTGTGGCGAGTTTGCATGCATCATAATTTCATTTACCATTTGTACACTGCATTAAGCTCACATATTTTAGAAACCTATTTACCCAGCTGAACACAAAGATTGACAATAAAGCAAAGTGAAAGTAAAGAATAAAATTCCTAGGGGCAGTTTGCTTTTAATTTTCTCTTGTTTAAAGCGACCACCTGGTTTAGAGATGTGTATGCCATTGGCAAAGCCTTAATAGTCGTTGTAAAAAGCTTGGAGCTAGAAGAGAAGTCGGGTAACTCGGTGTCTCATCCGGACCCAAACATTTTGACACTCTGGCCCTATTGTGAAAATGAATGTCTAGAAAACTCTTATCTTAGAACACTAACAGACATCAATAATTGTAGACACTATTTGTAAGCGTTTAGAAAGTTTAACTCTTCAACCCATAACTTTTATTAATGGGTATAATCGTTTTGGACTCTTATATTATTTTAAACCAGTCTTCTGTTAAATTTTTGGTTGGACAACACAGACCAATGAAAATATCAAACAGAGCAGACCTTGATCAGGGTCTACACTGTTTGTATATGTAATCAGTAATCTCTACAGAGCCTGAGAGGGCTGTAGGGTTGAACGGGTTAAAGTAAATGTCCCTACTTCGAGCATGGTTCTGTACGGACCGTCAGTCGATGAGGATGACCGATCGCTGTACGGACAGTACCGATATTTGCCAGATCAGTAGGGACCTGCTACCTTAACTCTTTTAACATTCAGTAACTCTTGTTGGTTATTATGTTCCCTTGTGGATATTTTAAGTAACAAAAACAAGAACCAGTCTTTACTTAGATTCTGTGTAATTTAATGAATTAGCAAAACAATGTAGGAGCCCTCTGATCTGGGTCTACATTGTTTGCAAATGTGGTGAGTATATTTAAAAGAGGTCCATGGTGTTCAGCTTTTGAAAGAGTTTAAAGCAGAACGTTTTATACTCCGTCAAGGTGGGGTGTACTTTTCGTTTAAGTACAGTCAGTCTCTTTAAAGCTACAGTCTTGATTCTACATTTATGCCGTTGACTTTGATTTGATGTGTTATGAAAGATGATGCAACAGCGAAACTTGTGTTGAGTAACTTGAGTTACAAATCGTTAACCCTCTCCCCTATAAATTATAAATTAAACCTTTTTATACTTCTGATTATTCATACTTACAGAGTTCGAGATAAGGGGAGTATTTCAAAAATTTAAATCTTTATTTTTGTATTAAACCCTATGGTGTCACTACTCATTAGAATCGTCTCGAAGAGACGATTCTAATGAGTAGTAACACGATAGGATTCTGTGCTGCAATAAGTGAGAAATGTTGGATTTGGTTAGTTTACCCCCCTCTTATCTGGAGCCCTTATACAATACACTAAGAAAGGTAGTCTACTTCTTGGGAATCCTGAACATGAAATACAAGATGAATTTCCAATACCTTTTTAGGTCGGAGGCAATCATGTTGAAAGTAAAGCAAAGACATTCTGCTTTAAGTTCAACCTGTTTTAATTGATAAGCTGTTTTCAAAACTAGTAGTCCACATGTGTACAGTTAGATAATATGAAGCTGTTTTTTATCAGGCGACATCCCTTACAGACGGCACCTGTTACAAAATAAGCCTGCCATCACAGGGGGTTCATTGATGAAACTTCAAAACTAGCAACAGGTTATGGGATAAAAGGTTATGGGTAAAACTGCACACCATTAAAGAAGCAAGTATCCCTGAAAAGTTCTCTTAAGGGTGTATCAATGTCATGAATTTGGGAACTTTTCAAAGTATATGAAAACACTCTATGATGGTTTTGTATTGAAGAGCTATTTAGGATGAATGAAAAAATAGAAAAAGTGTACATTTTGGTGACCAACAGTTGGCTCTACGGCCATGTAAAATTTACCCCACCCACTTCCTCTTATTTTGTCCTTTTCAAACAGCCCGCTTCAATAAAACCCATTTTAAATGAAAACAAATATGATTATTTGGTTTTGTGTTATTTATTTCCTATCTATGGTAGTTTTTCTTCATACAAAAACTAATTTAAGAAAAAAAATGCACCAAATGTGAAATTTATAAAGCTCTAAATATCATCGATATGGTACTTTTTTGTAAATTTTGTAAGGGGCGATAACTCTTTTTACTTTAATAACTCAAAATTTTCAACACTGACCTTTCAATTTCTTTTCATATTTTGAACTGCCTTAGTATGGGCTTTCATCTGGTAGAATATAAAAAAAGTTAAATACTAGAACTATTTCATTTTCAAACTTTTTTACTTTTTTTCATAAAATAAAAAATCTAATAAAATCATGCCCTATACAAAGCATATTTTTGATATTCAAGGATCGATATTGTTCAAACCTGGTGCCTGCTTTGTCTAAATTTGGTTTCTATATGTGAAAATACCACCATAGACATGAAATAAATAATGGAAATCCAAAATATCATGTTTGTTTTGTTTCGAAATAAATTTTACTGAAGCTTGTACCCTGAATGGGTAAAATTTGAAAAAAAAGTCCAAATTTGACATACCTTTTTCAAATCGCTGTAGCTCGAAAACAAGGACACCACCATATTATTTTTTTCTCATTTTTTCATTCATCATAAACAGCTCTTCCAAAAAAACAATGTTAGAAAAAAAGTTTAATACTTTGAAAAAAAGGCTCATGACATTGAAACACCCTTAACAACTCTTATTAACTGATCCTGCATTGAGTAAACACCTTAAATGGTTGCTTAAAGTTGGTCAACGCCGGAAATTGTGGAATATCTTCAGGGTCTATACGGTATTCTAATGTCTTCTTTTGTTGGCAAAAGGCATTTATGGATTAAAATGGCTCTCCGTGATCGACTCTGGAATTCGCTTCTATGTTTATTCTATTGTACCAAAGTTTTACACTTTAGTTGCCCCTATACATGTACAGTAAAACCTCTATATTACGACAACTAAAACGAAGGTTAACTGGTTGTTAAAAAGTACAGGTGACAGTTTAAAGCATGGTGACAGTAAAACAGAAAGCTCCTATAGGAGCTTTCTGTTTTACTGTCACCTTGCTTTAAGCAGTCACATGTCGAAAACACCTAATAATTAACACAATTTATTGGTCGTAATAGAGAGGGTTTACTGCACTACATGTAGATAATTTAAAAATTCTGTTTGCCAGCCTCCTACTCCTAGGGGCTATACTCGCCAGGTTTGATTGTTATTATTGATGCACATTTAATTAGTAACACTAGAATTGGATGAACAATAAATCGACCCATTTCAAAGAAACGTGTCTGCCATTTAATTAAAGCTGGCACTTTATTACCCAATGCTGCGGTATCAATCAATTTTCAGAATGGCGGGCTTTGTGGAGAATTATTACGAAATAAGGAGAATAAACATCATAGCATATAGGTGAATCAGAGACACAAAGTGATTAGTTCATACAGCGCTCCCTCACTACAAAGACATCCAATGGGACACAAATAATGTTTGCGTTGTTCGGAGGGAGTCGTTATAGAGAGGGACATTGATTTACATTTGCAAATAGCTTTAATCCAGAGCAGACGCCGCTATCTGATCTAGATTCAAGCTATTTGTCAATCGTCATTATGGTTTTTTTCTATCAAAATGTCCAATATGTAAAAAAAATGAAGAAAACCAGCAGACGACAATTTTAAGCAGACGATATTGCAGCCATGAAAGCTTTATATACAATTGTCTTGTTAATGGAACAGCGGCTAGGGTCGTTGTCAGGAGGGAGCCGTTGTTGGGAGGGCCGTTGAAGGGAGGAAGCACTGTAGTATAGGAACAAAAGCCAGCCCATGTAACGTCACCAAAAATGTCGTCTGCCCTTTACAGGGCTGCCATTTCTCCGGATTTTTCCTAAATCTTCGGATTTTTTTCTAGTATATGGTAGCATAAAGCAGACTGAAAGTAAAGCAGAATGTGCCTTAAGGCACATTCTGCTTTACTTCCATCCTACTTTAAGTAGTCACGTGTCAACAAGACTAGAAACAGACGATTGGGTAAAGGTACGGTTTGTAAAATCAAACTTGAAAAATGCAAATTTGGAAATCTTAGGATTTTTCATATTAACTTAAGGCAGCCCTGCCTATATTACTATGGTGTGCTCTGGATAATAATTATTATAAAAGACAGTTGTCTTTTTCAACATGAGCGCCTGCTCAGACAGGTATTACCGTCATTTACAAACAGGTCTATGCGTGATACATTTGTCTTCAACAAACAGTTTAGACCCATTATCTGACACAGGGCCCCGACACGATTGCGTTTTGAGAGAAAAAAATCGTCAGAAGGTATATATAGAGACCTTCTATATATACCTTTTGACAATTTTTTCTCTCAAAAATAAATCGTGCCAGGTCCCTGTGTTATCTGAGGGATGCTAAAGGAGCTACCAGATTGGTGTCATTTTGCAATATTCGTATTGTAGAAAATAACCATAAATAGTCAAATATGGACTAGACTGAATTTGAATTTGAAACTGGAATTGACGATTTAATTTTTATCCAGCTTTAAGCTATCATCTGATAGAATAACGAAAATATTTCTTTTGTTACTTGTTAATGACTGTATGAAATGGAACTTTTTCTTCAGTGGAGGAATAAATTAAATGCGCTAGATGGCGCTTCTATAGGGGAAAGTGTTAATAAAAGACGTATATGTGGAGTAATGGGTTAAATAATGTCGTCTACTCTAGTAGCTTTAAGTGTATGTCTTAGCAAACGAAATGTAGGGTTTCTGTTTAGTTGTTTTATTTCAGTACTTTCATTCTATTTCACAGATATTAAACAATCTGCAAATCTATTATGACTATTTACTTTTTTCGATAAACAAACATTTCTGCTTTGTTATAGTACATTTGATGAAACAATAATCTCATATTCACTACATAGTGTTTGCACTTCCTGTTTTACAAGGTACCCATGTACACGAATCCTTTTCCCGCCAGGCTACCGTGATTGATCGGGAATTGACTGCTGCAAACATATTCCCGTTCAAACGCCGATTGACTCGGCGACTGATCGGGAAACAAAAGTTGCCACGCGTTTTTAAAAATAAAATAAACAAATAAACAAAAACAAGACAAAAAAACAAAACAAAAAATAACAACGAAATAACATTAAATTTTGAAAATTATAAAATAATTTTGCAGACGACACTTTCTTGCAGGCAACAATTTGGAAACCACCAATAGTGTAGCAGGAATTGGCTGATTCTAAATAATGTCGTTGATCATTTAAAATCAGTATATTTTCAGTTCATATGATTTATTAGACTCTTACGTCAGGTTCTATACTGTTTATCACGGAGTAAATTACATCAACACCTTCACTGCCTTACTATAGTATACAAAGTTATTTGCAAACAGTTTGGATCCTGATCAGACGCCGCGTAACGCGGCGTCTGATCAAGATTCAAACCGTTTGACACTTATTTCAATATTTCTTACGTCAAACTATTTAAATTTGAGAAATTAAAGCAGACGACAATTGTTTAGAAATTATGACGTCATGGCAGTGAAGGGGCAAATAAACGTGTTAGGTTACATAGTTAAAACAAAACTTGCTGGGAGATGAAGCGAGACTCTAACATTCTGACTAAATGCACAGTGTATGACTTGACGAACATTTGCAAACAGTTTGGATCTAGATCAGACGCCAAGTAACCCCAGTCTGACCAGGATCGAATCTTTCTGATTCGTATTTCGATTTTGTCTTTTGCCAAAAAAGTCTAAAATTTAACCTTGATAAATAATAATAATAATAAAGACTTTATTTAACCCTTTGAGCCCTAGTCCCGCTTATAGGCGTCCTTTTCAAACAGTGTACTTGTGAACAGTACACTTGTCCTGTGCAAACAGTGAAGACCCAGATCAGAGGGCTCCGAAAGGAGTCCTCTGATCAGGGTCTTCACTGTTTGTCATAAAGCCAAACATTGACAAAAACAACCCTTAAAAGTCAGAAATGGACTAAACTAAAATGGAAACTGGAATTGTCCATTTAAAGTTTCAGGGAGGAAAGAGTTAACGAGAGAACTCATTTGGTAAAAACCAATCTTCCATGAGACCCTCAACTTATAATTTATATACAAGTACATAAAACAAAAGGCATTTTATACAAAACAAATAATTAACAATATAACAATACAATGTAGATCTAGATCTAGATATCTATTAGCTAGATGTAGCCATTTGTAAGAGAAACGTATCTTAGCATTTGAAATAAAAAGCAGACGACACTTTCATTCAAGCGCAATGAAAGGGTTCATTTGGAAACATTTGTTTTACAAGGGGCAATGTTTACATTGCACTTTGCGAGTAGATCTGCATTAACATCCCTCTTCCGTGCACTTTGAGGCACGTGCATAACAAATGAAAATCTCATTCGGAGTGTTTCGATCATTTCCGTTAACCAGAATTATTTGAATGTACTTAAGGAATTAATTAAATTGTACGTGTCATTTTGAAACAGTGTAAAAGTTAGGAGTACACTTTTCTTATGCAAACAGGAAAAACCATGGCCAGTTTGCTCCTAAAGCCTAAGCGACGCTTTCGCTTTAAAATATGGATATGTTCAATTTTAAGGCGAAATATGCGTTTCATCCTGCTTTAAGCAGTACTAGAAACAGGCTATTGGGTAATGGGTTAAGATGAAACGGTTAAAATGTGACTGTAAATTATATCGCATGTGAAATCTCATAAAATTATGAACAGGAGTTGCAGTTACTGTAGAGAGGACGATATTCTTTCCCAATAAACGCGTTTATTATACATGTAAAATGTTTTGTCCATTGCAAACAGTATGGAGCCTGATCAGACGCCGGGTTTCCCGGCGTCTGATCAGGCTCCATACTGTTTGCCACTGATGCTAACTTAAATCTTCATAGTATTAAAAAGGTTGTTTATACAGTGAAACTCGCTTATTACTTAATTGAATATAACGAAATATTGGCTATACAAAAAATCTATTCCCCCTCTCTAATTAACGTATTGTAAAATAATCCTGATATGACGAAATTGGATATAACGAAATTAAACAGACGATCCCGAGTCCCGACGCCTTCGTTTTATGTGAGCTTCACTGTATATTTTCATATATTGCATTGCGTTTCCTTTCCTTTCCTTTCCTTTAAGCTGGAGAGAATAACGTCTTCTCCACTTTAGTTTCTTCTTGATGCCTCTCAGTGTTTGGTAGATACTCCCCTCCTTAACTCATTACCAGTATACCCCGTGGGACGCGCTGCACGTGAAACACTACATGCGACGACTGAAACTGTCTTCTGCCAGTGCCATGTCGTCTGCTAAAATCCACATTTCTTTAAATACTATCAGAAATGTAATCCGAATTGCAAACAGTTTGAATCCTGATCAGACGCCGAGTAACTCGGCGTCTGATCAGGATTGAAACTGTTTGTAAACATCAGCCAATGTTTATTTTCAGTTTTCGAAAGGGTGCATACAGTACCACCTCTCAATTACTTCCACTAAAACGTTTTAATTATTAGGGTATTTACGACAGGTGGCTGCGCTTAAAGCAAGGTGACAGTAAAACAGAAAGCTCCTTCAGGAGCTTTCTATTTTACTGTCACTTTGCATTAAGCTGCCACCTGCCTTTTATACCATCAATTATCCTTCGTTTTAGTGGTCGTTATAGAGAGGTTTTACTGTATTTATTCCTGTAAATTATGTGAATGGAATCTCTGGACTAATTAGTCTCACGCTGTTGGGGGTTTTCTCGTTAACTCTCGCGCGACGTACACTGACGTGTCTGGTAGGGTAGTTATCTAGCTGTGCATACCTCTCGGGCTTGCAACAAAGCACATGCACTTCACCTTACATCATATAGTAAAGAGTTTCCAATTAAATATATAGTCCATCTTTTTGCTAAATCTATTTATGGGTTATCTTTTCTTTAAACGTTGTAAAATAACAGACGTGGCGACCCTGATCAGAGGACTCGATTGGGAGTTCTGTGATCTGGGTCTACACTGTTTACAAGTGTAAACTTAACAAGTTAAACATTTTCAAATGCTTAAGATATTTTTATTCTTGCAAATTGCAACATCCAGTAAGTATTTGTATACAAGATTGTTAATTATTTGTTTTGTATGAAATTGCTTTTGTTTTATGTACATGTACCAAGCTTCATTATAATTATAATTATTACTATTATTGCTGTTAATAAAGAAAATGCACCTTAGGGCGCCATCTGCTTTATTTTCAACACGCTTTAAGTGATCACCTAGCTTCAAAACTAGAAATAGGCTATGGCGAAAAGGGTTTAAGCATGTTGAAAGTAAAGCAAATAGATGCAATGCTTTACTTTCAGTCTGCTTCTAGCTATCGTCTGTTAGGATATTTCAAACTATAATTTTATTCGGAAAACATCGGCCAATTCCGTCGATCCGAACTAGCTTGTCGGAATTAGGCGAACTGTTCCGAAAGCCAGCATCGTTTCTATTTGACTTGCAGGCATACCACTTAATATTACGGAGAATTGTAACAAGGAGCACCGCGATGTTCTCTCTAATTTAAACCGTTTCGGGCGAATTAAATATCAAAATATTGATTACAATGTGAAATAGGACGTGAAACACGCATTAACCCTTAGCCCGCTGAATCTTCAAATAAACTCGTCCGTTTTGTAATAAATGATCAATTTACATTGAGTTTGGAGGGTGTTCTTACGAAAATAATAGAAAGTATGACAAACAGTGTCGACCCAGATCAGAGGGCTCCTTAAGGAGCCCTCTGATCTGGGTCTACACTGTTTGCAGATAACGTAACACGCACTTAAAGGGTTAAGAACGGGCCAAGAGTGGCCTGCTAATGAAAACAGGGAAATGAAAGCTCTCAGAAAGATCCATGTTCTTCAAGTAGTCCATTAAGGCTTCTCTCGGCTAATCGATGATCCGTATAGACCCAGATCTGGTGTCAACACGTGTGTGCCAACTCAAGTCCAATAGACGCTTGACAAGCGGGTTGCTATAGAAGTGAATTTTTAAAAAATTGTCACAAATCTTGTCAGCAAGCGTCCTTTTGACACAGAGCGATGGTTCTTGCGAGCCGTTTAAAGGCCCCTGCCCGTCCATATATCCAATGTGAAAACTAAAGTGTGTTTTGACTGACTACTCTCAGAGATAATGTAGTTTTAATGGAAAACGTTTTAACCCTTCACCCGTTTAAACTGTCGTCTGCTGATGGGAGCGATCGTCTGCTGAATTTTTAAACTAGAACGTCTATTTAACGTCAGTAATATACAGGGTTGTCATGGAAACAGCGCATGAAATATATACTAGCTCGTTCTGTGATCTAGATGCATATAATTATGCCTTTTACGCGGATCAAAGGTTAATATGTTAGTAGACATTAGCTCTTCGCTAGCTTCTCTTATCGTCTGCTTCAATTTTTGTCGTCTGCAGTTTTCTTTCAAATTTTATTTCTAGAATATCAAAATAAGAAGTTACCTCGAAATGGGTGTCACACAGATTGGATCCAGATCAGACGCCGAGTTACTCGGCGTCTGATCTGGATTCAAACTGTTTGGAAATGACCAATCAAAATCGCGGTAATCATGATAAGGGTTTGGTAACTAACCTGAAATTATGGGCTGATGTAACGATAAAAGCCCAAAACCGGGAAGCAGCCGATAAACCGGACAGATGCATTAGAGTCCCTGGCTCCCGGTCTGCGAACACCAAATTACTTAGTCAAAACACAGTCGAACTCCGATAATTCGAACTCACTTTAGTCGGGCTTAACTGTGTTGATTTCTGCTTATTTGGAATATATCGAGATTTCGTAAGTCGAACATACCCGTATTTCAAAGTTAAAACGTGGTTGAGCCACGTTTTAACTTTGAAATACGGGTATGTTCGACTTAAGTGAATTCGAGTCATCGCAATTTGACTGTGTATTGGTTTCCGGCCCGTGTCTGAGTTTGTACGCTTGCAAACTGTAGCTTTTTCGCACTCTCCAGTAAGCTAAAAGCTTGCCTACCAAATGACCACTCCTTGGATCTGTTGTTACGCCTACCTCATTTTGCTATCCTAACTATAAAATTTAAAAGCACAATTAGTCCAAAAGTAACTAGATCTGATTTGCAAAGCATATTTCTATCTGAAACAAGCAATTACATGCAGGAATTCCACTGATTTAGACCCTGAAGTCTTTTTAAAGCCATCCAGTATTACAACCGTGTCGGCCATTTTTAAAAATGGCCGCCAGGGAGGTCAGAGGTCAAATCGAGTTTGGCACTATAGCTATTTTTCTTTCTTATGAAATGATAGGCAGGTGTGCCAAGTTTCATGCTTTTACCACAAAGTGCACGATTTTGCCACTTTTTGGCATGAGGCCGCCGGGCTATATCGGCGCCATATGACCATTTCATGTGTCGCGGTGTCGTAAAAGTTATAACCAATCTTTGGATTCTGATCTGACGTCAACGAGATCGATCCTGTTTGAAAAACAACATTGATGCTGCTGGTGACCAATTTTAATTTTTAAAAATGTGAGGAAAGATAACAGGCATAGATCTATTTGAAGCTGACGACCTTTCGCATTCACAGGGACAACCCACATGATATCTGAGTCTTCACTGTTTGCATATACCCCATTTATTTGAAGCTCTAGCTCTAGGCTCTAATTGGTTAACCTTCACTCCATAGCTTGTTTCTAGTTTTGAAGGCATGTCAACACCTATAGCACGTTAAAACGGTAAAGCAGAGTGCTCCTGAATTCTGCTTTACTTTCAGCCTGCTTTAAGAAATGACATCCATTATTCAATTTCAGAATGTCCTCGTTAACCCTTTACCTGATAGACTATTTATAGTACTTAAGATAGGTGACTACTTAAAGCAGGTTGAAAGTAAAGCAGAATGCGCCTGTCCTATATTATAGCACATGATAGCTTAAAGCAGGTTGAAAGTAAAGCAGAATGCGCCTTAGGGCGCATTCTGCTTTACTTTCAGCCTGCTTTAAGCTATCATGTGCTATAATATAGAAAATATTCCCTATAATACATATTCATTACTGATTAAATTGGAACTATTTTCTTCAGCGGATGAATAAATCATATCCGCTAAAAGGCGCTTCTATTGGGGAAAGGGTTACGGACTACTTTTCTTAGTGTAAGAATAATTAGTGTTAAAAGGTGTATTTATGGAGTAATGGGTAAAGGTTTACGTAGATAATAATTAATACTCTTCTTCTATACCTTTATAGTTCTACTTTACTTATGGTTCTAACTCTGCTTACATTTTCATAGCTCCAGATAAGAGGGAGTAAACTAAACAAATCCAACAATTTCTACTTCATACCAGCTCCAAATCCTATGGTGTAACTACTCATTAGAATCGTCTCGAAGAGACGATTCTAATGAGTAGTAACACCATAGGGTTTATTGCAGACAAACATATTTTATTTTCGAAAAAAAAACCACCATTGGAGCAGATCAGAGACCGAGTTGCACAGTACCTGATCAGGATAGATACTTTGCATTTGATTTGGATCTAAACTATTTGATATGCGTCTTTAGGAGCTTCAATCTAAAATACAAAATACAGATTGTGCAGACGTGGACGATATAGCGGGAGTAGAAGGGTTGTCGTTTAGGAAACGTTTTAGTTTTCTTTGACTTTTAAAAATCATCTATCCACTCTTTCTTATTTCTCACTTCTTGTTTATTTTAGGAAATAACAAAACTGATTATTTAGTTGTCTATATCTGGAACCTCTCATAACATTGTTTTGTTTTCTTTTTCAATGCTATTTTTGTTTTCATATTTATTGTCTTTCAACAAAATATAAAGTGTAAAGCAAGTGTAGACAAACACACGCCATAATAACGATGTAAACTTATTAGAAGGGGAGGGCTGTTACTAACGTTGTAAGAACTTGTAGCCCGACCCTTTTGCACATATATTTGTATGTAAGATACAATTATTTGTTAATTTGAATTGCTATATCAACCTCTGTACAAATATTGGGCAATAAAATATGTTTAACTCTTTGAACCCTAGTCCCGCATATAGGCGTGCTTTTCAAACAGTGTACATGTGAATAGTACACATGTTCTATGCAAACAATGAAGACCCAGATCAGAGGGCTCCTTTCGGAGCCCTCTGATCAGGGTCTTCACTGTTTGTTATAATGCCAAACATTGACAAAAACAACCCTTAAAAGTCAGAAATGGACTAGACTAAAATGGAAACTGGAATTGTCCATTTAAAGTTTCAGGGAGGAAAGAGTTAAACTAGAAAAAATTAATTATTTCACTGTCAATGCCGTCATAAGGCCCTTAGCAAACAGTTGAGATCCGGAACAGACACCGCGTGACTCAGGGTCTGGTCAGACTGTTTGAACTTGTTTAGAAATTTCGTCAGTCATTCTGTCTTTTAATCTTACTTTGAAACGATAGTACAGTCAACAATATTGAAGCAGACGACAATATGGCGGTGAAGGGGGTAAAAAGCTTTACGATCAATTTGTCAATGAAAGTATTAAAGTCGGTCGGTTGACTCGAATTTAGCTGAATTTCTTCTGTACAAGTTTGATACCTCAAGATATCACTTTAGTCGAATATACCCGTATTTCAAAGTTAAAACGTGGCTAAGCCACGTTTTAACTTTGAAATACGGGTATATTCGACGAAAGCGAGTTTGATAATATGAAGTTCGACTAAAACTTATTTATATATAGACTCAGCTTTCCTACACCGGTACCGAAGCCCTTTATCTATCTTGAAACGTAGCCAGATCAGTTTAAAGTTTAAACAGCAAAGGCTTACCGCAAAGGCTCGAATGTACATCCATTTGCAAACAGTTTGGATTCTGATCAGCCGCCGAGTAACTCGGCGTCTGATCAGAATCCAAACTGCTTGCTACCCACATTTGCGTTTTGATCAAACTGCAAAGTCTGCTGAATTTGAGAATTAAAAGCAGACGACAATATTTAAGAAGATAAAATCTTTGAAGTGAAGGAGCTAATGTTTGAAGTGAAGGAGTTAAACACTAATTTTCACGTAAAAAACTCGAGGATAATGCGTTAGAACGACGAGGTGGATGGATGGAAATGTTGTCTGCTTGTTCAATGTCGTCTGCTATCAAAAGTGAAATAGACAGACACATACAGACATACAGAGAATGAGACAGAGAGAGAAAGAAAGAGATTGGGGTACAGACAGAGACAGATATATAAACATACAGACAGACAGAGGCATGGAGAGACAGATATACACACAGGCATACATACCGAGAAGGAGAGAGAGAGAGAGAGGGGCAGAGAAAGAGACAGAGAGAAAGAGACAGAAACAGAGGCAGACAGAGAAAGAGACACACACAGAGTGTGTCAGACGGACAGAGAGGCAGACATATAGAGACAGAGAGAGACTGAGAGAGACAGAGAGAAAAACAGATAATGTGAGTGTCTCCAAAACTTATCTTTATTTCTCAATCCACTCCTACGACGTGACCTATAATAAGAATGATGTTTTTGACACGATTCTAATGAGAAGTCACACCATAGGGTTTTGTATTTGATTTATAAAGGACAAATAATGATATACTCCAATTTGTAGTCCTGTGGGTTCAATGTTATAAAGCTCTGGATTTGAGTCTGAGAATCGTTGTCAAGCATTTGATTTGTCAGATTTGAGCGTTAGCTCAAATCTGACCAATCAAATGCTTGAGAACGAAAGCTCAAATCTGACCAATCAAATGCTCGTAGTAAGCTCAAATCTGACCAATCAAATGCTTGAGAACGATAGCTCAAATCTGACCAATCAAATGCTCATAGTAAGCTCAAATCTGACCAATCAAATGCTTGAAAACGATCCTATAGACTCAGCTCCTGGGACAGTTAGAATTGTTTCAACTGAGGGAAGAGAATTGGTAATTTTTTCAGGTCATTGTTAATTGATTAGTGTTTTACTATCGTCAGCCTGGGCCTTTCATACAATCGTGTCTTTAATCAATCACATCACCCTCCACACGTAGAGCCGCAGTAAATGAGGCTGAAAAAATTATACATGTGAGACCTCTCTATAACGACCGCTAAATTGTGTTAATTGGACATTACTTTATTATGTGTTAAAGGCAGGCGACTGCTTAAAGCAAGGTGGCAGTATAACAGAAAGCTCCCAAAGGAGCTTTCTGTTTTACTGTCGCATTGCTTTAAGCTGTCACTTGTCTTTTATACAATCAATTAACCTTCGTTTAAGTGGTCGTATTTAAAAAAAACAAGTTTTACTGTACGTGTGAAATCTCTATTGCGACAACTAAAATAGGGCTAATTGATTTCATAAATTACAGGTGACAGCTTAAAGCAAGATGGACGTAAAACAGAAAGCTCCTAAAGGAGCTTTCTGTTTTACGTCCATCTTGCTTTTAGCACTCACCTGCCTTTATCACCTGTTAATTAACACAAATTAGCGGTCGTAATAGAGAGGTTGTACTGTTGTTATGTACAGGTTATAGAAGACATATTTATAGAAAAATCTAGAGCAACATTCTTTTACTTAAAGGACACTGACAGGCAATTTTGGTCAGGTTGTTGTTTTGGTTTAAAATTACGTCAATCACGTATACATTTGTAATCATACATAGTTAATTAATACAGTATCCCCATGTGTCGCGTCAATAACAAACAGAGTACCTGTATGGGGTACGATTCGTCCTACGTAAACGTAGACCCTGGTTACATGTAGATGGTTTGTACTGGTCAGGGTCTGCGCTGCTTGTCATTTTTGCGAAAGACAGTCTTAAGTAATAAGCAGAGAGAGAGAGAGAGAGCAAGAGAGAGAGAGAGAGACATACATACAGACAGACAGATACACAGATACAGAGAGACAGAGACAGACATACAGATAGACAGAGAGAGAGACAGGGAGAGAGACAGGGAGAGAGAGACAGAGGGATGAAGTGGTAGAGAGGGAGGGAGAGAGAGAGAGATGGGGATGGCGGGAGGTAGGAAGGGAGGGAGGGAAAGAGAGAGAGGGAGAGAGAGAGAGGATGCACGACAGACAGACATACAGGCAGGCAGGCAGGCAAAGAGAGACAGAGACAGACGGCTAGACAGACACAGACAGACAGAGATGCTGACATATAGATAGAGACAGGGACATACAGACAGACACAAACAGAGAGAGAGAGAGTGAGTTAGTGAGTGAGTGAGTGAATGAATGAGACAGAGAGAATGTCAGAATGAAAGCAGACGACGTGTTTAAGCAGACGATAATTTCATTCAGCTTTGAAAGGTTCAACATTCTTTGTCCGACATGTCAGCTTCTAACAGATAATCTGAAAGATGATATTCCTACACCTTGCCAGTGCTGTACTCCAGATAAAACTACCATCCTTATATGTCTACCTGCACCATTAACCATTTGATGTTACTACTCATTAGGATCGTCTCTTAGAGACGATTCTAATAAGTAGTGACGTCATAGGCTTTGATGAGGCCAAATTTAGAACGTACTTTAAAAGTTCTAATGTATTTTCTTAGATATGGGGACCCTGCTGAGCACAGTTTGAAGGTTCGAAGCTGTTACAGCGGAGAAAACGTTATTATTTCCCGTTTAAACGCAAATGAAACGCAAACACAATACATAATAATGAAGAAAACCACAACCTTTTGACTGTTCTGACTATATATTTTGATTCCAGTGGCAAACAGTTTGGAGCCAGATCAGACGCAGGGTAACCCGGCGTCTGATCTGGCTCCAAACTGTTTCCGATGGAAGTAATAGTTTAAACGTAAACGCGTTTATTGGGGAAGAATAACGTCTTCTCCACTGTAAGATGTGAAAGGGTCACTGGTCTGAAATGTTTTACACACATTCCATGAATAAAATGTAACACTTTTAAAGACTTAATGAACAGTTTATGAATGGAGTTTGTTAACCCTTGGCTGCAAGGGCATGCAAAGCGAGAATTGGCTTACAAATGCAAAGAGTTTGCATCCTGGTCAGACGCCTGGCAACGGGTTTTTGAAGGACTCGTGTATATCTTTATTTGTACCTCAGTCACACGCTCTGTTGTAAGACTCCCACACGGCAATGAAATAATTAAACTATTCTAATTTCTTTTCTTTTCTTTTCTTTATTTTGCTTTTTATATTACATTGTAAAATTCACATGTGCAAAACTCATACATCTACTACATTAATAGCATTACGAACTTTTGGCATAATGAACTTTTCAACTGACATGCTTGCTCTAATACCTTTAAATTTCAACTTTGGGGTTTATAATCCAATATTAGATTGATCTATAGCAGTCTTCAGGGTTGATGGTCCCCCTTTGTCTTTGCTGTCATACATGTATAGTGCTTTATTAAGAATTGCTGTACTTTGTTTCCAAATTCAGATTTAAAGGTATTGTATTTTAATAACCATATTTTTAAGGGTCAAACACTTTTGGATTCAGATCAGACGCCGAGTAACTCGGCGTCTGATCTGGATACAAACTGTTTGCTTCTGTCAGTGATGTTACCCTGGGTTGTGCTTGGTTTAATAAATCATATTTATCTATATTTCTGTGATAATAAATATTTATCATAGACGACGGCATGATATTTTTTTCAACACTAAAATGCTTGCTTAATATCTCTTAATTGAAACTATTGGGAATCAGAACCTAATTTTTAACCCTTTTGGAATTTCCTCAAGCGACCTGTTATAGGATGTGCCTTGGGTGCCACCTTCCGGCAAAACATATTTTGCACACGTGAAGAAACGGGAGTTTGAGCTCACGTTTTACGTTTTCGTTCATTACATCTTTAGAAATATCAAGACGCCAACCAATGGTGACTTCAGCCATTTTAATTCGCACAAGGTAACAAACAGTATGGCTCCAGATCCATCGTAGAGTAACTCGACTTTGAACCTGGATCCAAACTGTTTGACATTAGTATTAAAATTCTTTAAGTAAACAGAGTGGTCCCTGTGGAGAGCTCCTATACAGGAACTGTTTTTTCAGGGTCCACTCTGTTTGCAAAAGTTTAAAAAAAATATTGATTTGTAATTGTGTTCCTTCGTGTTGTATATATGTTAATTTTGTTTGTGGACCATATTGAAAATTGGTTTGTTTGTTCGATACCAAATATGTAATCCACATGAAATAAAGTCGTTATTATTATTATTATTATTTAAATATATTATAGTATTGATTATTATGGAGTTAACTCTTTCAACACCATAGACCTGTTTAAGATTACCCTTTATATTTGCAAACAGTATACCTAGATCAGAGGGTTCCTATAGGAACCCTCTGATCTGGGTCTATATTGTTTGCTTATTTAGACCTGATCTACTACAATATCGCCTGTATCACATTGTCACAAGGAATATTTTTCAACTTCAGTTTTAAAGAGGCTCGCAACCGGATTAAGCATTAAAAATAGTAATTTGTAAATATATGTCAAATGCTTATACATGTATAAATGGGTAAGATTTAGTTTAGGATAATAAATTCTGTTAAAAAATGCATTTCAAAAAATGAAAGAAGAAGAAGCTCTGGTGGGATTCGAACCCGTGACCCTCCATGCGGAGACAAACATGAAAAATGAGGAAACGCCTTTACCCCCTCGGCTACCAGCGCTCTATATATATATGGTAGAGAATTAACGTACTTCACTGGTAGCGATTGATAGTACTTTATTCGGCTCGGGTTTATGTCTGAGCCCGTGTAGAGAAGCAACAACAACAACTATACCGTCAGCTGACGCTATAGAAAAACGATGGAAAATATCTAAGAAAATCTAAGATTCGGTGACGATTCTTGAGACTTTTTTTAGACTGATCATATTTTAGCTCACCTGAGCACAAAGTGCTCAAGGTGAGCTTTTGTGGTCAGTCTTTGTCCGGCGTCCGTCGTTGTTCGTCGTGCGTCGTGCGTTGTGCGTCAACAATTTCTTCAAACATCTTCTTCTCCAAAACCACTGGCTGGATTGCAACCAAACTTCACAGGAATGTTCCTTGGGTCAAGCTCTTTCAAAGTTGTTCAAAGAATTTGAAACAATGCAGAACTCTGGTTGCCATGGCAACCAAAGTGCAAAAATGAGGAAATCTTAAAAAATCTTCTTGTCAAAAACCAAAAGGGCCAGAGCTTAGATATTTGACACATACCATCATCTACAGGTTTTCTATCAAAGTTGTTCAAATTTTGCCCCTGGAGTCAAAATTGACCCCGCCCCAGGGGTCACAGTTTTACATAGAGTTATATAGTGAAAAGTTCAAACATCTTTTTCTCTGAAACCAATATGACCAGAGCTTTGATATTTGGCATGGTATAACTTCTAGAGGTATTTGACATATATTGTTGAATTGGTTCCGGTCTGTTGCATATCTGGGTCACCGGAGCTAAAAATAGATTTTTTCAATGAGAACTTAAAAAATCTTCTTGTCTGAAACCATAGTACACTAAGCTTAGATATTTTGAACATAGCATCGTATACAAGTCCTCTATCAAAATTGTTCAAATTTTGTCCCTGTGGTCAAAATTGGCCCCGCCCCGGGGGTCACAGTTTTACATAGAGTTATATAGTGAAATGTTCAAACATCTTTTTCTCTGAAACCAATATGACCAGAGCTTTGATATTTGGCATGGTATAACTTCTAGAGGTATTTGACATATATTGTTGAATTGGTTCCGGTCTGTTGCATATCTGGGTCACCGGAGCTAAAAATAGATTTTTTCAATGAGAACTTAAAAAATCTTCTTGTCTGAAACCATAGTACACTAAGCTTAGATATTTTGAACATAGCATCGTATACAAGTCCTCTATCAAAATTGTTCAAATTTTGTCCCTGGGGTCAAAATTGGCCCCGCCCCGGGGGTCACAGTTTTACATAGAGTTATATAGTGAAATGTTCAAACATCTTTTTCTCTGAAACCAATATGACCAGAGCTTTGATATTTGGCATGGTATAATTTCTAGAAGTCCTTCACATATATTGTTGAATTGGTTTCAGTCTGTTGCATATCTGGGTCACCGGAGCTAAAAATAGATTTTTTTCAAAGAAAACTTAAAAAATCTTCTTGTCTGAAACCATAGTACACTGAGTTTAGATATTTTGCACATAGCATCGTCTACAGGTCCTCAATCAAAATTGTTCAAGTTTTACCCCTGGGGTCAAAATTGGCCCCACCCCGGGGGTCACCGTTTTACATAGAGTTACATAGTGAAATGTTCAAACATCTTTTACTCAGAAACCAATATGGCCAGAGCTTTGATACTTGGCATGGTGTAACTTCTAGAGGTCCTTCACATATATTGATGAATTAGTTCTGGTCTGTTGCATATCTGGGTCACCGGAGCTAAAAATAGATTTTTTCAATGAAAACTTCAAAAATCTTCTTGTCTGAAACCATAGTACACTGAGTTTAGATATTTTGCACATAACATCATCTACAGGTCATCTATCAAAGTTGTTCAAATTTTGCCCCGCCCTTGGGGTCACCTTTTACAAATCTTCTTTTCTGAAATCAAGTGACCCATCCTAGTGTCACCATGGACAGGTGAGCGATCAAGGGCCATTCTGGCCCTCTTGTTTTAATGTCAGAAGCCAAATAATGCCACAAATTTGCTTTTATTTGAGTATTTTATTTTATTTTATTTTGGCAAGTACACCATCCGGTTGCGAGTCCCTTTAATAGGCTTTTATTTTTCTAAACGCTTAAATTCATAGCATGTTACTAGTTTTATTTTGTCGTTTGCTTTTATTTCTAAAATTAAAAAAAACTGCTTCAAAGTGTCTTAACAGTTTGGAACCTGACCAGACGCCGAGTTTCTCGAACTGTTTATATAAATATCAGTGTGTTCGGAGTTGAACAATGAACTGTAAGCTATTTCACCGTAACAGGCGTCGGTTGCCTACTTTGCAAAACATTTTCTATTCTGACCATGCAGGGCCCAAACTGTTGGGTTAAAACACCATTATAACGATACCGGTATATTCTACAGTAAACGTGCCTTAAAGACATTTCCTGAACTTCTTTCGGTGGTAACACCAAACCAGATATAAAAGCATGCAACCCTGTGCAAGTTGTGCAGTTACTGTTATCTTGTCTAGGGATATACTCATTGAATCGTCCCATGTGAGGCCCGTACCTTGAATTGTTAGTTTGCTTAGAAAAAAAAACCATTGAAAAAAACCCATTGAGTGTGAGTTTGTCAAGGCCTCTCTAGACAACTTGAGATTAGTGACAATGGCTAAGCACACTTTACCCCTGCTTTACCTGTATTTTCACGCCCAGCGAGAACAAGGGGGTGGAGGAGAGTCCATCAAAGGGCTGAGGAAATGTCTTTAAATATATATATTGCCGACGTCAGTATAAATAACTATCAATGCAAAGTTGAAACGCGGATAAAATGGCGCGGAAAGAGTGACAGCAGACGATAAAAGTTGTATTTGAAAGAGTTTAGGCTTTCAGCGTTGACATTTTATCGACAGTGCTTTCAACTGTACAGATCATAGTTTTGCATACTCAGGCAGTGCCTGTCAAATGTTTCTTCTGCAGAAATTCTTCCAGTATACTTATAGACATTTCCTTTCAGATGAATGCTAAAATGTCAAACAGTTTGAACCCAGATGGGATGCAAAGTTTCACTTCGTTTAGATAGGATTGTAGATGATAGCGCATTCCCAAACATACGAATAATATAGTCAACGTTTATTTTTGGTGTTTTAATGGTCAAATTTATCGAGAGTCGTTTACCCCTTCGCCGCCATTTTGTCGTCTGCTTCAATATTGCTGTCAGCAATTTCGTTTCAAAGTTAGTTTTTTGGCAGTATGGCTGACGCAATTTCGAAATGAGTGATCAGGGTCCAAAATGTTTGCAAACGCGCCTTTTGGCGTCATTGACAATGAATGTTTCAACTAATTCAGCCCTGGGAGTTTTTACTATACTTAGAGTTGTTTATTACCATCTTTTGTAAAATTACAAATACTGTATGCCCTGATCGGGGGTTCCTTTAGGAGTCACCCTGGTCTGAGCCACATAATTGCATGAGACATTTGTTCTCAGCACATGTTAACTGTTTTTTAACCCTTTACCTCATAGCCTGTTTCTAGTTTTGAAGACAGGTGACCACTTAAAGCAGGTTGAAAGTAAAGCAGAATGTGCCTTAAGGCACATTCTGCTTTACTTTCAGCCTGCTTTAAGCTCAAATCTGCTAGGCTATATAAAATATTTGTAATGGTAATTGTTCATGAGGGTATAAACTGGAACTATTTATCTTCAGTGGAGGAATAAATTAAATACGCTAAAAGTCGCTTCTATTGGGGAAAGGGTTAAAGGGCGCGTTTAATCGTCGGTAGGTTTCAATCTGTTAAAACAGAACAAAAATAAAGCATAATATCCTTTAAATTTTACTTGCATCATTTAAAACAAATTAAAAGCCATGTGTGGCTTTGTTAGATTCAGACTGAATGACTGTATTATTTTTTACTGTTTAACGACCTAACACATGCTGATGATGAGTTGGGTTTTACGGCACTGCGACACAAAATAGGTCATATAGCGCCGATGATTGATGAGGGGTGATGAAACGAAATGATGATGATTTCAGGAAGATGGTTTCGCCTAATCCAATCCGTTGACCAGCAGCGCATTGGATCAAAACCACCGACCTGCCTTCCTTTTAGTTCTTGGCAGAGGGAATAATTTCAGTCTAATAAACAGAAACAATTCCCTTTGACAATTAAGCCATAGAACTGCGGCAAAGTAGGAAGGTCTCTATGGCCTAACACATGCATTCGCATTCAGAACAATGCTTTGGAGATACAGTAAAACCTCTCTATTACGACCACCCGTCTTTTACGACCACTCGTCTGTTACGACCACCCGCCTGTTACGACCACCCGTCTATTACGACCACCCGTCTATAACGACCACCCTACAAATACGACAACCCGTCTATTACGACCATCTCTCTATAACGACACTCAATTGTATTAGTTATTAGGTGACCAGGTTCTGTTTTAGTGATGGTAATAGAGCGGTTTTAGTGTTCCAACAGTTCGTGTACAGCTTATAACCCACACTATATGAAGCTTGATCTGGACCCAGTTTCAACATGGAGTCTAAACTGTTCTTGACTCAGATTCGTTTAATGCATCAAACCCAGCGTGAATTAATTCAAATTTCCAAAAACCCGCAGACAACATAAGGGCAGACGGCATGCATCCAGAACGAAACAACCAATCAATCATTGTCTCGTTTTTGTTTCAAATCTGGGTTTTTTGCGCAGGAATCTAACAACTCGGAAACCCTCGGCAATTTCCGGACAACAGTTATTCAACTTACCGGAAATTACCGAATTGTTCCGATCGCGATTCAATGTCATCCTACTATAACTCCGTTGTCTAAACATGGAATCTCTAATTTGACCTAAAAATCCCCTCATTTTTTATCCGATACCCCTAGCTGATACTGGCCACATGTTCAAATTATATTCCAAAGCAATTATGTTTTCTTAATTTCGACCTATGCATCCCGTTGCGACGGCGTTTTAGCCGTGCCTTTCATCATAACGTACATGATTGTCGCAATCTATCTTAATCAAGCATTAACAATAATAGCACACAAGGGGCGAATTTCGCGACAGCAGTTTTCTGTGTTAAACAATTTGGGTCCAGATGAGACGCCGAGTCCCTCGGCGTCTCATCTGGACCCAAAATGTTTACCAATCTATTTGTATTTTTCCCTAAATGAAATTGCATTTAGCAGATTACGATACTTTGGTAATTGCTACAGACGCCATAGTCTGCAGACGAAAATACTGCATGGCGCTTTAAAGATTAAAATGTCGTCTGATGTGCAGCAATAATAATAACTGGATATTTTCAAATGAGTGCTCTTATTGTGCTAGCGGGAAATACTCATTATTAATTTATAGGGATGTTTTACAGAACGGGGCACGCGTGCCAATAAACAATTTGTCCATTCATCATATATTAGCACACAGTGCAGACCCTGATAAGACGCCGCATCAGGGCCCTCGCTCATTTCAACGCCAAATCCTATGGTATTACTACTCATTAGAATCGTCTCTTCGAGACGATTCTAATGAGTAGTGACACTATAGGATTAAATGCAAAAGTAAAGATTTTATTTTTTAAAAACTCCTTTATCCGAAGCTCTGATCGCATACTGCAGAGTCTCATCAGGATCTACTCTGTTTAATAATGCATAACACAATCGTTAATAGGACATATTTATTGAGCTATGCAGCCAATTGATGTTTGCTTTTCAGCTATACATTTATGATTGATATATATTTGGACGAACGTTTTCCTCAGACATATTTCATATTGATCTGGATCAAACCGCTCTCTAAACCCATTATTAGGTCGCTTACATCAGACAAAGAGTCAGTGTTTATGGACGCTTGGTGATTAATGCGATTCCATTATAATCATTAAGGCCAGTATTAATTGTCGCAATAAGCGTCTAATTGAGACGGATGAGGCGATTTTCGCCATCTGTTTCATTTAGGAGATCGAAAAGTTTTATCAAGGGAAAACGCTGCAATAACATCATAAGCAATCCTGCGGATAATTGGATAACTCAGACCGTTTTGACAAAGTCAGTTTATGGAACATTTGCAGCTAAACTACATTGGCAACATGTCGGGAAGATAGATTAAATGAACATTTCGATTTTGTCTGACATTTTATGTATCGGTCATAAATACAAATATTTTGGCGTATATTTCCATATATCAGCAAGCGAATTGAATTGGGTAGGCCGTTTATCGACGTGTGTAACGTTAAAGGGAGCCAAAGGCAGTTTTTGCTAACAATCTAAATCTCTCAATTTTCAGAGTTGTTTGACCATTATAGGCACACCATTTTAAATGAACATTTCCAATTTTCCTATTGAGTCCAGTCCATTAAGACTATTTAGGGTTGATTTTAACAATGCATTGGACTGTCTGCTCAGGATATACACTGTTCGTCATTCAGTTTGCCCATTTTTGGACCAATTGTTGTGTGATAAAACAAATGAAATGTTAGTATAATTACAGTAGTTAAACAGAATTTATACGGTACTCTCTCGGTCTCTCTCCCCCATCCTAACCCCATAGAAACACATTTTGACGCCTTAACCTATACTCTTTATGGACACGCCTTTTTTATGCCTCTTGGGGACCGTGTCCTTTTAACCCTTTCATCGCCAAATTTATCGTGAGGTTTTACCCCTCTTGACCGTCATTTTGTCGCCTGCTTCAATATTGTTACCTGCATGGTCGTTTCAAAGTTAGATTTAAGGCAGCATGTCTTAAGAAATATCGACACGAGTGTTAAACAGTCTCAATCTTGATCAGTCACAATTTTAGAACCGCTAAAGAGTGCGAATACAATGCTCCCTCTCTAAAACAGCATCCCATTGGAGACAAAGAGTGTGTGTGTTGTTCGGAGGGAGTTATTATAGGGTGGGAAAGTTAAGACTTGGCTTATATTTGCAAACAGCCTAAATCCTGATCAGACGCCGCGTAACGCGGTGTCTGATCAGGATTCAAGCTGTTTTTCCACCATCATTATATATGTCTTCTGTCAAAATGTCCATTATGTGACTTCGAGAAAATTCAACAGACGACAATTCTAAACAGACGGTATCGCACTAGTGAAAGTATTAGACAAAATGGTCTTGTTTGGGGAACAATGACAAGCGTTGTTATAAGGAGGGAATCGTTGTTCAGAGCGCCATTGTGGGGAGAGAGCACAGTATCACTTGAGAGAGAGAGTCTCTCGTTGTCTCATGAATTTACGACTATGCAGAAGCCCATGAATTATGTATTGACGTGAAACCAAGCGTTTTTGCTCTATGGGCAGCGCTAGTTTTCAAATTAATTTTCTAAGCAGGCCCATAAAAGTTTAATGTACAATTCAAGCGGTTTTTTACTCGCTGACAGTCTTTGCGGAAGTAAAATGCCAGTGTATAGTAGGCTGTTCTCGATTTCAGCTACTGTCAGGGCTCCAGATAAGAGGGAGTAAACTGAACAAACCCAACGATTTCTCACTCATTTCAGCACAAAATTCTATGGTGTTACTACTCAATAGAATCGTCTCTTCGAGACGATTTTATTGAGTAGTGACACCATAGGGTTTAATGCAGAATAAAGAGTTTAAATTTTGAAATAGTCCCCTTATCTGGAGCTCTGTTGTTTCTGTGCATAATGGCGTTGTGAATATTTGAATATTGTCATTATTGCAGTAACTCGCCTCACAGTCAATGGCGGCAAAAGGCGACTTGGCAAACAGTTTTGATTCTGATCAGACGTCGCGTTACGCGGCGTCTGATCAGTATACAAACTTGTTTGGTTGACACTCGTAGCGATATTTCTTCAGTCAAGAAAGTCTAAATTTGAATTGAAAACAATATTGCAGACGACCACGGATGAATAACGTTATTCATCCGTGAGACGACACTCTCAATGCAGACGTCTATAACACTAACAATAACACATGCAAACGGTTTGTATAACAATAATCAGAGCTCCAGATAAGGGGGGTATTTCAAAAATTAAAATCTTTATTTCTTCTTTAAACCCTATGATGTCACTACTCATTAGAATCGTCTCTTTGAGACGATTCTAATGAGTAGTAACACCATAGGATTTGGTGCCGAAATAAGTGAGAAAATGGTGGATTTGTTCCCTTTTACTCCCTCTTATCTGGAGCCCTGAATAATAAAATTATACAAACGGTGTAGATCCAGATCAAACACCGCTTATTCAGGATCCAAACTGTTTGACTCTTCATTCTTAAGTTAAAAACACTTAAAACTCCAAATGTTATAAATCGAAGCAGACGACAAATAGTATGCAAACTACTGTGTTGTGTTATTACGTCATAATGACAGCGATAGGGTTAAAAAGGGTGTCCATTAGGAAGGTTTCAATACTTTTGGTTGCTAAATGCAGGGTTCAAATTATACAGTTAGCCTCTATGGGAAATATCGGACATAGAAACCTGCACGTCTACTCAACATAAGTTAAAATCGTTCATTATCTCTTTACCCTATAGACTATTTCTAATTTTGAGGAGCAGTGAGCACTTAAATCAAGTTGAGAGTAAAGCAGAATGCGACTTAAGGCGCACTCTGCTTTACTTTCAGTCTGCTTTAAGCTTCTATCTGCTAAATATAATATAATTTTAGAATAAAGAAAATATTCCTTATATTACATTATCATGACTGTATAAATTGGAAAATATTCCTTATGATACATATTCATGACTGTATAAATTGGACGGAAGAATAAACTGAATGCGCTATAAGTCGCTTATATGGGGGAAAGAGGTTAAGGACGAATAAACGTGTCGCTAGGATTGACTCACTGCGTTCAAATTGCAGCTGAATCTTGGATCTTGGATCTTGTACTGATCTAGATCGAAATTAACTACACGTGCAAGTCAAGAGGATAGATTAACACAAATAAAATTAATGGTGTGTTTTGAAAACCCACGACTATGTTTATATAAAACAGGATTAAGTCATCTTGCCTAATCAATTCGTAACAGCACAGGACGGAAAAGTCAATCTGTAATGTTAATACATGTAGCAATAATGTATTAACACATTCAACCCTATTGACGAGTATACTCGTCTTTACCAAACAGTGCACCTGTGCAGAATACACGTGTGATGCAAACTGTGTAGACCCTGATCAGGGTCTACACTTTTTGTCATTTAACAATATATTGTCAAAATTAACCCTGAATAGTCAAAAATGGCCTAAAGTAACTGAATATTGGAATTGCTCATTAAAAGTTTAAGGGGCATGCGAGTTAAGATTCTTAGATTCTGAAATTCACGCTTGCGATGAAATGAAAGCGAGTTTTTAATCCTGTCATTGGCGTCCAATCAAAGATTGAAATCGGGACCAAATGTAAAGCTTTTTATTTGACACTCAAAAGTGGCACCTCGGCTATAGACAGGTGTGAATGGTTACACAATCCGCATCTCAATGGATCTATACAGTAATCCCACGTTACCCATTTCATGATCAAATTTATCGTGAGAGTTTTAACCCTTCACCGTTTCATTGTCGTCTTCGTCAATTTTGTTGTTTGCAAGATAATTTCAAATTAGATTTAAGACAGTTTTACTGACTTAATTCAAAACAAGTGGCAAACAGTTTTTGATCCTGATCAGGCGCAGCGTCACGCGGCGTCTGACCAGGATCTAATCTGATTGTAAATGTATGCGCTTTATGACGTCATTGAGAGTGAAGGGGTTAATATGAGGACTTTCTATAAACTTTGATTTCGGTATTAAAGAAAGCACGGTAGGAGCTTCAAGTTCTGCTTTGGTTAACCTGGCACATATATTTAACAGTCAATAATTATAAACGTAAGTAGATGTAATATAGCGATTTTACTGCAGTTGTATAATATAGCGATTTTACTGCAGTTGTAATAGAGAGGTTTAACTGTAATTGTAATAGAGAGGTTTTTCTGTAATTGTAATAGAGAGGGTTTACTGTGTATTGTAATAGGGAGGGTTCAATTAAGTTGTAATAGAGAGGTTTAGCTGTAATTGTAATGGAGAGACGTTACTGTTATTGTACTAAGATACGGTTTACTGTAATGGTAATGGAGAGGGTTTACTGAAGTTGAAATTGAGAGGTTTTACTGTTTGTCGTATTCAAGACAAAGACTAATTCACTGTTGTTTTAAATAAATCTTTATTTTCTCACACTTGGGAAAAAACAATCAATGCTTCTTATTGCGATGAAGAAAAGACTTCCTTTGAGGGAGTCAATCTTAAGCTCCTAGCAAAGAGAGGTATATTATCCAGTCTATTGACATTTTAACTGTAAGTAAATAACGTGAGATGGTGAGATCTCGCGGTAAATTACGTTGCCCGGGTGACGCCGGCGGGCCGGATGTCTTCGGCGCGGTAATGGATTCAAATTTAGCCACGGTTTGAATTGGGCTAAAAGCAAATGATTGGGATGTTGACACAGTTGATGAATTAAGCGAGTGTCCTAAACCAAACAACCATATTAGGTAACCCACAATGCACTTGGACATCTGTCTGGATCCCTGCTCCACTTGTGGCTTTTGAATAGATTTTAAGGTTGTCGTCTGTTGTTTGGTATTGACATATATAGGGTCTGTTGGATAGTATTTGTGTATTTTTGTTCTACTCATGAAAACGAAAGCAGGAATAGGCGCTCGAAGTAAAGGTGAGTTTCTTACAAGGTTTTAAGGTCAGCGGATGGGCAAACAAATAGTGTTTAGCTCATCTTGAAATTTAAGACACATTTACCAAACCGATGTTTGGATGTCACCCATAAGATTCCATACAATGTTTAACCCTTTCACTCTCAATGACAAAACAAATCGTATTTGCAAACAGTTTGGATCCTGATCAGACGCCGCGTTACGCGGCGTCTGATCAGGATCAAAACTGTTTAACACTCGTTCCGAAAATTCGGCAGTTGTACTGCCTTAAATCTAACTTTGAAACGATATTGCATATAACAATTATTAAAGCAAACGACAATATGGCTGTGAAGGGGTAATTTCTCAAGATAAAGTTTGCGATTCAGGGTTTAAAAGAGACTGCAGCCTAATGTAGGAAAAAAGTAAAGCAGAATGCTCCTTTAGGAGCGGTCTGCTTTATTTTGTCCTGCATTGACCAATCCTCTCTATGTTCTATGCTTCTTGTAAGAATGACAGTTGTTTGACTCTTTGCATGCTGGGTATTTTTCGTCTGCAACAATTATCATATGCTACTTTTCTAAAAATAACTTTCAAAGCAGGGTCAGGGTGTCAAGCAGTTAAGATCCTAATGAGACGCCGCGTTACGCGGCGTCTCATCAGGATCCAAACTGTTTGCAAAGGTAATCATGGTTTCATCGCAAGCATGCTAATAGTTAACTGTACTTGTAGTTTGTTTGAAAAGTTGTCTTCGGGTGAAACTCTGAAATAAAGTAGTGATGTATGGTAAAACTATAGGAAGGAATAACAATACACGTGTCGCAAGCTTTTGGTTCTGGTAAGCCGTCTGGGATACACAGACGTCAAATCTGGAGCCAAACTGTACGCACATACTGATCATTTCGTCTTCAGTACAGTAAAACCCCTCTATTACGACCACTAAATTATGTTAATTATTAGGGTGTTTACGATAGGTGACCGCTTAAAGCAAGGTGACAGTGAAACATGTTTCACTGTCATCTTGCTTTAAGCTGCCACCTCTCTATTATGCAATCAATAAGCCTTCGTTTTAGTGGTCGTAATAGCGAGGTTTTACTGTACGATACAATTCAGTTGGACTTTTGATACATTGATATGCACAGATCTAGTACAAAGTGGTGAACCCTTTCGCTGCCAGGTTCTATGACACAACATTTGCAAACAGTTTGCATCCCGATCAGAGCGCGCGTAACTGTTTGGCACGCATTTCAATATGTCTAATACAAAAAACCTAACGTTAAAATTTGAAAAATAAAACCAGACGACACTCATTTAGAATTGATGACGTCATGGCAGTGAAGGAATTAACTCTTCACATACTACGATATCGTTAACCCTTCACTGCCATGACGTCATTATTGCCAGTGAAAGACATGTGCTTTTGTCGTCTGCAATTGTTATTAAACTTTAAAAAACATTTTTAAGTTCTAGTTAACCCTTTACCTAATAACCTATTTCTAGTATTGAAGATATGTGACTACTTGAAGCAGGTTGAAAGTAAAGCAGAATGTGCCTTAAGGCACATTCTGCTATACTTTCTGCCTGTTTTAAGCTATCCTGTGCTAGAATATAGAAAATATTTCCTATAATAGATATTCATGACTGATTAAATTGGAACTAATTTCTTCAGCGGAGGAAAAGATCATATTCGTTAAAAAGCGCTTCTATGGGGGAAAGGGTTAAAACGCGACTAGGCGAAGGGTTTAGATCATTTTGATTCTGTTAACAGCTTCTATTTAAAACGCACGTCTCTATGTTTCATAGACAATCGTGCAGCTGTAATTTTCTACCAGGTATAAGCATATATTACATCTTGATAAGCCTCAACAGCATTTCATCCATCAAAAAGATAAGAATAATTGACAAGAAACAATCGGGGGTTTCTGATGTTTATAAACGTAGTTATACAATTTTACACATGTCTATGTGTAGAAACGTGTATGTACAATGGAACCCCTCCAAACCGGAACCTCTAAATACCGGAATTCTCTCTAAACCGGACAAAAACGTTGGTCCCTTTTCCAACCCTTCTTTATTTTAACCCATTACGCCTTGAACGTATTTAGTTTATTCCTAAACTGAAGAAAATAGTTCCACTTTATACATTCTAGCAGATGATAGCTTAAAGCAGGTTGAAAGTAAAGCAGAATGCGCCTTAAGGCGCATTATGCTTTACTTTCAACCTGCTTTAGGTGGTCAGGTATTTTCAATACTAGAAACAAGCTATTTGGTAATGGCTTAAAACCCCTCTCTAAACAGGAAACCCCTCTTAATCGGAAATGCATGTTGTCCCCACACATGTCCGGTTTAGAGGGGGTTAACTGTACATATCAAATAGACATTGAAGCACTTCTGTACCCCCCCCCCCCCCCCCCCCGATAAAATGGAGTAAACTGAACAAATCCCATATTTTCTCACTCATTTTAGCACCAAATCCTATGGTGTTACTACTTATTAGAATCGTCTCGAAGAGACGACACTAATGAGTAGTGACACCATAGGGTTTTATGCAGAAATAAAGATTTTGAAATACCCCTCTTATCTGGAGTCCTTCATATTTTAACATATTGGGCCCTAGCGACGAATATACTCGTCATTTACAAACAGTGTTCCTCTGTATTACGTCATTCATTCACGTTTAAAACACAAACGAAACGCAAACGTAAAGCAATAAAAGATATAAAAATTCAACTTTTTGATATTGCTTACGATATATTTTTATCTGAGTATGAAACAATTCGAAGCCCGATCAGACGCCGGGTTACCCGGCGTCTGATCGGGTTCCGAACTGTTTGCAATTGAAATAATAGTTTAAGTGTAAACGTGTGTATTGGTGTCGGATAACGTCTTTTCCACTGTACTCACAACGATTGAAGTACTGTTTAATCAAAGCGCTGAAAGGAGTGTATGAAAACGCCAGATGTTCCGTATAAAGTGACTCTTATGTCGTATAAATCATGCTATGAACATAATTAGGTGTTTGCGTACAAACATGACTACTCTCAATAGATCATGAGTGTAGTATAATTATTTGTTCCAACTAATTAGGCAGCTTTTAATGCAGTTTTATTGAATTGCAAAACACTTCCTAAAAGCTGTTGCACGTACAACGAACCCTGTATTGTAACGACCATCATCAAGTGCCTTTAACCCATATTATGCGGGATACACTTTTAGGTGTACCTCTAGGCAAACAGTTTTGATCTCAGATCAGGCCCCACATTGTGGGGCCTGATCTGAGATCAAAACTGTTTGCAGCTAGTTCAGTATTCTATCAGCAACTGATAAAATCTTTTGCAAATATTTGAGTTATACCCGCTGCAGACGACATTTTAAAATGGCCGCCAAATATTACCCAGCATACAATGGGTTAAGACAAGTAGTGCTCAACTCATTGCAGGACATAAGTAATGCAGAAAGCTCCCCATGGAGAGTTTTCTGCATTACTTGTGTTCTGCATTAAGCATTCACTTGTACATGTATTTAATACATGTATTTCCAAATGATAGTTTCCTGATTGCTCGCTTTATACAAGTTCAACTGTCACATGTTATTAACTAGGTAATTTCACATGCACCATATCTGATTCCATACAGAACCTGTTACTATACTAACCCTCCAACGTAACAGTCGAACCTGTCACTAGCGACCATCTCACAGTGGCAAAAACGTCGTCATACAGTGGAGAACACGTCATTGTCTCCCAATATACGCGTTTACGCTAAAATGATTCTTTCCACTGCAAACAGTTTGGAGCAAGATCAGACACCGGGTTTCCCGGCGTCTGATCAGGCTCCAAACTGTTTGCCACTCAGATTAAAATAAATCGTCATTGTTCCTCAGGAACATGTCATTTTCTACATTTTATTGTATTGCGTTTCGTTTACGTTTACACGAGAAGGAATAACATCTTCTCCACTATTGTGTTACAAACAATCGTTAGGAACATCCTTGTCGAAGGCTGCTTAATACAGAGCAACCAGGGGTTCGGCTTTTAGCACAGAACAAATTCTTTGAGGAAACTTCGTGATCTGCATTACTGTTCTCATGCAGTCGTCTTGCTTAATAAAAAGGGTCGCCAGGTTTCTTTCCCTAACTCATTTACTCCTGTAACTTTTAATTGACAATTCCATTTTCTAATTAAGTCCAGCCCATTTTTTACAAATTTAGGGTTGATTTTAACAATATATTACAAATTTCAAACAGTGTAAACCCTGATCAGAGGGCTTCTACAGGAGCCCTCTGATCAGGGTTTACACTGTTTGCATGGTACACGTGTATTCTTCATTCTTAGATCATCGATGCACTGTTTGTAAATGACCCGTATACTAGTCGCTAAGGTTAAATGTTTAAAAGGTGTCAAATAGTGTTAAATATGTTAAATAGTGTTAAATGACCGGTTGACACAGTAGTGACTGTGTTGCATTTCAATACGATTTTCCTTCATGATAAAATGCTGCGGACTGGCATATTTTATCTGATCAAATTTGGAATTAATTCTTGAATTTTTTAGCTCATGGAATTTATTCATAGAAAAGAAAGAACTTCTTAGGCGAAGAGTATTATAGCCAGTAAACATTCATGGACAAAAAGCCGCTTCAGAATTGTACAAGAAATTATTATCTTGGAAAATGTTTCCATTTGGAAATTGAAACGCTGGTTTCGACGGCAATTTACTCATATATGGAGTAAAACGGTAACCTTTCTAGCCCCAAATTAATTGTTAGATTTTTACCTCCTCACTGCTATATTGTCGTCTGCTTCAATGCTGCTGTCTGCAATATCGCTTAAAAGTTAGATCTAAGGTAGTATGAATTAAGAAATCAAAGTGTCAAAAAGATTGGATCATGATCAGACACCGATTCGGTGTTCAAGTCATAGTATCTTTGCTTAACCTCTCTCATGATACAGTGGAGAATCTGTTATTCTTTCCCGTTTAAACAAACGCAAAGCGCTAAAACGTAGAAAAGAACAACTTTTGGACAATTCTGATATTTATTGTTTATCTTGGTGGCAAACAGTTTGGAGCCTGATCAGACGCCGGGTTACCCGGCGTCTGATCTGGCTCCAAACTGTTGCACTGCAAATAATAGTTTTAGCGTAAACGCGTTTATTGGGAAAGAATAACACATTCTCCACTGTAACGACCGTTAAAAAGGGTATGAATTTATTATTTTCGAGACAGGTGACAGCTTAAAGCAATATGAAAGTAAAGCAGAATGAAGGAGCTTTACTTTCATCTTTCTCCAAGTAGTTTCCTTTATCAAACCGAATATCTAACTTCATATAATAGTCATAATAGATGATAATAATAATACATGTATTTAATAATAACAATAATAAATAATAAAGACTAAGGTTATACAATTAGTACAGACATATGCATGTGCGGCGTCTGATCTGAGTCTATATCGACTGCTGATAGGAAATTCATTATAAAACAAAACGAACATGAGTATTTATAATAACAATGATAAATAATAAAGACTAAGGTTATACAATTAATACAGACATATGCATGTGCGGCGTCTGATCTGAGTCTACACCGACTGCTGATAGGAATTTCATTATAAAACAAAACGAACATGAGTATTTATAATAACAATAATAAATAATAAAGACTAAGGTTATACAATTAGTACAGACATATGCATATGCGGCGTCTGATCTGAGTCTACACCGATTGCTGATAGGAATTTCATTATAAAACAAAACGAACATGAGTATTTATAATAACAATAATAAATAATAAAGACTAAGGTTATACAATTAGTACAGACATATGCATGTGCGGCGTCTGATCTGAGTCTACACCGATTGCTGATAGGAATTTCATTATAAAACAAAAAGAACATGAGTATTTATAATAACAATAATAAATAATAAAGACTAAGGTTATACAATTAGTATACAGACAAGCATATGCGGCGTCTGATCTGAGTCTACACCGATTGCTGATAGGAATTTCATTATAAAACAAAACGAACATGAGTATTTATAATAACAATAATAAATAATAAAGACTAAGGTTATACAATTAATACAGACAAGCATATGCGGCGTCTGATCTGAGTCTACACCGATTGCTGATAGGAATTTCATTATAAAACAAAACGAACATGAGTATTTATAATAACAATAATAAATAATAAAGACTAAGGTTATACAATTAATACAGACAAGCATATGCGGCGTCTGATCTGAGTCTACACCGATTGCTGATAGGAATTTCATTATAAAACAAAACGAACATTAGAATTTAGAACACCCCCGCCCCTTATATAAAAAAGGACTAATCCAATATATAAGCATGGAAGAATTCACTGGGTGCAAAATGGGGTTTAACCTAATTTCGTTAAAACCGAAAACAGTAACACATTTCCATTCCCCCACTATAAAACTAGATTAAAGGTAATTCAGTAAGACATGAACCTCGACCTCAGTTCAAAGTTATAACATTAACTATTACATTGCCACGTTTAATCGGCTGCTTTAACCGCCAAAATATCGTCTGCATTGGTAGTATCGTCTGCAATATTTTTTAAAGTCAGATTTAGGGCTGTTTTAATTGAAGAAATGTCGATACGAGTGTCAAACAGTTTGGGTCCTGATCAGACGCCGCGTTATGCGGCGTCTGATCAGGATCCAATCTGTTTACAAAGTCGCATTTTGGCGCCGTTGGCAGTGAAAGAATTAACTTCAATCGACCATCACCTGTTGCGTTAATACTAAGGTAACTGACTTTGAAGTTGAACTACCGGTTCTGACGTCATGTAAACAGTAAGAAAGACTTTAACAGTATTTTCTACCGAATCCGCTGCCAGAGATCAAAATATTACGATCTTAAATTCTGCGCTTGATATAAATATCTGCTATTGCAGTCACGTAAAAAAATGTTTGTTTTCCAGGGCTCCAGATACGGGGAGTACAATGTATTTCAAAATTAAAATCTTTATGTCTGCATGAAATC
Source organism: Gari tellinella (assembly GCA_922989275.2). Classification (NCBI taxonomy): domain Eukaryota; kingdom Metazoa; phylum Mollusca; class Bivalvia; order Cardiida; family Psammobiidae; genus Gari; species Gari tellinella. The sequence goes on along the minus strand of OV277865.1, from coordinate 75,673,882 downwards.
CTATGGTGTCACTACTCATTAGAATCGTCTCTTCGAGACGATTCTAACGAGTAGTAACACCATACGAGTTGGTGCTGACATGATGATGAAGGGGAAAATGTTGGATTTGTTCAGCTTATTTCCTCTTAGTTTTCTGTGTTTGAGTGGTGTGAATTCTTAAAGCTATAGATGTCCTGTCGGATCTTTCAATTTACTATCATCCTATAGGAGCTTTCAATTTACATGTACTATATTCCTGCTTTTAACCATTTCACCCTCAATGACGTCATAAAGCTTATTTCCTTTAGTTTTGATCCTGATCAGCTTCTTCTATGACAGTAGACCTTTTAACCCGTTACGTCATATTCATATCCTGTTTCTAGAGTTTCTAAGACAAGTAACAACCTCCTGAAGCAGGTTATGTGAGGCAGTGATTAGGCTAACACTTCCAGCGCCAAATTAATGGTGACTGTTTACCCCTTCACTGCCTTATTGTCGTATGTCGTCTGCTTCAATTTTGTTGTCTGCAATATTATTTCAAGGTGAATTTTAAGGTAGTACGACTTACGAAATATCAATAAGGGTGTCAAACAGTTTGGTTTTTTTTTCAGACTCCGCATTACCGAAGTCGCCAAGGCCGACATCGCAAACAGTTTGGATGCAGATCAGACGCCGCGTCACGCGGCGTCTGATCTGGATCCAAACTGTTTGACACCCGTCTTAATGTTTCCTCACTTAAAATATGTACAAAATCTAACATTTACAAATTTTATAAACGACAATCTCAAAGCAGCCGTTATTGCAGCAGGATAAAAGGGTTAAGATGAATTTTTTGTACCCTAGCTCCACATTATTCGGCACTTGATATAAATTGGCATTCACTTTTAATAACACTGTTAATATTAGCAATAAAGCTCGGGGAGCACATTAACATAACACAATTTTAGATTTGGGGGAGATAGTTTTTAATTAGCCATATGTTCTTTCATTATTATAATGTTCCCATTCAAGCATTTCAGCAGCCGTTAGCGACAACCAAATTAATGTCGCCTGCTGCAAATTGACGTCTGCTATTTTTATTTTTTGCGAAAACATTATGACAGATACATGGGACTTGACCTTGCATTTTCGATCAATCGACCTTTGCTTTTTCGTTGAACGTGACCTTGCCTTGTCAATTAACTTGACCTTGCCGTTCATTTTCGGTGAATTTGACCTTGCCTTTTCGGGGATTATGACTACCCGTTTCGGTGATCTTGACTTTGGTGATTTTGACCTTGCCTTACATGATGTGGGTTAACGCAACGCAGTGCAATAAATTGTCAAAAATGACATGTTTAGCTAAATACTGTCAATTATGACAAACAGTTTGGAGTATCCCGAGTTGCTTAGCGTCTCATCTGGATTTACCCGCATGACGTCATCAATTTTAAGCAATTGCATTGCAGTCTATTTTCATTTAGGTATTTTTATTTTTAGAAATATTAAAATGATTATCAAATAGTTTGGATCTTGATCAGACGCCGCGCCACGCGGCGTCTGATCAGGATCCAAACTGTTTGCAAATAACTATTGATCTCGGGGTAGTTAGTGGGACGTTGATTGAAGGGGTTCAGACCCGATTTGTATAGTTGACATAAATGGTATAACACAAACCATATGTTTATCTTTAACCCATTTGCGCCAAGTGGATTCGTCCATATTTATATATTGGATTAGACCATCTTTTATCTAAGGGATTCCTGGTCTAAATTTTCATTTTCGTGATTTTATATTGAAATTCCTTTCAGCAAACAGCAGGGCTGCCATTTCTCCGGATTGTTCCTAAATCTCCGAATTTTTTCCAAGTACATGGTAGCTTAAAGCAGGCTGAAAGTAAAGCAGAATGCCCCCTAAGGTGCATTCTGCTTTACTTACAGCCTGCTTTAAGTAGTCGCATGTCAACAAATTAAGAAAAAGGATATGAGGGTAATGGTAGACTCGTAAAATCGCACTTGAAAAATTCAAATTTGGAAATCTTAGGATTTTTCATGTCAACTTATGGCAGACCTGAAACAGTGTAGACTCTGATCAGAGTCTACACTGTTTGCTTGTTTCCCTTTTACAGGATGCTAGGCAAGCATGGGTTACTAGAGTACATGTCTTGCAATTGATGGAAGTAATTCCAATTATCTTACTATAACAGGTTACAAAACACAATATCCCCCATCCTCACACCAAGGGGGTGGGATAAGAAGTTTAAATGTGATGCCAAAAGAAATTGAAATTAACCAGAAAACGTTATTACAAAGCGCTGCATTCCCGCCGTGCAACCTTTGTTTTTTACGTAACTATAAAACTTAGGTTAATGTTTTTCGATTAACGTTTTCATTAAATACGTGTGGGTCTATATACTTTTATAGCTTCCAAAATTGCTGGAAATATGTGGAACCAGTCACGGAAATGTGCAGTCAATGGCAGGGTTGCCATTTCTCCGGAGTTTTCCTAAATCTTCGGGGGGGGGGGAGGGTTCTAGTAAATTATAGCTTAAAACAGGCTGAAAGTAAAGCAGAATGCGCCTTCTGATTTACTTTCAGTCTTCTTTAAGCAGCCACGTGTTAAAAAAAACTAGAAACAGGCGATTGGGTAAAGGTACGGTTCGTAAAATCGCATTTGAAAAATTCAAATTTGGAAATCTTAGGATTTTTCATGTCAACTTATGGCAGCCCTGCAATGGTTTTACAGTGGAGATGACGTTATTCTTTCCCGTTTAAATCGCCAACGAAACGCAAACGCAATGCAATAAAATGTGGATAATGACAACTTCTTGAAATTCTTACAGTGGAGAATGTGTTATTCTTTCCCAATAAACGCGTTTAAACGTTAAAACTATTATTTCCAGTGCAAACAGTTTGGAGCCAGATCAGACGCCGGGTAACCCTGCGTCTGATCAGGCTCCAAACTGTTTGCCACCAAGATAAACATGAAATATCAAAATTGTCCAAAAGTTGTTCTTTTCTACGTTTTAGCGCTTTGCGTTTGCGTACGTTTGCGTTTAAACGGGAAAGAATAACAGATTCTCCACTGTGCCTATTATTTTCATCTAAGCGACAAACAGGTTGCAGCCTGATCAGACGCCGGGTAACCCGGCGTCTGATCTGGCTCCAAACTGTTTGTAATAGATATACATATAAAAGGTTTTGCATAAACGCTTTTATTGGTAAAGAATAAACATCTATTCCACTGTACTTTGCCCCAGACTTATATACATTGGGTCTGGGTTCGATCCTTAGTGAGTCCATCTACATGTAGCACAGAGGAAATCAGACAAAACGCGATCATTTAAACGAGGAATATAGATTTTAATTTTAAGGCAGGTAGCTGCTTGAACACATTGAATCCTAGCGACGAGTATACTCGTCAGTAACAAACAGTGTACCTGGGAAGAGTACACTACGTCTTGTCCTATACAAATAGTGTGGACCCTGCATGATCATTAGAGGGATCCTTAATGGGTCTCTAGTTTGCACTGTTTGTCTTTTTGAAGCAGATTGTTAACATCAACTATAAATAATCAAAATTACCCGGCGTCTGATCTGGCCCCAACCTGTTTGCAATGGACATAATAGTTTTAGCATACTGAACGCATTAATTGGAGGAAACTTATATCATCCCCACTGTTAGCAAGTGGCTGAAATCAATAGACTAATGTACGCCACAAGGGGCATTGACCAGTATAATTTGTCGTACCATTAATGAGATTGTTTTAGAAAATGGTCAGATAATGTTATTTAAGGTTGAGGACCTCTAATGAGATCGCACCAAAATAGGTACTCTACAAGGTTCGGAAGGAGTCGGCAGTTGACGATAATGGCCGATCGCTGTCCTTAGAGTACCCATATTAACTAACATTGGCCGGGATAAAAGGTTGTTGTTTTCAAGCATTTGATTGGTCAGATTTGAGCCTAGGCTCAAATCTGACCAATCAAATTATTGAGTACAAACTCAGACTCAACTCAAAAGCTTTACAACCTTGGAGCCAGATCTCATTAGGGACCATCAACCTTAAAAGTACATATACATGAATGTTTGCCTTGTTGGTTACCGAATGGCTTCCACAGCTGAGCAATTTAGATGAAAATATAAAACTCATAAACACGCCTGCCATTTAATACGCACGGACTATTAAAACTTTTAGCGTTGTTAACGATTCATAGCCACATTTGCAAACAATATAAATCTAGATTTGCCTTGCTGATTTACGTGCACATTCTGCCCTGTGTTCGTTGCATGTTTTCTAAAGAAAAAGTGCTAACATGGGAGTTTTTTTATAAAGTATCTGACAAATTATCACAATCTAGCTGATAGCGTGAACGACTTTTGAATTGCGGTAGTGAAAACGTTTAATGAGAGTGTCTGGTAGACAGTATACTCTCTCTTAAGCGGAAACCAAAATGAGATCATTTTCGATCTTGACGATAGGTGACAGCTAAGTGTAGGACAAAAGTAATGCAAAAAGCTCCTATCGGAGCTTTTTTGCATTACCTTTGTCCTACATTTATCTGTCACCTGTTCTGATTTAAGTCTTTATTATTCCGTATTTGTATGTCGATTAGGAAAGAATGTACTGTATAGTAATATTAATATTACTAGTCATTATTTCTATAATAAATTATTCATAACTGTTTTTATCGTTCTTCAGGATCAACGGAGGCTAACCGCCATTCAAGCAGTCCCAGCATGCACTCGGGGCAGTCGACCAATCAGAACGGACATCCGGGTGCGCAGGGAGTGAAATCATGCGCGGGCTGTGGCGGGAGAATCAACGACCGGTTTCTGCTGCACGCGGTGGACCGGTACTGGCACACGGGATGCTTGAAGTGCTCGTGCTGCCAGGCACCGCTAGCAGACTTCAACTCTTGTTTCACAAAAGCCGGTATGATCCTCTGTCGGAATGACTATCTCAGGTGAGACCCTTTGGCTTAATATACCAACCCCTTCCCTTCAAAGCCCGTCAATCTTAATCGAATCAGTAGTAAAAAAAACTCGAACCTTTGACCTCCCTGGTCAGGTTTGGGCGGTTCTAGAGTGTTTATAATCCCTGTAGGTCAAAGGTTCGAGTTTTTACAAGGGACTTTATTAAGATTGACCAATTGACCAGCGGGTTACTCGATACATAGGGTAATGGTCTAATGGGTACTGATATTTGAGTTTGGCTCTGATACTTTTGAAACTGATCACACATATACCGTATAGATCTGTATAGATCTGATACCGTATCAGATACCGTCAATAGATACCGTTTATATTCACTGAATTATGGCGATAACGTTTGGTATAAACCCTCCCATAACCCCTTGACTGCTGTGACGTCATCAATTTTAAACAATTACATGTATTGTCGTCTGCTTTTATTTCTAAAAATTAATTTTTTAGTATTTTGATGAAAGAAATATTGAAATGAGTGTCAAACAGTTTTAATCCTGATCAGACGCCGCGTAACGCGGCGTCTGATCAGGAGTCAAACTGTTTGCAAAAAATGTCGTGCTCGGGATAAGGCAGTGAATGGGTTAATAGCACCCCATATGAGTGCATTATGATGCCTCTCCATATTCCTTCGAGATTTTTTATAGCTTTTCATGTTTTCTTCGATGGCCTGATGTGGAGCCACAGGGAATGTGTCGCATTGTAGATCTCTACTCGAAACAAGGCAGTGAAAGGGGTATATACTGATATTATGAACAGAACAGTTCTGTTCTGTTCTGTTCTGATATTAAGCTATGAACATGTAGAAAATGGGTTTTACTACAATGACTTCAAAAGGCGACTTTGCTAACGATTTGGATCCTGATCAGACGCCGCATAACGCGGCGTCTGATCAGGATCCAAACTGTTTGAAACTCGTTTTGAAATTAATTCAGTCATTCTGCCTTGAATTTAACTTTGTAAAAACATTAAAGACAATAATATTGAAGCAGGCGACCATTTATTGTGGTGAAGGAGAAGAAAGCTGACGATAAATTTGTCGCTGAAAGGATTTTAGATGAAACGTTTGCAAACATTCCTTATAAAATGATATGCAGATTATGACTTTACCCACCTCTATTGAGGAAAAAGATTAATCACATACATTTATTGAATACATTTATTTCAATCATATATTCAAAATGATCACATTATTAAATTCAAATAGTCACCGGAAATTGGAAAAAAGCCGTTCACCCTCAGTCTACCGACGAAGACAACCTAACAAGTATTAAAAAACAGTGTAGATCCAGATCAGTCGCTGAGTAAGCTGTCTGATCTGGAATCAAACTGTTTTATACTTGTATTTAGTTTTTCTGCAGTCAGAAACACATAGTAGTCTTACTATGTCACAGTTTGCGTCGGTAGTTTTAAAGCACAATTTTAAGGTATAAAATGGGTTAATCAAATATGTATTCAAATACAAGTGAAGTATTGCTGAAAATTTATGGGAGGCTCTGAACTGATTTTGACTCAATCTCCCCTGCACCATTCAGTGCGCACTCCCGAATGGACGTTCAAGTAGAATCCATTTATGACTATTTAGGGGTGATTTTAACAATATATTGCAATTATGACAAATATTGTAGACCCTGATCAGAGGGCTCCTACAGGAGCCCTCTGATCATGGTCTACACTGTTTTCATAGGACATGTAGTCAATATATGACTGTGTATGGTTGGTTTTAACAATACATTGCAATACTTATGACAAATAGTGCAGACCCTGATCAGAGGGCTCCTGTAGGAGCCCTCTGATCAGGTTCTACACTGTTTGCATAGGACAAGTATACTCTAATTTTCATTGTTTGCATAGGACAAGTGCACTCTTAAAATGTACACTGTTTATATTCGACGAGTATACTTGTCGCTAGTGTTGACTGTTTGTAATTGTTCAATATGAAATTATTGTTTAAATTACATCTGTACTGGCTATAATTATGCCATTGTGCTTTTTAATGCCAAATAAAGATTATGTTATGTTATTATATTATGTTTAAATAAATCCTAAATATTCAAAAATGGACTAGACTTAATTGGAATTTGGAATTGTCCATTAATTTCAGGGGTGAATGAGGTTAATGGAAAACATATTCCCAACTGTACACAATGATTGTCGGTGTTCTGTTTGAAATATTCCTTATTAGCAACTTGTCATTGAACAAATAGAATTAATTGATATTTTATATCGATCCATCCAGTTTCGAGCTTCAATACTTTAAAGTTCTCTCAAAACTTGCTTTTTGTAAAGAAAAAGATATTCAAAGAATTTAAAAGATAAGAAATTAAAAAGGAAAAGTTTAATATATAGAACGCATTCTATCCTCTATCCTCTATCCACGGACTGTTGTCACTATAATGACTCTATGTAGGTTTTCACAATGGTATAGTTTGCTTCTTGGTAAGTTGCTCACTGGTAAACTTATGTGAATATGGTGTGGATGTCGGATCAAGGTTGCGCTAGGGAGACGGTGGGAGTTCCGAATCTGCCGGTTGCCTCTATGTACTTTTTAACACGTTCACTACCATGCCGTCACCATTCACTGCCATGACGTCATCATTCACTGTCATGACGTCACCCTTCACTGTCATGACGCCATCCATCACTGTCATGGCGTCACCCTTCACTTTCATGACGTCATCCTTAACTGCCATGACGTCAGTGACGGCGTCACTCTTCACTGCCATGACGTTATTGATTTTAAATAATTGTCGTCTGCTTTATTCCTCAAAGTTAAAGTTTAGGCAGTACTTTGACTTAAGAAATATTGAAATTTGTATCAAACAGTTTGGACCCTGATCAGACGCCGCGTAAGGCGGCGTCTGATCAGGATCCAAACTGTTTGCAATATTGTACTCGGGGTAAGACAGTGATGGGGTTAATAATTCAGCATGTTTCACGAGTCACTATTGATTTATTTTATACGCGTAATCACGTGACAATGTACATGTCACGCGCATAAATATATAAATAGCTTTGTCCTTTCGTTAAATCTTTTAAAGAGATTGAAGCCCGAATGGTGTATTTGCAAAGAAGAGAAAATACTCAAATGACAGCAACTGTGTTGCGTTGTAAAGTCACATGAAGCATAATTTTCGACTGGGATATACATGAAAATGATAAATGGAATATTTGATGTTTGTAACAATATCAATTAGCGAGATTAATACTCGAATTATCAGCGGAAAACTACAAAATTTCGGTTGTGCTTCCATTTCAAAGTGACAGAGGAGCCTGACATTCCTTTCCTCCAACTGTTTTACCCGTTTATGACAGAATATTGTAATAAATTCTCCCTATTTATAAAGAACCTATTTACGGCTACAGTGTCGTCTACTATTTTTCTCAAAGTTACATAATGGACAGTATGACAGAAAAAATCAACTTAATGACGAGTGACAAACAGTTTGAATCCAGATCAGACGCCGCGTTACGCGGCGTCTGATCTGGGTTTAAGCGGTTTGCAAATGTAAGTTAACTCTCCTCCCTATAACGACTCCCTCCGAAAAACGCCCAAATGGTTTGTCTCACATTGGGTGTCGTTGTAGAGAGGGGGCGCTGTGTATTCCCATTGGACATGCAGGCACTAATCATGCTAATTGTTTATGTTCGAAGAGGGAAATATTTTCATATATATCACAGACATATACAGTCGAAACTCGATACTTCGAATTTGCTTAAATCGATCTTATCAGTTTTTGATAAGTTGAATTTCGATAAGTCGATCTCGCTGAAGTCGAACATACCCGAATTTCAAAGTCATTAGATGGCTAAGCCACGTTTTAACTTTGAAATACAGGTATGTTCGAACTATTGTGAGTGCGAATTAACGAGTTTATATTGTGCATGAGTAAAACTCTTTAACCACTTCACTGTCCTACTCCGAGTACAATGGCTATTTTCAAATAGTTTAGACCCTGTTCAGACACCGCGTAACGCGTCGTCTGATCAGGGCCCAAACTGTTTGCCACACATTATTATATAACTTAATCTATTTACCTTAAACATTGTTTTGGAGAAATTCAGGCAGACGACCATTGTTTTAAAGCAGATGACGTCATGGCCGTGAAGCGGGTTACAGTGGAGAATCTGTTATTCTTTCCCGTTTAAACGCAAACGTACGCAAACGCAAAGCACTAAAACGTAGAAAAGAACAACTTTTAGACAATTCTGATAATTCATGTTTATCTTGGTGACAAACAGTTTGGAGCCTGATCAGACACCGGGTTACCCGGCGTCTGATCTGGCTCCAAACTGTTTGTATTGGAAATAATAGTTTTAGCGTAAACGCGTTTATTGGGAAAGAATAACAGATTCTCCACTGTAACACTAATGCCTAGTTGGTCCGACAATCTGGATGGGGGAAATGCTATTTTTTCTGTTTGACCCATTGCCCCATAAAGACTTCCTTACAGGCAATTTTTGCCAGTGAATAGTACACTTGTAATTTGCAAACAATGTAGAACCAGATCAGAGAACTCCTTAGCCTTCTGATAAGGAACTGTTTGTCATTTGCAGTATATTGTAAAAACAACACTACAAAGTGCATCAAAGCAGTCGATATTATTGCGGCTGTGTTAGTTAGGGTAAAGATCAAATAAGCTATGTAAGAGGTTTAACTCATTCAGCACTAATGACGAGTATACTTGTCATTTACAAACAGTATACCTGTTTAGAGTACACTTGTTACATGTATGCAAACAGTGTAGACCCTGATCAAAGGGCTCCTTATGAGCTCTCTGATCAGAGTCTACACTGTTTGGCACTTTGAAATATATTGTATTAAATTCAATCCTATATGAATAGTAAAAATGAACTGGAATTTATTGAAAATTGGATTTTTTTTTCATTTGAAGTTTCAGGGGGATTGAGTTAGCCCTTTCACTCTCAATGACGCTTTAAAACGCGTTCGCAAACAGTTTGGGTCCTGATCAGACGACGCGTTACGCGGCGTCTCATCAGGACCCAAACTGTTTGACACTCTTATCGATATTTATTAAGTCATACAATCTTAAATCTAACTTTGAAACGTGATGTGCAGACAATAATACTGAAGCAGACGACAATCAAGCGGTGAAGGGGTAAAAACCTCCCGAATAATTTGATCATGAAAGGGTTAAGCTAACACAACGCGTGGCTTGTTGTTGCAATGAGTATTTGACACGAAGATTGGCAGACAGAATAATCCGACCAGGGACCGCCTGTGGTCCTACAAACTAACGTGACCCCTTCGGAAAACCCTTAAACCTGTAAAAGTACCATGTCTAAAACCCCTTAATTTCCAGACATGTTTACCGGAAATTTTATCTCATTTTTCACAGATATTGAATATGAAATAAAAATTGCGTATGGCTATTAATTAAACTCGATCGCTGGGTAAACAATCTGGATCCACACCGTGTGTGATTATAACTTAAGTGCATTTCTCACAGGTTGAAGGATTCAAAGCAAAACATAACAATTGCGTGCGCCTTGTTATTGGCATATTAATAATTGAGCGGGCCCAACCAATCTGCCTAATTTCGAGCCTCCCAAATAATCTCCCCCTAATAAATTAGCTAATTAATGATTAACTCTAGCGCCCGGCCATTGCATGACATGCAGAATAGAGCGAACAAAACCGGCGAAACACAAGATCCTAGCCCGTCTCTATATATACAGGTGCATGGCAGATACATGTAAAACTGAGAAGACGTTATTCTTACCCGTTCAAACGCAAACGAAACGTAAACGCAATGCACTGAAATGCAGAATACAACTTTCAGAAACTTCACACGATTTATTTTTATCGGAGTGGCAAACAGTTTGGAGCCTGATCAGACGCCGGGTTACCCGGCGTCTAATCTGGCTCCAAACTTTGTTTCCAATATTGAAAAGTTGTTTGTTTGTTCGATATCAAATATGTAATCCACATGAAATTAAGTCGTTATTATTATTATTATTATTATTATTATTATTATTAAACTGTTTGCAATGGCAATAATAGTTTTAGCGTAAGCGCGTTTATTCGGACAAAATAACATCTTCTCCAATGTACATGTATAGTTGGAAGACGTTATTCTCTCCCGTTCAGTCATTTCCCCATGCACACGACTTTTTACGCATTTGATTTATTCTTCCATTGCAGAAAATAATACCACTTTATAAATGAAATCATGGTTATATAGTATATACTATAAGAAATATTTTCTTATTAAGAAGGCGAAACAAAATAGGCATGCATGTTATAAACTATAGCCCTATTCTCTAATACGATGGCGGCCATGTATAGGATGAATCTAATATGATTGTATGTTTTATCCTATTTGTATTTTGTGCGAAATTAAACTCTTTCAACACCATTGACCTGTTAACTATATACGCATTACATCTACAAACAGTGTAGACCCAGACCAGAGTGCTCATATAGGAGCCCTCTGATCAGAATAGTCACTGTTTGCTAATTTAAAACAGTATTTATTCAACTACCCAGAATTCCAAGTAGACTGGTTCACATTTTGGTATTTAAAGAGATCCGCAAGGAAACTTAGTAACACGCAAGAATTAGAGTTAAAAACAGATCTAGTCTGTCTAACGCAGGGCTCCAGATAAGGGGAGTATTTCAAAAACTAAAATCTTGATTTCTGCTTTAAACCCTATGGTGTCACTACTCATTAGAATTGTCTCGGAGAGACAATTCTAAAGAGTAGTAACACCATAGGATTTGATGCTAAAATGAGTGAGAAAATGTTGGATTTCTGCAGTTCACGCCTTCTTATCTGGAGCCCTGGTATAACGGACAAAACGATGGAAAAATGTAAAAACTAATATTCACCATTCGACGCCTTTACCCATCCACTGCACCACACAAACAGGAGACTGCCATAAATTGACATGAAAAATCCTAAGATTTCCAAATTTGCATTTTTCAAGTTTGATTTTACGAATCGTACCTTTACCCAATCGTCTGTTTCTAGTTTTGTGGTATGTCGGCCTGTCTTTTTGAGCATTATGAAATTTCCGAAAAATTTTACGAACTCATTTTCAAAAAAATGTTAAGAACTCATTTTTGGTGAATGCACACAGTAATAAAATACTATTTTCCCGGGAAAAAATTGGATTTTCGTTCCGGAAGGGACTTTTTAAGTTTTATGTCCTATTCGTAGTTTACAGCATACACTGTTTTCATAGGTAGGTTGCATTTTGTTACATCCGATTTCATTTCAATTTCTCAGAATATAAGCATGAAATTTTCATGGTAGTACAGTTTTAGTATAAATTATAGATAACTCAATAGATAAAATGAAATTTTTTTGAAAAAAAATATTTTTAGTAAAATACACGAAAAATTGAAAAAATGAGAAAAAATGATTTTTTTTAGATAAAATGATCTATATCTTTTTTAAAAGATCCGGGACCCTGTGTTTTTATTTGCTATTTCACTAAAACGTTTTGTTTGCAAGGCTAAAAACAACAAATAAAAAATTTGGTAATTAGTTTGCTACAATTTGTAAGGCAATTTTCACTGTGCCTTATTCTCCCATTATAAAAAAGTGGGTGGGGTAAATTTTACTCCTTTCCGGTGAAATCAAACATTTTTATTTTGGATCTTGATAAAACATTATTTTCAGAGTTTATTCTTACTATGGTAATGTAAATTAGGATACTTTTTGTACAAATAGATTGTTTAAATAAAGATTGAAAAACCGTAGTACAAAAAAGTAGGAGTTTTTATGAAGCTTCAATTTTAGAGGGGTAGCCTTGAAAAATCTCAAATTGTGAAAAAGAAAGGTCCGGTACCCCGACTTTTTACACCAGTTTTGTCATAGAAACTAATTTTACTGTCTTTATGCAAAGTTTGAAGAATTTGGTAATTACTTTCCAAAGGTGCACCTACCCCCTAGCAGACTGGAAGTAAAGCAGAATGCTTTAAGCTATCATTTACTAGAAAAATATCCGAAGATTTAGGAAAAATCCGGAGAAATGGCAGCCCTGCACAAATATTCGTTTATCTGTTGAATACAAATTCCAACTTAAAGCATTTTGAAAGTAAAGCAGAAACCTCCTATCGTGCTTTAACCCTTTATCCCATTGTTTGTTTCTAGTTTTGAAGACAGTTGGCCACTTAAAACAGATTGAAAGTAAAAATGCGCATTAAGGCCTTTACGCTACCGTCTCCTTTGACATAGAAAATATTTCTTTTGATGAATATTCATAAGTATATAAAGTGGAACTATTTTCTTCAGTAGGGAAGTAAATCAATGACGTAATAAGACGTATTTATAGAGTAATGGGCTGAGCAATATTCATGCCATAATCACAGTTTGCACTTTTGGCAATAGCGGCGGAAAGGGTTTAGTTAAAAGTACCCACAAAACTTATAGCAGACCTTGTGGCTAATTGAATAAGCCCGGCTAGTGACATTTCGCCAACAAATGTTTAGACCCTGGGTAGTTCCCGATATTAGTAGATATGTTTATACTGCGGGAATTAAATTTTTCCAAGCCAATTTCGAAAAGTAATTACCGCGTGTTTTTATTAGGTACATGTTCTCGTTTCTTTCGCGGTACAGTGTTAATTATACTTTTATGTTGGCTGAATTCGGGTAATTAGTCTGTTAGGTCGAGTGTACACAGGGTCGGTTATTGAGACGAGCCGGTTGGTTCCCATAGCCGTTATACCCCTTCACCACCGTGGTATATTCTTCAATATAACACTCGTCTGCTTTTATGTATCAAAAATCAGATGTTACAGCATTTTGACTAACGAAAGAATGTCAAACAGTTTGGATCCTGATCAGACGCCGAGTTACTCGGCGTCTGATCAGGATCCAAACTGTTTACATAAACAAGGAAAATTATTAGCACCATAAGGTTTAACCCCTTCGCTGCTCGATATTAATACACTGGTTCTGTCAGCTAGATCCAGATCAGACGTCGTGTAACCCGGCGTCTGATCAGAATCAAATCTTACTGTTTTCTACTTTTCTTACCAAAATTCAATTGACGTATAATCTTGAATGTGAAAGTAGGAACTACTTTCAGTGGGCACGTGTTTTGTTCAGCAGACGACAATATGGCAAATACTGTGTTAATTATGTTTGTATTATATTATAACCGCAGTTATTCCGTTAATGATGTATAAATGGTTTGAGTATTGCCGGGTGGACGAGGTTTGAATTCGGCCCGGATAGCCTAACGCTTAAACAACATTTGCCAACAGTTTTTGTCCTGATCAGACGCCGAGTTACTCGGCGTCTGATCATGACCCAAACTGTTTGACTCTCGTATCGGCGTGTTTTTGCCACTATGCTAAATATTGAATTGCAAAATGGTTATTTTAAGCTGACGGTATTCCAGCACCGAAAGGGTCAATCGCAATTTCACATTTTCAATTAACTCACTGGCCCCTGAAATTTGAAATGAACAATTCCATTTTCAAATTAAGTTTAGTCTAATTGGTTATTTTGTATATTGTATTGCAAAATGACAAACAGTGCATACCTTTTAGGAGCCCTGTGATCTGGGTCTACACTGTTTGCATAGGACACGTGTACTTTTCACAGGTACGCTAATTGTACAAAGCGCGTATACTCGTCCCTTGGATGCATTGGGTTACACTGTTATGGATTTGTCAAAACTGTTTGACACTCGTATCGACATTTCTTCAGTCAAAACAGCCGTAAATCTGACTTTAAAATTATTGCAGACGACAATATCAATGCAGACGGTATTTTGGCGGTAATAGGGTTAAAACAGACGAGAAAACTTGGCAACGAAAGAGTAAATAATCTGATCATGGTCTACACTGTTTGCATATGCATCGTGTACTCTTCATAGATATACTGTTTGTAAATTAGAGCGCTCCCTCACTACAACAACAACAACTACAACGACACCCAACAGGAGACACAAATTGTGTGCGTTGTGCGAAGGGAGTCGTTATAGGGAGGGACATTTGCAAACATCTTGAATCCAGATCAGACGCCGCGTTACAGATCAGACGCTGCGTAACGCGGCGTCTGAACTGGATTCAAGCTGTTTGTCACTCGTCATTAAGTTTTTCCTGTCAAAATTTCCATTATATAAATTTAAGAAAAACAGCAGACGACAACTCGAATCAGACGATATTGCAGCAGTAAATTTTGTGAGCGTTAGGCATATTTGTCCTGTTTAGGGAAACGCGGCAATGGTCGTTGTATGAAGGGAGTCGTTGTTGGGAGGAAGCAATGTACGAGTTTACTCTGTCGCTGAAAAAATAACTTCTCCACTGTACCCGATCTAAAGAAACATCAGAGGTTAGAGTTGCACCAGCTCTCCATGCTGCATCCTCTCCCGAGTGTAGTTATATAATTGGTGTTTCATGTGTATACTTGATAATCATTTCTTTTATGGAATTTTATCACATAGAGATATCGGACTGGCGCCTCTAGAGTATCAAACTTAATCTATGAGACTAGAACACTAAGAAACAGAAACTATTCGGAATGCCTTTGTGTTCGTCTGCTAAGTTACACCACCTCGTCTCATCTTAGTATGGCGAAACTCGCTTATAACGAAATCGGATATAACGACATATTGAATATTACGAAGTAGTGAATACAGATCTGATATAACGAAATTTAAATAATTATAACGAAATATTGAATATAATTCAAAACCAAAAGTTATTCCCCCATCTCTAGTAAATGTAAAGTAAACTGTGCATGATATAACGCAATTTGAGTATAACGAAATATTGAATTGAACTAAAAAACAAAATTTATTCCCCAATCTCTAGTAAACGTATAGTAAAATGAGCATGATATAACGAAATTTGAGTATAACGAAATATTGAATAAAACTAAAAAACAAAAGTCATTCCCCAATCTCTAGTAAACGTAAAGTAAAATGAGCATGATATAACGAAATTTGAGTATAACGAAATATTGAATAAAACTAAAAAAAACTAAAGTTCTTCCCCAATCTCTAGTAAAGGTAAAGTAAAATGAGCATGATATAACGAAATTTGAGTATAACGAAATACTGGATATAACAAAACAAAAGTTCTTCCCAATCTCTAATAAGTGTATAGTTAAAATGACCTGATATAGCGAAAATTGGATACAACGAAATATTGGATATAACAAAACAGAAGTGAATCCCTATCTTTAAAAATCATATAGTTAAATGGACCTGATATAACGAAATTTTGATATAACGAAAGAAATCAGACAACCCCGAGGACTTCGTCATACGTGAGCTTCGAGTGGTCTGAGAGGTTGGAATTTTGCAAACAGTTTGGATCCTGACCAGACGCCGCGCAACGCGGCGTCTGGTCAGGATCGAAACTGTTTGACAATCATATCGATTCGTTAGCAATACATGTATCTTTGATCTTGAGCGCTATAAGCAGGCATTTGTTTAATATTCTCTAGCCCCTCAGCATACTCAACTAGACTAATGGTGCAAATATATTGGAAGCAAATCAATCAGTAGCTCAGCGTCTGATCAGGATCAAATATATTTTAACTTTATGCTGATTTTGTTAAAATATTTATAAAGTAGTCAGCACTACAATATATTTCAATATAATACAGTACAGTATAGTACAATACTATACAATGGAATACAATACAATACTATATAATATATTATATGATATGATATAATATAGCACAGAACAACACAGCACAGCACAATACGATACAGTATAATACAGTACAGCACAGCAGGGCTGCCATTTCTCCAGATTTTTCCTAAATCTTCGGATTTTTTTCCCAGTACATGGTAGCTTAAAGCAGGCTGAAAGTAAAGAAGAATGCGCCTTAAGGCTCATTCTGCTTTACTTTCAATCTGCTTTAAGCATTACGTTTCTTAAAAACTAAAACAGACTATTGGTAAAAGGTATAATTCGGAAAATCGCGCTTGAAACATTGAACATTTTGAAATATCTTAGGATTTATTTTTATCAATTTATGGCAGCCCTGGCACAGCACAATACAGAATGCTCCTTTGACTACCTATAAGAATTGTTTCGAAGAAATAGCTCTCATGAGTAGTCACAATATAGAGTTTAGCTTAGACATAACAAGTTGGCAAACTAGGGTTTACTCCTTCTTATCTAGACCCCTGACACAATACAACACAATACAATACAATACAATACAATACAGGGCTCCAGATAAAAGAGAGTACCGTTATTTTTTAAAAATATATTTCTGCCTTAAACCCTATGGTGTCACTACTCAGTTGAATCGTCTCTTCGAGGCGATTCTAATGGGTATTAAAACCATAGGATTTGATGTTGAAATGAGTTAGAAAATAGATGATCTGTCTTATCTTGAGCCCAGTAATATACTACAATACAACGGTAAAGGGCATTCTAGTTCGTGAAATCTTGAAATTTTCTCAATAAAAGCCAGAAAACAGCATAAAAACTACACCGACATTGACTACAAACAGCGATGAATATATCGAGTTAACCTAATTATCTGATCATACAAAAGTGTTACCATAGTGATACTATTTTTTCAGTTTTTAATATCATTAAAGTACATGTATGTCAATTTTGAGAAACAGTAGGTATTCTTTGACATTATGGGTTCTACAAACCAGCCACTGTTTTGAAATAGCTGCGTCTGATCAGAGTTTCCACTGCTTGAACACATGCATCCCTGACACTTTAAATGGAGAACTCAAATCTTCAAATAAGACGAGTCCATTTTCTTTTTACTTTTAGGAATATTTATTACAATAAGGCCTATATTGCAAAATGGCAAACAGCGCAGACGGTGATCAGGGTCTACACTGTTTGCATAGGACAAGTGTACTCTTCTATGATACCCTGTTTATAGATGACTTGTATATTCAGGAGCTGTGCTATAAAATGTACTTATCCAATATAAGCATAGACAAAACCCACAGGTCGCAAAAGGGTTAAAAAAAAACACAACACACATCGTAAGTCAATCAGTGAACATGTTA
The DNA here is from genome assembly GCA_922989275.2 of Gari tellinella. Lineage (NCBI taxonomy): Eukaryota > Metazoa > Mollusca > Bivalvia > Cardiida > Psammobiidae > Gari > Gari tellinella. Next base: position 75,655,955 of record OV277865.1, on the reverse strand, counting down.
CGTTGTCCTCGAGGTTATACTCATCACTTTTCGAATTATATAACGGCATGCCTCTGCTTTTCAAATTCCATTTTGTGAATTATTTTACTAAGCTTAAAAATAAAATGAACTGTGTTCCTATTGTTTGTGTCCATGCCTATAAAACGTTTGTATATAGGTAATATTTCTTATGGTACATATTCATGACTGTATAAATTGTGTGAAACGCTAGTTGTGAAGACAGGTGACCACTGAAAGCAGGTTGAATGTGATGCAGAATGTGCCTTAAGGCGCATTCTGCTTTGCTTTCAACATGCTTGAAGTTACCATCTGCTAGTACATATATAAGGGCTCCAGATAAGAGGTAGTTTTTTCAACAAATCCCACATTTTCTCACTATTTTTAGCCCCAAATCCTATGATGTTACTACTCATTAGAATCGTCTCGAAGAGACGATTCTAATGAGTAGTGACATCATAGGGTTTAATTCAGAAATAAAGATTTTAGATTTTGAAAAACTACCCTTATCTGGTGCTCTGTAATCTTATGGTACATGTTCACGACTGTATAATATAGAACTATTTTCTTCGGCGGAGGAATCAATTACTTGAAATGCGCTAAAAGGCACTTCTATGAGGAAAAGGGTTAATAACTACATTTATTTTACAGTGTTGCGTTTGCCTACAGTTTAACTGATGAAAATTAAGACAAATCAAACAGATTGAATCCAGATCAGACGCCGAGTTATTCGACGACTGATCTGGACCCAATATGTTTTCAAACGCAGGTCTTGTCGAGCGCAGAAGCCTAAAGCACGTGGGGGCTATCTTGTCAATATTGTTCATTACATTTGTACACACAATTGAAGCAATTTACATCTTCGAATTAGGGTCGAGTAGACTCCACAAATAAAGGTAAATTAATACCAAAGGCAATTATGGGTCTAAAGAAACCTGAAATCCAATTTGAGAGCTTGTACTTACACTAACTAGAAACCGATTGAGATACTGGCCGCGACCTGTAATGGACTTCCGGCACTTAGCTAGCTAACCGGAAGTGATGGGATTTTTCGCAAACAGTTTGGAACCTGATCAGACGCCGACTAACTCGGCGTCTGATCAGGTTCCGAACTGTTTGAGAGTGTTTGTAATGTTCTACTGTCCTTACATACAGCGAACTGATATAGTTGTTGCAAATAAGCAGACGGTTAAGTGAAGCAGACGACATTAAACGTGTTCAGGGTTAATAGGGAGATACTTTATACACATTCATCACTTTGCATGCTGGGTATTATTTTCGTCTGCAACATTTGTCGCATCACGGTTGTTGTTCTAAAATAGATTTTCTAAATTTCTTTTCAAAACATGGTCTGAGTGTCAACAAGTTTGGATTCTGATGAGACGCCGCGTTACGCGGTGTCTCATCTGAATCCAAACTGTTTTCAAAGATAATCACGGTGGCAGATATATCTAGGATCTAAACTGTTTGCAAATAAATAGTGTTCATCCGGGTATGGCAGTGGAGGGGTTACAAGAGAATACGGGGTTATAAGGTTCTTGCTTGGTAAATGACGTCAGCTGATATTGTTTTCATCTGTTGGAATATACAGTGGAGAAAACGTTATTTTTCCCCAATAAACGCGTTTACGCTAAAACTATTATTTCCATTGCAAACAGTTTGGAGCCAGATCAGACGCCGGGTCACCCGGCGTCTGATCAGGCTCCAAACTGTTTGCTACTCAGATTAAAATAAATAGTCAGAAATTTTCAACTAGTTGTCATTTTTTACGCTTTAGTGCTATGCGTTTGCGTTTCGTTTGCGTTTAAACTGGAAAGAATGACGGTTTCTCCCTTGTATATCTGGCAAATAAAGAATTTAATAGATCTTGTGCATGAAATGTCACAGTTCTTGGCGAATGTTTAAGAGTTTATCTGAATTATTTGTTATCGGTTATAAAGGTTATTATGTATGTTGATTTTCACATTATTTTATTTTTTGCGGGACATTCTGTGAGATGATATTGCGGAAATTTCGTTTAATATTGGGAAAATTACGTTTGTTATATTATTGAATTCCATGTGATAATAGTTTAGGCTTTCATCATAATAATATTATCATGTAAAATACGTTAATTAAATAATGTAACAGAAGTTTCCGTTTAATATTACTGCGTAACCTCCCGGTAAATGTTAATACAAGTAAAGCAGTATATTTTAAAACCTCTCTATTACGACCACTAAAAGGAGCTCTCTGACTAATGCCTGTGCTATTTGTTATTTTGCAATATATATTGTAGAAACAACTCTTAAATGGTCAATATCGGACTACCAAATAGACATGATAGCATTGTTCTGAGAATTGTGGACGAACAGTTTAAATAATTTAGAGCCTGATCAGACACCGGGACACCCGGCGTCTGATCCGGCTCTAAACTGTTTCCAATGAACATAAATCTAAAGTGTACTTAGCCACCGTGGCAAATAACTGGTAAGGCAATTGAATACAGGGCTTCCTCTCTACAACGACACCCATTGGGAAACAAAAAATATTTGCGTTGTTCGGAGGGAGTAGTTATAGGGAGTGAAATTGACTCACATTTGCAAACAGCTTGAATCCATATCAGACGCCGCGTAACGCGGCGTTTGATCTGGATTCAAGCAGTTTGTCATTCGTCATTTATAGTCATTTTTCTGTCAAAAAATCCAAAGTGTAAATTTGAGAAAAAACAGCAGACGGCAATTTTAAGCAGACGATATCGCAACACGATAATGTTTAGACATATTTGCATTCAATGGGGGGGGGGGGCAGCGACAGGGTCATTGTAAGGAGGGAATCGTTGTTCAGAAGACCGTTGTAAGTAGGGAACACTTAAAGTCTTTGTATATGACGTTATTGGTTGTTAATAGATCAAATAAAGAAATTGCGCATTTCCTAAGTGGTTCACACATATCAAAACACGCACAATCTGTATAATTTTTCCACATAGTAACCATGGGAATATAGTCATTTTGGATTTTCAACAAAACAAATCTTTCTAGAAAGTTTCAGCGTATCACATTCTTATTAGTGAGATGTTTACCCCTTCACCGTTCCATTGTCGTCTGCTTCAATTTTGTTGGCTGCACTGTCGTTTCAAAGTTAAAAAATAAGACAGTTTGACCAAAGAAATTTCAAAACGAGTGTCGAAGAGTTTGGCGTTACGCAGCGTCTGATCAGGTAGAAACTACAAGCCATGATTAAGCCATGAATGAGGCCTTATACGTCTATATGACAAATCTTTGATTGAAATTATATGTGTACTGTCGAGAATGTATGACCTTGATCACTGTGTATATTGTTAGAATTTTATATGTGAACGTATTTGTGTATGGGTCGGTGGCCATATGACGCAATAAACTGTGAAACATGAAACATGATCAGGATCAAAACTGTTTGCAAACCGGCTCTTTTAAGCGTCATTGAGGGCGAACGGGTTAAAGGGATGTGAATCGAATTTTATAGTCATTATTGTACATTGTTGGACAATACATATAGTATACAAAGGAATAATTTAACTCATTGAGCCCTAGTGACGCATATATGCGTCTTTTACTAAATATGAACCTGTGAAGAGTATGCTTGTCCAATGCAAACAGTGAAGTCCCTGATCAGAGGGCTCCTGCAGGAGCCCTCTGATCTGGGACTTCACTGTTTGGCATATTGCAATTTATTACAAAAAACAACCCTAAATAGTCTAAAATGGACCAGCCTTTATTGCAAACTGGCATTTTCCATTGGAAGTTCCAGGGGATAATGAGTTAAAGAAATTCTCAAATACAGCGAAATACTTGTATACTGGAGAAGACATTTTTCTTTGCCAATAAACACGTTTAAGCTAAAACAAAACCACACAAAAACCTTGTATCCACTGTAAACAGCTTGTAGCCTGATCAGACGCCGGGTAACCCGGCGTCTGATCAGGCTCCAAGCTGTTTGCTATTCAGATAAAAACGAACCGGCATTATTTTCATGAAACTGATTTTCTTCATTTTACCGCATTGCGTTTGAGTTTAGTTTCGTTTTAAACGGCTGAAAATATGGTATTCTCCACTGTATACCTCGAGTGTCGTTATATTTTCCGGAGCAGGTGCACTGGTCGAGTCTTTAGTAAACCTTCCTTAAACTATATAGAAACACAACTGCTATCAGATAAGTAGATATATTTCACAATTCATTGACAAAAATAGCCGCTATTCTGATATGTATCAATAGCTTTGAAAGTACAGTAAAACCTCGCTATAACGACCACTAAAACGAAGGATAATTGATTGTGTAAAAGACAGGTGACAGCTTAAAGCAAGGTGACAGTGAAACAGAAAGCTCCTAAAGGAGCTTTCTGTTTCACTGTCACCTTGCTTTAAGCGGTCACCTTTCGTAAACACCCTAATAATTAATATAATTTAGCGGTCGTAATAGAGAGGTTTTACTGTACTCTAAACTCTCTCTTATATAGTACGACCACATCACTAATACGACCACTAAAACGAAGGCTAATTGATTGTATAAAAGGCAGATGACAGCTAAAAGCAAGGTGACAGTAAAACAGAAAGCTCATTGAAAGAGCTTTCCGTTTATTGTCATATTGCTTTAACCCATTACCAGATAGCCTGTTTCTAGTTTTGAAAATAGGTGACTACTTAAAGCAGATTGAACGTAAAGCAGAATGCGCCATATGGCGCATTCTGCTTTACTTTCAGCCTGCTTTAAGCTATTACCTGCTAGAATAAGGAAAATATTAAATATAACACATATTCATTACGATATAATTTGGAACTATTTTCTTCAGCGTATGAATAAAATGCATGTGCTAAAAGACGCTTTTATAAGGGATAGGGTTAAGCAGTCTCCGGTCGTTGACATATAATAATCAATACAATTAAGTGGTCGTGATAGAGAGGTTTTACTTGTAAATGGAAAACATGTATTTGATAAAAATGATGTACGTTTAATGAATCGTTTGTCGTTTAAACTCATTACTGTTGCAATATCGTCCGTGACAAAACATGACATCTGCTATTTATAAGAACTCTAATTGTTGACATGTTTTACTGATAAAATGTCACTTCCATTATCAAATAGTTTGGATCCTGTTCAGACAACAGGTAACTCGGTGTCTGATCAGAATCCACACTGTTAGCAAATGATAATTATTTCGCGATTTCTCTTAAGGTTAAGGGGGTTAATGATTTAATTGCGTACCTAATTGAAATCTGCTTCAATAATGTCGGCTGCATCTTTTTCCAAATTTAATCATAACTTCCTTTTTACTGATTAAACCTAAAACTAGCCTCAAAGAGTTTTGATCCTGATAAGAGATACTCTGCGATTGATCCGGGATCCAAACACTTTGAAAAATCCAAGTCGGTCTTAGAACTACAGCGCTCTCTCTCTACAACGGCACAAAAGGGAAACAAAGATTTTGTGCGTTGTTCGGATGGAGTCGGTTTAGGGAGGGAAAATAAGCTTACATTTGCAAACAGCTTGAATCCAGATCAGACGCCGCGTAACGCGGCGTCTGATCTGGATTCAAGTTGTTTGTCACTCGTCATTATATTTCTTCTTTCAAACTGTCCACTTAAATGTAACTTTAAGAAAAAAGCATCAGACGAAAATTTTAAGCAGACGATATTGCAGCAGTGAATAGAATTATCTTGTTTGGGGAACTGCGGAAAGCGTTGTTGTAAGGAGGGGGTCATTGATGAGAGGGTCGTTGTAGGGAGGGGACACTGTACGTGAAAGACTGTATTAAATTGTTTTCATACACACAGAATACAGCACTTTTATTATATATTTTCGCTACAGCAAAACAGACATTGCACAACATGAAATATGAAAATATAAGAAAAGACACGAAATCCTTTCGATGGCTAGAGATGTTGAATTTACATGGAATTATATAATAATATGTATTTCTTATACGGTTGTACAATTCACAGCAAACTCTAGAATTCACATGAAGTATATGTCTTTCCAAATTCCTACAACTGTAGAATTCACGGCAAAATCTAGCTTTCCTGAATATTTTGACATATTTGAGTATCAAAGAGTTTGGGATGCTTATCTGACACCGGTTTGTCATTAGTTTGATACCGATCTAAACTGTTTTGTATACTTTGAATCTTGTACATGTATATGTTTGACAAATAATACCATTTACAGTTAAACCAGTTCGAACAATCATGTGTTGGCAATTGAAAAGACGAATGGCAGCTTAATGCTGAAGGGAACTAACTGTCCGCATTAAGTTTCATTATGCATTAACCCTTTACCTGCTGATAGCGACTTCGCTGGTTTTTGCAAACGGTTTGGATCCAGATCAGACGCCGCGTAACGCGGCGTCTGATCTGGATCAAAACTGTTTGGCCCTCGTTTTTATGTTTCTTTGATTAAAAACTATATAAATCTAAATTTTACACGTTTTGCAGACGGCAATTTCAAAGCAGAAGATATTTCAGCAATATAAATATTAAGCAACCACTTGTATTTAACAAAGATGCTTGATGCTTTCGTCTTTGATCGAGTATGTAACCCTTTCATGCTCAAATCATTCGGGAGATTTTCACCCATACACCGATTCATTGTCGTCTGCTTCAATATTGTTGTCTGCAACATCGTTTCAAAGTTAAATTTAACGTTGAATGACTTAACAAATATCGTTAATAGTGGCAAATAGTTTACATCCTGATCAGACGCCGCGTTACTCGGTGTCTGACCAGGATCTAAACTGTTTGCAATCGCGCTTTAAGGCGTCATTGAGAGTGAAATGGTTAAGCAACCACTGGTATTTAACAGAGATGCTTGATGCTTTCGTCGTTGATCGATAGTTTAAAGCAGGTCTAACTGTACCCTCAGATAGTTGACCGTGAAAACTTGATAGTAACTCTTCAAGCGTGCAAACAGTAACCATTTCGGAAAGGAGGTGTGTCTTATTAGTATGGGACCGATTGGAACATTGCTTTTTTGCAAAGTTTAAGCCTAAAATCAGAGAAAAAACGAATGCAATATAAAGTAAATAAAATAAGTTTTAAATTTCTGAATTATTTAAATAAATTTAAAGGAATTCAAGTCAGTTTTACCGATTTTCCCTCCGACTTTGCTCCGCCCATCTGAGATATTTATAGCTAAACGGTGTTAATGTGTATTTTTCCTATATCCGTTTATCCCGTTCTATTAATTGTAAACTGTGTCAACTGACATGCAGATTTCAATAGTTTTGCTATGAATATTTGGCTATCAGATTTAAAAAGTTAGTACATATCTATCAAAGGTTTTCCATCAGTTATAATTGCTAACTATTAAACAATAGCCATGAGACTGGAGTGGTTACTGTTTACGTGTGGCCAGGGGTCTGAAGTGGTTACTGTCTATGTGTGGCCAGGGGTCTGAAGTGGTTACTGTCTACGTGTGACCAGGGGTCTGAAGTGGTTAAGTACTGTCTATGTGTGGCCAGGGGTCTGAAGTGGTTGCTGTCTACGTGTGGCCAGGGGTCTGAAGTGGCTACTGTCTATGTGTGGTCAGTGGTCTGAAGTGGTTACTGTCTATCAGTGGCCAGTGGTCTGAGGTGGTTACTGTCTATGTGTGACCAGTGGTCTGAAGTGGTTACTGTCTATGTGTGACCAGTGGTCTGAGGTGGTTACTGTCTATCAGTGCCCAGTGGTCTGAGGTGGTTACTGTCTATGTGTGGCCAGGGGTCTGAGGTGGTTACTGTCTATCAGTGGCCAGTGGTCTGAGGTGGTTACTGTCTATGTGTGACCAGTGGTCTGAGGTGGTAACTGTCTATGTGTGACCAGTGGTCTGAGTTGGTTACTGTCTATGTGTGACCAGTGGTCTGAAGTGGTTACTGTCTATGTGTGACCAGTGGTCTGAAGTGGTTACTGTCTATGTGTGACCAGTGGTCTGAGGTGGTTACTGTCTATATGTGGCCAGTGGTCTGAAGTGGTTACTGACTACGTGTGGCCAGTCGTCTGAGGTAGTTACTGTCTATCAGTGACCAGTTGTCTGAGGTGGTTACTGTCTATCAGTGACCAGTGGTCTGAATTGGTTACTGTCTACGTGTGGCCAGTGGTCTGAGGTGGTTACTGTCTATCAGTGGCCAGTGGTCTGAGGTGGCTACTGTCTATGTGTGACCAGTGGTCTGAAGTGGTAACTGTCTATGTGTGACCAGTGGTCTGAGGCGGTTACTGTCTATCAGTGGCCAGTGGTCTGAGGTGGTTACTGTCTATGTGTGGCCAGGGGTCTGAGGTGGTTACTGTCTATCAGTGGCCAGTGGTCTGAGGTGGTTACTGTCTATGTGTGACCAGTGGTCTGAGGTGGTAACTGTCTATGTGTGACCAGTGGTCTGAGTTGGTTACTGTCTATGTGTGACCAGTGGTCTGAAGTGGTTACTGTCTATGTGTGACCAGTGGTCTGAAGTGGTTACTGTCTATGTGTGACCAGTGGTCTGAGGTGGTTACTGTCTATGTGTGGCCAGTGGTCTGAAGTGGTTACTGTCTATCAGTGACCAGTGGTCTGAGGTAGTTACTGTCTATCAGTGACCAGTTGTCTGAGGTGGTTACTGTCTATCAGTGACCAGTGGTCTGAAGTGGTTACTGTCTACGTGTGGCCAGTGGTCTGAGGTGGTTACTGTCTATCAGTGGCCAGTGGTCTGGGGTGGTTACTGTCCACGTGTGGCCAGTGGTCTGAAGTGGTTACTGTCTATGTGTGACCAGTGGTCTGAAGTGGTTGCTGTCTATCAGTGACCAGTGATCTGAAGTGGTTACTGTCTATGTGTGACCAGTGGTCTGAGGTGGTTACTGTCTATGTGTGACCAGTGGTCTGAAGTGGTTACTGTCTAAGTGTGACCAGTGGTCTGAGGTGGTTACTGTCTATCAGTGGCCAGTGGTCTGAGGTGGTTACTGTCTATCAGTGGCAAGTGGTCTGAGGTGGTTACTGTCTATCAGTGGCCAGTGGTCTGAAGTTGTTACTGTCTATGTGTGACCAGTGGTCTGAGATGGTTACTGTCTATATCGGACCAGTGGTCTGAAGTGGTTACTGTCTATCAGTGGCCAGTGGTCTGAGGTGGTTACTGTCTATGTGTGGCCAGTGGTCTGAAGTAGTTACTGTCTATCAGTGGCCAGTGGTCTGAAGTTGTTACTGTCTACGTGTGACCAGTGGTCTAAAGTGGTTACTGTCTATATGTGACCATGGGTCTGAAGTGGTTACTGTCTATGTGTGACCAGTGGTCTGAGGTGGTTACTGTCTATGTGTGACCAGTGGTCTGAGGTGGTTACTGTCTATGTGTGACCAGTGGTCTGAGGTGGTTACTGTCTATGTGTGACCAGTGGTCTAATGTGGTTACTGTCTATCAGTGACCAGGGGTCTGAAGTGGTTACTGTCTATGTGTGACCAGTGGTCTATAGTGGTTACTGTCTATCAGTGGCCAGTGGTCTGAAGTGGTTACTGTCTACGTGTGGCCAGGGGTCTGAAGTGGTTACTGTCTATGTGTGGCCAGTTGTCTGAGGTGGTTACTGTATATGTGTGACCAGTGGTCTGAGGTGGTAACTGTCTATGTGTGACCAGTGGTCTGAGTTGGTTACTGTCTATGTGTGACCAGTGGTCTGAAGTGGTTACTGTCTATGTGTGACCAGTGGTCTGAAGTGGTTACTGTCTATGTGTGACCAGTGGTCTGAGGTGGTTACTGTCTATGTGTGGCCAGTGGTCTGAAGTGGTTACTGTCTATCAGTGACCAGTGGTCTGAGGTAGTTACTGTCTATCAGTGACCAGTTGTCTGAGGTGGTTACTGTCTATCAGTGACCAGTGGTCTGAAGTGGTTACTGTCTACGTGTGGCCAGTGGTCTGAGGTGGTTACTGTCTATCAGTGGCCAGTGGTCTGAGGTGGTTACTGTCCACGTGTGGCCAGTGGTCTGAAGTGGTTACTGTCTATGTGTGACCAGTGGTCTGAGGTGGTTACTGTCTATGTGTGACCAGTGGTCTGAAGTGGTTACTGTCTAAGTGTGACCAGTGGTCTGAGGTGGTTACTGTCTATCAGTGGCCAGTGGTCTGAGGTGGTTACTGTCTATCAGTGGCCAGTGGTCTGAGGTGGTTACTGTCTATCAGTGGCCAGTGGTCTGAAGTTGTTACTGTCTATGTGTGACCAGTGGTCTGAAGTGGTTACTGTCTATGTGTGACCAGTGGTCTGAAGTGGTTACTGTCTATCAGTAGCCAGTGGTCTGAGGTGGTTACTGTTTATCAGTGGCCAGTGGTCTGAAGTGGTTACTGTCTACGTGTGGCCAGGGGTCTGAAGTGGTTACTGTCTATGTTAGGCCAGTGGTCTGAAGTGGTTACTGTCTATGTGTGACCAGTGGTCTGAGGTGGTTACTGTCTATGTGTGACCAGTGGTCTGAAGTGGTTACTGTCTAAGTGTGACCAGTGGTCTGAGGTGGTTACTGTCTATCAGTGGCCAGTGGTCTGAAGTGGTTACTGTCTACGTGTGGCCAGGGGTCTGAAGTGGTTACTGTCTATGTGTGGCCAGTGGTCTGAAGTGGTTACTGTCTATGTGTGACCAGTGGTCTGAGGTGGTTACTGTCTATGTGTGACCAGTGGTCTGAAGTGGTTACTGTCTAAGTGTGACCAGTGGTCTGAGGTGGTTACTGTCTATCAGTGGCCAGTGGTCTGAAGTGGTTACTGTCTATGTGTGGCCAGTGGTCTGAGGTGGTTACTGTCTATGTGTGACCAGTGGTCTGAAGTGGTTACTGTCTAAGTGTGACCAGTGGTCTGAGCTGGTTACTGTCTATCAGTGGCCAGTGGTCTGAGGTGGTTACTGTCTATCAGTGGCAAGTGGTCTGAGGTGGTTACTGTCTATCAGTGGCCAGTGGTCTGAAGTTGTTACTGTCTATGTGTGACCAGTGGTCTGAGATGGTTACTGTCTATATCGGACCAGTGGTCTGAAGTGGTTACTGTCTATCAGTGGCCAGTGGTCTGAGGTGGTTACTGTCTATGTGTGGCCAGTGGTCTGAAGTAGTTACTGTCTATCAGTGGCCAGTGGTCTGAAGTTGTTACTGTCTACGTGTGACCAGTGGTCTGAGGTGGTTACTGTCTATGTATGACCAGTGGTCTAAAGTGGTTACTGTCTATATGTGACCATGGGTCTGAAGTGGTTACTGTCTATGTGTGACCAGTGGTCTGAGGTGGTTACTGTCTATGTGTGACCAGTGGTCTGAGGTGGTTACTGTCTATGTGTGACCAGTGGTCTGAGGTGGTTACTGTCTATGTGTGACCAGTGGTCTAATGTGGTTACTGTCTATCAGTGACCAGGGGTCTGAAGTGGTTACTGTCTATGTGTGACCAGTGGTCTATAGTGGTTACTGTCTATCAGTGGCCAGTGGTCTGAAGTGGTTACTGTCTACGTGTGGCCAGGGGTCTGAAGTGGTTACTGTCTATGTGTGGCCAGTTGTCTGAGGTGGTTACTGTATATGTGTGACCAGTGGTCTGAGGTGGTAACTGTCTATGTGTGACCAGTGGTCTGAGTTGGTTACTGTCTATGTGTGACCAGTGGTCTGAAGTGGTTACTGTCTATGTGTGACCAGTGGTCTGAAGTGGTTACTGTCTATGTGTGACCAGTGGTCTGAGGTGGTTACTGTCTATGTGTGGCCAGTGGTCTGAAGTGGTTACTGTCTATCAGTGACCAGTGGTCTGAGGTAGTTACTGTCTATCAGTGACCAGTTGTCTGAGGTGGTTACTGTCTATCAGTGACCAGTGGTCTGAAGTGGTTACTGTCTACGTGTGGCCAGTGGTCTGAGGTGGTTACTGTCTATCAGTGGCCAGTGGTCTGGGGTGGTTACTGTCCACGTGTGGCCAGTGGTCTGAAGTGGTTACTGTCTATGTGTGACCAGTGGTCTGAGGTGGTTACTGTCTATGTGTGACCAGTGGTCTGAAGTGGTTACTGTCTAAGTGTGACCAGTGGTCTGAGGTGGTTACTGTCTATCAGTGGCCAGTGGTCTGAGGTGGTTACTGTCTATCAGTGGCAAGTGGTCTGAGGTGGTTACTGTCTATCAGTGGCCAGTGGTCTGAAGTTGTTACTGTCTATGTGTGACCAGTGGTCTGAAGTGGTTACTGTCTGTGTGTGACCAGTGGTCTGAAGTGGTTACTGTCTATCAGTAGCCAGTGGTCTGAGGTGGTTACTGTTTATCAGTGGCCAGTGGTCTGAAGTGGTTACTGTCTACGTGTGGCCAGGGGTCTGAAGTGGTTACTGTCTATGTTAGGCCAGTGGTCTGAAGTGGTTACTGTCTATGTGTGACCAGTGGTCTGAGGTGGTTACTGTCTATGTGTGACCAGTGGTCTGAAGTGGTTACTGTCTAAGTGTGACCAGTGGTCTGAGGTGGTTACTGTCTATCAGTGGCCAGTGGTCTGAAGTGGTTACTGTCTACGTGTGGCCAGGGGTCTGAAGTGGTTACTGTCTATGTGTGGCCAGTGGTCTGAAGTGGTTACTGTCTATGTGTGACCAGTGGTCTGAGGTGGTTACTGTCTATGTGTGACCAGTGGTCTGAAGTGGTTACTGTCTAAGTGTGACCAGTGGTCTGAGGTGGTTACTGTCTATCAGTGGCCAGTGGTCTGAAGTGGTTACTGTCTATGTGTGGCCAGTGGTCTGAGGTGGTTACTGTCTATGTGTGACCAGTGGTCTGAAGTGGTTACTGTCTAAGTGTGACCAGTGGTCTGAGGTGGTTACTGTCTATCAGTGGCCAGTGGTCTGAGGTGGTTACTGTCTATCAGTGGCAAGTGGTCTGAGGTGGTTACTGTCTATCAGTGGCCAGTGGTCTGAAGTTGTTACTGTCTATGTGTGACCAGTGGTCTGAGATGGTTACTGTCTATATCGGACCAGTGGTCTGAAGTGGTTACTGTCTATCAGTGGCCAGTGGTCTGAGGTGGTTACTGTCTATGTGTGGCCAGTGGTCTGAAGTGGTTACTGTCTATCAGTGGCCAGTGGTCTGAAGTTGTTACTGTCTACGTGTGACCAGTGGTCTGAGGTGGTTACTGTCTATGTATGACCAGTGGTCTAAAGTGGTTACTGTCTATGTGTGACCATGGGTCTGAAGTGGTTACTGTCTATGTGTGACCAGTGGTCTGAGGTGGTTACTGTCTATGTGTGACCAGTGGTCTGAGGTGGTTACTGTCTATGTGTGACCAGTGGTCTGAGGTGGTTACTGTCTATGTGTGACCAGTGGTCTAATGTGGTTACTGTCTATCAGTGACCAGGGGTCTGAAGTGGTTACTGTCTATGTGTGACCAGTGGTCTATAGTGGTTACTGTCTATCAGTGGCCAGTGGTCTGAAGTGGTTACTGTCTACGTGTGGCCAGGGGTCTGAAGTGGTTACTGTCTATGTGTGGCCAGTTGTCTGAGGTGGTTACTGTCTATGTGTGACCAGTGGTCTGAAGTGGTTACTGTCTGTGTGTGACCAGTGGTCTGAAGTGGTTACAGTCTATCAGTAGCCAGTGGTCTGAGGTGGTTACTGTTTATCAGTGGCCAGTGGTCTGAAGTGGTTACTGTCTATGTGTGACCAGTGGTCTGAAGTGGTTACTGTCTATCAGTGGCCAGTGGTCTGAGGTGGTTACTGTCTATGTGTGACCAGTGGTCTGAGGTGGTTACTGTCTATCAGTGGCCAGTGGTCTGAAGTGGTTACTGTCTACGTGTGACCAGTGGTCTGAGGTGGTTCCTGTCTACGTGTGACCAGTGGTCTGAAGTGGTTACTTTTTATCAGTGGCCAGTGGTCTGAGGTGGTTACTGTCTATTTGTGACCAGTGGTCTGAAGTGGTTACTGTCTATGTGTTACCAGTGGTCTGAGGTGGTTACTGTCTATGTGTGACCAGTGGTCTGAGGTGGTTACTGTCTATGTGTGGCCAGGGATCTGAGGTGGTTACTGTCTATGTGTGACCAGTGGTCTGAGGTGGTTACTGTCTATTAGTGACCAGTGGTCTGAAGTGGTTACTGTCTATGTGTGACCAGTGGTCTTAAGTGATTACTGTCCACGTGTGGCCAGTGGTCTGAGGTGGTTACTGTCTATCAGTGACCAGTGGTCTGAAGTGGTTACTGTCTATGTGTGACCAGTGGTCTGAGGTGGTTACTGTCTATGTGTGACCAGTAGTCTGAGGTGGTTACTGTCTATGTGTGGCCAGTGGTCTGAAGTGGTTACTGTCTATGTGTGGCCAGTGGTCTGAAGTGGTTACTGTCTATGTGTGACCAGTGGTCTAAAGTGGTTACTGTCTATGTGTGGCCATGACTCTGAGGTGCTTACGTCTTATGTGTGGCCACTGTCTCTTTGTGGTCATGAGACTGCAGTAGTTACTGTCTATCTGTGTCCAGGAGACAATTGGATGTTTCTTGACATGCTAAGGGCAGATGTGCAGTGAGAGTTTCAATATTGTTTTATAAAAAAAAGCGTAACAGCTCTTAAAAGATCCATTTTCTCTAAATAGCATTACCACAATAAAGGATAGCCGGCTCGTACGAACGCGCGAACAGGTCTTTATCACATACAAATGTACATTGCTCAACTTGTACAAATACATGTATATTTTAACTTAACCATTAAACTTAAATTATCAAAATATCTTTGCTGAAAGTCAAGTTCTTAAACGTGAAAGGACACACTTGAGTCTAGTTTTGTCCTTTCTGACACGCCCAGTTTCGTACGCACATGCGGACGATCATATCAACCACTGTTTGATATTTATTACATGTACATACTGATATCATAGGGTATCCAATCATACTAAAAATATTGGTTTATATTAAACAATAGTTGAGAAATAGTCCGTCTTTGTATTAGCATATGCATTAATGATATACATGTAAATACATATACATGTATACATGAAGCATAAATGCAGACCAAGACAGACGGACAGACATTCGCACTTTCTTATAAATGCAGCTACAAGAGGTAATGAATTAAATCTTGAAGACAAAACCTTAACTTTGAAAATATATTCATGGGAAGTTGGGAACTGACTTTATTAAGTATATAAAGGCAATGTAGCATTATTATAAGCATTTTTTTTTATATAAAATGACAGGCCATAACTACATTAATATTACAAATAAATTCATGTTTTAGGTATATACCACTAGCTAATTATCTTAGCGTGATAATGGTAACAACTTATTTATTTTACTTCTATGTATTCGACCTTGCAAACCTGGAACACGCCAGTCTATGTATTCGACCTTGCAAACCTTGAACACGCCATTAAAATGGCAAAGTTGCATGATTATTGCCCTTTTTGAAATACAATTAGAGTTCACATCATCACTAATATACCAGATATATTGATAAAAGTGTTATGTATACATAGCATTTGATGTTATATTGAAAATTATATCAAAATAATCATTTTACCCTTAAGTCTGGGTGTGTATTAGACCTCAAGAACAAGATAGGGCGCTCTGTTTGCTTAATAAATTATGTCGGGGCAGGTTATTTTATTACCTTTGGCTTAATAAGTCCATTTTAAGTAAAGATATCCTTTCACCTAAGGTTTCAAATTCAAGATACATGTAAGCGCTAGACATTGGTGTGTTTTCAGGTGTCTGCTGCCTCCCGTCTGTACGCTCGGAATCATAACAGGACTATATATAAAAAAGTTGATAAAATATCACTCTTTATGATTTTTGAAATACTTAAAAAGTCAATCTCCACTAATATACTACATGTATATTTATTTATAAATGAGGTATTTATGGATAGCTTATTGTCTAACCTTGACAATGATACAAAGCAATAATTTTACTCTTAAGTCTTGGTGTGTAACAGACAATGCTGACGCGCATAACGTCAGTTTAAAAGGACAGTTAGCATACTTATTGCCGTTTTTATACAACTACCTAACTCACTTAATATTACAGATAGAATAATAGTGTTGAGGTATGTATAGATAACTTAGGATCTCACATTGACAATAATCAAAATTCTACTTTTACTCTTAAGTCTTGGTGTGAAGCAGATATCAAGACAGGACGCTCTGTCTACAAAACACGGTTTTGCATCAAATGTAGAAATGTTTGATGAAAACAACAGGCTCCGATGCACTTTGCAAGGCTCATACAGACAGACAGGGGCACACCTTGTATATTTGGTGTCAAACTATAGCTTAGACACTTTTATGAACGTCCATGTAAGAAACAGTATAGACTTGGCCCTATAACGTCAAAATAGGCACTTAATAGAGACAGGTGGTCTAAACCTCTTATAATACAAAATTCCAAACTGGGTGTTATATATGATTGAAGGCTCGTTATATATAGAATATTATTACAGAATTACCACAGTCAATCGAAGTTGTTTCCAGTACTTGTCAAACAAATAGTAAACTTGAAATCTCAGTTGAACCTCCTAAAGCAAATACACAAAATCTCATTCATGTAAAGTATGAACAGCCCATGTCCACCAAACCTCAAAAGCAAATTAACGTCTGCAGTTTAAACCCAAGATCAGTAAAAAATAAAGCTTTGGCTATACATGACTATATAATCTCAAATGATATTGATGTAATGGCCGTCACTGAGACCTGGCTTGGTAGTGCTGCAGATAAACCGTGCTTAGGTGAACTGGTTCCTGACAGCTATAAGATCAAACATGTTCCTCGCTGTAGTGGAAGCCGGGGTGGTGGAGTGGGGCTCATATATAAGGCATCAATGGATATCAAAATCCTTTCCTCTACCAAAGATAATGATTTTTCAACTTTTGAGCACATTGACTGTACTTTAAGCATCAAAGATTTCACAGTGCGTCTAGCAGTCATCTACAGACCCCCTCCATCCACGGCAAACGGTCTAAAAATCTCAGACTTTCTTGACAAGGAATGGCCACTTTTCTTATCGAAATTTTCAACCATTGATAAACAAATCATCATTGTAGGGGATTTAAACCTTCATCTTGATATCTCAAACGATAGGAACACTGTCAATTTCGTCAGTACAATGGATTCATTTGGTTTTCAACAGCATGTCAAAGAAGCCACTCATGTCGGGGGACACACTCTTGACGTTGTTATAACAAGAGATAACGAAGACTGTGTGTCAAATATTGAAGTCACTGACCCTGGACTATCTGACAGTAGTGGCAAAATCTCAAGAGACCATTTCTCTGTGTCTTTCAGAGCAAAGGCAGAAAAACCTCCGCCCATCAGAAAAACTGTTTCATTTCGAAAGCTTAGGGACATTAATGTCGATTTATTTAAAAGAGATATCCTTAACTCAGATTCAATTAAAGAAATTCTGAAAATGACAGATATTGACGAAATTGTCGGTGTATACACACATGAACTTAAAGCCCTGATCAATAAGCATGCACCATTGAAAACTAAGACCATAACTCTCAGGCCATCATGTCCATGGTACACCCAGGAACTTCACGATGCTAAACATTTAAAGCGTAAGCTGGAACGAAAGTGGAAATTATCCAAACTCATAATTGATCATCAACTGTATCGAGAGCAGTGTGCTAAAGTAAACAAACTATTAGCAGAGTCAAAGGTTAATTTTTACACAGAAAAAGTAGAATCCTGTCAACAGGACTCGAAGAGTCTTTTTAAAGTCACTAAGCATCTCCTGGGTGCAAACAGTGAAATTGCACTGCCAAAAAATGTGTCCTCAAAACAACTTGCGCATGATTTCAGCGACTTTTTTATTGAAAAGGTGGACAAAATACGGACAGGCATTGCCTCTGAATCAATGTCATGCACCCCAGTCATCACAGAAACGTTGCATTCAATGAATTCTTTAGAAAGCTTTGACTCTGCTACAGCAGCAGAAATTGGGGATATTGTGAAGGCATCCCCATGTAAGTCCTGTGAACTCGACCCAATACCTACATGGCTTTTAAAGTTATGCCTTGACGAGCTCCTACCGTCGTTAACAAAAATTGTGAACTCTTCGCTGGAATCTGCGTATGTTCCAAAAGAATTCAAAAAGTCGCATGTAAGACCTCTTTTGAAAAAACCTGATCTCGATACAAATGATCTTAAGAACTACAGGCCTGTATCAAATTTGCCATTTCTCTCAAAAGTATTAGAAAAGGTAGTAGACAAACGCATTGAGTCCCATTTGACCACAAACAATCTGCATGAACAACATCAGTCAGCATATCGTAAGCATCACTCTACAGAAACTGCTCTTCTAAAAGTTCAAAATGACATCTTGCAATATCTTGATAAGAATGAAATCACAATTCTGGTGATGCTTGACCTATCTGCCGCATTCGACACAATTGATCATGAAACATTACTCAATCGCCTTGAAAAAGACTTCAAAATTATTGGAAACCCACTAAAGTGGATGACCTCATACCTGACCGACCGTTACCAAACAGTCGCGGTAGATGGCGAATTATCTGCCCCAGTTCAAATGAAATATAGTGTGCCACAGGGGTCAGTCCTTGGGCCGAAGAACTACATCTTGTACACAAAACCTGTCGGCTCAATTTGCAGAAATCATCAGTTGGATTATCACTTCTATGCAGATGATTCACAGTTATACTTGTCATTTAAGCCTAAAGACACATCTTGTCAACAAGAAGCCCTTTCAAAAGTCGAAGGGTGTCTAAAAGACATAGTATCATGGATGCACCAGAACATGTTGAAGCTGAACACTGACAAAACTGAGGTCATACTGTTTCATTCAAAAAAGTTTAACGTTCCTGGAGATTTTCACGTACAAGTGGGAAACTCTAAAATCAAACCATCAGTATGTGTGAAGAATCTTGGTGCTAGATTAGATTCCCAAATGGATATGACACAGCACATTAACGCTGTGTGCAGGTCTGGCTACTCACAGCTGCGGCAGATAGGTCATATTAGACAGTACCTTTCTCCAGAAGCTACAAAGACCTTGATCAATTCTCTGGTCACTTCAAAAATTGACTACTGCAACTCACTGCTGTATGGGATTCCCCAAAACTCATTATGCAAACTACAGCGTGTGCAAAATACAGCAGCTCGCATCATTACCAGGACCCCTCGGTACAATCACATCACTCCAGTCTTGAAGGATCTTCACTGGCTTCCAGTTCAACACAGAATTGAATTCAAAATTCTGACACTCACATACAAAGCCATGTGCAATGATTCTCCAAGGTACATTGTCAATATGCTTGACGTGTATAAACCTCGAAGAGAGCTGCGGTCTGCAACTAAATCAGTATCGCTGGTGGTACCGAGGAGTCGTTTGGTGAGGTTTGGAGATAGAAGTTTCATGCATGCAGCCCCAAAGCTCTGGAACAGTCTACCATCAGACATTAGAGATGCAAGCTCAGTTGCAGTTTTCAAAAAGCATCTGAAAACACATTACTTTAATATTTGTTATTAGAACACTGCTACCTATGCGATATGTTCTTGCTGTAGATGTTGTGGGTCCAAGTGGGAGTTTCTGGAGTATTATCGGGTTTTCGGTCTCTTATAGAAATTTTAGTTATTGTCGCATGCTATTTTTCCTAGTTATGTTACATTGGGCGGCCTGCATTGGGCGTTCTGCTATTATTTCTATCAGTCGGCATAAAGAAGCCATTTGCTTCGTTGCTCTCGATTGTTGAGGTAGTGCAATCGCCTCTTTGGGGGCTGTCTTCTGTATGTTTAGTGGCCTTCATTGGGCGCTCTACTGTTATTTCTATCAGTCCGCATAAAGAAGCCATTTGCTTCGTTGCTCTTGATTGATGGAGTAACGTGATCGCCATTTTGGGGGCTGTCTTTTGTACGTTTATTATGTTTATTTTATATCTAATTGTAGTTATTTGTCTTTTCCTGGCGGCCTGCATTTGGGCGCTCTACTATTGTTTCTATCGGTCGACAATCAGAAGCCGGTTGCTTCATTGCTGATTGATGGGAGTAATGTGAACGCCTTTTTGGGGGCTGTCTTTTATATGTTTATTCATGTTTATTTTAGATCATATTGTAGTTATTTTGTCTTTTCTTGTTTGTAGGTACATTTGTGTAACTTCATGTGAAGCGCTTTTGAACGCACAACCCCTGTGTGAAAAGAGCGCTATATAAATCTGGTATAATAATAAAAATAATAATAATATATTATTGAAGGCCCATACAGCTGTCTACCACACACGTTTGATATCAAGCTGTAGCTATCTACCACATATATATGTATATGATATCGAATTGTAGCTAAGACATGTATCATATCATCATGTACCAATGCAGTGTAGACCTTGCTCAACTTTTATTCAAAGCACGTTTATTGCTTCAAATGTAGCAATAATTTTTAGCGAAACATAGGCTCCGAATCTAAGGTTCGTATAGACAAACGAACAGAAGCACTACCTATATATTTGGTATAAAACTATAGCTAAGACACATAGCTATACAACCACGTAAGAAAACAGAATATATCTCGCTCAATAACGTCACTATATGCACTTAAAGACATTACCCCAGTCCATTCATTGATCCCCCAATTGTTCTTACCAGGCGTGAATCTAACTGTATATCATGAAAAAATTGTGCAAAAAACGGCTCAGCTTACTGAAGTTTTGTAGAGAGGCCCTTACATAATATATCTCAAGGTTTTTTCAATAGGTTTTACTAACCAAACTATCAAATATAAAGTGCGGGTCTCACATTTGAGACGCCTTGATGATTCTTTGTCTAGACGTTAGCTAAGTAAGTGCATGCTCTCCTTGCTTTGACTCAAACTATCTACGATGATAGGTGTTACCACCCAAGCTAGGTCAATTAATGTCTTTAAAGACATTACCCAGTCCATTCATTTATCCCCTTTTTGTTCTCACTAGGCATAAAAGTAACTGTAAAGCATGCGAAAAGTGTGCTTAGCCAATGTCAGCAATCTCAAGTTTTCTATAGAGGCCCTGGCATACTCACACTCAAGTATTTTCCCCAATGGGTTTTACTTACCAAACTATCAAATTAAAGGTACGGGCCTCACATGAGACGCTTCAATGGTTTTATTGCAGGTAAAAACATGCTGCATGCTTAAACTTAAACTTTCTATGGGATTATATATCTATAGGTGTTATAGCCCATGCTAGGTCAAGTAATGTCTTTAATAGAGACAGGGGTCGAAATAATCTTTTACAATTCAAAGTCCAAACGGGGTGTTATTTATGTTTGAAGGCTCGTACAGACAGACGGACAGCTGTCTACCACACATATTTGATATCAAACTATAGCTCACACATGCTTATATACCACCATGTATTAAAACCGTGTAGACATCGCTCAAACGTTATATTAAACACGTTAATTGTATCAAATATAGCAATACATGTATTTTTATGAAAATAGGCTCCTATTCATTATCTAAGGTTCGTGCAGACAAACGGAGAGACGCACATCCAATATATTTGGTATAAAACTATAGCTAAGACAATTGGCTATACACCTATGTAAGAAAACAGTATAGACATTGCTAAATAACGTTACTATATGCACTTGATAGGAACAGGGGGTCGACATCTATTACATGTACAATTCAAAGTCCAGGCTGCGTGTTATAAATGTTGGAAGGCTAGTACATACAGACGGACAGCTGTCTACCACATATATTTGATATCAAACTGTAGCTAAGGCGTGTATATATATACCATCATGTATTAAAACTGTGTAGAACTTTCTCAAATGTTATACAAAACACGTTTATTGCATCAAATATAGCAATATTTTTTAATAAAAAGATAGGCTCCTATTCACTATCTATTACCTAAGGTTTGTACAGAAAAACAGACTGGCTTTCATACTATATATTTGGAATAAAAATATAGCTAAGACACTTAGCTATACATGCACCCATGTAAATAAAACATTGTAGACCTTGCTCGATAACATAACAATGTGCACTTAATAGAGACAGGGGGTCTAAATTTCCTATGATACAAATTCCAAACTGCGAGTTTTATATGTTTGAAGGCTCGTACAGACAGACGGACAGTTGTCTATTACATATATTTGATATCAAACCGTAGCCAAGATATGTATTTATACCATTTTTTATAAATAATGTGTAGACCTTGCTCAAATTTTATACAACAGTACGTTAATTGAATCAAAGATATAGCCATATTTATTAATCAAAAATAGATTTCGATTCACTATCCAATGCTTGTACAGGCATATAGGGGCACACCTTGTATTTGATATAAAACTATAGCTAAGACACTACATTACTTGTAACACCTATGTAAGAAAATAGTATAGAACTCGCTCAAAAACATCTCAGTGAGCACTTAATAGAGACAGGGGCGCTAAATCTCTTATATAATACGAATTCCAAACTGGGTGTTATATATGTTTGAAGGCTCGTACAGACCGTCCAACTATCATTGATATTGAACAGTAGCTAAGACATGTACCTATACTATCATGTATAAATACTGTGTAGATCTCGCTCAAATGTTATACAAAACACGTTACTTGCATCAAATATAGCAATATTGTGATGAAAAACAGACTCCGATTTACCATCCAAGACTCGTACAGACAGACAGTCAAGACAGGGACACACCCTATATACATATTTGGTATAGCTAAGACACTAACCTATATACCTATGTGAAAACAGTATCGACCTTGCTCAATAACCCATAATACGCACTTTATAGAGACAGGGTGTCTAAATCTGTTATAACACAAACTCCAATCAGGGTATTGTATATATTTGAAGACAGACGGACAGCTGTCTACTACATATATTTGATATCAGACTGTAGCTAAGACATGTATCTTTACCATCATGTATTAAAATTGTGTAGACCTTGCTCCAATCTAATAAAAATTACGTCTCTTGCATCAAATATAGCAATATTTTGATGAAAAACAGTCTCAGATTCACCAACCAGGGCTCGTACAGACATACAGACAGACATACAGGGGTACATCCTGTATATTGGTATGAAGCTATAGCTAAGACACTTAGCTTTACACCTATGTAAACAAAACAATGTATACATTGCTTAATAGAGACAGGGTGTCTAAATATTTTGTTATACAATGCCCAAACATGGTGTTATATATATAGTTGAAGGCTCATACAGACAGACGGACAGCTGTGTACCACATATGTTTGATATCAAGCTGTAGCTACGATATGTATCTATGCCAGCATGTATACATATTATGTCGACCTTGCTCAAATTTGATAGAAAACACGTTTATTGCATCAAATATAGTAATATTTGGATGAAAAAAATTGGCTCCGATTTACTAATCCAAGGCTCATACAGACAGGCAGGCGCTCAGCCTGTATATTCGGTATAAAATTATATAGAAGAGGCACTTAGCTATACACCCATGTAAGAAAACAGTGTAGATCTTGCTCGAAGTCGTCGTTCAAACTACATGTATTATACAAAATTAGCATTTCTGTAATCCGTATGGAATGAATGTTGCCGATATGGTATCAATTTGTGTCAAATTTTACGACTTTTGCAGATATGGTCCATAAAAGGTGAGTAGGGGTACCAGATTCTCACCTATTTTTATTAAATATCTAGTCTGTACAGACGAACGAACAGCACAAATTATGATCGTGCTACAATTTTTTGTAGAACCATATCTAGTTGATATATGTATAAGGTTTCATAGCCGTATCTCTTTAGATTAATTGGCATTTTCGGCACGTTTCGCCTACCCGTACCGCAATATCGAACATTTTAATGCAAATAATAAAATAATACGATAAAAAGATAAATGATTCCCTAGGGTGTGCTGTTTCATCGAATCAAAACCAGATTTAGTAACTATTTAGAACACAAATTACGATTTCGGGTAGAACAGGGATGACCAAGTTGGTGAAATTTTAAGACATTGTTTTGTTTTAAATATATGTGTTACTTTGACGCCCGACACAGGCGGACACACGAATACGCAGATATAAGTGAATGCACGTATATATATATATGTATCTATTGAGTATGCAATGTTCTTTATAGCAAATGAATAATTATGACAAGATCTTATTTTATCTATTTTGAAATATTACAAATAACGCCTTATTCAAGGCAAAAAACGCGCAAAATTGCACCCACAAACAGGGCTTGTTTACTTAATGACAAACAGGCATAAACTCTCGTATATTTGGTATCAAACTGTACCTAAGGCATTGAACTTCATATTAATAACGTCATCATGCGCATCACTTTTTATTTTACACTAGTGTTTATTGTTTTAATAAATATATGTTTTTCCGAAACACGCTTCCTCGGTATCCAGTGTATTGCAAATAGTTCGTCATTCCTCGCCTCAACACCTGGTCTCTCAATGACGAGTCCACCTTATCCTTGAGGATTACCCTTTTTAAAAAAATGTATGTACCAAGACGGGACAATTTCTAAGCTTTGTCTAATTGATGGACATTTCAGAAAATTGTCAGTCGAACAAGCACTCCTTAATTCACGTTTTTTTCGCTTTAGAACTCATGTGCAACATGGGAACCTTGTAAGATGAGAAAACACGTGGTTTCTGGTCCCTCCTTTACTGAGATTTGACCTGAACAAGAGCAGTGCATGCGGATGTCAACGTTCCTCTGGTTTTGAAGATCAGTGAAACAATACAGTAAAATTAGGTCAGAGGTCAAGGTCAAGTGGTAAAATAGTTTGGTTTATTTGGATAGGACTCGTCAAGATGATCATGTTTATCTTCTTCTTCTTTCATGTTTATCAAAATGGAGTTGGTAGATTATGTTTAAAGCAGTAACAGTCAACGTTAAGATTACGGACGACCACAACTCAGACGACCATGAATTTGTTGCATCTACACTGGTATCCACAACGATTTTGTTTATTGAAAAGATAATGCATTGCCTGGATAAATGTTTCAACCAGTCAAACAACTATAGATGCACAATGAACAAAGCCTGGTCTCCCAATCCTAACAATACACAATTAAACAATTGCAATATGGTCTTGTTGTCTCTTGCAGGGTCTTCACTGATCTCGAAACCCCATTTATTTATTGAAATGATATTACATTGCCTGCACTTAGAAATGTTCAACTAGTCCAAAGGAGAGAAACTCAATAAGCTGCTTTGCTTTCGTTTCAATCCTACCCCACCCTCTCATTTGTTCTCGATAAGCGTGAACGTAGCTGTAAAATCATGCAGCACATGTCATGGCTATCTAATTCTCCCTAGTGATGCCCTGACATTCGCATACTCATTTTTTTTAAACAAACAAAAATAAAAGTCGGGCCTCACATAAAACGCTCAAATGGTTCTTTGCTATAGGTATGTGCACAAGATGCATGTTTTGCTAGGGCGTTACCACCGGATTTAGGTCAAGAAGTGTCTTTAAAGACATTTACTGACCAACTTTCGGATGAAATTCCCTATACAGACAGTTCCCTTGCAAACATCATGATTTTCATGCATATCTGTATTACTGTGAATCATTGAAGCGTCTTATTTGATAGTTTGGTTAGTAACCCCATTGAAAAACCATATAGTGTGAGTACATGTATGCCAGGGCCTCTTTAGACAAATGGAGATTGGTGACATTTGCTCTTCACACTTTGCTCTTGCTTTACTGTTACTTTCACGCATGTCGAGAACAATATGGGGACGGATTCAATCAAAGAACCGAGGAAATATCTTTAAAGACATTTCCTCAGTCCTTTGATTGTAAAAGTATGGGACCTGTACGCAATATTTCGGAAGCCGTCTTATCACGTCCAGTGAGGCCCTGATAAACTCAGATTGAAGGGGATTTTCTAACCAAATCATCAAATATAAGAGGTGGGCCTCACATGAGACGCTTCACTGGATCTAGGCATAGACAGTAATACAGTTAGAGCTCGTGCAGCATACTAATTTACCTGACTAGCTGTAATAACGGAAAGTATGTCAGGAAAGGTCTTTAAAGCCATTTCCTGACCTACATTCGGTTACTACACCTAGTCATGCAGTTCTAATGTAAAACTTATGAATCTTTGCACATACATGTATACCTATATAGCAAATAACCAGTGAAGCGTCTCATGTGATGCCCGCCCGTTATATTTGATAGTTTGGTTAGAAATTCCAATAAAAAAACCTGAGTATGAGTATGTCAGAGCCTCACTAGGTATAATGAGATGGCTATGGCATGTGCTGCATGTTTTTACAGTTACTTTCACGCCTTTCTAGAACAATTGAGGTCCATCAAAGGACTGAGGAAATGTCTTTCAATATATTTCCTGGCACTGCTTTCGGTGATAATTCCTATAATGGCAGTTCCCTGGCAATAATTATGATTTTCTTGCATACTTGTATTACTGTGAATCATTGAAGCGACTCATTTGAGGCCCGTACCTTATATTTGATAGTTCGGTTAGTAAAACCCACTGAAAAACCCATTGAGTGTGAGTATGTCGGGGCCTCTCTAGACAACTTGAGATTGTTGACATTGGCGGTGTACACTTTAATTCTGCTTTACAGTAACTGTCGCGCCTATCGAGAACAAATGGGTGGTGGTGGGGGGGGGGGGGGGGGGGCTCGTGGGTTCGATACCAGGGACCCGTTTCATAAAACTTCGTACGACAAATGTTGTCTTAAGTCAGATTATAAAAGTCTGAATTATTATTTATTTCTCTATCTAATCCTGTAATGCGGCATCTCTTTGGAATTATCTTGAAAAGACGATTCCAAAGAAATATCACAAGACAGGGTTAGATAGATTTTTTTTTTAATTTAGAAATTTAATGAAGTTTAAAATAAGTTTTAAAATATTACCGTTTTTGAAACGAGCCCCGGGTACTGTTTTGTAAACGTTGGGGTCAGGTATTTTTATACCTATTTTATTACTTAAAAGGCAGTAAACGTGTTGGTAAAGAAACCCAGAGTGCTTGCTGCCGGAGAGTGTTAAGCATAACGTGATGTTGTGTTAAAGAACTTCTTTTGGACAACTTTTCTATCCAAACTGTGCTTACTTTATATAATTGCAAGAATGGCATGGTTTGATCAATTTTTGATATACGTCTACCAGCAAAAAACGATTTAAAAATACACATCGAGAAATAATACAAAACAAATTCCATAGGGGATCGAACGAATTGCCCTTACGTTAGTAGTGCAGTTACATAACCACTCAGTCATTATCGTCTGTATATTTAAAGACGTTTCCTCAGTCCATTGATGGACTACCCCCCATTGTTCTCGATAGGTGTGATAGTAACGGTTAAACAGAATTAATCATAATCACACTCAAGAGGCTTTTCAATGGGTTTTACTAACCAAACTATCAAATATATGGTGCGGGTCTCACATGAAACGCCTCAATGATTTACTGTAGTACAGGTAAGCATAAGAATCATGAGATTTGCAAGGAAACTGCCAGGCTAGGGATTATTACCAAAAGTAGGTCAGGAAATATCTTTAACGTTACCAGATAATAGCATTCAATTCGAGTAATCGTTGACTTGTTAATTCACTATATACATACTGTACTTCTTTCCGGGAGATAAACATTGCTTACAACATACATGTAATTAGCTTTCAACATGAGTTTTCTCAGGTGAGCGAAATATGCCCATGGGTCTCTTGTTTCCTTTTCCTTTTACTATGTTTTAAGGACAGTTAATTTGCGGGGATGAACTATTCTATGACAGTAAAACTAATTTAATGTTTTTATAGCATCCAATAGTACTGATCAACCCTCAGTATTTGGTCCCTTTAACCCTGAAACTTTCAAGGTACAATTAAGTCAATTAATAATGTCTGGAGAAGAGTATCCAAGCACAAAAAACCCTTATACGTGTACTATACCTGGTACCGCTTTAACATTTTATGTAAAGAAAACAATTTCTAAAAATGAAATTACATTTCAGGATGCCGTTAGTCGAACAAGTACCCCTAATAGTCCGGTGGCAGAGACCGATAAGCGTGTTTTGCCGTCCGTACAAAGTTTTTTTGCTGTTTCTATACCTCTGAGGTGTGCTCTTTAAGAATCTGAATGATGCCACTCTGGCATCATTGGGCAATCCGTACAATATGCAAATTAAGGCCGCCATTACTGAAAATCTTGTTTTCGTCAATATCTCAGAAACTATGCATGGTATCAACATAATTTTGGTGTTTATCCCAATGTTTTGAGGGGTAAATAATCGGATAAAGCCATTTTAGTAAAGATCACAGCGATATTTTGTGCTGAATAGGCATATTTAGGCAGCCATTACTGAAAATCTCGTTTTCGTCAATATCTCAGTACCTGTGCATCGTATCAAAATCATGTTGGTGTCTATCTCCATGTTTTGAGGGGTAAAGAATATGATTAAACCATTTTAGTAAAGGTCACACCAATACTTTGTGCTGAATGGGCATATTAATAAGGCAGCCATTACTGAAAATATCGTTTTCGTCAATATCACAGTAACTACATATGGTTTCAGAATATTTTAGGTGTTTATCCGCATATTTTGAAAGGTAGAAAATCAGATATAACCATTTTAGTATTGATCCCACAAATATATTTATAAGGTTGTGATGAATATCCATATTTCGGCAGCCATTACCGAAAATCTTGTTTTCGTCAATATATCAGCATCTACGACATATCATATCAAAGTAATTCTGGCGTATTTATTTTATTATAAACACATGTTTTAGGTGTAAATAATCAGCCATTTCACTAAAGATCACACAAATAGTTTTTCTGAATAGGCATATTTAGTCAGCCAGTACTGAAAATCTCATTGTCGGCAATACCTCAGGAACTATGATACATGCATTAACATAATTCTGGCGTCTGTACTCATGTTTGTAAAAGTAAAATAAAGTATCAATTTAAAGTCTACTTTCAGTCCGAATGACCGCTCAGCCGACTGTACATTTACTCCCCTGATCATTGAGCAATCTTGCCTACAATATTGAGCACTGCTAACATATGGCGAATAAGCAGCCGCAGTACCGGTTCAGACCCTTCGCAGGTACCTATTCTAACCCCTTGGTAGAGAGGAGTTATTCGCGGTACATATCTTGCTCAAGAATATTCCTGTACATCATCGGGGATTCGGAACAAATCCCCTAGTCAGGCCGCTGGTCCGGCGGGGGATCGAACTCACGAACCCTGGTATCGTAGTCCAACGCGTTACCACTGGATTACTACCACCGGTAGGGAAAAGAAGCAGATTAAACCATTTCAGTATTGATCACACCAACATGTTTTGCGAAATAGACAACAATCCACTTCACTGTACATCCAAGTTACAAATCATTCCTTTTACTTATAATGATGTAGATTGCCATTACTGAACTGATTCAGTCCTCAAACAAGTCATTTTTAACAACATTGTCACTGTCATCGACCCGTCGGACGTGTTTTTTCTGGCAGGGTGCTTTTCCGTGGCAGCCACAAAATATTGCGCATGGCAAGCGAGTCGTATATCACAGACACATTGCTGTCGGACAGAGTGTATACGTAGCACAACCACACATTATCATTTCCAGCACCTCCTGTGGAGCAATAGTAACGTTTGCTTGCAATACAACTGGTATAAATTATCTAGTGCGTTCATCAAGTTTCCACCCAAACTCGACAAGATCTAATGATGCAGGTTCTGATTTGGAAGCTGATTTCCAAATGGCAGTCTGAATGTTTTACGTTCTCTTTAAATGCCTCTATAGAAGGTGAAAGTGACTTAAGCTGTGGGGTGTTTGTAACATATTTTCTACCAATTCTTTGCAACCAGACTTCTCTTTAAACTTCAGACATGTTTGATGTCACCAAGCTTGTGACCCTGTAACAGGCAGCCATGAATCCTGTCGCTTCTCAAACGATGTCGCCTATAGCATAAGATAATTCGCCCACTTTGTCCAGTACCACACCGATCTTTAGGACTTTGATGACAATGCCTTTTTCTACTCTGAAGCACTGACCTACAGTGACACAGCCTGAGAGGACATTGGCGACTGGCAGATGTGAAAACAAGTGTTCTGTGCCGCAAATGCAAGTGAACATGAACTGTTCATGCTCACTTGCAGTTGCGGCAATGTCTATAGTAGTTTGTTAAGCATGTGGTCCTTCCAAGGTTAAACGACAGGCCAGATTCACCTTTGCGTAGAAGTGCAGCAGGAGGTCGAAAACGTCAATGTCCTCACAAACAATGTTTGATTCTTTTTACGCCACTTTCAGCTGCCTTAAATATCTACTGTATGATAATTACACCCACTTCTTCATGGCGGGTCATGGTATCTTTCTTGCGGAAGACAATGTCATCCTGAAATACTAGTACAGTGTTAGTAGAGGTAATGGCCAGACTATGTCCATTCGGCTTTCTGGATCAAACTCTGACACATCAGAACTATGACCTGTACCTTATTCTCAGTTGCTGTAAGGAAAACCTTCTGGAGCGGCATTGGAGTATGTAACTGCAGTTTTTGTCGTCGTATGGCCTCGTCACCAGCTCGAGCTGCCCACATTCAAGTTTAAATCCTGAAGTTGAAGTAGCGATCGAATGGGTCATAGTTTGCCACCCTCTTCATAACTACCATCATGAAGCCATTTACAGTTCCTTGATTAGACTTGTTTATAACCCAAATGATAGCACAGCCATCCAGTATTTCTATCATCTCTGAATTCTTAACCTGAGGAGTTGTGCAGCGTGTGTTCCTGCCTGTATGGATCAGGTATGGGTCGTCGATCCCCTCACTTAACTACCAACGAGACCCTACAGCTGAGCCATAGGTGCCCAGCTACTGTAGTTGATGAGATATACTCAAATTGCTCAGCTCTTATGACGATCAACGGCTGATCATCAACAATTTGATAATTGACTATTGATGGACTTTCCTGAGTGTATGATGGTCAGTGCCTTTTTTGCCTATGGTCCGGCAATTCAGGCGAGCACGGGCGATGTGTATGACCTACAAGCGCCCAGTCACGGTTTGGAGGTTTCACTTTTCGGACTCAGCTAAGCTACACTAACAGAACTATATATATTTCTGACTTTCACCTTGGTACTCTGCACTACTTCAAAGTACAAGTATACTGTCTTAACCAACCGCCTAAAATCTAGAGCTATATTTCTGTGTGCCTCCTTTGACCGCAAAGCAACAACTGACCGAATTTTTGTTTATTTGTTTGTAAAAATCCTTTTCTGCAATATATGGGCTAATTGGACATCCAAAAGAGAGGGCAGCGGATACAGAAATCTGGGCGCGATGTCTTACTCTTACTTTCGACAGGGTTCTCTGGTTTTTTATATGCCTAGTGTAAAGTCTCATCCGAAGGACCTGGTCCAGCGGGGGATCAAACTCACGACCCTTGGTATCGTAGTCGAGTGTGCTACTACTAGACCACGTCTGCCGCGGTGTTTGTGCGTGTATCAGTCTTTTATTATGTTCGGTTAGGGATAAAGTACGACTTTACATTGTTGTCGGCTACCGTAAGGACTTATTAAATTCAAGAGTAAATATCACTGTCAGCATCATCCTAATTTTGCAGTCGTTAAACTATTGAAAAGGAACTTAGAATGTATATATATTGTCAAAAAAATGAACTTAAGAATTCTTAAGCTAGCTGAGGTATGACCATTCTTTTAATGCTCTTATATAAATGATGAACACACACCAGACAGACGACACAAAGAGAACGGACTCGACCGTCGCATCAATAATGGTGGTCCTTCTTTTGCATATTTTGCAGAAAAGCTTCACCAATTTTGAGCGACTTTGAAGAAATTTGAAAATTGAAGCAGACGAAAACTTTAGCAAACAACAATTTCTTTCATCAGTAAGGGGTTAATCTGATTCTTAACTTTTCGCAAAATGGGGATTGAAACTTTAATAATTTTGAGATACTGACAAAAATGAGATGTTCAGTAATGGCTGCCTAAATATGCCTATTGAGCACACATTGTTGGTGTGATCTTTACTAAAATGGCTTAATCTGATTGTTTACCCCTCAAAACATGGAGATAGACACCAACATTAGTTTGCTACCATGCACGGGCACTGAGATAATAACGAAAACGAGATTTTCAGTAATGGCTGCCTTATTATGCCTATTCAGCACAAAATATCGCTGTGATGGTTACTAAAATGGCTTTATCCGATTCTTTACCCCTCAAAACATTGGGATAGACACCACAATTATGTTGATACCATGCATAGTTTCTGAGATATTGACGAAAACAATATTTTCAGTAATGGCGGCCTTAATTTGCATATTGTGCGGAATGCCCAAAGGTGCCAGAGTGGCATCATTCAGATTCTTAAAGAGCACACCTCAGAGGTATAGAAACAGCAAAAAAACTTTGTACGGACGGCAAAACACGCTTATCGAAAAATCAGGGGGTTGGCAACCGGACTATAAACTCACATTGTTTTCTCTTTAAAACTCAAATGAAACATGTAAACCATGCAAGAAAAGACAACTCAGGATTTCTGTACTCAGGATTTCTGGTCCCTCCTTTACTGTGATGCCGGGATTCATACCAAGGTCAAACAATGAAATGTTTTAGAAGTTTTGTCTAGCTAACGCTAGACCTGAACATCGTCATATTTTTTTCTTGCTGGGTGTACACTGGTCTCCACACCAATTTTATTTATTGAAATGATATCGTTTTGTCTGAAGAAATGTTTCAACCAGTCAAAAAACAAAATCTAGAAATGCACACTGAACAAAGCCTGGTGCTTCAATCCCAACGATACCAATTCAATAATTGAAATATCGTCATGCGGTCATTTGCAAGGTCTACACTGGCCTCAACATCCATTTTATTTATGTAAATGATATTGCATTGCCTGGAAAAATGTTTCAATTAGTCCAAATTCCTTATTAAGGCCCTGCATTGCAAATGCAGGAGCCTTATAGGAATTACATTTTCTGGTTGTACGTCCGTCTGTTCGTCCGTCTGTCCGGCACTTTTGATGTGACGCGAGAACTCATACAGTTCTTCACGTATCGAGATGATATTAACACATTATACTAAGTATCATGAGAGGAAAACATCTATAGTAATTGTGTTCAATCAAATTATTACGTCCAGAGTTGTCTGCCCTTTAATTATCAAAAAGGTCATATTTAACCATGTTTATACTTGTGACGTGTTAACTCAAACTATTATTCACGTAACGGGTTCATATTAACAGTATATGCGAAGTATCATTAGAAGAAGACACCTATAGTTTTCGGGTTCAATAAAATTATTAGGTCCAGAGTTGTCTGCCCTTGAATTATCAAAAAAGGTCATATTTTACCGGTTTACACTCTAGCTACCTCGTTTTTCCATCAGTCCTTATCATATTTTGACAGAATGTGTACCAGTTTAAGATTTTTATAAAGTTTGATAACTAGCTTAAATCGGATTTAACTGGTAAGAGTTATTGTCCCTGCTTTATGAAAAAAGTGTATTTGGCCTTGTTTACATTCTAGCAACCTCAATTTTACTCTAGTAGACTAATGTTGACAGCCGTCAATGATATTTGCTATGTGGCTTTATATCAACTTTAGAGAGAAAAATAATGTGCATATTAGAAGATATTGGCACTGATTGGCTGCTTGTTCATCTACTGTAAAGACTGTTTCTTGACCGATTTTGATGATACTTGGTATGTAGCTTTATAACTATAAAATCTATGCATAGCAATTAAGGGATATTGACTCTGATTAGTTGATAGTTTATCGACTGTGGGGGTTGACGGATTTTGATGATACGATCTATGAATCATCATATATGAGTAAGGCACAGGAACTGTTTTCCAAACACATAAGGGTTCAGACAGTGAATCAATAAAGAAATATTGCCTCCAACAAAATTCTATTTGTATTGCCCTTTTTGACTTGGTCGGTTTTTCTAGTTACACGTCTAGAGATAAACACTGAAAAATGTCTGGGGCTGCATAGTAAACAATTCTATTTTAATTACTTGAAAAAATCCGTATTATTGTGAACATGTAAGATCTATACAAACTCATATTTCTATACCCAGGAAGGTACACACTGTCTGGTTATATAACTGGTGAGCGCAGCAAAAGAATCCGAGAGTATTCTTGAGCATGAAAGGCTTAACAATTGTCGATTTAACCTGTAAGTCGAGTAAGATCCATCTAATCACTATGTTACCTATTTTGAACGCAAGTTCAACATATGAACTTTGCTAGAAAAGAAATCGTATGTATCTTTATCCCGGGGTTCCTGAAATACCGGGAGTCATACCAAGGTCGTCCCAACTGAAACGTTTGAAGCATTTTGTTCTGAAACACACATCCCTATAAATCATACCAATCACTTCAAGAATTTCCGTATGAGCAGGCGCACATCCCATGTAGTTAGTACCAAGCTGTAGCCAAGACACTCAACTACATGGTACGAAAACAATGTAGACGTTGCTCAATTTAGATACAATTTCTTTTATTGTATCGTATACATATTGATAACTTGATATTTATAAAAGGAACTACATGTATATAACTTTAACCCAGGTCCGTACAAACTAAATAACAGTCGCAAAACACTCAGATACATGTATCCATGCAAGAAAATATTGTAAATATCGCTCAATAACGAGGCAATATACATTTATTGTGTCGTATATACCATATAGTGATATTTGATAGAAATGGGATACTATTAACTATTACATACCCGCCGTTGCCGTTGGTGTGAACCTAGCATAAATGAACCTTATCTAAAAATAGCATGGCTTTGATAGCTGTAAGGATGGAACATTTCTTTTGTTTTTCTTACAGTTCCGGTCTATTTCATATTTAGATCATTGTTTGACCCATTGTTGTTGGGTTTTTTTGTGGATTGTTTTGGTGGGGGATTGTTGTTGGGTTTTTAAGGATAATTCTAAATATCTTCTTGTCTGAACTAGAATGCTCAGAGCTTAGGTATTATCTGAAGCTTCACTGTCAAGATTGAATGAATCATGCCCCAATAGGTAAAACAATTACCCTAAAAAGGTGTTTTCCAGGTGAGCGATTTAGGGCCGCATTACCCTCTTGTTTCTAGTTTATTATATTGGATTTTATTGTTAGGTTGAAATGATAATTTAAATGCTTTCAATCAAGAAGTTTGTGTCTGCTTCTAAATTCTAGGCGATTTGCGATCAACCAGCTTCGTACGTTTCAACGTCCACTCTTAGGAAGTTGCTGTTGAAATTTGGCTCCTTTCTTTTGAGCTTCTGCAGCAGCTGCTCATACTGCCTATACATTGTTCGTCGTGCCAGCCACCTACGCACCCAAATTTTCATTCTCCATTGCTGTTGACGACTTCTTCAAGTTATTGTCTGTCTTTTACGATCATCGATATCCTCTTCCTCTTCAACATTATGGCACTGTCTCTCTGGAGCTTTTGTCACATTGAACTGCTGTTTCTCAATAAAAAATGACGGTGATGCTAATACCTATTTCCTGAGATAACTAAATTCTGACCAAAAGCGTTCGGCTTATATATACCTTTGTCCGTATATGACCAATTCCCGACAAGTTCACGACCAATTCACGACCCAAGTACGAATATATCGATCTGGTTTGGTCGCAATCGGGTAGAAGTCGGATTGGTTCAGCTGGACGAGTAGTCATCGCGTAGAGATCGTGTATGGATCGACATAGTCGAGTAAAGGTCGGTATACTTGTCGGGTAGAAGTCGTGAAAGAGTCGAGAATGGTCGTATGGGGATCGTGTATGATCGTGTGATATCGTGTAGCTATCGGGAAGAGGTCGTATACAAGCCGTTCTCGGGCAGTTGGTCGGCTAATTTGGGCGATCGGGACGGTCTAGTTGATATGATCGGCAGTGTGAACGCATCCGCTATTCCAGGTAAAATGACTGGATCTTGCCCGATAAGATCGCAGCATTTAATAGAGCTATGCCGTCTTCGTCTCTTGCATTTCGGACAAAGTGGTTCTTAATTCTATACAGAGGTTTGCAGGCCCGTATAGACGAACGAACAGGCGGACTCCCGGTATATATTCGGTATCGAACTGTAGCTTAGACACATTTACACACCAACGTACAGTG
Organism: Gari tellinella; assembly: GCA_922989275.2. Lineage (NCBI taxonomy): Eukaryota > Metazoa > Mollusca > Bivalvia > Cardiida > Psammobiidae > Gari > Gari tellinella. The sequence continues at coordinate 75,620,011 of OV277865.1, read as the reverse complement.
TATACGTATGATAGTGTAGACTAACGGCCTGCGATTATCTCATTTTCGATGCAGTATGCGTTGTATTGAATATGGTGATATGTTGATGGGGGAAATGTTACTTTGTTATCTAAATAATATCCGTACAGACGGGCGAACAAGCTGCTTACAAGTAATTACTATCGGTTTATCATCACGCGAATAGTAAATGGTAATACAACAATCTCACCACCCATATTGATTAATTCTTGTCATATAATGAAGTAATAACTTCAAATCACCCATCTGGTATAAATGAATCCATTGCGCTTGTTGGAATAATTAATCATCTTTGATAGGTCAAACTTACAGTCATACTTGTGTAAACCCTTCGCCTGCTACGATATATACATTCATTCTTATCTCAGTTGTCGTCTGCATTTTTTTAAAATTAAATTAAAAGCCATTTCAGCTTAGGAAATCTAAATATGAGTATCGAACAGCTTTGATCCTGATCAGACGCCGTAGTTCGGAAGCTGTTTACAAATTCTAGAACAGTCGCAGTTAACATGCAAGCGGTTTAGCAACCATTGTTTTACATGTTGTAATAAGCGCAGTCAGATATGTATGTTTAACTACTTGATGAGGAACAAATGCAACATTCTGCTAAAAGATTACCAAATCGAAAGCAGAGCACTCCTGTAGGAGCATTCTGCTTCACTGTTGACCTGTACTTACCTGCTACATGTACATGTAAGTGTTATATGCAACTTATTCGCTTTTATTTAGTAGTCAATTTTTAAATGAAATGCGCATGAGATCAATAAAGAACAAAGGTAATGCAGACGAGCTTCTGACACGGCTTTCTTCTTCACTTAAGTAATACATTAAGCTGTTTTTTTTATTTGAGTTTGCACTTTACACCAGTTTCGATCGATAGATAGTATTATTTGTCAATACAGCTAAAACAAACAAATTTTATGGTGTTTTTTTAAAGCAAACATTGTCGACCCTGATGAACCACTGCACTACATCAATTCCATATTAAATTTGGTCAATTCACCTAAACAAACGCACACAGTGCTCCCTTTCTACAACGACACCCAATGGGAAACAACGATAGTGTATGTTGTTCGGAGGGAGTTGTTATAGGGAGGGAAATAGGTTTACATTCACAAACAGTTTGAATCAAGATAAGAAGCCGCGTAACGCAGCGTCTGATCTTGATTCAAGATGTTTGTCACTCGTCGTTATGGGTTTTTTTTTCTGTAAAAATGTCCATTATGTAAGTAAAACAGCAGACAACAATTTTAAAGCAGTGAAGCGTTAGACATAATTGTCTTGGCAACAGTGGAAAGTGTTGTTGTAAGGAGGGAAACGTTGCTTGCATGGCCGTTGTAGGGAGGGGCACTGTATTATCAAGAAATGTAGATCCTGATGAGACACAGTGTGGTACACTGCACTGTTTGTCCATATATTCTTTAGACACTCACGTATACATGTAGCTTGTTTTCAGTTTTCAATACAGCTAGTTACTTAAAACAAGAGGTCCATGCGGGCCTAAATATCGCTCACCTGGAATACCAACACAAGGGTCACGTGACCCCTGGGGTGGGATCAATTTTCACCCCAGAGACATAATTCCAAAAAGCTTGCTGATGAACTTGAAAAAATATTTTGTACATGGATGGTTTCAGACAGGAAGACTTCATTGAAAAAAATCTATTTTTAGCTAATATGACCCAGATATGCAACATACCCGAACAATCTCAGTAATAAGAACATCTAAAAGTGTCACTATGCTAAATATCAAAGTTCTTGCCATAGTAGTTTCAGAGAAGAATATTTCACTACATAACTATGTGAAACTGCGACCCCTAGGGCCTTGGCTGTTTTAACCCCAGGGGCATAATTTGAACAATCTTAATAGAGGACTTAAAGATGATGCTTTGTGCCAAAAATGTAAGCTCGGGGTACTGTGGTTTCAGACAAGAAGATTTTTTAAGATTTCATTGAAAAAATCTATTTTTAGCTCCTGTGACCTAGATATGCAACTGACCACAACCATATTTACAATATTGGTTAAGGGTTTCTAGAAGAGTCGTCATGCCAAATATTAAAGCTCTGGCCATATTACTTTAAGAGATAAAGATGTTTGAAGATTTCACTATATAAATCTATGTAAATTTATTACCCCCGGGGCGGGGTCATTTTTGATCCCAGGGACATAATTTGAACAATCTTGATAGAGGACCTGAAGACTATGCTTTGTGTCAATATCTAAGCTCCGGGTACTGTGGTTTCAGAGAAGAAGATTTTTTAAGTTTTCATTGAAAAAATCTATTTTTAGCTCCTGTGACCTAGATATGCAAGGGACCGGAAATGTTTGAACAAGTTTGAAAGAGGATCATATAAGGATCATTCAGGCCAAGTTTAGTAAAAATCTATCCAGTAGTTTCGGAGGAGATGTCGTTTAAAGAAATTGTTGACGACGAAGGACGGACGAACAAACGGACGGACGGACGAACGAACGACGACGGACAGAGGACGATCAAAATAGCTCACCTTGGCACTACGTGCCAGGTGAGCTAAAAACTGACAGTAAAGCAGGAATTATTTATATTCTAATTTTCATCAAATGTATTTGATGCAATAAACGTAAAAGCAGATAGCTGTCCGTCTGTCTGTACGAACCTTCAAACGTACATGCACATTGAACACCCAGTTTAAATTGTTGCAAGATTGAATCATAAAAACTAATCAATGTTTCATACTATATGTAATTAACACTTTGAAACGTTACTGTAATTTGCTTTTGTTTATATTATTAAGGTGACGTATAGGCCCATGGGGCCGGGTGATTGTATGTGTTAACGGTTGATAATTTGTATTTTGTTATGTAAATACCACATGTCACTATACATGTAATAAACAATTTCTCTCTCTGTATAACAGATTTATACCCCCTGTCTCTACTAAGTATACCTATTGTGACGGTATCGAGCAAGGCGTGCACTGTTTTCTTACAATGTATAATATATTATAGTTTAGTGTCTTAGCTATAGTTTTAAACCAAATATACATGTATAGGATGTCTGTCTGTCTGTCTGACTGACTGCACGAGCCTTGAATAGTGAGTAAGAGTCTATTTTTCATCAAAATATTGGTATATTTGATGCAGTAAAAGTGTTTTGTTGTCTCTATTGAGTGCTCACTGTGGCGTTTTTGAGCGATGTCTTGGCTACTGTTTGATATCAAATATATTCGGTAGACAGCCATCCGTCTGTCTGCACAAGCCTTCAAACATATATAACACCCTGTTTGGACTTTCAATTATAAGAGATTTAGACCCCTTGTCTCTAATAAGTGTTCACTGTGACGATTTTGAGCGAGGTCTTCACTGTTTCTTGCATGGGTGTATAGCTAAATGTCATAGCTGTAGTTTCACGTCAAATATATAGGGTGTGCGTCTGCCTGTCTGTCTGTCTGTCTGCACGAGTCTTGGATAGTGAGTTAGAGTCTAATTTTTCATCAAAATATTGCTATATTTGATGCAATAAACGTGTTCTGTATAGAATTTGAGCGGAATCTACACTATATTAAATTTTATACATGATGGCATAGAAATAGTCTTAGCTACAGTTTGGTATCAAAGATGTGTGGCGTACGGCTGTGCGTCTGTCTGCACGGGCCTTCAAACACACCTTGTTTGGACTTTGAATTATGAGAGATTTAGACCCCTGTCTCTTATGAAGTTTTTGAGCAAGGTCTACACTGTTTTCTTACATGGGTGTATAGCTAAGTGTCTTAGCTATAGTTTGATGCCAAATATATAGGGTGTGTGTGTCTCTGTATGTCTGTCTGTCTGTCTGCAGGAGTCTTGGTGTGTGAGTAAGAGTCTATTTTGATCAAAATATTACTTTATTTGATACAAAAAACGTGTTCTGTATGGAATTAGAGCGGGGTCTACACTATATTTATACATGATGGTATAGAAACTCGTCTTAGCTACAGTTTTGTATCAAATATATGTGACATATGGATGTCCGTCTTTCTGAACGAGCCTTCAAACACATATAACACCCTGTTTGGACTTTGAATTATAAGAGCTTTAACCCCAGTTCTCCATGAAGTGCTCACTGTGACGTTATTGGGCGCGGTCTTCACTGTTTGTTTGCATGGGTGTATAGCTAATTGTCATAGCTGTAGTTTTATACCAAATATATAGGCTGTGCGTCTGTCTGTCTGTCTGCACGAATCTTGTGTATTGAATCGGTGCCTGTTTTTTCATAAAAAATATTGCTATATTTGATACATTAAACGTGTTTTGTATATAATTTGAGCACGTTCTACACTGTGTTTATACATGATGATATAGATACATGTCTTGGCTACAGTTTGATACCAAATATATGTGGTAGACAGCTGTCCGTCTGTCTGTACGAGGCTTTGAACATACATGTATATTTCACCGAGGTTGGACTTTTAATTATAAGAGATTTAGACCCCCTGTCTCTATCAAGTGATCACTGTGACGATTTTTAACCAGGTCTACATTGGTTTCTTACATGGGTGTATGTATATCTTAGCTATAGTTTTATACCAAATACATGTTTATATGGTGTGCGCCTGTGCGTTTGTCTTAACGAGCCTTGGATAGTGAATGGGATCTAGTTTTTCATTAAAACAAAATTGCCATATTAATGCAATAAATGTGTTCTGTATAAAATTTGACCATGGTATACACTGTATTTAAACATTATGGTATAGGTAAATGTCTTAGCTACCATTTGATATCCAAGATATGTGTTGTACAGGTGTCTGTCTGTCTCTACGAGTCTTCAAACACGCACAGATGTAACACGCAGTTTAAACTTTGAACTATAAGGTATTAAGACCCGCTGTCTCTATTTAAGTGCTCACTGTGACATTATTGAGCAATGTATACCCTGTTATCTTGCATGGGTGTATAGCTAAGTGTCTTAGCTATAGTTTAATGCTAAATAGATAGGGTGTTTCTGCACGCGTCCTTGATAGTCATTTAGAGCCGATTTTTTATCAAACTGTTGCTGTTTGATACAATAAATGTGTTCTGTATATAATTTGAGCGAGGTCTACACTGTATGTGTACATGATGGTATAGAAACCCGTCTTAGCTACAGTTTGGTATCAACTATATGTGACGTATGGCTGTCCGTCGTTTTGAACGAGCCTTCAAACACATATAACATCGTGTTTGGACCTTGAATTATAAAAGATTTAGACCCCCTGACTCTATTAAGTGTGACGTTTATAAGCGAGGTCTACACTGTTTTCTTGCATGGTGTTTAGCTAAGTATCTTAGCTATAGTTTTATAGTAAATATATAGGGTATGTCCCTGTATGTCCGTCTCTAGGAACCTTGTAAATTTGTATAATGAATGGACTTACAAACCTATACATCACCCCTTTTGTCCTTAAGAATGTAAGAGATTAAGACACTATGACTCAATAAAGCGTATCTACATTGTTGTCTGATTTGAGTGTATAACTTAGTGCCTAACCTACAGTTTGATACCAAATATAGGGGCGTTTGCCTGTTCCTTCGTCTGTAGATGCACTACATAGTGAACCAGAGACGACATCATGTCGTAAGAAGACAAACCGTCCTGACTTGGTCTTTAGATCTGCGTCCACCTAGACTTAGGAGTATACATATAATTTTGGTATCATTGTCAATAAGAGATCTAAGATATCTGTTCATAACTTAACTGTTATTCTATCTGCAATATCAATGGATATTTATAGTAACGACTTCAGTCTCATTGTCAAAAACAAACAGACAGTAAACTCTAGAGTCTCAGGACCTCAACAATACAGTTACCACTGAAGTAGCATGACCATAAACAGACAGTAACCACTAGAATCCCATGATCATAAAACGACAGTAACCACTCGAGTCCCATGGCCACATATACACAGTAAAGGCTCGACATGATAACAAAGAGAAAGTAACTACTGAAGTCGAAACATCTCACACAGAAAGTAGCCATTCCAGTCTCAAACAGACAGTAACAACACCAGTCTCATGATCACAAGTGGTCAGTTATCACTCTAGTTTTATGACCAGAACAAGACAGTAACCGCTCAAGTCTAATGGCCACAAATAGACGGTAACCCCTCCAGTCTCATGGCAACATATAGACAGTAACCACCTCAGGCCACTGGTCACACATAGACATTAACCACTTCAGACCCATCGCCACACATAGACAGTGACCACTTCAGACCCCTGGCCACACGTAGACAGTAACCACTTCAGACCACTGGCCACACATAGACAGTAACCACTTCAGACCACTGGTCACACGTAGACAGTAACTAACTCAGACCACTGGCCACTGATAGACAGTAACCACTTCAGATTACTGGTCACACATAGACAGTAACCACTTCAGACCCCTGGCCACACGTGGACAGTAACCACCTCAGACCACTGGTCACTGATAGACAGTAACCACATTCAGACCACTGGTCACACATATACAGTAACAACCTCAGACCACTGGTCACACATAGACAGTAACCACCTCAGACCACTGGTCACACATAGACAGTAACCACCTCATACCCCTGCCCACACATAGACAGTAACCACCTCAGACCACTGGCCACACATAGACAGTAACCACCTCAGACCCCTGGTCACTGATAGACAGTAACCACATCAGACCACTGGTCACACATAGACAGTAACCACTTCAGACCACTGGTCACACGTAGACAGCAACCACTTCAGACCCCTGGCCACACATAGACAATAACTACTTCAGACCACTGGTCACACATAGACAGTAACCACCTCAGACCACTGGTCATACATAGACAGTAACCACCTCAGACCACTGGTCCCACATAGACATTAACCACTTCAGACCCATCGCCACACATAGACAGTGACCACTTCAGACCCCTGGCCACACGTAGACAGTAACCACTTCAGACCACTGGTCACACATAGACAGTAACCCCTTCAGACCACTGGTCACACATAGACAGTAACCACCTCAGACCACTGGTCACACATAGACAGTAACCACTTCAGACAACTGGTCACACGTAGACAGTAACTACCTCAGACCACTGGCCACTGATAGACAGTAACCACTTCAGATTACTGGTCACACATAGACAGTAACCACTTCAGAGCCCTGGCCACACGTGGACAGTAACCACCTCCGACCACTGGTCACTGATAGACAGTAACCACATTCAGACCACTGGTCACACATATACAGTAACAACCTCAGACCACTGGTCACACATAGACAGTAACCACCTCAGACCACTGGTCACACATAGACAGTAACCACCTCATACCCCTGGCCACACATAGACAGTAACCACCTCAGACCACTGGCCACACATAGACAGTAACCACCTCAGACCCTTGGTCACTGATAGAGAGTAACCACATCAGACCACTGGTCACACATAGACAGTAACCACTTCAGACCCCTGGTCACACATAGACAGTAACCACTTCAGACCACTGGCGAAACATAGACAGTAACCACCTCAGACCACTGGCCACTGATAGACAGTAACCACTTCAGACCACTGGTCACTGATACACAGTAATCACTTCAGACCCATGGCCACACGTAGACAGCAACCACTTCAGACCCCTGGCCACACATAGACAATAACCACTTCAGACCACTGGTCACACATAGACAGTAACCACCTCAGACCACTTCTCACACAAATACAGTAACCACCTCTGACCACTGGTCACAGATAGACAGTAACCACATTAGACCACTGGTCACACATAGACAGTAACCACCTCAGACCACTGGTCATACATAGACAGTAACCACCTCAGACCACTGGTCACACATAGACAGTAACCACCTCAAACCCCTGGCCACACATAGACAGTAACCACCTAAGACCACTGGCCACATATAGACAGTAACCACCTCAGACCCCTGGTCACTGATAGACAGTAACCACCTCAGACCACTGGTCACACATAGACAGTAACCACTTCAGACCCCTGGTCACACATAGACAGTAACCACTTTAGACCACTGGCCACACATAGAAAGTAACTACCTCAGACCACTGGCCACTGATAGACAGTAACCACTTCAGACCACTGGTCACTGATACACAGTAATCACTTCAGACAACTGGTCACACATAGACAGTAACCACCTCAGACCACTGGCCACTGATAGACAGTAACCACTTTAGACCACTGGTCACACATAGACAGTAACCACCTCAGACCACTGGCCACACAAAGACAGTAACCACCTCAGACCACTGGTCACACATAGACAGTAACCACATTAGACCACTGGTCACACATAGACAGTAACCACCTCAGACCACTGGTCACACATAGACAGTAACCACCTCAGACCACTGGCCACTGATACACAGTAACCACCTCAGACCACTGGTCACACATAGACAGTAACCACTTCAGACCCCTGGCCACACGTGGACAGTATAATCACCTCAGACCACTGGCCACACAAAGACAGTAACCACCTCAGACCACTGGTCACACATAGACAGTAACCACATTAGACCACTGGTCACACATAGACAGTAACCACCTCAGACCACCGGTCACACATAGACAGTAACCACCTCAGACCACTGGCCTCACATAGACAGTAACCACTTCAGACCACTGGCCACATAGACAGTAACTACCTCAGACCACTGGTCACTGATAGACAGTAACCACCTCAGACCACTGGTCACTGATAGACAGTAACCACTTTAGACCACTGGTCACACATAGACAGTAACCACCTCTGACCACTGGTCACACATTGACAGTAACCACCTCAGACCACTGGTCACACATAGACAGTTACCACCTCAGACCACTGGTCACACATAGACAGTAACCACCGCAGACCACTGGCCACTGATAGACAGTAACCACTTCAGACCACTGGCCACAAAGAGGCAGTAACCACTTCAGACCCATGGCAACAAACAGACAGTAACCACTTCAGACCCATGGCCACAAAGCGACAGCAACCACTTCAGACCCATGGCCACACGTAGACAGCAACCACTTCAGACTCCTGGCCACACATAGACAGTAACCACTTCAGACCCCTGGTCACACGTAGACAGTAACCACTTCAGACCGCTGGCCACACATAGACAGTAACCACTTCAGACTACTGGCCACACATAGACAGTAACCACTTCAGACCACTGGCCACACATAGACAGTAACCACCTCAGACCACTGGTCACTGATAGACAGTAACCACTTCAGACCACTGGTCACACATAGACAGTACCCACCTCAGACCACTGGTCACACATAGACAGTAAGCACCTCAGACCACTGGTCACACATAAACAGTATAACCACCTCAGACCACTGGTCACACATAGACAGTAACCACCTCAGACCACTGGCCACACATAGACAGTTACCACTTCAGACCCATGGTCACACATAGACATTAACTACCTCAGACCCATGTCCACAAATAGACAGTAACCACTTCAGACCCATGGTCACACATAGACAGTAACCACTTCAGACCACTGGCCACACATAGACAGTAGCCACTTGAGACCCATGGCCTCACATAGACAGTAACCACTTCAGACCACTGGCCTCACATAGACAGTAACCACTTCAGACCCATGGCCACAAACAGACAGTAACCACTTCAGACCCATGGCTACTGCTAGACAGTAACCACTTCAGACCCATGGCAACAAACAGACAGTAACCACTTCAGACCCATGGCCACACATAGACAGTAACCACTTCAGACCACTGGTCACACATAGACAGTACCCACCTCAGACCACTGGTCACACATAGACAGTAAGCACCTCAGACCACTGGTCACACATAAACAGTATAACCACCTCAGACCACTGGTCACACATAGACAGTAACCACCTCAGACCACTGGCCACACATAGACAGTTACCACTTCAGACCCATGGTCACACATTGACATTAACTACCTCAGACCCATGTCCACAAATAGACAGTAACCACTTCAGACCCATGGTCACACATAGACAGTAACCACTTCAGACCACTGGCCACACATAGACAGTAGCCACTTGAGACCCATGGCCTCACATAGACAGTAACCACTTCAGACCACTGGCCTCACATAGACAGTAACCACTTCAGACCCATGGCCACAAACAGACAGTAACCACTTCAGACCCATGGCTACTGCTAGACAGTAACCACTTCAGACCCATGGCAACAAACAGACAGTAACCACTTCAGACCCATGGCCACACATAGACAGTAACCACTTCAGACCAGCTAATTTTTGACTCCCAGAGCGAAAAAAACACATCAAATAAACACTTTTATATAGAAAAAAAAGAAATATTCCCTTGATCTTTTTTAATTCTTTTAAATAATCCGTTTTTTGTGATAAATAATATCATTACTATGACCATTCATACGAGCATATATTTTACAATGACACCGTGCATATAATTACAAGTTAAACTCCAAACAATCGTTAATTAATATAACTAGAATTCCTAGGGTTCCAGATTATTAAAAACATTCATGGATTAAATTGTTTTCTAGGTTTATAACTGTTTTCCCTGCTTAACGCGCTTCTGGAAGTTCTTTAGAAATGTATTACGATTTTGTAGTGATGATCGAAGCCCCGCCCCTAAAATAGAACTTCAGTGGTTACTCCGATTTTAATTCTCAATGCTGGTTTAAAGCAGCCTTCTTCTATTGTACAAATTAACACGGCAAAAATAAATTTTGTATATATTCTTCATGTTTCTCTTCTGTTTTCGTTGAATTCTGCTTAATTTTCTCAAAAATCAACTTCAAAATCAGTCCCGTGCTAATTAAGACACACCCTTTCCGAAATGGTTACTGTTTACACTCTGACGGAGTTACTAAAAAGTCGCTCCCATAGTTGACAGTTAACTGTTTGACAAGCTTTCCCCGGTGTTTTGTAATAATTTAATTTTCGTAAGATTTGCGCTGAAAGTTCTGAAAAAAAATGCTCAAGGGAACTATTCAATGGCTTCGAACGATAAGTAGGCATGGCATGCACGTGCTTTAAACTTTTTTTCCCAGAAAAAAATACACACATGTACACAATGTTTAACTGATACAGTAACGCTCCACTAGTACGCCCCATAAATACGCCTTTGTACGCCGTTAATTTAGACCTCCACTGTAGAAAATAGTTCCATTTTAAATTGTCATAAATATGTACCATTAAAAATATCTTTTAAATCCTAGCAGATGATTGCTTAAAGCAGGCTGAATGTAAAGTAGAATGCGCCTTAAGGCGCATTCTGTTTTACTATCAACCTGCTTTAAGTAGTAACCTTTTTTCAAAACTAGAAACAGACTAAATGGTATTGGGTTAATAGAGGATGATTTCTGGTAGTTAACACAATCATCCCTAGCGAAGAGTGTACTCGTCATTAGCAAACAGTGTACCTGTGAAGATCATACTTGTCATATGCAATAAATTTATACCCTGGTCAGAGGTAAGGAGTCCTCTGGTCAGAAAAGCGATGGAAAAAATACTGTTTACTAAAGTGTTATTTCAATCCCCAGAAAATGGTCCTACATAATTATATAGAGAGTTACTCCGCTCGGTGGGTTACGTCCCTTGCTTCAGCTCAAATGAAGACCTCGTATATATACCTCTATCTATAATAGTATGGTGTTTATTATAGCAGGGTGAACATCCAACAGAAGACTCATTTAAGAGCTTTCTGTTTTACTTTCATTTTGCTTTATGTAAACTATCTGGTAAAGTCACTTCAGCGAAATCAATATTATACTTGTCTATTAATCTAGTGTCTATTACGATGATCATCGAAATGTAAAAAAAATCGATTTTGTATCATTTCTGAGCGATAATCGGAGCAAAATTGTTTGAAACTTAGACATTTTTCTATCAGTTTTTGTAAGCAGGTTGCCCTTTTCAACTAGGAAAGTATTAAGGTAGTTGTCTTGTCACGCTGTCCTTTAAATTTCAATTAGTTGTACACTGCACAGACGAAGTCATACGTTTTGTAAGTCTTAAATCTAATTGTGGAAATAATTTGCTGTACCGTGTGGAATGCTGGGAAAATTGGGAGTGTTCTTTGCTGATGTCTTATTACCTTTGCTGGGGGCCATGGCTGGTTCCCGCTTGTTTGACAAAGTAGATAAAGCCGAATGTCGACACACACTGGTTCCCGTCTTTTTAACAAAGTTCAGTCGAAAAACTCAATCATTCGAACTCGCGTTAGTTTGAACATATCCGTATTTCAAAGTTAAAACGTGGCTAAGCCACGTTTTCACTTTGAAATACGGGTATGTTCGACTTAAGCGATGTCGATTTATATAAATTAGACGTATGAAATACTAGTACGATTGATTTAAGCGAGTTCGAAGTATCGAGTCTCGGCTGTAGATAAAATGGTTCCCGGTTTTTGACAAAGTAGATAAAGTCGAGTGTCGACACCGAGGAATTTATGTCCATGGCGGTTCGGGGGAAATGTATTACGTACGTTAAGGCTGTGTTTGTTAGAATTAGGGTTAGAGTCAACCAAATTAGATGAAAGGGTTTTCTCTTCTTTTTTTTGTTAAAAGAAAAAAAACTTTGAACGGAGAATGTTACTGGTTTACTGCGAAACCTGAGTTAGAAAAATAAACAAACCTTGAAAAAATTAACTGTTTTGGTTGTCCGGCTGACATGGGCAAGAACACACTTGGCCAGGACAAGTTAATATACAATATATTTGTCCAACAGGACAGTTTGATCAAAATGATTTCACAGGAGATATAAAACAAATGTTATAACCAGAATAGTTATTTGCTTACTTATTGGAGACCCACGTGTATTCATTTTGTTTGTTTAGTTGAAACATATTTTGTATTTCAATGTATACAGAGAAATGGGGTTGGGCCACAAGTTCTCACAACATTAGATTCGACCCTTCCTCTTTCCCCTTCCCCTTATTCTGTTTTTCGATGTATTGAAATGCAATAGTTTCAGCTCTTAACAAAACTTAATTACAACCACTCAAACATAATACAGTTGAAACTCGATACTTCGAACTTGCTTTCAAAAATCTATCATACCAGTATTTTATGAGTTGAGTTTTGATTAGTTGCTCTCGCTTGAGTGGAACATACCCACATTTCAAAGTTAAAACGTGGCTTAGCCACGTTTTAACTTTGGAATACGGGTATGTTCGTACTAACGCGAGTTCGAAGTATCAAGTTTCGACTATACCTCGTTAAGCTGGCAGTTAAAAGCACCATGGATGTAAAGCAGACATATCCTTCAGGAGCTTTCTGTATTACTTTCAACTTTCTTTAATCAACAACTTGCGTCTTGAAAACGCCGAATCAATCGTTTCAATAATAAATTTACTATACAGTGTTCCCTCCCTACAACGACCCTCACAACAACGATTCCCTCCTTACAACAATGTTTGCCACTCTTCCCAAAACAAGACAATTATGTCTAAAACTTTCATTGCTGTAAAATGTCGTCTGCTTAACCCTTTAACTGATAGCCTATTTCTAGCATCGAAGATAGGTGACTACTTAAAACAGGTTGAACGTAAAGCAGAATGCGCCTTAAGGCGCATTTTGCTTTTCTTTCAGCCTGCTTTAAGCTATCATGTGATTGAATATAGAAAATATTCCCTATAATATAGATTCATGTCTGATAAAATGGGAACTATTTTTTCTAGCGGAGGAATAAATCATATTCGCTAAAAGGCGCTTCTATAGGGGAAAGGGTTAAAATTGTCCTCTGCTGTTTTTCCCAAATTTACATATTGGACATTTTGACAGAAAAACATAATGACGTGTGACAAAAAGCTTGAATCCAGATCAGACGCCACTTTATGCGGCGTCTTATCTGGATTCAAGCTGTTTGCAAATGTAAGCCAATTTCCCTCCCTATATCAACTTCCTGCGAACAACACACACAATCTGCGTCTCCCATTGCGTGTTGGTATAGCGAGAGACCACTGTACTCGCTAACTGTTCTAACAAGAACATGTTCCCCTTGCACTAAAACATATTCTATTTGCGTCTGATCTGGATTCAAGCTGTTTGCAAATGTAAGTCAATTTCCATCCCTTTATCATCTCCCTCCGAACACATTCACAATTTGCGCCCATTGAGTGTTATTGTAAAGAGGGAGCACTGTACTCGCTTACTGTTGCAACACGAGAACATATTCTTCTTGCACTAAAACATACTCTATTTGCAAAATAGCTTTGTTTTTTTTTATTACAACCGATGAAAGACAGATAAGAAGCGCAGACTCTCATTTTCAATTTTGTTTAATGGGCTGTTATTTCATTGGATGGAAAATTGGAAATGGATGCCCGGACTGGAACGAGCAGTAATTTCAGTAAACTCATCTTGGCAATTCAGATAAGGTTTCGGGCTCAGAAACGGAACGTCTGTGTCTCCTATACTGCTTTTATACCATGTTCATAAAATGTACAAATGTCAATTTTATGTATTTTTAACCCCTTCACTGCCTTACCCTGAGTACTATGATTCTTTGCAAACAGTTTGGATCCTGGTCAGACGCCGCGTAACGCGACGTCTGATCAGAACCCAAACTGTTTGACACTCGATTTTATATTTTTAAGTCAAAAATTCAAAATACCTGAATTTAAATTTGAGAAATAAAAGCTAACGACAGTTGTTTTAAAATTGTTGACGTCATGACAGTGAAGGGGTTAAGTGAAGGACCATAAAAACCAATCATGTAAAACATTTTTGATTTGGGTCCCACTCTGAATGATATTTTTCAGTATAAGTTGGAAAAAGTACAACCGAACTCGTTTGAATCGATCGTACCGGTATTTCTTTGTTAAGTTGAACTTCGATTACGTCGATCTTGTTTAAGTCGAACATACCCGTATTTCTATTGTTTCCATTGCAAACGCCAAAAAGAGGCCTTCTCCAAACGGTTTGTCACTCATATTAAAATAAATTGTCAGAATTGGCAACAAGTTGTCATTTTTACGTTTTATTGCATTGCGTTTGTGTTATGTTTGCGTTTAAACGAGAAAGAATAACGTCTTCCCCATTGTATGACGTCACTTATGACGTCAGATTAAGGTATTTCCCATGTACAATCGTGACAATTTTATATTAAAGAATAACTTCTTCCCCACTGTATGACGTCACTTATGACGTCAGATTAAGGTATTGTCCATTGTACAGTCGGCACAATGTTATATTAAAGAATAACTTCTTCCCCACTGTATGACGTCACTAATCACGTCAGATTAAGGTATTGTCCATTGTACAATCGGCACAATGTTATATTAAAGAATAACTTCTTCCCCACTGTATGACGTTACTAATGACGTCAGATTAACGTCTTCTTCAATGTACATTGGGGACAATAGTATATTTCCCATTAAACCAAACGCGACCACATTACAGTAAAATGTAGAAATGTTCTGTCTATTAAAACAATGTAAACTATGACTTTTAATGTGAGTGGCAAACAGTTTGAAGTCAGATCAGACGCCGAGTTACTCGGCGTCTGATCTGGCTCCAAACTGTTTGCTCGAGACGTCGGATCTTGAAATGGAAACGCGTTTGTTGGGGGAAATAATAATTTATTTCTCCTCCAATATGAGACACATTTTTCGCAGTAGAAAATTTCAAGCGCCTCCACTCGACAATCCCTCTTTGTTGTCGACTGTTTCATGGCAACGCTTTACTTGGTAATTCGCCTGTGAAGAGGACAAACAGGAAAATGGCATCAGCCGATTCCGCTGTCTTCATAAGCCTAATGACAAACGTCTATCTGACAATGATCAGATTCGGAAACCTTCATTAATGAGGCAACAAAGAGGTTTTTAATGAGCGTCTTAATGATTTCGTGCAGTCCAAATGTGAAATGGCGGTTAATTCCACCATTAGAGAGAAGTGGAGAAATTACCTAATGATGTTACCATTTCTCCCGTCATTACCGTGTTTCTCTTCGCCCTAACTAGCTGAGAATATTTACTAACGATAATCAGTATTTCAGTAACCGGAGAGGTTGTTCTATTGGCCCGTAATTGGTGAGTACTCGAGGTTGAGAAAAGGCTTGAACCACCGTCTGAAATGGCGGGGCTCCAGATAAAAGGGGGGTACACTGAACAAATCCAACATTTTCTCACTCATTTCAGAACCAAATCCTATGGTGTGACTACTCATTAGAATCGTCTCAAAGAGACGATTCTAATGAGTAGTGACACCATATGGTTAAATGCAGAAATAAAGATTTTAGTTTTTGAAATATACCCCTTATCTAGAGCTCTGAATGCACTAAACGGGTTGCATCAAGATTGTCATTAGCCCTTTTATGCCTGGATATTGCAACAAACTTTTCCTATTTGCGTGCTGGAATATTTCATTTAGCCCATTTGCCAGTGGATTATTCCATGCTTATATATTGGATTAGTCCATTTTTGACCGAAGGGATGCCTGGTCTAAATTTTCATTTTCGTTTTGTTTTTTATTGAAATTCCTATCAGCAAACAGTGTAGACTCTGATCAGACGCCGCATATGTCCCTTTTATATATAGGACGCTAGGAACAAATGGGTTAACCCATTTATGCCTGGATATCGCAATAAACTTGTCCTATGTGTTTGCTGTAAAATCTCATTATTGGTGCACTATGGTGGTCTAACGACACTGTAGTGTTTTGTCCATACAGCATATTATTTCATATAAAATAGCAAGCAGTGCAGATCATGATGAGACGTCTCACCATGGTATACACTGTTTGTCAAGTTCTCTTTAGTAGACAATAGGCTTAGATTGATTAAAGCAAGCTCAATAGGATACCCGCGTGCCAATTGCGTTGAGGAATATTATACTTCTCGTATATATACAGTACTAGATGTCTTTTGACTGATCTATTTTGTACGAATGAGGATATTTGAAGGCAGATATGTAGCTGCTTAATGTAATACAAACGTAATTTAAGAAAAGCCCCTATCGGAGCTCTCTGGATTATGTCCGTTCTGCAATAAGGTACCAGCTCTCATTAATATCAAATAAATGCACATGATTACATCACAAGATACTGAAGAGTGACATTACTCGGCACAAAATATTCAACTATTTTCTTTCAAAAGATATCGTCTGCTCCAAGTTGGTTGTCAAATAGTTTCCGATTATCAGGCGTCTTATATGGCTCAAGACTGTTTGCAATAGAAATAACTGCTTAAGCATAAATGCTTGGGGGGGGGGGGGGGGTTAAAGTTTTCTCAATGTGAGCGCCATCGCTAGACACTGACTTTATAAGTGTAGTCCTAGGATTTGTTCACCTTGTGTCAGGATAATGTGACTGGGTGGGGATTAAGCCATTACCCCATAGCCTGATTCTAGTTTTGAAAATAGGTAACCATGCACTTAAAGCAAGTCGAAAGTAAAGCAGAATGCGCCATAAGGCGCATTCTGCTTTACTTTCAGCCTGCTTTAAGCTATAATCTGCTAGAATATAGAAACATTATCTTACAATACTTATTCAAGACTGTATAAATTTAAACTGTTTTCTTAAGTTGAGGAATAAATTAAAGGCTTAAAATGCGTATTTATGGGGTAATGGTTTAACTCATTTATGCAAGGATATTGTAATGAACTCTTCCTGTTGGCTTGCTGGAAGATTTCACTATTGATAAGCAGAGATGTTTTAAAGATACTTTTTGTTTATACAGCATGCAGAACAGTTTATATGAATTGAGCAAACCGTGTGGTGTCTCACCAGGGTCTACGTTGTTTGCCATTGTATTATTAACTCATTGAGCCCTAGTGACGCATATATGCGTCATTTACCAAATGTGTACCTGTGAAGAGTGCAATTGTCCTATGCAAACAGTGAATTCCCTGATCAGAGGGCTCCTTATGGAGCCCTCTGATCAGAGACTCCACTGTTTGTCATTTTTCAATTTATTACAAAAAACCAACCCTAAATTGTCTAAAATGGACCATCCTTTATTGCAAACTGGAATTTTCCATTGGAAGTTTCAGGGGATAATGAGTTAAGAAAACACTATATCACTTCTCTATTTATTTCAATGACCGCTGGGCCTAGGTTTTATAGTAAATAAAAATTGTTATCAATGTCTTTCTCTTAATCATTATCGATGTCTTATTTGTGAGGATATAAAACAATAGAAAGACAGGGAACCATCCTCGCCGACATCCGGGCTTTTTGGCAAATAACATTTTTGTCAGGTTATAATAATAATAATTTGATGATGATTCTTTTCTGCTTCAGTAATATCGAAAACTTGCTATTTTAAAACTGACAGTTTCTTTTTTTTCTCGGAGAATACGTGTTCTGCAAGTTTTGAGTTTGAATCTTGATTGTTCGGCGTCTGATCTTGATCAAAACATTCGTATTTTCTCGACATCGATTACGCCTAGTTTTCTGAAGGATATGAGTCTTTATGCTACCATTATACAGCGTGCCCTCCCCACAACGGTCCTCCAAACAACGACTCCCTCCCAACAACGACCCTTGTTCCCTTAACAAGACATTTATCTGCTGTAATATCGTCTGCTTAAAGTTGTCGTCTGCTGTTTTTCTGAAAGTCTCATATTGGACATTAGACAATAAAAAAAACTTAATGACGATTGGCAAACAGCTTGAATCCAGATCAGACGCCGCGTCACGCGGCGTCTGATCTGGATTCAAGCTGTTTGCATTTTTAATCAATGTCCCTCCCTATAACGACTCTCTCCTAACAACGAACACAATTTTGTCTCCCATGGGAGAGGGAATACTGTACTAACAGTATGCGTTGACTTTACACAGGTATGCGCACATTGTCTGGATCAAGATCAGACGCATAAGGCTCATAGGATCCAGACAGTTTGCAGTCTGAGTATTTTTTATTTTAAAAACTTAGAAAAAAATTGTGGTAAAAAGGGCAGATATACCTTTAAAGACATTCAAATATATCGTCTGCTAAACTTCTAAAAATTCGGTTTCATGCTTTTGAAGCAGAATACAGTGGATAATCTGTTATTCTTACGTCATTGGTGACGTCATACATGTACGAGTTAATTGTTAGACATGTCGTACTTAGCATGATAAGGGTTAACATCAACATTGAAAACAAAGCAGACGACATTTTTACAGCAGACGATATTGGCGCGTGATGGGTGATTTAGGGGCTAGTGACGTTCAATTTTGTTACTTTCTCGGCGTATGATCTGGATCCAAACTGATTGTATTTTTATATTCAGATGAAAATTAATCATTTAGTTACTTGTAAAAATGAAAATGTCAAAATAAACTTGACGACAATTTTATAAATGCAGACGATATTCACGGTCGCGCAGTTTAAGGGTTAGTTATTTTCAATTATAATATTTTTGGTGTGTATGATCTAGATACAAACTGATTGCAATTCAAGTTTATTCATATGTATACATCGCCTTGAAACTTATAAAAAATGTGCTATTTTCTTGAGTGTATGATCTAGATCCAAACTGATTGCGATTTTTACTCAGATGTATAAATCACGTAGAAACTTATAAAAATTGTGCTATTTTCTGGAGTGTATGATCTAGATCCAAATTGCAATTTGTATTCAGATGTATAAATCACCCAGAAACTTATAAAAATTGAAAATCAAAATAAAGCAGACGTCATTTTACTGCAGACGATATATTGTCGCACGGTTTAAGGATAAATTTCAATTATGCTATTATCTGGAGTGTATGATCTAGATCCAAACTGATCGCAATTTGCATTCAGATGTATAAATCACCTAGAAACTTATAAAAATTGAATATGAAAATAAAGCAGACGTCATTTTGATAGCAGATGATATATTGGTAGTGCGGTTTAAAGATTAGTTTCAATTACATGTATTTTTATTTTCTGGAGTGTATGATCTAGATCCAAATTGATTGCAATTTGTATTCAGATGTAAATCACCCAGAAACTTATAAAAATTTAATCAAAATAAAGCAGACGACATTTTAACAGCAGACGATGTATTGGTAGCGCGGTTCAAGGATTAGTTACGTTCAATTGTTACTTTCTGGAGTGTATGATCTAGATCCAAACTGATTGCATTTTTTATTCACCTAGAAACTTATCAAAATTTAATATCAAAATAAAGCAGACGTCATTTTAACAGCAGATGATATATTGAAAGAGCGGTTTAACCCATTAACTGCCTTACCCCGAGTACAGTAGTTATTTGCAAACAGTTTGTATCATGATCAGACGCCGCGTAACGCGGCGTCTGATCACGATCCAAACTGTTAGACACTCGTTTCAATATTTCTTATGTCAAAATACCTAAAAATTGTTTTTAGAAATAGAAGCAGACGACAATTGTTTAATGTTGATGACGTCATGACAGTGATCGGGTTAAGGGTTAGTTACGTTCAATTATGTTATTTTCTGGAGCTTTTGTGTAACAACGGCGAAGGAGGAGTGTGACAGCTGAGCGTGAAATATAGAATTTGCCATGCAATGTTTCCTTAGTCCTGGTGGCAAAATAATTGGCGAAATCACAACAAATTTCCCAGCAAACATAACAATAAGGATTAGATACGGCGTTTGATGTCTTTAACCCCTTCACTGCCATGACGTCATCAAATTTTGAAGAATTTTCGTCTGTTTTTTTCTCAAAGGTATTTTGATTGATGGAATATTGAAATGAGTGTCAAACCGTTTGGATACTGATCAGACGCCGCGTTACGCGGCGTCTGATCAGGATCCAAACGGTTTATAAATTAATACTGTGCTCGGAGTAAGGCAGTGAAGGGGTTAACTCATTTACCCATGGAACTTTGAATGGAATAGTCCAGTTGTAAGTAAGCCTAGTCCATTGTTGGCTATTTTGATTTGTTGTTTTACTGCAATTTATCAAAGAAAAATATGGCAAACAGTGTAGACCCTCTTCAGAGGGTTCGTAAAGGAGCCATCTGATCTGGATCTACACTGTTTGTATATGACAAGTGTACTCTTCACAGGTACACCGTTGTTAAAGGACGAGTATACTCATCTCTATAGGATCCAATGTGGGGCCTTCAATACATAAGTCAGAATCTTATCGAAATTAGTTGTCTGTAGCATATATATGAAACTAGTTTTAATTACCATTTTTGTTTTCTTGAATATAATCATATATTCAAAAAGTTAATCGAAATTAGTTATCTTCGGCATAATTATAATATTATGAAAGATAATTTAATCGCTGTTTTGGTTTTAGGAAATATTATTATCTTTCAAACAGTTTGGATCCAGATGAGACGCCGAGTTACTCGGCGTCTCATCTGGATCCAAACTGTTTGCGAATTGTATCACAAATTATCCTATATTGCTCTCTACTAAAGGTTAAAGGTTGCCCTGTCATGTTTTCGACTTAGTCCTCAGAACAACAATAGGGTTAGTGTCATAGATAGATGTAATTGATTAAGAAGTCCCCCAAAATGATCGTGTTAATTGCGCGTATCGCAACTTCTTCCCAACGGTCTTGCCTAATTTGTCTATTTTGTCTTTACTCTGGCGTGTACTTACCATTCAAGACAATCTAACAATTTCGAATAAAATCCGTCTTTTTCGTTTTTAAAAGCGTTAATTTCTGTAGCGACAAATTTTCGCGGCGACAAATTTCCGCGGCTAAATAATTCCAGGTAAATAGTTTCCGCGTATAGGCGAAATGGACAAATAGATCGAAACCGACAAGGGATAAAAATAGACCTGTCTACTGACTAAAGGCGATACCTGACTGTCATTCGCATGTAATTAGGTCTAACTGGAACAGCATGTGTAGTAGCATTTTTGTTTAATTATCTCCACGGTGTCTGCGCTAGCTCGCTAATTAATATCTAAATTGAACAAATGTAATTAAGCAGAGAAATAGTGTTCCTTTTTTGTAACCGAAATTAGTACTACGGGTCATAATTATTCTGTATCTAATTATCGTAATTTATTTTGTGTAACTGTTTCCCCCAGGAGAATGGCGTGGCATGGGGGAAAGGGGGCGACAGTGTCATTTAGAGACCGTATTCTTTCCCAATAAATGCGTTTATGCTAAAAATCTTTAGACCAATTTAAACAGTTTGGAGCCAGCTCAGAAAGGGAGCGACGGTGTCGTTTAGAGACGGTATTCTTTCCCAGTAAATGCATTAATGCTAAAAATAAAACTTAGATCTATTGCAATCAGTTTGAAGCCAGCTCAGGAAGGGGATGACAGTGTCATTTAGAGACGGTATTCTTTCCCAATAAATGCGTTTATGCTAAAATCATTTACAAACAGTTTGGAGCCAGATCAGACACCGGGTAACGCTTAATTTAGAAAGAGGAAGAAACAGGGCGACAATGTTGTTTACAGAAGGTTTTCTTTCCCAATAAAATGCGTTTATGCTATGCTCTTTTGCAAACAGTTTGGAGCCAGATTAGACGCCGGGTAACCCGGCGTCTGATCTGTCTCTAAACTGTTTGGTACTCAGATTGAATGAATAAAGTTCGTTTTTCCTATATACACTGAAATACAGTGGAGAAAACGTTATTCTTTCCCAATAAACGCGTTTACGCTAAAACTATTATTTTTACTGCAAACAGTTTGGAGCCAGATCAGACGCCGGGTAACCCGGCGTCTGATCAGGCTCCAAACTGTTTGCCACCAAAATAAACATGAAATATCAGAATTGTCCAAAAGTTGCTCTTTTCTACGTTTTAGTGCTTTGCGTTTGCGTACGTTTGCGTTTAAACGGGAAAGAATAACAGATTCTCCACTGTAACAGACGAACTAAAACATTGGAGAAAGGGGGCGATAGTGTCCTTTTCAGTGGAGAATATGCTACTTTTATTTCCCTTTTAACCCTTTACCTGATATCATTGTTTTTAGTATTGAAGATATGTGACTACTTAAAGCAGGCTGAAAGTAAAGCAGAATGCGCCCTAAGGCGCATTCTGCTTTACTTTCAGCCTGCTTTAAGCTTCCATGTGCTAGAATAATGAAAATTTTCCCTATACTATATAATCATGACTGATTAAATTGGAACTATTTTCTTCAGCGGAGGAATAAATTAAATACGCTAAAAGTCGCTTCTATGGGGAAAGGGTTAAACGCAAACAAAGCGTAATGCAATAAGAACAGACGAAATAAAAGACATACTATGTAGACTCGATCTACTACTTAGGTCTCATTGTCTGGAATGTACAGTGCTCCCTACCTACAGCGGACCTCCGAACAACGAGTCCTGCCTTACAACAACAACAGCTTGACGCTGTTAACTGATGAAGTATCACCTGCCAATTCATGTTTATAACGCTAAAGGTTTTAATTTTCACTCCCTATAACAACTCCCTCCAAACAACAGCGCATAATTTATGTCTCCCATTGGGTGGTGTTGTAGAGAAGGAGCACTGTACTTGGATTGGTAAATATTTTGGATCATTTGGATTTTACCATTGATACAGATTTCGGTATTAGTGATAATATGATTGATAATGATTGACGTCACAGAAAGATTACCGATTTTGGTCCGATCTCATTAGGGGTTCTCAGCCTTAATAATTGATCTGCCTTAGCTGTAGGCCATGAACAAATGCTGTATAAACTCTAGGCCATTACTAGAGAACACGAAGATTAAGGCTATTTATTTTGATATGTTTGATATGTTCTTTATGGTACTTCTGCAAACATTTAACTGGATGAATCTAATAAAAGTAAATACTGGTTCGTCAATAAATGGACTACAGTGGAGAAGTCATTAGTCTTGAAACTCCGTTTATACCCGTTTGCTCTCAGTGGATTCGTCCATGCTTATATATTTTATTAGTCCATTTTTAATCTAAGGAATATCTGATCTAAATTTTCATTTTCGTTTTGTTTTGTACTGAAATTCCTACAAGCAAACAGCTTGCGTCTGATCTGGAGTTAACCCTTTTCGCCATATAGAAGCACCTTTTAGCGGATATGATTATTCCTCCGCTGAAGAACATAGTTCCAATTTAATCAGTCATGAATATAAAAAAATTATATTATAGGGAATATTTTTTATATTCTAGCACATTATAGCTTAAAGCAGGCTGAAAGTAAAGCAGAATGCGCCTTAAGGCGCATTCTGTTTTCTTTCAACCTGCTTCAAGTATTAACCTATCTTCAATACTAGAAACAGGCTATCATGTAAATGGTTAAGCTGTTTTTCACTCGCCATTCTATTTATTCTATCGAAATGACCGATTACATGTTACTTTAGAAAAAACAACAGACGACAATTTTAAGCAGACGATATGACAGCAATAAAGTCGTTAGAAATAATTGTCTTGGTTAAGGAACTGAGGCAAGTGTCGTTGTAAGGAGGGGGTCATTGTTTGGAGTGCCGTTGTATGGAGGGAGTACTGTATCAGGGCCCCAGATAAGGGTAGTTTTTCAAAACTTAAAATCTTTATTTCTGAATTAAACCCTATCTTCGAGACGATTCTAATAAGTAGTAACACCATAGGATTTGATGCTGAAATGAGTGATACAATGTTTGATATGTTGAAATAACTACCTCTTATCTTGAGCCCTGCTGTATTAAATTCGTAGCAACAAGGGGATTTATTGTATTCAAAATGTTATCTTATGACTCAATTTCGACAAACACGCTTTGCATTCGTTATATGTGTGTTGCTTTTTTCGCTTCAGAGAGAATTAATTTCTTTTCCACTTCTTAAGAAAACGAAACTTTTCTCCACAACAGCATACAACTTAAGCCTATAAATCCTAGCCAAAAAATTCTAAGAATATTTTTTGTTCGTATACAGGCGCTCTTTTCTCAAAAGACTGTATAAAAACCATACAGTGTCTTGATAGATTAAACAGCCCACATAACTTTTTTCCTATTTGATTAACGCAACTTAACACTACGAAAACAAAGTACCTATTTACGCTGACGATTCATTAAAATTTCAGAACTTCACACTTACGAAGACGTTTCCCCTCAAAACTTTTGAACCAATTTAAATTCAGTAATTAAAGTTTATTTTCAACCTGCCAAATTCGCCTGACTGTAAATTCCCTGATAACTATCTAATTAAGCCCCGTCTTCTCATCATTACTAGGGCTAACAAGCTAAGCCAGGCACTCGGTGAAATCTTGTTATTATATTGAAGTGAAAATAGAACTAATTTGTGGTCGTAGGGATATAAATTTGGTGTAATTAGGTTTCCGTGCAGCTTCATCATCCAGCAAAACGCCCCAGTGTTTTTCCGCGTTGTCAAACTGTGAGGCAGGAATGGAGGGATGTTAGCACGTGACAATAAATGAAAAGAACTTGTGACATCATTTCCGGATACAAGTATCTCTATGATAGACGCCTCTATACCTTATACATGTAATTACAGTGCACGTCTCCAGATAATACGGTTCAAATTAATGTAACCATTAAAACTGGAATCAAACATTCCGTATATAATGTCTCCTAATTGGTAAGGAATGGAAATGCGAGATAGACTTACACAGAGAGAGAGAGAGAGAAATGGAGGGAGAGTACGCGTTTTCAAGACATGATGTGTCAAATTGACTTTTTCTTGTCTTGTATTCTTAAGCTTGAGGACCTCTAATGAGATCAGACCAAACTCGGTACTATATACGAACAGCGATCGGCCATTCTCGTCAACTGCCGACCTGTTCCGAACTTTACTAAAGCATGGTTCGGAACAGGTGCAGTTGACGAGTATGGCTGATGGCTCTCCGTAGAAATCCGATATTGACCGACATTGGCCTGATCTCATTAGAGGTCCTCAGCCTTAAGAACAACGAACAATGGAGATTCAAATTTTATACCCCATTCACTGCCCGTTCTCCGAGTACAGTATATAGTTATTTGCAAACTGTTTAGATCCTGATCGCGGCGTCTGATCTGGATCTAAATTCTTTGACACTAATTTCAATATTTCTTTACTCAAAATATTTCAATTTTAAAATTGGGAAATAAAAGCAGACGACAATTATTCAAAGCAGATGACGTCATGACAGTGAAAGGGGGTCGACTGGTTATTAAGGTCGTAAAACTTTTATCTGATTCAATATTGTATGATTAGACCCCGTCAATGCCTAGGCCCGACTGCAGCGCCATCTGCAAACAGTTTGGATCCAGATCAGACGCCGAGAAACTCGGCGTCTGATCAGGATCCAAACTGTTTGACACTTATATCGATATTTCTTTAATCAAAATGTCTTAAATTTAAATTTAAGACAAAACAGCAGACGACAAATTAAAGCAGACGGTGCATTGTGGGTGCGAAAGGGTTAAAGTTGAAACAGATGGCTTTAATTAGACTCTACGTTATCACGTGCTTCAAAATTGACAGTCCAGTGGTGTAATATTTGCAATTTCTCTAATTCGTTTGATATCTGAAATTACATTGGAGACTGAATGCGTTATTCTTTCTACAGTGGAGAATCTGTTATTCTTTCCCGTTTAAACGCAAACGTACGCAAACGCAAAGCACTAAAACGTAGAAAAGAACAACTTTTGGACAATTCTGATATTTCATGTTTATCATGGTGGCAAACAGTTTGGAGCCTGATCAGACGCCGGGTTACCCGGCGTCTGATCTGGCTCCAAACTGTTTGCACTGCAAATAATAGTTTTAGCGTAAACGCGTTTATTGGGAAAGAATAACACATTCTCCACTGTAGTTCAAACGAAATTGAACGCAAACTCAATGCAATAAAAATTAGAAAATGGCAAAATTACAAATTACTAAAACTTGTGTAGCAAACAGTTTGGAGCATGGCCAGACGCGGAGTAATTCGGGGTCTTATCGGGGTCCAAATAGTTCACCAACTGACTTCTTTATCACAAACCCATTTATTTTTAAAAGAAAAAAAACAACAGCTCTTCTTTAGGGCTACTAAAAAGACATCCAAAGACTGATGGCTGCTTAATGCAGAACAAAATTTGATAATGCAGAGAACTTCAGAAATTTAATATATATTTAAAAAATATTATATATCTATAGTGTAAATGGACAACAGACTTTCTCCTTTGCAAAACAATTTAGACAAAACCTTGCGACTCGGTGATCTTGGTCTTCACTGTTTACATAGGACAAGTGTACACTTAACAGGTACACTTTTTCAAATGCTAAGATACGTTTCTCGTACAAATTGCTACATCCAGTATATACTTTGCATTGTTATATTGTTCATTATTTGTTTTGTATGAAATGCCTTTTATTATTATTATTATTATTAGTTCGCAAATAGACCAAGATCAAACGGCGTCTTTTGACGATCTCAACTCAACTGTTGTGCATACGGTTTAAACTTGAAGCACTTGACATGAAAACTGATTATGAAATTTAAAGGGAAACTTACATAAAAAAGTGAGAAATTAAAAATAAGGCAATATTATTCCAGGACACCGATTAAGCCTTAACAAATTTCTAAAATTGTTTAGGTGTCTTTAAACCCTTCACTGCCATGACGTCATCAATTTTAAACTATTGTCGTCTGCTTTTATTTTTCAAATTTTAAGTTTACTAGGTATTTTGACTTAAGCAATATTGAAATGAGTGTCAAACAGTTTAGACCCTGATCAGACGCCGCGTTACGCGGCGTCTGATCAGGATCCAAACTGTTTGCAAATAACCATTGTACTCGGGGTAAGGCAGTGAAGAGGTTAATAAAAAACGCGACTTTGCAAATTTCGAAATAAAACACGCGCTCGTTATTAACATTTATCCGATAATGCCGTCCAAGATTTAAACTAAATTCAATTGGTGCAATTATTTGATATCGGAGTTGAACCCTTTCGCTGCCTTACCCCGAGTGCAATATCAAATTGCAACCAGTTTTGATCCTGATCAGACGCCGCGTAACGCGGCGTCTGGTCAGGATCAAAACTGTTTGATACTCATGTTAATATTTATTTAGTTAAATTACATACAAATTAAATTTGAGAGCTTAAAGCAGACGACAATTGTTTGACACAGATGACGTCATGGCAGCGAAGGGGTTTAATGCTCACGTGGATTGGAGGGTATTCTGGGATGTAATTTCCGGTGTACAATTAAATGTATTCTGCTCTCAATTATCATAATTGTCGTCTGCTTTTATTTCTCTAATTTAATTTTTTTGACATTTTAATTGAAGAAAAATTTAAATGAGTGTCACTGTGTCAAACAGTTTAGATCGTGGACAGGAGCCCGGTTTGACGCGGCGTCTGATCAGGATCCAGAATGTTTGCAAACAAATATTGCACTCGGATTAAGGCAGTAAATGGGTTAACCCTACAAATGTCATGAGATAAACATAATTATCGTCTGCTGAAATTCTAAAAATAATTTTATTTTGTACAGTCGAAACTCGATACTTCGAACTCACTTAAATCTGTCATATCAGTATTTCATAAGTTTAATTTCGATAAATCGATCTAGCTTAAAGTCGAGAATACCCGTATTTCAAAGCCACGTTTTAACTTTGAAATATGGGTATGTTCGGACTAACGCGGGTTGGATGTATCGACTTTCGACTAAATATGTCTCGGAATGCTACAGTGGAGAATCTGTTATTCTTTCCCAATAAACGCGTTTACGCTAAAACTATTATTTGCAGTGCAAACAGTTTGGAGCCAGATCAGACGCCGGGTAACCCGGCGTCTGATCAGGCCCCAAACTGTTTGCCACAAATATAAACATGAATTATCAGAATTGTCAAAAAGTTGCACTTTTCTACGTTTTAGTGCTTTGCGTTTGCGTACGTTTGCGTTTAAACGGGAAAGAATAACAGATTCTCCACTGTATCAGGGACATGCACTATGCAAACGCAACAAACACAAACAATTGTTTTTCGGGAAGTGTGTGTGTGATCTGGACAGCTTTTGGACAGTTCCACTACTGAAAGAGTTTTTAAAGTTTCCACAATTTAAGTTTATCAGTAGGTTTTCCACAAATACGTAATGGTCAAGTCATTTCGTCCCAAGACACTTCGTAACGATTGCCACACAGTCTGGATCCTGATAAGCGTGAATGGGCATCTAATCTACGTCCAAATTGTCTGCAATACAAGTTTAATTGCACATAGCTGTGGAAAGGCTTAAAAAGACGCTTGCAATTTAACTAATTACTCCATAAATACTGATTATATGAGTTTATTTTATTCCTCTACGGAAGAAAATAGCTCTGCTTTATACATAAATATTTTCCATAAGAACTTGTGCTGGTTTATACATAAATATTCTCCATAAAAAATAGTGCTTATATCCTAGCAGATGGTAGCTTAAAGTAGATTGAAAGGACGTCAGAATACCACTTAATGCGCATTCTGTTTTTACCTTCAACTTGCTTTTAGTGGTCACCTGTCTTCAAAAAGTAAAATCAAGCCATAGGGAGAAGGCTACGAAACATAGCATTGCCTACAATAAACTATGACCTGTTTTCCGGGAAATAAAAACAAATGGTAGAATGCTGCAAACAATTTAAACCCACATTACTGTCTTTAGAATGGACTTAAATTAAACCAATAAACGGAAGCCCCTGGTAACGAAGATAATTTTTTCAAATTATGTTATCAAAATTTAGTTTTATTACTTAGAGCTGATTTCTAGTGAGTATTTTTGAATTACTAAAATACGTTGTATAAAGATAAAACACGCACAGTAGCTATGCTATCTGACACTAATCTGTTTACACATGAGCGCAGCGAAAACTCAGGACTGGGTAGATAACTAGATATTGAATTGATTTGAAGTGATTAAGCTATTATTTGAAGAAAATGGAACGAAAGAGACAAAGAAAGACAAGTTGGAACATGTGCTTACTAGACACTCAGACAGACAGATCAGATCAGGGCTGCTATTTCTCCGGATTTTTCCTTAATCTTCGGATTTTTTTCTAGTTCATTGTAGCCTAAAGCAGGCTTAAAGTAAAGCAGAATGCGCCTTCAGGCACATTTTGCTTTACTTACAGCCTGCTTTAAACAGCCACGTGTCAACAATACTAGAAACAGGCGATGGGGAAAAGGTACGATTCGGAAAATCGCACTTGAATAATGCAAATTTGGAAATCTTAGGATTTTTTAAGTCAACTTATGGCAGCCCTGTCAGATCATGATACATATTTTTTGACGGTTGTTCTCCCTCTGTTTACTTGTTTTCATTTTCTCTATTTCTTACATACTCGTTCAGCACGCGCAGCGCAGAGACAGACAGACAGAGATGGGAGAGAGTAAAAAAGGCGCGCGAGAGAGAGAGGGAGAGAGAGAAAGCAAGATGGACAGGAGAGAGAATGAGAGAGGATAATAGAGAAAGGGAGAGCGAAAACGAGAGTGTGTGTGAGAGAGATAATAATTTGGGGACTACTCTTCTAAGTAAATGATATTTTTAAAGCTGAAAAAGTGGTATTATTGAGGTAAACAGCTGTTTGATTTTCGTTTTACACTTTCTATTTCAGGTTGTTTGGCAATGGTGCCTCGTGCGCGTCGTGCGGTCAGAACATTGGGGCGAGCGAACTTGTGATGAAATCAACAACCTCTGTATATCACGTGAAGTGCTTCGCATGCGTCACGTGTCACAATCAGCTGGTACCCGGCGACAGATACAGTATAGTGAATGGTTCCATAATCTGTGAACAGGACTATCCGAAAGTGCTCAAGGAGCAGGGACACAACTCCCTGACGGCAAGGACCAATCAGAAAATACAGTTCCCCACCATGGTGTAAAATCGTTTCATTTGATTGGTTATTTTTTTCTTCTCACCGAGAGTCTTTGTGTCATTTCTAATATCATTGTTTTCACTAGTGAACGAGTATGACGTCATGGTTGCATAATACTTCAAATGTTTTATTTATTTTCCACTGTGTTTGGGTCAAAAGTGTGACTAGGGGTAGGGTTCACACTCGGATATTGCCACATCTCAAAAAATGTTGATTCCCGTAATTAACTCTCTCTCTCTCAACACTAAGTAACTCTTGTGGGTGATTAGGCTCCCTTGTGGGTATTTTGAATTGCTTAAGCATGAACCAGTCTACTTGGAATTCTTGGTAGTTTAAAAATTACTGCTTTAACTGAGCAAACCTTGTCGGTCTTTTTCATTGCCAAAGCATGAACCAGTCTACTTAGAATTAAAGGTAGATTTAAAATACTGCTCTAATTAAGCATACAGTGTTTGCTAATGTAATGGGTTTATTGTAAGAAAAGTAGTCCTCAAGTAGGAAGATTTTAAAAATGAATCGTGGGTGGCATTTCAATTAGTTTTTCATGACAGAATCTTGGAGCAGGCTGAAGGTAAAGCAGAGAGCATTCTGCTTTACTTTCAAACTGCTTTAAGTGATAACCTGTCTTCAAAACTAGAAACATGCTATAGGATAATGAGTCAAACACCCACCTGTATTAATTACCGACAGACAATATGTTTTAACCCTTTCACTCTCAATGACGTCATAAAGCTAATTTGCAAACAGTTTTGATCCAGATCTGGAACTAAACTGTTTGCCACTTGTTTTGAAATTACGTCAGTTACACTGCTTTAAATCTATTTGAAACGATATTGTAGACAACAATATTGAAGCAGACGACAATGTTGCGGTGAAGGGGTAAATACTTCGCGAACAATTTGATCATGAATGGGTTATGTTGTGGTAATATCTGGGATTTTTCTGTATTTGACAAGTGATATTTTGCTCCAGTATGGTGTATTCAACTATATTGAGAACTAAAGTGTGTGAATTGATTATCACTGACTGACGCCTACACCGTTAATATGTGAAAAATATGGACGTCGCAAATATAGAATTATGGTGACGTCACGGACATATAAAGAGGGTGACAGCACTCACATTATAAGAGGGTGGCCTTACGGAATAACGAAACGGAGGTGATTGAACAGGACACGATGTCACGGCTGTTATATGAAATAAGAAATATTGGATGTCATTATAGTATAACTCTTTCCCTGCTAATTGCGCCAAAAAGCGACTTTGCAAACAGTTTGGATCCTGATCAGACGCCGCGTAACGCGGCGTCTGATCAGGATCCAAACCGTTTGACACTCTTATCGGTATGTTTTAAGTCATACTACATTGAATCTTACTTTGAAACGATGTTGCAAACAACAAAATTGAAGCATAGTCAGTTAAACGGTGAAGGGGTAAAAATCTCACGATTAATTTGGAAGTGAAAGAGGTAAAAGGAAGTTTCCGTACAGAGGGAGAACGCTCACTGTAGAACACATGTACAGTGGAGAATGTGTTATTCTTTCCCAATAAACGCGTTTACGCTAAAACTATTATTTGCAGTGCAAACAGTTTGGAGCCAGATCAGACGCCGGGTAACCCGGCGTCTGATCAGGCTCCAAACTGTTTACCACCAAGATAAACATGAAATATCAGAATTGTCTAAAAGTTGTTCTTTTCTACGTTTTAGTGCTTTGCGTTTGCGTACGTTTGCGTTTAAACGGGAAAGAATAACAGATTCTCCACTGTATGTGAAACAGATGTTGGTACGGGACATTTTGTTGTTTTTATTTTTTCTCAAAATGTTATTCGAGGTTACAAACGCATGTGAGTTGTAACAAATTGAAGCGATGGTATTTTCTTCAATGTTTCAATCGTAAGATACCCTACTGCTAGGAGACCAGTGCATCAGTAACTCAAACACTGAGGTAGATATACGTGTTAAATTTTAACCCAGTTATCGCTGGATACTGCAATGAATTCTTCCTGTTTACTTGCTGGAAGATTTCATTATAGATATAGAAGAAGAAGAACGTCTATTTGAAGAAGAAGAAGAAGAAGAACGTCTATTTGACTTTAACTATACAGTGTCTCGTCATACAAACAAAACATACATATTTACAAAATATTATAATACAAAGTCAAAACTGAAAAAGTTTACGCGAAATAAATTAATAAATAAATTTTATCAAGATATACGATGGTGACTTAAAGACAAAGCAGTGTTTGTCCACACAGAAAATACGGCGTCTTATAAGGGTCTGGGCCCGTTTTACTAAACAACTTACGCAAATTATTTGCGTAAGTCAAAATTTTAAATTTTGATTTATATTCTTAATTATCACTTGCTACAAACAGCAAATAGCCAGATCAGAGGACGCGCTTTAAGCGCATCCTCTGATCTGGCTATTTGCTGTTTGCAAACGTTTATGATCGAAAAATAAGAGTTAAACGATTTTGACTTACGCAAAAATGTTGCGTAAGTAGTTTAGTAAAACGGGCCCCTGTACTGTTTGTTACTACATATAAAAATGTTCTGCTGTATGGAAACACATTGCAACGTCCTTAGACCATCCTTGTATATCTACATTATAATGAAATCTTCCAGCAAGCACATAGGCAGAGTTCATTGCTTTATCCAGGCATAAATGGGTTAAACTACGTACAATTATCACATAAGATATGCTGTTGTCAGGTTTAAACGCTGCTTATCCAATTACACTATAGCCTGTTTCTCAAATTGTAAATAGGTGACCACCTAAAGCAGGTTGAAAGTAAAGCTGAATGTGCCTTAAGGCACATTCTGCTTTACTTTCAACTTGTTTTAAACTAACATCTGCTAGAATGTAGAATATATTTCTTTCAATACACATTCATAACTGTTTGAATTAAAACTATTTTCTTAAGTGGAGGAATAAATTAAATGTAAATAGGCGTTTTTATTGGGTAATGGGCTAATTGTTTCATAGACCAATACTCTTGACACTTGATCGCATGTATTATTTTAAATTTACAGTGATTTTTACAGTGTGCTAAAATTTCACGCGCACCGTCACCAATGTAAAGACAGCCTCTCTTCTGTGTCACGTGATCAGGAATTTGGACACTTTGTTTGCACGTGACTTCTTAATGCATGACAAAAGTAGAAACATTATATCGGAGATGTGTTTGCATTTATTTTGGGCTGTATTAATATATAGGCTGACAATACTGTCCTCGACATGTGACAGATTAATGTAAGACTAATGTAATGTAGAAAGCTACAGGATCTTTCTGTATAGTTTATGTCTGCATTTACCAGTTACTCCAAAAATACGCCCTTTTACGCCTTTATTTATTCCTCAACTTAAGAAAATAGTGTAACTTTATACACTCATGAATAGGCATTGTAATAAATATTTTCTATACCATAGTAGATGGTAACTTATAGCAGACTGAATGTAAAGCAGAATGCGCCGTAATGCGCATTCTGCTTTACTTTCAGTCTGTTTTAAGTGTTCACCTATCTTCAAAACTAGAAACTGGCTATTGTATTAGGTAGTGAGTTAAACAGTCACTTGTTATTAGAGTATAAGTTATATGTTAGGAGTTTCAAGTGCTTGTATTAAAGTTTTATTCAGGACCAATTAGTAGGGGAAATATGTGTTAGTGGTTGTGAGGATTGAAAGTTTTTATGATATATGGAAAAGCTACCGGTGCATGGATGATAGAGTGAAATTTGACAAGTGATATCAATGTGCAGTCAATCTTGTATAGAGCGACCACCTTGTAAGAGCGACCACCTCGTATAGAGCGAACACCTCGTATAGAGCGACCAACTTGTATAGAGCGACCACCTCGTATAGAGCGAACACCTTGTATGAAGCATGGATGCATATTGTTGATACCAAACAATTATGTAATCCAAATAGAAAAGAATAAGTCGTTTTTATTAGTGTTATTATTGTTATTACTATTTTATTATTATTATTGTTTTTATTACTATTATTATTATTATTATTGCAGTAAACTTGAATATAAGGAACACAGCTATATAAGGAATCCTCGGCTATAAGGAACAGTTTTAGAATCTCCAAATTATTAATATTATATTATTGTTATCATTATTATTATTATTATTACTATTATTATTATTATTATCTCTAAGCACGAAACAAGACAATACTGCAATAATGCAGACAGCCATCAACAGAAGTTTTAGCATTATGTTTATGGTGTCTATAGTCAACCATATAAATATAAGACTATACATAGCTCTTCTTTTTAGTGGTCGTTACATAGCTCTTCTTTTTAGTGGTCGCTTTCTACACGAAAAACTGTACTATTAAATTTATGTTGTGCGACAATTCACACATTCAACCCTAGCGAAGCGTATACTTGTCCTCAACAAATGATGTACCTGTGAAGAGTAAACTTGTCCTAGGGCTCCCTCTGATCAGGGTCTACACTGTTTGTCAGTTTGCATTATATTTTAAAATCAACACTAAAAGTCAAAAATAGAATATACAAATGTACTTAAATGGATTATTGGCATTGTCCATTAACCCTTAGCCTGCCAGTCACGACTATAGCTCCATATGCAAACAGCTTGGATCCGGATGAGACGCCGAGTA
Source organism: Gari tellinella (assembly GCA_922989275.2). Taxonomy (NCBI): domain Eukaryota; kingdom Metazoa; phylum Mollusca; class Bivalvia; order Cardiida; family Psammobiidae; genus Gari; species Gari tellinella. Next base: position 75,584,718 of record OV277865.1, on the reverse strand, counting down.
ACTCGGCGTCTCATCCGGATCCAAGCTGTTTGACACTCGGACAACATTTTCAGCAATTTTGAGCAACTTTGAAGCACTTTGAAACTTGAAGCAGACGAGAAATATAGCAGACGACAATTTATTTGGCGGGCTAAGGGTTAAAGGTTTCCGGGATTAATGGATTGAGCGACAACTGTAGATCCCCATTCGTCCTCTATGGTTGATCATTCTAGAGAGGTAGTATTATAGTTGGCTATGCAAGGGAAAATACCAGCATTGTCTGGTTTAAATGGCTGCTTAAGACAATCGTTACGACATTAGTCTAGTGCTAAAAAGTACAGTCGCCCCCTAATGGACCATGCCAATTTTCATTAAAGTCTTGTTTATTTTTAATTTTATGGTTCTTTTTACACTTTCAACTACAACAACTACTCTTTTTGAAAAAGAAGGCTAATGTGATTATATAAAAGTCAGGTGACAACGTTAAGCAAGGTGAAAGTAAAACTTAAAGCTCCTAAAAGAGCTTTCTGTTTTACTGTCAACTTCCTTTACGCAGTCACCTGTCTTAAACTCCCAACAGTTAACACAATTCACTGGTCGTAAAAGAGAGGTTTTACTGTATTTCAAAATGCAGTACAGTTCCTCATCAGAGTCTGTCTTTAGGTGTCTTCTGATCTGGGTCTACACTATTTGTATGGGACAATTGTATGAGGACTGCCATAAGTTGACATGAAAAATCCTAAGATTTCCAAATTTGCATTTTTCAAGTGCGATTTTACGAATCGTACCTTTACCCTATAGCATGTTTCTTGTTTTGTTGACATGCGACTACTTAAAGCAGGTTGTAAGTAAAGCAGAATACGCCTTTAGGCGCATTCTGCTTTACTTTCAGTCTGCTTTAAGCTACCATGTACTAGAAAAAAAATGTAGATTTAGGAAATATCCGGAGAAATGGAAGCCCTGTTGTATTCTTCTCATGTACACAACCTGTAAAGGGCGAGTTTAAATGTAATGAAATCATGCCTAGCCTTTAACCCCTTCACCACTATGACGTCAACAATTATAAACAAATTCTCACATTTCGTTTCGTTGTACTCGGAGTAAAGCAGTGAAATGGTTATTTCAAATTACAATAACTGAATATGTGGTATGAAAGATTTATTTTTCTTTAGAATTTCCTGTTATTATGGTGAGATAGATGTATATGTTGAAATAGTGCCTGTGTTCGCAATGCATTTTTTCTAGTCTACAGACATTTTCAATACATTCGATATTGCAGCAGGAAGTGACGAAATGAAACTCCTGTATGAGCATGCGCAGTAGGACTGGTTTGACATTTTGTATGATTATGATATTATTACTGATAATTTCAGTGTGTAACATGTTTTGTGCATTTATTTATTTGTATTTCCAAAAGTTGGCCATTCGGGAACTTTCAATCGTTAACGGGAGTTTAGAGACTTTTGAAATGAGTATGGTTCCAGATCAGACGCCAGTAACTATGGAAATAACCATTATTATTTCTTATTCGTGTAGAGACAATTGAAGGTCCAAATATAGGTCACTTTCTGAAGTAAATCCAAGTACACTTTTAGACTATAGAGGGTTGATTTTAACAATTACAGTAAAAACTCGATTATACAAACTCGCGTTTGTTCGAAAATACTCATATTTCAAAGTTATAACGTGGCTTAATCACGATTTAATTTTGAAACACGGGTACGTTCGACTCAAAAACGAGATCAACTTATTAAAATTCAACTTATCAAAATTCAACTAACGAACTACTGGTAAGATTTAAGCGAGTTCGTAGTATCGAGTTTCCACTGTAATTGCAAAATGGCAAAACATGCAGACCAGGATCAGATGGCTCCTGCAAGAGCTCTCTGATCAGGGTCTACACTGTTTGCATAGTATAAATGAACTCTACGAAAGTACACTGATTGTTAAGGACGAATGTACTCGTCGCTAGAGTTAAATGTGTTAAAGGTTCAAGAAGATAAAGAAAATACTCATGCAAGGTTTTTTGATGAGACACTTTTACTGCCTGGACAAGAGGTTAGACCCATAGTGTCAATACATGGTTTCCATGGTAACAGAACCTACTGTAATGGACCAGTTTGCTACAGTTTTACAGAAACCGATCACATGTTAGCTTGTGTATATATGAATTATGCGTCGCTGGTAAAAAATAAAAAACACGTTTGAAAAAATTGTATCTGTGTTTGTTGTTTTTATACACTCAAGCCTCTGTAACTTTGTGGACCATATTGAAAATTGGTTTGTTTGTTACAAAATATGTAATCCACTTGAAATAAAGTCGTTATTATTATTATTATTATTATTATTAGTTTAAACAGTATTTATTTCAAATGTTTTACATACATTGTGTCATATTTACAGAACATAATGTCAAGTAACATTTAAATATGGATTAGAAAACAAGTTACTAAAAACTTATGTGAATTCTTCTCCATGAATTATTATTATTATTATTATTATTATTATAGGTTTAGGACTAGTGAGATCAACCGAAATCGGTATTCTACGTACAGCGATCGGCCATTCTCGTCAACTCGTAGAGTTCCGATATCGACCGACATTGGCATGATCTCAGAGGTCCTCAACTTGAAACTCTCTACTTTGACATGCTATGAACAGAATGTTCTGAATTTATTTGTGACAGTGGAGAACACGGTTTTATTTCCCTTTGCAACGAAACTGAACGTAAAACGAATGGAAGAAAATGGAGACATAAAATGTTGACAACTAAACCAGGGCTGCCATTTCTCCGGATTTTTCCTAAATCTCCGGATATTTTTCACTACATGGTTTCTTAAAGCAGGCTGAAAGTAAAGCAGAATGCGCCCTTAGGCGCATTCTGCTTTACTTACAGCCTGCTTTAAGTAGTTGCATGTCAAAAAAACAAGAAAAAGGCTATAGGGTAAAGCTACGATTCGTAAAATCGCACTTGAAAAATGCAAATTTTGAAATCTTAGGATTTTTCATGTCATCTTATGGCAGCCCTGCTAAACAGTTTGGAGCCTGATCAGAGGCCGGGTTATCCTGCGAATGATCGTGCTCCAAATTGTTTGCACTGAATACCGGTAATAATGGTTTCAGTACAAACGCGTTATCAGAACAGTTTTCTTTTATAATAATAATAATAATAATAAATACTTTTATAAAACGATAGAACTCATAGAAGTACATAAAACAAAAGGCATTGCATACAAAACAGATAATTAACAATATAACAATACAATGTAGTAACTTTTACTTTGTTAAAGCTTATAGAAAAAATATTTCTTATGGTACATCCTCATGATTGTATAAAGAAGAACTATTTTCTTCAGTCAAGAAAGAAATTAAAGGCGTAAAGCGACGTATAGATTGGCTAATATGTTTAGACAGTATGAATGAAGAAATATTTAAAATGAGTGTTAAACAGTTTTGATCCTTATCAGACTCCTAGTTGCTCGGCATTGTATCAGGCTTCAACTCGATTGTAGACGACACTGGTATAAATAGAAGTGGTGACTTACAGTGGAGAATCTGTTATTCTTTCCCAATAATCGCGTTTACGCTAAAACTATTATTTGCAGTGCAAACAGTTTGGAGCCAGATCAGACGCCGGGTAACCCGGCGTCTGATCAGGCTCCAAACTGTTTGCCACCAAGATAAACAAGAATTATCAGAATTGTCCAAAAGTTGTTCTTTTCTACGTTTTAGTGTTTTGCGTTTGCGTACGTTTGCGTTTAAACGGGAAAGAATAACAGATTCTCCACTGTAACTGCCTGTCACGGTCAACTTTGTCGAGAGTTTTTTTACCCCTTCACCGCAATATGGTCATCCGCTTCAATAGTGTTGTCTGTGGCGAATGTCGTTAATTAGATTTAAGGCAGTAATGACGAAATTTCGAAACGAATATCAAACTGTTTGGATCCTGATCAGACGCCGCGTTACGCGGCGTCTGATCAGTATCCAAACTGTTTGCAAATGCGCCTTTTGGCGTCATTCACAGTGAAATGGTTACATGTCAGAAGCTAAAGAACAAAACAAAACCTTCTCTATAATCTTCAAATAAACATGTACACAAAAATAGTATATAATGTGTTTTATCAGATATACAGTGGAGGAAACGTTATTATTTCCAATAAACGCGTTTACGCTAAATCTATTATTTCAAATGCAAACAGTTTGGAACCAGATCAGACGCCGGGTAACCCGGCGTCTGATCAGGATCCAAGCTGTTTGCCGTCAAGCTTAAAATCAACATTCAGAATTGTCAGAAAGTTGTCTTTTTCAACGTTTTATTGTAATGCGTTTGCGTTTCGTTTGCGTTTAAACGGAAAAGAATAACGTTTTCTCCACTGTAACACAACTCCATATAAAAGCACCGCAATGCGTGATAAAAGCAATAAATAAAATACATAAGACCAGTAAAACAACTCAATTACGCACCTCTCAAAATAAGGACATTTTCCTTATTCGTGGTAAGAAAAACTGTTAAAAGCAGGGTGGTAGTAAAGCAGATAAGCTTTCTGCTTTATTTCTATCCTGCTTTAAGCTACCGACTGTCTTGCCGTCCACCAGTCTGTATTTGACTTGTCTTAACCCCCATTCACGCCTTGTGACGCATATATGCGCCATTTATACACACTATACCTGTGAATAGTACACTTGTCCAATGCAAACAGTGTAGTCCCGGATCAGAGTCCTCTAATATAGGTCTGCATTGTTAGTAATTGTGTAATACAGTGTTCCCTCCCTACAACGGCCCTCCCAACAAAGACTCCCTCCTTACAACGACCCTTGCCGCTGTTCCCTAAACAGGACAACTATGTCTAACGTTTTTACTGTTGCAATGTCGTCTGCTTTAAATTGTCGTCTACTGTTTTTCTAAAAGTGACATAATGGACATTTCGACAGAAAATAAATTAAAGACGAGTGACAAACAGCTTGAATCCAGATCAGACGCCGCGTTACGCGGCGTCTGATCTAGATTCAAGCTGTTTGCAAATGTAAGCCAATTTCCCTCTCTATAACGGCTCCCTCTGAACAACGCACACAATATATGTCTCCCATTGGGTGTCGTTGTAGAGAGGGAGCGCTGTATATTGTAAAACAAACCCCTAAAACGTCACAATTGAACTCGATTGAATTGGAAACTGGAATGATTCATTTGATATTTCAGGGTGAAAATGGGCTAATAGAGAGGATTCCTATAGTTTCACTATTTTCTTTGTTTTTGCCACGCTGGCACGGAATGGTTAAATTGCGGACAATTAGGCTGACCGTGATAGATTTCTCACCGCATGTCGCTGTCTGGAATCGAACAAACATCGACCAGCATGTTAACATAAACTCCAGACTCCTTCTCCGGACGTTTTGTAGTTAGTAACAAGGATGGAATAAATGCATTGTTGTTATTCTTTCCCAGCAAACGCGTTTAACTCATTGAGCCCTAGTGACGCATATATGCGTCCTTGACAAATAGTGTACATGTAAAGAGTACACTTGTCTCATGCAAACAGTGAAGTCCCTGATCAGAGGACTCCTGCAGGAGCCCTCTGATCAGGGACTTCAATGTTTGTCATTTTTGTATTACAGTGGAGAATGTGTTATTCTTTCCCAATAAACGCGTTTACGCTAAAACTATTATTTCCAGTGCAAACAGTTTGGAGCCAGATCAGACGCCGGGTAACCCGGCGTCTGATCAGGCTCCAAACTGTTTGCCACCATGATAAACATGAAATATCATAATTGTCCAAAAGTTGTTCTTTTCTACGTTTTAGTGCGTTGCGTTTGCGTACGTTTGCGTTTAAACGGGAAAGAATAACAGATTCTCCACTGTATATTATAAAAACAACCCATAAATAGTCTAAAATGGACCAGCCCTTATTGTGAACTGGAATGAGTTCATTGGAATTTTCAGGGGATAATGAGTTAAGCGCCAATAACTGATACCTATTGCAAACAGTTTGGAGCCAGATTAGACGCCCAGGGTGTTGTGTTTTCGTGTAGAGAATAGGTATAATGGGCCAAATAAAAAAATGAGGTTACGAATGAAAATGTTTTCTCAGTGAGTTCTATGTTACATGTAACACAAGAAATGGCATATCTATATGGAAAGGGAGGGAAGTGACTTTATTGCAAGAATAGGTAAATGCATGTCAATAGCTCGATACAGTGAAACCTCTCTAAACCGAAATACCGGATTTCTCTCTAAACCGGACAGAAAATTTGGTCCCGTTTCCAACCCGTCTTTATTTTGACCCAATACACCATAAATACGCCTTTTTACGTCTTTGGTTTATTCTAACACTGAAGAAAAAAGTTTTTACATTCTAGCAGATGATAGCTTAAAGCAGGTTTAAAGTAAAGCAGAATGCGCCTTAATGCGCATTCTGCTTTACTTTCAACCTGCTTTAAGTAGTCAGCTATCTTCCATACTAGAAACAAGTCAAAACCCCTCTTAACCGGAAACCCCTCTAAACCGGACATTTTTTGTCCCCACACATGTCCGGTTTAGAGGGGTTTCACTGTATTTATGAGTGTATGGTAAAAAAAAAAGGAACAGTAAAATGAATGATAATGCGTGTCTGTATGAGAACAGATACAAGTTTCTTTATCCGGCCAAAGTCGGTCAAAGTCAGTATTTTATTGTTTAAGGTTGAGGACCCCTAATGAGATCGGGCAAATGTCGGTCCAAACCGGAACTCTACGGAGAGCGATCGGCCATTCTCGTCAACTGCCGACCTGTTCGGAACCATGCTCCGGCCATTCTCGTGAACTGCTTAATCATGGTTCGGAACAGTCCATCAGTTGAATAGAACGGCCGATCGCCGTACGTAGAGTGCCGGTTTTGGTCTGATCTCATTATAGGGTCAACGACCTTAGGGAAGTTTAAGGTAGCACTTACTCTCTTGAGATATGGCCATTGTTTGTCTATATCGGAACTCAGCGTAGGGCGTCAACTGACGGTCCGTACCGGGTCGTCAGAATACAGTGCAATTGCATGGAGAATACGTTATTCTTTCCCGTTTAAACGCAAACGAAATGCAAACGCAAAACACTAAAACGTAGAAAAGTGCAACTTTTGGACAATTCTGTTAATTCATGTTTATCTTGGTGGCAAACAGTTTGGAGCCTGATCAGACGCCGGGTTACCCGGCGTCTGATCTGGCTCCAAACTATTTGCAATAGAAAAACTAGTTTTAGCGTAAACGCGTTTATTGGGAAAGAATAACGTTTTCTCCACTATACGTAGAGTGGCGATATAATAATAATAATAATAATAACGACTTTATTTCATGTGGATTACATATTTGGTAACAAACAAACACACCAATTTTCAATATGGTCCGACATTTGGTCGTTCTTATTAAGGGTGTACATCCTTTAAATTGATCACCACGGCATTTAATTAATATGGTATACTGAAGTGGCACTATTTAAATAAATTTATATTATAATCATTTTTTTCTTCAAAAAAACGTAAACAATTGGTGAGATTAAATCGCGCGACTTTTTAGTTAAACTTAAGCAAAAACACTTTCCTGGGTTAAATTTCACTACTAAACTGAAATCTCGCAAGATCTTAAAAATTTGCAGTCAGCAAAAAAAAAGTGGAACCGGTCGCCTAGGTGTTTTGGTAAGTTTCTGAGTATTTTAGACGAAACAATTTATTTACCGCCTCGATAGCGCATTGGTAGAGCGTCCGCTTTCGAGGCGGGATGTTGTGGGTTCGATCCCCAGCCGGGTCATACCAAAGACCATTATAAAAATGGTACTAGTAGCTCCCTTGCCTGATGCTCGGCATTGTAAGGGTAGTGCTAGGAAGGTGACTGTAATGCCCAGGTAAGTATGCATGTTAATGGATACCTTGTTTGTCGCAATAATAGCTTATGAGCTAATGTTGATTGTTTACCATATGCGACGTTAAATAAAGCTTACCTTTACCTTTACCCTTCAACCATCAAATCTAACCGTTTCGCAGACTAAATACCGTCTGCTAGTCGACTACAAAATTCAGCGCTCCCTCTCTACAACGACACCCAATGGGAGACACAGAGTATGTTTGTTGTTCGGAGGGAGTCGTTATAGGGATGTAAATTGGCTTACAATTGCAAACAGCTTGAATCCAGATCAAACGCCGCGTAACGCGGCGTTTGATCTGGATACAATCTGTTTGCCATTGGTCATTATTTTTTCCTGTCGAAATGTCCATTATGTCACTATAAGAAAAAACAGCAGACAACATTTTAGGCAGGCGACAATGCAGTTGTGAATAGGTTGGGAATAATTGTCATTTTTAGGGAACAGCAGCAAGGGTCGTTGTGAGGAGGGAGTCGTTGTCAGTTTAACAGTATTTTCATTATATCACGACGTCCAGCTAATTACAGGTGGAGGGGGACCACAGAAGCCCTTTATGTACTGTTTCAGACCTTCCACAAGCCAGCTGGAAGGTCTCTTCATAGTTCCCAGACAGGGATTCGAACACACAGCTGTGAAAAGTTTAGTGATTTCAGTCACAGTGACTACAACCACTAGGCCATGGAGTCCCCGGAAACAGTTGGGATAATTCTTGTCAATACATGTATAGGTTGTGAGAATTAGAATTAGAGAAATAAAAGCAGACGAAAACTGTTTAAAGAAGCTGACGTCACGGCAGATGTTAATGTTGTCTCACTAAAACAATATGTACAGATGTCATATTTTTAAGAACGTATTTGATCAGGTGTCCGTTCAGATATTTTGTTTATAAATTGAAAATATTTTTCTTTTTGTGAAGTGTGCACTTGTCCTATAGACCCGGGTTGGGTGGGGGGGGGGGGGGGGCGTCTTACGAAACATCGTACTACATGTACAAATATTGCCGTAAGTCAGATTCTAACAGATTCTAATTTTCAATAACATGTTATTTCTTCATCTAATCCTGTCGTGTGACATATATTAGGTATCGTCTTGAAAAGACGATTTCCAAAAGAAATGTCACAAGAGTGGATTAGACGGAGAAATCAGAAATTAAATGTATTTTAAAGTTTTGAATTATGACTATTTTTGTTCTTATGACGTTTAGTAAGACGGGCCCCAGATCAGAAACCTTCCACAGTAGCCCTCTTATTACGATCTGTGGTCTTTGTCATTTTGCAGTAAATTGTAGAAAAGAAAAAAAAACTGTATAAAAGTAAAAAAAAAATGGGCTAGATCTGCACTTAATTGAAAACTGTAAAAATCAATTTAAAATATAACGATTCCCTCCTTACAACAACGCTTGTCGCTGTTTGTAAATGGCAAGTATTCTCGTTGCTAATGTACAACTACAGGTTAAAAGTAGCAAACCATGTAGACCCTTCATTGCAGAACCTTCACGGCGTCTTATCTGGATCTACACTACTTGCATATGTACATTGCTTTGGACACCTTGTATATACAGTGGAGAATCTGTTATTCTTTCCCGTTTAAACGCAAACGTACGCAAACGCAAAGCACTAAAACGTAGAAAAGAACAACTTATGGACAATTCTGATCATTCATGTTTATCTTGGTGGCAAACAGTTTGGAGCCTGATCAGACGCCGGGTTACGGTTACCCGGCGTCTGATCAGGCTCCAAACTGTTTGCACTGCAAATAATAGTTTTAGCGTAAACGCGTTTATTGGGAAAGAATAACAGATTCTCCACTGTACGACCCCCCTCTCTCTCCAACACGTCCCATCTTACCTAACAATATAGATGCTGCAATTTAGTCAACCCAGAAAAAAGCCCACCTCTAATTGATAAGAGTCTAAATTATATTCGACTTTTAGTGCAGTTTCACTTATAGAACCTTCAGGAATTAATTAACCTTCTCTAGTACCAACAAATGGTAGGCAAAATACTCGGCATTGATGACAAGCGGAGAGACAAAACACGACCGCTTCCATACCCGCATCTCTTTGTTAACGTTCCTATCATACTACCTTACCTTAGCCCGCCTCAACTATCGTCTGCTTCTAATATACCGTCTGCTACTTTTCTTAAACTTTAATTTTTTGCATTTTTTTCAAAGGAGGTATGTGGGAAATGCGCCGAAACAGTTTGGATCCAGATCAGACGCCGCGTAACGCGGCGTCTGATCTGGATCCAAAATGTTTGAAAATTGGAGAAATCGTCTCAGAGAACAGAGTAATTGTTAACTAGCCGACGGACACAAAATGCAATTAAACATTCCCTGCAATCCCAACGTAAGTAAAACTAAGTAATATAATTGACTTAGAGAGAGGACTGCGAGTGGCCCCTTTAGTCGACTTACATAAATGTTGAATATACCGGAGACAGCTAATTTTTCACTTTCTCGACGCAAATGAAAAAGCTAGACACTTAAAAAAAACTAATTGAAAGCAGCCCGGTCTGCCATCAGGAATTATTCTCTGGTATTTGCCAGAACAATAGTCAAACCGAGGCTGGTTACTTTAAAAACAAAAGACCAAAAAACAATGTACAGCGAAGTTCACTTATTACGAAGTCGTTCGGGACCGTCTGATTTCATTCGTTATATCCAAATTTCGTTATATCAGGTCCATTCTATTATACGTTAATTGGAGATGGGGAATAAAAATTGTTTCGATATATCCAATATTTCCTTATATCCATTTTCGTTATAAGCGAGCTTCGCTGTATAGGCAAATTAAAGCAAATTCTATTGAAGATCACTCGTTTATACATATGGCAGGTTAACGCATTTTCCCCCTGTGGACTCTCCCATGCTTATATATTGGATTAGAACATTTTTCTTATCTAAGGGGTGCCCAGTCAAAATTGTCATTTTCGTTCTGTTTTATATGTCAAAATTGTCATTTTCGTTTTGTTTTATATTGAAATTCCTATCAGCAAACAGTGTAGACTCTGATCAGACGCCGCATTGTGCGGTGACTGATCAAAGTCTGCTGTTTGCACATGTCATACCGGTATATATAGGACCATATGCTTAAATGGGTTAATACAAGAGTGAACCCGAAAAGACAGGTCCTGAAGGAGCTCTCAACAGGGTCTACTCTGTTTACTTATAATTTTAAAGATCAAGCTGAAAATACATTGTTTAAGTGACAGTCTGAGAATTTTCGTAACTCCAAGATTTGATATGTTAACATGAATATTCAATAGGTAGGGGCAAGATAAAGTCCAAATAAAACAACGTTACATAACAAATAACAAGGGTCTAGACCAGTGAAATTTGAAGGAACATATAGGTGTAAAATCATCTAACATACCATTATCTACATTTGAGCAGTATTTTAAAGCCATTAATAACCCAAATGATCAATTCGTTTCTCCTGATGAAGATGTTTTAGATTTTGTTGAAAGGTATGAAAAAAATGAACTAGGGGTTATGTTTGAGGAACTTGACCGGGAAATATCCATAGAAGAAATTCAAAAAGCAATCAAGCAACTTAAAAACAACAGGTCTGCAGGACCCGATTTAATACTTAACGAGTTTATTATGAATAGTAAGCATGTTCTTATTCCAGTATTATATGAAATGTTTAACAAGATATACAGTTTGGGTTATTTCCCTGATCGATGGTCAGAGGGTTACGTGATACCTCTGCATAAGAAAGGAAAACTTGAAAATGTAGAAAATTATAGAGGTGTTACACTTCTAAGTTGTATAGGAAAATTGTTCACACGTATTTTGAATAATAGATTACAGTTGTGGGCTGAGAATTACAATGAATATGTTGAGGCTCAAGCTGATTTTAGACCAAACATGTCTACAGTGGACAACATTTTCGTGCTAAATGGGCTTATTTCAAGTTATTTGAATCAAAAGAAAAAACTATTTTGTACGTTTATTGACTTTACCAAAGCTTTTGACTATGTAGTTCGTGAGAATCTTTGGGCAAAGTTAATAAAGCTAGGAATTAGGGGTAAAATTCTAAACATTATAAGTCTATGTATACAGGTATTAAATCGAGAATAAAATATATGAATACCTTAAGTGATCCATTTCAATGTACTTTGGGAGTGAGACAGGGTGATTGCTTATCACCCTTTTTATTTACTATGTTTTTGAATGATCTAGAGGATACTTTTATGAAGAGTGGACTAAATGGTATAAGTGTTGACATGTTCAAAGTTTTTCTGATGTTATATGCTGATGACATTGTTTTGTTTGCTGATAATGAACTAGAAGTGCAAAAAGGTTTAGATGCTTTGTTTGAGTACTGTCAAACTTGGAAACTGAAAGTAAATACAAATAAAACAAAAATAATGATATTTAGAAAAGGTGGTAAAGTGAGCGATAATCTTAACTTTCAGTACGATGGTAACAGTATTGAAATAGTCAATAATTTTTCATATTTAGGTATTACATTTACATCTGGTGGATCTTTTAAAAAGACTCAAGAAACATTAGCAGGACAGGCACAGAAAGCTATTTTTAAGTTGAATGAATACTTACATAAATTCACTTATATTACACATGCACATAGACTAGAATTATTTGATAAATTAGTATCACCAATATTGAATTATGCAAGTGAAGTATGGGGTTTTGCTACTGCACCGGCTATTGAAAGAGTCCATTTACAATTTTGTAAAAAAAAATATTAGGTGTGAGAAAAACAACGCAAAATGATTTCGTTTATGGGGAACTCGGGAGAACAAGCTGTCAAACTAGTAGATATTATAATACGATTAAATATTGGACTAAGATTTTGACCTCTGATGAGAATAAGTATATAACTAAAGTTTACAATATGTTAAAAAACGAGGCTGAAGAAAAGCAGTATGTTAACTGGTGTTCCAATGTAAGGGACTTATTATGTAATTTAGGTTTTCATTATGTCTGGATATCACAAACTGTTGGAAATACAAAGGTATTTCTATCTTTGGTGAAACAACGATTAAATGACCAGTTTGTACAAAGTTGGGAAGGTAGATTAAATGACCCAAGTAGAGCAATATTTTATAACCAAATTTCGAAATTTGAGTTTCAACCATATCTACATAAAATTAACATGATGAAATTTTGTCAAGCGTTAACTAAACTGAGGGTCTCATCTCATAGACTAGCAGTTGAAACTGGGCGATGGAACAAACCACTTCCAATACCATACAGTGAAAGAAAATGTAGATTATATTTTCTTTCATTACATTCAGCCAAATATAAATTATTTATTGTCTAATCTTTAACTCTAAGTAAAAGGACAAAAAATAAAGACAACTACTAAAGTAGGTGTGGTCCAAATCGGTCAATAATTTTATTTAATATGCATCTTCATGAATACTCAATACTCTCTCATACGTGTAGGTTCCGGTAAGAAAAAACACCATTAAATCCAATGGTACTGTATTGTGTCTCTGCACTTATCACATAAACTATATAAACTGCGATAACAACTGAAAATCACTAGTTGCTAGTATCATTGTCCCTGGAACCTTCCTTACACTCAATCTACAGAAACAACTCCACACATGATCCATACTGGCTCGCTAATCAACGACAGAAAATCGTTAGAATCTGAAATATAAATAAAGCATTAACGCATGCCAAAAAGCCAATGATCATTCTTGTGGAACCATTTCTCAGAAACATACCTGAAGTTTTGTTAATATTAACAGATTGATTTCTGAGCAGTACTTCCTCAAGAACTTACTGAATTTTTTTTTTTTTTTTTTTTTTTTTTTTGGTAGTAACAACCAGCCAACTAATAAACTGAAAATGAAATTTCTATTAAACAATGTAGACCGTGTTGGTTGTAAATGCAGATTTCAAAATAAAGCTTCAATGTAAATTTCCGAAGAGTTACAAATGTAAACGACAGCCAGTTTGACTTAATTCAATACTGATCTTGCTGTCAGTACCTCTCAAATTTACCTAGAGGGAGGGTGGGTGGGAAATCTTACTATTGAACCGTTTGAACGTCGAATGACAAGAGACACGTATACAGGCGGTTTATATAATATAAACCCCTGTCCGGAAATACCCGAAGATACCCGACTATTTCCATGTATGGAAATACTCGTAATAGCATAGAGTAACCTAACCTACAATAAATAGATACATGTTCAGTCCTAGAAGACGAATTTCATTTTGTATTGGAATGTAAACAGTTTGAAGACTTGAGAAAGAAATACATTCCGAGGTACTTCTTGATTAGGCCAAATATGTTTAAATTTGTAGAACTAATTAATAGCACGGTAGACAAGACTATTAGAAACTTATCAATGTTCGTTTATCACGCCTCTCAGGCAAAAGTAGAGTAATAATGGATATAATAATAATATAAATTAGATCTAGAAAACAGGCACAATAGTTAAAATTGTCTTTAGACATGTTGATTTTTGCTATTTGATTTTCCATATGAATGAGAATATATACATGGTTTAACATATATTAATTTTTCTATTAGGTATCTCAGTATAATTGATGTTAATCTAGTTTTCTTGGACAGTATTCTGCATTCTTTACTGTCTGTAACCTGCTAATAATGGTGCGTGCAGCACGATTGCGTTGCAGGAAGCTATATCAGGATCTTTTTGCGGTGTTGTAAGGCTGTACTCGTCAGATGGCTGTTGTTTAAATTAAACTTTAATATGCTCTCATTTTTTCATGTAAACTTTACTAAGTACACTTTGAAAAGATCTACAGAACTATTAAAATGTTTCTTTTTCCGTGTAAATTTTCAACTTGCATTAAGCTGCAGGTTTTCTACAGTAGGCACCGACGTCACAAGGATTTCCCCAAGAATGTTAGCGGAATTCCCTATGTTGTCACTTTTGACGTCACCTTTGACGTCATTCGTTACGTAATTACTTTTCTGTCGATGGATCTCACAGGTGTTTGGCGCGGTTTTGAAGTTTGGCTGCAGATATCGGAAATTAAACGTTTCTTATAGGTAGCCGGGGTTCTGGATTCTGTCGAGCACTTTTGATAGATATATAATGTTGGTTAACAGATTTAAATTTGAACTATTTTATTTTGACCTATTAGATGTTGTTTGATAGATCTAATTTGATCTATCTATCAGAATCTTTTTGCAATGATATCGGGCTGCACTCATTAACCGGCTATCGTTTAAGATTCTCTCATTTTCTCACGAAAACTTTTAATTAAATCGCCAAGATCAACGGCTGAGCCGGCGAACATGACACTTGAATCTCTAAGATACGGGTATTTCTGGACACATTGTTGGTGCGTGCAGCGCGATGATATTGCAGGGGGTATAAGTTCATCGCGTCAGGTTTAAATGTAAGTATAGGGTTTGCGTCCCTTGGACCATAAATCAATTCTACTGACAGTTGTGACGTTATATGCGAAGATCTCTCATTATGATAATAGAATAAATGGCTACTGTATATAATGCTTTTCATGCATTGTCATGCATTTGTTATGTCATGCATTTGTTCAGATGTTACTAGTTCTATATATTACTGAATTTGTTGTTGATACGTTGTCAGAACTATAGGTTTTATGTGGGTAGAAAAGTATGCCATAGAACTATACGTTGTGCGTTCTGTTTGGTCGTTTTATAAGTTATAAAGTTACACAAGGCTAAGTTTATATAAATAAATAGCCTACATGTACACCTTCTCCGCTACAAAAACAAAACTTGTTTCCAGAGGATTCATAGTAGAGGTTCTAGATTGATGGACACAGTTTCAAGAGATAATGGAAATTTGCTCTTGGAAAAAGTTGATAAATCAAGAACGAAGTTTAGAGCTTTTGAGTTTATATTTCATCGATTACTTTAAGAGCATTGAAACAATAACAGTCTACGACTATACAAAAAGCATTTATGATAAATAACAATTAATTTGTACTTATACTTGCATTGTAAATGAGAACAGTTTCAGTATAAGATCTAGATCTAGTCACCGTACAGCTTCTCTTTCAAAATATTTATTACAATAACAATTTCAAAAAGTACTGCAGCTTTGTAACTTAAGGTAGATTTTAGTGTTTGGTAAACAGAGTAACCAAAGATCAGACAGAGTCTCCATAGAAGGAACTGTCTGACCCTAGTCTGAACTGTTTGCAGATGACTTGTATCAGTCTGCAGTCTAATTATTTTTAGAACAAACTTTTTCAGGGTGGCTAGATCGCTGAAAATTTATATGTACGCATTGAAAACTAGCTTGAATGATATAGATTATTTCTGTTGATCAATGTCATCTTGATGAATGTATTGAATGTGTTACCTCATGGACTTGTTAATCTAAAGGTGGAAATAAAATCTTATCTTATCTTATCTTATCAAATACACTTTTAACCCAACTAATGTCATAGTATTTTAACTAAAAATTAATACAGTGATTAAAGCTAAGGGCTGGTTGAAAGTAAAGCAGAATGCACCTGAAGGCAAATTCTGCTTCACTTAAAATATATAAACCACCTGTATGAAATCAGAGATAAAACAAAGGGATGAACTCAAAGATAATACACATATATGATTTCGAAGATGATCCACCTGTATCAGTTCAGATTCAAAACAGTTTTATGAACTCAGAGATAAGTTAGGAGATAAAGCATTTGTATGAGCTCAAATATAAAATACTTGTCAGAGATAAAGCATTTGTATGAGCTCAAAGATAAAATACATGTATACGTTCAGACATTAAGCATTTGTATGAGCTCAAAGATAAAATACTTGTATACGTTCAGACATTTAGCATTTGTATGAGCTCAAAGATAAAATACTTGTATAAGTTCAGAGATAAAGCATTTGTATGAGCTCAAAGATAAAATACTTGTATAAGTTCAGACATTTAGCATTTGTATGAGCTCAAAGATAAAATACTTGTATAAGTTCAGAGATAGAGCATTTGTATGAGGTCAAAGATAAAATACTTGTATACGTTCAGAGATAAAGCATTTGTATGAGCTCAAAGATAAAATACTTGTATACGTTCAGACATTTAGCATTTGTATGAGCTCAAAGATAAAATACTTGTATAAGTTCAGAGATAGAGCATTTGTATGAGCTCAAAGATAAAATACTTGTATAAGTTCAGAGATAAAGCATTTGTATGAGCTCAAAGATAAAATACTTGTAAAGGTTCAGAGATAGAGCATTTGTATGAGCTCAAAGATAAGATACCTGTATAAGTTCAGAGATAAAGCATTTGTATGAGCTCAAAGATAAAATACGTGTTTAAGTTAAGAAAGAGAGAAAACACACTTGTATGGGCCCAGTATGAGCTCAGAAATAAGATATATGTATGATTTCAGGGATTAAACACCTGTAATGGTTCAGAGATAAAACATGTATGTCACCTGAGTGAGTTCACAGATAACACAGCTGCATGAGCTCAGGGTTAATATGAGCTCAAAGATAAAACACATGTATACGCTAAAAGATTAAATGTATATATGAACTCGGAGATAAAAAAAATTGTATAAGATCAGACAAATGAGCTTAGAAATAAAAAACTTGTATGAACTCAGAAACATATGTTTAAGCTCAGAATCAAAACATCTGTATAAGCTCAGACATAAAACACATGTATGAGCTCAGACATAAATCATTTCTATGAAATCAAAGATAAATCACATATTTGGGGTTAGAGATTATACGTTTGTATGAACTCATAGAAAAAAACACCTGCACAAGCTCAGAAGATAAAATATATTGTAAGGGCTCAGAGATAGCACATCTGTATGAGCTCAGAGATAACACAATTGTATGAGCTAAGGGATGATACACTGTATAAGCTCATAGATAAAACACTTGTAAGAGCTAAACGATACACACCTGTTTTGGTCCAGAGATAACTCACTTGTATCATCCTAAAGATAATAAACCTGTACGAACTCAGAGATAATACACTTGAATGAGCTAAGACATAAAACACCTGTATGAGCTCAGAGATAAAAACACTTGTTTGAGGTCAGAATTACAGTCAAACCTGTCTTAAAGGCACACTGTTTTTAAAGACACCCTGTCAGATGTGGCAGTGTTTCTCTCCTCCCGATACATTTCTCTATATATTCAACCTGTATTTAAAGGCACACTGTGAGATGTGAAATGCAACACTAAATTTCAACTCCCAACGCAGTATTTAACCTGTTTTCAGAGACACATGTTTTTATCTCATTTTCTTTTTTGTTTAAATTATGCATATTTTACAGTTTATCAAATTAAAAAGTCTCAAATTCTGATAAAGTTACATGATGCAAGTTATACATGTTTATAAAAGTTGTCTGATCTGAGTCCAGACAGTTTAATACTCGTTATCAAGACAATATGAAGCTTAGTACATTATGATTATTGAAACTTAGGGATTTATGAAAACTTAAATACATTAAGAGTTAAAACATTATAGAGTTCATACCCTAAACCCATGTCTTTCCTTTGAGACGAGAGGCAAGGTTAAAGTAATGTTTAGGCTGAGTGCTTTATTCATAACACCTCAAACAAACAAGTGTGAATTAGAACTAGGGGTTCTTTGCTCAATTAAGAGATTAATTGAGTGATAACAAACCAGTTGTGAAATTAACAAAGGCATTACATAATTTTTGGTTGCCACATTTTATCTTTGTTTACACTTTCCTTTAGTCAATTATTTAATGTTCTCAATATTGTGTAGAAAACCAAACATATTACTGCAGAAATGTTAAGTAAAACACACATTTTAATACATAATGATAACTTAGAAGTATACTTTGATCTACCCTGTTCTTATAAATGCCCCCCAAAAAATGTTAACCTGAACTTAAAGGCACCCTGTGAGATGTGGCGCTTTTTGCTTTCTCCGAAACTCTGTCTCTAAAAACAGGTTTGACTGTAATACACCTGTATGAGCTAAGAGATAAAACACGTTTATGAGCTGAGAGATAATACACCCGTTTTGAGCTCAGACATAATACACATGTATGAATTCAGAGATAATAACCTGTATGGGCTCAGAGATAAAACAGATGTATATGCCCAGAGATAATACACATGTATGAGCTCAGAGATAATATTTCCGTTTGGTCTCAGAGATAATACACATGTATGAGCTCAGAGATAATACATCTGTATGAGCCCAAAGATAATACACATGTTATAGCTCAAAGAAAATACACATGTATGATCCCAGAGATAAGACACCTGTATGAGCTCAGAGATAATACACATGTTTGTGTTCAGAGATAAAACACGTGTATGAGCTCAGAGAAAATACAAATGCATGAGCTCAGAGATAAAACACATGTATGGTATGAGCTCAGAGATAATTCGCCTGTTTGAGCTCAGGGATAAAAAACATGTATGAGTTCAGAGATGATACACCTATATGAGCTCAGAGATAATACACATGCACAAGCTCAGAGATAATACACCTGTATGAGTTCAAAGATTAAACACATTTATGAGCTCAGAAATAATACACCTCCATAAGCTCAGAGATAATACACCTATATAAGCTCAGAAATAATACGTATGTATGAGCTCAGAGTTAATACACCTCTATGAGTTCAGAGATAATACACATGTATTAACTCAGAGATAAAACATTTGTATGAGCTCAGAGATAAAACACATGTATGAGCCCAGACAAAATACATATGTATGAGCCCAGGGATTATACACATGTATGAGCTGAGAGATAATACACCCGTTTAAGCTCAGAGATAATACACCCGTTTGATATCAGTGATAATACACATGTATGTGTTCAGAGATAACACACATGTATGGCTCAAAGATAAAACACCTGCATGAGCTCAAAGATAAGACACATGTATGAGCTCAGAGTTAATACACCTCTATGAGTTCAGAGATAATACACATGTATGAACTCAGAGATAAAACATTTGTATGAGCTCAGAGATAGAACACATGTATGAGCCCAGACATAATACACATGTATGAGCCCAGAGATTATACACATGTATGAGCTGAGAGATAATACAGCCGTTTGAGCTCAGAGATAATGCACTCGTTTGTGATCAGTGATAATACACATGTATGTGTTCAGAGATAACACACATGTATGGCTCAAAGATAATACACCTGCATGAGCTCAAAGATAAAACACATGTATGAGCTCAGAGTTAATAAACCTCTATGAGATCAGTGATAATACACATGTATGTGTTCAAAGATAACACACATGTATGGCTCAAAGATAAAACGCCTGCATGAGCTCAAATATAGAACACATGTATGAGCGTAGAGTTAATACACCTCCAAGAGCTCAAAGATAAAACACATGTATGAGCTCAGAGATAATAAGCATGTTTGGGCTCAGGGATAATACACATGTATGAGCTCAGAGATAATACACCTGTATGAGCTCAGACATAATACACCTGCATGAGCTCAAAGATAAACGCCTGTATGAGCTCAGAAATAATACACCTCTATAAGCTCAGAGATAATACACCTGTATGAGCTCAAAGACAAAACAACTGTATGAGCTCAGGAATAATACACATGTTTGAGCTCAGAGTTTATACACCTGTATGAGTTCAGAGATAATACACATGTATGAGCTCAGAAATTAAACGCCTGTATGAGCTAAAAGATAATAACCTTTATGAGCTCATAGAATATACACCTGTTGAGTCCAGAGATAATATATATATGATCTCAGAGATAACACCTGTATGAAGTTAAAGATAATACACCTGTATGAGCTCAAAGATTATAACCTATATGAGCTCAGAGATATTACACATATATAAGCCCAGAGATAATATATATGTATGAGCTTAGAAACAATACACCTGTTTGAGTTCAAAGATAATACACCTCTATAAGCTCAACGATAACACACATCTATGACCTCAGAGATAATACGCCTGTATGAGCTCAATGATAATAATCTATATGAGCTCAGACATAAAAAAAAACAAGTATGAGCTCAGAGACAATACACCTGGATAGTACGCCTGTTTTAGCCCAGAGATAATACACACATGTATTAGCCCAGAGATAATACGCCTGTGTGGGCTCAGGGATACTACATATGTATGGGTTCAGGGTTAATACACCTGCATGAATCCGGAGATAGTATGCCTGTTTGGGCTCAGGGATAATGCATGCGTATGGGTTCAGGGTTAATACAACTGTATGAACCAAACGATCACAGCGATAAAACCCCGTTATAAACCCAGAGATAATACAATGTATACCTGTTTGTGCTTAAGGATGAAATAGATCTGCATGAGCCAAGATACAATACATCCCGTACGAGCACAGATAAAATACGCCTCTATAAGCCTAATGTGAATCAAGATATAATATACCTTACCCGATGAGTCCAGAGATGTAAGTCTTGTAATGTCTTGGTATTAAGAATGTAATGCCTGTATGAGTCAAGAAAGAAAGCAACTAATATGAGTACAGGGATAAAACATCTGTATGAGACCACAAATAAAACACATGTACGAACACAGAGATTTAGTTTTTTTTGTATGAGCCCAGAGATAAACTACCTGTATGAACCCACATATAAAACACCTCATATGAGCCCCGAGATAATATACCTACAATGAGACCAGAAATGAATACATGTACTAAATAAGGGTATGCGCTCTTTGTTAGTTAGCAGTATATATGAGCCGTGCCATCAGAAAACCTGACTTATTATATGCCTTCGTATGATATCGAGCGTTTCCGCTTGTATCTGCCGAGTAAAATACAAGAGCGTGTATCAGCCACTTTGTATTTTACTCTGACGTCGCTTTCGATTTCGCCAAAAACGTCGCGAGCTAAATACTTCACTCTGTATCGCACTGTCAACTGGTAATGTGTATATATTGCATTGCAAACAGTGCAGATCAAGACCAACCGTCGCGTCAGAGACGCGGCAGCTGGTCTTGATCTACGCTGTTTGACACCTACATGTTTCTTTAGCATTACATGTAGCTGTATTTTATATGGTATTTGACAGTGTAGACCAAACTCAGATATAGAGCCTGGGATGACAACTGTGCTATTTCTGTTCAATGCTGCAATACCATTAGGCTGGTTTTGTAATGGCACTTCTCATATACACTGACAAAAAACACCCCAAAAATAGGCAAACATTGGACAAGACTAAATTGGAAAGTGAAAAGGATTCTCGTTTCAAGTTTTAGGATTCAATGGGCTAAGGTATGGAACATGAACCACTAAGTCATCCCTGCATAAATCTCTAGAACAAAGTAACAACCTGCAAAAGTTCCGCTTGTCTGTGTTTTCTTTATCAATAGGCCGTGAACTTGGGAGAAAAAAACGTGTAGACAATTGAACCCATAATGAGAAACGCGATTTTTTCCAACAACTCAATTTAACTTACAATCATTCAAATATACAGCGATGATTCAATGGAAGAAACATGATGCTTTTTAAAACCTATGGTTACTTAATGCATGATGAAAATAATACAAAAAGCTCCTACAGGAGCTTTCTACGTTATTTTCATCATGTATTAAGCAACCACTTGGTTTGGTTGATTTCCACCAAACTTCACTGAACGGTCGTTTACCACGAGAGTGACTGAACTGTCAAAAGTTAAGTAGTGTTTTACCTAGGATTGTATTCTTCGCAAGGAAATATAGTTTCCATCTGGTGTGAAAAGTAAGGTCTGTTCAAAAGTAATTCCACGGTTCGTTTAGAGAAACTCCGATTCATCTGTGTATCCCGGATCCCCACAAGACTCGATCTCGTAGTGTAATTAGCATGAAATTCCACATCTCACGCGCACCAAACAGTTGGAAGATCTACTATGATTACTTACTGTTTATACAGTGCGACTCCGCTATAACGACCACTTCGAGACGACAATCAATCTTTTACAGAGCTCCCTCCCTACAACGACACCCAATGGGAGACAAAGATATTGTGTGTGGATTATTCCATGCTAATATATTGGATAATTCCATTTTTTATGTAAAGGGTGCACGTCTGGTCTAATTTTCATTTTTTTTTTTTCTATATTGAAATTTATTTCCTATATATCAGCTAACATCGTAGACTCGGATCAGAACCCGTATTAAGCCTTTAATGGGACACTAGCAACAACCTGTAAGTCTGGTATACAATTGTATAAAAAAAAAAGGCAAAATTATCGTCTGCTTCGAATTTGTCGTCTTTGAAATAACTCATGTCAATTTCTTGAGTTGAATAAAAACTTTAATCGAATGTTCAACATTTTGAATCCTGACCGAACACCGAGTTACTCGACCTATTTTAACTGGCTTGTGTTCCTTTTGTTTTAACATTATATTTCAGGCAGCATGGTCTAGGACAAAAATAGCCCAACATTAGGTAAGAATTATTTTATTATAAGTACCTTTCATATAATAACACTATCCCCGCCATATATGGACGACTTTAAAGACAGTTTGAATCAAAATCAGTATGCGAAAATGACAAAAAGTGCAGACTCTAATGATAGTGTCCCTGAAAAACCCACGCGACCGGGCTCTACACTATTTCTAAAGGACAACTGTATTCGTCAAATAATGCTTGTAAAGGACGAACGTACGCGTGCGTCATGTGGGTGCAATAGATTAAAATGCTAGGTTTCGACCACAAACAGTTTAGATCAAGGTAATACCCCATACTAATATAACTGGAAGGATACATTTTGAACCCTTTCATAGCCAAATTTAACATTCTGATTTAACTCCTTTCTAAGACAAAATATCGTCTGCTTTAATTTTATCTTCTGCAATTTTATTCTCAATTCAAAGTTTGGAAAGAAGAAATATTGATACAAGCACCAAACAGTTTGGATCCTGATCAGACGCCGCGTTACGCGGCGTCTGATCTGGATCCAAACTGTTTGCAAATTCGATTTCAGTCAACTAATGCGTTGAATTGGTTAAAGAAGTTTACAAATTCCAGTCATTTACGTTTCAGTGTTAGTTAATGACATCGTCTTGAAGGCAAAAAATACCATTATCCACATGGCGAGAATTTCAAGAAACGGTATCGCATGTCGAGACATTTCGTTAATTAGGGGGATTAAGGCAATTTTCTTCCCATCAAAGTGGAAGAACAGTAAAACCAGTCTACAGAGGAAATTCTAACCAAATTGCATGTTATTTCTAATAGACTGGTCCCCGCTTAATGTAGGCTAAAAGCATTGCAGAAAGCGCTAGCAGAAACTTTCTGCATTTTTTTTCTGCATTAAGATGGAATTTAAATATAAAAAATATTAATTTAATTTCTTTTTGAAGGGTCGTTTTATAAACGTTTTTCGGTTCAGTAAAATCATAAAAAAACCTTACGTCTAATTAAATCGCGGGGTTTATAAGTATCCTCTAAAGAAGTGATAAAATACGTTTTAGAAATAAACAAGCTCCGCTCAAAATCCGCTCACTAATTAGGGGAAGAGCTCGTCTGCTTATTCCATTAACCAGTTCGCTACCATAATGTCGTCTGCTTAAATATTGTCGTCTGCTCTTATTTCTAAACTTCAAGTTTTAGCAATTAGGATCTGAGAAACATCGATACGAATGTCAAACAGTCTGGATCCAGATCAGACGCCGAGTTTCTCGGCGTCTGATCTGGATCCAAACTGTTTTGCATACCGGTATATAATTAACCTTTTTCTTATAGAAGCGCCTTTTAGCACATCATATTTATTCCTACAATAAAGAAAATAGTTCCAATTTTTACGGTCATGGATATGTATCATAAAGAATAGTTTCTTTATTCTAGCGAGTGATAGCTTAAAGCAGGCTGAAAGTAAAGCAGAATGCGCCTTCTTTCAACCTGCTTTAAGTGATCATAAATCTAAAGCTAGAAACAGGGTAAAGGATTAACACCGTACATAGTTTTTCGTCTGCTTCGAAATTGCCGTCTGTATTTGCTTGAATTACTTACTTTATATTTATATAATTTAGTCAAATGCACTTTTGAATAAGTGGAAATGAAAGTTTCAACCTGTTTGAACCAAGATCAGAGATGATGAGATGCTTAATGTTTGATCTGAATTCATTTTGTTAACACTTTCACAAGCATGTATTGTGACATCTCTTTGGAATAATCTTTTCATGGATTCAAGCTATTTGTCACTTTATTCTACCAAATTGTAAATTTATATGTAACTTTTGAGAAAAACACCAGCAGACGACAATTTTAACAGACAACGTTGCAGCATTAAAAGCCATGAAAGCGTTAGACATAATTTTCCTGTTTAGAGAACTGCGGTAAGCGTCGTTGTAAGAAGGGAGTCGTTGTATGGAGGGAACACTGTACATAACACAATTGGCAACAGCAAATACAAGACATGCACCAGCAAAACTAAAAGCAGCCCACCTACAACAGCAGAAACACCAACAATAAAAACAGCTTCAGAAACAGCTACAGCACAAAACAACAACAAAAACAACACAAGCATCAACAACAGCAACCTCTACAAAAACAACCACTGCCACTATCAACTAAAACAGCAGCAGAAGCAACAACAATACAAGTACCAGCACAAACAGCAACACTACTAGTAGCAACACCAGCACAAAACAACAAAACAAACAGCAATGTTTCATAGCACAAAACACCAGCAACAACTCAAGCAAGAGCATCAACAACAACATAACCACGACAATAACACAATAAATGAAACATCACAAAACAACTATACAATAAGCAGGAGCAACAACAACACAGTCAAGTAACAGCAGCAACAACAGCACAAACATCGACAACAACACAAACAACGACAACAATACAAACAACGACAACAACACAAACAGCGACAACAACACAAACAGCGACAACAACACAAACAGCAACAACAACACAAACAGCGACAACAATACAAACAACGACAACAACACAAACAGCGACAACAACACAAACAGCGACAACAACACAAACAGCGACAACAACACAAACAACGACAATAAACACACACAGCGACAACAACACGAACAACGACACAACACAAACAAAGGCAACAACACAAACAAAGACAACAAACAGCAGGAGGCAAACTATATACATCAGCAGTATAACAACAACAACAGCTCTAACAGGTGCTATAGCAAAAAACAACAGCGACAACAAATACGATTCTGTTTTCACACACTAATTGCTCTCTGGTACTGAAAGAAGATCAGGTTTTACGCGGGGAAAAGGCGGCGTTAATGTAATTGATGCGTTAATTAGACTTAATATTTACACAAATGTCGGTGTTACATTTTCCTCATTTCATAGCTGCCATAGTTTCAACACTTGTGCTGTGGAAGTCATTCCAGCTCGCATTGTTCAATTACTGTTATAAATCCGTCAGATTGGTGAGTCTTTGATCTCAAAATTACCCTCATATTCTTTGAGGTACCGGAACTGTTGTCTGCTTCAAAATTGTGGTATGTGGTAAAGGATGTATCCCTTCTCCGTATCATTCCGAGTTCACTATAGGGCTCGCAAAATGGATCCTGATCAGACGTCAAGTAACAAAGTTTCTTCAGTTTATTTGAATTAAGTCAAATTATTACCCTTGCCTGTAAATCGCGAGTTTACTATTATTTGCAAACAGTTTGGATCTAGATTAGACGCTTCGTTTACCGTGTCTGATTAGGATCCAAACTGTTATCAAAGTCGACTTGAGTCGCCCATGGCATTAAAATGGTTTACTATCACAAGACGTATAGCTACAGTTCCCCCTCCTTACAACGTCCCTCCGAACGACGATTCCCTCCTTACTACAATACCCGCTGCTGTTCATCAAACAGGACAATTATTGTCTATTTTCCACTGCTGCAAAATCGTCTACTTAGAATTGTCGTTTGCTTTTTCTTCTTAAATTTACGTATTGACAGAAGAAACATAAAGACGAGTGACAAATGGTTTGAATCCAGATCAGACGCCGCGTTACGCGGCGTCTGATCTGGTTTCAAACTCTTTTCAAATGTAGGCAAAGTCAGGCCCAGCACTCTAAGAGTATTAATTTCCCCCTCCCTATAACAACTTCCTCCAAACAACACTCGTAATATTTGTCTCTCAGTGGGTGTTGTTGTAGGAAGGGAACACTGCACCACGTGTCTAAAAATCTTCAGTTTGGTTTGAATTGACCTGAAAGTTGTACTTCATACAAGTTTTGATCCAGATCGGATGTTTTTATTGGCTGTATCTGATTTATGCAATTGTTATGTAAATGATGATCTGCATGAAGCTCAACAGCTTGTTTTGATCCATAGATAAACCCATATCATTCTATGTGTGACGATATAAAGGTCTACAGAGATGATTATGTATAGTCGAATTATTGATCACTGAACTTCCAAATGGACAATTCAAATTTCTTATTCAGTTTAAACCATTCTTGACTATTAGCCCTTTCACTCTTAATGACGTCATAAAGCGCATTTGCAAACAATTTTGATCGGCGTCTGACCAGGATCAAAACTGTTTGCCACTTGTTTTGAAATTACGTCAGTAATACTACTTTAAATCTAATTTTGAAACGATATTGCAGAAAACAATAATGAAGCAGACGACAATATAACGATGTAGGGGTAAACGCCTCAATTTAAATTTGATCATAAAAGGGTTAACCCTTTACCCGATAGCCTAGTTATAATATTGAAGATATGTGACTACTTAAAGCAGGTTGAAAGTAAAGCAGAATGCGCCCTAAGGCGCATTCTGCTTTACTTTCAGTCTGCTTTAAGCTAACATGTTCTAGAATATAGAAACTTTTCCTTGTATTATATAATCATGACTGATAAGATTGGAACTATTTTCTTCAGCGGATGAATAAATCATATTCGCTGAAAGGCGCTTCTATGGAGGAAAGGGTTAAGGTTATTTCTTTACAATATGTTTCAAAATTTAAAACAGCGCAATCCGGTATCTCTTCGGGCTCTACACTGTTTCCTATTTCATATGAAGTGATCTTTTATACGGACAAAGATTGCACCGTCTTAAGATCACATTTGTTTATCTAAAATGAAATCTAGAGTCAATTGTAATACCCAGGCATAAATGAGTCAAAGACTGATCCTTCAATGAGATTGAATCGTTTCATAATCAAATTTATCGTGAGGTTTTAACCCCTTCCCCGCCGATGATTTCGGAAAATCCGGAGAAATGTTAGGCATGCAGACACCGTGTTACTCAGTGTCGACTCCTGGTCAATACTGTTTGCAATGAATATCTATATTCCTATAGCGTGCTGTCTTACATATGCCGTCCTAAGTGTAACAGTGGGGGAAATGTTATTCTTTCCCAGTAAACACGTTTACGATATTAAAAAACTAATATTTCCATTGCAAACAGTCTGGAGCCAGATCAGGGGTTCGGTTTTACGAAGCGAAGTAAGACAAAATCTTTCGTAAGTCAAAACTTTAAACTACATAAGTTCTGAATTCTCCATCTAACCCTGTATTGAGACATCTCTTTGGAATCGTCTTGAAAAGACGATTCCAAAGAGATGTCACAATACTGGATTAGATGGAGAAATATATATAAAAAAAAAATGAGAATCTGACTTACGACAATATTTGTCATACGAAGTTTCGTAAAACGCATCCTTCAGTATAACAGTGGAGACAATCTTATTTCTTTAAAAAACAAAATGAAAATATAAAATTGACTCATCCAATACCGGCACGGAAGAATCCTTTGGCATAAATGGATTGATATATAAATATCTTAAAATAGACTAGGTCGGGCACCTAGTGCTTTGTTCCCATTGATCGACAGTCAGAAAGACGTCATTTTGGTGGGTGTACCAGCACACTTTCCCTCCGACGACAACGTGTGGTTTACTTTCATTTAAGAAGTTTCGTAAAACGCATCCTTCAGTATAACAGTTGAGACAATCTTATTCTTTCCCAATAAACGTTCCATTGCAAATAGTTTGGAGCCAGATCAGACGCCGGGTAAAGTCTGATCAGGTTCCACACTGTTTGCCACTCAGATAAAAAGAATAACCAGAGTTGTCAAAAAGTTGTTACTTCCTACATTTTATTGCATTGCGTTTGCTATTCGTTGGTGTTTTACGCCTTTTCCACTGTAGTTTATATAAATACATATATTCATTGGGAAAATGAGAAAACCTGACTTAATGCATTGCAAACAGTGTAGATCAAGGCCATACGACTCACAGGCCCGTAGGAACAGGGGAAGGGGGGGGGGGGGGGGGGCACCCCCAATAATTTTGCCAATTATAGTAACCAAGCAAATTTCTTTTATTTGTACAAAAATTTACGCCAGAAAACGCTTTTGACAAAACATAAAATAAATCGGTGACGCCCCCCCCCCCCCCCCCCCATCCCATTTTGCCTTCTACGGGCCTGACTCATATTAAAATATTGTTGTGCCTTTGTTCATCGAGACAGCATGCCAAGAGGGGTAACTGGGAGAAGATTATACAGTGGAAAATACGTTATTATTTCGCTTGGAAACGAGCAAATCGGAGTTTGTATGAAATGTGATAGGAAACAAAAATTATGCTGGGTTGGTGAACGGACGAATATAGGTGAAAAGTATACTTGAGATATGTGAGAAAGTATTTTATATACAATGACATCTTTTGCGACCAGTAAATTGCATTAATTAGTTGGTGCTTAAGACAGATGGCTGCTGCAAGGAGAAGGTAAACAGAAAGCTCCTATAGGAAGTTTCTGTTTTACCACCACCTTGAGTGTTTGTAAGCGACTTTTTACGGCCGCTACACAAGTACTTAACATCTACGTTATGAAGTAACAAGTTCGGGTATGAGTTTTATTCCTAACAGGTATTTTTCGTCTAAACTACATGTACATGTATTGCGGAAAATTGTGCAACCCAGTCTGATCTGTGTCTATACTGATTGCTAACAGGAATTTCTTTAAAAAACAAAATGAAAATATAAAATTGACTCATCCAATACCGGCACGGAAGAATCCTTTGGCATAAAAGGATTGATATATAAATATCTTAAAATAGACGAGGTCGGGCACCTAGTGCTTTGTTCCCATTGATCGACAGTCAGAAAGACGTCATTTTGGTGGGTGTACCAGCACACTTTCCCTCCGACGACAACATGTGGTTTACTTTCATTTAAGAAGTTATGAATTCGTACCAAATACATCTTGTGATATAAATACGCACCATACATAAAACGGCAATCAAACGATAATAAGCACAAAACGATGGTTGACTAACTTATTCGGTTAATAGTAGTTACTATGGAAAGGTTCTTAGTCAATGACACACGCCTTTAATGTAGACGGGATTAGCTGCGCACTACATCTAACGTCATCAATCAAACGCAATAAGACGTACACCAGACATGTGGAAGAAGAAATAGCATACACCCACCAACAGTACGTCTCGATGACCATCGCTGATTGGTCTACAGCCGAATTACGTCATTTAAAGTTATTACACTTCGCTTTGAGTTACAATGTTAATTTCCCATAGAGCAAAATGAAACATTTTGCATGTCTTTAACATCTATCAAAATAACATTACTGTCTCTATGTGATATTCTTTCACTATGTGAATGCCGTAGATTTTCTATACCGGTAGGTAACTCCTTAATAGCTTTTAGCATTTTATATACGAGTTGCTTCCCTTTGTCCATTCCTTACAAAAAAACGTCTAGACAATTTGATCATGCTCTTTGCTGTCATCAGACGACAACAGCATGGCCTCCAAACGATTTGCTTCCATTTCGGAAGAGGATATTTGCCACTGAAAAGACGATATGTCTTCAATCTACCTGTCATTATGTTCTTGTTTCTTTCTTGTAATAGGTGAACAATATTACGTCGTTTCCCGTGGTACGTTCACGGCGGTGCTAAATTGGTATTCACAAAATGTTTTATAAAATACGAATGAGACGACTCCAAAGCCAGGGTTGATAGGTTCGGTGTAATGAAATAAATATTAGATGGCAGTTTGCGTGACATTCAAATTGTTAACTCTCGAAAACACGAATGTTACCCTCGGTTTCGCCTCGGGGTGACATTCTGTTTCTCGGGTTGATAAGTTGAATGTTACGCCAACTGCCATCTAATATTTATATAATGTCTATGGTTAATATAAGAATATGTCATAGGGTGATATTAATTATTTCTGAAGTTTATTACATTTAATCATTAAATTGGGTGTGTTTGTTGTTATTTCCATTCCCTTTAATTCTCATAACCCCTAGTCCAAATTATTTGTATCTAACTTTAACAGTCAAAGGGAACTAACCACTCCTTGCATGCTAGTTTGTAATCACGTGATATGTCATTCCGGTCACTTCGGTCATTTAAATTCTAGAACAGCCATCTTTAGTTTGAGCATAATAAATATATTTGTTTATGCTTTGTACTTATTATTGTTTTTAATTTTGTTGTAGATTTCTTCTCAGTCATCGAGATAATAAAGTATAAACGTTTCGGGAGTGTTTTGCTTTCCATTTCACCAATTTCACCCAGCCGTGGGCTGAGGCCCGGTCGGGGTCACCCTGAGAACCCATAAGAACCCAATAGCTCTACGAAAAATATTCCGTGGAAGAATGGTTAAGACTAATGAATTACAAAAGTACTAGTACAGTAGTACATAGTTTAGTTTCTAGACTTTATTCAAACTGCATATTAAGTATAAAAATAAGGCAGAGTGCAAAACAAGGCTTTTTTCCGTCGCTGATTTCAGCAAAGCTGTTTTCCATAGCTTATTTAGCCGACTGGGGCGAATATCATCTGAACGAGCTGAAATTGATATAACATACATGTACATGTGAATATATAAATGAGACATACTTATGATAAAAAAAAGTCGTATTGCATTGCAAACAGTGCATATTAAGACCAACCACCACATCAATGACGCGTAACGCTGCGTCTGATCTTGACCAAAACTGGTTGCTTCTCAAATGCATATATTATTCTACTTGTCAGTAGGGTTGAATTTGCTGATCGAAACTAAATACAAACGCCCTAAAAAATGAAGAAACTATCAGTTTGCACCTCTTGACAAATTACAGTTTTATAAAAGTAATAACATGTACGTTGCGTAGTTTAATTTCTAGGGTAATTACAGCAGTTGTACAGGGTGTCCAACCCTGTACAACCCCATCCCCCCGTTAACCTCTGGTTTACACATTTTCCCCGTGAACTTCATTGTATACGTTACACCCCCCCCCCTTCCCTCCAACCCCATCCTTCGAGTGAAACCCATGGTTTACGTGTTTTCCAATGGAACCTATTGTTTACGCTTTTCTCCCAGTGAAACCCCTAGTATACGTATTTTCCAGTCTACTTACATTTCTGTAATAGGTTTCGAATTCTGTCAGCGTTACTTTCTTGTTATCTAAAAATAGAAGGTTAATTTTAAAGAGACTGAAAACCAGATGGTGTATTTGCAAAAAGAAAAAAAAAGCTCAGATCAAAGCAAATGTGTAGCACAATCGTGCATATGACATTCGTAAACAACAAAACTCAAGAAAAATCACAGAATTTTAGTGCTTTTAGATATTTTCTGTGGCCTTTCCTATTTCGTCTATAGACGGAGTAGATCTCTTTTTTTCAAATTTGCAGGAAACAACAGGGCTGCCATTTCTCCGAATTATTTCGAAATTTTCGGATTTTTAATCTGGCAGATGGCAGCTTACTGCATGCTGAAAGTAAAGCAGAATGCGCCTTAAGGCGCATTCTGCTTTACTTTCAACCTGCTTTAAGTAATCGCGCTAAACAATAGAAATTTGGAATTCTTAGGAGTTTTCAAGATCAACTTATGGCAGCCCTGAAACAATTGACATACAATACAGATAGGATAAGATAAATACCCGGTTGATACATTCAGTCATGCAAGCCGAGAGATTAGAGCATTTATATGCATCATTACATGTTCATATACCTACCTGGTTTTGATGTACATGTACGTAAATAAAACAACAGCTTAAAAGCACAGGGTAATATATGATATCATAATTTCTTTCGCCTTCTTAGCACGGGTTAGACTATCGGCCGAGCTAATAAAAAAATTTTAAAAAAATATTTCATTCTTTGAAATGATTTTCTAACACCAAATCTTTTTCCTAATCTAATATGAGTATATCTTTAACGTGTTAAGTATGCCGCTGATATCCATTTACAAATCTTTTTAGGCCAAAACGGCTTTCAGGTCTCTTTAACAAATTACCCCATGTTCTGTTTCTAGTGTTGGAAACAGGCGACAATTTTAGTGATCGCTTAACCCTTTACTCCATAGCCTGTTTCTAGTATTGGATATATGTGACCTATTAAAGCAGGTTAAAAGTAAAGCAGAGTGGGCATTTAGGCGCATTCTGCTTTAATTTCAGCCTGATTTAGTTACCCTCTGCTATAGGAAATAGAAAATATTTCTTTTGGTAAATGTTTATGACTGTATAAATTGGAACTGTTTTCTTCAGGAATAAATTAAATGCGCTCAAAGACGCTTCTATATGGATAAGGGTTAACACAGAGTTTGACTGTAGTAGAACCTCTCTATTACGGACACTAAAAAGAAGGCTTGTTGAGTGTATAAAAGACAGGTGCTGGCTCAAAGCAAGGTGACAATAAAACAGAAAGCTGTACGAGCTTTCTGTTTTACTGTCACCTTGCTTTAAACCGTCACCTGTCGTAAACACCTAAAAATTAACACATAAAGTGGTCGTAAAAAGAGGTACTACGGTACTTACGGTCAGCGTCCATGGCGCCATATTGGTCGGCCACTTTGTCCACTGTTATGCAGTTCGTGTTGTTCCTGTCAAAGTGCTGATAGATCTTGGTGGCAACTTCCGGTGTACCGGCTGAGAACGTCTTGTATTCCGATAAGGTCATACAGCCGTCATCTGAAAATGTATAAAAAATAATGACTAGAAAATGGACATAAACTATTTCATGGTCAAATTTATCAAGAGGTTTTTACCCCTTTCAACGCCATAATAGTATTGTCATTTGCTTCAATATTGCTGTCTGCAATATTGTTTCAAAGTTAGATTTAAGGCAGTTTGACTAACGGAATTTCGAAACGAGTGCCAAACATTTTGTATCCTGATCAGACGCCGCGTTACACGGCGTCTGATTAGGATCCAAAATGTTTGCAAACGCGATTTTTACGTCATGGACAGTGGAAGGGCTAAGGTAGTATGGTATTTGGATCATGCATTAATTAAGCAGTCTTATTTCTTATGAAATGACAATTCTATTTCTATCAAATTATTGGTCGCTTTACACCAGACATGCTGTAATACAAACCATTGTGTAGCATGTTTGACCCATTCATCGCCATGACGTCATCAATTTTTCAACAATAATTGTCGTCTGCTTTTATTTCTAAAATTTTAAATTTTTTAGGTATTTTGACCCAAGAACTATTGAAACGAGTGTCAAACAGTTTGGATCATGATCAGACGCCGCGTTACGCGGCGTCTGATCAGGATCCAAACTGTTTGCAAACAACTATTGTAGTTTAGGTAATGCAGTAAAAGAGTTAATGAAATGTGCATATGACTCATAATATAGTTGTCTCGTCAGCATCTACATGTACAAATGTACCATTATGCAGAATATCGGACATTCAGGTGGCTCACTTGCTCTCATTTTCGCACATTCAAATAAGAAGGGCACTTTTACATAACTTGTAATAACTTTTTTTTCTAGACAGATATCGTTCCTGTGCAAACGGCACGTGTTAGCTAAATCATTTTCCTTTATGATGAACTTTGTTTTGAAACAATATTTTAATAACATTTTGGTCCTTTTTAAAGTTGAAATATATCGATTGCATCAGAAAACGGTAACAATTTAACTAAAACAATCGTTTGCCCGTTATCGATTGCGAGCGGCGCGAACGGCCTCAGAGGTAGTTAGCCAATACCAACAAAGAAAACAAAATGGCGACCAAATGAGTTTAAAACAAGCACCTTCGAGCTGATATCCCCTGCCGCAGCGATCGTCGAGAAGAAAGTGGCAAACTTTATTGTGGGAGGAAGGGGCAAATGGTGATCATCTGTCTTTAAAGATCAACATTCAAAAGCTTTTTACAAAGTTTTATAAAAATCCATTCAATTTTGTACATGTTAAAGCCTAAACAATACTAAAATAAAGCCGTTTGTAGCACATCTGAGTATAACAGGGGCAGGTTACTCTTGATTCAATTTCAACAGTATTTAAACACGTTCAAGAACTTATAATTGTGTGCAAATATTATCAAAATAAATTCAGAACTGTAGAATTTACTAGAGTGCAAACACTGTTAAACATGGCATTTTCAACTCATCAAGGGCGTAACACTCTTGACAATTTTGTCCGTTTTCGACAATAAATGAATGCATTTGAAGACTAATGGCTATGTATTTATACTTTTTAGTAGATCTATAATAAAGTTTTTATAAAAATGTATTCACATTTGTCCATACTAGCGTGTAAACTGTACTAAAATAAAGCCTTTTCTAGCATTTCGAAGTTCATGTGTACATACAGGGCAGATAACTCTTGCCATAAGTATCTTGTTTTGACAATAATTCCATCCTTTCAAGAAATTATACTTATTATGTACATTCTATGCAAGTATTAAGAAAACTCTGTTTAAAACTGGAGTAACTAGAGTGTAAACACTGTTAAATATGACATTTTCAACTCATCAAGGGCAGATTACTCTTGACTAATTTGCACATTTTCGACAATAATTGAACTCATTCTATAAATAATAGCCATATATGGTTTAATAAAAAAAAATCAAAATCCATTCACATTTGTACACACTAGCATGTAAACAATAAAGCCTTGTCTAGCATTACTAAGTACTTAAAGGGCAGATTACTCTTGCCACAAAGTATCCTTTTTTGACAATAATTGCACCCCTTATAGAACTTATATTTATACACATCGTGTGTAAGTTAAATCAAAATCTATTAAAGACTGTAGTTTCCAGATGATAAAAACTGTTAAATGTGGGTTTTTTTCCACCCATCAAGGGTAGATAACTGTTCACTAATTTCTCCGTTTTCAAAAATAATCACAATTATTTGAAAACTAATAGCCATACATAGTTTAAGAATTTTTTTATCAAAATCCATGCATATTTATAGATACTAGTATGTAAACAATATTAAAATAAAGCATTTTCTAGCATTTCTAAGTACATCAAGGGCAGATAACTCTTGTCACAAGTATTCTTTTTTGACAATAAGTACACACCTTCAAGAACTTGTACTTATGGACATTGTGTGCAAGTATAAACAAAATATGTTGAAAACTGTAGTTGCTAGAGTGTAAAAACTGTTAAATATGGCATTTTTGACACAAAAAGGGCAGATAACTCATACATTTCTAAAATGTTCTGAAAAAAAATAAATTTCCCACGGTGCTCCTATGATGACAAACAACTATACCAAGTTTCATCCAAATCAGTTTATCGGTTTCAGAGATACAGTTGCGGACGGACAGCGAGGTGGACGGACGGACGTTCTAACGGGAGGATACTTATGTGGCTATTTTCTATTGTTTTATTTTGGGTGGCTAGCCACACAAGCGACAATTTATTTTTGCTCTAACTTGGAAAACAATGATCTGGAGGCTAACCTTACCCCTAACCCTATGTCCCACAACTGGCCAGGTTAATGTCACAAGAAATGGCCAGGTTAATGTCACAAGAGACGGCCAGGTTAAAGTTTTTCAATTATGAGGCTAAGAAGTTTAGACACATACGTACCCTCCCATAAGCTATGGATAGCCGGACGAACGGACCTAAAACAGTATCCCTCTGCCTTTCGGCAGGGGATAAAAATAAGTGAACAATCCCAAGTTAATTTCTCATCAATAAACCAACATTTTCCAATACTTAATGTATCAAACAAAGCAGCTTACGTCTGAGCAGCTAAATCTTATTTTTATATGCGGTAACATTGATGCATTTCTATTGATTAGTTCACTTTTGCTTGTGTTTTTTCGATTCGTACATAAATCGTTCGTACCCTTGAAAAGTTAATAAATATGGGGGCGCAATGAGTTAGTATTGAAGAGTATTGGTGAACGTTTAGATGTCGTACTATATGGGTTGTTTCAACTTGTTTGCATCGATTAACGTTGCTGTTCGCTGATACGGTACTTGAACGCGCTACAGATTTGTTATCAGTTAAAACGATTTGAACAGTAAAGAAACAAGATATATGCAGTTTAGTATGGGAAAGTCTTTGAATTGATTTAAGGGGCTACACATTCGCACTGACTACCGCTGTGTTGAAATATCACATACGCGTTTAGCAAAAGTCTGTAAGTGTGGAGTGCGAAAATGGCCGCCTCCAGCGTAAGTTTGGTTTCATGCTAATAATGTAGCAAATTATTTCATCCGTTTCGATAAACATGAAAATACGTTTGATAAGGGTAAACTGAATCAATTTAACCATAATTAAGTGACAGATAATAACCATTCGGTCATAAATACTACAAAATAAGACTTTGTCATGTATTTTCGCGAGTCTTTTCCCGTCTATCATTCTGTTTATGTACAGCAACAATCTAGCTCGTATGATGGTTTTCTTTTCGGATATGTACTCAAGGCAACATGGCCATGATATTTGGTTGTTTATCATTACCCTAGAAGAAATAAGAGAATAACTTAATAGAAGAAATTGAAGGGGGGGGGGGGGGGCAACTTAGGTTAAATATTATGAAGAACCTGAAGACATTTTTAACCTTCGATTTAATTTGTCCTTAGCTTGGCAACAATGAGCTGGCTGGCAACCAGTGATATCCCTGTCTTGAACAGACAGTACTACATATTTGGTGAATTATGCAAACTCACTTTCATTAAGTATGTAGGGGGACCAAGAACCTTGGACACATAGACAAAATTTCAATTAATTTCAGCTATACTGAGTGAACACATAATGCATCATATAACAAAATGTACCAAGCCGTGTTTTATCAGGGTTCGGAATACTTCGGCATTTGACGAGAATGACCGACAGCTCTCCGTAGTGTTCCGATATTGACCGACATTTCCCGATCTTATTAGACGTCCTCAACATGCATATAACTGTCGAGTTTACTTACTGTCGGCGTCGGCGACGATGACGAAGCTGTCAAACTCGTATCGCTCTATGAGGTCATCGTGATCGGTGTCCAGGTTGTGGAAGCTGTCGTTGACAAGTTTGGTCAGTGCGGACCCTGTGGGCAGCGTCACGTTCGCACTGTAATAAACATCACTTATCTATTTGTTCCATGTTAATACTCGTACATGTATATAGAGGATAATCAATTTCTTCGGATTGATATGAAATATATATCACGAGAATGGGTTGTTATCCGGTTAAAAAACGAGTCCGCAGGATGACGTTTTTTGGGTGGCACTGAGGTGACATGCAAACATTTTTTTTTTTTTTTATTTTTTTTATTTTTTTTTATCTCGTGCGCACGACTTAATTTGTTAAAAAAAAAAAATCTTTAAATTTTATTTTATCTCATGCGCACGACTAAATTTGAAGAAAAAAAATTCTTTCAAATTTATCTCGTGCGCACGACTTAATTTATTTGAAAAAAAAAAAAAAAAAAAATTATCTCGTGCGCACGAGATAAATTTGAAAGATTTTTTTTTTTTTTCAAATTAAGGTGGTTCGCG
Source organism: Gari tellinella (assembly GCA_922989275.2). NCBI lineage: Eukaryota > Metazoa > Mollusca > Bivalvia > Cardiida > Psammobiidae > Gari > Gari tellinella. The sequence continues at coordinate 75,546,257 of OV277865.1, read as the reverse complement.
GGTCAGCTTATTCTGTGTCAGAATTCTTTGAAACCTTGATTAAATTGAAAAATACCATATGGAGAGTGAAAAATCGTTAAAATAAAAAAAAGTTACAGTGCCGTTTTTTTCTGACAGGACCTTTTGTCGAAAAAAGCTCCTTTTTTGATAAACAGGAATATTTTCTTTATAAAATGATATATAGAGGATAACTGTTTTTTTCAGTGTAAGATCGAAATTTAATCCATTGAGTGAACATCAGACGTTATATTTTCACGAGTGGCGAAGCCACGAGTGAAAATATAACAGTCTGATGTTCCCGAAATGGATTAAATTCGATCTTACACTGAAAAAACACAGTTATTCTATTTATTTATGCTTTTAAGCCACTTTTTAAACGAAATTGTTTAAAAATTGAAAGCCTAACGTACATTATTTATCCCGTGTTGAGCCCCACGTTTTATGTCGAACACATGTGCGTGACAGTTGGCGGTGTAATGACGTCACTTTTTTGTTGATTTGACGTCATCCGAATGACTTCGTTGCTCCCGAGTTTGGATTCGTGCTCTTCCGATGAGTAGTTCGCGACAAATCGGACTGCCGGAATTTAACGATAAGACACGATTGACTACGATTCTTGGGGAGCCCTACGGGGAAAATTCATAATAAAAGCGATTGGTGATAATCCACTGCAGTGGATTACCAAGTGATCATCCACTGCTATTTCGTGGTAATCCACCGAAAAGCATAAATAAAACTCAATAATGTCTGTACATTCAAGTAAACTGTACATAGACTATAAGATATTGGGAAAACAAAAGTATTTTATGACATATTTGTTGGAAATATCAATATTTAAAAAAAGTCAAATTCTGAAAATCTCAAATTACAAAAAATCTAGCTGTTTAACGTACACTTATTTTACTCTTATTAGATAGACATAACTTAATTCTACTAGTCACAAAAATTTAATGAAAATCTACAGTGGAATTTACATTTTATACATGATTTCCTGAAATTCTGACAAAATGTAAACACAAAACGAGTAACCTCCCTTGAGTTCAACTTTAAAATGCCGTCAGCTCTAAATAATACCATAAGTCAAACCTGTAATAAGGGACCATTGAAAACGGTAGCCTGTAGATCTTTAAAGGCAAGTGACTTCTTAATGCATAACAAAAGTAATGCATAAAAGCTCCTTTAGGATCTATCTTTTAGCATTATTTTTGTCCCGTGTTAAGCTGCCATCTGTCATATAGGCTATAAATACTCACAAATGTAGCTGTCACTTGACTATACTTGCATCTGATATTATTCATTATAACTTGACTAAACATAGCCTGTCCTTTGATCACTGCGTTATGAAATGACTAGTCACTAAAATCAGACAATTTGTTAAAAAAAAAGTTTTGAACCGAGTGGGAATCGAACCTAGAACCTTTGGATTGCAAGTCTATCACCGTATCCACTGTGCTAACAGAGCAGACACTGTGTAAGATCAAACTTTTCTTTATCTAAATTTTCTACTATAAGCACGTGCCGCAAAGATCAGGTGAAAGTCATCAGCATTTCCGGAATTGAGATGCGGGCCGCCCGCTGTCGAACCACCTTAAGTCGTGAGTGAAGGGGGTTTTTGGGTTTTGTTTTTTTTTCAAATTAAGTCGTGCGCACGAGATAGAAAGTAATGGAGGATAATTGTTTGTTTTTTTTCAGTATAAGATATAGAGGATAATTGTTTGTTTGTTTCAGTATAAGATAGAAATTTAATCCATTGAGTGAACATCAGACGTTATATTTTCACGAGTGGCGAAGTCACGAGTGAAAATATAACAGTCTGATGTTCACGAAATGGATTAAATTCGATCTTATACTGAAACAAGAGACCCAGAGGGTCACATTTCGCTCACCTGAGGACACTGTACCATAGAATCTGACTGGGCAAGACAACATTTTGATATAGCTATGACCCAGGTGCCATAATTTGATCTTGGTAGAGAACCACAATGCGAAGCTACATGTCAGATATTAATGATCTGGGCCTTACGGTTTAAGAGAAGAAGATTTTTAAAGGTTTTCCTATAAAAACTGATAAGCCCCTGGGTGGGGCCAATTTTTGCCCGGGGGTCATAATTTGAACACACTTGGTAAAGAACCACAAGGCAAAGCTATATGTCAAATATTAAGAATCTGGGCCTTACAGTTTCAGAGTAGAAGATTTTTAAAGGTTTTCCTATATAAGTCTATGTAAAACTGATAAGCCCCGGGGCAGGGCCAAATTTGATCAAGGGGTCATAATTTGAACAATCTTGGTAGAGTACCATAGGGCAAAGCTACATGTCAAATATAAATGATCTTGGCCTTACGGTTTTAGAGAAGAAGATTTTTAAAGGTTTTCCTATGAAAAACTAATAGGCCCGAGGGCGTGGCAATTTTTGGCCCGGGGGTCATAATTTGAACAATCTTGGTAGAGGACCACAAGGCAGAGCTATATGTCAAATATTAAAGATCTAGGCCATACAGTTTAAGAGAAGAAGATTTTTAAAGGTTTTCCTATATAAGTCTATGTAAAACTGATAAGCCCCGGGGCGGGGCCAATTTTGACCCAGGGGTTATAATTTGAACAACTTTGGTAGAGGACTTTAAGGCAAAGCCACATGTCAAATATAGATGATCTAGACCTTACAGTTTCAGAGAAGAAGATTTTTAAAGGTTTTCCTATGAAAAACTGATAAGCCCGAGGGCGGGGCCATTTTTTGCCCTGGGGTCATAATTTGAACCCTCTTGGTAGAGGACCACAAGGCAAAGCTATATGTCAAATATTAAAGATCTGGGCCTTACAGTTTCAGAGAAGAAGATTTTTAAAGGTTTTCCTATATAAGTCTATGTAAAACTGATAAGCCCCGGGGCGGCGTCAATTTTGACCCGGGGGTCATAATTTGAACAATCTTGGTAGAGGACCATATGGCAAAGCTACATGTCAAATATAAATGATCTAGGCCATACAGTTTCTGAGGAGAAGATTTTAAAGGTTTTCCTAAGAAAAACTGATAAGCCCCAGGGCGGGGCCATTTTTGGCCCCAGGGTCAAACTTTGAACAATCTTGGTAGAAGATCATTAGGTAATGATACATACCAAATATCAAAGGTCTGGGCCTTTGGGTTTCTGAGAAGATGATTTTTAAGATTTTCTTATGCATTAAAAGTTGTCTATACGGTCATGTTAGAACATCTGGTCCCACAGCAAGGGGAATAACTCTAGCCAAAATCTTTGAACAAGATTTCGTTCCCCCTTGTCACTGATGCTTCTGACAATGTTTGGTTGAAATCGGTTCAGTGGTTTCTGAGGAGATGTTGTTTGAAAATGTGAACGGACGACGGACGGAATGGGATAACAATAGCTCATCCTGAGCCTTCGGCTCAGGTGAGCTAAAAATACAATTATTCTATTTATTTATGCTTTTAAGCCACTTTTTAAACGAAATTGTTCGACAATTGAGAAAGCGAAAGTAAATGATTTACCCCGTGTTGAGCCCCAACTTTATATCGAACACATTTTCGAAACAGTTTCCTGTACGATGACGCCACTTATTTATTGATTTGACGTCATCCGAATTACTTCGTTGCTCCCGAGTTTGGATTCGTGCTCTTCCGGTGAGTAATTCGCGACAAATCGGACTGCCGGAATTTAACAATAAGACACGATTGACTACGATTCTTGGGGAACCCTACGGGGAAAATTCATAATAAAAGCGATTGGTGATAATCCACTGCAGTGGATTACCAAGTGATAATCCACTGCTATTTCGTGGTAATCCACCGAAAAGCATAAATAAAAGATTTTTTTTTCTCAAATTAAGTCGTGCGCACGAGATAAAAAGTAAAAAAAATAAAAATGTTTGCATGTCACCTCAGTGCCACCGTACGTTTTACAGTAAAAAACACACAAAATTAATTGTTTATCCGCGACGTCACAAAAATTATTATGACGTGACGTCACAAAAAGTGATATCATCACTAGTGAAGATTCCATTTACAACCTTTATTCGAACACAACCAAAAATCGAACACCTGAATCATTTCGCGTGACATCTATAGTTACAAACAAATCTGCATAACCGCACGTGACATTTTGACAGTAACACCGGTAGAAATGTCAAGAACACAAAATCGGCAAAAAAGATCAATAAATAAGTGAAAGGGCATTTGTTGAACTTATCTGACTATAAATATTGTATTTACATTTAATCCCAAATTTCCCAATGCATAATTTGGCCACAAACTACATTTTCTGTTATCAAAAATGGCCAGTGGTGTATCGGCTGCAAAACTTTTACATTTACCTCATTCCTAATGGTCCGGATAAATAATATTGAGGGTTCAGACCACTAAAATTGATCAAATCTCAAACAAGGGGTCCTTATCACTTTTTTCACTTTTTTTATTTCCTAATTGTGTTTCATATAAGAAATAACAGGGAATAAACAAAATATTTGTTTATCATACAGGTTCCAGTACACTAGTTATATTTTAGAAAAATATGTTCAATAACTTTTAAGAAATTTCTTCTTTGTTTTAGATGCATTTCACATCAAAAGGGAGACCCTTCTAATGCCCTGTCTGTATCCATTAACAATTGATACCTTAAAATTATGTCTTAACTACTGTAAATTACATGTAAAAAAGTTGACATTTACTTTTTATGAGGTTACAGACTCTTGTTTTATGTTTTATCTGACATTTTATGAACAAACACTTACCCTGGGCTACATATAGTAAAACTTTTGTGGTGTCAAACCTGCTGTTCGAATTTAGGTTGGCATTCCACTGATAATGAGGTAAGCGGGCCACTTTGCTTTGTTTACATTGTTAGAGAACCGATTTTAGTTGCAATAACTTACCCATCGTATTATAAGTTGAAAATAACCAGTTTATCCAGTATCTATGTAAAAAATAACTTTTATTCACATTGAAATTTGTAATTGACTCAAAGATGCTTAGGTGTTCGAATAATGGTGGTACCGGGATATCAACTGTGACGATATGAAATTTATCTAACTGAGAAATCTCTATAAATCATCGGTAGGTATACATGTAATTGGATTAGTCTATTTTTATCTAATGGGTGTTTGGTCTAAATTTTCATTTTCGTTTACGCGGCGTCTGATCAGAGTCTACACTGTTTGCCTTTGTCCCATCTATGGGATGCTAGGCACAAAAGGGTTGACCCCTAGATCGGCGCCAATTGATTCGTGAGGTTTTACCCCGCCTCGCTGAATTGCTGTCTGCTTCAATATTGTTGTCTGCAATAAGGTTTAAAAGCTAGATTTAAGAGCACGAATGTGAGATTCTATTTATCACATAACAAGTTTAAGCACCTATTACATTGATTGAAGCCCTAGTTTGTAGACCCTCCGCTATATCAGAATTTCCGCCGAAACGTTATGTTGTTTACGTTAACGTCATAGTAAATGACGTCATTTGGCGTCCCGCTACATGTAGCGCTTGTGGACGAACAAGTTGGGCCGGAGCCTTAAAACGATATTCCACTATATCTACTATTCTAGTGGATTACGTAACGATATTTATACAATCGCTTTATGCAACTCCCAGACCGCAAATTATGTGATAAACGGACTTTAACAAACAAACTAAACAATCAGATTTTGTATTAGATATAGCATACTGACAATACATACCCGTGACAGACACACACCAGCGACAGCAAAAGGATGATCACAGACTTCATCACTTGATATTTACTGGAAATAAAACAACAAATAATACAAACTAACTAGATATCTGTAACCCATAGCCTGTTTCTAGTTTTGAACACAGGTGACCAATGCTGCTTTCCACTCATATTTTTATATTTCCTCAACCAACATTTTCAACCAATGATATTTGATCAGAAATTTAGGTTTAAGTGCACCTGCTGAAAACAGATTGGACAGGGAGCAAGCTGGTCTAAGTACTTTAACAATTTTTACTGAATATGAATTGTGTTCAAAATTAAAAGACGCAGTCACATCTACTGTTAACTTGAGTGAGTTCAGTTGATCTTCTAGGGCTGTACTAGCGTTAGCTTGCACCCCCATCTACAGCATTACTTTCACTACCCGCTGAATGCCTTTTCAGATATTTCTTGTTTAGACTAGACATGATTATCCTGTTTAAATGGTCGTTTTCTGGCGCGTTTGTCTTATTTGCCCAGCGTTATCAGAGCGGAAGTGCATTCGTTAAGTCTAACCAATCTTGGAATGGGCGCATATACTCAGGGCTCCAGATAAGGGGAGTATTTCAAAAACTAAAATCTTTATTTCTGTATTAAACCCTATGGTGTTACTACCCATTAGAACCGTCTATTCGAGACAATGCTAATGAGTAGTAAAACCATAGGATTTGGTGCAGAAATAAGTGAGAAAATGTTGGATTTGTTCGGTTTACTCCCTCTTATCTGGATACCTGATATACTGTGCATATTGTCAGGTTTAACCCTTTTGTACCTAGCGTCCTTGAACCCTTTCATGATCAAATTATTCGGGAGATTTTTACCCCTTTACCGTTTCATTGTCGTCTGTTCCAATGTTGCTGTTTGCAAGATCATTTCAAAGTAAGATTCAACTTGATGTAGAATGACTTAAAACATATCGATACTAATGACAAACATATTGGATACTGATCAGACGCTGATCAGGATCCAAACTGTGTGCAAACTCGCCTTTTGGCGCCATAGGCAGTGAAATGGTTAAAAGGGACATACATGTAGGAAAGCAGTAGGTACACTCGGATCAGACGCCGCATATATTAAATGAGGCGTCTGATCAGAGCCTACACTGTTTGCTGATAGGAATTTCAATATAAAAACAAAAAGGAAAAGAAAATTTAGACCAAACACTCCTTAGATAAAAATGGACTAATCCAAAAATGAAGCATGGAAGACTACACTCGGCAAATATGGGTTAACATTACTGTTCTACACATAATTTCCTTTCATTACTCTTTCATACTAGATAAACCTGTACGTCCAATGTTAAACTCCAAATTTATTATTTTCTAAACAGATAACCAATGTATATAGCAACGGGTATCAAACAATGTGTATCTTGGTCTGATGCCGGGTAGTTCGGTATCTGATCAGGTCCCACGTTTTTAACGCTTTAACCCTTTGAACCCTAGTCCCGCATATAGGCGTCCTTTTTCAAACAATGTACATGTGAGTAGAACACTTGTCCTGTGCAAACAGTGAAGACCCAGATCAGAGGGCTCCAATAGGAGCCCTCTGATCAGGGTCTTTACTGTTTGTCATAATGCCAAACATTGACAAAAACAACCCTTAAAAGTCAGAAATGGACTAGACTCAAATGGAAAGTGGAATTGTCCATTTAAAGTTTCAGGGAGGAAATAGTTAACCTGTTCCTCATTAACCCCATTTAAGACTAGTGTCTATACTATTGGTCCACTTTGTGTACAGTCAGAGACAGCGAGCTATTTTTAGACTTCAGGCGTCCTGAGGACGACACCCGTCAAAAGTTAGCTTGTCATCACAGTGGTTCATTGATGAGAGAGACTACTATACTATAAAACAGGGATATTGGCAAACAGTGTAGACCATGCTGACGCGGTGTCTCATCAGGGTCTGCACTGTTTGCTATTGTATATGAAATATTCTGCTGAATGAAAAAAACATTGCAGTATCCTTACATCACCCTTGTACTTCTATAATGAAATCTTCCAGCAAGCACATAGGGAGAGTTCATTGCAATATCTAGACATAAATGGGTTAATGTCCTATTATGCCCCTACACTGCCCTAATATTAAGACAAAGGGAAAATGTTTCCTTCTTTCTGACTGTGCTTTATCTTTGCTATCATTTATCCAGATATTTCCGAAATCTTCGGTTTTCTATCCTAGTATGTGGTAGCTTAAAGCAGGCTGAAAGTAAAACAGAATGCGCCTTACGGCGCATTCTGCTTTACTTTCCACTCGCTTTATGTACTCGCGTTTGAAAAATAGAAAATTTGGAAATCTTAGGATTTTTCATGATCAACTTATGGCATCCCTGCTTTATATATAATATGAGTTATCTGCGTTACTTTCAGTCTGATTTAAGCAATCACCTGTCTTAAACATAAAATGTTATGACGGAAATAATTTACTAATGCTGTACGGTTTATTTAAATCAAACTAACAAAAACTGTCCTTACCCTATCTAGACACAACCAATCCACTAACGATTCGACACGACTGTTATCTCGTCCAAAACTACGTCACAGAACTGTTAGTTTCAGGGCTGGCTGGACCCTAGGTTCCCCCTCGCCGGGTTTTATGAGACCTATATCATGTTAAAGATGGAAGTATTTCCTACAGAATGGCACTTGTTGGATGTTAAACGGCCGCCGGATAACTTGGGAAATTAGTATTGAGTATATGCCCCTGAATAGGGTTGGTCACCGTTAAGACCAAAACGGTACGATGCGATACCCATGAAAAATATCGGTATTTTAATGATACTTTTCGATACCATAATATGATATGATACAGATATCCGAAACTGGCACAAGAATATGACTATTACTGAGCAGAATAACCCATTATAAGTTACTTATGTTCAGAACAATTTAAAAAAGATTATGTTAAAATTACGAACAATTAACATGCTGCAAAATACACAGGTGCCAGACACATGCTTTGCCCAAATATATCACCTCAAAACACAAATAAAGAGAATAAAACCATAAAAACACCCTCTCCTATGACCAAACACCATATTCTGACCTAAAGCTCATTTTAAAAATAACTTTTTTTTTTATAGTATATAAGTATATATAGTCTATCTTAGTATATACTATAAAAAAAAATTTTTTTTAAATGAGCTTTAGGTCAGAATATGGTGTTTGGTCATAGGAGAGGGTGTTTTTATGGTTTTATTCTCTTTATTTGTGTTTTGAGGTGATATATTGGGGCAAAGCATGTGTCTGGCACCTGTGGCAAAATACACAACTTTAATTTTGTCAATAAATTAAATGCATCTAAAAAATCTAATTATTTAACTCAAATGTGTTCTAATTCTGTGCCACATAGTCTGCTTTATAGTTAAAAATCAGGTAACCACTTCAAGCATATTGAAAATACAGTAGAATGTGACTGAAGTCACATTCTGTTTTACTCTCACTCTCCCTTAAGCTTTATTTCAAGCCTCTTACTCATGAAGTTTGATGCATAGCTTAGAAACTACGATGATTCGTTGAGAATTTGAAACTTTTCAAACCCCCTGAAGTATCAATAAAGGTATCGGTATTTATTTTAAACGGTTACGATCCGGTACAAATTTAATGAGTATCGATACTGTTTCGATACCGAGCTTATAAAGCGTTTAAGTTGAGTCCGTTCTCAAGTATTTTATTGGTCAGATTTGAGCGTCGGCTCAAATCTGACCAATCAAAAGCTTGAGAACATCTTGGACTCAACCCAAAGGCTTTATAAACATGGACCCTGGTGTTCAAACGGACCCTTGAAAGATATGACAATATTGCAACCTATAGGTTCTACTCCTAAATCATGAGGGGTGCCCGGTGGAAACGATTGAATTATGCGCTTACCCGGCGATGATATTCCATCCAACAACCAGATTTTTTTACAGTGTCTATGCTACAAGAAAATGTAGGTCTACAAAAGTCCTTCTAGGGGGGAGGCTTTCACAATTCTGACTCATTACCTAAAAACTACGTCACAGAATTGTTCCTGATAAGGCTGAAGACAGAGGTCGCGTGAACTCTCAGGTAAATGACTGCTCTATAGACTATATAGTACAATCAATCTTGTATTAAGTGTTTATTCAAAAGAAGACAGGTGGTTGCTAAATGCAGGACAAACTAACATAGAAATTAGTTAAAATACCCCATATGGGACCAGGGGTCTCCAACTCTCTATATCATTTCTGTCTTGTATTACGGTGGAAGAGGTGTTACAGAGCTCCCTCTCTACAACGACACCGAATGAGAAACAAAAATTGTAAGCGTTGTTCGGAGGGAGTCGTTATAGGGAGGGAAATTGGCTTACATTTGCAAAAAGCATGAATCCAGATCAGACGCCGCGTAAAGCGGCGTCTGATCTGGATTCAAGCTGTTTGTCACTCGTATTGTGTTGTTTTTTCTGTCAAAATGTCCATTATGTTGAGAAAAACAGCAGACGTCAATTTTAAGCAGACGACATTGCAGTCGTGAATATGTTAAATATAATTGTCTTATTTGGGGGAAGAGCGGCATGCGCCGTTGTAAGGAGGGAATGGTTGTTGGGAGGACCATTGTAGAGAGGGAGAACTATAATATATTATTATGTCCCAATACAGCGAAGCTCGCTTATACCGAAGTTGGATATAACGAACACTGGATATAACAAAACAAATATTATTTCACTTATCTAATTTACAAAGGACTTAAATGGACCTGACATAACAACAGAAATCTGCGGATCCGAGGAATTTTCTGTAAGTGATACTCACTGTTAACGCGCCTCTGCTTTAAAAACAATGAGAACTATTGGCGCGCAAATTCGCTGCCATATTATCGTCTGCTTACATTGTTCGTCTGCTTTAACTCTTTAAGTTTGAAATTTTATGCGTTTTTGACTTAAGGAAACATTGAAATGGGTATCAAACAGTTTGGATCCAAATCAGATGCCGCATGGCGCGGCATCTGATCTGGATCCAAACTGATTGCATATGTTAGTGTTGTATATAGAGCCTGACAGGAAAAGGGTTAATTAAAACGCAACGTACTTGCAATAAAATGTAGAAAATTATAACAATTTAAAAATTCTCACTACCTGTTTTTACATCAGTGAAAAACAGTTTGGAGCCTAACCAGACGCCGGGTTATAAAGATTCAAACGTTTTCTCCACTGTACGGATTTATTCACACTGCGTTATTCTTCAGTCAGTACTCAGTACAGTGGAGAATCTGTTATTCTTTCCCAATAAACGCGTTTACGCTAAAACTATTATTTGAAGTGCAAACAGTTTGGAGCCAGATCAGACGCCGGGTAACCCGGCGTCTGATCAGGCTCCAAACTGTTTGCCACCAAGATAAACAAGAATTATCAGAATTGTCCAAAAATTGTTCTTTTCTACGTTTTAGTGCTTTCCGTTTGCGTACGTTTGCGTTTAAACGGGAAAGAATAACAGATTCTCCACTGTACATAGTAAAACTATTCTATTACTACTTAATTCTGATAATTACTGGGTGTTTACAGAGGTGACTGCTTAAAACAAAGTGACAGTAAAACAGAAAGGTCCTTACGGAGCTTTCTGTTTTACTGTCTTCTTGCTTTAAGCTGTCACCTGTATTTTATACAATAAATTAGCCTTCGTTTTAATGATCGTAATAAGAGGTTTTAAAGTACTCGGACTCTTCTGAAGAAGGAAGATTGTGGCAATAACCTGCAGGCTATAAACAGGAGCGGATACCATATATCAGTGGGATGGACTGATCAGACCAGACTGCACCCCCAACACACACACACACACACACACGCCTTTTGCACACATCGACATAGCATAGCTGATAAGCACGTTGTTGAGAGCAACATAATTATGGATTATCATATTTTATACATTTATTTGGTATGTTATGACATGTGCGGGACCAGCCATTTTTCTAAAGGGACGGGGTCCAACCTAACACTTTCTATGACAAAAGTATCCTCATAATCTCATGTTTCCTTATTATTTTCTCCTTTTTTCGGAGTTTCTATGGGGAGAGGGGTATCGGAACCCCAACTCATTGTGCCCGTGCATGCATTATGCCGGTGTTGATTGATTAAAGCTGTATGCACCAAATCTAAATATGAGTCAACATATCAGTAGATAGATCTACTTACTAGTACAAACTAATTTGAATTTATAACTGCAATCATGAAGTAATAACGCTGCACTAAACACTGCAGACTGAGTGGACAGAAACTTCGCCACAGGTTGACAAATCGTATTTACTCGGCAAATTCCGACTACTTTTCGTAAGTTTTGTTTGCCCAACGATAAACCTAAAACGGAGTTGGTTTTACGGCACTGCCACACATAATAGGACACTGGTAGAGTACAGTGGAGAAAATGTTATTTTTTTCCCGTTTAAACGCAAACGAAACGCAAAACACTAAAATGTAGAAAATGACATTTTTCACTATCTCTATCTGGCTGCAAACTGTTTGCAATGGAAATAACAGTTTCAGCGTAAACGTTTTCTCCACTGTATATCGCCAATGAATGATGATGATGATACCGGCTTGTCTCGTTCATTGCGAGGCAGCGCATGTGATCAAACCCCTTTTAATTCTTTGGCAGAGAGGATATATCTGATAAATAAACAAACAAGAGGGCCTTGAAGGCTATCGCTCATCTATTGTAATGAAGCCTGCTAGCTTTACCTTTGAGTTTCACCCATATTAATCTAAATCAACTCAAATTTGTACATTATATAGAGTGTAAATAATATTGGAATACGACCTATTCTAGTATAGTAGAGTACATCAAGGGCAAATAACTAGAGCCTAAACAATACTGAAATGAAGCCTTTATCTAGCATTTCAAAGTATATCAAGGGCAGATAACTCTCGCCACAATAATCAAACTTCAACAATAATTGCACTCCTTCGGGAACTTATAGCCTCTTTGAGGTGATTCCAATGAGTAGTCACACCATAGGAGTTGTTCAGACATTGGGCTTTTAGATTTGGGAATACAGCGCTCCCTCTCTACAACGACATCCAATGGGAGACAAAGATTGTGTGCTTTGTTCGGAGGGAGTCGTTATAGAGAGGGAAACAGGTTTACATTTGCAAACAGCTTGAATCCAGATCAGACGCCGCGTAACGCGGCGTCTGATCTGGATTCAAGCTGTTTGTCACTCGTCAATATATTTATTCTATCAAAATGTCCACTTACATGTACATTTGAGAAAAACAGCAGACGACAAATTTAAGTAGACGACATTGCAGCCATGAAAAGGTTGGATATAAATGTCTTGTTTGGTGAACAGTGGCAAGAGTCGTTGTAAGGAGGGAGTCGTTGTAAGGAGGGAGTCGTTGTAAGGAGGGAGTCGTTGTTGGGAGGGCCGTTGTAGGGAGGGAACACTGTACTTCTCTTACATAGAGTCCTGTTTATGTATCTAGGAATCTTCATTGTGGGCTTTCAGGAAAAACAGAAAAAGAGATTTCAAGTTTTTCAGCATAATTTAATGTAAAATAAGTGATCCCAGGGTCTGTCAATTTTTAGCCTTGGGCAAATATTTAATTCATTGACCATGGTCATAAGTGTAATTGTCCTTTACAAACAGTGTACCTGTAAAGAGTACACTTGTCTTATGCAAACAGTGTAGACCCAGATCAGAGGGCTCCTTGTACATGTAAAGAGTACACTTGTCTTATGCAAACAGTGTAGACCCATATCAGAGGGCTCCTTGTACATGTAAAGAGTACACTTAGTCTAATGCAAGCAGTGAATACCCAAAAGGAGCCCTCTGATCAGGGTCTGCATTGTTTGCCATTTACAATGAAGTGTTTAAAAACAATCCTCAGGGCTGCCATTTCTCCGGATTTTTCCTAAGACTTGGGCCAATTAAGTAGGGGCTTAAAGTATTCTGATTTTTATCCTTGCAGATAGTAGCTTAAAACAGGCTGAAAGTAAAGCAGAATGTGTCTTAAGGCGCATTCTGCTTTACTTTCAACCTGTTTTCAGCAGTCATGTGTCTTCAAAACAAGAAACAGACTATGGAGTAAAGGTGCGATTAGTAAAATAACGTCTGAAAAAAATGAAAATTTGAAATCTTAGAATTTTTATGATCAGCTTATGGCAGCCCTGAACCCTGAATAGAGAAACATAGACTTCATTTTATTAACAAGAGGGCCATGGCCCTAAATTCGCTCACCTGAGGACATTGAAGTTTGTACCTAAGTTGACTGGGCAAGACAACATTTTAATATAGCTATAAATGGAGTTATCTTCCGGACAAGAAAACATGACAAAAGTGAATTTTGTTGCCAAGCTTATGACCCTTATCCATGACACATCCTCTTATCAAGCTATTTCCATTTCCGGTAAATGATAATTATTTCACTAGCGTCAGCAGAACTGGAGTTATTTTCCTGACAATAAAATATGACAAAGGGGAAAACAAAATATTGCTGCCCTTATGCACTAGGCATTTTCTCTCATCAGTTTCTTTCCATACATAAAATTTCATTACAATAGCATCAGTAGACCTGGAGTTGTCTTCTTGACAAGAAAATATGACAAAGGGAAATAACTAAAAAAAACAATGATGTCAGAGTTATGGCCTTTGCAAATGGCACTTCCTCTCATTAGGCTCTTTCCAAATAGGCAATTTCATTTTACCCATTACCCCATAGCCTGCTTCTAGTTTTGAAAATAGGTGGCCACCTAAAGCAGGTTGAACGTAAAGCAGAATGGGTCTTAATGCACACTTTGCTTTACTTTCAAACTGCTTTAAGCTACCATCTACTAGGATATAGAAACTTATTTCACATCTTACATTTTCATGACTGTTTAACCCTTTCCCCCATAGAAGCGCCTTTTAGCACATTCAGTTTATTCTTGCTCTAAAGAAAATAGTTCCAATTTATACATTCATAAATATGTATAATACAAAATATTTTCTATATTCTAGTAGATGATAGCTTAAAGCAGGCTGAAAGTAAAGCAGAATGCGCTTAAAGCGCATTCTGCTTTACTTTCAACCTGTTTTAAGTGGACACCTACATTCAATACTAGAGATATGCTATGGGGGAAAGGGTTAAAGGGGAATTATTTTCTTAAGTGGAGGAATAAATCAAAGGCCTAAAAATGCACATTTATGGGGTAATGGGTTAACAAATGTCTGAACAAACGACTGAACCATTTCTAAACTTTAGCAGACAACATGTTCAGTTCTGTTGGCCTGATCACTGAGGTCAAATATTATGTAAGAGAACTGTAGCAGCAGCAGTCTGGGAGCTTACCCTTACCAGACTGAAATGATGTCTGCTAAATACCTTCTGTGTGTAAAAAATGTACATTTTTATTTTTTAGAAAATGTTAAGTTGGTAAATGAGTGGCAAATAGTTTGGATCCAGATTAGATGCAGCATTATGTTGCATCTGATCTGGATCCAAACTGTTTGCAAATATTGGTTATTTGCCCATAGTATATTAAGGGTAACTCAGGTAAATACAGTTCTGCCTAAATCAAAAATACTGTAAAACCTGCCTAGAGCAGCACTTAAACTGTGCAGGGTGGTGTCAAATGTGACCCTAGGGATTTCATTTTAACAAACTATAGAGAGATCCACCAGGAGATTCTACTGTACAAATATCAAAGCTTAGGGCCTAGTAGTTTTGGGCAAGAAGATTTTTTAAAGATTTTTGCTTTTTTGCTTTTTCAAGCAGAGTTTGTGCTTTTTTTCATTTTTTTTGAACAACTTCTGTAGAGAAGCATCCAAGGAACATCATGAGCAGTTTGAACTCTCCCTACAATCGGCGGGTTTCAGAGGAGATGTCGTTTGAAGTAAAAGTGAACGGACAGACGGACAGACGGACAGACGGACAGACGTACTACGGACGGTGAGCGGTCACAATAGCTCACCTTGAGCCTTTGGCTCAGGTGAGCTAAAAACTGGAATTGTCCACTTTGTGTTTCAGGGATCAAAGAGTGTAACAAACTTGGTAGTTTTTCCTGTTTTTTATCATCTTGCATTACCCCATAGCCAGTTTCTAGTTTTGAAGACAGCTGGCCACATAACCCTTTCCCCGATAGAAGTGCTTTTAAGCGGATATGATTTATTCCTCCGCTGAAGAAAATAGTTCTAACTTAATCAGTCATGAATATATAGACTATAGTATAGGGAATATTTTCTATATTCTAGCACATGGAAGCTTAAAGCAGGCTGAACGTAAAGCAGAATGCGCCTTAAGGCGCATTCTGCTTTACTTTCAATCAGCTTTAAGTGGCCACCTATCTTCAATACTAGAAATAGGCTATGTGGTAAAGGTTTAACAAACTTGGTAGTTTTTCCTGTTTTTTTTATCATCTTGCATTAGCCCATTACCCCATAGCCAGTTTCTAGTTTTGAAGACAGATGGCCACTTAAAGCAGGTTGAAACTTCAAAGTAAAGCAGAATGTGCTTGAATGTGCATTCTGCTTTACTTTCAGCCCACTTTAAGCTACAATTTGCTAAGATAAGGAAAACATTTATTATGGTTCAAAAATATGTCTTCAAACATTATTTGATCATTAATAAAACAGACCCTGGATTTGAAAATAATGACTGACAACAGGGTTCCAGATAAGGCGAGTATTTCAAACAATAACATCTTTATTTCTCCACCAAATCCTATGATGTGACTACTCATTACAATCATCTCGGAGACACAATTCTAATTAGTAGTACAGTGCTCCATCTCTACAACGACATCCAATGGGAGACACAGATTGTGTGTGTTGTTCGGAGGGAGTCGATACAGAGAGGGACAATTAAGACTTGGCTTACATTTGCAAACTGCTTGAATCCAGATCAGACGCCGCATAACGCGGCGTCTGATCAGGATTCAAGCTGTTTGTCACTGGTCAATATATGTATTCTATCAAAACCTCCACTTATATGTAACTGTGAGAGAAAACAGCAGACGACAATCTTAAGCAGACGATAGTGCAGCAGTAAAATGTTTAAACTTAATTATCCCGTTAAGGGAATTACGGCGAGTTTCGTTGTAAGGAGGGAGTCGTTGTTGGGAGGGCCGTTGTAGAGAGGGAGCACTGTAACAACATATGATTTGATGAAGACATGAAGGCATAAATATTGCAAACATTCAGTTTACCCCCTCTTATTTGGAGCCCTCGGCCTATGCTTGAAAAGTCTTTGAGATTTTTTCTAAGATCGTTCTCATAATTTTTATTGGTCAGATTTGAGCTTTTTGCTCAAATCTGACTATCAAAATTATGAGAACGATCTCAGACTCAATACAAAACTTTTTAGGACCTGATGATACAAATAGAATACAGTGGTTGTGATCCCGCTGTAATGTCAGGAGTAGTCATCATCATCATCATTATCTCCATTGCTCTGTGGTAGTTGTTGTTGTTGGAGGGGCTGTTGTTGTTGTTGTAAGGCCTGCTGCATCTGCTGCCATTCTTGTTGTTCCAGCTCAGCCTGTTGTTGTCTGGCCTGAAACAGGGAGCAAACAGGGATTAACCCCTTCACTACAATGACATATAGGATCTGTCATGAGTCGATGTTTAAGACAAGCTGATCTCAAACGAGTCTAGAATTGAAATGTTATTAAGCGAGCCTTTGCGAGCTTAATAACTTTTCTATTCTAGACTCGTTTGAGATCAAATTTTATTAAAGGGAGGTAATCAATGCACATATATACGTGTACATTACTTGACAATACACAGAACTGTTTTGATCCTAATTAGACGTGCGATATACTATAAGAAATAGTACAGCCCACTTCGGGCCTCCTTGCATGACCTCCCAGTCAGCCCCAAAATAGTTTACGGCCCTCAGCCTTCGGGCCGTAAACTATTTTGGGGCTGACTGGTCGGTCACTATAATGCAAGAAGGCCCTCAGCGGGCTGTACTATTTCTTATATAGTATATTTTTTTCCAAAATCATAGGATTGCTATTCTTACTTTTAAAAGTAGGAATTGTTCAATTTTTTGGTACTTCGGAAACACTGATATGTTTAGATCAAGATCAGACAACATGTTACATGGCTCTTAATTTGAATCCAAACTGTTTGAATAATCATGGTAGTGTACGTTATAGAGCCTGGCAGCGAAAAGGTAAAAGATGTGTTTCTTTAACTTGCGCTTGAAAATTTGGAAATTTTAAATCTGCTTTAAAGTCAGAATTACAAGTTACACCCTTACACTCATAACACTCCTACAAGCAGGGCTGCCATTTCTCCGGGTTTTTCATAAGTATTCGGATGTTTATTCTAGCAGATCGTAGCTTAAAACAGGCTGAAAGTAAAGCAGAATGTGCCATAAGGCCCATTCTGCTTTACTTTCAACCTCTTTTAAGCAGTCTTGTGTCCTCAAAACAAGAAACAGACTATGGGCCGTATGGGGTAATTTCGGTAAAGGTATGATTTGTAAATTCGCAATACATGTATTTTGAAAAATGCAAATTTCGAAATTTTAGGATTTTTCATGTCAACTTATGGCAGCGCAGTACAAGTTACATTGTATATCACTGTACCTGTGCAAATAGTTCCTGTTGTTGTCTTAGAAGCTCTTCCTCAGGTATGCCCAGGTTCTCCAGTCTAGAGCTACCTCTTCGCTTCTTGGCCGCCACAGCCTTCGCCTCTTTCAAAACTGTTGTAGCATCTTCCTTGTATGACCCAAACCCCAGGCTGTCTAAAGCTGTAAAAGATATTTAATCCTTTACTCCATAGATATGCATTTCAATGCCTTTAATTTATTCCTCCATTAAAGAAAATCTTAATATAGTAATGAATGAGCAACATAAAAATAAAAAATATGTTTTCTTTATTCCAGCAGATGGTAGCTTAAAGCAGGCTGAAAGCCTTAAGGTGCATTCTGCTTTACTTTCAACCTCCTTTTAATTTAAGTGGCCGCATTATCAATTAATGTTAACATTTTTATAGTAAATCAATGTTGATTTTGTAAGCTCCTGGACATTTTGAATACTTAACAAATTACTGATAGAAAGAAAAAAAGACAGAATGATAGACAAAGTGCTCCTTAGGAGCATAAAACAAGACTTTTAGTTCAGTTAACCCATTACCCCATAGCCTTAGCCCTATTTC
The DNA here is from genome assembly GCA_922989275.2 of Gari tellinella. Classification (NCBI taxonomy): domain Eukaryota; kingdom Metazoa; phylum Mollusca; class Bivalvia; order Cardiida; family Psammobiidae; genus Gari; species Gari tellinella. Next base: position 75,527,454 of record OV277865.1, on the reverse strand, counting down.
TGGTTTTGAAGGCATTTGACCACTTAAAGCAGGAATTGATTATTAAAGTAAAGCAGAATGCACCTTAATGCACATTCTGAGTTGAGTCTGAGTTTGTCCTCAAGCTCAAATTTGACCAATTAAATGCTTCAATACAAACTCAGACTCAACCCAAACTCTTTTACTCATTCAACCCTAAAACTTTTAATCGAACATTCCAATTTCAAAATAAGCCTAGTCCATTTTTGACTATTTAGGGTTGATTTTAACAATAAATTTCAAAATGACAAACAATGTAGACCCTGATCAGAGGGCTCCTTAAGGAGCCCTCTGATCAGGGTCTACACTGTTTGCAGAGGACAAGTGTAATCCTCATAGGTAAACTGTTTGTAAATGATGAGTACAGTAAAACCTCGCTATTACGACCACTAAAACGAAGGCTTATTGATTGCATAATAGAGAGGTGGCAGCTTAAAGCAAGATGACAGTGAAACAGAAAGCTCCTAAAGGAGCTTTCTGTTTCACTGTCACCTTGCTTTAAGCGGTCACCTATCGTAAACACCCTAATAATTAACATAATTTAGTGGTCGTAATAGAGGGGTTTTACTGTACCAGTATACTCGTCGCTAGGGTTGAATGTGTCAATACCTTGGGGCCAGTATCACCTACCAGATAGTACATGCTCTGGAGAAATGGTTTTCTTCATCTGTTTATTACATATTTCATTGGCTTCCGTAGATACAAGATGAATAAACTCTGTACAACAGTTCAGTATCAACTCCCTGGCATCATTGGCCACTCTAACACTGGGGATTATTTCTTTGATCATCTTGTTGAGAGAGGCCCTGGGAATACTCAGCTCGTCATCATCTCGATTGTCAGCCATGACTCTTACCAAGCAGAGAGATTCAATTTATGTTTGAAGAACGGTGTGCTACACAGCAACTCTGTTACATGGAGGTGAATGACAGCTGCATCTGAAATCAGACAATCAAACGTCAATATTGAGATTTAACCCATTACCCCATAAATACACCTTTTTACGCTTTAATTTATGTCTCCGCTGAAGAAAATAGTTCCAAATTATAGTATAATACCTTCATAAATGAAGAACATAAGAAATATTTCTATAACCCAGTTAATGTTATAAAAGCATAATTTTCTTCTTTATCATCTGTTTATGTCTCCTCTAAACCCAATGTTGTGACCACTCATCAGAATCGTCTCAAAGAGACGATTCTAACGAGTGGTCACAAGATAGGGTTTGATGGAGAAATAAGAAAGTTCTTCCTTGAAATACTCCTTATCTCAAAACTTGCAGCACTGGAATTTTACTTTTTTTTTGTCGAAATGGCAACATGTGTTTTCGGCAACAAGATGGTTTATGGTGAATTCGCCTAGAGACGAACTCGCCTACAATTAAATTTACAGTAACCCAAATGGTGAATTCGCCTAGAAAGCAATTATATAGTGATTGTATTTTGTACCTATTGTTAGGTACCGTTAACATAACAAAAGATGTTTTCAGGTAATGTTGACTAAAATTGGATAATGAGTGTAGCCCCTGATCATCATTATGGTGTGTGAATTTTGTGTTTAATATAAGAAAACAATAAGGCAAGTTGATCTTTCATTGACTTGTAATCGGCAGATATACCTGTACTATAAGGTGTGAAATACAATCATTATATAATTGCTTTCTAGGCGAATTCACCATTTGGGTTACTATATATCTAATTGTAGGCGAGTTCGTCTCTAGGCGAATTCACCAGCACCCAACAAGATCACCGTCTGTGTAAGTTCATTTTCCTGTGAATAATCTAGGAGGTCAATTTAACTTGCAGAACTCAGACAACCTTTTCGTTATTTGGATCAGAATACTCAGATAAACGTGGTTAAATTCAGTGTTTATTTCATGTTAGCGCTGAGCTGCACACAAGATTTTTTATTTTCTTTTTACGTTACAAATGGCGTCAGAAAATGGCAAGGGAAGTAACTTTGTAATAAAAGCATGTGATTGATATTTGTATATCAAGCACGATAAGAGGCCAGCGGAGGGGAGATTCATTTTTTTTCAGCGGAGCTGTATGGTTCCTACTTAGACCTATCATTTGCAAATTCTCAACCAATAATAACTGCTCAGAAATCTAGGTTGAAAGTCACATGCTTGAAATTGAATGGGCGGATTGGATTTGGGGACAGACTGGTCTGCGCATTAATGCTAGGTACACACCAACGGCGAATGCCGCGCTTTAAATCAGCGAGAAAAGCGTCGTCATTTTTGTTTACTTTTCCAAAAATATCACGATCTCTTACGCTCTGATGAGCTCTGATACGAATTGGTTGCCGCTTTGGGACGAGTTATTTCCCGACTTGTTACGGTTCCTCGATCAAGCTTTGATCCCGCTTTGATCAGGCTTTGCTACGCTTGAAATCACGCTTTTATAAGCTTTATATTACGCTTTGATGCGATTGCGACGCTTTAAATCAGGCTCTGATACGATTATCAAGCTTTGTTGTGCATTGTTACGCTCTGTTCAGCTCTGTTACGCATTGGAAAATGTCAAGATCAACGATTTCATGCCGCTTTTGATCCAGAGCCTATATAGAGATGCAGCAGATCCATAAAATCATTGCATTTTGACTCCAGAACACGATGTAAGAACAACAAGATCCAGAAGCTCCAGATGTACCAGAACATGATCTATCTGAAACAATGCAATGAGTGGTACTCAAGTCGCAGCGCTATTTATAGGGATGGAGACATAGCGTTGGTATCGTAGAAGAGCCTGAACGAGCGTGAGGAAGCTTGCCAAGCGTAACAAAGCCTAACAAAACGTGTCAATCCTTGGTCAAAGCGTAAGCGTGAGAGTCCTTCATGAAAACGTAACAAAGCGTATCAAAGCGTGTCAGATCTTGATGAAAGCGTCTGACCTCGTATCAGATCTTCATGCCAAATCGTAACAAATCTTGAGACATCTTAACGAAGCGTGTCAAGTGGTGATAGACCGTGAAGACTGGGGTCCCCGCTTTGAACCAAGCTCTGTTAAGCTTTCCTACGCTTTGAGTAAAGCTTTGCTGAACTTTGTTACGCTTTGTTAAGCTTTGTTAAGCTTTGATACGCTCTAGGCGCTTTAATCAATTCGTAACAGAGCGCCCAAATTTTTTAAACCGTTTATGCTAGGTTCACACCAACGGCGAATGCCGCGCTTTAAATCAGCGAGCAAAGCGTCGTCATTTTTGTTTACTTTTCCAAAAATATCACGATCTCTTACGCTCTGATAAGATCTGATACGAATTGGTTGCCGCTTTGGGACGAGTTATTTCCCGACTTGTTACGGTTCCTCACGCTTTGATCCCGCTTTGATAAGGCTTTGCTACGCTTGAAATCACGCTTTTATAAGCTTTATTACGCTTTGATGCGATAGTGACGCTTTAAAGCAGGCTCTGATACGATTATCAAGCTTTGTTGTGCATTGATACGCTCTGTTCAGCTCTGTTACGCATTGGAAAATGTCAAGATCGCTGATTTCATGCCGCCTTTGATCCAGAGCCTATATAGAGATGTAGCAGATCCATAAAATCATTGCATTTTGGCTCCAGAACACGATGTCAGAACAACAAGATTCAGAAGTTCCAGATGTACCAGAACATGATCTATCTGAAACAATGCAATGACCGAGTGGTACTCAAGTCGCAGCGCTATTTATAGGGATGGAGACATAGCGTTGGTATCGTAGGAGAGCCTGAACGAGCGTGAGACAGCGCGGGGAAGCTTGCCAAGCGTAACAAAGCCTAACAAAACGTGTCATTCCTTGATCAAAGCGTCTCAATTCTTGAGAAAGCGTGAGAGTCCTTCATGAACACGTAACAATTAAAGCGTATCAAAGCGTGTCAGATCTTGATGAAAGCGTCTGACCTCGTATCAGATCTTCATGCCAAATCGTAACAAATCTTGAGACATCTTAACGAAGCGTGTCAAGTGGTGACAGACCGTGAAGACTGGGGTCCCTGCTTTGAACCAAGCTCTGTTAAGCTTTCCTACGCTTTGAGTTAATTGCCGAATGTCCCGCTTTACTCCAAGCTTTCCAACGATCTATTACGACCCTGACGCTTTAATCAAGCTTTGTTACGCTTTTGTGCCGCTTTGCATGCCGCTTTAAAGCGCCATCAAAGCGCCGTTGGTGTGAACCTAGCATTACAAGTTTTACTGGAGACGAATTGTTAGCGCAAAATTATAGACACATGTAGTCTGCAATTGTTATGACAGCATGTTTCTATTTTTAGATATGACATCTTTGTTTTAATAAACTTCTTTCATGAATGAAGAGTGATAGAACAGTATATTTATGCAAGAATCTATTAGCAGCAGGATACGGTTTAAATTATTTGTTGGTAATTCTGTAGAAGAAAGATTTTTCTGAAAGTTATTGTAATTGAATGGTTTGCTTTTCAATCCAATCGGCGCTATATGACCTATTTTGTGTCGCAGTGCCGTAAACCCCTAATCACCAGGCTCTCTCTTTTCAATCCAAGGTATTACAATTCTTGTGAAACTCTCAATTTTATACATTTTTCACACCCATCTACAGCATTATACTTCCTAAACGCTCTCCGCTGAATATCTTTTTAAAATATATTTCTTGTTGCATTTAAAACACTATTTTTTAAACAACAACCTAGTACGTTATTGCATAATTAGTTTATATAGCTGTGGTCGGAGATATCACTGACAATTGTACAGGGCAGTGCACTAAGACAGCAACGACAACTAACACTAATGCTACTACTACTACTACTGCAACTACTTCTCTTTCTACTATTACTACCACTACTACTACTCTTACTAAGTACTCTACTAGTCTACTACTACTACTACTACTACTACTACTACTAATAATAATAATAATAATAATACAACTACTTCTACTGCTGCTGCTGCTGCTGCTGCTGTTACTACTACTCAATTCTACTTCTACTATTTATCCTACTTCAACTACCACTAGTATTCCTCTTACTACTGATGTTGCTACTGTTACTACCACTACTATAATTGCTGCTACTATATCTACTACTATATCTACATATTTATTGTAACTTCTAAGTACTCGTCGTAATGTAATGTAATGTACATGTTATTATGCACCAAGGCTGCCATTTCTCAGGATTTTTCCGAAAGCTTCCGAATTTTAACCTAGCAAATGGTAGCGTAAAGCAGGCTGAAAGTAAAGCAGAATGTGCCTTAAGGCACGTTCTTCTTTACTTTTAACCTGCTTTAAATAAACGCGTTTGGAAAATAGAAAACTTGGAAATCTTATGAATTTTTCTTGATCAAATTATGGCAGCCCTGATGCATTTTAAATAGCTTAAGTGAAATCTTGTAAACATTACTTATAATACTACATGTGATTCACGATTTTTTAAAAATTGTTTATGTAACTTGAGAGTATTTCAGACAGACACGCACTCGTGAATCAATATCTATTTATAGACTTACATGTAGTAATCAACTTGTCTTATACGGCCACTTGAAATACGGTGAGTGAATTTGAAAAATTAATAGTGACAGCTAATTTGCAGAATAAATGTAAAGCAGCTAGAGAGTTCTTAAATGGGACCCCCTTTACACACTGCTTTACATGCCATTAGATAATACTCATATATGCTTCCTCAACACATTCAACACTAGCGACTAGTATACTCGTCTTTTACAGACAGTGTACCTATGAGGATTACACTTGTCATATGCAAACAGTGTAGACCCTGATCAGAGGGCTGCTTCAGGAGCCCTCTAATCAGGGTTTACATTGTTTGTCATTTTGAAATATATTGTTAAAATCATCCCCAAATAGTCAAAAATGGACTAGACGTATTTTGAAACTGGAATTGTCCATTAAATGTTTCAGGGGTGAATGAGTTAAAGAATAGTCGCTGAGCAGATGTTTGACAGTATTGTAATTTATCTTCTTGTCTGCTGATCGCGACTTCACTGGGGTTTTTTTCTCTCAAAAAGTTTGGATCCTGATCAGAAGACAGTGCGTTTCACGGTGTCCGATCTAGGTCCAACCATGTTTGACCCTCGTCTTTATATAGATCTAGCGCGGGTTTCCTTAATTAAAAAACCCACATCTGTATTTAATATATCTTGCCAGGAACGTACATGTATATAACAGTACGTTCCTGGTTTTGCAGACTGAATTCAGATCTATATAGGCCTAATATAGACCCTACGTACATCATTGTTTCATTGTGAGAAGCACCTGCTTAGTGCTTAGGACCCAAACTGTTGTAACTTAATATTTAACTGTGCTTTCGGGATAGAATAAATTCAAAGAAGGGGTTATAAACGTGAGTGAGTTCAAATGAACTTTTTGTTGTGAATATATATAGGGGAGACCGGGGCTAGTCCGGCCACGGGGCATGTTCGGCATATGCTTTTATCTAGCATGTCAATCAATGTAAAACGCTCCGAACAATATTATGACGTCACCTGTGACGATATTTTCTACGTCAGAATACAATGGCGCATAGAAGGGAAACGTACATATTTTTTGACCGGGGTCTTATTTTCGAGCTTGATGAGTAAATTTTTCACTAATGTTTCAGTTTTTATTATTCTCCAGAGTTTTGATGTTTTTATTATAATATACCTACGTCTACTACAGTATGACGATGCGTTTTGGTTAAACGCATTGTTGAGTTCCTTCGGTGCATCGTACTGGACGGTGTCACGTGATGTATTTGCAACGTCCGCCAGGGGCTAGTTCGGCCTATTGAGCTGGGGCATGTTCGGCCGGTAGCCGAACTTGCCCCCATGTTATATCGACGAGTGTATTTTTGGTGCGTTTTTAGCTCGCTTGTTCGTAGAACAGCAGAGCTAATGCAATACCCCAGGCGTGAGCGTGGACGTGGGCGTGGACCAAGGTTAAAGTTTTTTTGGACGGGTTATTTTAAAGCTTAATACTTGTGCCAGGATGCTGAAATTTTGATGGAGGTTTATAAGGGGTCAACATTGATGTAATGAAGTTGAAATTTAAAAATAATTTTAATTTTTGTCAATATTTGACATGTTTTGGACAAGTTTTTTGCTACATTAGACCAGGTTAAAGTTTTTTGGACGGGTTGCTTTAAAGTTTAATACTTGTGCTAGGTTGCTGATATTTTGTATGAAGCTTCATTTCGGGTCAAACATTGGTGTTATGAAGTTGGAATTTAAAAACATCTCTTTATGCTGCTGAAGATAAGTTGTTCACAGACGATGATTTGGGACAGTTTCTCGCTAGTGAAATACGTACTAATCAGGCTTTTATAGAGGGTTCACAGAAGCGGTTGGTGATGATATAATGGTGACAGTGGAAAATACATTACAGAAAAACAGTACAATAACGATATTTGTGACATTTTCCTAAGTGCTCTTTGCAATGCCATGAGCATGAAAGCTGTTGTCATTCGAGAAACAAATGACAACAGCTATTGTGTTCATGACATACTCCCTAGCCGACCAGAAATAGTTCCAAAGAAAAGTATATACATGTATTTAATTTTGACGGGTTTCTGATGCCAATGCACATTACAGTGGCGCTGTTTGTAAAACAACAGAAACTGCACCCGAATGTCATCAAACGTCGGAAAATTCATCTACCACAATGACCCCATCAAGTAATTCTGACAATACTAGTGAAGAAACTTATGCTGCTGTCATTGAAAAAAAGCTGATAATGCAAAAAGCGCTGATAATGGAATTAAAGCTCATTCCACTCCAATTTCAAACAAAAAGGACTTTGCTCCAGCTTCAGTTAAACCCCACCCAAGGGCACCTACGCGCAATATTTCGTCTGGAAAAAGAAAACGTAGAAAGACATCTATCCTCACCGACACTCCCGAAAAAGAAGCCCTAAGATTAGAGCAATGCCAACGTAAATTGAAAAGTAACAGTTCACAAAGTAAAACACAGAAAACACAGAAAAAAGAGCAATGTCTAAATCTAAAAAAGCAATACAACAGTTAAGCTAGCCTAAAAGCAGTTTAAAGTGTTAGTCGGCATCAAAACGAGATGAAAACTCAGACAGTAAGGACGAATGTTTTTGCTTAGTTGTCTTGATAGCTGGGTAAATAGTAAGCCTAATGAGAAATGGACTCAATGCACAAATTGCAAAATGTGGGCACATGATGAATGTGCAGACACCAGGGGAATGCTGTTCTATAAATGCGACAATTGCAATTCGGACATAGAGTAGAGGCAGATAAAAGTAACATGCGTTTGTAACTAACGTTATTATTGTTTAGATGAGAAATTTTCTCTTGTATATACATTGTAATTTAAATGTTACAAACGTATGTGGTAGAAATTGGTCAGTATCGACTATCGATATCGGACCGATAGTTAAGCGCTGATATTTCAGACATCAGCCCAACTTTGCACTATTGTTACACGCTTATAGAATTTTAAATGTTTTGTCCGTGTTCAAGTTTTAAGATTTTTTGCGGCAACTATTTATCTGTTCATGGTTAACAATGTAGATCCGGGTCAGACTACAGTAATTAGGGGTCTGCACCTTTTGCAAATGATTTTGTGTTGTTTACATACACAACAGGATCTCTTTTGTAAACAGTGTTCTGGGTCTACATTGTTTGTAAGGGACTGGTGAATCTTTATCAAAGTTCCTAAATGAATTATTAAACCTACATTATGATTATATAATAACTGTTCTTGTATTACACACCCTCCTACAAGCTAGTTCTAAGAAATATAATAATAGCTCTGAACAGTGTCTGTATGCCGAACTTGCCCCATGGGTTGACCGGACTTACCCCAATGCGGGGCAAGTTCGGCCTTCTTGACCCGAGATCTGTAACTTAATATTTCCCCATATAGACAGGAGACGCGCGGCGCAGTATATCGTGGCTACTTCGGTCCCATTATGCCTTAATTGCATATATAGTTTTTAGATAGCCATCTGTAATAACCACTGGAAAATTGTTATTTTTCGTAAATGGGGCCGGACTAGCCCCGGTCTCCCCTATACGTCTTTTTCTCTCTTTTGTTTTTAACCCTTTCACTCTCATTAATTGATGCTTAATTATTACTCGTTTTGAACTTTCTTCAGTCATATCTTATAATCTACTGCCTTGTTATTTTATTTTACTTTTAAAAGGATATTGCAGACAACAAAATTGAAGCAGACGACAATGAAACGATGAAGGCCGGGGTAAAAATCTCACGAAAATTTGGCAGTGAAAGGGTTAATATTGACCAGTCAGGTCAAGTCAAGTCAAGTTATATTTATCTATAAGCAGGGCTGCCATAAGTTGACATGAAAAACCCTAACATTTCCAAATTTGCATTTTTCAAGTTTGATTTTACGAATCGTACCTTTACCCCATCGTCTGTTTCTAGTTTTCTTTCTACTTAAAGCATTCTGCTTTACTTTCAGTCTGCTTTAAGCTACCATATACTAGAAAAAAATCCGATGATTTAGGAAAAATCCGGAGAAATGGCAACCCCGTATAAGTGCTTCCAACTTACTGTCTGAAGTTGGTGAATGTTAATATGGCTAGGGTATGGGGCATTTAGTACCATAACAATTTTGTTAAACAATTATATTGGATAAAACTGTAATTATTAAGAGTACAGTACTCCTTCTCTTCATCGGCCCTCCGAACAACGGTTCCCTCCTTACAAGACCATTGTCGCTGTTCCCCAAACAAGACATTTATGTCCAACCTTTTGACGGCTGTGATATCGTCTGCTTAAATTTGTCGTCTGCTGTTTTTTCTCAAAGTTACATATAAGTGGACATTTTGATAGAATAAATATAATGATGAGTGATAAACAGCTTGATTCCAGATCAGACGCCGCGTTACTCGGTGTCTGATCTGGATTCAAGCTGTTTACAAATTTTGCCAATGTCCCTCCCTATAACGACTCCCTCCGAACAACACCCACAATTTCTGTCTCCTATTGGGTCACTCACGGAATTATACATCAGTGTATAATTCTGTGGGTCACTTTTGGGTGTCGTTGTAGAGAGGGAGCGCTGTATATGAAATAAGTTTATAACGATATTAGTAAGCGGAGGCCACCAATTTGGCAGCATAATTATTCACGCCGTAGATAAGAGATCTAGGTTGCAATTCGCGTAAGAGATTAGACCTGACCGCTACGGATGTTGATCTACACAAATGATGCTGCTCACTTTTTGACAGAAACATCTGACGATTCAAGTAGATCTAGGTAATCTTATATTATTAGATTGACATTGTATACTTTTGGTATACCTATATGTTAAATCAATCACGATTTGATGTTATGATGTGAGAATATGAGTTGTCTGTAAAGTAGGTCACAGCAATTTTTAAAGTAAAACTAAAAGTAGGGATAGCCTAGATTAATCTTGGGGTTGATCTAGATCTATTAGGTGCTTCGTAAGTCATACGAACAAAGTATCGATCAGGAATACACAATGTTGAGCATATGTAATCAAAACCAACATCAGAGCTGTTCCAAAGCGAGCTTTATTGACAAAGTTATCTATTCTGTAGAGAGGTCATAAATGAGGACATTGTACGATTAGAAGGATGGGGTATAAAACCCTTACCTCGAACGCCCGCCTACAGGCTCGGTTTACAGGGCTGCAATAAGTTGATCATAAAAATCCTAAGATTTCAAATTTTCAATTTTTCAGACGCAATTTTACTAATCGTACCTTTACCCCATAGCCTTTTTCTTGTTTTGAAGACACATGACTGCTTAAAACAGGTTGAAAGTACAGTGATTCTCCAAAAATGGGTACAATCAAAATTGAAAAAAGTAAAAAACAGTACTATGTCCAATGATGATCATTTCTATTGCATGTTTGAGTTTAAGTATCAAATGGATAAATTTAAAAATATTACCGAGTTAATTTCAACCGTCTTTGAGAAATACACCAGCAAAGCAAGAAGGTGTTTAAATCTGTTACGGGGGTTAGAAACCATACACTATCATTTGTTGACAAAAAATAACTACTTGTATACCAACTGGACATGTTTCTAAGATTATATTTTGATAGATATTGCTATGGCCTCTATGATCATCATAAAACATTTGAGCAAGTGTCTTCATAACATGTAAAGTACCATCTCAAGAAAAGATGAGATTTTGAGAAATTATGGTTTTGTTAAAGCAGAGTACAAGACTTTTTCATATGATACTCTGAAAGTATGGTGGAACTGGGGTTATAACATAAAACGGAAGCAATGAACTGTATGAACATGTTTTCAAACACTTGGTGTGACATTTCCTGTCCATTTACAAGCATCACTGACATAAAAGTAACATTTACTTTTGTTACGGGCGTTAGCTAAACAAAGTCAAATTCAGAACTCAAACATATTTACATAATTCCTGTATAAACAATAGTGTTATGTTAGCATACACATGAAAATGTCACTATAAGCTCACAATGAAAAGTTTTTTCTCAAGATCTAAGCTCTGTGACCTCTAACCATTAGCTACATACCAAGTTAAGCCTAAATGTTTAAGAAGTTTAATAAAATGATTTATAAATCATTTCCAATATACTTTGTTATCATAGAATGGAACAACAAACTGTATAAACACATTAACTAACATATGGCATGACACCAATACCAGTATATATCAATATTCCCTATATAAATGTAACGCCAACAACTTAACGTTCGTTACGGGTGTTAGATAAAAAAAATGAAAATAGAAAAAGGTCAATCATATCACCGCCTTTCTTCTAAAATTCCATTACTGTATATGAAAATCATATGCACCTACAACATAATTATGGCTTTGTTTTCTGTGCTTTCAAAAGATCTCCCCTTATTCAGATTTATATAATGTATGGAACTGTTCCCTATTTGGCACCCCAATCTCCCTATTAAAATTACCAAATCTCCCTATTTGGGTCCAAGAAAATACATAAAAAAATGGCGAAAAATTTGGCTCCAAAAATATTATTTTGGCGCAAACTTTTTTCATTTGGCGCAAGTGCTGGCGCAAGAAAATTTTAAGCCAGGGTGAACCCTGGAACATTATTGTCAAAGCTGAACAAGTATGGATACTAAATAACTATTAGAACAGAATGTTTTCAAACGATGTTTTCAACTTGACAAAGATGAACAGAATTTTAATTCTTATCAAAAGCAGCTTAATTAACATGACGTTGATTGTATTTGTTTTCAATTTCTTTCTGTTCATCTTTGTCAAGTTGAAAACATCGTTTTGTTTTCCCAACAGGCTTTATTGATTTTAGAGTCATGATAACATTTTCCTTTTGAACCCAGATTTCATCTCGGACATTGGGAAAACGATAAGAACATCCATATTTTCCAGCCTCAACCAAGAAGTTAATGTTAACGTCGTCAGTGTCTGTGTCTGTCACTTGGCCAAGATAAACTTCCCCATCATAAAGAGCCGCCACCCAATCATTAAATGTAACATGTGTATCCTGAATTTGACTACCGGTACTGTCTGGTACTAATGTTTCATTAGCTGGTTTTTCAGCTTCTGCAACTGGCTCTCTTAGATTTTTGGCCCCCTTGTACAAATTGTGCACCTTCCAGCCTTCGTATGTGGTTGTTTGTACATCGGCAATACACTGGGCACAGTTGCAACTCAATTCCCTTGTTGCAATTAATAGTTTGCTGATGGGTACTGCTGCATGTAGTTTCATTGTGCCTGCAACCGCAACAGGCTTGTCTCTTCCTGAAATAGTTTCTTGAATTTTCTGCACATCATTTTCATTGTATGATATGTATCTGACCTTGCTTGTCTTGTCAGTTGTGTTTGCCCATCGCACAAAGTCATCAGCACTTTGAATTGTTGCTTTACCTTGCTTCACACTCATATCGGCTGCTCGTTTAACACTGGCACCTAGTCCATCACAGGGGCCCTTTCCGTGGCCACATTCCAAGTAGTGCCACCTCGCTGAAACACCAAATTCTTCCTGATGATTGCATAAAATCTGGAATACTGTCTTATTGCGGTATTGTGAAGTTGGGGAATCAGTAAGGTAGTGAATGCACTTCAGATTTGGTACTTCTTCTTTTAATAGTGGAACACATTTCTGTAGAATGCAGTAGACTGCAGCTGCATTGTGTTGAAGGGAGCCAGAGACAGCAACAATACACTGCTTGGTCTTGTCACAGTTACTTGGCAAATAGGCCACCATGGTGTGCAGGGAAACCATTTCAACGTTCCAGAAAGCGCTCTGAACCTCTTCTACACTAGAGCAATTATAATTTTCGGCAAAATCCATCCATAGGAGGATTTCATTGTCGGGCAAATTTTCTCTGAGCTTTCGAGTTTCCCTGTATTGGTTTTGCACCCTTAGAACATGACTGCGGAATGCAGCCAGATCAACCAGTACACACTCTATGAACTGTTCTTTGGAAACACACTCTTCTAGTTCTTTCCATCTGTATTTGTCCGCGTCCTGTACTTTTTTCCAGTGCCTGTAGGTTACCTCGGTTTTTGTTTCAAGCTCTTTCTCAAGCACAACTTTCAGACTTTCTTCTGTTTCAAATTCTTTGAGAAATGAATCAGGATTGGCAGTGCACTGAACTCCATTCTTCTTCATAGCTTTGATTTTCAAGGCAAAATTCTGATGGTATGTGCATAAACAAGTTCTTCTACTAGCAAAACTTGTGAGTAGTACATGAGATGGGCGAAGTTTGCAGAATTGACTTCTAGACAGTTTAATGTTTGGGTTTTCCAGCAAAAACTTCTCACACAAATTGTGCATGTAGTCATTGAGGACATGCTTCTGATGGACCTCTTTTTCTACAGTCTTTGAGTCTCGTTTACCAGGCTGGATGACACTATTATCCTCTCTCTCTAAAAAATCTCTGACTGCTTCACCATATCTCTTTCTCAGTTTTGCACTTGGTCTTCTCACATTTATGCTCGCCACCTTCTTTCTACTCACACCAGTTGCTTCACTTAACCTGTTCAGACATCGATATTTCTTAATGATTTCAGCTGACATCATGGCAGCTGAGGAGTTAATCTTCTTTTTCTGTACAAGTTTACCCTTTACACTTGCTATCACAACATTTCCAAGTAATAATTCTCTATGAACTTTGTTCTTCTGATTAAATGTTACACCTGCTTTACGTAGAAGGAGCTTGGTTTTTGACTGAGGAGTCATCTGAATTCTTTCAGAATCTGGAGGTTCACTGGACAGGGAACATGAAGATTCATCTGCAAGCGTGCCACTGTCTAATGAGTGTCTAGATACACGTTTAGATACACGCTCATTTCGCTTCTGTAGCGTTTTCTTCAGCTTTTCCATCTTCCTTAACTTCTCTGTCATATACTCAATTTTTCTGGTTGATGCGCGCAGTGCACGCTGATATTGTTTGAACTTGGCACCGCTTTTGACTGGCAATGGAAGTTTTACTGTTAATTTTTTTTCCTTTTGACTTCGGGTACAGATGCTATCACGCGAAGTTGATGGATTTGCATTTTCGGTAGCATTGTTCTGTTTCTTAGCTTTCTGTCTGATGTAATATGTTCGAAATCTTTCACGGTTTTTTCTGTCTCTGTATTGTCAATTTGTCACTGGACATTTCACCATGGCAAACGTATCTGGCTCTATCTCTTTGTCGTTCTTTCTCCAAAAACTTCTCTCTGTTCTTTTCTTTTTGTCTTTCTCGCCATTGTCTCTGTCTTTCAGCATTAGTTAGCACCATTCTGAAAAATAAAAATCATGTTTGCATCAGGAAAAATGAAGCATAACATATTTCAATTTTTTTTCTAACACCCGTAACGTAACATAAGAAGGTATTTTTTAGAAATAATTTTCAGTTAGAAACGCTTAATATACAATTAAAATAATTATCAATATGTATAGTAATCAGATTTAACAACTCTTAATCAACCAACGTAATACTGGCATCAAAATTCAGAGATAATATACCTAACAATAATTTCATCTAACACCCGTTACACTACACTTATACATCTAATAACAAAACGTATACTTTTGACAAATAGCACACTATGACTGAGTTGAAATAGATCATAAAACATAATTTAAGAATTATAAAAAGGGTGCACATTGATTATTTAATGTGAAAAACATGTTTGTAAAAACCCCTAACGCCCGTAACGAAAAACGGGGGATTAGATTATACAGCGCTATTTTACTACAGTACCGGTATCACGATCACCAACTTTGTTCGAAACGTACTTATGGTTGTTACTATGTATTTCCATATCAGCCATGCAATATAAAGATCGCCGTTTATAAAAACATTATATGATCTACAACATAACATACTTTGCATTCGTGTAAAATCTCCAGAATTTGCTTTAAAATAGATTACTAGCAGACGATAAGTTCTCTTCCGGAAGTAAACATATCGGGCGGTGTCAGCACATAATATATCTCTGAGCATACAAAAAAGGGAGGCAACTTTTGTAATACTAAAATATTGTAACGGGTGTTAGAAGTTACGGGTGTTAGACAAATTTCATTTAACTTCAAGGTAAAAATACGATATTGCAACTCAATTCCCTTGTTGCAATTAATAGTTTGCTGATGGGTACTGCTGCATGTAGTTTCATTGTGCCTGCAACCGCAACAGGCTTGTCTCTTCCTGAAATAGTTTCTTGAATTTTCTGCACATCATTTTCATTGTATGATATGTATCTGACCTTGCTTGTCTTGTCAGTTGTGTTTGCCCATCGCACAAAGTCATCAGCACTTTGAATTGTTGCTTTACCTTGCTTCACACTCATATCGGCTGCTCGTTTAACACTGGCACCTAGCCCATCACAGGGGCCCTTTCCGTGGCCACATTCCAAGTAGTGCCACCTCGCTGAAACACCAAATTCTTCCTGATGATTGCATAAAATCTGGAATACTGTCTTATTGCGGTATTGTGAAGTTGGGGAATCAGTAAGGTAGTGAATGCACTTCAGATTTGGTACTTCTTCTTTTAATAGTGGAACACATTTCTGTAGAATGCAGTAGACTGCAGCTGCATTGTGTTGAAGGGAGCCAGAGACAGCAACAATACACTGCTTGGTCTTGTCACAGTTACTTGGCAAATAGGCCACCATGGTGTGCAGGGAAACCATTTCAACGTTCCAGAAAGCGCTCTGAACCTCTTCTACACTAGAGCAATTATAATTTTCGGCAAAATCCATCCATAGGAGGATTTCATTGTCGGGCAAATTTTCTCTGAGCTTTCGAGTTTCCCTGTATTGGTTTTGCACCCTTAGAACATGACTGCCGAATGCAGCCAGATCAACCAGTACACACTCTATGAACTGTTCTTTGGAAACACACTCTTCTAGTTCTTTCCATCTGTATTTGTCCGCGTCCTGTACTTTTTTCCAGTGCCTGTAGGTTACCTCGGTTTTTGTTTCAAGCTCTTTCTCAAGCACAACTTTCAGACTTTCTTCTGTTTCAAATTCTTTGAGAAATGAATCAGGATTGGCAGTGCACTGAACTCCATTCTTCTTCATAGCTTTGATTTTCAAGGCAAAATTCTGATGGTATGTGCATAAACAAGTTCTTCTACTAGCAAAACTTGTGAGTAGTACATGAGATGGGCGAAGTTTGCAGAATTGACTTCTAGACAGTTTAATGTTTGGGTTTTCCAGCAAAAACTTCTCACACAAATTGTGCATGTAGTCATTGAGGACATGCTTCTGATGGACCTCTTTTTCTACAGTCTTTGAGTCTCGTTTACCAGGCTGGATGACACTATTATCCTCTCTCTCTAAAAAATCTCTGACTGCTTCACCATATCTCTTTCTCAGTTTTGCACTTGGTCTTCTCACATTTATGCTCGCCACCTTCTTTCTACTCACACCAGTTGCTTCACTTAACCTGTTCAGACATCGATATTTCTTAATGATTTCAGCTGACATCATGGCAGCTGAGGAGTTAATCTTCTTTTTCTGTACAAGTTTACCCTTTACACTTGCTATCACAACATTTCCAAGTAATAATTCTCTATGATCTTTGTTCTTCTGATTAAATGTTACACCTGCTTTACGTAGAAGGAGCTTGGTTTTTGACTGAGGAGTCATCTGAATTCTTTCAGAATCTGGAGGTTCACTGGACAGGGAACATGAAGATTCATCTGCAAGCGTGCCACTGTCTAATGAGTGTCTAGATACACGTTTAGATACACGCTCATTTCGCTTCTGTAGCGTTTTCTTCAGCTTTTCCATCTTCCTTAACTTCTCTGTCATATACTCAATTTTTCTGGTTGATGCGCGCAGTGCACGCTGGTATTGTTTGAACTTGGCACCGCTTTTGACTGGCAATGGAAGTTTTACTGTTAATTTTTTTTCCTTTTGACTTCGGGTACAGATGCTATCACGCGAAGTTGATGGATTTGCATTTTCGGTAGCATTGTTCTGTTTCTTAGCTTTCTGTCTGATGTAATATGTTCGAAATCTTTCACGGTTTTTCTGTCTCTGTATTGTCAATTTGTCACTGGACATTTCACCATGGCAAACGTATCTGGCTCTATCTCTTTGTCGTTCTTTCTCCAAAAACTTCTCTCTGTTCTTTTCTTTTTGTCTTTCTCGCCATTGTCTCTGTCTTTCAGCATTAGTTAGCACCATTCTGAAAAATAAAAATCATGTTTGCATCAGGAAAAATGAAGCATAACATATTTCAATTTTTTTTCTAACACCCGTAACGTAACATAAGAAGGTATTTTTTAGAAATAATTTTCAGTTAGAAACGCTTAATATACAATTAAAATAATTATCAATATGTATAGTAATCAGATTTAACAACTCTTAATCAACCAACGTAATACTGGCATCAAAATTCAGAGATAATATACCTAACAATAATTTCATCTAACACCCGTTACACTACACTTATACATCTAATAACAAAACGTATACTTTTGACAAATAGCACACTATGACTGAGTTGAAATAGATCATAAAACATAATTTAAGAATTATAAAAAGGGTGCACATTGATTATTTAATGTGAAAAACATGTTTGTAAAAACCCCTAACGCCCGTAACGAAAAACGGGGGATTAGATTATACAGCGCTATTTTACTACAGTACCGGTATCACGATCACCAACTTTGTTCTAAACGTACTTATGGTTGTTACTATGTATTTCCATATCAGCCATGCAATATAAAGATCGCCGTTTATAAAAACATTATATGATCTACAACATAACATACTTTGCATTCGTGTAAAATCTCCAGAATTTGCTTTAAAATAGATTACTAGCAGACGATAAGTTCTCTTCCGGAAGTAAACATATCGGGCGGTGTCAGCACATAATATATCTCTGAGCATACAAAAAAGGGAGGCAACTTTTGTAATACTAAAATATTGTAACGGGTGTTAGAAGTTACGGGTGTTAGACAAATTTCATTTAACTTCAAGGTAAAAATACGATATTGCGGGAAATACTTACTTTAGGTGTTTTAAATACCTACCATTGGTTAGTGTCAAACACAAAATAACACCAGTTTCTCTTGAATCAACCACTCTTTATTACAAATGCCGTTACGGGTGTTAGAAATAGAAAATGTCCCAATCGCATTATTTGAATTCCAAACGTTGCAGTCATTCCAGGTTTGATACATCGTTAAAAAGTGTCACAGTACCATAAACCACAAACATCCCTCCGCTGAAAAAGGTTACTATCATGTACATAATGCAGTTCAACAGTTCTATCCTACGTGGATGAAAAGTTGTTACGGGTGTTAGGCATGTTTTGGCGACAAGCAATTTTATATGATAATTTTTAATTTTTTTTAAATGTTTAAGTAAAACGTACATTTCCTGCGAAAGATAGATGTGTCAGATCAAAAAATGGAATAAACCACTTCTTTGCATCAATTTTGAGGAAACAACAGATGTGTGAGTATTGTGAAAAGTACTGGCGACAGCCAAAAACACACATTTTTAGCTTATTCATAAGATGATAGCTTCCAATGTATGTATCTTAAGACATTCAAAGGCTACTAATTTTTCTCCAGTATTATCTGTCATGCAAGAAATAGGGTTTTGTATGCCATTTCTATCTAAATATTATAGTTATTCATATATTTCTTTTGGAGACGAGATATTTTTGTAATTGTACCCATTTTTGGAGAATCACTGAGTAAAGCAGAATGCGTCTTCTGCTTTACTTTCAGCCTGTTTTAAGCTACGATCTGCTAGGATAAAAATTCGAAAACTTAAGAAAAAAACAGAGAAATGGCAGCCCTGGGTTTATTTTTCAATATAATTTAATTAAATAATTTTCTATATTCTAGCAAATGAATACATTATACAGTATCTTAAAACAGGCTGAAAGTAAAGCAGAATGTGCCGTAACGGTACAGTGCATTCTGCTTTACTTTTAAATCTGCTTTAAGTAGTCACATATCATCAAATCTAGAAACAGGCTAGTGGGGTAATGGGTTAAATTACTTACAAATTATTAGTGAGTGCGTTAAGAGTGACGGTGACTTCATAATATCAGTGAAAGTGTTAACTCAGTACTCACTTGCAGGGCTCCAGATAAGAGGGAGGTAAAGTGAACAAATCTAATATTTTCTCAGTAATTTTTAGCACCAAATCCTTTGGCGTTACTATTCATTAGAATCGTCTCAAAGAGACGATTCTAATGAATAGTGACACCATAGGGTTTAATGGAGAAATAAAGATTTTAGTTTTTGAAATACTCGATCTCCCCTTATTTAAACCCATTACGGGCCATAGCCTGTCTCTAGTATTGAAGATAGGCGACCATTTAAAGCAGGTTGAAAGTAAAGCAGAATGTACCTTAAAGCGCATTCTGCTTTACTTTCAGCCTGCTTTAAGATACCATCGGCTAGTAAACAGGAAATATTTCTTATGTTAAATGTTCATGACTGTTTAAACTGAAACTATTTCTAACAGTGGAGGAATAAATTAAAGGCTTACTTATGGGGTAATGGGTTAATGGTCTTATCTGGAGCTCTAGTGCTCACTCTTGTCTTGATCTCTGTCACATCATATCCTTTCAGATATTAATCACCTGATGTACCAATCAATGTAATGGCCTCTGCTCCAAGTCCACCGTCTACATCTGGCAGCACTCTAGAGGGAAGTTTTTACATACAAAAACACAAATACCAAGTCACATTGACAGCTACAACATTTAAATGGATCCGTGACGGAGCCAAATCTAAAGGTAGCTTAACCCTGTAAATAGGTGACTACTTAAAGCAGGTTGAAAGTAAAGCAGAATGCGCCTTATGGCACATTCTGCTTTACTTTCAGCCTGCTTTAAGCCACCACCTGTTAGAATAAAGAAAATATTATTTATTATACATATTCATGACTGTATAAATTGGAACTATTTTCTTCAGTGGAGGAATAAATTGAATGCGCTAAAAGGCGCTTTTATGGGGCAAAGGGTTAACCCTTTACCCCATATCCTGTTTCTAGTTTTGAATATCTCAAAGCAGGTTGAAAGTAAAGCAGAATGAGCTTTAAAACAAATTCTGCTTTACTTTATGCTTTAAATGGTCACCCATCTTCAAAACTACAAACAGGATATGGGCTGAAAGGTAAAACTTTGTTACAAGAAACAAGAAACTTTATTTATAGTCGGGTGTTTACCAAATGTAGATTTAACATTAACTATAAGCTATTTACCGACTAAAACAAATTTTTCTTAAAGGAAAATGGACAGCTGATTACAACTTGGTTTAAAACAAAAGTTCATGTATTAAAAATACCAAAATTGAAAAAAAATCCTCAAAAACTTTCAAAATAATGAATTTATAGCATGTTTTAGTTTGGATAACGAACTTTCATGGAGGCCGCCATTTTGTTTACCTGTGTGACATCATTTCTAACCTGTCGGTATACATATATATATACAATAAAGAAGAAAGACAGTTTGTGAAATTAATAGGGTTTAACTGATCAAGTTAATACTAAATATACATGTTTCATGTACGGTTGGTGTTTATGCTAATACCAATGTAAGTTGAACGATCCTGGTAGCTCGATTGGTTTTTAATAAAAACATTTAAATTTACAAAACTAATTTGAAATGTCCGAAACTGACCATACAGTAGTTTTACATTACGTATCGCGGTTAAATGACTTTAATTTTCTACTGAATACTCTCTCTATATATTGACACGGGTCATTAACAAAGTGATCAAGACATCAAATGTCCCGACCGTTAGACTGCAGTCGTTATCATACATTTCCGGTAGCGGCGGGCCACGTGTCGGCGAAAGTGCAAGTCTGCAGCGACGGGTGGTTTATGGCTTTATAGGTCTGGTTGATAATTCTAGTGTCACTAATCGGATTAGTGGGATTTTTTTTCCCGATGGTAAGCACAGCAATTATCTCGAGGGATTGAATAATTTCAATCTGGATGCAGCATGCCATTGTTATACACATAAATGCCTGAATTGTTTGCATGTGTGTTTAGTTGTAAAATTCATTTCGTGTTAAAACAAAACGTGGAAAAAAGTTTTGATAAGTTTCTCATCTACCATTAAGTTTAATTGTACTTTTATCTACAGTTTAGCTGGTATTTATTCGAAAATCACTAAGAGTTTCAAAGCCTTTTATCAGGGAAGTAATTACTTAAGCTGTATGTACCCTGTACATCCAAAGTACCCGACAACATGCATGGGGAGGTATGACGTCACAAATAGGATAAAGACCGAATAGTTCCGCTTGCGAATATGCAAAGATGGCGGCCTCCTATTTAATTAGTGAATACTTACCTGGCTAGTTTATTATCTATTTTTTACGCTTATATGCATCCTAACGACAATGGGATTTGGACAAACATGTATGTTGTTTGTAAGACAAAGGCTACAATATAAGACCGACTTAACCGGAGCTGTCCGTTTTCCTTTAACAAATACATTTAACCAACAAATAACCTGTTACATATTAAATTACCTGTAAGATGCATTTTAAATTTTTTTAAACAGCAATTAAAGGTTCAACCCTTCACACCATAGCCTGATTCTAGTTTTGACAATAGGTGACCACTTAAAGCAGGTTGAAAGTAAAGCAGAATGTGCCTTAAGGCACATTCTGCATTACTTTCAGCCTGCTTTAAGCTTATGATCATCTGCTAGAATATGAAAAATAGTTCTTCATTTTCATAACTGTATAATTTGGAACTACTTTCCTCAGTGGAGAAATAATTCAAAGGCGTAATTAAGAGAATCACAGACTGGAACATTAGTGGGTATGTACAGAGAGCCTGCTGTGTATCATATCATCCAAGGGGAGTAAAGAGGGAAGGGCTCAACAGTAGCGCGTTCAGTTACAGTATCGATTGCTTTAAAAAACGTAACAATTTAACTAAAACGACTTGTTTGCACGATATCGATTGCGAACAGCACGAACGGCCTCAGAAGTAGTTAGCCATGGCCAACAAGGAAAACAAAATGGCGCCCAACGAACAGTCCCGAGTTAATATCTCATCAATAAACCAACATTTTCCGATACTTCATGTATCAAACAAAGCAGCTTACATCTAAGCAGCTAAATCTTATTTTTATTTGCAGTAAAATTGATGCATTTCAGTTGATTAATACACTTTTGCGTGTGTTATTCCGATTCGTAAATAGTTCGTTCGTACCCTTGAAAATGAAATAAACATGGGGGCGCAATGAGTTATTATTGAAGAGTATTGGTGAACGTTAGGTGTCATACTATGAGGGTTGTTTGTATCGGTTAACGTTGCTGTTCGCTTATACAGTACTTGAACGCGCTGCAGGTTTCTATGTCCTTCATTATCCCCCTTTGGTACTATAATTTCAAAGGCTTGTATTTAATTATGGTTATATTTTCATATTTCATACTTGCAAGCAGTCCAGCTCCTGATCAGATGGTTCCTTTAAGATCAGAGTCCCCCCTGCTTGTGTAGTGCAAGTGTATTCCAACATGTACACTGTTTGTTTTTGGCAGTATAATTAAAGTTTTAGAGAGTTCATAAACTGATGGAAACTTTTGATATGGGGCTTCACTGTTTGCATAGGACAAATGTACTATTACTAGAGCAATAGATAAGGGTAGTTTTTCAAAACTTAAAATCTTTATTTCGGAATTAAACCCTATGGTATTACTACTCATTAGAATTGTCTCTTCGAGACGATTCTAATGAGTAGTAATACCATAGGATTTGGTGCTGAAATGGGTGATAAAATGTTTGATTTGTTGAAATAACTACCTCTTATCTGGAGCCCTGTAATAAAATTTACTTCTATCCCAAAATGTTTTCTTGTAGATGAGGTCAATGTTCCAGTCTCAGAGATACTCTGTGTTACCATGGAAACAGGTACAAGCAAGGAGGACGGTCAGGGTTCTCTGAAGGTGGTCTACGTCAAACACAAGAAAAAACATGTCCTGAGAAAGACAGAGACAACGTTTACTGGCAGCACAGATACATGTAGTCACTGGTGTCAAACACTGCAGGCATATTTGGATACAAGTGAGTGGTATACACTACAGGGCTCCAGATAAGAGGGAGTAAATTTAACAAATCCAACATTTTCTCACTCTTTACAGCACCAAACCCTGTAGGAGCTTTTTTGATTGCTTTCATTCAGCTATAAGAAGACGCTTGTATGTCTTCAATGCTGGTTCTTTCAAGTTTTCATATTTTACTGATTTGTGGGTATGCTAAAACTGTTTAAAGTATTTAGCATTTTGGAACTCCAGATAAGAATTACCGGTAGCCAATTGCATATTCTCAACATTTTCTCCCTTACCTTCACCAGGGGCCTCTGTGGCCTACCAGTGGTTTAGTCACTGAGACTTACATCACTAAGTTCCTCTTCGCTGTGGGTTCAAATGCAGGTCTGAGTATCCAGATTTTTCAGGGGGGGGGGGGGGGGGGGGGAAGCCTTCCAGCTAGCTTGCAGAAGGTTGGTGGTACTACCCAGTGTCCATTTGTGCCTGAAGCAGTGAATAATGGCCGTCTGGGACCCAGACTCTGGGTACTTTCTCCACTTGTAATTAGCTGGACGTTGCGATATAACTGAAATACTGTTAAAAAGATGTTGTATGGTGCTCCCTTCCTACAACGGCCCTCCAAACAACTCCCGCAGAACAACACACACAATCTGTCACCCATTTAGTGTCGTTGTAGAGAGGGAGCACTGTAAAATCATAACAAATCCAATTTCCCTTATCTTCACCAAACCTTATTTTGTGACTACTCATTTGAAATATCTCAACTACTCTTCTGCAGATGGCCAAAGACCACGGAATGCCTTAGTGCTTGTGAACCCTATCAGTGGAAGTAGGAAGGGTCCCAAACAGTACACAGAGAAGGTAGCCCCAGTATTCCAGGCAGCCGCACTCAAAACAGATGTGACAAGTGAGTATTAACTCTTTGAACCCTAGTCACGCTTACATGCGTCATTTGCAAACAACATACCTGTGAGGAGTACACCTGTCCGATGCAAACAGTGTAGACCCTGATCAGAGGGCTCCTTAAGGAGCCCTCTGATCAGAGTCTACACTGTTGGTCATTTTGACATATAAAAATCAAGCCTAAAAAGTCAAAAATAGACTAGACTAAATTGAAATTTAGAATTGGCCATTTTAGTTTTCAGGGTGGAAAGGGTTAAGTACAATGTTCATCTTTCAGGCAATTTTACCATGTCCTCCTTTAGCAGTTGGTGCAAATCACCTACAGTAAAACCTCTCTATAACGACCACTAAATCGAGGCCTAATTGATTGTAAAAAGGGCAGGTGACAGCTTAAATCAAGGTGACAGTAGAACAGAAAGCTCCTGAAGGAGCTTTCTGTTTCACTGTCACCTTGTTTTAAGCAGTCACCTGCTTAAAACACCCAATAATCAATACAATTTAATGGCCATAATAGAGAGGTTTTACTGTATAGCTACATGTAATTAGCTCACCTGAGCTAGCTCAGGCTGAGCTTTTGCAATCTTTGATAGTCCATCGTGCGTCGTTAGTCGTCAACAATTTTAGTGTTTACACTCTAATGGCCACAATATATATCCAATCTTTCTCAAACTTGCTCAGATTGTATATTACCATAAGATTTCGGATGAGTTTGATTATGGTTGAAATTGAGCCAATAGGTCAAGAGTAATCTACCTTTGAATTGCTGAAAACGCCATATTTAACAGTGTTTACACTCTAGAGGCCACAATATTCATCCAGCCTTCTCAAACTTGCCCAGATTGTATATTAATATAATAGTTCAGATGAGTTCGATTATGGTTGATATCAGACCAATAGATCCAGAGTTATCTACCTTTGAATTGCTGAAAATGCCATAGTTAACAGTGTTTACACTATAGAGGCCACAATTTTTATCCAATCTATTTCAAACTTGCTCAGATTGTATATGACTATAAGAGTTCAGATGAGTACAATTATGGTTGAAATTAGACGAATAGGTGGAGAGTTATCTACCTTTGAATTGCTGAAAATGTCATATTTAACAGTGTTTACACTCTATATATAGGCCACAAATTTTATCCAATCTATCTCAAACTTGCTCAGATTGTATATGATTATAAGAGTTCAGATGAGTACAATTATGGTTGAAATCAGACCAAAGTCAAGAGTTATCTGCCCTTGAATTGCTGAAAATGCCATATCTAACAGCGTTTACACTCTTGCAACTACAGTTTTCAATGGATTTTGATTATACTTGCACACAAAGTATATACCTATAAGTTCTCGAAGGAGTGCAATTATTGTTGAAATCTAATAATTGTGGCAGTAGTTATCTGCCCTTGATATACTTTGAAATGCTAGAAAAGGCTTCATTTCAGTATTGTTTAGGCTCTAGTTATCCGCCCTTGATGTACTCTAATATACTAGAATTATGAAGTTATATGGGTAGAAGTGTGGTACAGTGCTCCCTCCCTCCCTACAACGATCCTCCCAACAATGACTCCCTCCTTACAAGGACCCTTGCCACAGTTCCCTAACCAGGACAATTATGTCTATCGATTCTACTGCTGTAACATCGTTTGCTTAAAGTTGGTCGTCTGCTGTTTTTCTCAAAGTTACATATTGGACATTTTGACAGAAAAAAACTTACTGACGAGTGACAAACAGCTTGAATCCAGATTACGCGGCGTCTGATCTGGATTCAAGTTGTTTGCAAATGTAAGCCAATTTCCCTCCCTATAATAACTCCTTCTGAATCAGCACAATTTGTTTGTCTCCCAAAGGGTGTCATTGTAGAGTAGGAATGCTGTAGTATTGATGTTGTGGTGTCACTGTTGTTCAGTTTACCAGGGCTACAGATAAAGTTTTGATGTAATTGAGTATTTACTCCTTAACCCTTTCCCCCATAGAAGCGACTTTTAGCGTATTTAATTTATTCCTCCGCTGATGAAAGTAGTTCCAGTTTATACCCTCATGAACAATAACCATTACAAATATTTTATATAGCCTAGCAGATTTTATCTTAAAGCAGGCTGAAAGTAAAGCAGAATGTGCCTTAGGGCACATTCTGCTTTACTTTCAACCTGCTTTAAGTGGTCAACTATCTTCAATACTAGAAACAGGCTATGAGGTAAAGGGTTAAAATTTTAAAGAATTTGGCATTTTCATTTTTTATGGGGTATTGACAATTCTCGTAATTTGGTATTATTCATATTCTGATTAGTTTTTTTTGTTTTTCTGCTTTTCGCTACACTTCTTTGCTTTCCATTACTCCTTATTGTGAAAAAAATTGCTTTTTCCACAATTTTAATTGGGTAAATGTCCTAATATGGGCCTTATCTGTAACCCTGGTTTAATCCAGCTTTATTTTGTTTTACTTTTATAGTCACAGAAAGTGCTGACCATGTGAGGGAAATTATTAGAACATATGATTTGTCTTCCATAGACAGGTAGGACTGCTGTGTGATATCTAACCCATTCCCCCATAGACATGAATATGTATCAAAAGAAAAAATACCTATCAAAAGAAAAAAATTCTATATTCTAGCCGATGGAAGCTTAAAACAGGCTTAAAAGTAAAGCAGAATGCGCCTTAAGGCGCATCCTGCTTTAGTTTCAACCTGCTTTTCAAAACTAGAAACAGACAATGGAGTAATGGGTTAATTCTGTCTTTGAATCTTAACACTTGCCTGTGTTTAACCCTTTACTCCTTAGATACACACTTTAACACATTTGATTTATAATATTCCTCCATTGAGGAAAACAAATCCACTTTATAATATCATGTATCATAAGAAATATTTTCTAATTATTTTCTAGAGATGACCACTTAAGGCACATTCTGCTTTACTTTTAGCCTGCTTTAAGCTATCAACTGCTAATATCCGATTACCTCCTTTTAATATAGAACATATTTCTTATTATTTCTTATATTTCTGTTTATTAATCAAACCCCTGATGATGATGATTATGATGATGATGCAGTGCTGTGCCTAGACTGCAGCATTTAAGGAATCCTACATTTTTTGCATGATTGTCCCTTAAAAATTGGCAAAGCATGGGCAGATGTAGGAGCCGAGAAAAAAATAACATTTTCGGCAAATACCACAAATTTCTGCTCCATTCATGTTTATTTACTTACTTAATCCTGATTTCATTTGTCATCTGCTGCTGGTTTCCCAGTGTCTGGGGTAGGCAGCAGGCGGCTAGTATGTTTCTAAAGGTATTTAGCTCGCCTGTACGAAGTACATGACAAGCTATTGCAATACCCCCGGTGTAGTCGTCGGCGTTGTCGTCGGCGTCGTCGTGAACGGCGTAAACAATTTTAAGAAAATGTCTTTAACTTCTATGTCCCTTGAGGTATTGCTTTCATAGTTGGTATGTGTGTGTATATGGACAAGACCTTTCCATGCACAGAAACATTTGTGACCCCTGTGACCTTGACCTTGAACTTAGGGCCCGCGTTTAGGTTTCGAAATCTGTGTTTAGGTTTCGAAAAATGCCTATAACTTCTATGTCCCTTGAGGTATTGCTTTCATAGTTGGTATGTGTGTGTATATGGACAAGACCTTTCCATGCACAGAAAAATTTGGACCCCTGTGACCTTGACCTTGAACTTAGGGCCCGCGTTTAGGTTTCGAAATCTGTGTTTAGGTTTCGAAAAATGCCTATAACTTCTATGTCCCTTCAGGTATTGCTTTCATAGTTGGTATGTGTGTGTATATGGACAAGACCTTTCCATGCACAGAAACAGAAAAATTTGGACCCCTGTGACCTTGACCTTGAACTTAGGGCCCACGTTTAGGTTTCGAAATCTGTGTTTAGGTTTCGAAAAATGCCTATCACTTCTATGTCCCTTGAGGTATTGCTTTCATAGTTGGTATGTGTGTGTATATGGACAAGACCTTTCCATGCACAGAACAATTTGGACCCCTGTGACCTTGACCTTGAACTTAGGGCATGCGTTTAGGTTTCGAAATCTGTGTTTAGGTTTGGAAAAATGCCTATAACTTCTATGTCCCTTGAGGTATTGCTTTCATAGTTGGTATGTGTGTGTATATGGACAAGACCTTTCCATGCACAGAAACATTTGGACCCCTGTGACCTTGACCTTGAACTTAGGGCCCGCATTTAGGTTTCGAAATCTGTGTTTAGGTTTTGAAAAATGCCTATAACTTCTATGTCCCTTCAGGTATTGCTTTCATAGTTGGTATGTGTGTGTATATGGACAAGACCTTTCCATGCACATAATTTTTTTTACCCCTGTGACCTTGACCTTGAACTTAGGGCCTGCGTTTAGGTTTCGAAATCTTTGTTTAGGTTTCGAAAAATGCCTATAACTTCTGTGTCCCTTGAGGTATTGCTTTCATAGTTGGTATGTGTGTGTATATGGACAAGACCTATCTATGCACAGAAACATTTGGACCCCTGTGACCTTGATCTTGAACTTAAGGCCTGCGTTTAGGTTTCGAAATCTGTGTTTAGGTTTCGAAAAATTCCTATAACTTCTATGTCCCTTGAGGTATTACTTTCATAGTTGGTATGTGTGTGTATATGGACAAGACCTTTCCATGCACAGAAAAATTTGGACCCCTGTGACCTTGACCTTGAACTTAGGGCCCGCGTTTAGGTTTCGAAATCTTTGTTTAGGTTTCGAAAAATGCCTATAACTTCTATGTCCCTTGAGGGTTGCTTTCATAGTTGGTATGTGTGTGTATGTGTATATGGACCAGGCCTTTCCATGCACAGAAAAATTTGGACCCCTGTGACCTTGAACTTAGATCCAGGGTTATGGTTTCGAAATCTGTATTTAGGTTTCAAAAAATGCTTATATTTCCTATGTCCCCTGAGGTGTAACTTCATACATGTATTTGATTTTCATGTGTATATGGACAAGACCTTTCCATGCAGGCAAAAAGGTTGAACTCGGTGACCTTGAGTGTGCTTTTAAGTTTCTAAATGTGCCGATGGCGAGCTTTGTTGTCTCTCTGACAACTCTTGTTAAGTGTGTCCTCCACAAATATGAAATGTCCCGCTGAAATTTTGACAGGGGGACACAGTTTCCCCAAAAAATTTGGACCTAGGCACAACACTGATGATGAGGTTAATCAAAAACTCCTGCAAGAGCTTTCTTCTTTACTTTTATTTTACTTTAACTCTTTGAACCCTAGTCACACATATATGCTTCATTTGCAAACAGTGTAACTGTAAAGAGTACACTTGTCCTATGCAAACAGTGTATACCCTGATCAGAGGGCTCTTTAAGGAGCCCTCTGATCAGGGTCTATTTTGTTTGTCATTTTGACATATTTTGTAAAAATCAGTCCTAAAATGTCAAAAATGGACTAGACCAGATTGAAACTAGAATTGGCTATTTGAGATTTCAGGGAGGAAAGGGTTCAGCTGTCATCTTTCTTCATATATAAGCAATTAGTCTTTTTGGATGGTCAGGGTTTACTGTATTTGTATTTTATTGCAGTATTGTTGTAGTGGGTGGGGATGGTATGTACCATTTGGTGGCTGATGCTTTAGTTCAAAGAAATATGAGAGAGGCCGGATTAGACGTCAATGACAGCGAGAACGACATACCGGATCTGTCCCTGCCCATCGCAATAATACCGTGTGGTGAGTATTTCAAGATCATTTTAACTCTTTCAACACTAAGTAACTCTTGTGGATTAATAACTTATACCGGTAAGTCCCGTGAGTTAGACGTCAATGACAGTGAGAACGACATACCAGATCTGTCCCTGCCCATCGCAATAATACCGTGTAGTGAGTATTTCAAGATCTAATTAACCCATTACCCCCATGAATACGCCTTTTTACGCCTTTAATTCATTAAGGTTAAATAAGGTGTTAGAATCGAAATAAAAAATTAATACCAGTGTTCTATCGTGCAATTGAACACAGGTAGTCTTTGAGATGCTGGTAATTAAACCTATCGGGTAGCCCTTGAGATGATTGTAATTAAACACTCGGCCTAAAGTGTTCGATTGCACGATAAAACACTGGTATGAATTTATTATTTCTTACTTCAAACACATGTTTTACACAGCACATTTAATGCCGCAGCTGTTGTTAGCATTTATGAATTGGACATTTGCTATATATCTATTAACAACATCAATATCCAGATTCTTTGCATGCATCAATCATGCTAACATGGCCAAAAGGGCGGAAAATCCGAAATTTATCTTTTGAACTGAGACTTGTTGTATATTATAAGAATCCCGATATATATCGTGAATTGTGCGTTATGTATTGCAATACATATCCTATCGCCCCCTGACTCAAAATACAACTTGAGTCATGTGAGAGAAAGCAGGGCTGCCATAAGTTGATATGAAAAATCCTAAGATTTCAAAATTTTCTTTTTTCAAGTGCGATTGTACGAATGGTACCTTTACCCAATAGCCTGTTTCTACTTTTGTTGACATGTGACTACTTAAAGCAGGCTGGAAGTAAAGCAGAATATGCCTTAATCCGGAGAAATGGCAGCCCTGACAAAGGTCAAGGTCATGTAGAAGTCAAGGCTGAATTTGCCATCAAGGGCATAGTGCTTCACAAGGAAATCTTCTTGCATCTGATTTTCAGAAAAACTTCTTTCAACTCAAACCCCAACAGGGTAGCTATGTTGTCCTCCGACGTCTCTTGTTTGATATCTTGTAGGAACTGGCAATGGAATTGCCATGGGTTGCTATGGTAACTACGATGTAGAAACAGCAGCATTGGCAGCAGTAATTGGTAAGTAAATTTTTGGTAACTCAAACTTGTTAATCCCTTTCACTGCCTTATCCCACCTACACTGGTTATTTCAAAATGCTTGGATCCTGATCAGATGCTGCTATTCGGCATCTGATCAGGATCCAGACTGTTTGAAAGTAAGTATTATATTATTTTAGTTAGTTTCAGGGCTCCAAATATGGGTAGTTCTAATGAGTAGTAACACAAGAAGATTTGGTGGTAAAATGAGAGTTTTCTCCCCCTTATCTGGAGACCTGAATTTACCTAAAAATTAAATTTGAGAAATAAAAGCAGACACCAATGGTTTTATAGCAAACATAAGAAATATTACCTATATCCTTGCAGATGGAAGCTTGAGGCAGGCTGAAACTAATTTCAGGCCTGCCATAAGTTGATAAAAAAAATCCTAAGATTTCAATTTTTTTAATTTTTCAAGCCTGATTTTCCTGATTATACCTTTAATCTATAAACTGTTTCTAGTTTTTAAGACACGTGATGCTTAAAGCAGGTTGAAAGTAAAGCAGAATGAGCCTTAAGGCGCATTCTGCTTTACTTTCAGCCTGTTTTAAGTTTCCATCTGTTGGAATAGAAATCCGAAGATTTCGGAAAAATCCGGAGAAATGTCAGCCCTGTACTTTTTAGAGTTTCAGAAACTGGAAATGTCCATTTAGAATTTCAGAAGTGAAATTACCCCATAGCCTATTTCTTATTTTGAAAACGAATGACCCCTAAAAGCAGGTTAAAAATAAAGCAGAATGCACCTTAAGGTGCATTCTGCTTTACTTTCAGCCTGCTTTATGCTACCATCTACTAGAATATAGAAAATATTTCTTATGGTACAAAGTTGTGACTGGATAAATTGGAATTATTTTCTACCGAGAAGGAATAGATTGAAGGCGTAAAAAGGTGTGTTTATGGGTAGCTGGGTTAAGGGAACTATGTGCAGGAAAGTGTTGATAGATGTTTTATTGTGTTGTAGGAGGAACGCGGAGGAACAATATATTTGGTATCTGGTCAGGGGGACAGTTCATGGTGTACTCAACGCTGTTACATGGTGCTGGGTTCTTAGCAGATCTGATCTATGACACAGAAAGGCGACGAAGTATGGGCATCTGGAGATACCCTGGTAAGAGAATATAAGAATCCACCATGAGTGTTGATGTAGGATAGGAATTTTCTCCCCCGAGGGTCAGAAAATTCATGCAGGGACGAGGCTTTCCGAGTCCCTGCGTGAATTTTCTGACCCGAGGGGGAGAAAATTCCTATCCTACATCAACAAAACGAATGGTTGCTTTTTTTCTCCTATTTAAATCATTAAAACATTATATAACCCTTTACCTGATAGCCTATTTCTAGTACTTAAGATAGGTGACTACTTAAAGCAGGTTGAAAGTAAAGCAGAATGCGCCTTAGGGCGCATTCTGCTTTACTTTCAGCCTGCTTTAAGCTATCATGTGCTATAATATAGAAAATATTCCCCATAATACATATTCATTACTGATTAAATTGGAACTACTTTCTTCAGCGGATGAATAAATTATATCCGCTAAAAGGCGCTTCTATTGGGGAAAGGGTTAAATAACAAAATAATTGCAGTTTCTGTACACTTTTTTCCGCAAAAAAACAACGTTGTTTATAGTACCTCATAAGAAAGGACGTTATTTAGTTATCCCCGTCATGCAGCGCTTGTGGTAAAGCTGGGAAAACAATAAAAGACGTCAGGTGGTATGGATGATAGAGTGATTCCACATGGGAAATATCTCTATCCCACATGGGCGAAAATGGGAGAAAAACTGGTACTACCATGGAGAAAAGGCCCCTGATAGCACCAAATCCTATGGTGTTACTCCTCATTAGAATTGTCTGGAGGAGACAATTCTAATTAGTAGTGACACCATAGGCTTTAATGCAGAAATAAAAATTAATAAAAAAGAAAATCCCTTATCTGGAGCTCTGTGGAGAATATAATATATTTTCCTGCATAACCCTTAGTCTGGGCATACTGGTTTCCACTTAACCCAAGGGAGCTAGTCATTTCGTAACCGAGTCATTTCGTAACCGGTAAAATAAGTCATTTCGTAGCCGAATGTTTGGTCATTTCGTAACCGCGCAAAACCTAAAAGTCATTTCGTAACCGATTTTTTGGTCATTTGGTAGCCGACAAAAAAGTTGAAATAGTCATTTCGTAACCACCAAAAATTAAAAAATGAATGGCCTCAAAGAAGGCATAAGTCATTTCGTAGCCTCGGAAAATTGTTAAAGTCATTTCGTAGCCGAATATTTTTTTCTTTATCTTTTTTATAATTTTTGTGTGCAGTTTCCTGACATTATTTCAACAAAAATGTGCAAATATGCAAAGTTAAAAAATATATGTTAAGAGAGTTTGGGGTCCGCAATAATTATAACCTTGATTAATATTGTAATCAAGTTGTTGAATGTTTTTTAAAACAGGAATATTATTACTTGTCTTTAATTCAATTAAATGGTCCATTTGTTAACAATGAACATGTATTATCGCTCAATGTATGTGAAGCGTGTCAAACATTAACTTGTATGTTGTTTTAACAGTTTATACATCGGATAAACACTCATACCAAGGCAATTATCGCCTCCCGCTCGTGCCGGAAATGTGGAAAACAAATCACTTTTTATTTCACAAATATCAAGAAAAATGACTTTGTAATCTATAATCACTGTTTATTTGTTATTACAATCAATAAGCACATATTAGTTCAACTGTTGACAGCATAAATACAAAATGACGGTTAAATACAGTGGTGCAATTTTCAATTCAGTCTAGTCCATTTTTGACATTTTAGGGTTGACTTTCACAGTATATGTCAAAAGAACAAACAATGTAGACCCTGATCAGATGGCTCCTTAAGGTGCATAGGACAAGTGTACTTATCATGGATACACTATTTGCAAATGACGCATATATGCGTGACTAGAGTTCAAAGAGTTAATATTTGATTGAAATAATGACAGGTGGTCGTATTAGAGAGGTTTTACTGTAGCTGGTAGAAAAGAAACTATGTATTGATAAATATCTTGGGATAAACATTTTCAAAAACGGGAATTGGTTCCGAACACAGAAAAAATAGCAGAACGTTCACTATTTGCTTTGCATAATATATTCATAATTTTTAACAAGCTAGACCTAGCTGTTTACATGATAAATGTAAACTTTTTATGAATATGCTTATGCTTATGCTATTTTATGCCGAATAAAGATCTGTATCTGATAAGAGTGAACGGTGTTCTATTTTAGGCATTACACACCAAATTATAGCTATTTAATATTAATATATAAAAGCATTTTATTACAGATGGCCTGCATCAAATAAATCTTAGATACGAATGTCTACATCAAAAAATGAAGAATTACTGAATCTAAGTAAACTTATTTATATTTCAAAGAAACTACAAAGTTCACTTATTTTATAAATAATTAAAAACAATCTTATTAATTCGTTTGCATCAGGTTATTCTTTCAAACCAATCAAATACATCTATATCATAAACCACACCCAATATCTAATTTTTAGTGTTCGATGTCTACAGGTTATTGTTCTCAAAACATTCAACCAATCAAATAAATCTTCTTCATAAGCCACACCCACTACCAATTTTTAAATGTTCGAAGTCTACAAGTTGATATCTCACACCTTTCAACCAATTAAATAAATCTTCTTCATAAGCCACACCCAATACCTACCCCTACAGCGATTGGATTGTCACGGTCCATTTCACTTATCTCGCTAAATTAGACTAAAGCATCTTATTCACATTTACTTTTGTACCTGTAATTCAATTAAGCAATCACCTTGCTTTAAGCTGCCATCTGTCTTAAATACCAATAAAAAATGTTTGACCTGTTTTTCAACTAAAGTGCATATGAAGGCAACGTTATGTACAAGCGGCTGCTCAAGAATGAATTTAATGCACAACTAGTTCAATCTTTTATTCCTACGTATTCTAAATAGCCAGTACAATTAGGCACATCACTGCTTAAAGCAAAATAAAAGTAAATCAGCAATCATTTATTTACTTTAAACTCAACTCTTATTCATATATACTTTTGAACCTGTATTTCAACTAAGGTGCGTACAGTGGAGAAAACGTTATTCTTTCCCAATAAACGTGTTTACGCTTAAACTATTTTTTCCATTCCAAACAGTTGGGAGCCAGATAAGACGCTGGGTAATCAGGCGTCTGACCAGGCTCCAAACTGTTTGCCATACGAGTATATACTACCCGGGATGAATTAAAGTATGAAAGAAGAATACCCGAATAGTTTGTAAACCGTTAGGTTAGGTAAAATGTTATTCATCGAACAGTTTGCATTGTGGAATACATTGTACATGAAGAGTAAATCGACCACTTTGATCACGTTTGAAGAATCCTACAGTAGAAAAGACGTATTTCTTTCCCAATAAACGCACTAAGCTAAAACATGTATTTCCACTGCACACAGTATGTAGCCTATGTAATCTAACCAGGTTACACATTGTTTCAGAAGGCTCTATATTGTTTTGGAACAGTTATTTTCAACAGTTTGCTTTCGTTTAAGGAAAAATAAAAAATAAAATATTCCCCACTGTACTACACAGACGATTGAAAAAATGTCACAAGGCAGGATTAGATGCAGAAATTAATAATAATAGAGACTTTCAGAATACTACTTACGACATTATGTTAGGTTCTATATTGTTTGTTGGGTTTGACTAAAATCTCAAAAAAATGAAAATATATGACTAGGAAAACATTAACTCTTTCACTGCCAACGGCGCCAAAAGTCGACTATGCAAACAGTTGTGAACCTGATCAGACGCCGCGTCACGCGGTGTCTGATCAAGATCCATACTGGTTGACACTCGTATCAACATTTCCTCAGTCACAAGTTCAACATCCAAAAAGCTGACCGCTTCAGACGACATTTTCAAGTGCGTCAAAAATTAAAGGTGTGGACAATATACCTCTTCGTGGTATAATGATCGATTAACGATACATTAAACATCCAACTGTAAACCAATTTGTGTCTGTGTTGGGTTTCATCTTAAAACACGCGTAACATGTAATGAGCGATTTATGATCAATTATACACCTTTTATATATCTATTTATGTCGTATGTCGGGTCCAATTTTAAAGAATAGAACACTCATATGAATTTAATTGCATAGAGACACGTAATATTATTTCTATTTAAAACAATATTCAACTACTTGATTATAATTCTATTAATCAAGGTTTATAATAAATTCGGCCCCCATTACACTCTTTACATAATTTCTTAACTTTGCATGTTAGCACATTTTTGTTGAAATAAGTTCAGGAAACTGCACACAAAAAATTATAAAAAAATACCAAAGAAAAAAATATTCGGCTACGAAATGACTTTAACAATTTTCCGAGGCTACGAAATGACTTATGCCTTCTTTGGGGCCGTTCATTTTTTAATTTTTGGTGGTTACGAACTGACTAATTCAACTTTTTTGTCGGCTACGAAATGACCAAAAAATCGGTTACGAAATGACTTTTAGGTTTTGCGCGGTAACGAAATGACCAAAAATTCGGCGACGAAATGACTTATTTTACCGGTTACGAAATGACTCGGTTACGAAATGACTATAACTCTAACCCAATACCCCATATTTCTTCTAATTCTATGACTATATAAATTGGATCTATTTTCTTCCATGGAGGAAAAAATTAAATGCACTTAAAGGTGCTTCCATGGGGGAAAGGGTTAAAGCAGGTTGAAAGTAAAGCAGAATGTACTTTAACTCATAACCCCATAAATACACCTTGTTACGCCTTTAATTAATTCCTCCACTCAAGAAAAGAATTTCAATTAATGCATTCATGAATATGTGTCATAAAAAATCTAGCAGATGGTAGCTTAAAGCAGGCTGAAAGTAAAGCAGAATGTGCCATAAAGAAATTTAAGCTATTATCTGCTAGAATATAGAAAATATTTCTTTTGATTCTTATTTGTAACACTAAAAATTGGAAGTATTTTCTTAAGTGATAGAATTAAAGGCATGAAAGGGCATATTTATGGGGTAATGGGTTAAATACCTTATCTAGAGCTCTGAGAACTATATTTTTTGTGCTATTTTGTGTTGCTACTGGTGGGAAAATATTCAGAAGTTCTTCTTGAAGTATGGATCTTAGTATTAACTCATTATCCCCTGAAACATTCAATGGACAATTCCAAGTTACAATAAGGGATGGTCCATTTTAGACATTTTAGGGTTGTTTTTGATAATATATTGCAAACTGACAAACAGTGAAGTCCCTGATTAGAGGGCTCCTGCAGGAGCCCTCTAATCTGGGACTTCACTGTTTGCATTAGACAAGTGTACTCTTCACATGTACACGTTTGGTAAACGACGCATATATGCGTCACTAGGACTCAATGAGTTAAGTATAATGCACCGAATCTTCCTGATCTGACCAAATCCTATTGTATTGCTACTCATTAGAATCGTCTCGAAGAGACGATTCTTATGAGTAGTAACACCATAGGGTTAATGCAGAAATAAAAATTTTTGATGCCCCCGGCATCTATAGATGCGGAGGCATATAGTAATCGTCCTTCCGTCTGTCCGTAACCAGGTTAAGTAGATTTTACCGGTTCGTCTAGCATCAACACCGCTTACTTAAATGCTTGGACACTTACGCAGTTGTTGCCTTGGATCCTATCCACCAATATCACCCAACCTTGATTTTGACCTTGACCTTGACCTTATTTGGACGTAGAATATTGTAAATGGGCTATTTCTTGGTTATTAACTAGATTTAACCATTTGATCTAGCATCAACATAACTGACTACAATGCTTTGATACTAATACAGCTGTTGCCTTGGACCATTCCCTATCCACCAATATCACCCAACCTTGATTTTGATTTTGACCTTGATCTAATTTGGACTTAGAAAAAAATCAGAATATATTGTCAAGGATGACACCGGGGGCATAAGTGTTTATTGAACGCACATTCTTGTTTAATACTTCCCTTATTTGGATCCCTGTATGATAACTCACTTATTGGTGCTAAAGTAAATCAGAGAATGTTGAATTTGTTTGGTTCACTCCATCTTATCTGGAGCCCTGATTTTGTGCTCTTTTCAGTTGTAATTGGTGGAAGAATATTCAGAAGTTCTGCTCGAAGTATGGATCTTAGTATCCAGTATAAAGCACCGAATCTTCCTGACCTGAAAACGAATGCTAAGGGCAAGGAATCCAAAACAGGAACTGGAAACACCGATGAAGGAGAATTGAAAACGGAAACTAATTATGTTGCGACAGATACGCAAGAGTAAGAACTACTTTGTAATCATGAACAGGGCTCAAAATAAGGGATGTATAGTCGAAAGGTGATACTTCTGTCAGACACACTTTAAGCGTATTTACCAGTATTTTAAACGTTGAATTTCAATAACTCAATCTCGCTAAAGATGAACATACCGGTATTTCAAAGTTAAAACGTGGCTAAGCCAGGTTTTAACTTTGAAATATGGGTATGTTCAAACTAACAGGAGTTCAAAGTATTGGGTTTAGACTATATTTTCAGAAATTAAGAGCTTTATGTATGCATTAAACCCTATGGTGTGATTACTCATTAGAATCATCTGTTCGAGACGATTCTAATGAGTAGTTACACCATATGATTTGGTGCTGGTATAAAGGAGAAAATGCTGGATTTGTTCAGTTCACTCCCTCTTATCTGGAGTCCTGATGAATTTGTGCCTGAACATACAGGACCTATACAGACAATTTTGTGTTAACTCTCTCACCCGGGAAACTTTAACTCTTTCCTCCCTGAAACTTTAAATGGACAATTCCAGTTTCCATTTTAGTCTAGTCCATTTCTGACTTTTAAGGGTTGTTTTTGACAATATTTTGCATTATGACAAGCAGGGAAAACCCAGATCAGAGGGCTCCGTAAGGAGCCCTCTGATCTTGGTATTCACTGTTTGCATTGGACAAGTGCACTTTTCACATGTATACTGTTTGAAAAGGACGCCTATATGCGGGACTAGGGTTCAAAGGGTTAAATGGATAATACGGGAGTCCAAGGAAATCTAGCCTATTTTGTCTATTAAGGGTCGGTTTTTATAATTATTCCCTAATCAGGATCTACACTGTTTGCATATGACATATTGTTTTTGAATGACGATTAAACTGGTCATTAGGGTTGGAGTGTTATAGGGTTGATCAGTCAATATTTACATTCACCCTGTAAAGTCTCTATGTAATCGTATTAAAAATATGCAGGTCAATTCTCGATGAACCTACGAATCGAATCCGGTTCCAGCCAGTTAGAAAGAGGGCGGAGTCTCCGCCGCGAAGAAAATCTTCCATACGGCGGAGAGATACCGACCAAGTTAGGATCTACTTTTAGATTATCCGTTTGAGTATCTCGAAACCCCTATTTAAAGTTGCAGACAGTTCAATTAAAATCAAATTGCGATAAAAAAAAATTTAAATACTGTTTTTAAGGGAGGTTATCATATTACGCTCCGTCATTAAAGCTGTATGCGTTCTCTCCCTTCTCCGAGTGAGTGGTGTTCTATTTATAGATTAGACAAGTTGTCTTCTAATTACGGTTTGAAATTGACAAGTTCAAACAATTTGTTCACCAGAATTACATAGGAAAGTCGCTCAAACACAAAATAATGCATTCACACTTACTAAATTGGTAACGTAATGTTCCGTTATGACATATTGAAACTAGCCTATGTATATTGGATATGCCACGGATAGCCGCGGGTGTGTGTACACGCTGACTGTGTAGTCGCATTTCAGCGTTGCTATTCGTGTTGCTATGTGTAAAGCGTGTATAAAAACTTGCGCCACCTAATTGTTTAAAATATGCTTTGATAATGGATATTCAGATTGAAATTTTTGTTTTAGTTTCTTACGAGCGTTCTTAAAGCACAGCGAGAAAGTTTATTGCGTAAAACCCTGAAATTATCATGCAAATACAGTACATGTAGTAAGGACTACTTTTGACACCATATTTAGAAACTGGAATGGCTATTACATCGATATTACATCTATCAAACCCATTTGGCCGGTATATGATATATTCATATACATGAAAACAAATCTGGTCAAACTACACATTAAATGGATGACAGAAAATAAAAATATAAATATATGGTATAAACAACATCTTTTTGCCGCTCATGACGGTATGACTACATTAGCTTCGGGGGTAAGTTTATTGAAAACGCCCTTCGGGCGTTTACAAAACTTACCCCCTGCGAAGCTAATGTAGTCAAGAAATGTAGTCAAGAAATCCGGTATCTGTCGCAACTTTATCGAGTTAAACGCCTTAACTAAGCGAGTATCCAACGAGAACACAACGCCGGAGCATGCACATATAACCGAGATATTCCGTGCAACTACTCCTTTTTTGATATTATAAAGAAAGACTCTCAAAAACAACGTTTCATTGTCCTTACCTCGTTGTTTATCAAGGGCGCAGCCATTTTTGTTCCACAGTTATAGCGTAGATTTTACAGCAGTGGGAACGTAGAACAGCAGTCGGCGACGTTACGTCTTACCAGTGTGCAAACGTGTGATGCAGATTTAGTATGTGCACAATAAGACTTGAACAGTTCTGAACATTAACCTTCTGCACTCTTGATTTGTCAGTTTCAAGCTCTTATTGACATGGAGCACTGCCAACTGATCTGCATCATCTGAACGCTTGTCATTTGTAAGACACTAATTAATCAAAGCGCTGAAGGCGCTGGAAGACTGTCGGTATGATAAAAGAACACCTGCTTCCAGTTGTACCATTCTATTTATTAAACGTTCTGAGATAATTTCCATGCAAATTCCCGTAATGAAGAATAACGGTTTTGTTTACTTCGTGCGCAAAATGTAACATGGTGAAAACGTTGTGACTCAACTGGGACTTTAATCTAGTGCCTTTGGCTTACTATGCCAGCACTCTACACACTGAGCTATCAAGCCAGCCAGCGAAGTCTATCAATCTGTTTCACCATAATCTCAAACCAGCTACATAAGGGGATATGTGCAGTGTATTAAACGTCATTCTTTTCAATAAACGTGTAAAAAACCCTAAACATTGCTCTAAATTATTATTTCCATTGCAAACAGGTTGGAGACGCTGTGTAACCCGGTGTGTAATCAGGCTATAAACTGTTTGCCATTCAGATTCAAATGGATATTCAGGATTGTCTAAAAGTTGTCATTTAGTGTGTTGCGTGTGCATTTCTGTAACATTTGAACGGTAAATAATAACGCCTTCTTCACTGTAAGTAAAAAAGCAATGGGCAAAAA
Source organism: Gari tellinella (assembly GCA_922989275.2). Classification (NCBI taxonomy): domain Eukaryota; kingdom Metazoa; phylum Mollusca; class Bivalvia; order Cardiida; family Psammobiidae; genus Gari; species Gari tellinella. The sequence continues at coordinate 75,485,991 of OV277865.1, read as the reverse complement.
TGTCCTTTATTCCTTTCCAATTGCAAGTGCATTCAATTAAACATTAACAACTAGCAAAAACAACAACATTTAACCTATTCTTAGTCAGATTACGATTGGAAAACTTGGTCTGTTACAAACCAAGAGAGTTTTAAGATGAAGGCAATTTCTTCTCGTAAAACAATATACTATTATTATATCTATATAGTATAAAAATTAGGTGTGTACCGATTATCGCTAGATGGTCGACAATCAATTATTTTCCTTCGAGTCGCCGATGCTCAATTTAACTTATATCATTCTCTTCCGCGACGTCGTAAATGTTTTTAAATTGTTCATCATTATGAAAAGTTTTGAATGTTGTTGTAAAATGTGGGAAATGGAGCTTTTTATTCGTAACAGCAAACACTGAACGTTTTTATATTCTAAAACGTCTATTGTTTAACTGATCATCACCTCGTACTTAGTGTGTTTTTTTTGGAGAGAGGTGACCTCATAATACAATGTACACTTTAGTATGCTTCACCGTCAGTCTGATTTAAGCTAAATATAATGCATGCCTATAATATTTCGAAGGTTTCGACAGTGCACGTACATAGACCCAGCCCCCGCTTAAACCCTTAGAATGTTCACTCCATTTTCAGGCTGATACAATACGAATATTAGTTTCACTGTTGTCACGTGATATTATATGTACATGCTATACTATTCATACCTCATCAAATGCTGCTTGTATGCCTGAGCGTATTAAAGATGTTTTGTTCTTTAAAATTTGTGTTAAGCGGTCATTTAACCCTTTACTCCATTGTCTGTTTCAAGTATTGATGATTACTGTTGCCTTCATTAAGCAACAACTTCTCTTCAAATGTGACCTATCATTGAGTGGACGTATTATTTATATTAGTTGATTCTGATTCTCGATGATTTAGTGTCTGATCAATTATTACTATACTTACCGTGCAGAGACTAATGAATCAAAGCTCCTAGTTCCAGGGCTGCCATAAGTTGACATAAGAAATCCTAAGATTTCCGAATTTGAATTTTCAAGTACGATTTTACGAATCGTACCTTTACCCCATAGCCTTTTCCTTAATTTGTTGACATGTGACTACTTAAAGCAGACTGTAAGTAAAGCAGAATGCGCCTTAGGGTGCAGTCTGCTTTGCTTTCAGCCTGCTTTAAGCTACCATGTACTGGGGCAAAATCCGGAGATTTAGGGGAAGCCGGAGAAATGGCAGCCCTGGAAAACAAAACGAAACAACCTTAAAGAGGCTCGCAACCGGATTTAGCATTAAAAATAGTAATTTGTAAATATATGTCAAATGCTTATACAAATGGGTAAGATTTAGTTTAGGATAATAAATTCTGTTAAAAAAACGCATTTAAAAAAAAAAAGAAGTTCTGGTGGGATTCGAACCCGTGACCCTCCATGCGGAGACAAACATGACAAAAAGGGAAACGCCTTTATCCACGCGGCAACTGGGCCTCTCTATCTATATGGTAGCGAATTAACGTACTTCACTGGTAGCGATCGATAGTACTTTATTCGGCTCGGGTTTATGTCTGAGCCCGTGTAGATAAGCAACAACAACAACTATACCGTTAGCTAACGCTATAGAAAAACGATGGAAAATATCTAAAAAAACTAAGATTCGGTGACGATTCTTGAGACTTTTTTTTGGACTGATCATATTTTTCTAATGTCAGAGGCCAAATTATGCCACAGATGTGCTTTTATTTGAGTATTTTATTTTGACAAGTACACCATCCGGTTGCGAGTCCCTTTGATAGTTTGTAGTCCTAGCTTGCATCCACTGTATATGTAAACCCTTTCTTTTACAGTTCTACTTTTTACAGCCTTTTACTCTTGTTTATATTATACTTGTGTTTGTCGGAATAAGGCTGTTACAGCTAATGTTTACTGTTATATTGTATCCGACGTTCAATAAATCTTGTATCTTGTACCCGCTGAGTAAAACATGTACTTGTTGCAAACTGTCAAAACAACAATTTAATGTAATGTATGGAATGTCATAATGACATTGTCTGATCTAAAATATGTCGAACAGTTTGGATATTGATTAGACCCAGCGTTACGCGAGGTCTTGGTTCACACTGCTAACACTTTGATGTATAAAAAAATGTATTGCCGCGAGTTTAGTATATATCATAATGACACCCATTGCAATCTTTACAGTCTGTAACTAATACTCGATAAGTATTTGATAATTAAAAAACAAATAAATGCAGAAGTGTTAATTTAAGAACTGGCTTATATACATGATGCAATTAAAAGTTAATGTTTCTACACGAGTGATTTTTATGCATTGTACTTCATCATGAAATAGCATGCAGAGTGTCAAACAGTTGATCCAGATCTCACCTGGATGCAAACTGTTTGCAACAGTAATAATGAATTCGCGGTATCGTGTATATATTAAAGGTTAATAATCGTCTTGATTCAAATTATTTCCATCAATAATCATACTTCCAATTTGAGTTAGCCTTCTCCTTGATCAAGTATGAAAGTTTCGTCTGCACATTTCGTCTTAATGGATTGTAATGCATTTCATATCAACATAGAATAGCATCCGAGTGTAAAGCAGTTGTTCCAGATCTCATCTGGATCTAAAATATTTGCACAAAAAAAATGTTTTTACAAATAATCACTTTTGCCAATTGCATGGGTTATTTTAAACATATTTTATTTCCATATATACATATTGAAATGGGGTCGGATCACAAATTCTCACAGCGTTAGATTCGACCCTCCCCCTCTGGGTTAGCCCTCTAGCTGCTTGATAGGTAATTGTCGTCTGCAAACTTTGCGTCTTCAACAATTCCATGAGTTTTTTTTATATCTTTATAAATCGCACCCGATTGGTCAAACGGTACGTATCACGATCTGATCTGGATCCAAACTATTTGCAGCAATAATCATGAATTCGTTCGTAGCGTGTAGTCATTTGGATCCAAACTGTAAAATCGCACCGAGTGTCAAACAGTTCGTATCACGATCTGATCTGGATCCAAACTGTTTGTGGCAATAATCACGAAATTGCCCGTAACGTGCAGAAGGTTAATATTCTTCTCGATCCAAACTAAAATCGCACCTAGTGTCAAACAGTTCGTATCACGATCTGAACTGGATCCAAACTATTTGCATCAATAGTCACGAAATCGCCCGTAACGTGCAGAAGGTTAATAAAACTTAATATTCATCTGGATCCAAACTAAAATCGCACCGAGTACCAAACTCATCGTATCACGATCTAGTCTGGGTCCAGACTATTTGCAGCCATTATCATGAATTCGCCCGTAACGTGCAGAAGGAAAATATTCATCTGGATCCGAACTGTAAAATCGCACCGAGTGTCAAACAGTTCATATCACGACCTGAACTGGATCCAAACTATTTGCAGTAATAATCACGAAATGGCCCGTAACGTGCAGAAGGTTAATATTTTATCTGAATTCAAACTGTAAAATCGCACGAGAGTCAATGTACTGAAGCACGGAATTATTCCGTGCCTCTGCCTGCTGGTCGCGACTATATTGATTTTCGCAAACAGTTTAGATCCAGATCCGACACCGCGTTACGAGGTGTCTGGTCTGGATCCAAACTGTTAAACATGACACTCTTCATTAGGTTTCTTTACTTAAACATTTATAAATCTAAATTAAAACAAACTTTGCAGACGACAATTTCGAAGCAGACGACATCACCGCAGCCTAAGGATTGACATGTGCAGGGGGGTATCTGGTACCAGGCTTTATTAACAGACCCTAGGTCGATTAGGGTACCAGCGTGAAATAAACAGGTGTTGACCTCACATAATCTTGATTTGCTTTTGGTATTTTAACACGGGATATACTGTGTAAGGCAACACCCACTGCTTTATTGAAGTAATTAGGTTTTACTACAAAGAAATTAGCAAAAACTGCAAGAATTTTCTTGAAATATTGCTTTAAAACTTTTATCACGCGCACTATTTTTCACTGTGTAAGCCTACACCCGCTGACTTACCAGAATTATGCGCGCCAGCTTGTAATAAGCTCAAGGGCGGATCAGCAATTCCTTTACCGAATCAAATACGCATTCTGCAAACGCTATGCGTGTTTTAGTTATTTTTTTCAGTAAATAACTTCCAAATTCGTCTAAAAAATAATATGTGAGTAAAAGTCCAAATGTAAATGGTGTTTCTACATGTAGATCCTAACCACTATATTGCTCCACTCAATATTGTTTGTGTGTGGATACGCATCTGGCGCATTTATCTGAAATAGTTAACCTTGCAAGTCTCAAGAAGCATTACCCTGGAAAATAGCTTATACACTTCAAAACCCTGTCGTGCCGACAGTCTAAAAACCCTTTGTGTAACACAGTGAGATTACATAATCAAAGGCGGTGCCTAGGAAACGTGTGAGAGTCACACGAAATTGACATAACACATGTAGGCTTCCTGTAAATTACTAAATACACAATTATGTCTCAGTTGACTTTAAAATTGACTTGATGCGTAGGGAAATTTCTCAAACTGGATAAGCATATATAGCACAGCAGGTAGGTAAGGGGCACTCGCGGCAGTCATGATATGGGGTTACCTGAAACATATTCACGACGAGCGAAGAGTTAATTGACCAGCTATTTTTGGAATTTATCAATTTAGATCGGGACTTAAATTGAAAATTGTCACTTGTCCGGGACTAGATTCTAGAAAATGGTCACTTGTCCGGAGCCATTTCCCACTTGTCCTGGACGTCGGGCTATGGGATTTGTGCAGCCCTGATCTACTTTTAGATTATCCGTTTGAGTATCTCGAAACCCCTATTTAAAGTTGCAGACAGTTCAATTAAAATCAAATTGCGATAAAAAAAAATTTAAATACTGTTTTTAAGGGAGGTTATCATATTACGCTCCGTCATTAAAGCTGTATGCGTTCTCTCCCTTCTCCGAGTGAGTGGTGTTCTATTTATAGATTAGACAAGTTGTCTTCTAATTACGGTTTGAAATTGACAAGTTCAAACAATTTGTTCACCAGAATTACATAGGAAAGTCGCTCAAACACAAAATAATGCATTCACACTTACTAAATTGGTAACGTAATGTTCCGTTATGACATATTGAAACTAGCCTATGTATATTGGATATGCCACGGATAGCCGCGGGTGTGTGTACACGCTGACTGTGTAGTCGCATTTCAGCGTTGCTATTCGTGTTGCTATGTGTAAAGCGTGTATAAAAACTTGCGCCACCTAATTGTTTAAAATATGCTTTGATAATGGATATTCAGATTGAAATTTTTGTTTTAGTTTCTTACGAGCGTTCTTAAAGCACAGCGAGAAAGTTTATTGCGTAAAACCCTGAAATTATCATGCAAATACAGTACATGTAGTAAGGACTACTTTTGACACCATATTTAGAAACTGGAATGGCTATTACATCGATATTACATCTATCAAACCCATTTGGCCGGTATATGATATATTCATATACATGAAAACAAATCTGGTCAAACTACACATTAAATGGATGACAGAAAATAAAAATATAAATATAAGGTATAAACAACATCTTTTTGCCGCTCATGACGGTATGACTACATTAGCTTCGGGGGTAAGTTTATTGAAAACGCCCTTCGGGCGTTTACAAAACTTACCCCCTGCGAAGCTAATGTAGTCATACCGTCATGAACGTCAAAAAGATGTTGTTTATTCCTATATTGCAGTAACATGAAAATGTCATTAGAAGGTACAGATAGTTGCTTAACCCATTACATGTAGGCCTTTCCTCGTCCGATTTGAGCTTTTGCTCTAATCTTACCAATCAAATAATTGAGAACGATATCGGACTCATCTCAAAAACTGGTCAGGTTGTCAGATGTTATTAGGGTTCAAGATGATGGGAGTATTTCAAAAATTAAAATTTTTATTTCTGCTTTAAACCCTATGGTGTCACAACTCATTAGAATCGTCTCGAAGAGACGGTTCTAATAAGTAGTAACACCATAGAATTTGGTGCTGAAATAAGTGAGAAAATGCTGGATTTGTTCAGTTTACTCCCCCTTTTCTGGAACCCTGATGTTGTATCTTGTTACAGGCAGCGATGGCAGACATACAATGGAAGATCTGTGGGACTTTCTGTATTTGTGGGCGATGTTTTTGGATACAGAGAATCAAAGAACCCAGCGTACATGTCCTTTTCACGCTGTATACTGATGAAGGAATATGGAAGACTCCACTTTTTCAAATTCTTTAAACTATTAATGACCTTTAATCCAGCTATAGTAAGTAGTATCAGAGCTCCAGATAAGGAGAGTTTTTTAAAAATTAAAATCGTTTCTGCATGAAACTCTGTGGTGTCACTACTCATTTGAATTGTCTCGAAGAGACAAATCTAATGAGTAGTAATACCATAGGATTTGGTGCAGAAATGAGTGAGAAAACATCGGACTTGTTGAGTTTACTCCCCTCTTATCTGGAGCCCTGTAGTATAGAATTTAATCCCCTTCCTCCACCTCCCCAAAGCCCATACCCACCCCCACCAACCCCCTTACCCATCCCCACCAACCCCCTTAACCACCCCCACCAACTCCCTTAACAACCCCCTTATCCACCGCACCAACCCCCTTACCCACCCCCACCAACCCTATGCCCACCCCACTCCTAGCTTGCTCTTTGTGTTCAAAACAGGTTTTTGCTTATCCCTTTACCCCTTAACCTATTTCTAGTATTGCAGATAGGTGACCACTTAAAGCAGGATGAAAGTAAAGATAGGTTATTCTGCTTTACTTTCAACCTGATCTAATGTACCATATATTAAGGTAATAAAAGCAGTTTTTATGTAGAGATTAATCTAACGAGTAGTAACACCATAGGATTTGGTGCTGAAATGAATGAGAGAATGTTGGATTTGGTCAGTTCTGGATTCCTGGTTGAATATTTAGACAGGTTTTCTAGAGAATACAGGTTTGTTTAGTTCCATTACCCAATTAATAAGCCTATTTATACCTTTCATTTATTACTACTCTGAAGGAAATATTTCCACTTTATACAGTATATAAATATCACATGTCTGATAGGGCTGCAACGGTTCAGGTACTTCACGGTTCGGTTCGGGTTTGAGTAGACCCCTTCGGTTTTCGGTTATTTCGGTTCGGGTATTAGGATAAGAGATTGATAAAATCAACCAGAAAAAAATTCTCGTTTACTGGCACATGTCTTCGCAGACAATAGATCTACACACTTTTTCGAAAACGCTATCACTGTCATCTATAAATTTATCATATGTACGAGAAAGATGTGCATTTCTTTCTACCATTTTAGGACAGATTGTAGCGAATTTAAGGCGTGGTTCGTCCAGACCTGTTTTTCATTGAAGTTTCGTAACTAAGCTTTCAGCCTATTTTGTTTGTCTTTCTGGCTGGTCTTCCTTAAATGCCTCATCAGCCTTCTATTTATAAGCGCTAGAAGAACTACCTAGCTCCAATTATATTATTATTTTACTGAAAAAGTCATTAATATTTCAGTTTAATTATTTACATCGCCATTCGCAATTTGCGGTCGCTAAGTAATAGACTGGTTACCCTTTTTCTGATGCTGATTCGACTTTGGTACCTTTGAAGCCGGGCTATCAATCGTGCGCATGCGTTAAGTGCTGGGTTTCCCGGAATTATAAATAGCCGATATGAAAAGAATGAGACGGACAAGAAGCGAGCTATTTAAAGTACTGCAAGACTGTGATTTAACCTTACATTTTGGAATGTCTGACCATCAAAAATATACACGCAGACTGCACGCTGATTGGTAAATTAGCGGTCTAGTGTAATTTACCATACATCGGCGCACCAAACCGAAAATTTGCGGTGCCGACCCGAAACTCGAACCGAGACAAACGAACCGAAAATAACCGAAATTCGGTGAACCGTTGCAGTCCTAATGTCTGACAGTAAAATTGTCAACTTTCGGAAAAATACTGTCAACCGAGGCGGTTCACAGTATTTTTCCGAAAGTTGACAATTTTACGTCACACTGTCAGACATGTGATATCTATTTTATTATACCGAAATTCTGGGCTCTAAAACGGGCTTGAATCATGAATGTAACTAGATCCATATGTGACTGATAATGAAATTCACTGTTTGTAAAAAAATATTGGCATTTGAAGGAATTATACAAACTCTTTATAAATAAATGTACATTGATTATAATATACCCGTCAGGGCCATCATGCATAGGTTTCCTATTCGGATCTGTCTGTTTATTTGCATCATTTAGTCAATTTGAAACTTCAAATTGTAGATCCAAGACATTTTAACGTTATCTAAAATGACGCTTTGGCACAATAACATGGATTTTATGTCATTTTCTTAGACTTCATTTACGACTTTTGATTACCCATGGCAGCGGCATACAGTATTTTTAAGACAGTAAATTTTTTCCAGCTGGGTCTGTCAGTATTATTTTGTCACTGTGGCCTATGGGAAATTAACATTGTAAATGAAAGTGAGGTATAATAATCATGATTATGCACAATAAAAATATTTCCTATAATATCTTAGCAGGTGGTAGCTTAAAGCAAGCTGAAAGTAAAGTAGATTGCGCTTTAAGGCGCAATCTGCTTTACTTTCAGCCTGCTTTAAGTGGTCACATGTTTCTAAACTGAAAACTGGCTATGGAGTAATGGGTTAAAATGTTTTGCTATTATTTTCAGCTGCATGATGAGAACCTTGATAACTGGCCATTTATGGAATACAAGGTCAAACTAAATAACCCAGATGAGCAGAATGGGAGAGCTAATTACCTGAATGTTGATGGAGAACCGTTTAAACTCAAGTCCCCCGAATACCACTGCAAGTAAGTCATAGCAAGAGCGCCAGATAAGGGGAGTATATCAAAAACTAAAATATTTAACTCTATACTAAACCCTATGGTGTCACTACTCATTAGAATCGTCTCAAAGAGACAATTTTAATGAGTAGTAACACCATAGAATTCGTGCTAAAATGTGAAAAAAAAAGTTGGATTTGTTCAGTTAACACCTACTTATCTGGATTATCTGGAGCCCTGAATGAGTGAAAACTAAACCCAAATACAACTGCATGTACATCATAGCCAGAGTTCCAATAACGGAAGTATTTCAAAAACTAAAATCTTCATTTCTGCATTAAAACCTATGGTGTCACTACTCATTAACCTATTGAGACAATTCTATTGAGTAGTGGCACCATATGTTTTAATGCAGAAATAAAGATTTTCGATTTTCAAAGACTCCCCTTATCTGGAGCCCTGACCTATATGGGGTTACACTGAAACTACTGTATAAGTGGTTATGTTCGCTGGTCAAAAAGTTTGCGAATCTGCAAAATTGATGTTTCGCTGGCAGAAATGTTCGCAAAACCCCATTTCTGTTACAGTCCGTAATGTAATAACTGCACTTCCTAATAACCACACTGACGGTGGTTGGTTGGAGCAGTGTTATGGGGCCGGCAATCATATTAGTATTTCACAAGCAGACTACAATTGGAGCAAACGATACTTAAATCAGGGTGATAAGCATTAAATGATATCTGTTTATTATATACCTTATTCTTAATTGTCCCTATTATAGGTGTGATGAAACAGCGCAGCCATTTTTGACGTTATAAATACTATTCCCGCTTTAGAATAATCATTGGCTGAGGGTCAAACAACCTAGATCTGGATAAGACGCCGATTTACTCGGCGTCTCACACGGATCACAGGTTGTTTTGCATATACTGGTAGATGACGCTACGCCGCCCGTGTTTTATAATACAGGTATACAATTACCAACAGTAAAGTATTTTCTATATTGATATTTCATCAGACATTTTATTGAACTTAATCCAGTTAAAACCTGTATCTCTATGTTACTTTAAATTATAGTTTGCAGGCAATCAAGTTTTAGTGAAATATATGGTATTCAGTTGATTGAACAAGGTGATCTGAAACGGCGTAATGGTAAATAATTGATACGGTGCTGAGGTAAAATAATGCACTATGGTCGCTGATAATATCGTTGGTGGAATTGTTTGCAATCTTTGGGAATTCGCAAAATTCGCAGACATTTCCACTTAGCAAACATTACTACTTATACAGTACCTACCTTTTGTAGTGACAAACACTTGAACCCAGATCAGATACCCCGTGACAGGGTGTCTTCAAGGTGTTCGCAAATTTAAATCAATTTGACTCCCTATAACGACTCCCTCTGAACAACCTACACAATATTTGTCACCTATTGGGTGTTGTTGTAGAGGGGGAGCCCAGTATAGATAACACCTTTCCATCCATATGAACATTTTGACTGACCAGACCTCAGTCTTAGCTTTTAACCCTTAGCCTGCCAGTCACGACTATAGCTCCATATGCAAACAGCTTGGATCCGGATGAGACGCCGAGTAACTCGGCGTCTCATCCGGATCCAAGCTGTTTGACACTCGGACAACATTTTCAGCAATTTTGAGCAACTTTGAAGCACTTTGAAACTTGAAGCAGACGAGAAATATAGCAGACGACAATTTATTTGGCGGGCTAAGGGTTAAGTTTCAAAACTGTGCCACCTGTAAGCTTTATTGTCTACTGACAGCTCTTGTTATTCTCTTTTACAGAATATTTCCAAAAAAAGTGAGGTTGTTCGCAAGTGTATCAGACGACTTCATGCTGACCATATAACATCTCTATCACAGTGTGTGCCTTGATTTAATCCATTGCATGCTGGGTAATATTTGGTGGCCATTTTAAAATGTTGTCTGCAGCGGCTATAAAACAGTTTTGATCTCAGATCAGGCCCCACATTGAGATCAAAATTGTTTGCCTAGAGGTACACCTAAACGTTTTTCACGCATAAAATAGGTTAAGAAATCATAAACTCATATTATCAGTGTTTTATCGTGCAATAGAACACGGGTAGGAGTTGAGATGTGTAGTAAAACCAGACTTAGATCTACGAAAAGTATTCTGTATAAGGCTGTAATCATCATGAGAAAACCAGACTTCATCATCATCATCATCATCATCATCCAGTTTAGTTTAACCAGGCCATTGATTAATCCTTCTTATAAGGGTGAGGCCTGGCTGTCCAGTCTGGAACGAAGTCTCCCTCTCCAAGCTTGGCGGTTGATGTTTTCCAACCCTAGAGCTTCACGGTCTCGTTTTACAAGGTCCTCCCAAGATGGCTTTGGTCTACCTGGACCCCGCTGTGTTGGGATGTTCAGGCATCTGATTTGAGAGATCCAGCTGGAGCTTCTCTCTACATGGCCAAGCCATTTCAACCTATTTGATTGCAGGGTCTCCGCAACGCCTCTTATGTGCAGTTGCATTAACAAAGAGTCAAACAGGACATCTTCATCTGGCTTGACCAGGCAGATCCATCGTATCATCGCTTAGTCATTTCGCTGCATACGTCTGAGTGTATTTGCTGATACAGCCCATGTCTCAAATCCGTAGAGCATAACACTCCTTACACAGGCTGAGTAGACTCTTCCTCTGGTTGCAGATGGCAGAAACTTGCTTGTCAATATGGGGAGGAGCTCTCTGAACTTTTTCCAGGCTGATTTGCAGCGTGTTATTGCTGCAAGATCGCATCCTCCTCCAGACGACAGTGTGTCACCAAGGTAGCAAAAGTCTGTTACGACACTGAGCTTTTCATTTCCAGCCTCTACCTCTGCCATAGGCCTACCATCTGTTGGTCTGGCTTGTTACTTGTTAAATACTTGTTAAATACTTGTTAAATGTATGTTGCATATGGTTGTAAATATTATAAAAATGTCTGACTTTTGTAAACAGACATTTTGTGGTCCCTCTGTTTTAACATACATACCCCCGTACATGTCATTTTAACCATTAACCCCATAGCCAATTTTTATTTGGAGACAGATGACCACTTAAAGCAGGTTGAAAGTTAAGCAGAATGCGCCTTAAGGCGCATTCTGCTTTACTTTCAGCCTGCTTTAAGCTACCATCTGCTAGGATATATGATTTTTTAATATTTTTTTTATATGATTATAATCGTTGTGGTCACTCGGTTGAACGATTTTATTTATTTGAGGAATAGATCAAATAAATTGAAATTTGTATCCATTGAGTAAATGCACAAGGTTGTAAATACTACAAAAGTCTGGCTTTTGTAAACAGACATTTTGTGGCCCCCTCTGTTTCAATATACAGTCAAACTTCGATATCTTGAACTTGTAAAACTTGAACTATCCGATAGGTCGACAAATGAATTGCATTATTTCATGCTAGGTTAAGTCGAAAATACCCGTATTTCAAAGTTAAAACGTGGCTTAGCCACGTTTTAACTTTGAAATACGGGTATGTTGGACAAAACTGACTTCGAGATATCGAAGTTCGACTGTACATGTACCATGTGCCATGAGAAAATAGGACTTATTGCATTCTAGAAACAGTATGGACCAAACCTAGTAGTTCCCCGGGGACCTGTCTTACAAAATGCTGCACAACAAAAGCGGTCGCAAGTCAAAACCTTTAGATACATCTAATTTCAAGATGATTCCAAAGAGTTGTCACAAGATAGGACTAGATGGAGAAATAATTTATAATTGAGAATTTAAAAATCTGACCTACGACCGATGTACAACATTTCATAAGATGGGCCTCAGGGCTGGCTCTTCATCTGACTTTAGTCCACTATCAAATATTACTGAAATGCAGAAAAACCTCTCTATAACGGCCACTAAAACGAGGGCTAATTCATTGTATAAATGACAGGTGACAGCTTAAAGCAAGGTGACAGTAAAACAGAAAGCTCCTTAGGGAGCTTTCTGTTTTACTGTCACCATGCTTTAAGCAGTCACCTGTCGAAAACACCTAGTAAATTATCACACTTTAGTGGTTCTTATAGAGAGGCTTAATAAAGTGATTGAGATTATTGTGAGTGTCAAACAGTGTAGATCTTGACCATTCACCACATCTTCCATGCGAAGTCTGCATGCTGATCTGCACTGTTTGACATGCAATACATTTGGTTTTCTAAAGGCACAGCTCCAATATACGTTGTTACAGGTTGTAAATACTATAAAAAGTCCAATTATTCTGAATTTTGTAAACAGCCATTTTGTGCCTATCAGTTTTAACCCTCCATTACTCATAGCATGTTCTAATTTTGAAGACAGGACTGGGGATGGTTTAACCCATTACCCCATAAATACGCCTTTTTACGCCTTTAAATCATTCCTGCAATTAAAAGATAGTTCCAATTTATACCATCTCAAATAAGAATCATAAGAAATATTTCCCATATTCTAGCAGATAGCAGAATGCGCCTAGTGGCGCATTCTGCTTTACTTTCAATCTGCTTTAAGTGATCAACTATTGTCAAGACTAGAAACAGGCTATGGGGTAATGGGTTAAAGTAGGTTGAAATTAAAGAAGAATGATCCTTAAGAAGCATTCTACTTATTTTCAACCATATTTAACCCATTACCCCATAGCCTGTTTCTAGTATTGAAGATGGTTGACCACTTAAAGCAGGTTGAAAGTATAGCAGAATGTGCCTTAAGAGGCATTCTACTTTACTTTCAGCTTGCTTTAACTCTTTCCTCCCTGAAACTTTAAATGGACAATTCCAGTTTCCATTTTAGTCGAGTCCATTTCTGACTTTTAAGGGTTGTTTTTGTCAATGTTTGGCATTGTGACAAACAGTGAAGAACCTGATCAGAGGGCTCCTTTCGGAGCCCTCTGATCAGGGTCTTCACTGTTTGCATAGGACAAGTGTACTATTAACATGTACACTGTTTGAAAAGCACGCCTATATGCGGGACTAGGGTTCAAAGAGTTAAGCTACCATCTGCTAGAACATATAGTTATGACCATATGAATTGGAAAGGTGTATTTATGGGGTAATGAGTTAACCAACCAGCTGGAATGATACTGGAAATGACGTCTGTGATTTGTGTCAACTAATAATCCCCTGAAACTTCCAATGAACAATTCAAGTTTGCAATAAATGCTTGTCCATTTTAGACTATTTAAGTTTGTTTTTTTAGCTCCCCTGGCACGAAGTGCCAAGGTGAGCTTTTAGGATCGCTGGATGTCCGTCGTCCGTCCCTCCGTCCGTCTGTTCACAATTGTTCGTTAACACTCTACCGGCTACAAATCTCATTGGATCTTCATGAAACTTGATCACAATGTTTGTCTAGTAGAAATCTAGGCCAAGTTTGAATGTGGGTCATGTTGGGTCAAAAACTAGGTCACTAGGTAAAATCATAGAAAAACCTTGTTAACACTCTAGAGACTACAAATCTCATTGGATCTTGATGAAACTTGGTCAGAATGTTTGTCATATTGATATCTAGGTCAAGTTTGAATGTGGGTCATGTCCGGTCAAAAACTAGGTCACTAGGTTAAATCATAGAAAAATCTTGTTAACACTCTAGAGACTACAAATCTCATTGGATCTTGATGAAACTTGGTCAGAATGTTTGTCATATTGATATCTAGGTCAAGTTTGAATGTGGGTCATGTCCGGTCAAAAACTAGGTCACTAGGTTAAATCATAGAAAAATCTTGTTAACACTCTAGAGGCTACAAATATCATTGGATCTTGATGAAACTTGGTCAGAATGTTTGTCTCATTGATATCTAGGTCAGGTTTGAATATGGGTCATGTCCAGTCAAAAACTAGGTCACTAGGTCAAATCATAGGAACATCTTGTATACACTCTAAAGGTTGATTGTTGGTCATGTCCAGTCATAATCTAGGTCACTATAGGTCAAGTTTGCCATGGTGTACCAGGTGAGCGATTTAGGGCCATAGTGGCCCTTGTTTATAATATTTTGCAAAATGACAAACAGTGAAGACCCTGATCAGAGGGCTCTTGCATGAGCCCTCTGATCTGGGACTTCACTGTTTGCATAGGACAAGTGTACTCTTCAGTCTTCACATGTACACTTTGGGTAAAAGACACATATATACGTCACTAGGGCTCAATAAGTTAAGGACTTCCGATGTTGGGAGTACTTTTCTTAGTGTAGATATGATTAGAGGAATAAAAAGGCTCATTTATGGAGTAATGGGCTAATGAGACTGAAGAAAATAGTTCCATCTTATACAGTCATGAATGGGAACCGTAAGAAATAATTTCTATGTGCTAGCAGGTGGTAGTTTAAAGCAGGCTGAACGTATAGCAAAATACATGTGCCTTAAAGCAGAATAAGCCTATGTTAAGCAGATCGTGCCTTTACTTTCAACCTGCTTTAAATGGTGACCTGTCTTCAGAACTAGACACAGGATATAGAGTAATGGGTTTGTGGTATTGAATATAGGTAAAAGGTTTTAAAGCAAGTTGAAAATAAAGCAGATATATCTGCTAGGAACATTCTGCTTTGTTTCCATTTTACTTTAGGACATTGTATGTCTGAATCCATTAAACGCTAGTAAAGCCTTTACATGTATACCTCATTTACAAATCGTGTTCCTGTCCACAAAACAAAAACCAACATGGGTCGGGAGAGGGTTTAACCCTTTGAACCCTAGTCCCGCATAATGGCGTCCTTTTCTAACAGTGTACATGTGAATAGTACACTTGTCCTATGCAAACAGTGAAGACCCAGAGCAGAGGGCTCCTTTCTTTATACTACTTGCTTTTGTAAACCAGAATACCTTAGATCTCAATAATCCAAAATTGCTTTAGTGGAACATATTTCAAAGTTAACCCTTTACCTGATAGCCTATTTCTAGTATTGAAAATAGGTGACTACTTAAAGCAGGTTGAAAGTAAAGCAGAATGCGCCCTAAGGCGCATTCTGCTTTACTTTCAGCCTGCTTTAAGCTTCCATGTGTTAGAATATTGAAAATTTTCCCTATACTATATAATCATGACTGATTAAATTGGAACTATTTTCTTCAGCGGAGGAATAAATTAAATACGCTAAAAGTCGCTTCTATGGGGTAAAGGGTTAAAGCATGGCTAAGCCACTCACCAGTCACCAGGCTAAGCCATGCTTTAACTTTGAAATGTTGGTATGTTTGACTTGTGTGAGACGGGCTATGGAAGTCAAACTTATGAAACATGGGTAAGTTTAACTTTAGCTTCGAAATATCGAGTTTTGACTGTATGTTGTGCTTGATTTATAAACGTTTCTATGCTACTTTCTTTTATTATCAGCTTATTAACAGTCGAACTTCAATATCTCGAACTCGGTTAAATCAAACATACCTGTATTTCAAAGTTAAAACGTGGCTTAGCCACGTTTTAACTTTGAAATATGGGTATGTTCGACCTACCCGAGCATGAAACAATGCAGTTCATGTGTCGAACTAGATAGTCCGAGTTAAGCAAGCTCGAGATATCCAAGTTTGACTATAGTTTGTAAACAGAATGATATTGTTATCTTGTATACAGTGCCATATTGTTGTCTAGTCTTCAAACTTTCAGATTTAGATTATGTTAAGTTTTCATTGTTACACAGTTTTTGTTGTTTTACGCACTCTCACTTTTGTGTTCAGGGCCATATCACATATACCACATATGTGCATATTGTCAGTGGGTTTTGACAGGGCTGCCATATCTCTGGATTTTTCCGAAATATTTGGTTTTTATCCTAGCTGATAGTAGCTTCAAGCAGGCTGAAAGTAAATGCTTTAAAATATATTTCTGGATAATTAGTAGCCATTCATAAGAAGTGACAGTCTAATATGCAGTCTTTTAGTTACTGTTGTTCTAGAAGTGACAGTCTAATATGCAGTCTTTTAGTTACTGTTGTTCTAGAAGTGACAGTCTAATATGCAGTCTTTTAGTTACTGTTGTTCTAGAAGTGACAGTCTAATATGCAGTCTTTTAGTTACTGTTGTTCTAGAAGTGACAGTCTAATATGCAGTCTTTTAGTTACTGTTGTTCTAGAAGTGACAGTCTAATATGCAGTCTTTTAGTAACTGTTGTTCTAGAAGTGACAGTCTAATATGCAGTCTTTTAGTTACTGTTGTTCTAGAAGTGACAGTCTAATATGCAGTCTTTTAGTTACTGTTGTTCTACTTTAAAGAGGCTCGCAACTGGATCAAGCATTAAAAATAGTAATTTGTAAATATATGTCAAATGCTTATATAAATGGGTAAAATTTACTTTAGGATAATAAATTCTGTTAAAAAATGCATTTCCAAAAAAAAAAAAAGAAGAGACTCTGGTGGGATTCGAACCCGTGACCATCCATGCGGAGACAAAAATGAAAAATGAGGCATCGCCTTTATGCCCTCGGCTACGGACGCTCTCTATATATATGGTAGCGAATTAACGTACTTCAATGATAGCTATTAATAGAACATTATTCGGCTCGGTTTATGTCTGACCCCGTGTAGAGAAGCAACAACAACAACTATACCGTTAGCTAACGCTATGGAAAAACGATGGAAAATATCTAAAAAACTAAGATTCGGTGACGATTCTTGAGACGTTTTTTGGACTGATCATATTTTTTTAATGTCAAAAGCCAAATAATGCCACACATTTGCTTTTATTTGAGTATTTTATTTTATTTTGACAAGAACACCATCCGGTTGCGAGTCCCTTTAAGTTAACAGTAACTAAAAGACTGCATATTAGACTGTCACTTCTTATGAACGGCTACTGATTATCCAGAAATATATTTTAACAAAAAATTTATCTTGGTCCGGTAGAGTCAGTTCTTCAGATATTTGATTTTGAACTTGAATGGCAGCTTAAATAGTCGGCATCAGAGTAAAGCTTATTTTTAGAGAAATGTTTACATGTATTTATAGTGTCATTGATAATATAAAACAGTAGTTAGCACAGGAACATTTTAACGTTACCGGGATAACCATTTCAAAACCAAATTCAACTGTCTGATTTGATCATTTTCCACACAAAATATTGACTTATAATATTAACCCTTAGCCTGCCAATCACGACTATAGCTCCATATGCAAACAGCTTGGATCCGGATGAGACGCCGAGTAACTCGGCGTCTCATCCGGATCCAAGCTGTTTGACACTCGGACAACATTTACAGCAATTTTGAGCAACTTTGAAGCACTTTGAAACTTGAAGCAGACGAGAAATATAGCAGACAACAATTTATTTGGCGGGCTAAGGGTTAAAATGAGCCATGCCATGAGAAAACCTGCCTTATTGCATTGCAGTAAATAGAGGATCTTGTATGAGTGCTCATTATTTATCATTTTTAATAAACGAGTTGACTAAAATGATATGACGCGAGCCTTGGCAAGCGTCATATTCATTTTAGTCAACGAGTTTATTAAAAATGATAAATAATGAGCACGAATACCAGATTCTATTTATCACATAACAAGTTTAAGCACCTGTTAAATTGATTGAAGCCGTAGTTCGTAGACCCTCTGCTACATAGATATTCCGCCAAAACGCTACGTTGTTTATGTTAACGTCGTAGTAAATGACGTCATTTGGCGTCCCGCTTCATACAGCGCTTGTGGACGAATAGGTTGGACCGGAGTCCAATAAACGATATTCCACTAGTGGATTACGATATTTATACGATCGCTTTATGCAACTCCCAGACCACAAATTATGTGATAATAAGCAATGCAATACAGCTACATAAAATGCTTTAGATGCATATGGGTTTCAAACAGTGTAGATCAGCTTCTTTGATGTGGCAGCTTGCCTTGATCTTCACTGTCAGACACCCACATGCATCTGAAGTATTTTATGTAGCTGTATTAAATAAGGTACTTGGCAGTGAAAACCAAACTAAGATACAAAGCCTTGGATGACAATGGTGCTTGGCCTGTATAATTTTGTTATCATGGGCAGGATGCCTTAGATTGTGGAAAAAATATTTCCAATTTTGATAAACTTAACCCATTACCCAATAGCCTGTTTCTAGTTTTGAAAATAGGTGACCACTTAAAGCAGGTTGAAAGTAAAAAAGAATGCACCTTCAGATGCATTCTGCTTTACTTTCAGCCTGCTTTAAGTTACCATCTAATAGAATAAAGGAAATATTTCTTATGATACTTATTTACGACTGTGTTAATTGGAACTATTTTCTTCAGTGAAAGAATGAATTAAAGGCGTAAAAAGGCATATTTATGGGGTAATGGGTTAATTGCTCCATTGAGCACTTGTATATATCTACCTCAAAATCATGACAAACTTGGTGCATTTTACCGTACTTCTTTCTTGCATTTAACCCATTACCCCATAACCTGTTTCAAGTTTTTAAGACGGGTGACCACTTAAAGCAGTTTGAAAGTAAAGCAGAATGCACCTTCAGATGCATTCTGCTTTACTTTCAGCCTGCTTTAAGCTACCATCTGGTAGGATATAGAGAGGATTTCTTATTGAAGAAATACATATTCGAATTGGAGGAATAAATTCAAGGTGTAAAAATGTGAATCTATGGAGTAATGGGTTAGCATCATGATACTTGTTTTTCAAAATTTAGACATACAGCGTTCCCTCTCTACAACGGCCCTCCCAACAACGACTCCCTCCTTACAACGACCCTTCCCGCTGTTACATAAAAGGACAAATATGTCTAAACTATTCACGGCTACAACGTCGTCCGCTTAAAATTGTCGTCTGCTGCTTTTCTCAAATTTACATATTAGACATTTTGACAGAAAAAAACATAATGACGAGTGGCATACAGCTTGAATCCAGATCAGACGCCGCATAACGCGGCGTCTGATCTGGTTTCAAGCTGTTTGCAAATGTAAGCCAAATTCCCTCCCTACAACGACTCCCTCCGAATAACGCACATATTTTTTGTCTCCCATTGGGTGTCGTTGTAGAGAGGGTACACTGTATTATATGTTACATGTACAGTAAAACCTCTCAATTACGACCACTAAACTGTGTTAATTATCAGGTGTTTAAGGCAGGTGACAGCTTAAAGCAAGGTGAGCGTAAAACAGAAAGCTCCTGAAGGAGCTTTCTGTTTTACATTCACCTTGCTTTAAGCTATTACTTGTCTTGTAATAATGCATTCAATTAACATTCATTTAAGTGGTCTTTATAGAGAGGTTTTACTGTACAGTCTGTCAGTTATTGTCATTTGATAAAATGTTTCATAAACACTTCTATAAAGCTGGAAGGCATTGATACTGAATTTTTCTTGTTTTATTTTCTTCCCTAAGTTATCACATGTTTTAAAAAACAACTAACTTTGTTAGATTGGTGCTAAAATAATTAACCCATTTATGCCTTGTGTCTCTTGAAACGAAAATTGGCAAACAGTGAAGACCCTGATGACACATCACAAAATGTAGACCCTGTTATTTCTGTTGCTCTTTGGCAAACAGTGTTGACCCTGTTTAGACACCAAGTAATGTATGTTGCTTTAACCCATTACCCCATAAATACACCCTTTTACGCCTGTAATTTATTCATCCATTGAGGAAGATAGTTCCAATTTACACAATTACGAATATGTACCATAAGAAATATTTACGATATTCTAGCAGAGGTTTGCTTAAAGCAGGCTAAAAGTAAAGCAGAATGTGCCTGATTTAAGGAATACCTTGATTACAAAACTAGAAACAGGCTATGAGGTAATGGGTTAAGCAAACAATGTAGATCCTGATCAGACCCCATGTTATGTAATTATGTTGTTATTGGCAAACAGTGTAGATCCTGATACTGTTGGCAAGCAGTGTTGATCCTGATCAGATACCATGGTATGCAGGCCTACCATTCCTCCGGATTTTTCCTAATTTCTCCGGATCTCCGGATTTTTTCTGAAATCTCCGGATTTTTTCAAAAATCTTCCAGAAAAAAATCCTAATCCCCAATTCAGTGCGGCACACAGCACCTTCTCGGACTTTAAAATAAGAGAAAAGCAATAAAAGTATTCCGAATGCTATTTTTATTAGTACTAATCGGGTCATTGACTGGATTAGCAGCTTGTTCACAACCAATCAAACATGTAATTACCGCCTGTGGTTCCGATTCGACTGCGGGCTGAGAAGTAGATAAGGCATGCACTTTATTTATGACACGTCTGGTTCTGCCTGTTGCATAGTGTGGTGTACACACATCATTTTATGACACGACAGGTTAACGCATAGCGATAAAGTGATGGTGTAGTGCAGGTAAACAGCGAGATTGCCGATATCGTAAAGAAGCTATATACACGGGAGCAAAATTGCTATACCCAATAGAAAAAATGCAGCCAAATGAAATCGGCTTTGAATTTTTCATTTTTTTTATTATTTTATTTGAAACTTACTGCAGGGTGTCATGGAATTAAGGCAGGACGTGACGCCCTGCTAAAAGTGTATAGCCATGAGTATATTTATATGAATATTATTAACTTACTAGTCATAGTGGCCTGGAATGTGCAAAATCAGATGAAAGACATTGATACTATAATTTTTCTAATCCTTAACCAAACTGTACAGGTCCTTATCAAAGAACACAGTTGTCTGACCGGGGTCTATCCTGCTAAAAAGAGTAAATATTTGCAACTATGGAGAATACAGTTGAGTTGCCCCTAGCAGTATTTATGATGTTTCGTTATTTTTCTTTAATTATAGTTTTTTTTTTACAGAGTTTATTGCAATCAAGTTTATACTGTTATTCTTTGTGAGTATGTTTTTAATATATAGATGATGGTTGCAATGGTGTGATATATCTTTGAAAAGATGGTTTTAAACACAAAAGCGCACAAATAAAGATTTTCGATTAAAAAGCGCGCTTTTGGGAATCGCGCCTTCAAAGGCGCGATTTTGAAAATCACACTTTGAAATCAAAATTTGGGAAAATCTTAGGATTTTTTTTTTTAAATTATGGTAGGCCTGGGTATGTCTGTTGCTGTTTGCAAGCAGTGTAGACCCTGATCAGATGACATGTTATGTATGTGTCTATGGGCAAACAGTGTAGACCCTGATGCTATTGGCAAACAGTATAAACCCTGATCAGACACCATGGTATGTCTGTTGCTGTGGGCAAGCAGTGTAGACCTTGATCAGACATGTTATGTCTGTTGTTATTGGCAAACAGTGATCAGACACCATGTTATGTGGTGTCTTTGATGCTTCTTCTTGGTTTAGCTAGGTTTGTCAATGTTTATGTTGGTAGACCTGTTACTATAAATATAGGGCGGAGACTTAGTCTCCTGCTTTCAAGGGTCTCTAGCTCCAGTTGTTAATTGCTCCTGTCTCTGTCCTTGTGTAGCCGGGTTGAGTTTATAGAAATGGTGAGAGATTTGTGTAAGCCACCTGGATAGCTCGGATGAGAGAGCACTTGCCCCGTGAGTAAGAAAGGAAACTCGGGTTCAAGTCCTGGTCTGGCTGCATATTTTTCTCACCATGTTAGACTTGTAGCTGTTTCGTTTTTTATCAATCTGCTTGCACAGATTTAATATTTTTCTTACTTGTCTATGTCCCCTTTGAGGTAGGGATGTGAAATGTATGCTGTTTTTTCTGCATTTACCCAGGAACGTATATGGACGCAATGGTTATAGTTTTGGCATGGTACGAAAAGGTGAAGGTGCGAAATGACTTTTACTCGCGAATTATTCCTATCCAAAATGGCTGTCGACATACGGCTTGCAGACACGCGTCAGAGGATAAAACCTCAAAATACAGAAGAGATTGCCAATTTGGTAACACCCGGTGATGTGATAACATCGGACACAGGATTTATGAGGTACTTATTATTTATAAATTAAGAAACTTTATTTCAGGCAAATGTAAATTTGAATTGTCATATGTTTTCGCGACTGTTTACAATTATCCTGGTTCACCCAATTACCGGTGATCTAAGGATTCGTCGGACTATTTCTCATCAATGAATATGGTTTTTAACTCAAAAATATATTAAACATATAAAGTAAACACTTCTTTATGAGTTTCAGCTTTAATATATAAATACTCCCATAATTTGACATAAATAATCATAGTCAACTGTAGCGAGTGCGCCGCCATGTTTGTTTGGGCTACTCGTCCTATTATCGGTGATCAGGTAAAATGACACCCGGAATATTTTTCAGGTATCGGCTTGAACTTATATCAAATATTATTAAGAAGGCTATCTGTAAACACAATTTTTAACTGAAAAGTTGTAATATTTTCCGTCACATTTTTTCACAGGGGGGGCAATGGAATAATGTCACCTCTGCAAAGCACTCAAATTTTTTAACAATATTTTAAAAGTGTCCAATGCTGACATACATCGCAATTTACACGTTTTATCTTGTTGGAAGAATAGGAAATCTGAAGAAAAAAATGAGACCATTTTTCAATGAATGACCTTAACTGGGATATTAGATTTGTCAGGATTAAAATGAGACCAAAACAAACAAACAAACTTAGAAAACATTTTTTTTTCCTCATATATAAGATATAACTTATTTTCATTGTTTATCAGTATTGGTCAGAAGTTTCTGCCAGTATAGGAGCAGTCTTTATAAATCCGTCGCGTGACGTCACGGCCACGCCCTTAGTCAACAGACTTTTTGTAGTGAATTGAATCATTGGATATATTGAAAATTTCATTATACAATAGGTTAAATGGTTTTAAATTTGGAGAAAATGATTTATCTTCCGTAATTAATAAAAAATGCACACTCTCCATTTAGAAAAGACATGTTTTTGCTTTATACACATTAAGGGGCCTCCGTGGCCTAGTGGTATAGTCACTGTGACTAACATCACTAAGCTCCTCACCGCTGTGAGTTCGAATCCCAGTAGGGTCGTTCGGATTTTTCATGTGGGGAAGCCTTCCAGCTGGCTTGCGGAAGGTCGGTGGTTCTACCCAGTTGCCGATTTGTGCCTGAAACAGTGCATAAATGGCTTCTGGGGTCTTCCTCCACCTATAATTAGCTGGACATCGCGATATGACTGAAATACTGTTGAAAGCGACGTAAAATCAAAACAAATCAAATCAAATTATACACATTAGTCTTGAGCAGCAGCCGAAAGATAAACGGAAGTTACGATCTGACACATGCGCGTAGCGGCGCTGTGCGGAATACTTGGAAATCACCGGTAATAGGATGTCCACGGTAAATGGGTCAATAGCGATATGTATCCCGGTTAAACCATAGGGAACCGGCTCATAGTCAAGTGTTCTATATATAGGATAATATAATAAAGGGAAATAACACGGATTTTCACCCACCACGGTTGATTGCGTTATTTTACAGTCGTGCAAAGACTGGGGGAAATGAAACCCACCCACATAATCAACACTTTACGAACTGAGCGACACCAAATTTTTATATTTCCTTCACCATAGTAAAGTGGGATGGACTCAAATATTTCGGTTTTGCTGTGTTTTCTTTGTCTCGGAACGGAAGACGTCGGCGCAGCGGTCACAAATTGCCAAGACTAAACACGGACACATGCGCCTTCTGCACACTGAAGACTGACTGGGATAGATAAGTTATCAATAAATATACACTGACTTACACCAACAGTCATCAAATCAGTATCTTTATTGAGGCTTATCACTCACTTTCGGTTCTGTCAAGCAATAACACGCATGACATCCATTTTATGTAAATCAAATCAAGGCTAGGGAAGTGAAACGGTCGTAGTGAATTGGTAAGTGATTGGTCAGTCAATTGAAAACAGAACTTGTTACCGTCGCTAGAATTCAATGTATTAACAGCGGGCGGGAACCAGTCTATATGCATTTTGACAGATCGCGGGAAATGCAATATACTGAAATTTCAGAATAATAAGTATTAGGGAACCTTACACGCTTTTTGGGGGGTCATTTGTATTGTTGAATGATACCTACCAAGAGACAATCATGTTTTACTTGTTAAATCGCTTTCAAATGAATTCCTGAATTTTGACATGTTGTGTTTATGCTGGAGATGGCTGATGTAAATTTAGCGCATGGACCAACTAGCCAATGAAATCGCTCCATACCTCAGAGTAACATAGCCTCGTTTTGAATTACTCAAAATGGAGCACAAACGTGTTATGAATATATGAACCCAAAGTGAGTGATAAACCTCAATAACGATACGGATTTGGTGACTGTTGATGTAAGTAAATGTATATATTTATTGATAACTTATCTATCCCAGTCAGTCTGCAGTGTGCAGAAGGCGCATGTGTCCTAGAGTTTCTTCAACCTAACGGTTAATGTAACCACAACAATGAAATTGTTCTCTTGCTCTGGATTTTCCATGATTCATTTTAATCCATTAATTCCTAGCAAAATGATTCATACATGGATATTTCGGGTTTATGATTTTGATTACTTAAGATTGATTTGAACAAAATATTTCAAAATGACAAACAGTGTAGACCCTGATAAATCCTCACAAGTACACTGTTTGTAAATAATGAGTATACTCGTTGCTAGGATTGAATGTGTTATATATATTGCATAGCTCCCACGAGTTATCTCAATTAAACGCGCACACTGTACATGAGTGCGCACATGCGCACGAGTGTATGTGGGCGTGTTTAATTAGATAACGAGTTGGAGATACTGCAATATATTGCTTGTAATATGGCTAAATATAGACCAAGAGGTTGGGCTCTGTGCAATTTACATCAACTATTGAGCGCTTTTGACATCCATTAGAATCCCCATTTGAACGACCAATCAGTGACAGGAACAACATCGCTATCTGCGCAAGTTATACCAAATGTTGAGCGCTTTGCTAATCAAAGGTAGAGTAAACCCCATAAAAGAGACCAATCAAAGACTGGAACGTATACTCGTTAACCAATCCGACAACTTCCAGCATAGATCGCTTTCGCGGGCAGTGTGTTAAAGTTTTGCTGTAAAGACGAATGTTCTAGTTTCTGGGAACATTTGCAGGGTTGCCATTTCTCCGGATTTTTCCTAAATCTTCGGATTTTTTTCTAGTACATGGTACATTGTAGCTTAAAGCAGGCTGAAAGTAAAGCAGAATGCGTCTTAAGGCGCATTTTGCTTTACTTTCAGCCTGCTTTAAGCAGTCACGTGTCAACAAAACTAGAAACAGGCGACGGGGAAAAGGTACGATTCGTAAAATCGCACTTGAAAAACCTTCGGATTTTTTTGTCAACTTATGGCAGCCCTGTATTTTCGTCACTAGCTTTCGCGCGTGTTTACTTAAAATGATTAATATGGATATCGGCACAGTGATGACGGGACGATTTGCAGTAGAGAACACGATTGCATTTCTCAATCAAATATTTAGCAATTTTTCCTTTGCACAATATTTGGACCCAGATAAGACGCTTTGTACAAGGCGTCTGGTCTGGATCCAAACTGGTTGAATAGGAATTATCAATTTTGCACAAAATCGTTTATTGTTCAAAACAAATCGTGTAATTTCTCCATTGTGACTTGTGCTGCTATTACCATGCCAAGGCTCCAGATAAGAGGAGTACTTCAAGAACTAAAATCTTTATTTCTGCATTAAACCCTATGGTGTCACTACTCACTAGAATTGTCTCTTCGAGACGATTCTAATGAATAGTAACACCATAGGATTAAATGTTGAAATGAGTGAGAAAATTTGGATTTGTTCCATTTACTCGCTCTTATCTGGGGCTTTATATCTGCAACACCGGATGTGCGCCAGACTGTGCGGTTAACTAGATGTCCGCCATTACTGTGCGGTTAACTAGTTAACTGCATGGTTTTCTACCAGTTATTGCATGGGCGGGGAAACTCCGCCCACTACAAAGTGTGCGGTATTCAACTTAAACTGGGGTACTTTTCTATAGAAAAATGCAGCAGCCGTGTTACAAGTTTATATAGCTTACTGCCATGTCGGAAACTTCCAGTACTGTCACTACATTTACTTTGATTTATTTACAGAGGCCATGGCACATTCATGGAAGAGGGGAAACACCATGCATCTGTGGCAGGTGTGGTACAACGAGTTAACAGACTGATCTGTGTTAAACCACTGAAAACCAGGTGAGCTGATAACTTTAACCCTTTACCCCATAGACTATTTCTAGTATTGAGGACAGATCACTTTATCCTTTACCCCATAGCCTGTTTCTAATATTGAAGACAAATGACCACTTTGCCATTTTACCCCATAGCATATTTCTAGTATTAAAGACAAATAGCAACTCTACCTTTTTAGCCTGTTTCTAGTATTAAACATACAGCCAATCACAGCTCTGACCAAAAGTACATGTAACTAAATCAAACACTATTAAATGATTATGAAATAAAATGTGATTTAACTAATGATATAGGTACAATGGAGAGGTTGGTGACATTGTGGTAGGGCGTATTCTGGAGGTGGGCATGAAGAGATGGAAGGTAGACACCCACGCCAAGCTGGACTCTGTGCTCATGTTGTCCTCAGTCAATCTCCCTGGAGGAGAGCTGGTAAGTCGTCTCTTCACAATTATAAATTTCGCAATCACTCCTTTTTATTATTCCTTTCTTAGCACATTACATGTACTCAATAGCCTGTTTCTAATTTTGAAGACAGGTGATCATTTAACCTAATATAACTATAGGTAAAACCTATAAACGGCCGAAACCTGTTTCTACAAAGTAAAGGAAAAAGGTAATTTCATTTTTCGAGGGTACGAAATGACAAAAAATAGGATGCCAAAAGGCGAGGGTAAGTAATGGCCAGTTGCCGCGAGAACAACAATGGCTGCCATTTTGGTATCGCCAGCCGATCCATTCGATTCACTAATCCGGTGCGGTGTCCCAAGACCGCAACGTACCAGACGGAACGTCCCAATTATATGGATGGAACGTCCCACTATATAAAAATTATATGAAAACAGTATTATTTTACTGTTCCTTAATAAAGAAATGGTTTAATAATTTTCCCGAACCTAATCTGAAGGTTTTATGAAGAATATTGTCAAAAAATTAACACCCGATCGAAGGAAAAAAAGAATGTCAGGGATGAATAGGTTAAGGAAAATTATCGGCGATTGTAAACCAAGAAAAGCCAACTTTTTTAACAGGGGTGTCGATACAGTTACTTAAACAATATATATATGCCTTTAAATACGATATTAGTACATCAAATCTATTTTAGTTGGTGTTTACGAAGGTTAGGTAGGATCGGCATTTTTCATATCGTCGCCGATTTTTGGACAATAAAAGTATTTTTTTGAGCGGGAATTCATATATGACTTATAAACTGGTACACAGATACCTTTAAATACGCTATTACAACATAAAACCCTTTTCCTGTGGTGTTCTCTGCATTTCGAGTCGCTCGTCGATGAAAACAAAGAAAATGAATTCTGCTAAATATGACGCCTGCTTAAATCAATATATCCTCTATATGTGACTTTATTAATATCCAATTTACAAACAATTTGGAATATATGATGAGAATTGAGTTGGTCTCTAATCTGGATCAAACTGTTTGAAAAGGTTATCAGGAGATTAGCTTTAGCTGCCGTCACGGCCGTCGGAGTGAACTATTTGCAATTTTTTCTACGATCGGGTGTTCATTTTTGTAATAACAGATATCCTAAATCAATCAGATTATATATCGTGAATAATCTCAAAAACAATAAATTATACAAAAATAGTATGATAAAACTGATTTTCTATAATTTTTATAAAGTGGGACGACATTATTTGTTAATGACGAGTATACTCGTCGTTAGGGCTGAATGTATAAACCTACGAAAACGCCCCGAGTTCCCCATTTAAAATAGGGGTTATGCATTAATTCTATTTTTGGACTTTTTTCGACACTCCGGCCATGGCGTACAAATACACATTGAAATACCGAATACAACGTTTAAAATAGGTTTAAGATATAGTCTTGAAACTTATTATATCAATTTAAATGTATAGTATGAACTAATGGTCGAACATTGGTGACCATATAAAAGTGCAGAGTATCCCTGACATACGAAAACAAAAGCCGAAATTCATTTAATATGTACATAATATTAGCTCGTTCCCTTGTGAATATTCTTTCCAGACTCCACCCACTATGAATAATTAACTAAATTTCTACTCTGTTATAATTAACAATCGTTTTTGCTAAACAGTTGTGACAACTCTGATCTATAATAACTCTATAGACAGGTATAGTAGGCCCTGAACAATGTCTGCTCTGTTTGCAGAGGCTCAGTCGGGAAAGGGTTAAGAGACCTACAAATTGGTGTTAAAACAAAAATCCCATTCAAAATGATTCTTTTATTGGATTAAATGCGGCTACACTTAAAACTGAATTGTCACTTTTATATTGACACCGATTTTAACAGTCCACAAAGGCATCTTTTTGAAACTTGACTGAAATTAGTCGCAGGTTGGAAAACACATGTAATTTCAAAGAAATCGTAATATCTGATATTACAGTAAAACTTACACATACAGTGAAGAAGACGTTATTCTTTCACGTTTAAACGCAAACGAAATGCAATTGCAATAAAATGTAGGAAATGACAACTAGTGGTCAATTCTGAATTTATTTATTTTAATCTGAGTGGCAAACATTAAGGAGCCTGGTCAGACGCCGGGTTACTCTCCAAAATGTTTGCAATGTCAATAATAAGTTTTAGCAAAAATGCATTTATTTGGAAATAATAATGTGTTCTCCACTATAATTACCTAACAAATCAATTGTCCAGTCCACGGAATTATAAACTTCTGTATATTTCCTTGTCCAGTCAATATTATCTGTAACAAAACTATTCAAAGTCTGATTCGACTCATACACACAAACACGTAAGGGACGGGTGATTGACAGGACAAGGTCTTTTGAAGTTAATCGACACAGCTTCTTACAGGTTAACCGCTTTCTGATGACATGTTTCATCTGTTTCTGCAGACTTTATTTTCGGCAGTCGGCTCTATTCATAGTCTTTGATGTTGCCGCGCAGAGGGCGATTTTTTTTTTGTTTTTAAAAAGGGACCATCTGCTGAGAAGAATCACCAGTCAAATTATCAGAACACACTGTTTAAATGTTATTTAAAAAAAATTGTAATAGTTATGCACCCATGCAAACCTGGCCTATTAAACTACCGCTGTACCCAGACCATTTAGCCTTATCTATTTTGTTAAGCAAACAGTGTAGACACTGCTCAGATGAATCCTTCACGAGTTCTTTGATCAGAATCTGCACTATTTGATGCCCCCGGTATCTATAAATGCGGATGCGTATAGCGTTGTCCTGTCCGTGTGTCCGTCCGTTAAGTAGACTTTACCGTTTCCTCCAGCATCAATACCACTTACTCAAATCCCTAGATACTTATACAGTTGTTGTCTTTAAGTTGGTTTACGGGTAAAATATTTAACCCTCATCATGTTAAGTGCGACTTGTCTAATAATTGCAAACAGGTTGTATCCAGATCTGGATCCAAACTATTTGTCACTCATTTCAACTTTTCTTCTTTTCAAATGCATGAAAACTGATTTTCAGCTTATCAGACAATATGTTTAAAAAAGACGACAATTCAGCATGAACACGTTAAAACTCTTTGATCAAATCTTCAAAGTTAGCCGACTTCGCTTCCCCGCTCAACATATTCAACTCACAAGTAGAGTTTGTTGTTTTCTGAAAGTGATTGACAGCGGATTTTACTAATAATTATCCAATTGAAATACACCTTTTGGGAGCATGAAACTTTCCTTTTAGGGCCCAGATGTGAAATTAACAAATGGATAATGTTTCTAAATCTTCGAGTTACGATGTTCGTGTGTATGTAATGAGTTTAAACACCGTGATCTGTGAATGATTTTCTGGAATTTTACGAAAAATGCTGAAGATAAAAAATAAACTTGGCGAAAACAAAACACCTTTCATGGGAGTATAATTATAAGGTAAATCCGTTAATTTCATTCAAGTGTCATATATAAACCAATAATTTGCTGTCTTATTATAATCTATTATGATATCAATATCTTTTTTTTTATAATGGCAATTTCGAATTGGAATTGAACGTTTGCTAAATAAATGAAACAAGTTGTAGTCTACCAACATTTTGACCGTTTTTGACCCCTCATGGCATGTCGTGTAGACGGGTTACATCCACCTGATTCGTGTTCAGTGAACATATCTTAGAAATTCTAGGGGGGATGTAAAGTCGAAAAATTCAAATTAAGGTCAGAAATGAGGTCAAAGGTCAACGGGTGCAGATTTTTGCATACCATAATATAAACCTAACTTTATTTACATTTCAAATATATCAAATGAATTATTATTGGTTACAATTAGTTCACAAATGTCTGTACTTGCTAAATATTATCAAAAAAGTAAAATATTACTGTCAATGTCCTTTTCCAGGGGCAATAACTCTGATTTTCCTCATTCTTTTTTATATTTTTATAGTTATTTTTTCGTTATTTTTGTCTGTGTTCTTATAACATCAAATTATTTTTATGTTTCTTTACACCTTTGACATAAAGTAACAATTCTAAATGCAAATGGAAGTAAATATTACAGCCAATGCCCTTTTCCAGGGGCAATAACTCTGATTTTTCTCTTTCTATTTTATTTTTTATGGGAATTTGTTTTCGTTATTTTTTGACTGTTTTCTTATAACATCAAACTTTTGTATGTTTCTTTACACCTTTGACATAAAGCAACGATTCAATATGCAAATAAAAGTAAAAATTACAGTCAATG
Organism: Gari tellinella; assembly: GCA_922989275.2. Lineage (NCBI taxonomy): Eukaryota > Metazoa > Mollusca > Bivalvia > Cardiida > Psammobiidae > Gari > Gari tellinella. Next base: position 75,454,496 of record OV277865.1, on the reverse strand, counting down.
CTCTATTCCAGGGGCAATAACTCTGTTTTTATGCCCCCGGCATCGACAGATGCGGGAGCATATAGTAATCGTCCTGTCCTTCCGTCCGTCCTTCCGTCCGTCCGTCCGTCCGTCCGTCCGTAACCAGGTTAAGTAGATTTTACCGTTTCGTCTACCAACAACACTACTTATTCAAATGCTTGGATACTTATACAGTTGTTGCCTTGGACCATTCCCTAGCCACCAATAATACCCAACCTTGATTTTGACCTTGACCTTGACCTCATTTGGACTTAGAATATTTTGAGTGGGCTATTTCTTGGTTAACTAGATTTTACCGTTTCGTCTAGCATCAACACCGCTTACTCCAATGCTTGGATACTTATACAGTTGTTGCCTTGGACCATTCCCTATCCACCAATATCACCCAGCCTTGATTTTGACCTTGACCTTGACCTAATTTGGACTTAGAAAAAATTCAAAATATACTGTCAAGGTTGCCACCGGGGGCATAAGCGTTTATTGAACGCGCAGTCTTGTTTCTGTTCCATATCTCTTTTTTAATAGGAATTTGTTTTCGTTATCTTTTGACTGTTTTCTCATAATGTGTTTATGTTTGTTTACACTTTTGACACAAAGGAGCAGTTCAATATGCAAATAAAAGTAAATATTATAGTCAATGCTCTATTCCATGGGCAATAACTCTGATCTTTCAGTTCCATATTTAATTTTAAATGGGAATTAGTTTTCGTTTTTTTGTACTGTTTTCTTATCATGTTTTATGTTTGTTTACACTTTTGACATAAAGGAGCAGTTCAATATGCAAATAAAAGTTAATATTACTGTCAGTGCTCTTTTCCAGGGGCAATAACTCTTGTTTTTCCATTCCTATTTTATATTTAATTATTATTATTATTATTATTATTATTATTATTATTATTATTATTATACCCGATTTATATAGCGCTCTTTTCACACAGGAGTTGTGCGTTCAAAATCGCCTCACATGAAATTATATTAATGTACCTACAAAGCGAGAAAGACAAATAACTACATTCACAATAAAAATGATACAATATTGAGATGCATGGAAACATGGAAATTCTTTCAATATTATTACCAAGATTATAAAATTGTTATAGTAAGTTTGTAAAATCATTTTTAAAATGAGTCAAATTAAACAATTATTAATGAGAATTGTTTGCGTTATTTTTGACTGTTTTCTTATAATATCGAATTTGTTTGGGTTTACCTAGTACATTTTAATAAAAACAGCAATTAAATAATCAAATAAAATGTAATCTTACAGTCATTGTTCTTTCTTTAGGCAATACCTCTGGTTTTTTCTCTTTCTTTTTTATGTTTTTTTTGTTTGTTTGTTTATTATTTATCGTCTGTTTTCTTATAAAATCAAACTACTTTATGTACATGTATATAAACATCATTGACATGAAGCAGTAATTCACTATGGAAAATTTATCACTGAAATATGCGTTTTAGGGTATACATACAGACAACCCCGATATATAAAAAAGCCAAAAGATTGGATTGTGTGCGATGCCAAATGAGTTTCTCTTAAATTCACTTTTGGGAATTATCATTATATTAAGTATTACTTTCTTAGGAACACTGTATTGACATGAACATACATAATGGATGACTATGTTAGGTTCGAATTTCTATAAAATGTTATCGTTGGTTTTGTGACAAATCCAAGGGTTATTACTATGTATCTGGCTAAAACATGGTGTATTTACAATTTTGTGACGGGAAGTTGTGCTTTACAGCCTGTATACGTGTAATTTTAACACATACCAAATGAATTAGATGTTAACATTCTGTATAATTATTCACATACTTTAACGTACAGTTTTACAAATGAACATTTACAATATCAATATCCTTTTAGAGATATTTGAACGAAGAAGAACAATCACAAACCATACACTCGTGGTATCATTTGACCAAAGTTGCGAATAACTTTACAGAACTTTCATCACCAATTGGATGTACTAAGACATGCGTTATGCTTCGTTATGAAACAATCAGATCATCGATCTACATACATTCAGTTTACAATGACGCGTCTAGCAAAAGTGAGAATGTGGGGATTCTTATAAAGACGCATGCTACCAATTAATCTGAGTTACACAGTGTGTTGCCTCACAACCACATTCATACATGCATACTTGTTGGCTTTTATAGCAAGCACATTTTACCGAGCTGCACTTTGTCTTGCAATAGCAAGACGCGAGTTGCATGTATGCCATTGGGATAGAGGGATTTCTTATCCAATTGGGGGTGATACATAATTAGTGTGTGTGTATGGGGTCCAAGGCTGTCTTGACTTTCATGAGTTGCCTATACCAGCAAGTGTCTATATACCAGTTAAGGTATGGAAACCTATGATGTTTTGTCGACCTTGAGTGCCTCATATATTTTGTTAACAAGGAATCATCCCCTTTGCTTTGCTGTACCGGATAACATCCATATTAACACGTCATTTCCTACAAAGCATCAACAGTATTACGTCTGTGTCTCTGCATATAACAATCAGACGATCAAACCCGCTTGCAACAGCATCCTTAGCATGGAATATCATTCTATTGTCAGCTTCTTTATTATCGACCGACAACTTATCAGCATGGAAGCTATATGACTTTGCATTTATAACGCCTAGGAACGTTCCATCTGCTACAACAAGCAACCCTTGTGGTAATAATGTGTCATTCAGATGATAGAAACTCGGCAATGTACATGTATTTCTACTTCTCGTCGAGCACAAGGTATGGCTCTCTGACATGCGGTAGTGGGTCCAGGTAGTGGGTCTTCTGGACCTGTGATTTTTTCCAGTGGCAGCTTTGGTAGACCTGCTCCCAAGGTATCAAATGTGACATCAATGCGAGTAGGTGTGCCTGTGAAATGGGAATATACCGACTGAACAAATTCTTGAGCATACTCTCCGAATGTCTGACATCCTTGAGATCTTTCTCGAGCGTTAATAAGGTCAGGTCTTATCTGTTTCGATACTTGTTGCTTGTCTGATCTCGTGTCTCTATAAATACTTGCTAATGTCTTTGACTTTGTTATTTGGGTGGAGCAAATAGTCGGTGTTGCACTCCTTGAATCAATAATTTGTACAGTCCTAAACCAATGAGAGGGTTCTGCAATCACATCGCGTCCAACAAAATATGGCTAATGTCTTTTGTTTCAGCATCCTTTAACGCTGTCTCAACAAATTGGTCTACAGCATTGGATGCGTCTTTCGATTTTTCACTTGTCGAAATACAAAATACATCTAACAAACCGCCCAGTGCAGCAAGGGCTTAGAATTACCTTTGCTAAAAGATCTTGGTATACAGAAAGAGTTGGTTTCCTTTGTACAACAATCAAACTTGAGCTGGTTTCCCGTAATGAAGTTAATATTTTTGTTAATTGACCCTGTGAGATCTGAACATACACAATCAACGCATTATATTTCGTGTTCTGTTAATTCGTATTAGATGGTTTTCATATGGAAAGAGAAAAGGCTGCATGGACCACATCGAATGCATTTCATGGAAAATATTTTACATTTACAATTTATTGTTTATTTACTATTAGTTAAAATGTAGAAACAGTAAAGTCTTGAAAACATTGCGATTGCTATGTATGACAAGCCATTAGATAAGTTGTATTTAATGCAATTCTTATGTTGGACTGGACGTGGTATGACTGTGTGTGTGTGTTCTGCTTTAGAGGTGGGTGTATTGTTTGTGTTACGTTTCCTGCTTGAGTCTTTCGTATTTATTTGCCTGATAGTGGAAAAAACCTTACTTCGCAATTCCTACAAGCCAAGCAGCTTTGTTTAAACACACAAAATTATTTGCATACTAAATAGCTTATGTTTTGTGGCATTACGCAAAATAATAAAAGTGTCCAGTAGAGTGTGAATGAAGGAAATATATTGCTGATACATTAGACTAGGCTGCTATTTATTGGATATAGATATACATATAGTTGCGAAGATTAAGCGTATGCGCTAAAGAAAACTGATTGCAGTGACAGATGCCTGTATTTTCGATGTTGCCGCTTTTGTTCAGACTAATAAATTTGTGAATATGACAATGAATATATACACACATCATAAGCAATAATACAACAACAAACAGGATTTACTACTTTACTATTCATAAACCATATATATATATAGAATTAGTATTGACTTACTTTTGGCAAATACATATACATTGTATATATATATATATGTATTTGCCAAAAGAAAGTCAATACCCAATTAAACAATTTCTTTAATAAATATACAATCACAAAATTAGTGATTTTTAACACTACCTTTGACTCAGAAAGTTTGACTAATTGTCATGTATGAGAAAATTTAAGAAACGAAATTAATCATTAGTGCAAAAGGTAACGGTCATCTTAAAGCAAACACGTTTCTTTTTCAAACATTGGTCATTATGCATTAAAGTAAGCTTCAAATCAATTAAAAAATTTCTTGATTACCTTGCCAATGCTTAAAAACATATATTTCAACACCAAAAGTATAAAATTTGGTCATACATGTCAAATGTTAGAGAAATGGTATATGAGAACCGAAAATGGTGGCCATCTTGAAAAATGGCGGCCATTTTGAATGTTTACGGTGCAAAAGGGCTTTTTGTTGAAAGAAAGGCCATATCAGTATATTATGTAAACCTACTTTGATGATTGTATATCAAGTTTATGATTTTTTTTCTCTAATGTGCCCAGCTATTATAGCAGAAATGAACAGAATACGTGATTTACTGGCTTATTTTAAGAGTTATCGCCCTTGTTTGTGACTTATAAAAAAAAATTCTGTCACGAAAATTCTATTTCTAGATTTTTCGACCAATTATACATTCAATAAATTAAAGTTTTTTAGGTTATCTATGAGTGATTGCAAATAGCATAACAATTAATTATCATAATTCCTATTAAAAAGAAGATATGGAACAGAAAAAACAGATTTATTGCCGCTGGAATAGAGCATTGACTGTAATTTTTACTTTTATTTGCATATTGAATCGTTGCTTTATGTCAAAGGTGTAAAGAAACATACAAAATTTTGATGTTATAAGAAAACAGTCAAAAAATAACGAAAACAAATTCCCATAAAAAATAAAATAGAAAGAGAAAAATCAGAGTTATTGCCCCTGGAAAAGGGCATTGGCTGTAATATTTACTTCCATTTGCATTTAGAATTGTTACTTTATGTCAAAGGTGTAAAGAAACATAAAAATAATTTGATGTTATAAGAACACAGACAAAAATAACGAAAGAATAACTATAAAAAATATAAAAAAGAATGAGGAAAATCAGAGTTATTGCCCCTGGAAAAGGACATTGACAGTAATATTTTACTTTTTTGATAATATTTAGCAAGTACAGACATTTGTGAACTAATTGTAACCAATAATAGTTCATTTGATATATTTGAAATGTAAATAAAGTTAGGTTTATATGATGGTATGCAAAAATCTGCACCCAATGACCTTTGACCTATTTCTGACCTTAATACGCGCCTAAGAACTTTACATCCCCCCTAGAATTGTTCGTATACATATGCTGAATATAAATCAAGTGGATGTTGCCCGTCTACACGACATGCCATGAGACCCATTTTCCAGAGCCTTATTTTCGATCCGTAGGCAGACTATTGGAAGTTTTTCTGTGTGAATCAATCAGACATTTAAAAACGTTAAGAAAGTTAAGAAAGTCGCAAACATTTGAACAATTTATCAAATCGTGCCGATGTTCACACCCTCGCGAAAAATATTATGCTATGCGATTATCAGCGCGTGCGGAATACACAGTGGCATATTAGACTTGACACGTGTATATGTGTTACGCCTCTCGTCTGCAACTTTTCCCTTTCATGTATGCCGACATTTCAAAGAGTGTAATCGTAGACATGAAACATATACACAGTGAAAAAAGGTAGCTACTTGGGTGTGGCATTAGCGAAAGGAAACTTATCTTCTACGAAATACGAAGATTAATGCGATGCTATAAGTGGATAAAACAACCCCGACTAACGGATTATAATACTCGCATAGGAACATCGTATGTACATAGTATGTAAGCAAAAAATATTTCATTTAATCCCAGTTACTCATTTAAATCACTATTTAACTTTTGCATCAATTAATAATTGTCAAATACGGGTGATATATATAATTTTTTAAAAATGGCACGTTGGGTCCACAAATGGTACGTTGATGTCGTGGGGCGTTGATGCGATGGGGCGTTGAGACCAGACACCGTACCAATCACATGATATGAATATGTCTATCGATATAAGCCTGTGTACTCAATCGCGTCCACCCAGTGCACACAGGTAAATTATGTACGACTATAATAAAATATTTCCATAGAAGATAGTCTGATGAGCCGCCGCTACGCAATTTCCGAACACTCGGTTGGTTGGTGTATAAGGCATTCCCTTGCCGAAAGTCAAATCGAAACAGATAAAATGGCGGCTGCCATAAAATCGGCGATAAACTCCTGACATCGCCGGATAATGAAAATTATTTCTTTATTCCTTGTTTTATTCACGCAATGCGTACACATTATCTAAAGGCGACCTGCGCAAAAAGCTGGCATTTGGCTAGCTTTTTGTTTCAGCCGTATTACCCTGTAGTCTGTTTCTAGTTTTTGTGTCACTTGCTGTAGGCAGAAGTGACACTTAAGGATCTCTTTTCTGGCGTCAGTCCGTCCGTCACACTTTTTGTGTCACGGCTCATAACTCCTGTTCTTCTGAAGTATTTAAGATGAAACTTCATTTATGGAAAGAGATTGACAAGTGGAAGTGTATTTAACAAGGGTCATAACTCTTGTATCAATATTGTGACAGTTATTCCCCTTTTCAACATTTTCTTTTCATACAGATTTCTTCTGTTTTACTGAAGATTTTGAAATGAAATTTCTTTTATGGAAAGAGAATGTTATACTGATGCTTGCTGGCAGGTGACACACGTGTTCTGAGGAACCTATATATTTTGAAGAATAACTACCATACAGCAGGTTGAAAGTAAAGACATGAAAGTGGAGTAAAGGGATAAAGAAGGCCATATCAATTGTAGAACTTTGGCAGACAACATCTTCAGAAGAAAGTAGTGACATCACAACGCTGAAAGAGTTTATCTAGAACGCTATATTTGTCTGTATATTTCAGCAGATGAGATCTGAGTTTGTTTGCATATTTGAGCGGATTAGATCTGAGTTTATTTAGAACATTGTATTTGTCTGTATATTTCAGCGGAGGAGATCTGAGGTTATTTATAACGTTGTTTTTGTCCGTATATTTCAGCGGAGGAGATCTGAGGAGGATGAGAAGTTAATGAGGCATTATCTCAAAGAAGGAGATCTCATCAGTGTATCCTTTTATAGGAGTTCCCTCCCTTTAACTTTATAGGAGTTCCCTCCCTTTAACTTTATAGGAGTTCCCTCCCTTTAACTTTATAGGAGTTTCCTCCCTTTAACTCATTCAGGGCATGGTACACCAAAACAGCTCTCCTATATAACTTATATAAAATGCGTCATTTCCAAGGTCCAAAAAATACAATTTTTATTCCAACCACAGGTGCTACCCTATATTTCCCACAAAGATACACCCTTGCACAAGTGAAAAATGCAGAGAAAACAGGGGGTCATGTGGCATATAAGAAAAATCTCTTGGCTTCAGTGACATGACTGGTGTTTTGCTACATTTTGAAATAGGCACCGGCTAAAACAGGGACATGTCACTTCAGCTCACATAATTTCTCCAAAAACCCATCTAATATGATAGAAAGTCTTTGTATCTATTCTCTAGCACCCATGTATTAAATAAAAAGCTCAAAATAGTAAATATTTCTTGACAAAAAGCTATTCTGAGGCAAAAAGTTTGGCACTATTTCTTTGCCGGACTTCTTTCGACTACACCATGAAGCACTTCCGGTCTATTTGGTGGCCCTATACCTTCACCCCTGAAACTTCAAATGGGAAATTCCAATTTCTAATTAAGTAGATTCTATTTTTGATAATTCAGGGGTGTGTATTGCAATATATAAAATTACAAACAGTGCCGACCCTGATCAGACGGCTCCTTACGGAGCCCTCTGATCAGGGTCTCCACTGTTTGCATACGACGAGTATACTCTTCTGAGGTATACTGGTTGTTAATGATAAGTATACTTGTTGCTAGGGTTGAATGTGTTAACTCATCACCCAATAAGTATGCCCTTTTTATGCCTCAAATTTATTCTTCTACTGAAGAAAATACATGTAATTCCATTTTATACAGTCATGAATATGCATCATTAGAAAAAAATTCAATATCCTAGCAGATGGTAGCTTAAAGTGGGTTGAAAGTAAAGCAGAATACGTCTTCAGGTGCATTCTGCTTTACTTTCAAGCTGGTTTAAGTTGTCATCTGTCCTCAAAACTATAAACAGGCTACGGTGTAATTAACTTGTTCAACACCATGAACTTGTTTAAAAATACTCAAATATACATGTACTCCTTTTGGAGCCATCTGATCTGGGTCTTCACTGTTTGCTAACTTAGACCAGTATTTATTAAACCACCCATAATTACAAGTAGACTAGTTTATGTTTTGGTAACCGAAATGATCTAGACTACAAGGGATTCTAATAACCCACAAGAGTTACATAGTGTTCACTGTTGAAAGAATTAACCCATTACCCCAATAGCCTGACTCTAGTTTGAAGATAGGTGACACTTTAAATCAGGTTAAAAGTAAAGCAGAATGCGCCTTAAGGCGCATTCTTCTTTACTTTCAGCCTGCTTTAAGCTATTATCTGCTAGAATATAGCAAATATTTCTTATGATTCTTATTTGTAACAGTATAAATTGGTACTATTTTCTTCAGTAGAGAAATAAATTAAAGGCGTAAAAAGGCGTATATATGGGGTAATGGGTTAAGCTTTACTCTTGAATTCATGTTGTTGAGCCTTTACTTCCCCACCAGGCAGAGGTACAGTCTGTGTTCTCAGATGGCTCGCTCTCTCTCCATACTCGAAGTCTCAAGTTTGGCAAGGTAGGTAAACTTATACAGGAGAACCCCACCAAACCGTAACCTCTTAATACCAGAATTCTCTCTAAACCGGACAAAAGGAAGTCACATGATAAATACACCTACTTGTACTTGTAAACCCATTCTAGTCTTTAACTTTTTGCTCCCTGAAACTATTCCAATGTCCAATGTAGTCTTGTCCATGTTTGACTATGTTGTTTTTGTCAATGTATTGAAGTACATGTATGGCAAACAGTGCAAGCCCTGATCAGAGGGCTCCTTTAGGAGCCCTCTGATCAGGGCTTGCACTGTTTGCATATGACAAGTGTACTCTTTACAGGTACACTGTTTGCAAAGTATGTATATATGCGTAACTGGGGTTCAAAGGGTAATACAAAAGATGTGATTTTGTGTATATTTCCTTCAGCTTGGCCAGGGTTCTCTGTACCAGGTTTCCCCCTCTCTGATCCACCGTAGGAAAACTCACTTCCACAACCTACCGTGTGGTGCCACAGTGATCCTGGGTAACAACGGCTACATATGGATCTGTCCCACTGAAGGGGAGGTAACTGAACAGACAGGGGGATATGAACAGAATCTGGAGGTATAGTAGAACATAGCTTAACCCTTAACTACATAGAGGTGCCTTTAAAGCGACTCGCAACCAGATGGTGCATTAAAAATAGTAATTTGTAAATATGTGTCAAACGCTTATATAAATGGTAAAGAATTAGTTTAGGATAAGAAATTCTGTTTAAAAAAAATGTATTTCAATAAAAAAATTGGTCTCTGGTGGGATTCGAACCCGGGGCCCGGCATTGGCGGACAGAAGGCGAAATAGGGGAAACCGCTTAGACCAATGGACCACGGAACTATCCGTTTATCTCGGATCGATTTAACGTATTTCAATGTGTAGCGATCGGAAGTGCATACAACTTCGTAATTCGGCTCGTGTTTATGTCTGACCCCGTGTAGAGAAGCAACAACAACAACTATACCGTTAGCTAACGCTATGGAAAAACGATGGAAAATATCTAAAAAACTAAGATTCGGTGACGATTCTTGAGAAGTTTTTTGGACTGATCATATTTTTTTAATGTCAAAAGCCAAATAATGCCACAAATTTGCTTTTATTTGAGTATTTTATTTTATTTTGACAAGAACACCATCCGGTTGCGAGTCCCTTTAAGTTCATTTATTTATTCCTTTACTGACCGGTGGATAAATAGAGATTCTGGAAAATAGAATGAAACTTAACCCTGAACTCCATAAGGTGTCTTTTAGAGTATTTAATAAGTATCTTCACTGAAGAAAATAGTTCCTATTTATATAGGACTCATAATAAACATGTACAAAACATTTGTCTGTACCCCTTTTAATGTTATTTATCATTACACCTTTTCATGCCATTTGTCCGTACACCTTTTCTTCAAGCCATTTATCACATCATCTTTTAGTGTCATATATCATTAGATCTTATCATGCCATTTATCAATAATCAAAACAATACTAAATTCTTGCTTCCTCACTGCATGATTTTTTGACATAAGTGCGAGTGTATGATGTACATATTTCAGCCAGTGTCGCGGGCAGACAGGGAGGTGATGGCTCGGATAGGCAACTGTGTCAGAGCCCTGGCCGAACACAAGATGCTGCTGTCAGACACCAGTATACTGTATACCTATGAAGTGTCCATGAAATTCCCGGTAATAATCATACAATATCTCGTTTACCCATTACCCCATAGCCTGTTTCTAGTTTTCAGGATAGGTGATTACTTAAAGCAGGTTGAAAGTAAAGCAGAATGCGCCTTAAGGCGCATTCTGCTTTACATTCAGCCTGCTTTAAGCTACCACCTGCTAGGATATAGAAAATATTTCTTATGATTTTTATTTTTTGTTATTATATCTCAATTTCATTTACAATGTTAATTTCGCATAGGCCAACGTGACATAAAAATACTGTCGGACCCAATGGGGGAAAAATTTACTGTCTTAAAAATACTGTTGCCTGCTACCATAGGTAATGGAATGTCGTAGATGACGTCAAATCCATGTTAACACACCAAAGCATCACTTTAGACAACGTTAATACTTGGATCTACAATTTGAAGCAGTTAGGGAAATCTTTGTACGACGATATATTATAACATATGCACGATTATTTATATAATTGGGAGATACAGCTTAGAGTTTGTAAAATTCCTTCAAATTCCAATCGTTTTATAACAAATGAATTTCATTATGAATCGCATGCGGATCTAGTTACATTCATGATTCTAGCCATTTTACGAACGATCTAGTTTCATGGTTAAGGCCCAGGATTTGGATATAATAAAAAAAAATCACATGACTGACTGGAACTGCTTTCCTCGGTGGAGCAATAAATTAAAGGCGTATTTATTGTATAAAGGTTTAAAGAGACAGAAAACCAAATGATGTCATAAAAGAAATATGCGCACGTAAATATTAGTTTAGGATAACAAAATCTGTTTAAAAAATGCATTTTAAAGTCTCGTAAGTTCAAACCTACCAACATTTCAAAGTTAAAATGTGGCCGTTTTAACTTTGAAATATGAGTATGTTCGAAGTAGTAACACAAGATCGAAGTATCAAAATTCAACTTCTAAAATACTGGTAAGTTTGCTTCAAGCAGTCGGAAGTATTGAGACTGGACTATATGTGTTTATTTTACTTTCAGGCCAAACACATTATGAAACCCGAGGTGATGACAGAGATCATGGAACTGGCTCGACAAAGACTTGAAAGGGAAGGTACCTGAGAGTAGAATGACTCGGGGTACTGGCCTATGTACAGATATTAAACCTTGCCTCTGACAGAGGTCACAGAACTGGCTCGGCAAAGACTTGAAGAGAAGATACTCAGGGTACTGGCATAAGTATGAATATTAAACCTTTCCTTTGACAGAGATAACGAAACTGGCCTCAACAAAGACTTGAAAGAGAAGGAACCTGAACGTGTTTCTGCGGAACGATGGTTTAAAACCAGATACTGGGCAATGTGTCAATTTCTGCTGGATAGAAAAGAGAGCTGGTCAACAAGAATACAACTACTTCTGTATATGGACAGAGTTGCAGCCCGTGTATTTGAACTGTAACAGAACTGTTTCACTGCACTGCTCAAGGCATATTAGAGGGCTCCAGATAGGAGTTTACTTAATGAGTTATGCCATGACATAACCTGTCATATTGCATTGCAAACAATGTAGATCAAGTCTTGGCTAGCTGCCGCACCAAAGACACAGCAGCTGGTCTTAACTCTTTCCTCCCTGAAACTTTATATGGACAATTCTAGTTTCCATTTTAGTCTAGTCCATTTCTGACTTTTAAGGATTGTTTTTGTCAATGTTTGGCGTTGTGACAAACAGTGAAGACCCTGATCTGAGGGCTCCTTTCGGAGCCCTCAGATCTGGGTCTTCACTGTTTGCAAAGGACATATGTACTTGTCACATGTACAGTGATTGAAAAGAACGCCTATATGCGGGATTAGGGTTCAAAGAGTTAATCCACACTGTTTTGACTACTACATGTGTCTAAAGCATCTATGTAGCTGTATTATATATGGTATTTGGCGGTGTAGACCAAATTCAGATACAGAGTCTGGGATGAAACGGTACTTGGTCTGTACAACGTTGCTATGCAATAAGGCAGATTTTATCATGGCACGGTACAAATATTTCAAGCAATTTCTTCTTTACCAACCCTATATTTGAAACAATTCTCCTAAGACGTCCAAACCTAGGGTTTGTTGGAGACGTGTACATTATAACCCTGTTTAGCACATTACAACATAAATACAACTTTTTACGCCTTTAAATTTTTATACAATCATGAATTTGTATCATAAGAAATAGTTTTCTATATTCTAGCGGATGGTAGCCTAAAGCAGGCTGAAAGTAAAGCAGAATGCGCTTTTAGGGGCATTCTGCTTCACTTTCAACCTGCTTTAATAAGTGGTAACATGTCTTCAAAACTAAAAACTGGCTATTTGGTAATGGGTTAAACGCTCTTAGGGAGATGCAAAGACCAACATTTTTTTATCAGGTTTAACTACACTTTTAACCCATTACCCCATAAATACACCTTTTTACGCCTTTAAGTTATTCCTTCACTCAAGAAAATACTCCCAATTTATGCAGTCATGAATATATGTTATAAGAAATATTTCTATATTCTAGCAGGTGGTAGCTTAAAGCAGGCTGAAAGTAAAGCAGAATGTGCCATAGGCTACCACCTGTCTTCAATACTAGTAATAGGCTATTGGGTAATGGGTTAAAAGTGAAAAAGTATTACCTTTGCAAGCAGTTTGGATCCAGATGAGATGACACATATTGTGGCGTCTCATCAGTATCCAGAATGTCTGACACATATAAAAAATTTTTTAAAAAAACTCTGAATCTAGGAAAAGTAGATGACCAATGTAGCTTACCTAGTGTTAACGTTTTTACAGCTTTAGTTCAATTCATTGTTTTTGGATTTATTGTTTTAGGCAGATACAGGCGAAACTGGATACTTCAAACTCGCTTTAAGAGATTGTACCAGTAGTTCATAGGTGTAAGTTTGATAAGTCAATATTGCTTAAGTCGAACATACCCGTATTTCAGAGTTAAAACGTGGCTAAGCCAAGTTTTAATTTGAAATATTGGTATGTTCGAACTAACGCGAATTCGAAGTATCGAGTTTTCGACTGTTTTTGGAAAGAGCATTTATTAGAGTGGGTGCATTTAGCTCTTGGCATACCAGTGAAGAAACCATGACAACCTTTTCAAACAGTTTGGATCCCGATGAGACGCCGCGTTAAGCAGCATCTCATCAGGATCCAAACTGTTGACACTTTGATCCTGTTTTTGAAAAGAAATCTATAAAATTCAATTTTTAGAACAGTTGCAGACGACAACTGTTTCAGATGAAATAAATACCCAGCATTCCAAGAGTGAGTGGAGCTATACAAAAGGAATATTACTATACTTTGCATATCTTATGCACCAGATCACTCGAGTTGTGTGTGTAAAGGCTATATCCAACGAGACCGAAGGTCGAGTTGGATATAGCCTTTACACACACAACGAGAGTGATCCGGTACATAAGATATGCAAAGTATAGTATTGTTCCTTTTATTATATACCTCTTATAATAAAAAAAAAATGAAAAACGATAGAAAAGTTTCGAGCGTTACTATAAATAAACGGGATTTCCCATACGTCACACTTCGGGGAATGGCGCGTGAAAGTAAATACTCGCTATTACGACCACTAAAACGAATGCTAATTGATTAAATAATAGAGAGGTGACAGCTTAAAGCAAGGTGACAGTGAAACAGAAAGCTCCTAAAGGAGCTTTCTGTTTCACTGTCACCTTGCTTTAAGCGGTCACCTACCGTAAACACCCTAATACTTAACATAATTTAGTCGTCGTAATAGAGAGGTTTTACTGTAGTTCCGAACTTCCCGACTACACAGTAAACGTTCTTTTCCCATTACACAAGGTGTATTTGTTCGATAAAATACAGAAATATTTCGGGCAGAACATTGGTAGGTATATAATAAAGTACAATATCTACCCATCAGAGCAGGAACTTTGTTGTGAACAGTGAATCATTTTGTAGATATTATTGCCTTGCTCAATAAACTTGTTAAAAAATAACAGCTGAGATGTTATATATGAAGAATGACCTTAAAATCAGAGCTCCGTATAAGGGGAGTACATGTATTTCGGAAACTAATATCTTTTTCTCTACATTAAACCCTATGGTATCACTACTCAGAATCGTCTCAAAGTGATTCTAATGTGTAGTTACACCATAGGATTTGGTACTGAAATGAGTTAAATAAAATGTTGGGTTTGTTCAGTTTACTCCCTCTTATCTGAAGCCCTACTCCAAACAATGTTACAATGGGGGAAATGCTATCTATTCTTTCCCAAAATGATGAATGATTAAGGATGATGAGATGCAATGATGATGATTTCAGGAAGTTGCAGGCACCCAAAAGCTAGCTTGCAGGTAGATTTGAAGTCCCATGTTATTAGTGACTTCACACAAGTAGAAAGGAGCTGTAGGGGACATACACAACAAAACAATCATTTTGCTTCCGATTACTTTAATGAGATTCAATCTAAAATGTATATCATTTTACCATAAAGGTATCAAGAAATATACAAGAGGCCATAGTGCCTCTGGTCTATCTCTATCAAAAAGAGTCAAACTATCAAACTCTAACTTGCTTAACCCATTCCCTCACAGCCTGTTTCTATTATTGAAGAAAGGTGATCACTTAAAGCAGGTTGAAATTAAAGCTTAATGTGCATTCTGCACATATACATGTATCTTCTAGAATATAGAAATTATTTTAATGATACATTTGTACATATTATGACTGTATAAATTGAATTCTTCAGTTGAGGAATAAATTACATGCGTAAAAAGGCATATTTATGGGTTATGTCAATGTTACCAATATTTTAACCCTTTACTCCATAGATACGCATTTAAACATATTTAATTTATTCCTCCTCTGAAGAAAATAGTTCAAATTTATAATACCTGTAATACAGTCATGAATATGTATCATATGAAATACATATATGTAAGCAGATAATAGCTCAAATAGTTCCAATCTATAATCATACAGTCATGAATATGTAATATATGTAAGCAGATAATAGCTCAAAGCAGGTTGAAAGTAAAGCAGAATGTGCCTTAAGGTACATTCTGCTTTACTTTCAACCTGCTTTAAGTGGTCACCTGTCTTTTATACTAGAAACAGGTTATGGAGTAAAGTTTAAAAGTTAAATTGTGGCCTCATACGTGATCCAAGGTCTACTGAATTGAACAATCTTTGGTTGCGGCCTACAAGGTGATGCTTTACATCAACTATATAAACTCTATGCCCTGTGGTTTATACATAATACACTCATGAAGGAAAGAAATACTGATAATATTGAACCCATTGCTTCATAGATATACATTTAAACACATTTAATTTATTCCTCTAAAGAAAATAGTTCCAATCTATAATCATACAGTCATGAATATGTAATATATGTTAGCAGATAATAGCTCAAAGCAGGCTGAAAGTAAAGCAGAATGTGCCTTAAGGCACATTCTGCTTTACTTTCAACCTGCTTTAAGTTGTCACCTGTCTCAAATACTAGAAACAGGCTAATGAGCAGAGTAAAGGGTAAGTTAAATTGTGGCCTCTTTAAGTGATCAAATGTTGTCACCCACTATTATTTGAACAATCTTTGGTTGCGGAACTTGCAGCCTACCAGGTGATGCCATACATCAACTACCGGTATCTAAAGTCTAGGCCCTGTCGTTTATGCATAATACACTCATGAATGAAACAAATACTGATAAAGCCCCATAAAATCATAACAACACAAAAATCAAATAAAAATCCTGAAATCTTGTCTAATACTGAAAGCCCATCTTCACCAGTATTTTAGAACAAAAATGTTTTTAAAAAATACTGAAATCCGTACTAATACTGTACAGTCTTCATTACAAAATAGCAACCCCAGAAGCTCTTTATGCACCGTTTCAGGCACAAGTTGGTAACTTGGTAGAACTAATGACCTTCCAGGGGTGTAAAATTCTACTCACCCGCTCGCCATGGCGAGTAACATTTTTCAGGGCGAGGAGATTTTCTGATAATTTACAACAGGAACTAATGAGCAAAATGTCATTATCACCCAGCAGGGTGAGTAACAATTCTGAATATTTTACACCCCTGCCTTCCGTAAGCCAGCTGGAAGGCCTCCACACATGAAAAATCTGAAGTGCCTACACCAGTATTTGAGCCTACAGCAGTTAGGCGTTTATTAGTGATTGTAAACCATTAGGTATTTAAAGTAAGGTGACTGCTTAAAGCAAGGTGACAGTAAAAACAAAAAGGTTCATCTTGCTTTAACCCATTACCCCATAAAAGTGTCTTTAATTTATTCCTCCACAGAAGAACGTACAGCACTCCCTCTCTATAACAACACCCAATGGAAGACAAATAAATGTGTGATTTTCAGAGGGAGCCTTTTTAGGGAGAGAAACTTGCTTACATTTGCAAACAGTTTGAATCCAGATCAGACGCCACGTAACGTGGCGTCTGATCTGGATTCAAGCTGTTTTTCACTCGTCATTAAGTTTTTTTCTTTTAAAGTGTCTATTATGTAACTGAGAGAACAGCAGACGACAATTTTAAGCAGACAATATAGCAGAAGTGAAAAGGTTGGACAAACATGTATTTGCTTTGTTTGGGAAACAATGGAAAGTGTTGTTGTAAGGAGGGAATCATTGTAGGGAGGGAGCACTGTAGTTCCAATTTATACAGTCATCAACATGTACCAAAAGAAATGTTTTCTATTTCCTAATAAATGGTAGATTAAAGTAGACTGAAAGTTAAGCAGAATGCACCCATTAGGCGCATTCTGCTTTACTTCAACCTGCTTGAAGAGCTCACCTGTCTTCAAATCTAGAAACAGGCCATGGTGTGAACTGTAAAGGGTTAAGCTGTCACCTGTCTTTTATACAATCAAATGGCCTTCTTTTTAGTGGTTCAGGTTGTAATAGAGAGGTTTTACTGTATGTCATAAAACACTTATAAGTCAAACTTATCCAACTTGATATGAATATAATACCTGTATGTGACATGATTTGCTCTAAGTACAATGTATATATTTCAAATTTAATTAAAATGTATGTAAAAAGTTTGTCATAGTATAAAATGTAATATTACATTAAAGGTTTAACATTGTATACTCATACATAAATAAGCATGTATGAAATGTATTTTAGCCAGTGGCCATACTACTGACTATACATGTCCACGTGTTTCTTAACCCATTACCCCATAGCCTGTTTTAAATTTGAATATTAGGTGGCCACTCAAAGCAGGTTGAAAGTAAAGCAGAATGTGCCTTAGGGCACATTCTGCTTTACATTCAACCTGCTTTAAGCTACGATCTGCTAGAAAATAGAAAACATTTTTTTCAAATTTATACTCATCACTGTATAAATGGAAACTATTTTCTTCCATGAAGGAATGCATTAAAGGCATAAAAAAGTGTATTTAAGGGGTAATGGGTTAAACCTCAGGCTGTATCTAAATCCAGTAATGAGTTCAGTAAAGATATCAGAGGCCAACTAAGTTGGGCGATGCAAACAACCCATAACCCTTTCCCCCATAGAAGCACCTTTTAGCCAATATGATTTGTTCCTCCGCTCTAAAAGACAATAGTTCCGATTCAATCAGTCATGAATATAATAATATCTTACAGGGAATATTTTCTATATTGTAGCACATGATAGCTTAAAGCAGGCTGAAAGTAAAGCAGAATGCGCCTTAGGGTGCATTCTGCTTTTCTTTCAACCTGCTTTAAGCAGTCACATATCTTCAAAATTAAAAACAGACTATGGGGTAATGGGTTAACAGAATGACCTCTTACTTTCTTGAATACTCTCCAACAATAATTCAGTGCGCCCCATGTACTTTTCATGGGAACTAGAAATTATTTACGAATCAAATCATACAAGCACAAAAGTGCATTGATCAACTAAAATGCATTAGTTTTACCACATACAAAAATAAGATTTTAATACATTATTGTTTACCATTTTCTCAGGGTGACTGCTAAAAGCTAGATAAATGTAAAGCAGAAAACTCCTACAGCAGGAGCTTGCTTTACTGTCATCCTAGTAAAGTAGTCTGACCCTGTCTGTGGTAAAGGCCTGTAGGGGCAGTCTGGCCCTGACATCCTGTTCACATGAACCCTGCTGCCTCCAGGTCTTCCTGCAGCAGTCTGACCCTGTCTGTGGCGAGGGCCTTTAGGGGCAGTCTGGGAGGGCCCACGGGTATATCTGTCAATAACTCGAACACGGCCTTGGCACAGGCTATACCCCCACCTGCAAATTTTAAGCAGACGATATTGCAGCAGGGAATGCGTTAACGTAGACATATTTGTCTTATTTGGGGAACTGCGGCAAGCATTGTTGTGAAGAGATAATCGTTGTTCCGAGGGCTGTTGTAGAGAGGGAGCATTGTAATTGTTGGAGCACAAATATGTCTATCTCATAAATCGACCAACGATTGCAAATATTCTTGTTTCCAACATAATATTATGGGAGATAACTTTGATGACGTCATTCTATTCCAAGAAAGGCCTATTGCTTAAAATACCTTGAAATGGTTGGTAATGTGAGAAAAAGAATCTGCCAGTTGTCAATCTTTGAGTGTCAAGGCTGACTTAATAAACATTTTAATTCCAGACTTGGTTGAGATCAGCTTGTCTCAAATATTGACTCGTGACAGATTCTATATGTCTTCTCCACTTTAGTTTTTATCTGGTCCGATACCCATGGCTCCAAATAAGAGGGAGTTAACTGAACAAATCCAACATTTTCTAACTCATGCCAGCACCAAATCCTATGCTGTTACTACTCATTAAAAATTTTCTCAGAAAGACGATTCTAATGAGTAGTGACACCATAGGGCTTAATGCAAAAACAAAGATTTTAATGTTTGAAATTATCTGGAGCCCTGAATAACCTACGGTATCACTAGGTACTTACCGTGTTTGACTTGAATGTCTACCAGCTGCTGAGCTCTCCTCTAAAAGAGATAAATATACAATCAGGTTTCGATGAACACATTCACTGCCCTACTGCAGAGCTCGAAATTGGCACTCACCCATTTGAAAACTGCGAGTAGAAAATCCATTTTGAGAAGAACTTTTTTATTCAGATTTTTTTGCGAATGGATATTTTAGTTGTCAATATTTGGCTAAACCTATTGAAAATGTATCAATATTATAGAAATCATTTGAACATCCTGTAACAATCTTGACAAGTTTGAATTCCTCCCTAAATATGCACAATCATATGATTCTCAAATCCCATTGGAGTCTCTAGTGACGAGTATACTAGTAATTAACAAACAGTGTACGAGGAGTACACTATTCCTAAGCAAACAGTGTAGGCCCTGATCAGAGGGCTCCTGCACTATTTGCCACTGTTGAAATATATCATTAAAATCAACCCTGTTAAATGTCCCTAATATGATTGGCTGTTAAATGCCCTAATATGAATTTGACTGTTAAATGTCCCAAATTTGATTGGTTGTTAAATGTCCCATTTTTTATACGCCCGTCATCGACGGTCGTATTATGGTATACCCAGCGCTGTCCGTCCGTCCGTACGTCCGTCCGTTAACTTTTCTTGTTAGCGCTCTCTCACCTTCATTTATTTACCGATTTTGATTAAACTTCCTACAAATATTCCATACCACAATAGCTCGGACGAGTTCGCGTTTCAGACGTTGGCGGCTATTTTTAGCAGAGTTATGCCCCTTTATTGTCAAAAATGGGCATTTTTAAAAAAAAAACAGAACTTTTTTTTTAATTATTCAATTTATTTCAAATTTGATATGGTGATACAATGAATGAAGTTACTTAACATATATTACGGGTTTTTGGTTTGACTTCGTATTTTCAGAGTTATGCCCCTTTACACAATTTTTTAACAATATATTGTTTCCTGATAATAATTTTACTTACATTTTGTCTATTGTAACCAAATTTCATATTTATCTTTCTCATCATGCAGGGAAGGCACCTGTGAATTTTGGTTCCTGTAAAATTATTTTTCTATGAGTTATGCCCCTTTACATCCTTAAAATTTAAAATAAGCCACACTTTGTCCGTTAACTTTTCTTCTTAGCGCTCTCTCACCTTCATTTATTGACTGATTGTGATTAAACTTCCTACAAATATTCCATACCACAATAGTTCGAACGAGTTCGCGTTTCAGACGTTGGCGACTATTTTTAGCAGAGTTATGCCCCTTTATTGTCAAAAATGGGCATTTTTAAAAAAAAAACAGAACTTTTTTATTTTTGATTCAATTGATTTCAAATTTGATATGGTGATACAATGAATGAAGTGACTTAATATATATTACGGGTTTTTGGTTTGACTTCGTATTTTCAGAGTTATGCCCCTTCACACAATAGTCGGGCCTACACTCCGGGCGACTTTTTCCAGTCGGCCTGAGTCTGGACGACTTTGACACCCGCCGGCCGTGTCGGGCGTATTTTGCCGCACTGCGGTGCTCTTGTTTTTATTATTATTATTTTTTTTATTTTTTTTTATTTGGTTGTTAAATGCCCCAATATGATTTGGCTGTTTAATGTCCCATATATGAAAAATTAAATGAAAAAAAACAACAAGGGCCACTATGGCCCTAAATCGCTCACCTGGTAACCATGTAACCATGTACACCGTGTGACCTAGTTTTTGACCGGGCATGACCCTCATTCTTACTTGACCTCGATTTCAATGAGACAAACATTTTGTTCAAGTTTCATGATGATTCAATGAATTTTGTAGTGTCTAGAGTGTTAACGAGGTTTTTGGATGATTTGACCTAGTGACCTAGTTTTTGACAAGTCATACCCAACATTTGAACTTGACCTATATTTCATTGAGGCAAACCTTTTCATCAAGTTTTATGAAGATCAAATGAAATTTGTAGTCTCTAGAGTGTTAACAAGGTTTTTCGAAGATTTGACCTAGTGACCTAGTTTTTGACCGGACATGATCCACATTCGAACTTGGCCTAGATTTCATTAAGGCAATCGTATTGATGAAGTTTTATGAAGATCCAATGAAATTTGTAGCCTCTAGAGTGTTAACAAGGTTTTTCGATAATTTGACCTAGTGACCTAGTTTTTGACCGGACATGACCCACATTCGAACTTGACCTAGATTTCACTTAGGCAAACATTTTGATGAAGTTTCATGAAGATCCAATGAAATTTGTAGTCTCTAGAGTGTTAACAAGGTTTTTCGAAGATTTGACCTAGTGACCTAGTTTTTGACCGGACATGACCCACACTCGAACTTGGCCTAGATTTTATTGAGGCAATCATATTGATGAAGTTTCATGAAGATCCAATGAAATTTGTAGCCTCTAGAGTGTTAACAAGGTTTTTCGATAATTTGACCTAGTGACCTAGTTTTTGACCGGACATGACCCACATTCGAACTTGACCTAGATTTCATTTAGGCAAACATTATGACCAAGTTTCATCAAGATCCAATGAGATTTGAACCTGCTAGAGTGTTAACGAACAATTGTGAACGGACGGACGGACGTCCGTACAAACATTCGGATACATATGCGGCTAAAATTCTTAGCCACATAATAGAAAAACATTAACCTGGCCGTCTCTTGTGACATTAACCTGGCCATTTCTTGTGACATTAACCTGGCCAGTTGTGGGACATAGGGTTAGGGGTAGGGTTAGCCTCCAGATCATTTTTTTCCAAGTTAGAGCAAAAATAAATTGTCTCTTGTGTGGCTAGCCACCCAAGAGAATACAATAGAAAATAGCCACATAAGTATCCTAATTTAAGTACACAGACAGACGACGGACATCCAGCGATCCTAAAAGCTGACCTTGGCACTACGTGCCAGGTGAGCTAAAAAAAATAAAAATATGATTAACTGTTAAATGTCCCAAATTTGATTGGTTGTTAAATGTCCCCAATATGGAAATCTCTCTATTTAGGGGGAGTCTAGAATGGTTCTGTTTTCAGAGATTTGGCATTATAGTCACCGTCCTTACCTGTAGTTTCTGGGCTTCACCCATATTTCCCGAGTCATACGCCTTCTTTATACCGTGGAAAATGTCCCCAAAGAATGGTACAGTTATAACGTCAGGGATTCCCAGGCTAAGTGTTGGTAGATACATCTGTCAAACAGTCAGAAGATATACATTAAATAGAGGATAATCAATTTCTTTGGATTGATATGAAAAATATATCACTCGAATGGGTTGTTATCTGGGTTTTTAACCAGATAACAACCCATTCGAGTGATATATTTTTCATATCTATTCAAAGGAATTGATTATTCTATTTATAATATATATTGTAATGATGTTTTACAGAAAAACTCGCAAAATTTATTACCGCAACGTCACTAAACTAATTATGACGTGACGTCACATAAAGTGATATTGTCACTACATGTAGTGACGTACGATATCATCAGTGATGATATCAAATTTATCTAACTGAGAAATCTCTATAAATCATCTGTTTGTATATAATAAATTGCTTATATCATTGCTTTTACAGTAAAACCTGTATTAACCCATAACCCCATAGCCTGTTTCTAGTATAGATAATAGGTGACTACTTTAAAGGGGTTGAAAGTAAGCTGAATGCGCCTTAAGGTGCATTCTGCTTTTCTTTCATACTGCTTTAAGCTACCATCTGCTAGAATATAGAAAATATTTCTTATGATATATAATCATGATTGTATAAATCTAAACTATTTTTTTTCAGTGAAGGAATAGATATAAGGCATAAAAAGGCGTATTTATTGGGGAAAGGGTTAAACTATAGCCCCATACCCTTTCCCGTTTTGAAGACAGGTCACCAATTAAAGAAAGTTGAAAGTAAAGCAGAATGTGTGTTAAGGCACATTCTGCTTTACTTTCAACCTGCTTTAAGCTAATATCTTCTAGGATAAAAAAAAAAAATTCTTCTGATTCATATTTATGACTGTGTAAATTGGAACTATTTTCTTCCACAGAGGATTAAATTAAATGGGTAAATAGCCAAACTATAGGGTAATGGGTTAACCCTTTTCCCCATAGCCTGTTTCTAGTTTTTAGCTCACCTGAGCTAGCTCAGGGTGAGCTTTTGCAATCCTTGAATGTCCGGCGTCCGTCGTCCGTCGTCAACAATTTTGGTGTTTACACTCTAGAGGCCACAATTTTTATCCAATCTTTCTTTAACTTACTCAGATTGTATATTACCATAAGAGTTCAGATGAGTTCGATTATGGCTGATATTGGACATATAGGTCAAGAGTTATATACCTTTGAATTGCTGAAAATGCAATATTTAACAGTGTTTACACTCTAGAGGCCACAATTTTAATTCAATCTTTCCCAATCTTGCTCAGATGGTATATAACCGCAAGAGTTCAAACAAGTTCAATTATGGTGGGAATTGGATTAATAGGTCAAGAGTTAACTACCTTTAAATTGCTGAAAATGCCATATTTAAGGTTGTTTACACTCTAGAGGCCACAATTTTAATCCAATTTTTCTCAAACTTCATCAGATGGTATATGACTATAAGAGTTCAGATGAGTTTGATTAGGGTTGCAATCGGACCAGTAGGTCAAGAGTTATTTACCTTTGAATTGCTGAAAATGCCATATTTAAGGGTGTTTACACTCTTAGAGGCCACAATTTTAAATCCAATCTATCTCAAACTTCATCAGATGGTATATGACTATAAGAGTTCAAATAAGTTTGATTAGGGTTGCAATCGGACCAGTAGGTCAAGAGTTATTTACCTTTGAATTGCTGAAAATGCCATATTTAAGGGTGTTTACACTCTAGAGGCCACAATTTTAATCCAATATTTCTTAAACTTGCTCAGATTGAATATAACCATAAGAGTTAGGTTATGGTTGGAATCGGATTTATAGGTCAAGAGTGATCTACCTTTGAATTGCTGAAAATGCCATATTTAACAGTGTTTGCACTCTAGAGGCCACAATTTTCAATGGATTTTAATTACAATTGCACACAATGTATATAGCTATAAGTTCTCGAGGGAGTGCAATTATTGTTGAAATCTGATCATTGTGGCAAGAGTTATCTGCCCTTGATTTACTTTGAAATGCTAGAAAAGGCTTCATTTCAGTATTATTTAGGCTCTAGTTATCTGCCTTTGATGTACTCTACTATGCATACTAGAATGGGTCATATTGCAATGTTGTGTACATGCTATACTACATATTTGAATGGATTTTGAATAAAACAGGTGAAATTCAAAGGTAAAGCTATCAGGCTTCATTATAAAAGGTGAGCGATATCAGGGCCTTCAGGCCCTCTTGTTAAAACAAGTTATTACTTAAAGCAGAATGCGCGTAAGGGCACATTCTGCTTTACTTTAAGCCTGCTTTAAGGAAAATTCCCCTAGAATATAGAAAATATTTCCTGAGGTAAAAATGTATAATCGTGAAAAGTTTAACTATTTTCCTCAATGGATAAATAAACTAGAGGCGTAAAAAGGCATTTTTATGGGGTAATGGGTTAACATACCATTCATACAGCGCCCATTAAATCATTCACCCCTGAAACTTCAAATGGAACAAGATCAATTAACCCATTACCCCATAAATACGCCTTTTTACACCTCAAATTTACTCCTACAGTGAAGAAAATAGTTCCACTTGATGCAATCATGAATATGTACCATAAGAAATATTTTTTATATCCTAGTAGATAATAGCTTAAAGCAGGTTGAAAGTAAAGAAGAATGTGCCTTAAGGCACATTCTTCTTTACTTTCAACCAGCTTTAAGTGGTCATTTGTCTTCAAAACAAGAAACAGACTATGGGGTAATGGGTAAAGTATGTTGATCTGCCCTGTGTTCATTACAGCAAACTCAACAGAACCTCTCGCCACGGCCCGCTTACCTCAGGGCACCAACAGGTTCACGACTTCACATGCCTTCAACGTTGCATGCTTTTGCTATTCTCCATAGTCACTCCACCTTTGTGCGCCTTGAGTTAAGCGGGCAGTGGCAAGAGGTTCTGTTGAGTTGGCGGTAATGAACGCTGGGAAGTTGACATTTATCTTATGTTGAAAGTAAACAGCCATAAAATGAACACTTTATTTTAGAATAATTTAGAATAATGAGCCACATGTTTTGAACATTTTTATTCCCAGGGGCTTCATTTGATGGTAACACACTCAACACTAGGGATGAACATACTCTTCATTAACAAGCAGTACACCTTTGAAGAGCAGAGAGATAGATAGATAGATTTATTTCGGTAAAGAGTGTACACAACTATGAACATGGTTAAACACAATTAGGTTAACATATAAGAGCCATGTATTGTTGTGTTTTATTAACCTGTCAAAATTTAAATAATTACATGCTGACTGAACACGCTATATATAGCTTCGGTTGATAACGATTGTTTCCGCTACGTTTTACGGGTAGCTCGATTATTGATTTAAATTCAACAAATAATGTACACTATCCTTCGGTTCCTATCCCTAAATCAAACCGAAAGTATCGAATTTATTCCGAAGCTAAATATATCCTTTCAGTGACGTATAAATATTCAAATTTTGACAAGTCAATAAAACCAAACAATATTGGCACTAGATACCAACTAGTTTCCTTATTTCCACTGTGGTCCACATGTCCTATGCAAAGAGTGTAGACACCCTGAACAGAGAGCTCCTACAGAAGCCCTTTGATTAGGGTCGACACTGTTTGTCATCTTGCAATAATACGGAAAAAAGGCTTGCCTTTTTTCCGTTCTTAAGTAATGCACGATAAAATCAAAGGTATTCCAATTCTATTCAATCACTGACAGACTTTAAAAAGTGTTTGATTTGCGCGTGAATAATTTCCTCAAAACTAGGCAACTACAAAACATGGGGGCTGACATCTTGGATGATGACGTCACGGCTTTTACGAAGAGTTGTGTGTGACTTCCAGATTTCGGTGCTATTTTGAAACCATTTTAAGCATGAATAACTCACAACACTCACTTGTAATGGTTTCCTCCAAAGGACAAACAGTTCAATTCATACCCTTAAACGCTTAAATGAACGTTATTTGCAAAAAGCTACTTCTCAATCGAACCGATAAAACTAACGGATTATCAATACGTCATCAATTTAAATAATGATGTCATTATTGGTGGTCATATGACTTCCAAAAATAGTTTCAGATTGCATTATAGGTGTACGGAGGAGTTTTAAATTTTAACATTGTACTACACACGGGTGCTTATAAATCTATTTGATTATTTGGTTTAACAAGATATAGATCTTGTCCCAAACAATTTAGGTATATAATAAAAGTCCGAGTTGGTTGTGTAATCCAGATCTCAATCACGAGAGGCGTAGCCTCGAGTGTGATCTGGAATACACAACGAACTGATACAAGAGCGCTGATCACACACTGGTGATAGATCTGTTTGGTTTTCATTAGTACAATTTTGCTTTTTTCCGTCCATAGGCAAAGCCTAAATACATATTATCTATACTGTTTAACCCATTACCCCTAAAATATGCTTTTTTATGCCTTCAATTTATTCCTCCATTGAAGAAAATAGTTCTAACTTATACAGCCATGGAAATGCATCATAAGAAATAATTTCTATATTCTAGAAGATGGTAGCTTAAAGCAGGTTGAAAGTAACGCAGAATGCGTCTTAAGGCGCATTCTGCTTTACTTTTATAACCTGCTTTAAGTGGTCAACTATCTTCAATATTATTTTTTATGTGGGGAAGCCTTCCAGCTGGCTTGAGGAATGTCGGTGGTTCTTATACCCAGCTGCCGATTTGTACCTGAAATAAGTTAGAAATAAAGATTTTGGTTTATGAAATACCCGCCTTATCTGGAGCCCTGATATAATGTTTATCACTGTCAACTAGATACATGTATACTTACTGATTCTGTGCCAAAGAAGACCTTGTATCTACCACCACACACTAGAGAGCAGTTTAAAGCTGACGGTAACTCGGGCGATGTGTGCTTCATACCATATAAGGTCGGGATCCGTGTCTCTGCCAGCTCAAACGCCCGAGCTACATTTACTACAACAAAAACAAACATTGTTGTTACATTCAGTCAATATTGAATTAACACATTCAACCCTAGTATCGAATGTACTCGTCATTTACAAAAAGTGTACCTGTGAGGATTACACTTGTCCTATGCAAACAGTGTAGACCCTGACCAGAGGGCTCCTTAAGGAGCCCTCTGATCAGGGTCTACACTGTTTGTCATTTTGATATAAATTGTTTAAATCAACCCTAAACAGTCAAAAATGGACTAGGCTTATTTTGAAATTGGAATTGTCCATTAAACGTTCCAGGGCAGAATGAGTTAAAGCGACCACTCAGTGAAATAGGGTGGTGACCCTCTTACGACAAGCTATTGCTTAATGCAAGATAGAAACAATGAAAAACTTCCTATAAGAGTTTTCTGCATTACTTTTAACCTGCATTACGCAATCACACTCAGGAAATACAGAATCCCAAACCGTCATACAAACCCGTAGCCTCTCCCAATATAATCTGGAAGGAATTTATTTCCAGTCAAGGTCCAATACAAGAAAGAAAACATGCGCAACTTGACATAGTTCTACTGACTTTGAATTGGTACAGTAGATCCTTACAGGGCTGCCATTTCTCCAGATTTTTCCTAAATCTTCAGATTTTTTTCTTGTACATGGTAGCTTAAAACAGGCTGAAAGTAAATTTGGAAATCTTAGGATTTTTCATGTCAACTTATGGCAGCCCTGGATCCGGAGAGGACATGGTCTTACTTATGGATGACGTAGGTTCGCATGTGTTTATGACGTAATTGAATGACATCACTTTGACATTGTGCATTTTTTAACAGAGTACAAATATCTATTGCGAAAATTGTATCGATTATCCATACATTCTGAACCTGACATCTGAAAGTTATAATAGACAAAAACTCTGGAAAAAGTCAAAATGATAGATATATTTTACTTTACATACATACAGGGTGTACGGTTTCATATGCATAGGTCACATGGGCAGTTTAAGCCAATCAGATTCCAAGAATTTATGATGACTGGAAAAACCCCAACTTACAGTATATCCCTGTAGCTATGTTGTAGTCATAGTACAAGAAAGGCGTGTTCGGAGCAGCCACAGCTACTTGTTGTAGATAGTCAACCAACTGTTCTGAAAAAGAGATAAACACAGCTATTTTTAACCCGCTACCCAAGAAATATGCCTTTTTATTTCATCAGTTTATTCCTCCACTGAAGAAAATAATTCCAATCGATACACTGTCATCAAGATAAACCATCATAAATATTTTCTATATCCTAGCAGATGGTAGCTTAAAGCAGATTGAAAGTAAAGCAGGAGCGCCTTAACCTATTACCCAATAACCTGTATATAACATTAGACACAGGTGAGCACTTAAAGCAGGTTGAAAGTAAAGCAGAATGTGCCTTAAGGCACATTCTGCTTTACTTTCAGCCTGCTTTAAACAAACATCTGCTAGGCTATATAAAATATTTGTTATGGTAATTGTTCATGAGGGTATAAACTGGAACTATTTTCTTCAGCTGAGGAATAAATTAGATACGCTAAAAGTCGCTTCTATGGGGTAAAGGGTTAAGGCTTTAGGTGGCCACTTATCTTCAATACAACAAACAGGCTATGGGGTAATGGGTTAGACAAGATGATTTGTCTTGTATTGGCCCTTTCACTCCCAACTGTTCCGCGAGTTACTTTACCACTTCACTGTTTCATTGTTGTTTGCTTCAATTTTGTTGTCTGCAATGCTGTTCCAAAGTAAAAATATAAGGCAATATGACATATATAAGAATTTTCAGGGTCCAAACTGTTTGCAAACGCTCTTTGAACCGCGATTGAGAGAGAAGGGTTAAACTACATTTATATAGTCATACAACGAACTTACTGTAATTTAGATAAATTAGCAAAAACGCATGTACTTTTCTGCATACGCAACATGTACTTTTCTGCATTTTCTTTTTTTTTTGTCTTTTCATTTTTTTCCATAAAAATGTATTTTTTCATTTTATATTCAAGAAACAAATTTGCATGTTAAAAATATTATTTAGTTTGCTGATACATGTATATATCTCAATATTTCATTGTTTTTACATGCAAATTACGTTGTAAATTAAATTGTATTTTCTACTTGTATTTGATACTTGAATGTAAAAAAAATGATGTATGGATGTAAAATATGTGAATAAAATTATTGGGGGAAAAAAAAATGATATAGAAATTTTTATTTTGGTAAATAACAATGTATAAACTGGAACTACTTTATTTAGTTGAAGAATACATAAAAGGTGTAAAAAGGTGTATTTATTGGGGGAAAGGGTTCAGTTAATTGTCACTCATGTGACAGCCCTTAACCAATTAGCCCGCGACCATTATAAGCCTGTTTCTAGTTTTGAAGATTAGTGACCACTTAACCCTTTACCCGATAACCTGTTTTTAGTGTTGTAAATAGGTGACTACTTAAAGCAGATTGAAAGTAAAGCAGAATGCGCCTCATGGCGCATTCTGCTTTACTTTCAGCCTGCTTTAAGCCACCACCTGTTAGAATAAAGAAAACATTCTTTTTTATACATATTTATGACTATAAATTGGAACTATTTTCTTCAGCGGAGGAATAAATTGATCGAATGTGCTAAATTTTATAGGTGCTTCCATGGGGGGAAAGGGTTAAAGCAGATTGAAAGTAAATCAGAATACGTCTTAAGGCGCATTCTGCTTTACTTTCAGCCTGCTTTAAGCTATTATCTGTTAGAATATAGAAAATATTTCTTATGATTTAAATTCATCACTATATAAAGGTGAGCTATTTTCTCCAGAGGTGGAATTATAAACGTATAAATTTATGGGGGAATGGGTTAAGACAATTAAAGAAACAGTCTATGGGGTTATTTCCAGCCTAAAGGATTGAGTTTGAGACTGTTATGGTTTTAAGTTATCTTAAATTCTGTGTGGGTATAACCTGGAATCTACAGGATAGCTATTTTATGTTTTATTGTATTAAATTACCTCCCTTTATTTTATAAAAAGTTAATTGGAGTATGTATGTATAACATTTTATTTAAGCTCAACAGTAGCTTTATTGTAATAATTCTAGTAAAGGGTACACAGTTTAGTGTTTATAACATTAATGTTTGATTCTTTGTCTCAGATAAAATACAGTACTGAACCTTATTAAATTAAATTGATAATCGCAAGCGAATTGTCATCGAATTGCCATCGAATTGCCATCGAATCGGGCGCTTCAAAAAACAAATCCTACGCTTGAATATTTTTACGCGAATTTTCCGAAGCGGTTGTGACGAAAATGGAACCGAAAATATTAACGGAGGCATATTTGTGAACATTTGTGAGATACACCATTCAAGAAAACTTACCCAAGGGTAAAGTTATTATTTTGAATCGCAAGCGAATTGCCATCGAATTGCAAGCCAATCGCCATCGAATTGCCAACGAATCGCAAAAATTGTTACTTTAATAAGGTTCAGTACTGTACCCATTTATTTAAAATTTGAAGATATTTATAAAAGATAATTTGGTGTTAGAGTCTTAACAATTCGAACTAAATTTTTGACAAGGTAGTTTATGACTGCCTTCAAGAGCATGACCCATCATTGATATTGAAATTAACCCTTTGCCTGCTGGTCGCGACTTTATTGATTTTTTCAAACAGTTTAGATCCAGATCAGACACCGCGTAACGCGGTGTCTGATCTGGATCCAAACTGTTTGACACTCTTCTGTAGGCTTATTTACTTAAAAAATGTATAAATCTAAATTTAACAAATTTTGCAGACGACAATTTCGAAGCAGACGACATCACCGCAGGATAAGGGTTAATATGTGCAGGAAATTTGTCCACATCCTTAGGCCCCCATCCAGGTATAGGCCACTTGATTCACCTGGCGGGGCGGAGCTAACGCTTGGCAAAGACAAACTATTTTGCATTTGATTTTAGGGGTGATAGGTATATTTGATAATATTTCCATATTAACTCTTTCCTCCCTGAAACTTAAAATGGATAACCCCAGTTTCCATTTGAGTATAGTCCATTTCTGACTTTTAAGGGTTGTTTTTGTCAATGTTTTCATTATGACAAACAGTGAAGACCCAGATCAGAGGGCTCCGTAAGGAGCCCTCTGATCTGGGTATTCACTGTTTGCATAGGATAAGTGCACTTTTCACATGTATACTGTTTGAAAAGGACGCCTATATGCGGGACTAGGGTTCAAAGGGTTAAAACGCTATTTTCTGATACTTTCAACATGGAGAAACACATGGGCTTTCCACGTGAAAATACAGTGCTCCCTCTCTACAATAACTACCAATGGGAGACACATATTGTGTGTGTTATTCGGAGGGAGTTAATTGTTATATGGAGGGAAATTAAGACTTGGCTTACATTCGTAAACAGCTTGAATTCAAATCAGAGTAGTGACACCATAGGGTTTAAGGCAGAAATGAAGATTTTAGGTTTTGAAAAACTCCCCTTATCTTGAGCTCTATAGTAAAATCTAGTTAAACATCGATCATCACCCATCCAGGAACTAACAGACAGGCCAAACACTTTACTGAGGACATAATAAAGCATTTTTGTTGTTATGAGAACTTAAATATTTTTCTCCTAATTTAACCCATTTGTGCCCAGTGGATTCTTCCATGTTTTTATATTGGATTAGTCCATTTTTTATCAAAGGGATGCCTGGTCAAAATTTTCATTTTCATTTTGTTTTATATTGAAATTCCTATCAGCAAACAGTGTAGACTCTGATCAGACACCACATAATGCTGGTCTGATCAGAGTCTACACTGTTTGCCTAAGTCCCTTACATGGGATCGTGGGCACAAATGGGTTAAACAATTCATACAGAGAACCATCTCAGGAACATCATAATAGAAAAAGTTTAATTACTGTATATGGGTGTTCAAAAGAAAGGGTACTTAGGACTCCAGATAAGAGGGAGTAAACTGAACAAATCCAACATTTTCTCACTTATTTCAGCATCATCTCCTATAGTGTCACTACTCATTAGAATCGCCTTGAAAAGACGATTCTAATAAGTAGTGACACCATAGGGTTTAATGTAGAAATAAAGATTTTACTTTTTGAAATACAGTCGAAACTCGATACTTCGAACTAGCGTTAGATCGAACATATCCATATTTGAAAGTTAAAACGTGGCTTAGCTTATGTATATGTTTGACTTAAGTGAGTGAAATTTATCGAAATTAAACACATGAAATACTGGTTATGTCGATTTAAGCGAGTTGGAAGTATGGAATTTCGACTGGACTCCCCTTATCTGGAGTTCTGGTACCATCTTCTGGCCTACACACCTTCTGTCTTTGGTTTCTGATATGTAGGGGGAAGAGCTGCTATACCATCCACTCCTAGTTGTTCTGCATGTCTGGCCTGCAAACAAATAGTTCTCTCTCTAGTTAACCCTTTCCTCCAATAGAAGCGCCTTTTAGCACATTCAGTTTATTCCTCCGCTGAAGAAAATAGTTTCAATTATTGATACAGTCATGAATATTTTCTTTTTTCTAGCATGTGGTTAGTTTAAAGCAGGTTGAAAGTAAAACAGAATGTGCCTTAACTCATTGAGCTCTAGTGACGCATATATGCGTCCTTTACAAAATGTGTACCTGTGAAGAGTACTCTTGTCCTATACAAACAGTGAAGTTTATTACAAAAAGCAACCCTAAATAGTCTAAAATGGACCAGCCTTTATTGCAAACTGGAATTGTTCATTGGAAGTTTCAGGGGATAATGAGTTAAGGTGCATTCTGCTTCACTTTCAACCTGCTTTAAGTAGTCAATTATTTTCAAAGCTAGGAACAGGCTATGGGGTAAAGGGCTAACACATTGACCCATAAAACTTTAAGTAGACTAATCAAGTCTCCAATTAACCCTTTCAACACTAAGTAACTCTTGTGGGTTATTAGGTTCCCATGTGGCTCTTTTTAGTTACTAAAACATGAACCAGTCTACTTGTAATTCTTGGTAGTTTCAAAGATACTGCTCTATTAAGTAAGCAAACAGTGTAGACCCTGGTCTCAGTAGATTTTTTTTGGTAAATAAAAATATCCACATGGGAACATAATAACCCACAAGAGTGAAAGTCTTTGAATTACAGCAGGCTAAAAGTGAAGGAAAATGCACCTAAAGGCACGTTCTGCTTCATTTTCAACCTGCTTCAAGCGGTGACCTATCTTCAACTATCTTGAATACTAGAATCAAGCTATGGGATCATGGGTTAATACTATACTGAAGAACTCCCGATGTTTTTCATGAACAAAACATACCAGTTCCTGGCTCTCCTTCAGGTTACCGGACCCAATGTGTACAATAAGGAACAATCTGAAAAGTAAAACAACTCAATCTAACTATAGTAAAACCTCTCTATCATTACCGCTAAATTGTGTTAATTATTGGGTGTTTAAAGCAGGTGACAGCTTAAAGGTAACAGTAGTTTGGTGGCTGGACTTAAATATTAATCATACTTTTAGAGCAGATAGGAAATACTTCTTATCTAGTTGAGAAAATCATATTCTTTAACTCTTTGCACCCTAGTCCCGCATATAGGCGTGCTTTTCAAACAGTGTACATGTGAATAGTACACTTGTCCTATACAAACAGTGAAGGCCCAGATCAGAGGGCTCCGAAAGGAGCCCTCTGATCAGGGTCTTCACTGTTTGTCATAATGCCAAACATTGACAAAAACAACCCTTAAAAGTCAGAAATGGACTAGACTAAAATGGAAACTGGGATTGTCCATTTAAAGCTTTAGGGAGGAAAGAGTTAAAGGTAACAGTAGTTTGGTGGCTGGACTCAAATATTAATAATACTTTTAGAGCAGATAGGAAATACTTCTTATCTAGTTGAGAAAATCATATTCTTTAACCCTTTACCTGATAGCCTATTTCTATAGGCTACTACTTAAAGCAGGTTGAAAGTAAAGCAGAATGCGCTTAAGGCGCATTCTGCTTTACTTTCAGCCTGCTTTAAGCTATCCTGTTCTAGAATATATAGAAAAAATTCCCTATAATATATATTCATGACTGATTAAATTGGAACTATTTTCATCAGCGGAGGTATAAATCATATCCGCTAAAAGTTGCTTCTATAGGGTAAAGAAAATCATATTCTTTAACAATAACCACACTGATGCTAAAAAAACTTCATTTCCAATGCAATCAGTTTGGAGGCAAATCAGATTCTGGGTAACCCGACATCTGATCAAGCTCCAATCTGTTTTTCACTCAGATTTAACTGCATTGTCAGTAATTTCAAAAACCTGTTGTAATAGGCTAGTAGCACCATAGGATTTGGTGCTGAAATAAGTGAGAAAATGTTGGATTTGTTCAGTTTATCCCCCCCCCCCCCCCCCCTTCCCCCTTATCTGACGCCCTAACATGTTATCATCTCCTGCACATGCTGGTTTTACTTACTCATTATCTGTGTGTTCCCTCCATTTTTCCGCTAATTGCTTCCTCTCAGAACAAGACAGGGCTACACCTTCCCCTATTGTCCCAGCCACTGTATAGATAAAATCAAAAAAACAATTAAATGTTACAAGAGCTGTCAGAAGACAAAACAGCTAGCTAGTGGCTACGGGAACACATTGAACCCTAGCAACAAGGATACTCATCATGAACAAATATATACCCTTCAAGAGTACACTAAGTCTTGTCCTATGCAAATAGTGTAGAACCTGATCAGAGGGCTCCTTAAGGAGCCCTCTGATCAGGGTCTACACTGTTTGTCACTTTGTAAACTATTGTTAAAATCAACCCTAATTATTCACAAATGGACTTGATTTAATTGTAAACTGGAATCGTCCATTTAAAGTTTCAGGGGTGAATGAGTTAAGAAACTTACGTCTTTTTGTAATTCCTCCACTGATGAAAATATTTCAACTTAATACAGTCATGAATGTGAACCATAAAAATATTTCTATCTCTTTGCAGATAGTAGCTTAAAGCAGGCTGAAAGTAAAATAGAATGTGCATTAGGGCACATTCTGCTTTACTTCCAACCGGCTTAAGTAACCACCTGTTTTCAAAACTAGAAACAAACTATGGGGTAATAGGTTAAATAGCATAGAAGTTGTGCGCACTTTCTTGAAACTGCTAACATCAACAGAAACGAGAACGCCAACAACTGAGTGACAACATATCAAGCTCTCACATTCGTCCTGAAATAAAGGTAAGTTTGACTGAAGCAGATTTGAATTATCAAAATTCAGTTTGACTTGAGCAAGTTTAACTCTTTCAACACTAAGTAACTATTGTCGCTTATTAGGTTCCCTTGTGTATCTTTTTAGTTACCAAAACTTGAACAAGTCTACTGTCGCAAATAACGAACATGTATGCTGTATGGGCTCAGATACTTAAAGCTGTATTAAATTGTCCTGCTTGCGTTCACTAACTAATGTAAGGAGTTTAAAACAGGCTAAAGGTACCGGTACAGTAGTACTTTAACCCTTTGAACCCTAGTCCCGCCTATAGGCGTCATTTCAAACAGTGTACATGTAAATAATACACTTGTCCTGTGCAAACAGTGAAGGCCCGGATCAGAGGGCTCCGAAAGGAGCCCTCTGATCAGGGTCTTCACTGTTTGTCAGTAATGCCAAAATTGACAAAAACAACTCTTAAAAGCCAGAAATGGACTAGACAAAAATCGAAACTGGAATTGTCCATTTAAAGTTTCAGGGAGGAAAGAGTTAAGCAACAATCTGCTAGTATATTTTTGGGCATACAGTGAAGCTCACTTATAATCAAATATTGGATACAACAAAACAAATATTATTCCCCATCTCTTATAAAAGTATCAAAAAATGGACAAGAAATAACAAAACTTGGATATAACTTAAGAATTATTTAAATCAGGAGATCCCGACGACTTCATTAAAAGTAAGCTTCACTGTAATGGGTTAAGTAAAGAGAAAACTTGTGTACCAAACACTCCATCGAAATGAGTACTCCTAGCATGTTGAGCACACCTCCCCACCTGCTTCAAGTCAAGCTCACTGTAAAGGTAAAAATAAATAGAGTATTACAGAGCTCCAGATAACCACAGGGAACCGGCTAATAGTCAAAGTGCTCTATATATAGGATAATATAGAGCACTTTGACTATGAGTCGGTTCCCTGTGCAGATAACTAAGGGCCCATTTCATAAAATTTCGTACGACAAATGTTGTCTCGAT
Organism: Gari tellinella; assembly: GCA_922989275.2. NCBI lineage: Eukaryota > Metazoa > Mollusca > Bivalvia > Cardiida > Psammobiidae > Gari > Gari tellinella. The sequence continues at coordinate 75,417,628 of OV277865.1, read as the reverse complement.
TATTTTTCTTTTCTCCATCTAATCCTGTCTTGTAACATCACTTTGGAATCGTCTTGAAAAGACGATTCCAAAGAGATGTAACAAGACAGGATTAGATAGAGAAATCAGAAATTAAATGTATTTTAAAGTTTTCACTCACAACCGTTTTTTTCGTACGAAGTTTTATGAACAGAGCTCCAGATAAGGTGAGTATTCCTTGTTTCTTTAATAAACCCTATGTTGTCACCACTTGTTAGAATTGTCTCTTCTATTTACATAGACATAAGCAAACAGCGTAAACATTGTTGAGAAGCAGAAATTTGCAGTTTATTATCATCATCTGGTCTGCACTGATTGACATTTCATATGAAATGATCTAGTGTCTGTAAAGGCCCATTCTGGCCTTTTACCCATTACCCCATAAATACACCTTTTTACGCCATTAATTTATTCCTCAACTGAAGATATTAGTTCCAATTTATACAATCCTGAATATGTATAGTATGAAATATTTTCAATTTTCTAGCAGAAGGTAGCTTAAAGCAGGCTGAAAATAAAGCAGAATGCGCCTTCTTTAAGTGGTCATCCGTCTTCATTTCTAGAAACAGGCTATGGGGTAAAAGGATAAGCCACCCTCTGCTAGAATAAGCAAAATATTTACTTTGATACACATTCACGTCTGTATAGATTGTAACTATTTTTTTCAGTGGATAAACAAATTAAATGCATTAAAATGTGTATCTATGGAGTAAATGGGTTAAACATACTATACAAAGCAGAATGTTCCTTTAGGAGTGTCCTGCTTTATTTTCGACATGTTTTTTAAGTGGTTTTTGGGAGGGTGTGTGGTTTATCAAGTATGCCTTAGATCCTATTCCCCAAAGACCTTCCTAACTTGTTGTGGTTCTGGGGCTTAATTGCCATACAGAATTTAGTTCTATTTATTAGACCCAGATTATTGCTTCTGCCAAGAACTAAACCGAAGGCAGGTCGACGTTGGTTTTGATCCCATGCGCTGCTGGACAAAGAATGTGATAAGCCGAAACCATCTTCCTAAAATCATAATCATCTCATTATCCTTAATCATTCATCGGTGTTATATACCTATTTTGTGTCACAGTGCCATAAAACCCTACTCATCCACAGGGCTGCCATAAGTTGACATGAAAAATCCTAAGATTTCCAAATTCGCATTTTTCAAGTGCGAATTTACGAATCGAACTTTTACCCCATAGCCTGTTTCTAGTTTAGTTGACACGTGGCTACATAAAGCAGGCTGGAAGTAAAGCAGAATGTGCCTTATGGCACATTCTGCTTTACTTTCAGCATGCTTTAAACTACCATGTTCTAGAAAAAAATCCGAAGATTTAGGAAAAAAACGGAGAAATGGCAGCCCAGCATCCATCAGATCTTACCCTTACCCATTTCTGTCTAACGGTAAAACTGGTGCTGCAACCAATCCTCCAAGACGAACTGATTCTGACTGTAAAAACAACAACGAAAACCATCAGTCTATAATTTTAACAAATTTAAGTCTAGTGTCTATTAACCCTTTGAACCCTAGTCCCGCATATTGGCTTCCTTTGCAAACAGTGTACATGTGAATAGTACACTTGTCCTATGCAAACAGTGAAGACCCAGATCAGAGGGCTCCTAGGAGCCCTCTGATCAGGGTCTTCACTGTTTGTCATAATGTCAAACATTGACCCTTTAAACTCAGAAATGGACTAGACAAAAGTGGAAACTGGAATTGTCCATTTAAAGTTTCAGGGAGGAAAGAGTTAAAGTGGACATTGGCAAACAGCGTAGACCCTGATGAGATGCTGAAGTATTTTTCTGTGTGGAGCAACACTGCATTGTCTTTAGATCACCCTTGTACAGGGTGCATAAGTTGAAAATAAAAATCCTAAAATTTCAAAATTTCCAAGCGCAATTTTAGGAATAGTATCTTTAACCCCTTTGGCTGCTAGGCTTAATAACACTTACATTATTAAACTGTACAGTTTGGAACCAGATCAGACGCGGCATAACGCGGCGTCTGATCTGGATCGAAACTGTTTGAAACCAATATGAATGTTTCCTAAGTAAAAACCACATAAAATCCAATTTTTTTAAAAATTAAGAGTAAAAAATCCGAAGGTCCGGAGAAATTAATATCTACACAGAAATCTTCCAGTAAGTATACTGGGACCATTCTAGGCCGAAAACAGTCTCCATAGATCTCTTATCTATTTGCATGAGCTATGCCATGACAAAACCAACAAGCCTCTTATTTGAATTGCAAACGTTTATGCAGGTCACCTGCAAGCACCATTGTCATACCAGGCTCTGAGTTTGGTCTACGCTGCCAAAAACCCTATGTTATACAGTTACATATTTAATTCTTTAGATGCATAAGAGTGTCAGTGTAGATCAAGAACAGCTGCCACGATCAACAGTTTGCAGTGCAATAGGACAAGTTTTCTCATGTCACGGCTCATTTATATCTCTCTACTACATTGAAGTACCTTCCCCATCAAGTGTACTAGGCACTGTAGGCAGGGTCACACACGGTTAAGTTTCAGGATCATTTGATGTCATGAGCAACTCAAATTAACTCTTTGAACCCTAGACATACATATAGAGGATAATTGTTTTTTTCAGTATAAGATAGAAATTTAATCCATTGAGTGAACATCAGACGTTATCCCAGCAGGCACACAACGTTGTTTCAACGTTGAATCAACTTTGATTTTCCGTCGTAACGTTGATCAACCTGATTTCAACCATGGACGACCATCCATCTGTAGCCAATTTACTGCCAACGTTGAATCAACGTTGAATCAACGTTTATAATGGTCGTAGATAAAAAATTAAAAAATACTGAAATTGAAATTTCTGATTAATTATATCGCAGTGTTTAATGTCTAACCACGTCGACTATGATTTATCGTTAAAATAAATTCAATTTAGAAAATCTAATGACAACGTTGTTTTTCCGTCGCAACGTTGATCAACCCTTTTTCACCCTTGGACGACCATGGGTCGGTACCGAATTTATTGCCAACGTTGAATCAACGTTGAAAATGGTAGTGGGAAAAAACAAATCGTTGAAAATGAAAATTCTGATAAATTATATTGCAGTGGTTATGTCTCATCACGTAAACTATGATTTATCGTAAAAAAATAAATTCAATTTAAAAATCTACTGCCAAAGTTGAATCAACGTTGAATCAACATTGTCAGATAATGGACGTAGGTAAAAATTATTATTATTTAATAAATAATCATAACAACTTCAACTTAAATATTAATTTGATCCTTCATAGTTTAGATGCAAAAGAAATAAGTTCTAAGTTCTTAATAGTATTAGCACTGAATTTTACATTCAAGTTAACAATTAAAATTAATAAAATACAACCTTCCAGAAAGCAAACCAATTCAATGTAAAAATGTTTAATTATAGATACTCAGCGTACTAATAAATGAAGCAACCAAATTTGATAAGATGTAATCAAACATCTTCCAACGCCGATGCGTTGTCTACTCTACTATTAGTAGAGTAGAGCTCCTAAAACCTAAGTTGAAGGCAGAATAATGAATTTGAAAATAAAACAATATCTGGAGAAAAAAACGCACACAAAAACGGACAGCCCACTCGAAACAATGTTGTTTTGACGTTGAATCAACGTCATTTCAACGTTGAAACTTCAACCATTATCAACGTTGAGGTTCAACGTCAACAAAACTTTCAAAATCAAATATAAATCGTACGTTGTTTCAACGTTGAAGTTCAACGTTGATCCAACGTTGATTCAACGTTGGTGTGCCTGCTGGGATATTTTCACAAGTGGCGAAGCCACGAGTGAAAATATAACAGTCTGATGTTCATGAAATGGATTAAATTCGATCTTACACTGAAAAAATACAATTATTCTATTTATTTATGCTTTTAAGCCACTTTTTAAACGAAATTGTTCGACAATTGAGAAAGCGAAAGTAAATGATTTACCCCGTGTTGAGCCCCAACTTTATATCGAACACATTTTCCCATACGATTGTGATGAAAATCCTAGGGCCATTCTTACAACATAGTAGATATTTCAGAACACCGATTTATGATAATTAGCGTTGCGTCTAACAGACTAAATCTTCGAAATAATCACACCAAATGTAAGTAATTCTTTTATATATAAATGCAGACCTTTTCTATGAATCCTACAGAATTTAGCCAAATTGTTATATAAACCAGAAAGGAATTGTTTACGCAGATATTTACTTGATTGCCGAGAATCATGTTCTAAAAATAGATACACGTTGGAAATCCCCACTCTTAATAAAGCGATACACAGCGTAGGTATCCAAGTAATCCGAATGGTGTAAGAGTATATAAGCCGATGTTTCACTTTGTTAGTTAGTTGGAAGCCGACCGTCGTACTGATCACATCGTAAGAAATACAGAAGAGACGCTTTTAATAATATAGTAGCTAGTATTAATTAATATTTACAGACCGAGCTCAGCAACTGATTCTCTCCGTTGCTGGCTCTGAGTAAGCTACTTGAAGGCTATTGGTATTGCACTATCACCTGGGACTTTGGATCTTAGAGGTGTACTGCTCCAGGTTGTCAACAGAGTTGCTGCTTCGGCACAGAGTTGCTTGACTTCCTCGGCGTACACAAGTGTCCGGGTCGTAGGCTGGTGCTTTACCTTTACGTGCTCAGTATATTAATATATATTAAGTATACATATACCTGGAGTGACTCCAGGTCCTGATTTTAGGTCACTACCCCGGATCTTGACCTCGAGCACAATTGGATCTTTCTAATAGATTATATACGCCTACATGTATATAGCTTCCAACTCACTGCCTCAAATTGACAGATAAGACACATAGATATCAAGAAGGAGACCTCGAGTCAAACCCCAAGTTGTAATGCTTCAGGTCATATACTTGAGACAAGACCCCAAGCAAGTAGGCTCACGCCCTGAACAAAGTTGATTGTTTTATGCCTTAATTTTACACTGTGATTCTTATATGCCCAATCATTTTTATAATCATTTGTTGAACTTGTTCTTTCATTTATTTACTAATCATTCAGCTAAGTAGCTAAAGGAAAATTAATATATCATTGAACCTCAAGTCAGATAACTTGAGGATTCCATTGTTTAAAAGCATTAGACCCGAAGTCATTTTCTATTCAGATAAAATAGTTTGCTACCGCTCGGCAAACCAAGAGAATCGTTACACGATGATGTCACTTATTTATTAATTTGACGTCATCCGAATTACTTCGTTGCTCCCGAGTTTGGATTCGTGCTCTTCCGGTGAGTATAGTTCGCGACAAATCGGACTGCCGGAATTTAACGATAAGACACGATTGACTACGATTCTTGGGTAAATTCATAATAAAAGCGATTGGTGATAATCCACTGCAGTGGATTACCAAGTGATAATCCACTGCTATTTCGTGGTAATCCACCGAAAAGCATAAATAAATAAGCATCATTTGCAAACAGTGTATCCCTTTACAACCGTTATTCGAACACAACCAAAAATCGAACACCTGAATCATTTCGCGTGACATCTATAGTTACAAACAAACTTGCATAACCGCGCGTGACATTTTGACAGTAACACCGGTAGAAAGGTCAAGAACACAAAATCGGCAAAAAAGATCAGTAAATAAGTGAAAGGGCATTTGTTGAACTTATCTGACTATAAATATTGTATTTACATCTAATCCCAAATTTCCCAATGCATAATTTAGCCACAAACTACATTTTCTGTTATCAAAAATGACCAGTGGTGTATCGGCTGCAAAACTTTTACATTTACCTCATTCCTAATGGTCCGGATAAATAATATTGAGGGTTCAGACCACTAAATTTGATCAAATCTCAAACTAGGGGTCCTTATCCCTTTTTTCACTTTTTTATTTCCTAATTGTGTTTCATATAAGAAATAACAGGGAATAAACAAAATATTTTGTTTATCTAACAGGTTCCAGTACACTAGTTTTATTTTAGAAAAATATGTTCAACAACTTTTAAGAAATTTCTTCTTTGTTTTAGATGCATTTCACATCAAAAGGGAGACCCTTCTAATCATCATAAATGCCCTGTCTGTAGCCATTAACAATCGATACCTTATGTCTAAACTACTGTAAATTACTTGTAAAAAAGTTGACATTTACTTTTTATGAGGTTACAGACACTTGTTTTATGTTTTATCTGACATTTTATGAACAAACACTTACCCTGGGCTACATATAGTAAAAATTTTGTGGTGTCAAACCTGCTGTTCGAATTTAGGTTGGCATTCCACTGAGAATGAGGTTAGCGGGCCACTTTGCTTTATTTACATTGTTAGAGAACAGATTTTAGTTGCAATAACTTACCCATCGTATTATAAGTTGAAAATAACAAGTTTATCCAGTACCTATGTAAAAAAATAACTTTTATTCACATAGAAATTTGTAATTGACTGGAAGATGCTTAGGTGTTCGAATAATGGTGGTACCTGGATACATTAGTCCAAACATTTAGACGTATCTACATGCCCCTATTTAACAGTCAACTTTCCTTAATCTGATATTTTCATTTTACATTTATCATGCATGTAACGTCTAAACGGGGTCCCATCAGTTGTATGTAGCAAATATTTGTTCACACCAATATTTGTTTTGCGCTATGTAACCATGCTGTAACACTAAATAATACAATTATATACAATATTCTTCCGTTACCTTTCTTAATTTTGTTCATTTCAACTCTGTATCCAACAATATGCATACGCATGCCTATCGTTTGAACTTTCGGCCATCATTGTTGTTGATTGTTGTTGTTGTTTATATACATGTACATGGTTATATCCATAATACGGATTAGGAGGAAAAACAGATATAAATTTAGACGAAATTTTTACCTTTTTTTTTCTTTTATATAAATGTACCTTGATTAAGATTCTTCTTCTTCCAAACAATGAGCTGGGATCTAATAAGCCCATTATTCTTTAAATTTCTAAAAAGAACATTTTTGATAATGTAACCCGCTCAAGAACACTCTTTTTGAAAATCGGACATGACACAAAAGAAATTGTCCCCGGCCTCCACCTATTGCAACCTTGTGGCTTTCGCGGCTGGTATTTTCGTTACCAAGTTTTATTTTTCACAACTCTTAAATATGTAGGCACCAAGCTCCCACGTACTGGATTTTTATTTACTGATCTGGATCCGAAATAACGTAAAGAAATGGAAGAGTTTTTATTGACTAATCTGAATAAATACTAACGGACAGATATAAAAACAAATTTTGACAAAATATTTGCAATATTCGCCACGCGTCCACCTACATTTTAAGATGCTATTAATCTGGATCCAAACCAATCGAATCATCATATTTAAAAGTGATTTTTTTTATTAATCTGGATCAAAACTTACGGACAGAAATCATTTCAATTTTGACGAAATATTTGCATGTAGTCTCCACGCGTTCACATTAGATATTTTTATTCCTTAATCTTGATCCATACCAATGGAATCACCATATAGATACAGATAGATACATCTGTATCTGGAATCACCACATAAGCGATTTAAGTTAATAACCTGGATCCAACATGATTTTGACGAAATATTTGTCAGACGCCACGCGTCAACATGAGAGATTTATATATTTGTTAATTTGGTTCCAAACTCATGGAATCTCCATAAAAGAGAATTTTATTTTTTTACTATTTTTACAATGCGGAACATGATTTACTGATTGGATTTTTGCGGAAGCTGACCTGTATAACACAAAGAAACGTAATGGCATGAAATTGAAATTAAAGAAGCGCCTTTAAAAAATAGCAACTGCTAATTTCATTTTCCACTGCAACTTTTAACTTTTTAATTTAATCATTTTAAATGCTCGTATATTACACTAAATTTAGAATACGAAGGATAATGACAAAAATGAGGGTAACGACAATTTATGGGTAGCGAAACGTCCAGTAACCGTTCTCTTTATATATTTTTTTTTTACTTTGCATGTTCAGCATTATTTCGTCTAAAAAGAGCCCCATACAGTCGCCATGTGTTTTGTGAAAACTTTTGGCGCTATCGAAATTCCGAAGGGCATGGCTCTGAATTGAAAAACCTGACGAGCAGAAGCCTTACTCCTTCTGGAGTTCCTGTTCGAGGTGCAAGAGACGGAAGAAATGACGCGTCCCTAGGGCTGAGTCTTAGGGATGCGTCCTTGGGGCGAGTAGACTCTGAAAACTGTTTATATACCGCCTCGTTTTCTGTTCCAATTCCCGTTGGATTTGACAGAAAACTCTGGCTTCGACTTGATTTCACTTCTTCTTAGAAAAAGAAATGATTTATATTAATTATCACGGTATACATTGTCGCTGTTCGAAAGCGGCACTTGAAAATCAGGGGCAGAAGGACGCTAAAAGCAGGATCCTTGCCACCTGAATGCCTGGCAATCATCAGAGATCTTATAGTTGGTCGTACTTGTCAGAGAAAAAAACATCTGACACTCGACTACCAAAGAGCGTGGTTGTCGCTATTTAAAGGAGCCGTCAATAGACGGTTCTTTGCCGGTGTAACGCAGTAGAATGACCCACCCCTGCAAAAGGACCCGGGTCTTTATACTACGTAGAGAAATGACTCCAAACCGTGAGGGAGTCATTATACTATGGGTCCTTTTTCTACGGCCTGGGGTCATTTCTGTACGTAGTAAAACGACTCGGGTCACTGTTCTACGTAGTGACATGACCCATGGGTCATTTTAGTAGGGATGGGTCATTCTACTGCGTTACACCGGCGCAAGCAGAAAGCATTTCAGTCCTCCTGCAGTAGCATTTCAGCTTAATAAGGTGAAACTAGCATTGCCTTTTTTTCGAATCACCTTTTCCCACAGCGTAAGAACTTCGGTTCTTTGCTGACACCCAAGTATCCACACTCCAGTCACGTGAAACTTCACAGGGACTGTCGCGTGTACACTTGCAACATGAAAGGCAAATTGGGTCCAGAACGGTCCAGACAATTGCTAGGCTGTGCTACGTCTCCAGGAGAAGTAAACTCCTCTATGAGCGAGGCTCACTCCCCGGCGAAACTCAGCGATGCCGAGAGGAAAAGCATGGGGAGAACGACGTGCTCGTTGTCTACCACGAGACGGCATGTCTGAAAAGCCTGACAACGAGCTATCAGACAACAAGCTCGAATCTGAGGAAGCAGAGTTCAACAGGAGACCCAAAGGGGGGTTGTCTGAAAGATTTACAGACGTTTCGGTAAATGACCAGTTCGGTAAATTGATTTTATATAGTGAAAGTCTGGACGTTTCGGTAAAAAGGTAAATTATAGTAATTATAGGATTAAGTATATCGCACATCGCACCTCTCTCGGTGACAATGAGATTGTGGCACAGTGTTTGTGCCAAGTGTGCAGGGTTGTTTTAGTATGTGTTGATCCTGATCTACCAACAGATACAATTCTTGGGCCTGTTTACAAAACAAAATAAAGGGCATGTGAAGGGGGTAAAAATAACTTGATTTCTTCAATATTTTTTTTTCATTTCTTCTATAAGGAGATGAGATTATTGTTACATCTCAAAATAATTAAGAACTAAAAAAACAAAATTTGTATTTATTGGCATGTTTATAATATACATATTTACAGAATAATACTCAAATGATAGATCTGCGTAACACAAGAAGACCAATGTAGAGCTCTACGCAATTAACTACCATTGCGTTGTTTTTCTTTAAGGTGAAGTATCTGTAGATTAAAATCATTTTGAGATGCTTCTGATTTGTCTGAGCAGGATTCAAACTGTTCGCAAGTAACTTTGACTGATTCCAGATCTGCTGATCTTTGTCTAAGCTGCATATTACTTGTAATTTTGTTTGTCAAAATGTTTGGATTCTGATCGCTGTTTCTGATCAGAATCCAAACTTTTCAGCAAATATTTATTGGGCTTAACCAATTGCTGATCTGGGTCTACATTATTTACATATCTATATAACCATGCAAAAATAAGAAACACTGTCGTAAATGATTAGTAAACTAAAGATGGACATAGGAGATAAACATTTATATACATATACGCCCACAATGCAATCTGCTTTACTTTCAAAGTGCTGTAAGTGGTTACAGGCTATGGTGTTAAGTTTGAGCAAACATATTACAAATACTTGATATTTACACTGACTAAAACCAAATGTGAAGAAAAGAAGCTATGTGATAAAGTGTAGACCAGTGTCATGCCTTATTGCCAAATACCGTTTATAATATTGCTAAATACTATGACGTGGTGGCTCGGTCTACACTATTTGCATTGCAATAAGTCACATGTTAGCATGTTTAGCAGTATACCTCACATGACCACCAACCACCAAGGCTAACATTATTATAAACAACATAATTTATACATTATATACATATCTATAAAACATACATATTTACAAAGAACTAATTTCAACATTAAATTTGTCAATAATTTTTTTAAATTTAAATTCCGGAATTGTCAAATATTTGGTTACGGGAGTGTTTCAATGGACATTCTATTCAAACAATTACAGTATGAATTTTATTATGCAAATAAACATCACAAATTATATCACAGGTATAGATCGTATAGTTTAGACCCAACCCATTTGCAAGACGCTACAAGGTACAAGTGATTAGAGATCAAGCCCTATCAGTTATTGATCTAGCGAAAGGTGTGATATACAGGTACATAAACCTATAATTACTATAATTTACCTTTTTACCGAAACGTCCAGACTTTCACTATATAAAATCAATTTACCGAACTGGTCATTTACCGAAACGTCCGTCACCCGTCTGAAAGGGGGGGGGGGGGGGTGGGGGGGGTAGAGACTCGCCACCTGGCACAGAGGCGATGGGAACCTCTAAAGAGTCTGGGAGAGGCTAGTGCTTAAATTGTCTGTCGAGCCTAAAAGATAAGCATATTTTTTCTGTTTCAGGGCTATAATTCGAGCGCGATTTCAGGGATCTTACCTTTAACTCTTCGCTGCCAGGCCATATAGAATACTATCAATATGTTTGGATCCGGGTCTCGTAACGCGCGTCTGATCTGGATCTAAACTGTTTGTCACCCATATAAATGATTCGTAAGTAAAAAAAAAACGCATACAATTCCAAATTTTAAGATTTTTAACACCAGAAATCCGAAAAAAATAAGTCCGTAGGTCCGGAGAAACTAAGAAAACTCTGAAATTCTGCTGCTACCCGTCAGTTTCTACATTTTTTGATTTCCTTAACATTTTCTAGAATATTTACTTTCAATGTGGACATAAATGTTATAAGTGGCTTACATTCATACGCGCAACGAGTCCACGCCATATTTGGGAAACAAATTACGTTGATGAGAATTGCGTATTACGCTATACGCGGCTATATAGAATGCAGAATAGAATCTCGTCTACATTTTCGATCCGTAAAATCATAGCAGCCGCGCGTGCTAGTGTCACCGGCAACGGGTATGAATTTGCATAAATTCATTCGGCAAACTTCGGCTCTATCAGAAGCCAAAATGGAGTAACTTTGAAAAAGTTCGACCTGCAAGGAATTAAGTTTGGATTTCTTGTGGAAAGAGGTAATTGTTTTCCGTTTTAAACATATGTATCGGTAGAAAAATATTTAGTTAATCGAATAAGTGTTCTCTTTTCGCCATAGCACGTGGTTTGTATTTATAGGACCTCGTCAAACGCACGACAAAGATCCTTGTCGTGATTTGCTAAAGACAACTAAGGGGAAGCCGATAAGACCTGACGTACCAGAAAATATAAAAATGTGAAATAGCTACGTCAGGTCTTATTTATAGGACTACTGGATACATGTGAGGAGTACACTTGACCTATGCAAACAGTGTAAGGAGCCCTCTGTTCAGGTTCTACACTGTTGTTTTTTTTTGACATATATTGTCAAAATTAACCTTAAATTTAAAAAGTAAAATATGGACTAAGACTAAATTGTCCATTTGAGGGGTCAGAGAGGAAACAGTTAAAGCCTTCATATAGATACTTTACTAGTTTACCTTGGTATGTCACTCATTTACCTTGTAGCGGACCTGGGCTAATCTGCATCGCCATTCGTTTCTGATTGTCGGCCAGGAACACAGTCGTCTAGCTACTGACAACATGATTAAAACAGCATCTCATTCCATCAATTACAGGCACCGACAACCTTCTCAATAACACACGGGAGGCTACTCTGGTTTACAAAAACCCTTTGTAAAGGGAAGTAACTATTGAACAATAGTATCTATAACTAGTTTTAAACCAGGAGCTGATCAAGGATTTCGGGCTTGAGTAAACAGAGTCCATTGTTTGCACTGGTTCCACTATTAATTACAATGTTCGCATCATAGAGGATATTTAACCCTTTACCCTATATCTACTTTTGAAGACAGATGACTACTTAAAGCAGGTTGAAAGTAAAGTAGAATGTGCCTTAAGGTCCAATCTGCTTTACTTTCAGCCTGCTTTAAGCTACCATTCTTCTATAATATAGAAATTATTTCTTATAATACAGTCATATTCATGACTGTATAAATTCGTACTATTTTCTTCAGTGGAGGAAGAAATTTGAGGCAAAAAAAAGTGTATTTATGGGGTAATGGGTTAAGATGTATTCTGCTTTCCTTGAACTCAGCCATCTTCCATCTACATGGGTATATAAAGTATTTCTTCTAAAGGATATTCATATACATGTTAATGGAACTATTTTATTCAGTGGATAAATAAATAAAAGGTGTCAAAAGGCATATTTATGGGGGCAATTGGTTAATATAGTTACTGAATATGGGACTAAATGATAAACAAAGTCTCATATTACAAACAAAATATTTATTATGTAAAAGATGTAAAACCCTACATTTAGATTGGTCAATCTAACCCTTTGCCTGCTCAACATTTATACTGTGTATATAACAGCATTCCCCCCTACAGCGGCCGTCCAAACAACGACTCCCTCCTTACTAAGACCCTTGTCACAGTTCCCTAAACAGGACAATTAAGTCTAACGCTTTTACTGCTGTAATATCATCTGCTTAAAGTTGTTGTCTGCTGTTTTCTCAAAGTTACATATTGGACATTTTGACAGAAAAAAACTGAATGATTAGTGACAAACGGCTTGAATCCAGATCAGACGCCATGTCAGCGTCTAATCTGGATTCAAGCTGTTTACAAATGTTAGCCAATTTCCCTCCCTTTAACGACTCCCTCCGAACAACCCACATATTTTTGTCTCCCATTGGATGTCGTTGTAGAGAGGGAACACTGTACATATAAAACTCAACCTATTACATATTTACCATTTGAACTATTACGCTGGCTAATAAAATATGGAAATATTTACCCAGGAAAAATTGCAGACTCGTTTTAGATCCCATAAGAAAACGGTGCAAACCCTTCTCAGACAGCTCCTTTAGGGGTTTTCTGATCTGGGTCTACACTGTTTTCAAAAATCGACCGAAATTGTTCCTGGCCAATATTTTCCTTGTGTTATTAGCCAGTGTAAAAGTTTAGATGATAGATAATTATACTGGAGTTTTATTAGGAATATTCAGCAGGGCTGCCATTTCTCCGGATTTTTATTCCAACGGATGGAAGCTTAAATCAGGTTGAAAGTAAAGCAGAATGCGCCTTAAGGCGCATTCAGCTTTACTTTCAACCTGCTTTAAGCATCACCACGTGTCTTTAAAACTAGAAACAGACTAAGGGTAAAAGATATAATTCGGAAGATCGCGCTTGAAAAATTGAAAATTTTGAAATCTTAGGATTTTTTTTATCAACTTATGGCAGCCCTGGGTTAATGATAATTGATAGAAAGCTGTTTATTAAAGGTAGTTAGCCCATTACCCTGTTTCTAGTTTTGCAAACATGTATCCACTTAAAACAGGTTGAAAGTAAAGCAGAATGCTTGCTTGAAGCTACAATATGCTAGAATTTGAATAGCTATTCATTACTGTATAAATTGGAACTATTTTCTACAGTGACAGAATAAACAAGACTGTGCGTTCAATAAACGCTTATGCCCCAGGTGGCATCCTTGACAATATAATTATTCTGAATTTTTTCTAAGTCCAAACTAGGTCAAGGTTAAGGTCAAACTGAGCTTGGGTATTATTGGTGAGTTGGTAATGGTCCAAGGCAATAACTGTATAAGTATCGAAGCATTGTAGTAAACAGTGTTGATGCTAGACGAAATGGTAACATCTAGTTAACCGAGAAAGAGCCCATTTAAAATACTCCAAGTTAAAATTAGGTCAAGGTCAAGGTCAAAATCAAAGTTTGGTGATATTGGTGGATAGGGAATGGTCAAAGGCAACAACTGTATAAGTATCAAAGCATTGTAGTAAGATGTGTTGATGCTAGACGAAACTGGTAAATCTAGTTAACCGAGAAAGAGCCTATTTAAAATATTCTAAGTCCAAATTAGGTCAAGGTCAAGATCAAAGTTTGGTGATATTGGTGGATAGGGGATGGTCCAAGGCAACAACTGTAAAAGTATCCAAGCATTTGGGTAAGCGGTGTTGATGCTAGACGAAACGGTAATTTCTACTTAACCTTGTTACGGACACACAGACGGACGTACGGACTGGACCATTACTATATGCCTCCGCATCTGCCGATGCTGGGGGCATAATAAAAGGCTTAAGGCATAATTATGGGGTACATGTAATGGGTTAAGCAAGCTCCCAATTGGGCTTTCTGAATTACTGTAATCTACATTTCGAGGGCTTGGTGCAAAACTATTGTAACTCCTTCACAATTGTGAAGGAGTTACAATAGTTTTGCACCAAGCCCTCGAAATTTTATTCACCACTAAAACGTCTAATTTCAGTGTCAAATTGAGTTTAGTCAACTTTTCACTTTATAGGATTGGTTTTTTACAATGAATTGCAAAATGACAAACAGATCAGAGGGTTCTGTTATGCAAATAGTACAGTGCTCTCTCTACTCCAACATCCTATGAGAAACAGAATATATGTGTTGTTCTGAGGGAGTTGTTATAGGGAAGGAAAATTAATGCCCTTAGAGTACTGAGATATACTTGGCCTACATTTGCAAAACAGTCAGACGTCTGATCTGAGTTCAAACTGTTTGTCACTTGTCTTTATGTTTCTGCTGTCAAATGTACAATGCTTAATTGAGAAAAAACAGCGAGCAACAATTTTAAGTCGACCATATTGCAGCAGTGAAAGCATTAGACATAAAGGTCTTGTATGGGGAACAGCAGCAAGCGTTGTTGTAAGGAGGAAATAGTTGTACAGAGGATGTTGTAGGGAGGGAGCACGGTACACTCTCAAATACTGGTTAACTATTTTTGCAGTGACGCACACAACACAAACTGTATAGCCCATACACAGTTTTACACTTTTAATTATATTATACATTAAACCCTCTCTATTACGACCACTAAATTGTGTTAATTATTAGATTTCTTAAACAGGTGACTGCTTAAAGCAAGGTGACTGTAAAATGGAAAGCTCCTTTAGGAGCTTTCTGTTTTACTGTCATCTTGCTTTAAGCTGTCACCTGTCTTTCATAAAACCAATCAGCCTTCGTTTAAGTGGTCGTAATAGAGAGATTTTACTGTATTACTATAAGTATTACAATAAGTATTTTGACTTAAGAAATACTGATATAAGTGGCAAAAAGTTTTGATCCTGATCAGACACTGTGTCAGTATCCAAACTGTTTTCAAATATTCTTTTTACAGGGGTAAAGCAGTGAAGGGGTTTACAGTTAAAATGCTCATCTGTAGCACGGCTTACATGTATCTAACAAACTGTCATAATCTTCATCAAGTTTATAGAACTGAGCTATCCTCACAAACTTAACCCATTACCCCATAGCCGTTTTCTAGTATTGAAGATAGTTGACCACTTAAAGCAGGTTGATTGTATAAAATGGAACTTTTTTCTTCAGAGGAGGAATAACTTAGAGGCGTAAAAAGGCGTGTTTATGGGGTAATGGGTTAAGACAATTCTTGCAGAAGTTTGCTATATTCTATAACTGTTGATCAAAATATACCTCATATTTTACAAGATAGTGTCGACCAAAGTCGTCATTCTCATGAATTTGCGATCACTGTTGTAGATGTTTGCTACAGTCTATAACCATTTATCAGAATATACTTCTTTTTTAACTCTACAAACTGTAATGGCCTTCATCATGTTCAGAGAACTTAGCTATCCTCATATAATTGTGATCACTGTCGTAGATATTTGCTATAATCCATAAATGATTAACTGTTGATCAGAATATACTTCTTACTTTACTCAACAAACTGTAATGGCCTTCATCATGTTCAGAGAACTTAGCTATTGTCATAAACTTGTGATCACAGTCATAGATGTTTGCTATAATCCATAACTGATTAACTGTTGATCAGAATATACTTCTTACTTTACTCAACAAACTGTAATGGCCTTCATCATGTTCAGAGAACTTAGCTATCGTCATAAACTTGTGATCACTGTCGTAGATGTTTGCTATAATCCATAACTGATAAACTGTTGATCAGAATATACCTCATATTTTACCAGACAGACTAGACCCAAGTCGTCATCCTCCCGAACATGTGATCACTGTTTTAGATGTTTGCTACAGTATGATCTATAACCGTTGATCAAAATATATTTCTTATTTTTCCACACAGTGTAGACCAAGACATCATCCTCATGAACTTGTGATCAATGATTTAGATGTTTATTTACAGGGCTCCAGATAAGAGGGAGTTAACTGAACAAATCCAACATTGTCCCCTTCATGTCAATACCAAAACCTTTAGTGTTACTACTCATTAGAATCGTCTCTTCGAGACGATTCTAATGAGTAGTAACACCATAGGGTTTAAAGTAGAGATAAAAAATTTAGTTTTTTAAATACTTCCCTTATCTGGAGCTCTGCAGTTTAATCTTTAACTGTTGATCAGAATATACTTCTTATTTTACCAGACAGAGTAGGTCTGTCTAACAGTTTTGATTGGATAATGTCTAAATCTGGTAATCCGTCTATCTTCCCGTACGCTGCCACTGCTGGCTTTGTTCGCAGCATTTTCTCCGCCACACGCTGTATATCTCTTGCTGTTATATCACCTGAAAGTAAACACAATTTCCATGAAATTAGATACCTTGTGGCAAAGAAAGGTAAAAGGGTGACTTCATAGAAACATATTTTTACGCATTTTATTAATTTTATTCCTCCACTAAAGAAAATTGTTCCATTTTATACAAAGTCTCATTTTCCCCTCGTATACATTGCTAACATACCATTTGCCTTTGACTATGTATTGCATGATTTGTATGCTTGTGTACTGTTGGGCCTCTGGCCTTATGTATGAATAAAATATCTATCTATATCTATACAGTCATGTTAATAAACCGTAAGAAATATTTTTTATATTCCAGCAAATAGAAGCACGCTTGGCGATAATCCAACTGTTTTAAACAGTGAGATTATCAAGTGATAATCCACTATTATTCCCTAGTAAACTACTGGAAAGCATGAAAACAATGTGTGATAACTGACCTATTAATTTATAATAGTGTTGTGGAGGTTTTCTGTCTCCAGTAGATAACACCTGTCTGCCTATGTCTTCAAACACCACCGGTCGCTGCTCCAAGTTCATCAGCAACATCGACTGTAGCTGGGTCTTGGCTCTGTTCAATTCCTCCTGAAATAGATCACCACCAAGTTAAGTCTTTCCTTAACCCATTAACCCATAAATACACATTTTTACGCCTATCACTTATTCCTCTACTGAAGAAAAATAGTTTTCATTTATTTAAGGAATAATTCGAATATTTATTGTATTCATGGAGGTATGAAAATAAAACTGGTCACACTGTATGAAACCACGAAGCGGTTTCATAGACAAGAGCCCCATGGGGCATATTTCGCTCACCTGAGAATAGCTGACAAAATGGAGATAATGATTTATGTCCAGGACGGGGTCATTTTTTACCTGAGGGGCATTATTAAATTTGAACAATCTTGATAGAGGACCTGTAGATGATGCTTTGTGCCAACTATCTAAGATCATGGTACTAGGGTTTTAGACAAGAAGATTTTTTTAACTACGTATGCAACAGACTGGAACCATATGAACAAAATACATATAGGACATCTAGAAGTGTCACCATGCCAAATATCAAAGCTCTGGCCATATTAGTTCAGAGGAGAAGACGTTTGAAAAGTTCACTATAAGGGCTTCTATAAGTGTCATCATGCCAAATATCAAAGCTCTGGCCATATTGGTTTCTGAGATAAAGATGTTTGAAGATTTCACTATATAACTCTATGTAAAATTACGACCCCCGGGGCGGGGTCATATTTGACCCAAGGGGCATAATTTGAAAACAAACTTGATAGAGGACCTGTAGATGATGCTATGTGCCAAATATCTAAGCTCTAGCCCTTGTAGTTTTTGACAAGAAGACTTTTTAAGTTTTCATTGAAAAAATCTATTTAAGCTCCAGTGACCTAGATATGCAACCGACTGGAACCATATTAACAATATTAGTTAAGAGCTTCTAGAAGTATCACAATGCCAAATATCAAAGCTCTGGCCATATTAGTTTCAGAGAAGACATTTGAAAATTTCACCATATAACTCTATGTAAAACTGTGACCCCCTGGGCGGGGCCAATTATGACCCCAGGAGCATAATTTGAACAAACTTGATAGAGGACCTGTAGATGATGCTATGTGCAAAATATCTAAGTTCTGGCCCTTGTAGTTTCAGACAAGAAGATTTTTTAAGATTTCCTTATTTTTTCACTTTGGTTGCCATGGCAACCAGAGTTCTACATTGTTTTTAATTCTTTGAACAAATTTGAAAGAGCTTGACCCAAGGAACATTCCTGTAAAGTTTGGTTAAAATCTGTCAAGCTGTATAGGAGGAGATGTTATTTGAAGCAATTGTTAACGACGACGGACAACGCACGAAGGACACGGGGCCATCCCAATAGCTTACCTTGAGCCTTTGGCTCAGGTGAGCTAAAAAGTGTGACCAGGTTTTTTTTCATACCTCCATGAATACAATAAATATTCCGAATTATTCCTTATAATTTAATATCACTACAGAATTTAAGAAAGTAGTTAAATAGAGAATCGGACGTGAATGTTCATTTTTAACGCTTTTAACCGTAGGTTGTAGTCCCTCCGCCATATATATTTTCCGCCAAAACGCGATGTTGTTTTGTAGTAACGTCGACGTCAATGACGTCATTTTGCGTCCTGCTTCATGCAGCGCTTGTGGAGAGCAGTTGGACTAAGAGAAAGTAGTCCTGACAAGTCGTGGCCTGAATTATATTTTTTTCATGGAGTTATGAAACAAAAATTACAGCCATTCACAGCTAACCAAATGTAATGAAAACAAACAATATTAAATTATACAGTAATGAATATATACCGTAAGAAATATTTTCCACATCATAGCTTAAAGCAGGATAAAAGTAAAGCAGAATGTGCCATAAGGCGCATTCTGCTTTATTTTCAACCTGTTTTAAGTGGTCACCTTTCTTCAATACTAGAACAAGAGGCCCATGCGGGCCTAAATATGGCTCACCTGGAAAAACCAACACAAGGGTCACATGACCCCTGGGGTGGGATCATTTTTTACCCCAGAGACATAATTTCAAAAACCTTGCTGATGAACTTGAAAATTAAGTGTGCTGTCAAATATTTTCTACATGGATGGTTTCAGACAGGAAGACTTAACATTGAAAAAAATAAAATATTTTTAGCTAATATGACCCAGATATGCAACAGACCCAAACCATTTCAGCAATATTGGTAATGCAACTATGCTAAATATCAAAGCTCTTGCCATAGTAGTTTCAGAGAAGAATATTTTACTACATAACTCTATGTAAAATTGGACCCCTAGGGCCTTGGCAGTTTTAACCCAAGGGGCATAATTTGAACAAACTTGATAAAGGACCTAACGATGATACTTTGTGCCAAATATCTAAGCTCAGGGTACTGTGGTTTCAGACAAGAAGATTTTTTAAGTTTTCATGGAAAAAATCTATTTTTAGCTCCTGTGACCTAGATATGCAACGGACCGGAACCATATTAACAATATTGGTTAAGGGCTTCTATAAGACTTAGTGTCATCATGCCAAATATCAAAGTTCTGGCCATATTAGTTTCTGAGATAAAGATGTTTGAAGATTTCACTATATAACTCTATGTAAAATTACGACCCCCGGGGCAGGGTTATTTTTTACCCCAGGGACATAATTTAAACAATCTTGATAGAGGACTTGAAGATGATGCTTTGTGCCAAATATCTAAGCTCAAGGTACTGTGGTTTCAGACAAGAAGATTTTTTAAGATTTCATTGAAACAAGAGGGCCAGAATGGCCCTTGATCGCTCATCTGACCATGGTGACACTAGGATGGGTCACGTGATTTCAGAAAAGAAGATTTGTAAAAGGTGACCCCGGGGCGGGGTCAATTTTGACCCCAGGGGCAAAGTTTGAACAACTAAGATAGAGGACCTGTAAACGATGATATGTGCAAAATATCTAAACTCAGTGTACTATGGTTTCAGACAAGAAGATTTTTGAAGTTTTCATTGAAAAAATCTATTTTTAGCTCCGGTAACCCAGACCAGAACCAATTCATCCATATATGTGAAGGACCTCTAAAGTTACATCATGCCAAATATCAAAGCTCTGGCCATTGTGGTTTCTGAGTAAAAGATGTTTGAACTTTTTCCTATGTAACTCTACGTAAAACGGTGACCTCAGGGGCGGGGCCAATTTTGACCCCAGGGACAAAATTTTAACAACTTTGATAGAGGGCCTGTAGACGATGCTATGTACAAAATATCTAAACTCAGTGTACTATGGTTTCAGAAAAGAAGATTTTTGAAGTTTTCATGAAAAAATCTATTTTCAGCTCCGGTGACCCAGATATGCAACAGACCATAACCAATTCAACAATATGTGTGAAGGACTTCTAGAAGTTATACCATGCCAAATATCAAAGCTCTGGTCATATTGGTTCCAGAGAAAAAGATGTTTGAACATTTCACTGTATAACTCTATGTAAAACTGTGATCCCCAGGGTGTGGCCAATTTTGACCCCAGGGACAAAATTTGAACAACTTTGATAGAGGATCTGTAGACAATGCTATGTGCAAAATATCTAAGCTCAGTGTACTATGGTTTCAGACAAGAAGATTTTTTAAGTTCTCATGGAAAAAATCTATTTTTAGCTCCAGTGAACCAGATATGCAACAGACCGGAACCAATTCAACAATATAAGTCAAATACCTCTAGAAGTAATACCATGCTAAATATCAAAGCTCTGGACATATTGGTTTCAGAGAAAAAGATGTTTGAACATTTCACTTTTTAACTCTATGTAAAACGTTGACCCCCGGGGCGGGGCCAATTTTGACCGCAGGGGCAAAATTTGAACAACTTTGAAAGAGGACCTATACGTAATGACATGTGCCAAATATCTAAGCTCTGGCTCTTGTGGTTTGTGACGAGAAGATTTTTTAAGATTTCCTTATTTTTTCAATTTGGTTGCCATAGCAACCAGAGTTCTGCATGGTTTCAAATTCTTTGAACAACTTTGAAAGAACTTGACCCAAGGAACATTCCTGTGAAGTTTGGTTGCAATCAGGCAAGTGGTTTTAGAGAAGAAGATGTTTGAAGAAATTGTTGACGCACGACGCACGGACGCCGGACATTGACTGACCACAAAAGCTCACCTTGAGCACTTTGTGCTCAGGTGAGCTAAAAATCTATTTTTAGCTCCTGTGACCTAGTTATGCAACGGACCGGAACCATATTTACAATATTGGTTAAAGGCTTCTACAAGTGTCATCATGCCAAATATCAAAGCTCTGGCTATATTGGTTTCTGAGATAAAGATGTTTGAAGATTTCACTATATAACTCTATGTAAAATTACGATCCCCGGGGCGGGGTCATATTTGACCCCAGGGACATAATTTGAACAATCTTGATAGAGGATCTAAAGACGATGCTTTGTGCCAAATATCTAAGCTAAGGGTACTGTGGTTTCAGACAAGAAGATTTTTTAAGTTTTCATTGAAAAAATCTATTTTTAGCTCCTGTGACCTAGATATGCAACGGACCGGAAATGTTTGAACAACTTTGAAAGAAGACCATATAACGATCATTCAGGCCAAGTTTGGTAAAAATCTATCCAGTAGTTTCAGAGGAGATGTCATTTTAAGAAATTGTTGACGACAAACGACGGACGGACGAACGAACGAACGAACGACGACGGACGACAGACAGAGGACGATCAAAGTAGCTCACCTTGGCACTACATGCCAGGTGGGCTAAAAAGGCTATGGGGTAATAGGTTCAGTTTTCTCCCTTAGTATTAATATATTAGTTTACCCTATAGCCTGGGTCTTGGCTCTCTTCAATTCCTTCTGAAATAGAACACCACCAATTACGTCTTTCGTTTAGAGACAGTTTTCCCCCAGTACCCCAGTATTAACCCATTTGTTTACCCTATAGCCTACATGTATTTCTTGTTTTGAAAACAGATGACCTCGTAACGCAGTTTGAAAGTAAAGCCTTAAGGCACATTCTGTTTTACTTTCAGTCTGCTTTGAGCTACCATCTACTAGGATATAGAATTTGTTTCTAACAGTATAAATTTTATTCATGATTGTTTAAAGTGAAACTATTTTCTTCAGTGGAGGAATAAAATAAAGGCATAAAAAGCATATTTATGGGGTAATGGATTAAGCAGGTGTTTTTTCACCCTTTCCTTCCTTGGCAATAATGTCAATCAACCATATCTAAGAGCCAGGTACTGCTTAACCCACTACCCAATAAATATGCCTTTTTACACATTTAATTTATTCCTCCACTGAAGAAAATATTTTGAATTTATACAGTTTATATGTACCATAAAAAATAATTTCTTTATTTCAGCAAATGGTAGCTTTAAGCCTGCTTTAACCCTTTCCCCCATAGAAGCGCCTTTTAGCGCATATGATTTATTCCTCCGCTGAAGAAAATAGTTCCAATTCAATCAGTCATGAATATATATTATATGGAATATTTTCGATGTTCTAGCACTTGGTGACTTAAAGCAGGCTGAAAGTAAAGCAGAATGCGCCTAAGGGCGCATTCTACTTTACTTTCAACCTGCTTTAATTGGTCACCTACCTTCAATACTAGAAATAGGCTATCAGGTAAAGGGTTAAATGATCCCTGTCTTCAAAACTAGAAACAGGCTATGGGGGAATGGGCTTAAGCAAGATGAATGTAAAACAGAAAGCTTCTACATGAGCTTTCTGCTTTACATTTATCTTCCTTTAACCCATTACCCCTTAAAAACGCCTTTTTACACCTCTTTTTTATTCCTCCACTGAAATAAATAGTTCCAATTTATACAGCCAAGAATATGTACCAGAAGAAATATTTTCTATATCCTAGCAGATGGTAGCTTAAAGCAGGCTGAAAGTAAAGCAGAATGTGCCTTAGGGCACATTCTGCTTTACTTTCAACCTGCTTTAAGTGGTCACCTGTTTTCAAAGCTAGAAATAGGCTAAGAGGTAATGGGTTAAGTTGCCACTTGTACATATTACCATAAATAAATATTTATTTCAGGTATCTACCAGGGCTCCAGATAAGGGGGAAGTCATCTGAACAAATATAATATTTTCTTACTCATACAGCACAAAATACTATGGTGTTACTACTCATTAGAATCGTCTCTTCGAGACGATTCTAATGAGTAGTAACACCATAGGGTTTTGAAGCAGAAATAAAGATTTTAGTTTTTTAAATACTCCCCTTATCTGGAGCCCTGACCTATATGGAGTTACACTGAAACCACCTACCTTTTGTATTTTGCCTGCAGTATCTGTTAATGACTTTGTTATTACCTCTACCAGACTTGATAACTACAAATAAAATACAAAAGTAACATACAGTGAAACCAAACAAATTTATTCTGTCATATGCAGTAGCCTGATCATTTTTTTGTTATTATGTCAGTTGGTCACATGACCTCAATGATTTCTCCAGCTTTTGCACACAAGGGGCCCTTTAGGGCCCAAGGGTAACAGTTTAGGGGCCTTTTTCCAAACTAGGGGGCCTTTTTAAACAAGGGCCACTATGGCCCTAAATCGCTCACCTGGTACACCATGGCAAACTTGACCTATAGTGACCTAGATTATGACTGGACATGTATACCCACAATCAACCTATAGAGTGTAAACAAGATTTTCCAATGATTTGACCTAGTGACCTAGTTTTTGACCGGACATGACCCATATTCAAACTTGACCTAGATATCAATTAAACAAACATTCTGACCAAGTTTCATCAAGATCCAATGGGATTTGTAGCCTCAAGAGTGTTCACAAGGTTTTTCTATAGTTTGACCTAGTGACCTAGTTTTTGACCGGACATGACCCACATTCAAACTTGACCTAGATATCAATGAGGCAAACATTCTGACCAAGTTTCATTAAGATCCAATGAAATTTGTAGCCTCTAGAGTGTTCACAAGGTTTTTCTATGATTTGACCTAGTGACCTAGTTTTTGACCAGACATGACCCACATTCGAATTTGGCCTAGATTTCATCAAGACAAACATTGTCACAAAGTTTCATGAAGATCGGATGAAATTTGTAGCCGCTAGAGTGTTCACAACCAATTGTGGACGGACGGACGACGGACATCCAGTGATCCTAAAAGCTCACCTTGGCACTTCGTGCCAGGTGAGCTAAAAATAATTCTTTACTAAGTTAATATACTGAAGTTGACTTAAACGGTCTCCATGCTTTTCAATTATCATACAATCTTCTGATTTGTTTAACCATAGTGTGTTTCATGTAAGAATCTGTCAGAGCATCGCAGTGACCCTTTCTTTAACCCATTACCCCATAGCCTGTTTCAAGTATTAAATATAGGCAAAACGGAATAGCAACTAAGCGAAGTTGAATAGGCGAGTATCTGAGCTCTCGCGGCGGTTGAATTTTGCGAGATTATGTGTCATGTGACGACATCTTCACTTTTTTGCCTCGTTGTCCGCCATTTCTGGCTTGAAATTTACCGACTCAAGTGTTTTTATTGACATTTTATAGGATTTAAACGACTTGGTGGACATTCCTATCAATTCACGGGAATAAAAACCCGTGAACAATGCTTTGAAAACACACATTTATCATATTGACTACCTATAGACAGTCTCTTATCAAGTCTTGCGAGTCTCGTATCAGCCGCACGAGATTTACGATATAGCGAAAGGTTTCGATTCCGTCAGTGTATAATTCTGTGATATAGGTAACCACTTAAAGCAGGTTGAAAGTAAAGCATAATGTGCCTTACTTTCCTGCTGTTAGGAAAAGTATTCTAATCCTATATCAACAGAATCCCGAAGTGTGACGAATCTTATTCGAATTATTGGTTGCAGTCAAAATGTTTGAGCGTACGCCACACCATAAGGATGAAGGAGTCTGCTGACATATAATAACTATTAAAATGCCTTATATTGCAGGTTATTTATTTACAGTAGAACCTCTCTATTACGACCACTAAAAAGAAGGCTAATTGTCTGTATAAAATACAGGTGACAGCTTAAAGCAATGTGAAAGTGAAACAGAAAGCTTTCTGTTTCACTATCACATTGCTTTAATCAGTCACCTGTCTTAAACGACTAATATTTGACAAATTTAGTGGTCGTAATAGAGAAGTTTTACTGTATTTTGTAACTCATAGTACTATGTTTGTTCTTACAGCTTTTGGTGGTGCGCTCGAGTGTATACAGAACATGCCAGAGTCCTCAAATGCATGGTTATAGGCTGTAGCACTGTTTATCCAGTGGAAACTGAAAATAGAATAACCAAACAATTAATTTAGAGATACATACACATTACCAGTTGGCGGTGCCATACAGGGTGAATGTATCCAGCTCGAGACGTTATCAGCGGCAACAGCCGATCAGACCAGCACCTTGGCAACTGGTGATGTGTGTGTTATATGCCTTCAATACACCCCAAAACAGCAAAATAGTTGTTTAAATCACCTTATATCTAGAAACATTTGTTAATTAACCCTTTCCCCCATAGCCTGTTTCTAGTATTGAATATAGGTGTCGACTTAAAGCAGGTTGAAAGTAAAGCAGAATGTGCCTAGGCACATTCTGCTTTACTTCCAGCCTGCTTTAAGCTATAATCTTCTAGAATACAGAAAACATTTCTTATGATACATATTTATGACTGTATAAATTCGAACTATTTTCACCAGCGGAGGAATAAATCAAATGCGTTAAAAAGCGCTTCCATGTGGGAAAGGGTTAAAGCAGATCAAGAATTATTGAATGCCACGCGGAATAACGCGGAACTTGTACATGTATGTACATGACATCACACTTAATTGAAAATGAGGTTTTAGTAAAATACAAGGTGGACTATACAGACTCTTTTATTTTACTGTACAGAAACGTTTGATATCATAAGAAGGCATATAATAAAGGTGTGAAATTGTGAATGAGATGTTTGTTTAACCATTTTCCCCTGGTAGCCCGTTTCTAGTTTGGAAGACAGGTGATCACACTTAAAGCAGGTTGGGAGTAAAGCAGAATGCACCTGAAGGCGAATAAAATTGATGTTGAAAACACTTTTAACCCTGATCAGATGCTCTAGTGCTTTTCAATGGTTATTTCTAACCAAACTATCACAAATAAAAGTCCTGTCTCAATGGTTCTTTGCTACCGGTATGTTCACAAGACCCATGCTTTGTGCAAGGAAATTGTCTGGCAAAGAGTTATGACCAAAAGGTCGTCAGGAGATGTCTTTAACACTGAGTCTTACATTTTCCTAATAGAAATGGCTTTTCATGTCTTTATCCACTTTTGTTAACCCTTTACCCAATAACCCGTTTGTAACATTAAATACAGGTGATCATTTAAAGCAGGTTGAAAGTAAAGCAGAATGTGCCTTAAGGCACATTCTGCTTTACTTTCAGCCTGCTTTATGGTAATTGTTCATGAGGGTATAAACTGAAACTATTTTCTTCAGCAGAGGAACAAAATAAATACGCTAAAAGTCGCTTTTATGGAGGAAAGGGTTAAAATGAACCATAGCAATGTCTTCCTGCATATCCCATTACCTCATAAATACACCTTTTTTTTCTCTTGGCTTACCAATTGAGAACACTCACCATTTGAGAACAGACTTACCAACTGAAAACAGACTTACTAACTGAGGACATGCTTACCAAATAAGGACAGTTTTATCAACTGAGGAGAAACTTAAACCATTTGAAAACAGACTTACCAATTGAGGACATGTGTGTATAGCCTGGTGTACATTCCTTTGCCGGGGCCGCCCGCAGAGAATGACCCTCCACCTCCCATCAACATATTTAGAACACAAAATGCTACAAAGTCTGGGCTCTTATGGGAGCAACTCTCAAGCCCAATAACAAAATGGGCATTCTCAGGCATCTGGGTAAGACTGAGCCCAACATTTGAGAGATCAGCATCTTCCTGAAGGTAAGAGACAATCACATATAAGTTTAGGGTTTGACACTAACTCAGGGCTCCAGATAAGGCGAGTATTTCAAAAACTAAAATCTTTATTTCTGTCTTTAACCCTATGGTTTCACAACTTATTAGAATCATCTCGAAGAGACGATTCTAATGAGTAGTAACACCATAGGATTTAGTGTTAAAATGAGTGAGAAAATATTGGATTTGTTCAGATTACTCCATCTTATCTGGAGCCCTGTAACTTTTTGCATGCTAACTAATTTTCAAGAATGATATTTTCTGTTCCAAGTCGTAAGTATTTATTTTGCTTTCAACTGATCTGAGATTCAATCGCTTTTGATCTTGTTGATTTGTTGTCAACAAATTATAATGCAAGAACTCTGTGGAATTAAACGTTCTGCCACTTTTCTCAGCAGTTCACATCTATGCTTGAATAATTTGATTCAGCAAGAACTAAACTCGAAGACACCTTGATTCAAGCATTCACCTGCCTTAACCCTTTGGACCCTAGTCCCGCATATAGGCGTCATATTCAAACAGGGTGCACATGAATTGCACACCTGTCCTATGAAAACATTGAAGACCCAGATCAGAGGGCTCCTAAAGGAGCCCTCTGATCAGGGTCTTCACTGTTTTTCATAATGCCGAACATTGACAAAAACAACTCTTAAAAGTCAGAAATGGACCAGACTAAAATGGAAACTGGAATTGTCCATTTAAAGTTTTAGGGAGGAAAGAGTTAAACACCTAGTTAACATTATTTAATGGTTGCTATAGAGAGGTTTTACAATACTTTCTTACTGTAATAATACCGCCAGTGTACTGTGCTATTGAGTTATCTCTCTCCTTGCTTGGATCCACCAGTTCCTTCTTCTCTTCCCATATTGGCTTTTTGTCTACAAAATACTCCTGAGCCAGTCGCACAAGTTCCTCGTGCTCCATGCCAACCCCGGAAAGAACCATTCTCTTAGGGTCGTGGAACAGTTTCATGTATGTGTAGAGTGTCTGCTGGTCAATAGCATTGATGTTGTCCTCAGGACAAAGCTTTGGAAGACCAAGTGTGTTGTTCCTATACGCTGCCTGGAGGAAAAATGTTTCAATACTTCACTTAGATCTAAGGCAATACTACTTTAATATAGATACATATTGCCTACAAGTATTGAATGGAGGTCTTACTTCCAAAAGTGTTGTAGGTTTAAAAGTGTCTTTCATTTTCATTTTAACACTTAAATAGCGAGCTATCTTTCTGTCCTGAAAATGGTTACATCAATGAGCAAGCTCCAGATAAAAGGATCTGAATATTTAAAGTATTACAATTTGTGTTCACCAAACCCTATATGATGTGACTTTTCATAAATCTTTCCTCCACATAAGCGCTATGGGGAACCTATCTTTAGATTTAAGCCCAATATTTACAGCCTCCATCGATGCCTAACAGAAAAGCAATATTTAAAACTCGCCTTACGTCCTTATGTAGAGGCCAGCGACATATGCTACTTACATTAAAAAGCATTTCTGTTAGGAGAGTGTCAGGCACCGGGTTCATTCTGTGGGACTCCAGCTCAAACCCTACTGTAGCTCTGGCAAAGTTTAACTGAAAACAGATTGCAGCAGTTATTAGATGTTAGTCTATTTCTGTCTGGTATAGTTCAATGAAATTTCTGTTATATCTATAAGCAATATTATCTCTTTCAACACCATTGACCTGTTTAAAATATACTCATTACATTTGCAAACAGTGAAGATCCAGATTAGAGGGCTCCTATAGGAGCCCTCTGATCTGAGTTTACACTGTTTGCTAATTTATAGACAAGTATTTAGACAGGTATTTATTAACATACCCTAAATTCCAAGTACATGTAGACTGGTTCATGTTTTTGGTAACTAAAATGATCCACATGGAACCTATAAACCCACAATAGTTACTGTTGAAAGGCTTAACTGGTTCCCCCATAGCCAATTACCAATCCAACTGTGTTACAGGTATGATACTACTTAACCCATTAGTCCATAGCCTACTTCTAAAATTGAAAACATGTGACCACTTAACCCATTCTCCCATTAACTCTTTCCTCCCTGAAACTTTAAATGGACAATTCCAGTTTCCATTTTAGTCTAGTCCATTTCTGACTTTTAAGGGTTGTTTTTGTCAATGTTTGGCATTATGACAAACAGTGAAGACCCTGATCAGAGGGCTCCTTTTGGAGCCCTCTGATCTGGATCTTCACTGTTTGCACAGGACAATTGTACTGTTCACATGTACACTGTTTGAAAAGGACGCCTATAGGCGTGACTAGGGTTCAAAGGGTTAAGATGCCTTTTTACCTGTTTTACTTATTGCTCATCTGAATAAAATACTTTTAGTTTAAACAGTCATAAACATGTACCAAAAGATATTTTCTATTTCCTAGCAGATATTAGCTTAAAGCAGGTTGGAAGTAAAGCTTTACTTTCATCCTGCTTTAAGTGGTCACCTATCTTCAAGCTTCAAGAATAAGAAACAGTCTATGGGGTAATGGGTAAAAGTAGGTTGAAAGCAAAGCAGAATGCACCTCTATACTATCTCAAATATTAACACAATATCCCCCCCCCCCCTATACTCTCTACCTGTTCATCTTCTATGACTGGCTGGTTGACAACTTCAGACAGTATATTCATGGCTACGGGCAGGCCTGAGGTGAGTGAAGATATGGCGTAGATGAGTGTATCCCGGGATCCCTGGCAGTCACAGATACCTCCAACCTCCTCCAGGTCAACGTGCATCTTGTCTTTATTCTCATAGTGCCTGGTCTTCTGCAATAAGCAAAATATGGTCTAATTATTGTATTAAAACATGCAGGTGACCACTTAAACAGGGATCATTTGGGGGCACGAAATCACGAGATTCTTCCATAAAATATCTTATTCTCGCATCAATAACTCTTTAATGTAGGACGAATCTCGCATCCAAATTTCGCAAACTTTTTATCGGGATGGCATGTAAAGTCCCGTGTTTTATTATTAACCCCTTTTGTTTTTTGGTAACCCCTTTCATAGACGTAGTTATTTTTATCAAAATGTTTCGGATGATACATATCCAGTCATATTCAGATTACTTTGGCTGTAGCGGTTTTTACCATTTTCAGTATCTTCAGTTCGACATGATCATCTGCCATAAAAATGCACACTATACACACTCTCAAACTTGAAATTTACGCAAGGATACCAGTTAACCCATTCCCCCATAAATACGCCTTTTTACGCCTTTGACTTATCCCTTCACTGAAGAAAATAGGTCAACTATTGTACAGTTATGAATATGTTTCATAAGAAATATTTTTTATATTCTATCAGATTATAGCTTAAAGCAGGCTGAAAGTAAGGCAGAATGTGCCGTAAGGCACATTCTGCTTTACTTTCAACCTGCTTTAAGTGGTCACCCATCTTCAAAACTAGAAAGGCTATGGGGTAATAGGTTAACAAACTCTGTCTTTCTATTGTATGCTTTTCCTTGTAACAGTCCGCCATGAAGTAATAAAATAGAAGTTTCAAAGAGGTGTGTCAAATACAGCAAACGAAAATTAGCATCATAACTCATCTGTTTCTGATAGCTTCAAATTGAATTGCGAACTTCATAACTACAAAATCTATAATCCAGGGAATTAACTCATTTTAACGTTAGCATATGGGGACCACTAAAATAGGTGTCCTAATGTTTGAATATTTTCATGTGTTTAGGACAATAAATAATTACAGATGAAACTTTTTTATAGCATTCTAAAAGTTTAAACTTACTGTAAAAGCTAGCTTCTCCAGAAAATGAGAGATCCCACTGGGAAAATTTACTTCATATCTTGAACCTGAATCTATCACCACTGAAACAAAACAAATATTGACATAACTCTAGGGCGGGTCTTACAAAAGGTCATATGACAAAAACGGACTTAGACTTAAGTTAAACTTTAAAATACATCTAATTTCTTATTTCTTTAGTTTAATCCTGTCTTGTGACATCTCTTTGGAATTGTCTTAAATAGACGATTCAAAAGAGACTTCATAAGACAGTATTAGATACAGAAATAGCAAATTGAGAACTTTATAGTCTGAGAATTTTATAACAGGGCTGCCATTTCTCCGGATTTTTCCTAAATCTTCAGATTTTTTATTCTAGTACATGGTAGCTTAAAGTAGGCTGAAAGTTAAGCAGAATGCTTCCAGCCTTCTTTAAGCAGCCACGTGTCAACAAAACTAGACACAGGCGATGGGGTTAAGGTACGATTCGTAAAATCGCACTTGAAAAATGCAAATTTGGAAATCTAAGGATTTTTTATGTCAACTTATGGCAGCCCTGTTATAATCTGACTAACGGCAACATCTGTCTTACAGAGTTTCATAAGACAGGCCCCTAATCACTAAATAATTATATAAGAATATGACATTTTCGTTTTGTTATAAGGATGCAGTGTAACCATTGAGAATCAGACTCCCATTACTGCTGACAACTTAACCCATTACCCCATAAATGTCTTTTATGCCTTTGATTTATTCCTACACTGTAGGAAATAGTTCCAATTTATACAGTAATGAATATGCAGTATAAGAAATTATTTCCATATCATAGCAGATGGTAGTTTAAAGCAGGCTGAAAGTAAAGCAGAATACGCCTTAAGGCACATTCTGCTTTACTTTCAACCTGCTTTAAATGGTCACCTGTCTTTAAAACTAGAAAAAGGCTATGGGGTATTGGGTTAAAGCAGGTTGAAAGTAAAGCAGAATGCACCTTAAGGCACATTCTGCCCTATTTTAACATGCTTTAAAGGGACTCGCAACCGGATGGTGTACTTGTCAAAATAAAATAAAATACTCAAATAAAAGCAAATTTGGGGCATTATTTGGCTTCTGACATTAAAAAAATATGATCAGTCCAAAAAAAGTCTCAAGAATCGTCACCGAATCTTAGATTTTTAGATATTTTCCATCGTTTTTCTATACCGACTAGTAGACGGTATAGTTGTTGTTGTTGCTTCTCTACACGGGCTCAGACATAAACACGAGCCGAATTACGAAGTTGTATGCACTTTCGATCGCTACACATTGAAATACGTTAAATCGACCCGAGATAATCGGATAGTTCCGTGGTCCATTGGTCTAAGCGGTTTCCCCTATTTTGCCTTCTGTCCGCCAATGCCGGGCCCCGGGTTCGAATCCCACCAGAGACCAATATTTTTTTTTATTGAAATACATTTTTTTAAACAGAATTTCTTATCCTAAACTAATTATTTACCATTTATATAAGCGTTTGACACATATTTACAAATTACTATTTTTAATGCACCATCTGGTTGCGAGTTGCTTTAAGCTACCATCTGCTAGAATAATACAATTAATTATGTTGCATGTTCATTACTGTATAAAATGGAAATTCTTTTTTTAGTGAAGGGATGAATTAAATGTGTAAAAAGAAGCATCTCTGGAGTAAAGGGTTAAAAAGAATATTGAATGCAACTGCCTCTATGAAAACCTGGCAAACGATTTATATGGAAGCCTACCTCCAACGCTGCAGAACTGACCAAATTGTTTCTGTGAGGCAACTCTCAAGCCGTTCTCTAGTGTAGTCACCTGTCAAGAAAAGCAGAGTTGTTCTCAAGTCTTTGATTGGTCAGATTTGAGACTAGGTTCAACCTCAACTCAGACTCAACTCAAATGCTTTATAACACTAAATAATGCACATTGTTTGAAAGAAATATCACAACAGATCAACAGACACAACTGAAAGAATCTTCTTCTAAATGATCATTTGGTGTGTTCAGGGATAATATATAACTAGACTATATATTATCCCTGGTGTGGTTTTTTTTTGTTTTTTTTTTAATAATCTGATCTTCATGAGCACATTTAACTCATGTCTTGATTTTAGCATCTAATATTGATTCTTCAGGGCTGCCATAAGATTACATAAAAAATCCTAAGATTTCCAAGTTTGCATTTTTCAAGTGCGGTTTTAGGAATCGTACCTTTACCCCATCGCCTGTGTCTAGTTTTATTGACACGCGACTGCTTAAAGCAGGCTGGAAGTAAAGCAGAATGCGCCTTAAGGCGCATTCTGCTTTACTTTCAGCCTACTTTAAGCTACCATGTACTAGAAAAAAAATCCGGAGATTTAGGAAAAATCCGAAGAAATGGCAGCCCTGCTAAAATCAGGCACTAAAATATTCTAATGATCTCAACCTGTGTTTCATGTTGGCTTTTTTGTGTTTCTACAAAGTTTGGCACTTGGAATCCTGATGGACGCACACTCATTGGAGAACTGATAATACTACTGCTGCTTGCACCACCATCTCCGCTGCTGCTGAATTTGCGAGCCTGGTGTCTGAAAAAACAAACAAAACGATTTATGGCTCTAATTTACCAGCTACCCCATTATCATAGCCTGTTTCTAGTATGCTTCTGTCTCCTATTACCGGTGGTCTTAGTGTAATCGAAAACTTAAATAATTACAAAGACCTTTTATACTTGCTTCCCTGATTATTTTCAGTTGCTGGACGTTTTATTTATGAAATGCAAACGTCAAAACAGCAAGAAATTCCATAAGTTTTCTGATGTTTTACCTAACTTCAGCCGATACACACTAAAGGGTAAACGTCATTTCTTCTTTATTACCGGTGCATCAGCCGAAAAGTCCTATAGAAAAATGTCTTCGTGTAAAATAATGTCCAAGATGGTGCGATTTTAGTCAATGACTGGAAACAGTTTCGTAAGATGCGCAGCAGCAGACAGAACTTGTATACAGAGAATTTCTGGCATAAAAACAAAATGGACACTTGAAAATGTTAGAAACGTGTTGGAATTTCTTTGCAAATGTGAACTTTTATCGAGAAAAGTGTACATTTACATGAAAAAGCTCACAATAGACACTTTTGATGGATTTGGCAGTTGACGCTGGAGTTTTACTGTTCTCTATGTAAATTTCCGGTATGTAAATGAAGTGACGTCATTGCTATTTGGATTTTTCGGATTACACCGGTATAACATATACACCGGTATTAGGTTGCTTGACCATATTAAAGATAAGTAACCACTTAAAGGGACTCGCAACCGGATGGTGTTCTTGTCAAAATAAAATAAAATACTCAAATAAAAGCAAATTTGTGGCATTATTTGGCTTTTGACATTAAAAAAATATGATCAGTCCAAAAAACGTCTCAAGAATCGTCACCGAATCTTAGTTTTTTAGATATTTTCCATCGTTTTTCCATAGCGTTAGCTAACGGTATAGTTGTTGTTGTTGCTTCTCTACACGGGGTCAGACATAAACCTGAGCCGAATAATGTTCTATTAATAGCTATCATTGAAGTATGTTAATTCGCTACCATATATATAGAGAGCGTCCGTAGCCGAGGGCGTAAAGGCGATGCCTCATTTTTCATTTTTGTCTCCGCATGGATGGTCACGGGTTCGAAATGCATTTTTTAACAGAATTTATTATCCTAAACTAAATTTTACCCATTTATATAAGCATTTGACATATATTTACAAATTACTATTTTTAATGCTTGATCCGGTTGCGAGCCTCTTTACAGCAGGTTGATATTTTTATTTTTATAACAAAAATGAAATGGAATTTTGACAGCTCTGTTCGTTTCTTGATTTTATCTTTTTCATTTTAGATCAAGTATCGACTGTTCATCATACAGCAGGAAATGCAAATGCAACTGTGACAGAGTGATGAACTTTTCTGAATACTATCTATCTACATGGAGAAAGGACAAATGGAGAAGTAACTTATACTCAAATCTGCATTTTCCCGAAAATGGTGTCGTCCGTTACCTGTATGTGCGATAACGCTTAATCGATCGATAATTCAACTGCACCGGTACGCCGATAGCGGGCTATCGCGTTTTTTATCGTGTTGAATGGTTACCTACTGTTAGTTTAAGTTACATAAAATCCTTAATTTTCACCCGATTTTCATTATAATGGTCTTAAAAGAAGGCTAAGATATTTATCTTTCACTTGTAAAAATAACAGATTTTATTTTTTAAAATTGATCCGTTTTATGGCGAGTTAAAGAGTGGTTTCCAAATGAATTTGCCGATAAAAGGGAGCAAGCACTCGGGCATAAATATATCACGCCCCGTTACAAAACCTTTCATAAAACCCTCAATTTTCCACCGATTTTCAAAGAAATGGTCTTAAAGGAAAGCTTAGATATTTTTCTTTCAGTTGTAAAAATGCAAGTGTTTATTTTCGAAATCGACAAATTTTATGGCGAGTTAAAGAGCGATGGCCAAATGAAATAGTCGATAAACGAGAGCAGGCGATCGCGAAATATATACTACGTCCCGTTTCAAAAACTTGAATTTAATCCATAATTTTCGTCCGATATATATTATATATTTAAAAAAAAAAGGTCTTGATATAAAGCCGTGACACTTATCTTTCGGTTGTTAAAATACCAGGGTTTTTCTTGAAGCGAAAAAAGTAATGATGACCTACAAAGGTTGCTGGCTAATGATATGGCTAGACCAACTCGCGTAAGAAAAGAATTCCTTCCGTATAAAAACTTAAGCAAACTTCTAAACTTCTAAAAATGTGTTCATGCATTGTTACAATGTTCTACATGGAGGAAATATTTCCTTGGAAGCAAAAATAAAAATCCATTTTGTATGTAATTAGACTTTTGAAAGGAGTGCGCGTCAAACGGCCAAAATCCAAAACGGCCAAAGTTGTAACTGTATTATTATGTCGTATGTGATCATTATTATTATTGAATAGCTTAGAAAGGAAAATTAGAATTATTAACATATTACTTCAAAAAAATGAATTTAGGGTTAGTTTTACAGCCAGACTAAAATATACATATTATCCGTCCCATTTCTATGAAAGAGGTAACAGTTTGCATTATCTTCAGAAATTAATTGCAAACATGATAACATGAGATCTCCGTTTCTTTCTGCTTTACTTATGTCTTATATAACGGAGTAAATTATAAAGCAGCCAATGCCTTAAGCAATCTATTTTACTGACTGCTTAACTCTTTGCCTGCTGATCGCAACTTTACTTTTTTTTTGCAAACAACTTGGATCAAGATCAGATGCCGCGTAACACGGCGTCTGATCTGGATCCAGAATGTTTGACACTCGTCCTTAGCTTTATTTACTTACAAAATGTCTACCATATTACACATCACAAAGGAATGTGACACATTACGTAACCGTATACAGAACCCGCACCAAATTAGCAGGACAATTATCAGCGTCATAAAACTGTCCAGCATGAAGTCCATGCTTCTTGAACATGCCGATTATCTATGAAGATGGACAGTCACACCAGCGGGTTGCTACTTTAATGAAAAAGATCAATGCTACCCGTGCGTGTAACTTGAACATGTGTTCTTGACTTCTGTAACCGCATGATGTTTATATATTATACAAATCACAAAAAATAAAGATAATAGAATTGAATTAAAAAAAAAACAACAAAAAACAAAAAAACAACAACATCAATGCACCTGGTTTGGTTGATGACTGGATTAACCCTCTCATTACTGAATACCAGTAACATGATGACTATTGCAATTGCAAACAGTTGTAATCCAGACCAGGCTGCAAAAATGTCGGATTCATAGAGTATGTCTCTTGAAATATAGTTTACCCCTTTTTCAAATTAAGCTCTTTATGACACACTTTACCTTTTCTCCGCATGAGGATCATCAGAGAGACAGACAGACATTCATACAGAAAGATGGAGACAGAAAAGAAGAAGCGAGAGACTGACAGACAGAGATAAGAGAAAAACAGACAGACAGAGAGACAGTCACAAAGAGAAACAGAGACATAAATACAGACAGTGGTAGAGAAATATAGACACACACAAACTTCGTAGGTAAACGAAAAAATACGTTTTTCTCTCGTTTTCAAAACCTCACTAAACTATCAATTTATAAGCTATCGCCTCAAATTTTGTACTACGCGTAAGATAATGGTCTAATAAAACATCTGTATTAAAATTTATAACGATAAGATGACATTAAAAGCATTTATATTAACACCAAACTTCGTAGGTAAACGAAAAAATACGTTTTTCTCTCATTTTCAAAACCTCACTAAACTAACAATTTATAAGCTATCGCCTCAAATTTTGTACTAGTCGTGAGATCATGGTTTAATAAAACATCTGTATTAAAATTTATAACGAAAAGATAGCATTAAAAGCATTTCTATTAACACCAAACTTTCGTAGGAAAAACGGAAAATACAGTACTGTACGTTTTCTCTCTCATTTTCACAAACTCACTAAACAAACAAATTATAAGCTATCGCCTCAAATTCTGTACTAGTCGTGAGATCATGGTCTAATAAAACATCTGTATTAAAATTTATAACGAAAAGATAACATTAAAAGCATTTCTATTAACACCAAACTTTCGGAAAAACATTGTTTTCTAGCCGCCAGCGAGCGCCGCTGATTGAACGACACGATAAATCGCGAGCAGGCCGGATACTTCTCCATTTGTCCTTTCTCCATGCTATCTATCTCTGGATACTGCCAACCCCTCTTGCGAGTATTATAGGCAGGAAAAAGTGCACGTCGGAGTAAAAGGACCTGGCAATAATTGTTGTCAGGAAAGAGTGAATCTAAAGGATCAACTATTCAACAAGATCTGAGTCTGATCAGTTCATTAAAATATTAGTTAAGTGAAGGTTCTTAAAAAATGTGAGGTTAAAAACACTGCATACGATGCTAATACTGCACTCCCACCACTGCCCTTTTAAACTGATCAAAATCAGAATACGAGACTAGTGCCGGTGGAGTCGTGAATCTTTAAAGATAGAATAAGCAATATGCATTGTGGCAACGAATGGAAACGAAAATTATAACCAAGAAATACATTGTAAAATCTAATCAAGTGGTTTGCACGCCGAAAATTCTAGCAATACCGTGAAAATCTCCCACAACCTTGACGAAGACATTTTCGTAACATGTGAGTCGCCATGTTTGACGACTTGTGATACAATATTTTACGACATTCCTGTCTGATGAAATTTTATCAAATGATTTAAAAATAATATCATTAACGATCAAATATACCAGTATCTATGATGTAGATGAGTCATATTGTTCATTCAACATATAGAGTATTGTAGAAAATGTCTCAAACTATTTTACGCCATTGTATTTATTATCAAAGTACTGGAAGTACTAGATCCACGGGCTATTTCTCATTGGTGAAAGGACCAGAATGGCCCAGCCTTGTATACAATTACTGATATAACTCAGATGTTAGTTGGATTCAAAAAGTGCAAAATAATGAGATGCAGTCTAACTCACTGGTGTTGCTATGTCTTCATTTCTAAATTTAGCATCGATCATCTTCAGAGTATTTTGAAAAGTTTAGAAATTAGAAACAATAATATAAATTGTTTCGTTGATTTTGTATTATTTAGGTGAATATGTAATTGGACAACGTATCTACCATGGTGTGGAAGGTATATGCGTTGTCTTCTATTACACTTTGTATTGAATTGAAATTTGATTTGTTGATTTGTTGTCTTGGCCATATTTTTCTTTATATATTTGTAAAGATGCCGTTTTTGCCAATAAAATACTGAAAATACTGTTATTTTAACTAGTAACTGTGACTCAAACGGAATGAGACAAAACTTATTTTCCTCCCCGTATATGACCGAGGCATTTCAATGAGACCCTGATCGAGGCGGCACCGGTAATAAAATTAGCATGCCGCCACAGGGATTTATTGATGAGACTATAGAAGTACTCACAGAGAATTAAGTGCAATATGAGTGCAAATTATACCTTCATGTTTCCGTAAATCCGACACGTTACTAAATTAGATCTGATAATCATATAGATTCAAAATGGCGGTCAACTTATGCACCGTAAGCTGTTTACTATATTTTGAATTCAGGTTGCTGAACATATAAATCTTCTTCTTCCAATAGCCGGTCACTTTCAACTGTCAGACTGACTAAAGCTTAATTATGCACAAAGAGAGCCTCTGATGGAATCTTGGATAACAACAGTAAGCATATATATTGAAAGATAACATAGAATAAGTTAGACACGGAATTGTAAAGCATAATATATAATTATAATAAGTATAATTCCGCGAGTTAGATAAAGTGTTTGGTCAGTTGATTTCTGAAGATCACCACCTGACCAAGCTGACCAGGCTGTTTCCATCCCTGCTTCCCCCCTTCGCCGCCGCGGCATTAGCCTATGGGTGGGAAGAATGGCTTGTCACGGATAGGCAGCTCTGCGCAGAATGCTTGATATTAGGTATAATTATACTATATACAGTCGCGATAAGATATACAGTACTCTTTCTCTACAACGACATCCAGTGGGAGACAAAGACGATGTGGGTTGTTCGGAGGGAGTCGTTACAGGGAGGGAAACTTAAGACTTTGCTTACATTTGCAAACAGCTTAAATCTAGACCAGACGCTGCGGATCGCGGCGTCTGGTCTGGATTCAAGCTGTTTGTCACTCATACTTATATTTATTCTATCAAAATGTCTACTTATAGATTTATGTAACTTTGAGATAAACAGCAGTCAACAATTTTAAGCAGACTATATTGCAGCAGAAAAAGCGTTTGACATAATTGTCTATTAGAAACATAGATAATATGTTTGCAACCATTGTAACACTACTTTGAATGTTTAAACACAAGGGGAAGGGCCGAATCTTATGCTGTAAAAACTTGTGGCCCAATCCCATTTCTTTCTATATACATGTATTGAAATAAAATATGTTTAAACTAAACTAGACATAATTGTCCTGTTTAGGGAACTGTTACAATGGTCGTTGAAAGGAGAGAGTCGTTGTTGGGAGGACCGTTGTAGAGAGGGAACACTGTATTCACACTCTATGACTTTCTTAAATTGCAAACAGTCTGATCAAACTAAGCTCAACGAAGGACATTTGACAAATAATGTTGACGGACAAAACGTTAAGAATCTTAACTAAAGACGCGCACAGTTTGATATTCGCATATCTAAACGAGCTACTAGTATTGCTAGAGAGTGTAAAACGTATCCCAGCGACTTTTCTAACGCATTTAACCAATGACTAAATAAATATGCTTTAAACGCATTTAGTATATTCCTCCACTGAAGAAAATAGCTCCTCTTTATACAGTATTCAATCATGCACTATAGGAAACGTTTTCTATATTCTAGCACATGGTAGCTTAAAACAGGCTGAATGTAATCTAGAATTCGCCGGAAGGCGGTCACTTATTTTCAAAATTAGAAACGGATAATAGGGTAAAGGGTTCCCGTTAACACATTCACCAACAAAAGTGACGGAGAGAGAGCCTAGAGCTACGCCGCATTTAACCATTTACCCAATAGCCTGTTTCTATTTTTGAAGACAGGTTGCTACTTAAGCAGGTTGAAAGTAAAGCAGAATGCGCCATTACTTTACTTTCAGCCTG
Source organism: Gari tellinella (assembly GCA_922989275.2). Taxonomy (NCBI): domain Eukaryota; kingdom Metazoa; phylum Mollusca; class Bivalvia; order Cardiida; family Psammobiidae; genus Gari; species Gari tellinella. Next base: position 75,376,694 of record OV277865.1, on the reverse strand, counting down.
CTTTAAGCTATCATCTGCAAAAATACTGAAAAAGTTCCTTATAAGTTATTACACATATTCATGACTGTATAAATTGGATATACACGTATTTTCTTCAGTGGAGAAATAAATTAAATGCGCTAAAAGGCGCTTCTATACAATGGGGAGAAAAGGGTAAAGCACCACACAAAGGAATATTCATTAATGGCGTTCATTACTTATTGCAAGGGCACATTCTCACATATTTTTTCGACCTTTTTACAATAGATTACTGTAGGCCTATAGGATTCGTGGACAAAATACATCGAAAAAAGATGCGAGATTGCATATTTTTTGACGTTTTTAACAACATGAGTAAATCTCTAGTCAAAGATGCGAGTGAGTTGTAATCTTTTTATTTTTTTTATTAAATAGAAAACTGTACTATTGCATTATATGATTCCAGGACAAAATGCACCGAACACGATGCGAGATTGCACACTTGCACCTTTCCTATATCACATTTTCCCAGAGTTTTACCAAAATTGTAAAACAGAAAAACTGTTGGCCTCAACATGATACCGTAACAGGGCTGCCAATTCTCCGGAATTTTCTGAAATATTCGGGTTTTATTCTAGCAGATGGTAGCTTAAAGCAGGCTGGAAATAAAGCAGAATGCGCCTTAAGGCGCATTCTGCTTTACTTCCAACCTGCTTTAAGAACTCACAATTGAATAATAGAAATTTTTTAAAGATCAACTTATGGAAGCCCTGTCGTAATGGCTTGATATATTTAAACGTACATTCTCTATATACATGTATGTTCCTGGATAAATAGACAGCTTCGTATTTCCGTTCATTCTCTACCGGAAGAAAACAGAGCATGTGCAAACAATTGACGTCAAACGTCCATAGCAACGTCGTAACAACGTTATTATACGCCATATTGGCTTTGTCTTAGACGAAATCAATGTCTTAGCGCTGATAGATATATAAATATGCACGAACAAGACCACACCGAAAGTAACGATCTACCAACACAAAGGTAAAGGAGTAATTTATTTCTGTAAATATACAAATGTTTTTAGCGACCACTATATGGCGACTAACAGTGTTTTTTAAAACCAACCGTCTGTCGGGGCTTTCTTTCTTTCTCTTTCTGCATTACCTTTTTCCTGTTTTAACAAATTCAACCCAAGCGATGAAAAACTCGACATTTACAAATAGAGTAACGTATTGTCATGCATGCTTTGTGATTGATGATGAGCACCTGATCGAAGGGCTACCATTTCTCCGGAATTTCCCTAAGTATTCGGATTTTTATCCTAGCATTCTGCTTTATTTTCAACCTGTTTTAAGCAGTCATGTGTCTTCAAAACAAGAAACATACTATGGGGTAACGGTACGATTAGTAAAATTGCGTCTGAAAAATTGAAAAATTGAAATCTTAGGATTTTTATTATCAACTTATGGCAGCCCGGCTGCTACACTTTAACCCACAACCCGCTAATCATGTCAATAGTAGTTTTTGCACACCCAGATAATACATCCTGAAGGAGCTCTCTGACCAAGGTATAGATTAACAGTGTTTGCCAGGAAAAATTGCTTCACGTTGTCAAATTTGCCACTTTTAAGTGAATCTTTTGATTAATTTTCATAAAAGGAGGGGTTATATTTGAATATGCAATGGACTAAGGTTAATGACCGATCAGGGCCTTAACCCTTAGCCCGCCAAATAAATTGTCGTCTGCTATATTTCTCGTCTGCTTCAAGTTTCAAAGTGCTTCAAAGTTGCTCAAAATTGCTGAAAATGTTGTCCGAGTGTCAAACAGCTTGGATCCGGATGAGACGCCGAGTTACTCGGCGTCTCATCCGGATCCAAGCTGTTTGCATATGGAGCTATAGTCGTGAGTGGCAGGCTAAGAGTTAATGACCGATCAGGGCCTTAATTAACTGTTTGTTAGGGGTTCTTTGTGTTATGTAAGTTACGATAGAAATATGGAAACTTGATCAGAATCTGCATAATGTTTAACCCTTTATCCCATAGGTACGCATTTTTACGCATTCAAGTTATTTCTGCACTAAAACAGCAATTATAATCTAAACAGTCATGGATATGCATCATAAGAAATGTTTTCTGTTCTCTAGCAGATATATAGGGCTGAAAATAGACCAGAATGCGCATTAACCCTTTACCCCATAGCCTGTTTCTAGCTTTGAAGACAAGATGCCACTTAATGCAGGTTGAAAGTATTTAGCAGAATGCGCCTTAATGCGCATTCTGCTTTACTTTCAGCCTGCTTTAAGCTAATATCTACTAGAATAAAGAAAATATTTTTTTGATACATATTAATGATTGTATAAAATAGAACTATTTTCTTCAGCGGAGGAATAAATTGAATATGCTAAAAGTCGCTTCTATGGGGGAAAGGGTTAAGGCGCATTCTGTTTTATTTCCAACGTGCTTTAAGTGGCCACCTCTCTCTTATACTAGACATATTATATATGGAGTAAAGTGTTTAAAGTATCTTTGTTGTGTTCCTTCTCTTTTGATACAAACTTTCACTGGTCTATAGGTCTTTGCTATTTGTTATATAATGTCGTTTTATTTGGGCTTTATCTTGTCTCTATCTATTGAATATTCATGTATCACTTAAACAATGCATTACCAGCTTGATCTTTAAATTCTTTAAGTAAACATTTTCAATTGAACAAAAACAAAGTTGGACTTAAAAAAGTGTTTCTGGGTGTAAATCAGTTTAAACTCATTGTCATAGGACTCTTTGAAGGATCAGGGGCCGTATTCCAGTAGCATCTTAAGGGGCCCTCTGATCAGGGTCTGTACTGTTTGTCATATAGCAGTTTATCACATAAACGTGCAAAATATAGAGGGCCGTAAAAATCGTATGGCCCACTGGGCATATATTTTATACTAATTTTCGAATCACCAAAATAATGTACTACTACGCCGACTGTAAATGAGTGAAGAGAATCTAGACAAACATAGATCACCACTAGGTATGGAAACATTTCGAAGTGTCCTAGGAACATTATCCCTATCAGTCTCGCAAACTCAGGCTGTAAATCAGGCTAAGCTAAATACTACGTAGACTTTAGTATTAACAGTGACTCAGACTGTTTTTCAAATTTAGACATTACAATGATAATGACGTCATGTTACGTCTTGACGTTATTTTGAAAACGAAACTAGATTCTTAATGTAAAATGATTATTTTTAGTCAATTAGAACAACTTTATTTTAAATATTAATATAAAATTTGAATATGGTATCAGAGAAGTCTTTTTATAACATAATGATGTTGATTTTCTTTACGTTAGTATGATTGGTGTTTTTATCTACGGATGAATAAAACCGAATAACACCTATGACGAATCGTTTACATATTAAGAGCCGAGGAAAAAAGTGAAAGTAAAACCGTTCGGATTTTCGTGTCATTTGGTGTTTATGTGATAAAAAGGATATTAAATTCGTGTTTTTTCAGTAATAAATTTATTGAACTCGTTGGATAAAAATGATATGTTGCTCGCCAAGGCTCGCAAAATATCCTTTTTATCCAACTCGTTCAATAAATTCATTACTGAAAAAAACACTCATTCAATATCCTCTATTTATGGTTTAGATCAAGCCTAAATATTCTAAAATGGACTAGACTTTATTGGACATTGGAGTTGTTCATAAACAGTTTCAGGGTTGAATGAATTAATAGTAAAAAATGGACTAGACCTAATTGGAAACTAGAATAGTCCATTGAAACATTCAGGCGAATGTCAAATGCTGTCACCTAGCTGTCCTAAAATCTACCTATTTACATTTCAGTGGTTTGCATGCGATTGAAAGTACATGCATTTTAAAGTAGATATCTCATTATCATCATTATTATGTATACTGTTACATGTATAGGTAAACAACGAGCAGTGAACCGTGAATGTACTTCACAACATGGCACTTTCCACGATTTAGGGGTGTCTGTATTGCTGCAGTTCATCTAACTAAGCTGTCGTGGACAAAATGCATCGAAAAAAGATGCGAGATTGCATATTTTTTGACGTTTTTAACAACATGAGTAAATCTCTAGTCAAAGATGCGAGTGTGTTGTAATCTTTTTATTTTTTTTATTAAATAGAAAACTGTACTATTGCATTATATGATTCCAGGACAAAATGCACCGAACACGATGCGAGATTGCACACTTGCACCTTTCCTATATCACATTTTCCCAGAGTTTTACCAAAATTGTAAAACAGAAAAACTGTTGGCCTCAACATGATACCGTAACACGGCTGCCAATTCTCCGGAATTTTCTGAAATCTTCGGGTTTTATTCTAGCAGATGGAAGCTTAAAGCAGGCTGGAAATAAAGCAGAATGCGCCTTAAGGCGCATTCTGCTTTACTTCCAACCTGCTTTAAGAAATCACAATTGAATAATAGAAAATTTGAAAAACTTAGGATTTTTAAAGATCAACTTATGGAAGCCCTGTCGTAATGGCTTGATATATTTAAACGTACATTCTCTATATACATGTATGTTCCTGGATAAATAGACAGCCTCGTATTTCCGTTCATTCTCTACCGGAAGAAAACAGAGCATGTGCAAACAATTGACGTCAAACGTCCATAGCAACGTCGTAACAACGTTATTATACGCCATATTGGCTTTGTCTTAGACGAAATCAATGTCTTAGCGCTGATAGATATATAAATATGCACGAACAAGACCACACCGAAAGTAACGATCTACCAACACAAAGGTAAAAGAGTAATTTATTTCTGTAAATATACAAATGTTTTTAGCGACCACTATATGGCGACTAACAGTGTTTTTTAAAACCAACCGTCTGTCGGAGCTTTCTTTCTTTCTCTTTCTGCATTACCTTTTTCCTGTTTTAACAAATTCAACCCAAGCGATGAAAAACTCGACATTTACAAATAGAGTAACGTATTGTCATGCATGCTTTGTGATTGATGATGAGCACCTGATCGAAGGGCTACCATTTCTCCGGAATTTCCCTAAGTATTCGGATTTTTATCCTAGCATTCTGCTTTATTTTCAACCTGTTTTAAGCAGTCATGTGTCTTCAAAACAAGAAACATACTATGGGGTAACGGTACGATTAGTAAAATTGCGTCTGAAAAATTGAAAAATTGAAATCTTAGGATTTTTATTATCAACTTATGGCAGCCCGGCTGCTACACTTTAACCCACAACCCGCTAATCATGTCAATAGTAGTTTTTGCACACCCAGATAATACATCCTGAAGGAGCTCTCTGACCAAGGTATAGATTAACAGTGTTTGCCAGGAAAAATTGCTTCACGTTGTCAAATTTGCCACTTTTAAGTGAATCTTTTGATTAATTTTCTTTAAGCTAATATCTACTAGAATAAAGAAAATATTTTTTTGATACATATTAATGATTGTATAAAATAGAACTATTTTCTTCAGCGGAGGAATAAATTAAATATGCTAAAAGTCGCTTCTATGGGGGAAAGGGTTAAGGCGCATTCTGTTTTATTTCCAACGTGCTTTAAGTGGCCACCTCTCTCTTATACTAACCATATTATGTATGGAGTAAAGTGTTTAAAGTATCTTTGTTGTGTTCCTTCTCTTTTGATACAAACTTTCACTGGTCTATAGGTCTTTGCTATTTGTTATATAATGTCGTTTTATTTGGGCTTTATCTTGTCTCTATCTATTGAATATTCATGTATCACTTAAACAATGCATTACCAGCTTGATCTTTAAATTCTTTAAGTAAACATTTTCAATTGAACAAAAACAAAGTTGGACTTAAAAAAGTGTTTCTGGGTGTAAATCAGTTTAAACTCATTGTCATAGGACTCTTTGAAGGATCAGGGGCCGTATTCCAGTAGCATCTTAAGGGGCCCTCTGATCAGGGTCTGTACTGTTTGTCATATAGCAGTTTATCACATAAACGTGCAAAATATAGAGGGCCGTAAAAATCGTATGGCCCACTGGGCATATATTTTATACTAATTTTCGAATCACCAAAATAATGTACTACTACGCCGACTGTAAATGAGTGAAGAGAATCTAGACAAACATAGATCACCACTAGGTATGGAAACATTTCGAAGTGTCCTAGGAACATTATCCCTATCAGTCTCGCAAACTCAGGCTGTAAATCAGGCTAAGCTAAATACTACGTAGACTTTAGTATTAACAGTGACTCAGACTGTTTTTCAAATTTAGACGTTACAATGATAATGACGTCATGTTACGTCTTGACGTTATTTTGAAAACGAAACTAGATTCTTAATGTAAAATGATTATTTTTAGTCAATTAGAACAACTTTATTTTAAATATTAATATAAAATTTGAATATGGTATCAGAGAAGTCTTTTTATAACATAATGATGTTGATTTTCTTTACGAATAAAACCGAATAACACCTATGACGAATCGTTTACATAAGAGCCGAGGGAAAAAGTGAAAGTAAGACCGTTCGGATTTTCGTGTCATTTGGTGTTTATGTGATAAAAAGGATATTAAATTCGTGTTTTTTCAGTAATAAATTTATTGAACTCGTTGGATAAAAATGATATGTTGCTCGCCAAGGCTCGCAAAATATCCTTTTTATCCAACTCGTTCAATAAATTCATTACTGAAAAAAACACTCATTCAATATCCTCTATTTGTGGTTTAGATCAAGCCTAAATATTCTAAAATGGACTAGACTTTATTGGACATTGGAGTTGTTCATAAACAGTTTCAGGGTTGAATGAATTAATAGTAAAAAATGGACTAGACCTAATTGGAAACTAGAATAGTCCATTGAAACATTCAGGCGAATGTCAAATGTTGTCACCTAGCTGTCCTAAAATCTACCTATTTACATTTCAGTGGTTTGCATGCGATTGAAAGTACATGCATTTTAAAGTAGATATCTCATTATCATCATTATTATGTATACTGTTACATGTATAGGTAAACAACGAGCAGTGAACCGTGAATGTACTTCACAACATGGCACTTTCCACGATTTAGGGGTGTCTGTATTGCTGCAGTTCATCTAACTAAGCTGTCGATATGCTGACAGCATGCCGATTCCCCCATAAAGTGGACTACGCTAAATATTATGGTTCACTGCTCTGTGTTTACTTATAGGTCGATATATAGACCTTTCTTCTCCAAATTGTGACGTATATGTAATGTTGAGATATTTAGATCACAGTGCTCTACAATGACACCAAATGGGAGACAAATATTGTGTCTGTTGTTCGGAATGGTTGTTATAGGGAGGGAAACTCGTTAACATTTACAAACAGCTTGAATCCAGATCAGACGCCGCGTCTGATCTGGATTCAAGCTGTTTGTCACTCGTCATTATAACTATTCTGTCAGAATTTCCACTAATAGATCTATGTGACTTTGAGAAATAACAGCATTGTACTCAACACTGTTAAATAACCCAATAATTAAATACCAATTCGTGATATACTTGGTATGCTAGGACTCTGTACATGTGTCTTCTCCACAAAACGTCAGCAAATATGTGGAACAAATATACAGTACCCCCTCCCTACAACGACCCTCCGAACAACGACTCCCTCCTTACAACGACCCTTGCCGCTGTTCCTGAAACAAGAACATTATGTATAATAATAATAATAATAACGACTTTATTTCATGTGGATTACATATTTGGTATCGAACAAACAAACCAATTTTCAATATGGTCCACAAACAAAATTAACATATATATACAACACGAAGGAACACAATTACAAAACAGTATTTTTTAAACCTTTGCAAACAGAGTGGACCCTGAAATGACAGTTCCTGTAGGAGCTCTCCACAGGGACTACTCAGTTTACTTAAAGAATTTTAAAGATTAAGCTGAAAATGATAATGCATAAGTCTCATTCTGAGAATTCAAGATTTGTTATCTATACATGAATATTGAATAGGTAGGGGCAATATAAAGCCAAAACAAAACGACGATTTAACAAATAGCAAAGATCTAGATCAATGAAATTTCATAACAAACGGGAAGGAATATACCAAAGATACTTCAAACCCTTGACTCCATGGTATATTTCTAGTATTGAAGAAAGGTGACCACTTCAACCAGGTTGAAAGTAAATCAAAATATGCCTAAATGTGCCCTCTGTTTTACTTTAAACCCGCTTCAAGTTACCATCTACTACAGAATCTAATACATTTTTCATGAAACATATCTATGTAGTAAAGGGTTACTATAAAGCAACATGTAGGTTTTGATCAATATCCATATTTCTATCATAACTTATATACATAGAAGGCTAAGAAGCCCTTACAAGCAGCTAAGGCCTTGATGTATAACGCTCTTACTGCTGCAATATCATCAGCTTAGAATTGTCGTCTGCTGTTTTTTCTCTAAGTTACAAATAAGTGGAGATTTTGATAGAATAAATATAGTGACGAGTGACAAACAGCTTGAATCGAGATCAGACGCCGTGTAACGCGGCGTGTGATATGGATTCAAGCTGTTTTCAAATGTAAGCCAATTCTTAATTTTCCCTTCCTATAACGACTCCCTCCGAACAACACACACAATCCGTGTCTCCTATTGGGTGTCGGTGTAGAGATGGAGCACTGTATGGGCTTGGGGAGAAAGAGAGAAGGGGGGGGGGGGGGGGGGGGGGGGGCACATACAATTAAACTATGATGTATTTCGAACTCGCGTGACGACAAATCTCCAAAAACCGTACCCCTCAAACCCGAATGTCTCTAAAATATGCCTCTATGATTGATTGACTTGGGTTTTACGCCACCGCAACACATGAAATGGTCATATGGCGCCGATGTCTGTAAGAACCGTACCTATCAAAACCGGAAATCTAAAATAAACCCGTACCCGTCAAAGAAGAAAGTCTTCAGAAACATTACCCCTCACAACCGGGAGTTTCAAAAACTGCATCCCTCACAGCGACAAATCTCCAAAAACCGTATCCTCAAAGCCGGAAGTCTAAAAAATCATTCCCTCAAACCCGGAATTCTCTGAAAACCGGAAATGTTTTCGGGGTCTCATAACACTTTCATTAAACGTTTTAACAGACGAATACAGATCTCTAAGCATATACTCAACTGTTCAGGCTTTGATTTGAGTCTGCGATCGTTCTCAAACATTTTATAGGTCAGATTTGAGCTTTTGCTAACAAAAGCTCAAATATGACCAATCAAATGCTCGAGAACCATCTCAGACTCAACTCAAAAGCTTTACAACCTTGGACGCAGGTGACTATTTAATGCAGCGCTGAATATTTTCTACACGAGTGCCAAACAGTTGTGATCCTGTCCAGACGCCGAGTTACTCAACGACTGATCTGTATTCAAACTGTTACATGTTATACTAGTTATGCCGCGCCTACCATTCTATAGATAAAGGTCATAAAAGTCGCATGAATAATTACTGAAAAACATTCGCAGTGAGATGACGCTAACTTCCGCCCGGCCGTAACGTCCATGGCAACGTCATAGTAACGTCGTCTTACGCCATTTGGAATGTGTGAAGACAGCACGTCTTTTGGGCGCTCTGTTAAACTTTAAACATTATGCAAGAAAAGGCAAATTCTGAGGTCGAAGACCGCGATAGTGAAAGGTAATATTGTCATAATTTGTCGTTTTCGGTCTGTAGTGAGGTATAGCTGCAATTTTCAATAAGTTTAACTGTTTGCACGCGGCGGGCGAAAGAGTAACTCGGCGTCTCATCTGGATTCAAACTGTTTGACACTATGATGATATGTTCTGTAAGAATACGACGTTTAGTCCAAGACGTCTGGGCACCGTTTCATAAAACTTCGTACAACAAAATTAATGTTGTCGTAGGCCTAAGTCAGATTAAAAAAAGTATCGATTATTATTCATTAATAATTATTTCTCCACCTAATCCTGTCTTGTGACATCGCTTTGGAATCGTGTTGAAAAGACGATTACAAAGAGATGTCACAAGACAAGATAAGATATAGAAATCAGAACTTAAAGTATTATCAGTATTTAACCCTTTCAACCCTACAGCCCACTGTAGAGACTACTGGCTATATATGCAAAGAGTACAGACCCTGATCAGAGGGCTCCTATCTGCACTGTTTTTTTGTTGTCATATAAAAAATATATAAATAGACTGGTTCAAATTGCCTGTAGTAGAAGAATCCAAAAGGATAATAAATACCCACAAGAGATATTTAGGGTTAAAAGGGTTAAAGGTTTTTTGTCGTACGAAGTTTTATGAAATGGGCCCATGGTGTTTCCGGGTCCTGCTGATTTCGGAACGCAGCCGGGGAAAGCAGCACCACCAGTGCTTCTGAAATTTTACATGACTTTTACAAAAGTTAACTGATTTTAACTGTTGTTTGTTTTTAGCTCACCTGGCACAAAGTGCCATGGTGAGCTATTTTTATTGTGCTGTGTCCGTCGTCGTCCGTCGTCAACAATATCTTTAAAAGACATCTTCTCCTAAACTGCCTGATGGATTTTAACCAAACTTGGCAGGAATGATCCTTATATGGTCCTCTTTGTAACTTGTTCAAATACTTTTGATCCGTTGTATATCTAGGTCACAAAAGCTAAAAATAGAGGGTTTCAATAAAAACTTAAACAATCTTCTTCTCTGAAACCCAAGTACCCTGAGCTTAGATATTTGGCACAACGCATCATCTATAAGTCCTCTATCAAGATTGTTCAAATTATGTCCCTGGGCCCCGCCCCGGGGGTCACAAATTAACATAGAGTTATATAGTGAAATATTCAAACCTCTTCATCTCTGAAACTAATATAGCTAGAGCTTTGATATTTAGCATGGTGTAACTTCTAGAGGTACCAATATTGTTCGAATGGTTTCGGTCCGTTGCATATCTAAGTCACAGGAGCTAAAATTAGATCGTTTCAATAAAAACTTTAAAAAATCCTCTTATCTGAAACCACAGTGCCCTGAGCTTAGATTTTGGCACAAAGCATCATCTATAGGTCCTCTATCAAGATTGTTCAAATTGTGGTCTGGGGTCAAAAATAGTCCCGCCCCGGGGGTCATAAATTTACATAGAGTGATATAGTGAAATTTTCAAACCTCTCCTTCTCTTTAACTAATGTGGCTAGAACTTTGACATTTGGCATGGTGTAACTATAAGAGGTACAGTGGTAAATACGCCATTCCTACCCACTTTCCGCATTTCTTAACCGTTTCTTACGCGTTTATTATCCGTTTCGTTAAACGGGTTTCCTAGCCGTTTCTTTACGTGTTTCTTTACGCATTTAAAAGAGCCCGGATGTCGGTCTTAATTTTCTAAAGAATACTCCTGAAATATTGACTCGGGTCATTAACAAAGTGAGCAAAACATCAAATATTCCGACATTTCATGCGGTAAGTAAAGATTGCAGTCGTTATCGTATTGGCGAGTCCAATGCAAGTCTGTCGCGACGGGTGTTTTATTGATTTATGGGTCTGGTTAATAACTCTAGTGTCACTAATCGGATTAGTAGGTTTTTCAACGATAAGATCCGAAATTTCCGCGTGAAACGGAAAACAGACGCAGCAATCGCAACATCTCTGGTATAATCGTTTATTCACTCGTTTAAACGCGTTAAAATCGTTAGGCATTAACCGTTCGTTAAGCGTTCGTTAACCGTTCACTATGCGTTTCTTACGCATAGATTAACGCGTAAATGGGTAGGAATAGCGTATTTCCCACTGTACTTTACCAATATTGTTCAAATGGTTTCGGTTCGTTGCATATCTAGGTCACAGGAGCTAAACTTTGATTTTATCATTTAAAACTTAAACAATCTTCTTCTCTGAGACCACAGAACCCTTAGCTTAGCTATTTGGCACACATCATCATTTTCAGGTCCTCTATGAAGATGTTCAAATTTTGTTCCTGGGGTAAAAAAAGACCCTGCCCCGGGGGTCACAAATTTACAAAGAGTTATATAGTGAAATCTTCAAACCTCTTCATCTCTAAAACCAATATGGCTAGAGCTTTGATATTACGCATGGTGTAACTTCTAGATTGCTCAAATGGTTTCGGTCCGTTGCATAACTAGGTCACAGGAGCTAAATATAGATTTTTTCAATAAAAACTTCTCTGAAACCACAGTACCCTGAGCTTAGCTATTTGGCACTCAGCATCATCCAATCAGCAAATGGCACAATCAAATTGTCATAATTTCTCAGCTTTCCAAGATATGTTACATTTATACATCAATGGCTCCAGGTGAGCGATTTGGGCCGTATATGGCTCTTGTTTCCTCTGCACACGCGCCTCACCACTTCCTTTTGCATACAAACATTGTACGAGAATGCCCAGGGTTGTCCCTGTATATTATTAGCAAGAAGAAGAAGGATATGCAGATACATCGACTTTGAAAATAAAAATGTTGTTCCTGAAGATAAATTGCAGGGCTACCATAACTTAATCATGAAAAATCCTAAGATTTCTAAATTTTCTATTTTCAAGCGTGATTTTCAGTATGAATCGTACCTTTAACTCTTTACCCCATAGTTTGTTTTCTAATTTTTTTAGACACGTGGCAACTTACAGCAGGTTGAAAGTAAAGAAGAATGCACCCTAAGGCGCATTCTGCTTTACTTTCAGGCTGCTTTAAACTACCATTTGCTGGGATAAAAATCCGAATATTTCGGAAAAATCCGGAGAAAATTTTCAGATGACAACTTTCATCTTCTTTATTTAGAATCTACTTCTGTATAAGAAGCATTGCTTACATGTAATACAACTAAGATAAGGGGAAGGCCGTAACTAATGTTGTTAAAACTTGTAGCCCAACCAGTTTACTCTTATATTTGTATTCTGTTAAATTTGATTATGAACTTGTGCTAGATATATATCGGGCGAATGTTAATATACGTGTTTGTTTTCTGTCGTTATTCAATGTTCTCCTCATATACTGAACGAAAAAAGTTTAGTGAGTTGATTAACATGGGCCATAGACAACATTCCCAGTTTTGTATAAGTCTGGAAAGTACATGTATTATCTCATGGATATGGAACAGCAGAAAAACAGTAAGGTACAGTTAACCCCTACCCTGATAGAAGCGCCTTTTAGCACATGTAATTTATTCCTCCACTGAAGAAAACAGTTCCAATTTATATGTAGTTAAAAACATTTGCAGAAAGAAATATGTTCTATATCCTAGCAGATTGTGGCTTAAAGCAGGCTGAAAGTAAAGCAGAATGCGCCCTAAGGCGCATTCTGCTTTACTTTCAACCTGCTTTAAGTACCCACCTTCAAAACTATAAACAGGCTATTGGGTAATGGGTTAAGGGTATTGCATTGAGAGACATCTCATATGAATGATAAATTGTACCATGGCACGCAGACGCGGTTGGAATCCTTGATGTATGACTAACCTTTTCGTTCAGTATATATTTACATAGTTATATGATGTTTATTTGTGTTTGTTTGTTCTGCCTTATTCAGCATTAGTCTCATTTATTTATGCTTTTCGGTGGATTACCACGAAATAGCAGTGGATTATCACTTGGTAATCCACTGCAGTGGATTATCACCAATCGCTTTTATTATGAACTTTCCCCGTAGGGCTCCCCAAGAATCGTAGTCAATCGTGTCTTATCGTTAAATTCCGGCAGTCCGATTTGTCGCGAACTACTCACCGGAAGAACACGAATCCAAACTCGGGAGCAACGAAGTAATTCGGATGACGTCAAATCAATACATAAGTGACGTCATCGTACGGGAAAACTGTTTCGAAAATGTGTTCGATATAAAGTTGGGGCTCAACACGGGGTAAATCATTTACTTTCGCTTTCTCAATTGTCGAACAATTTCGTTTAAAAAGTGGCTTAAAAGCATAAATAAATAGAATAATTGTATTTTTTCAGTATAAGATCGAATTTAATCCATTTCGTGAACATTAGACTGTTATATTTTCACTCAATGGATTAAATTTCTATCTTATACTGAAAAAAACCCAATTATAATTGACTGTATTGCAGTGCTCCCTGCCTCTGTACAACGGCCCTTCCAATAACGACTCCCTCCTTACAACGATCCTTGTCGCTGTTCCCCCTATAAGACATCAATATCCTACCTTTTCATGGTTGTAAAACCGTCTGCTTAAATTTGGCGTCTGCTATTTTTCTCAAAGTTACATATTTAAGTGGACATTTTGATAGAAAACATATAATGATGAGTGACAAACAGCTTGAATCCGTTACGCGGCGTCTGATCTGGATTCAAATTGTTTGCAAATGTAAGCCAAGTCTTAATTTTCCCTCAATATAACAACTCCCTCCAAACAACACTCGCCATCTTTGTCTCCAATTGGGTGTTTTTGTAGAGAGGAAACACTTTATATACCTTTTTTCACGTGGATATGGCTGCACGTATATTGTGTTTCTCCATATTGAAAGTATCGGAAAATGACTATTTAATACGGAACTATACCTATCACCCCTAAAATCAAATGCAAATTAGTTTATCCTTGCCAAAGTTTAGCTCCGCCCTGCCAGGTGAAAAAACTAGCCTATACGCATGCGAATGTATTATGTATTTATTTTGTTGATGGTTGTGTTTCTTTTCACACATACATGTACCTGGTTGATTTTCCATGTTTATTTTTCTGTCTTTATTCAGTGTTGATTCACAGGCTCTTCCTGAGTCTGAAAATCCACAACACCCTGAAAACGACACGAGTCTCCATGACAACCAAGATCTAGCTCCACCTGGTGAACACTTTGATATCCAACAAACGGCTTCTACCTCAGCCTATACCTACCCGGATCAAAGTTGCCCAGGTTTCTGTCTTTTTCTTCATCTGTCTTTCAAACTTTTTCTTCTTTGCTGATCTGATTTAATTGATTTAATCATATTTTGTTGCATATATCAGATATCATATACATTTATCGACTAACATGTACACAGTTTTACAGCATATATGTATACAAATTATCAAACGATTATAATATATTGCAAACGGGTTGGGCCACAAGTTATAGAACCAACATTAGAGAAGGCCCTACCCCCCTTTTTTATTTAATCTTTGCTGATCTATCTATTAATCCCATGTTTCGTCAAATGTATCATCCTTCGCCGGAATATTGTCTTCTTTAATAGTTTGGCTGCAATATCATTTCAAAGTTAGATTCTAGACAGTAGGCTGGTCAAATTTCGAAAGAGAGTGTCAAACAGTTTGGACCCTGACAAGGGGCCACGTTCTGTGACGTCTGATTAGGGTTCAAACTATTTTCAAAGACGCATTTTGTCGTCATTGACAGTCACAAGGTTTAACAATACAGTTATGTATATACAAAACTGGAAGGGTGTACGTTGAATACATATTGTTGATAATTTTGGCTATCTATAGGTGTAAATACATTCAATACGTTCTTTACTCATGTCTTTAACTCTTTGAACCCTAGTCCCGCATATAGGCGTGCTTTTCAAACAGTGTACATGT
This sequence comes from Gari tellinella, assembly GCA_922989275.2. NCBI lineage: Eukaryota > Metazoa > Mollusca > Bivalvia > Cardiida > Psammobiidae > Gari > Gari tellinella. Next base: position 75,361,281 of record OV277865.1, on the reverse strand, counting down.
GAATAGTACACATGTCCTATGCAAACAGTGAAGACCCAGATCAGAGGGCTCCGAAAGGAGCCCTCTGATCAGGGTCTTCACTGTTTGTCGGTAATGCCAAAGTTGACAAAAACAACTCTTAAAAGCCAGAAATTGACTAGACAAAAATCGAAACTGGAATTGTCCATTTAAAGTTTCAGGGAGGAAAGAGTTAATCTTCATTCTATACGAAGCCTTTACTCCATACCTTGTTTCTAATACGACAAGAAACTGTATAGTTCCACCTCTAGATAGTCAAATTTATCAACAGATAATGTTTTTCTTTTATCTAAAAGCATTTACCAACACTAGTACTTGAACACATTTTAGACTGCCTTTCTGCCTTTCTGTTGCCTTTCTGCCTTTCGGTATTTCTATCCAAAACTGCAGAATGAGAAAAATATCCTTATGCCTCCACCAAACACTATGATGTAACTAAACATTAGAACAGCATTTTCGAAACGATTCTAATGAGTAGTCACACTCACTTTAATATTTCTTAAAGACATTACCTTGATCCTTTGAATAGTACCTCATATTTCTCAATAGGAGTGACAGTAACCTGTAAAAGCATGCTATGGAAGGCCGGTGCGCCATGCTAAATGCTAAATGCGACTTGCTATATGCGAAATGCTAAATGCGAATCGCGAAATGCTAATTAAGTACAAAACTCTATTAGGGTGTGTTTAATGCTTAATGCTATTTGTAAAATGCCAAATGCTAAATGCTGATTGCGAAATGCGTTTTGTGAAATGCCATTTGCGAATTACAAAAATGCTAAATGCGAATTGCAAAAATGCTATTCGCAGATTCCTTAATGCCAAATGCGAATTGCTGTACTATGGCCAAACAAAAATACCTCTGTTTCCGGTAACCCGACCGACCCTAGTTTTTCCCTCCGATAGTCTTTTTAGTGTTTTAAAAATTGATTTTTAGATAAACAAATATCTAAAAGAAATTTGATCTCAATTTGCCATAAAGTACCTTCCGTGCAGTTATTATTTGCTAGATAATTAACCATTGACATATTCAACATGCAGACAATGCATTTTATTGACATATTTGACAAGCATACAACACATTTCAAAATATTATTTATCCCACCATATATAAGTCACTACTTTGCCGGTTTGGTATACCAATACTGGTTAACAATCATACCAGTTTCAATTTTAAGGTAATTTTGGTACTGATGGGACCTATCAATTAATAATTTGAATTGATATTTTTAAGGTTTTTTATGTATAGCACAAGGCTCTGCAAAATAAAATACATTCATATGTTTTCATATATGAATATGATTATATTAAATACTCCATCAGAAAAGTTAAATAGACTATATCATTATATGATTGTGTTAAAAAAAAGATTTTCCGACCGTCTGTACCTAAAATCTTTTTTGCACGTAATAGGAAACAAGTGTAATTTTTTATTTGGCCTAAATGCGATTTGCTAAATGCTAAAAGCGATTTGCTGAATGTCAAATGATTGAGAAAAACCGTCATTTGAGGAGTCCGCCAAAGCATTAAGCATTTGGCATTGGCAAATAGCATTTCGCAAATAGCAATTCGCATATAGCAAATAGCACTTAAAAATATTTCACAGATAGCATTTCGCATTTAGCATTTGGCATTTTACAACTAGCAATTAGCATGGCGCACCGGCCTTCCATAGCATGCGAACAGTTGAAAAACAATCTTAGTCGGTCTATATATAGAGAGGTCCTGTCATACTCAAATTCAAGGGACTTTTCAACCAACCCATCAAAATTAAGAGAAGAGCCTCACAAAAGGTTACAGTAATTCTTTGCAATGGCATTCGGGCGTTGCTTCTTTAAAAATTTGCCATTTATTTTACTTGACTAGGTGTAACCACCCAAGCTATGTCAAGTAATGTCATATCATAACACTTTACGAAATGCAAGCTTCACGATAATTGTTTAAATTGATGACGTCATGGGCGGAAAGAGGTTAAAATACAGCACATGCCTGTTTGGTCAGACATTTTTAACAAGACCCGTTGATAGTGTTAACCCTTTACCTTACAGCCTGTTTCTAGTTTTGAAGACAGGTGACACTTAAAGCAGGTTGAAAGTAAAGCAGAATGTGTCTTAAGGCACATTCTGCTTTACTTTCAGCCTGTTTTAAGCTAAAAATCTGCTAGGCTATATAAAATATTTGTAATGGTAATTGTTCATGAGGGTATAAACTGGAACTATTTTCTTCAGCGGAGGAACAAATTAAATACGCTAAAAGTCGCTTCTATGGGGGAAAGGGTTAAGCACAGATTACAACTTACAAGAGGATGACAGTATAAAGGAGCGTTTTGCTTGACGTCCATCTTGCTGTTAGCAGTTGCTGAGTTGAGTATTGGTAATATCATAAAGCTGTTTTGCTGAACTATTGAAACTGGGATATGGGAAAGAAAACCTCTCTTTTAAGGCCACTTATTTATGTTAATTATCAGGTGTTTATGGCAGGTGACTGCTAAAAGCGAGACGAACACTCCTTTAAAAGCTTTCTGTTTTTCACTCACATTGCTGAAGGCTGTCACATTTCTTTTATGCAGTCACTTGTCCTTCTGTTTATGTCCCGCACGATTTAGTCGGGAACATATTAATTTTAGTCTATCTGTCTATCTGTTTGCCTGTACACAACTTTAACCTTGGCCATAACTTTTGAACTGCAAAGGATAGAGACCTTATATTTGGTATTTGTTCTCACCTTAATAAGCTCTTGAGCTCAGTTCAACTAGGATCATGTCTGACAAAGGTCAAGGTCATTTAGAGGCCATTTAGAGGTGAAATCGGATGGAAAGGGAGATAACTCATCCTATAGTATTTCAAGTGAATAGGAAGGGTGATATCCTAACTTGCCATAACTCTTTGATCATGTGATCATTTCTTAATTTAGAAATTAGTCCTCAATTTGACATTTGACAAACCTTGTTATGACGACGACGTCATCGTGACATCAATATGACGTCATGATGCTATGGTGATGATGCACTTGAATAAGCTAGAAAAAACTTATTTCTTTGTACATTTTTCATCACAACAACAGCATGGAGTACAATTATAACCTGCTGTATGATTTTACTTGAAAGCCAAATGAATACATTGCAGTGGCAAAGCACCTCGGGGCATTTGTCACTTTCTGTGACACCATTCTTGTTAATGGTCGTAATCGAGAGTTTTGTTTTACCAATGGATGGGTCCAATATGTCTTTATACGATCATAACATAAAATATTTTTCAGCTCAATCATGTAATAAAGGAACGAAGCGGAAGCGCTGTGCTGTTGATAATGACGACACGGACGAATGTACTGATGCTACTTCCGGAAAATCACGTGCCTATAACACATCTCCAGAATCTCCAGAGCCTAGTGCCGGTTGCAGCAGTTGGCCTTCCGGCTCAGCTAGCTCACACCCATCTTCACAGTCGGATAGTTGTGACCCTGGACAAAGCTGTTTAGGTTTGTATACGCTCTTATCTTTTTTTTCACGTTTATACTTTCTTTCTTTCTCTATATACTGCTACACACCCTTTCGGGTATTACGAGCAGGGGCACTTTTTAGGTGCACCAATGGGACTGTACCCGGCCGGTCACTTTATCCTGACACCGACGAACCAGTTGTAATGCTAACCCGAAATCCTGAGCGCCAATGTTAAAGTCTTTGTTAGATCTATTTGTTGTATACCTCTTGAACTTAGATTTGTTAGATCTAGTATGTGCTTATCAAGTCACTTGTATACATGTATATAGATCTACATGTACTGTGTCCCTACGAGGCTATACAGTGATGCTCACTTATAACGAACTTGGATAAGATGAAAAACTGCTTAATACGAAATAAAAATAATTCCCCGACTGCTTCCTTCTTTATTTCAATGGCCTCATGCTTGCTTAAGATGAAAACTGGATATAACGAAAAACTTGATAAGATAAACGGATGTTTAGGTCCCTAAACTCGATTTTACCTGTAAAATGGTTCTGTTAATACAACATGCCGGTCATTATCACAGTTTGACAAGTGGCTTACAAAGGTGACAGTACTCAATTGCTTAGCTGCTTATCACCTCAGATAACAAAACAGTACCCAACCAACATGTTTTGTATATATGCTATTGATAGGATATTCAAACAACTGGAAATAATTAGGTTTACTTGGCACATTATTTGTTTAGATCCAGATCAGATGCTTAATATCTGGGTGTCTGATCAGACTTCTTGCTGTTTGACACCTGTATTCTGCATGAAGATAACAACCACTGATGCTATATCAACATAGTAGATCTAGTCTATATCAAAAACTTTTTTATATTAAAAAAGTTTACTTATTAAATATTCATAATATGTTGAGTTTTCTATTAATACAATACAGGGAACAGGTTAAATTTTAAAGAAGAAAAATAGCAGTTCTGATGGCATAGCCAATCTTATTTTATTATCATTTAATTATTCTATTTGGTGCAATTTAAAGAAATATTTAATATTTAATTTCTATGCATTTCTATCTTTCTTTTTTTCTAATCAACTATGTACTAAAAGTATGATGAGTAAAAAATTCTTTATAATTAAACTATTCACAAAGAAATTTCGTTGTTTGGATAAGATGAAGTTTTGATAAGACGAACTAATTTGCAAGATCCCCTGAATTTCGTTATAAGTGAGCATCACTGTAATTTATATTTCTGGTACAGTGTTATCTTTATAATTAAAAGATATTGTGACATTTTCAAGATAAAAATAAATGCTCAACTTTTACAGCCTAGCCAGGTGAAACTCTATATTTTCCTCAAACATACACTCATACATAACTGAAAAATGCAGAAAAAGGAGGAAAATAGCATGACTGTAATGGCATGGCTGGTGTACTGCTACATTTTCACAGAGGTACTGGCTAAATCAGGAACATATCACATCAGCCCACATCCTTTCTACATAAATCTTTCGAGGAAAACAGAAATGCTGTGTATCTTTTCTCTTGCATCTATGTACTAGTAATTATTTACAGTGGAGAAAACGTAATTCTTTCCCAATAAACGCGTTTACCTTAAAACTAATATTTCCATTTGCTAACAGTTTGGCGTCTGACTAGGTTTCAAACTGTTTGCCACTAAGATTGATATATAAAAAGAATTATCAAAAACATGTCATTTTCTCCATTTTAGTGCGATGCGTTTGCGTTTTGTTTGCGTTTAAACGGGAAAGTATAATATACGTTTTCTCCACTGTAGGATAGACGTTGTTGCGGGGAACTAATAACGTCCTCCTCACTGTAAATATATTCTATATTATATAGAGGATAATTGTTTTTTTCAGTATAAGATCGAAATTTAATCCATTGAGTGAACATCAGACGTTATATTTTCACGAGTGGCGAAGCCACGAGTGAAAATATAACAGTCTGATGTTCATGAAATGGATTAAATTCGATCTTATACTGAAAAAATACAATTATTCTATTTATTTATGCTTTTAAGCCACTTTTAAACGAAATTGTTCGACAATTGTGAAAGCGAAGTACATGATTTACCCCGTGTTGAGCCCCAAGTTTACATCGAAAACATTAACGAAACAGTTTCCCGTATGATGACGTCACTTATTTATTGAGTTGACGTCATCCGAATTACGTCGTTGACCCCGATCTTGGATTCGTGTTCTTCCGTTGAGTGGTTCGCGACAAATCGGACTGCCGGAATTTAACGATAAGACACGATTGACTACGATTTTTGGGGAGCCCTACGGGGAAAACGTCGATTGGTGATAATCCACTGCAGTGGATTACCAAGTGATAATCCACTGCTTTTTTCCGGTAATCCACCGAAAAGCATAAATAAAAATGTATATCATATAATACCCCATTTTGTATATCCTATATATGTACCTTGGTGAAATAAGGTTACGCTACAATGTACAGTGGAGAATCTGTTATTCTTTCCCAATAAACGCGTTTACGCTAAAACTATTATTTGCAGTGCAAACAGTTTGTAGCCAGATCAGACGCCGGGTAACCCGGCGTCTGATCAGGCTCCAAACAGTTTACCACCAAGATAAACAAGAATTATCAGAATTGTCCAAAAGTTGTTCTTTTCTACGTTTTAGTGCTTTGCGTTTGCGTACGTTTGCGTTTAAACGGGAAAAAATAACAAATTCTCCACTGTATGTTCTGTTCAGTTCTGTAAGTTAAAATGTATTTTTCAGCTCAATCACGTGACAAAGGAACCAAACGGAGAAACGGTGATGTTGATAACGATGACACGGGCGAACACAAGGTAAGAAAGAGATCGAGACACCTTAGAAGGAACACTTTCAAGTATACGTCATGCCAGACCAGTGACAAACATACCGGAAGTCTCGGTACTACTAATGGAGAATCTCGTGACAGTGACACTTATTCAGAGTCTGGTGCGCATGCGTCAACCAGTAGCAGTTCGCCGCCCGACTCTGCTGGCTGTTCATATTCACATGCACAGTCCGATACCCCAGCCCCTGGTTGCAGCAGTGATGACGACATCGAATTTGAGTGTCCAAACAGCTGTTTGTGTAGAAACGGCCAGCCAATTAGGGTTAGACGAATGTCGTATAGGAGAGTTGTCACCCCATTGTACAAGAAACTGCTCCAGCACCGCGCAACGAGGAGGCCCAACAGAAAGAAGTACCCGTGCTGTGACAGTTACTGTAGCTACAGATGGCTTCGTAGGTCTGTGTACGAGTTCCAAAGAGAATACGACGAGTCTGACCTACGAGTATGTCACTTTAGCTGGGGAACATGGAAAGATGAGGGGTCAGGTTGACATTATACATGCGTGCGTAAAACAGGGAATATTGGGTGTTGGATGTATATATATAGCCAAGGGAATTTTAAGATTAAATGATATATTACAAAATGGCGTTTTTTTTTTTAAACTGCGACAAATATTAGTATGCAACCTAAATCAACAATAGTGTAAGAACTGTTCAAATGGGCTCAATAATACTCGAGAAATGTAGGAATGGGCATGAAAGAAAGAAGGCAAGAAAGTCCGACTGATAGAGAAAACGAAAGAAGGAGAGGGGATGAAGAGAGAGATGAGATACAGAGAGACCGAGAGAGTGATGGAAAGAGATATGGAGAGAGTGATGGAAAGAGATATGGAGAGAGAGATAGATTAAGGGGAGAGGGAGGGATGGAGATATAGAGAAATTTTGTCACTTTCGTAATATCGTCTGCGTTAGTAATATGTTATACTATTCTATACTGTTGTTTCAAGCTATATTTAATCCATTACCTCATAGCTTGGTTTTAGATTTGAAAACAAGTTACTACATTGTACTTAAAGCAGATTGAAAGTAAAGCAGAATGTGCCTTAAGGCACATTCTGCTTTACTTTCAGCCTACTTTAAGCAATTATCTGCTAGGACATAGAACATTTAATTATGATACAATGTCATGTCTGTGTAAAGTAGAACAATTTTCTTCAATGTAGGAATACATCAACGGCGTTAAAAGTTGTATTAATGGTGTATTAGGTTAAGGCAGTAGGCTTCAACAGGAACGCTTTATAAACGCTGGACAAGATCTTACCAATGGCCCTTTCTTTCCATACATTGTATTTCAACGGTTACATATTATAAGGAAAAATAATAAAATATGTTCATACATTATAGTGTAATGGAATATTTCAGAATTATCAGTTTCCTTCATACCGGTGGCAAGAATACCAGGGGGCCGTCTTAAAGGGACTCGCAACCGGATGGTGTTCTTGTCAAAATAAAATAAAATACTCAAATAAAAGCAAATTTGTGGCATTATTTGGCCTTTGACATTAAAAAAATATGATCAGTCCAAAAAACGTCCCAAGAATCGTCACCGAATCTTAGAATTTTAGATATTTTCCATCGTTTTTCCATAGCGTTAGCTAACGGTATAGTTGTTGTTGTTGCTTCTCTACACGGGGTCAGACATAAACCAGAGCCGAATAATGTTCTATTAATAGCTATCATTGAAGTACGTTAATTCGCTACCATATATATAGAGAGCGTCCGTAGCCGCGGGCGTAAAGGCGATGCCTCATTTTTCATTTTTGTCTCCGCATGGATGGTCACGGGTTCGAATCCCACCAGAGCCTCTTCTTTTTTTTTTGGTGGGGGGGGGGGGGGGGGGGGGGGGAAATGCATTTTTAACAGAATTTATTATCCTAAACTAAATTTTACCCATTTATATAAGCATTTGACATATATTTACAAATTACTATTTTTAATGCTTGATCCGGTTGCGAGCCTCTTTAAGAAAACGTCGTACGACAAAATCGGTCACAAGTCAAAACTTTAAAGTACCTCTAATTTTTAATATCTCCATCTAATCCTGTCTTGTGACATCTCTTTGAAATCATATTTTCAAGACGATTCCAAAGAGATGTCTGAAGACAGGATTAGATGGAGAAATAGATAATAATTGAGAGTTTTAGAATCTGACTTACGACAATATTTGTCGTCACTACGTTGCGTAAGACGGGCCCCAGATTATCTATATTCAAGCGATAAACACAGACTCTATTAAAACTATTAAACATATACAAACAGTTTTGTGTCAGACCAGACGCCGGTGGACGCGGCGTCTGATCTGACACCAAACTGTTTGCGCGTGTTAGTGATATAGAGCATGACAACGAGAAAGAGTCAAAGATAATCGATCATTGAACTGTATCTTGTCTGGCGTCATCCATATCGCGGTAAGTTAACGATTATCGGTCATTGAACTGTATCTTGTCTGGTGTCATCCATATCGCGGTAAGTTAACGATGGTCGTCATTGAAATGTATCTTGTCTGACGTCATTCATATCGCGGTGAGTTAACGCTTATCGGTCATTGAAATGTATCTTGTCTGACGTCATCCATATCGCGGTGAGTTAACGCTTATCGGTCATTGAACTGTATCTTGTCTGACGTCATCCATATCGCGGTGAGTTAACGCTTATCGGTCATTGAAATGTATCTTGTCTGACGTCATCCATATCGCAGTTAGTAAACGATTATCCGTCATTGAAATGTATCTTTTCTGACGTCATCCATATCGCGATGAGTTAACGATTATCGGTCATTGAACTGTATCTTGTCTGACGTCATCCATATCGCAGTTAGTAAACGATTATCGGTCATTGAACTGTATCTTGTCTGGCGTCATCCATATCGCGGTGAGTTAACGATTATCGGTCATTGAACTGTATCTTGTCTGACGTCATCCATATCGCGATGAGTTAACGATTATCGGTCATTCAACTGTATATTGTCTGACGTCATCCATATCGCGATGAGTTAACGATTATCGGTCATTGAAATGTATCTTGTCTGACGTCATCCATATCGCGGTGTTGTAGCGATACGTTTCTTGTTATGCTCGTGGACCTCTTGTCTCGGCTGTGTCTAAATCAGAATACTGACCAGTCTCCACCGACACTGCTGAAAAAAATATTTTAAAAAATGTTTCAAGTCAAGTTGCAGTTAACCCTTTCATGAAAATTCAACCCCTTCACCGCCATTTTGTCAGTTGTCTGCTTCAATATTGTTGTCTACAATATATGACAATATCGTTTCAAAGTTAGATTTGAGACAGTAATAGTGACGTAAATTCAAAACAAGTAGCAAACAGTGTTGATTCTGGTCAGACGCCGCGTTACGCGGCGTTTGATCAGGATCAAAACTGTTTGCAAATGCGCTTTATGACGTCATTGAGAGTGAAAGAGTTAAAACAAATCACCGCCATGCTATTTTCTACTCACAGTTTGTTGCTAAATGAAAGTTGAAACTAATGCAGAAGGCTCCGACAGGAGCTTTTTGTTGTATTCTTTTCGGGCATTTAAATTTCCGGGTCCATGCTTATAAAGCGTTTGAGAAATAGGCTAATGGGTTAACAGTATTTCAGTCCTATCGCAACTCCAGGAGACAAGTTGCCAGGGTCCAAGATTATAAACCTTTTCAGTTGAGTCTAAAGTTGTTCTCAAGCATTTGATTGGTCAGCTTTGAGCCTAGGCTCAACTCTGACCAATCTAATGCATGAGATCACACTCAGACTCGGCTCAAACGCTTTATTACCTTGAACCTAGATCAGCACCTCATTTACATCGATCTGAAAATTTGAGGTATTGATGTAGAAATTTGAACCCTGACCAGAATACCAGAGTTATTAATATTCTGGATTTTAACGTTTTCAGTACTTAGATTGCCGTACAAATACAACAGTTTATGAATCCTTTGAATCACTGAAAGGTTCCGGTACACCTTAAATGGCAACCTTCCACTGTATCATGGCAGGCTATGACAGTGGTTTCTATTCTTTTCTACCAGTTGACCAAGCTGGCATGCCCCAGAACAACATTAAAACGGAAAGAAGATTTATGGGAAGTTTTTTCTTTTTTAGCATTGCATGTACAGTGCTCCCTCGCTACAACAACACCCAATTGGAGACAAAGAATACGTATGTTGTTCAGAGGGAGTTGTTATAGGCAAGGAAAGGTAAAATGTGACATACATTTGTAAACAGCTTGAATCCAGATCAGACGTCGCGTTACGCGGCGTCTGATCCGGTTTCAAGCTGTTGGCCATTCGTAATTACATTTCTTCTGTCAAAATACCCACTTGTTGTAACTTTGAGAAAAAAAACCAGACGACAATGTTCAACAGACGATGTTGCAGCAGTGAAAGTGTTAGACATAAATGTTATATTTAGGGAACAGCAGCAAGTATTGTTGTACAGAGGGACTCGTTGTTGGGAGGGCCATTGTATGGAGGGATCACTGTATCGTGCTTAAAATGCCTATTATCTGACCGCTTTCACCCTTGAAACTTTGATGAGAATTCCCATTTCCAAAAAAGTCTATTTAAATTTTGACTATTTAAAGTTTTCATTCTAACAATTTACAAATTGACAAACAGTGCATACCCTGATCTGAAGGCTTCTTTAGGAGCCCTATGATCATGGTCTACACTGTTTGCGTAAGAAACGCGCACTCATCAGAGACACACCTTTAACAAAGGCGACGTACATACGTGTCGCCAAGGCTCTTGTGATAAAACGCAGGGCTGCCATATGTTGATCATGAAAAATCCTAAGATTTCCAAATTTTCTATTTGTTCGCAAGCACAATTTTACTTATTGTACCTTAAACCCTTTACCTCATAGTCTATTTTTAGTTTGAAGACGCGTGGCAACTTAAATTTGGCCGAAGGTAAAGCTGAATGTGCCCTAATGCGCATTCTGCTTTACTTTCACACTGCTTAAAGCTAGCATCTGCTTGAATAAAAATTCCGAAGATTTTGGAAAATCCGGAGAAATGGCAGCTCTGAAAACGCCATCAGTAGAATGGAGAACTGTAATTTCCTTTGCAAACTGGCTCCAAACTGTTTGCAAGGGTAAGTCCTGTTACCAGGGCTGCCATTTCTCCGGATTTTTCTTAAATCTTCGGATTTGTTTCTAGTACGTGGTAGCTTAAAGCAGGCTGAAAGTAATGCAGAATGCGCCTTGAGGCGCATTCTGCTTTACTTCCAGTCTGCTTTAATCAGCCACGTGTCAACAAAACTAGAAACAGGCTATGGGGTAAAGGTACAATTCGTCAAATCGCAGTTGAAAAATGCAAATTTTGAAATCTTAGGATTTTTCATGTCAACTTATGGCAGCCCTGTGTTACGCCTGTATGTGAGTCAATGATATGTGTTAACCCTTTCGTGATCGAATTAATCGGGAGATGTTAACCCCTTCACCGCTTTATTGTCGCATGCTTCAGTATTGTTGACTGCGTGACACGTTTCAAAGTTAGGTTTAATGTTGTAGGACTTAAATACATGTAAATATCAATTAGAGTGTCAAACATCAGACCTCGCGTCACGCGGCGTCTGACCAGGAACGAAACTGTTTGCAAACGCGCTTTAAAACGCCATTGAGAGTGAAAGGTTTAATCAAGAGCTCTTAAATATAATCTAATCTCCCTGGTTTAATAAGCGGTTGGTAATTACAAGATTAACTGTATTGTAAAGATGACAACTTAACCCTTAGCCCGCCAAATAAATTGTCGTCTGCTATATTTCTCGTCTGCTTCAAGTTTCAAAGTGCTTCAAAGTTGCTCAAAATTGCTGAAAATGTTGTCCGAGTGTCAAACAGCTTGGATCCGGATGAGACGCCGAGTTACTCGGCGTCTCATCCGGATCCAAGCTGTTTGCATATGGAGCTATAGTCGTGACTGGCAGGCTAAGGGTTAATAGGTTACCACTTAGTTCCAGTCCGTCATACACGTTCTGGGGCTGTGGTGTGAGCTGCTTTTCATTTCTGAAACAGTTAAAAATAATATTTTACATAAAAATGATATACACATATAGCTGTCATGGTTATTTCTAAAGCTTCTACTAAACTCATTCATAGAATATGTCTGACATCACTTACTACTTAGCTTTACTGAAAAGTTTTCAGTTAATATCTCACATGATTATCTTATAAGTGGAAAGTGGAATATTTCCATGAAAACTTGATACTTATCGTATCGCGCCAAATGACCTGTTAGTGCCACATACATGTACTGTCACGACATAATGTCTAAGGTAACTGAAACGTTTCTTGTATTATAAGTTCCAACAATGAAGTTATAATTTCAAAGCTAGTAACGTACGTTAAAATACGCAGCAACCTTCTTTCTGATTAAAGTATTTAGTAAATATTCAAAATTTACCTTCCGCGTAATGAAATAATTATGTCATATGTCATATGTCATATGTCGTATGGCATATGTTCTTTCTGATTTGTTATGTGCTCAAGTGGTTTGCTCGACTTTGATAATATCTTGTTTGTGTACAATGTATAGGGATGACAAACTGTATGTTTAAATCAGAAATAAAATGTCTTTTGTAAATAAAATGTATTCTTGAAAAGTTTCGTGTACACTCTTCTAAAACTAGATATACTGTCCCTACCGAAGGCATCCAAATGCAATTTTATACTTTTAGATAAATTGTAACACGAAACTTTTCTAGTTAATTATCTAGTAAAGTAACTAGATAAATTCGTTAAGTGGTGGCAGTTTAAAGCAGTATTTTGACAAAGTTCGTGTTCAGATATGTATCTGGTTCAGGTGAAAAGTTTCCACATTCCACTTTACAAATAATTATCTGAAAACTAACGCGAAAGTTTTTGCGAAAACTAACTAGTTGAGTATTTATGTGAGATATTAACAGGAATCTAACATGATAAATAAGTGGTTAACTGGTGTCAGAAATATGTCACAATAGAAATTTAAATTAGTTTCGTTTTCAAAATTTCGCCATTATTGTAACCATGACGTCATTATTATGGTCTTAATGTAAACAATTTTTTTTATTATTTATTACCGGAGAATCTTTTTTGGACACTTGGAAATGTGTCAATCTCTAGTGGTTATCTAAACTTGATAATAGACTGATTTACAGTCGGCGAAGTAGAAGAGTATTTTGGTGATTCGAAAATTAGTATAAAACGTATGCACAGTACGTCGTATGATAATTTCGCAACTCTTTATTTTGCACGTTTATGTGATAAAGTAACATACTGTTGCCCTGTCTTGGGATTTCTTCTCTGTAAAACGTGTAAACCCAGCAGTACAACGACCCCAATCACTGCGATCCCTCCAATTACGAGTCCAACAATAGGAAGTAGAGGGCTGTCAGAATCTTCTTCTGTCAGGGCTAAAAATCAGAACAACTGTTAACTATGTCGTGCCTTTCGACTTTTTCAACAGTAAACAAGTACGAAAATGCAACGTCGAGTTTCTCACACATATTGTTTAGTCTTGAGCCCTCCAGACACCAACGCAGTTCTACATGCAGTCTTGCAACAAACACCCAAAATTGGCTTTGCACTTTAATACTCGTTATGTTTAGATGGGCCCGGGAAGCCAGTGTGAAAAAAACTGTGCGAAAGTGCAAGGTCGCGATCTGTTTTCATGGGCGACTATAAACAAGTAAGAGCAGATAAAAAAAAGCGAACGACTAATGCAACGGTCCATTTTCGCATGCTAATTTTCTGTTTTGCTGTGGGAATTTATATAGAATTGTGTTTGCGTCTGGACCGAGAAAGGAATACGAAAAATCGACTTTGCATTTACGTACTGTTTTTACTGTCGAAAAATGTCGCAAGTCGAAATTGAAAATGTACTTATATGATTCAATAGTTAACTCAGATAAGGCTTAACCCATGTGTGCCCAGTGGATTCTTCCTTGTTTTATATTGAATTAAACCATTTTTTATCAAAGGGATGCCTGTTCAAAATTTTCATTTTCATTTTGTTTAATATTGAAATTCCTATCAACAAACAGTGAAGACTCTGATCAGACGCCGCATAATGCGGCGTCTCATCAGAGTCTACACTGTTTGCCTATGTCCCATATATGGGATCGTGGGCACAAATGGGTTAATACGGTCTAGTATCACTTGCATAATGTTTGGTTATCGTAATTAAGACTTTCCTAATGAAACTGAAAACCAGATTTGGCACGAAAAAAATACACTTTGTGAATGGATGTCCTACTATAAGTGTAGGAAAAGGGTAAATGTTAAACATATAAAAGAAAAGAAAGTGAGCTCGGTCGAGATTCGAGCCCGTTCGGAGAAGTAAAAAACAAAACATACTCTAAAATATAACCTTATCTTATCTCTCAGCTACTGGTCCATTCTTATATGGCGGTTTATTTTGTCATATAGGTATTGTTTACGAAACTATGGACGGAGATCCATACTACTGGTATTATAAAACAGTACGCATAACGTAAAAGCCATAAGACGAATTATTTCTTGATAAAGATAAGATATACTAGGCCTAGAAAATAAGATTTATTCATTTATGCCAGTCGTCCTATAAAAAGGTCATAGGCAAACAGTGTAGACTCTGATCAGACGCCGCATCATGCGGCGTCTGATCAGAGTATACACGGTTTGCTGATAGGAATTTCAATATAAAACAAATGAAAATGAAAACTCAGACCAGGTCCCCCTATATGTCAGAAAAGGACTAATCCAGTATAAAAGGAATAGACGAATCTAATGTGCGCAAATGGGTTAATATTACCTTTCTCACAGAAATGTCCGTCGTAACCAGATGTGCAGCCAAGGAGACAGAACCCAATGGTGTTCTCACACTGTAACTGTGTACAAGTCGCTGCACATTCCCTGTCACAGTGCTTCCCAAAGTATCCTCTCTCACATTCGTCGAGGCACTCTCCAGAGTCTTTGTGGCATTGGCGTGTCCCAGTTAAATTGCTGCATCCTTTAGGACACTCGTTTTCACAGAAGGGGCCATATCGAGTCCCGCTGCAGTGGAAACACTCCCCAGATTCTTTGTGACAGCCAGACTGACCACACTCTTTGGAACACAGCTCCGTGCACGACTCGCCAAACCTGCCGATAACACATGTCCCGCAAATGTCATTTGATGAGCACGTTTTGCAAAAATTGTTATTTTTGCAGCACTTGTCTCCAGAGAAATGATCTATACAACCACGTGAGCACGACCCATTGCTCTGGAAACAAACCCCGTCTTTGCAGTTTGGTGAGCAAGTTTGCATACACGTGTCGCCATAAAAGCCAGCCTTACAGTTGACACATTTACCATCGTCTCTCTGGCACATGTGGCAGTTTGAAGAGCACGTGCTGTTGCAGTCCATGTCATAAAGTCCATCACGACACGTAGTGCAGTTTGATGAAGAGTTACAGGTTTTACAATGTTCCGGACATTGTATACAATCTTTGAAGGCTTCTCTATTATAATAGCCGTCCGTACATTCATAGCACTCTGGTTCCAGATAGAAATATCGGCTGCAGATCAAACATGGCAGAGGGCATTTGGCTAGACACCTTTTTCCGAAAAAGGAATCCACACAACCATATGTACATTCCTGTTGGTTCATAGATGGACCGCCACACGTTTGATTAATACAGTTTTCCGAGCAAAAGGGGGATTGTTCTGGAAAATAATGTATTACAGTACTGAATCTTATTAAATTAACAATTTTTGCGATTCGCTTGCAATTCGATGGCAATTCGCTTGCGATTCAAAGTACTAACTTTACCCTCGGGTAAGTTTTCTTGAATGCTGTATCTCAAAAATGTTCGCAAATATGCCTTCGTTATTTTTTTCGATTCCATTTTTGTCACAACCGCTTCGGAAAATCCGCGTAATAATATTCAAACGTAGTATTTGTTTTTTTAAGCGCGCGATTCGATGGCAATTCGATGGCAATTCGCTTGCGATTATCAATTTAATTTAATAAGGCTCAGTACTGTAGTTATTTAAAGACATAAACGACCGGGGGTTCACCTGGTCCAAAGGTTATAAAGCTTTTTGAGTTGAATCTGAGATCGTTCTCAAGCATTTAATTGGTCAGATTTGAGCCTAGGCTCAAATCTGACTAATCAAATGCTTGAGAAGGGCGTTAGACTCAACTCAAAAGCTTAATAACCTTGAAGCCAGGGTATGAACTACATAAAACCCTGCCAAACGTTAAATATATTCATGTACACTGTATGCACTGATTTGAGCATCATCCTGTCTTTAAGACTCTATCAAACTATGGAGGAAAAGGTTAAGTAGTGTTAGTCCTCAAGGAATATGAAAGCTTAATGTAGTCAAAAGATAATGCAGAAAGTTCTCAACCTTTGTGAAGAGTAATCTTGACATTTAAAAACAGTTCTAAAGGCAAAACTGCCTCCAAAAACAATCCTCATGCCTGTGTTACATTAAATCTAATCTTGAAGTCTAGCTACATTCGGGTACCCTGTGGTGTCAACACACACGTTTGGTGACCATCGTGTACCCCATAAACCCAGCGCGGAGGTACTTAAAATGTAAATAATATTGACACGTACACTTAACGAATCTTCTAACTGTGCACTTTTCTTTTCGTTTTATATCATTTATTAATAAGAATTTCTACACAATTTTTTGTGTGTTGGCTATTGACGGACATTGAAATGTCTCATCGTAATCATGTTTGAAGACTCAGTGAACCATGAAACGACAAAATACTCAATTTGCACGAGAAAATCGTGAACTGGAGGGACATTGTTTCGATACTTTTCTCGTACATTCGCTATCAAGCCGCATATTAGGAAAACATGTTGTTGGACGAAGACGTTGAATAGCCGTTCAACTATGAGTAACGTCGATATGACGTCGACGTCATGCTATTATAAACGATGCTGGACAAAGGCGTTACTGAATTAACACCGTTTGTTTGTATAAATTGACAATAAAATACTGTTTTAATGAGTTTTTGTTACACTCAACGTCGGACGTGGTCGAGGAGTAACGCGCTCGACTACGATACTAGGGGTCGTGAGATCGACCCCCCGCCCGACCAATTCCTTCGGATAAGACTTTATAAAAACCGAGGCCCAATGTATTGATCAGTTATTTACACTGGGTATCTGAAATAACCATCGAATAAGCGTAGGGAATCGCTCCTGAGTTTTCTGTATACGTACCCCCTCTCTCTTTGTGAAACCAACTTTTATTTCTCACTCATATTTTTTGTTAATTAATATACTTTTCGTTTTGTATTAAATAAAGTGAACATATTACCATCAGAAATATGTCTTCTTGATTTCTGCAAAGTTTTAACACTATCTGGTCATTAGCGCCGGAGTTATGATACCTTATATAAGTGCACAGTTAGAAGATTCGTTAAGTTGTAAGTGAAATGATTCAAAATACACCGAAACTGGATACTTCGAACTCGCTTAACTCGATCGTACCAGTATTTGATAAGTTGAATTTTGATAATTCGATCTCTCTTGAGTCGAGCATACCCGTATTTCAAAGTTAAAACATGGCTCAGCCACGTTTTAACCTTGGAATATGGGTATGTTCGAACTAACACGAGTTCGATATATCGTGCTTATACATGACATCTCACCTTGTGACTTGACCATGCTGAATGACAGTAGTACCAAAATAGATACGATACTAAATTGATATGGATCCTGAAATACGAATGATAAGAACTGAACATAGTGCATATACCTTAACGTCTTGACGACCCAATCTATTTAACTCATTTTGCCTATCGTACACAATTGTATACATTAGCGAACAAAGCAGACCCTGGTGTTACGCCGCAAGTGGAAGACGTCGCGAATTGCGGCATCTCATCCGGATCTGCACTGTTTGTTGTTTCATTTAAAGACATTTCCTGACCTACTTTCGGTGAAAATCCCTATATCGACAGTTTCCTTGCTAAAATTATGATTGTCATGCTTACCTGTATTACTGTAAACCATTGAAGCGTCTCATGTGAGGTCCGCATCTTATATTTGATAGTTTGGTTAGTAAAACCCATTGAAAAAGCCCCTGGGTTTCATACAGTGTAACCAGGTTTTTTCCCCATACCTCCATGAATACAATAAATGTTCGAATTATGCCTTTAATACTACAGAAGCTTATACATGCAAATGTTTTTACATTTTTACAGTGCTACAGAAACTTTAAAACTTTTACTTGGATTTGTTAATGAATAGCATGTTGTTGTTGTTTAATTTGTTAGCATATACATTTGTACATGCGCATAATGAAGAAAGCCAAGCTACAATGTTCCCTCTCTAAAACACCACCCAGTCGGAGACAACGGTTGTGTGTGTTTGGTCGGAGGGAGTTGTTATAGGGAAGGGAATCGACTTACATTTTCAAACAGCTTGCATCAAGATCATACATGTAGCGTAACGCGGCGTCTGATCTGGATTTAAGCTTCATGTCACTCGTCGTTGTTTCTTCTGTCAAAATTTCCAATGTGTGACTTTGAAAAAAACCCAGCAGACGACAGTTTTAGGCAAACGATATTGCAGAAGGGAAACTGTTGGACACGCATTTGTGCTTAAGATTTATACCTCCGCTGAAGAAAATAGTTCCAGTTTATACCCTCATGAACAATTACCATAACAAATATTTTTATATAACCTAGTAGATGGTAGTTTAAAGCAGGCTGAAAGTAAAACAGAATGTGCCTTAAGGCACATTCTGCTTTACTTTCAACCTGCTTTAAGTGAGTACCTGTATTTAATGTTATAAATGGGTTATTGGGTAAAGGGTTAAACAATTATACCATATATCAATTGCAAATAGTTTGGAGCCATATCAAGCACTAGATAACCAAGGCCCTGTTTCATAAAACTTCGGACGACAAATGTTGTCGTAAGTCAGATTAAAAATGTCTAATTTTTTCAAATACATTCAATTTCTGATTTCTTCATCTAATCCTGTCTTGTGACATTTCTTTGGAAAAGACGATTCCAAAGGGATGTCAAAAGACAGGACTAGATAGAGAAATCATAAATTGAATGTATTTGAAAAGTTTGACTTACGACTGTTTTGTCATACGAAGTTTTATGAAACGGGCCCCAGGCTCCCATCTATTTGGCCCTCAGATTTAAATAAATCGTCAATTTCTAAAAGTTTGTTATTGTCTATTGTTTATTCTATTTAGATGTGAAATAATTACATCTTTTCTAATGCACATTGAGTGTATTAAAAGTGTACTTACATAACCGTTCTCCATCTTGAGACCTATTTTGAAAACACCAATTATAAGCAAAGATTGCACTTCCTCAATGCAGCCAACCGCAACAGGTTGCTGTGTGTGTATGTATATAACAAGCATGTGTATGTTAAGGTAGATGACCCCTAATGAGATTTGGCCAATGTCGTTCAATATCGGAAGTATACGGAGAGCGATCTGCCATTCTCGTCAACTGCCGGCTTGTTCCGAGCCATGCTAAAGGGCCTAAAGTTGCCGAAAAACGTAGAGTACTGTACATAGCGTGTTCAGTTACCACTGTTTGCAGTTTAGGTTAGCAGTTTGTGTCCCGTGTGCAGCGTGCAGAGTACAGTAGAGAAAATATAGTCTTTCAAAATAACCCCGGTTACGCTTAAACTATTATTTTCATTGCAAACAGTTTGCAGCCAGATCAGACGCCGGGTAATCCGGCCTCTGATCAGACTCCAAACTGTTTGTCACTCAGATTAAAACTGATAGTCTGAATTGTCAATGTTGTCATTTTATATATTTCATTGCAATGCATTTGCGTTTGAACGAAAGAATAACGTTTTCTCCACTGTATTTCAGACCGGTAGCCAACTCGCAATTGATGGCCATCGACGGCCATCGATTTCTTTACTGAACTCAAGCTTAACCCTTCCACTGTCATAGGCAACTAATTGCTACTTTGCAAACAGTTTGGGTCCAGAGTTATAAAGCTTTTTAGTTATGTCTGAGCACGTTCTCAAGCATTTGAACGCACAACCCCTGTGTGAAAAGAGCGCTATATAAATCTGGTATAATAATAATAATTTGATTGGCCAGATTTGAGCCTAGGCTCAAATCTGACCAATCAAATGCTTGAGAACGCGCTCAGACTCAATTCAAACGCTAAAAATATAAGCGTCGGGCCTGATACGACGCCACGTGATGTCGCTTCTTATTAGGAGGACCCAAGCAGCTTGACACTTGTATCGATATTGCCTTGGTCAACCTGCTTCAACTCACTCAACTCAAACATTTAAATGCACACTTTCCAGTTCCCAAATAAGGTCTAGTCCATTTTCGACTACAGTGAAGCCCACTTATTACGTCGTCGGGACCGTCTAAATTACATGTATTTCGTTATATACAAATTTCATTATATCAGGTCCTTTTTACTATACTTCAATAAGAGATGGTGAATAAAGTTTGTTTCGTTATATCCAGTATTTCGTTATATCCAATTTCGTTATAAGTGAGCTTCACTGTATTTACTGCTGTTTTTCATTACAATATACACAGGTACATGTATTTCAAAATAAAAAAAACAGTGCAGACCCTTTAGGAATCCTCTGGTCAATATTTACACTGTTAGATAGGTAGATATATTTCAATATTGAGCGATATCACAATAGTATACAAGAACACATATTTGCATAGGACAAGTGTTTTATAAATGACGATGAGGGGATAAGAGCTTGGCGTTGGAAAGGATAATAAAACATTCAAATTAAACCATTATCCCATAACCTGTTTTTTTAGTTTTGAAGATATGTGACCACCTAAAGCAGATTGAAAGTAAAGCAGAATACGTAAAAGGGCGTGTTTATGGGGTTATGGGTTTAGATACATGGGTAGTTGCGACCTTTAACCCCTTTATTGCCTAACCCCGGGAACTAAGCTACACCTGTATGAATCGTAGATTATTCGTATTATTTTCAAAGACCGCTTAACACACGTGTTATAGTTCCTTGATTTATGAGCAGATGGTTATATGTGTAATTGTGTATACAGATTGAAAATGAAATTATTTCATGCATCACTCACTAACTATGGTGCAGCTGAATATGTTGAATCCGGAAGTTTTAACCAATTCACTGCCTTACCCCGAGTACAGCGCTCCCTCTTAAAACAACACCCAACTGGAGACAACAATTGTGTGCGCTATTCGGAGGGAATCGTTATAGGGAGTGAAATTTGCAAACACCTTGAATCAAGATCAGACGCCGCGTAGCGCGGCGTTGGATTCAAGCTGTTTGTCACTCCATATTAAGTTTTTTTTATTCTGTCGAAATGTCCAGTATGTAACTTTGAGAACCTAAATTCGAATTAATGCCATCTAACTTCTATCTCCAAAGGGCCCCAATGGGCTTCCGTAGTTGGTCGTGCCAATCTGGTAATTTTTCCGGCCCCGACGCCAAGTTTACCCTGTACATGCTCTATTGGTTTCAGATCCGATGAACCGAAGGCCAGTACATGATGTTAACGTTTTTCTGGGCGTTGTGTGTGCAGTAAAGATCTGCCCAGAATACGGTCTACGGGTACGGATAGGACCGTGACATTGCCTCAGACGATTCCTTATTGTCTCAGCAGTGATCCCAAACCGCCGAGCAGTAACCGTTGTTGGGATGAAACGGTTACGTCGGTACGTTAATAAAACGTAAGAGTGCGGTCGTCTCTTCGTGACGTCAACCTTGACTCACCCGTA
The DNA here is from genome assembly GCA_922989275.2 of Gari tellinella. Classification (NCBI taxonomy): domain Eukaryota; kingdom Metazoa; phylum Mollusca; class Bivalvia; order Cardiida; family Psammobiidae; genus Gari; species Gari tellinella. The sequence goes on along the minus strand of OV277865.1, from coordinate 75,339,263 downwards.
ACTCTGTTACGAGTACTCAGGATATGAATTATCTACCATGTGCGTCCAAAATGACGCGCCCGCCGTAAGCATGCAAAATGGCTTGATTTCTGTGATTTTCAGAAAGCTGAGGCATCTCAGTTTTGAAACGCAAATTTTTTTAAATTTTGTTTTTTGTGTGTCTGTTGCGATAGATAAACTTGAAATAAACCCTGAATTGGTCAATTCGCCATCAGTGTTAAATACCGGAAGTGGAAAGCGTGCTACGTCGTGCGCGGTACAAATTAGCGAGCGTGTGACTGTGTATGTTCTAAATCGATTACTCCATTATGAAATATGCGTATATTTTATGAAACGTCATCAAAACATCACTTAAACCAGCTCTTAAGTATGTAAAGTTTGTATTTTTGCTAAGTATAGTTAATAAGTCAGATGACCACTTAAAGCAGGTTGAAAGTTGAGCAGAATGAGCCTTAAAGCGCATTCTGCTTTACGTTCAACCTGCTTTAAGATACAATCAGCTAGGATATAGAAAATACTTCTTTTTTGGTACATGTTCGTGACTGTATAAATTGGAACTATTTTGTTAGCGGAGGAATACATTAAATATTCTAATAGGCGCTTCTCTGAAGCAAAGGGTTAACTCTCTCACGCCACAGGAGACTACCTCCGACTTTGATCAATATCCAAACTGTATGACAACCATTTTAACACTTTCGCTGCCAAATTAATCGTGATATTTTTACCCCTTCACCGTTTCATTGTCGCCTGCTTCAATTATTTTGTTTGCAAGATCGTTTCAAAGTAAGATTCAATATAGTATGATTAAAAACATGTCGATACGAGCGTTAAATAGTTTTAATCCTGATCAAACTCCGCGTTACGCGGCGTTTGATCAGGATCCAAAGTATTCGCAATGTCGCCTCTTGGCGCCGTTGGCAGTGAAACAGTTAAAAAAAGTCTTAAAGACATCCAGCCAGTCCTTTCATTGATTCACCCCCATTCTTTAGTTGGTGTCAAAATACAGGTATATACCGGTATACAGCATGAGAAACGTCTTCAGGCAATGGCTAAGCTTTGAATAGATGCCCTTACATAATAGATATCAATAGGGTTTTCTATGGGTTTTACTAACCAAGCTATCAAATATTAGGTGCGGGCCTCACTTGAGACGCCTGAATGATTCTTTGCCTAGACGCTACCACTGTTAGTGCATGCTCTGCATGCTTTGACTCAAACTATATACGGGGGTAGGTGTTACCACCCAAGCTTGGTCATGTGATATCTTTAAGTATAGTTAATATTAGGTGCGGGCCTCACTTGAGACGCCTGAATGATTCTTTGCCTAGACGCTACCACTGTTAGTGCATGCTCTGCATGCTTTGACTCAAACTATATACGGGGGTAGGTGTTACCACCCAAGCTTGGTCATGTGATATCTTTAAGTCACAACGCTTTAAGTAATAGATACACGACGGGTTTCGCCTTAAAAGTGTACGGTATGAATCGTAATCAGACTGTTTTGCGAGGGCGACAACAAATTGTCCGAGGCGAAGCCGAGGACATATTTGTTGTTCGTCCCAGCGAAACAGTCTGATTACGATTCATACCGTACACTTTTAAGGCGAACAAGTCGCTGTATCTGACTTATACGTAGATTTTAATAAATATCTTACACCGAGTCAATAATGATTGCGGTCAATGTAATATTGCAAATTAATATATCTATTTATAAAATATTGAATTTCACGTAAACCAACTATTGTTTTCATTGGTCCTTTTTATACTTTGCACGAGCATTCCGTGCAGCCTGTGTGCTGGGTCATGCCGTAAAATAACTACGTACATGTATTTATTTATCTGCGCTCAGAGTGAGTATTCAGCTAGTATAAGGTAAGCGCTGTATTTATCAATTTAGATGACATCTTTTTTTAAGCATTTAGCTTTAAGGTCAATAAATATTTTATCATTTTAGCCCGATATAATTCCTTTTCCGCTCCTTATAACCAAACCAAGGACCAGCTATTTTTCTCCTGAACAGGCACACTATTAAATAGCGTCGTTTACTCTTGCACTGTCATATTGTCGTCTGCTTTGAAATTGCTGAATGCACTTATTTTCCAACGCAAAGTTTCGGGATTCGATTGCACGAATCAAGTGTCTATCAGTTTGGATCCTGTTCAAACGCTGAGTTACTGTGTGTTTGATATTGATCCAAACTATTTGCAAAAGTTCGTTATCCCTTATCGTGCTGAATTGCCGTCTGCATCAAACTTATCGTCTGCGGAGAATCTCAAAATCTTTCTTATGCTTTCCAAATTGAATCAAAAATGAAAATCAGTGTCAAACATTTGGATCCAGATCACATGCCGCGTTACATGGCGTCTTCTATGGATCTAAACTGTTTCCAAATGTTAGACAAGCGGTACTCAGACTAACATTTTTAAAGCAGACGATAAACGTTGGCATTGAAAGGGACTAAAAAGTTATCCAGCACGATGGAAGTGGGGTGTGAGGAGGGGGGGGGGGGTGTGTCAGTGATTCTTAATAGATTTTATCCCTTTACCGCCATGACGTCATCAATCACTGCCACGAATAACTGAATATCTGCCATACCATTGTCGTCTGCTTTTATTATTTTCAAATTCAAATTTTAGGTATTGTGATTTAAAAAATAGTGAAATGTGTGGCAATCAGGAAACAAACTGTTTGCAAATAACTATTGTACTAGTTGACCCTTGAAACTTCAAATGAACTTAGATTTAAATGAGTCGTCAACATTGTCACTTTCCCCGTTTTAACAGTTCATTGCGTTTGCGTTTCGTTTGCGTTTAACCCTTTCATAGTCAATTTTTTCGTGAGATTTTTACCCCTTCACCGCTTTATGATCGTCTGCTTCGGTATTGTTATCTGCAAGACACGCTTCAAAGATAGATTTAAGGTTGTATGACTTAATAAATATCGATAAGAGTGTAAAACAGTTTGGGTCCTGATCAGACGCCGCGTTACGCGGCGTCTGATCAGGACCCAAACTGTTTGCAAGCGCGCTTTTTGACGTCATTAAGAGTGACAGGGTTAAACGAGAAAGAATAAGATCTTCTTCACTGTACATATAGCTGGGTTTAATGAGCAATCAACTGCAGAATGTCTTTTGTCACTTGCAACTGCGCTTTGTGTTTGACATACAGTTGAGAAGACGTTATTCCGTCCCGTTTAAACGCAAACGAAGCGCAAACGCAATACACTAAAATGTAGAAAATTATACATAATTATTCGATATTTCTTACTATTCATTTTTGATAAGGGCAGCAAGTAGGTTAGATCCTGATCAGGCGCCGGGTTACCCGGCGTCTGACCTGGCAAGAAAATAATAGTTTTAGCGTAAACGCGTTTATTAGGGTACAGACTATTGTCTTCACTGAAATATTCAGGTGAGAGTTTGAAATAGGGAGGGTTAATCGTTGTTTTATCCACATTTCACGCATCAAACAATCCTGTCTTGTTAAGCAACAATAAAAGTAATAACAGCGATTTGCATCCTATTTATGCACGGCCGCTATTGGCCAGTGTGGTTGGACATGAACGTTATGTAAACCTGTGTCCGGGTGTGACGTCACGCGTCATGTACGCCTGCATACCTATATAGTCTCACGTGGTTACGACGTTACGGTATTGCGATTTAAGATCTTAACGCAGCAACTACACTTATTTAAATCAACACTTGTGAAAATGTCATCGGCTTGTTTAGTAGCTGTGGTGTTCATGGCATTTGGTACGTATATATTAATAAGTTTTATATAACGGTCAAGTATAACTTATTTGACCCATTCGTTGAATTATGACGGCAATACCCGTGATACACCGTTCTGCAATAATATCGTCTGCTTAAAAGTTTCGTCTGCTTTAACTCTTTCACTGACAATTGCGCGAAAGGCGACTGTGCAAACAGTTTGGGTCCTGATTGTATAAAAACAGGTTACAACTTAAGGTATGGTGAAAATAAAATAGAACGCTCATAAAACAGCTATCTATTTTACTTTCACGTTGCTTTAAGTAGTCATCTGTCGTATTTAGAGATCGCAAAAGAGAGGTTTTGCTGTACCTGTAATTCAGCCTAAACTCGTGCTTGATTATATTGACCCATTACCCCATAAATACGCATTTTTATGCCTCTTATTTGTTTCTCCACTGAAGAAAATAATTCCACTTTGATCTATAATGAATAGGTAACATAGGAAATATATTCTATATTCTAGTAGATGGTAGCTTAAAGCAGGCTGAAAGTAAAGCAGAATGCGCCGTAAGGCGCATTCTGCTTTGCTTTCAACCTGCTTTAAAGGGTCACCTGTCTTCAAAATTAAACCAGACTTTGGGGTAATGGGTTAATAATATATTTTTTTAAATTTACCCATTGTTTGAGTTTGACGTTATTGTATGCTAAAATTATTTTTTATCTTACAAATTGCTACATTCAGTTAGTACAAATGTATTGTTATATTGTTAATTATTTGTTTTGTATGAAAGCCTTTTGTTTTATGTACGTGTATATATGTTGAGGGCCTCATGGAAGATTGGTATTTACCAAATGAGTTTTCTCGTTAAATAAAGTCTTTATTATTATTATTATATGTATTATTATTATTATTATTTTCTCCATATATGTATTTCAGCCCTGGTGGACGGCGGTGCTCCTCGTCCTGGTGGGTTCTGCACAAATGGGATCGCCGGGTTCTGTGGCGTCTACAACAGGTTCCAGTGCCCAGGAGGGAGTTACTGTAAAAGGATAATGTACGGTGGAATATGCTGCATTAAGACCCCCGTCCAAGGTAAAGTTACAATGACTTTTTAACCTGTTATTTTACAATGAAGACTAAACGCAAACTTAATGCAAATGCATTGTCTGACCTTAAATTGAGTTTTGATTTTTGCATTTTAAATAATATTTGGCGCTTATTTGAATTGGTTTATTATTTATTTACTTCTCGTAAAAAATGGTAACTCTAAATATACATATCAGATTATTATTATTATTATCATTATTATTATTATTATCATTTTTATTATTATTATTATTTATTATCACTATTATTATTATTATTATTATTTTACCTTGTATTATAGTATCTTGTAAATGTGTATATGGATTGTATGTATGACGAGAAACTGTATACAGTAAAACCTCGCTATTACGACCACTAAAACGAAGGCTAATTGAGTGTATAATAGACAGGTGACAGCTTAAAGCAAGGTTACAGTGAAACAGAAAGCTCCTATAGGAGCTTTCTGTTTCACTGTCACCTTGCTTTAAGCGGTCACCTATCGTAAACACCCTAATAATTAACATAATTTAGTGGTCGTAATAGCGAGGTTTTACTGTATTATGAGTCAATATTGAACGTTCTTCTTCTTCTAAATTGTCCTTCTCAACAGGCGATTGTCTTTTTCTCTTTTCGACAGGCGCTTATCACTTGCTCTTTTCGACACTGGCTCTTGTTTAATTGGAATAAGTTTATTATTAATCTAAAGATCTAAAGATTCAAGAATTTTTTATTCAGTATTGTAAACACATAGTGTATAGGTATTGCATGTATGACGAGAAACTTATACGGAGGTATAGTCGAATGAACGCTCTTCTTCTTCTAAATTTCCCTTTTCAACAGGCGGTTTTCTATTGCTCTTTTCAACATGCGTTTATCTATTTCTCTTTTCAACATGCGTTTATCTATTTCTCTTTTCGACAGGCGTTTGTCCCCCATCCTCTGGACGACCAGGTATCTGTCTATTTGACCCTGAGAGGAACTGTCTGTTGGACTCACAATGTCCCCAAGAGTATAAGTGTTGTTCTGAAGGCTGTGGTAAAGTGTGCAAGCACCAGAAAACAGGAACCATCTACACAGGACGTCTACTGACCAATATCATGTAGAAACAATTGATTGTCCACTAAATACATCGACATTCTTCGGGAGAAATCGACATTGTTCGGGAAAGATCGACATTTTTCAAAAAAACCAACACCAGTTAACCTCTTCACTGTGAAAACGCCTGACTACCAGTGCAGTTGAGAAGTTGTTATTATTACCTGTTTTAAAGCAAACGGGAAGCAACCACAATACAGTAAAATATAGCAAATTACAACTTTGTGTCATTGCTCACTATTTAGTTTAAACCGAGTGGCAAGCAGTTAGGAGCCTGATCAGACGCCGGGTTATCCGGCGTCTGATCAGGCTCCAAACTTTTTGCAGTGGAAAAAATAGTTTGAGTATAGACGCGATTACTGAAAAATGATGACGTCTTCTCCACTGTACCACGTAGAAACAAATGCTTACATGTACCCACTAGTACAGTGGAGAATCTGTTATTCTTTCCAGTTTAAACGCAAACGTACGCAAACGCAAAGCACTAAAACGTGGAAAAGAACAACTTTTGGACAATTCTGATAATTCTTGTTTATCTTGGTGGCAAACAGTTTGGAGCCTGATCAGACGCCGGGTTACCCGGCGTCTGATCTGGCTCCTAACTGTTTGTATTGTAAATAATAGTTTTAGCGTAAACGCGTTTATTGGGAAAGAATAACAAATTCTCCACTGTAATACTACTACAGTCCTTCGGGAAAACGTGTAACCTCTTTACTGTTAAGTAAACGTCTGCTTGAAATTTACCGTCTGCATTAATGTCTCAAACTTTGTTTTAGACAAGTTGACAATGAATAAAATCGACATGTTTGTCAAATAGAATGAATCCTGTTCAGACACCGAGTTGCTCGGTGTCTAATCAGGATTTAACCGTTTGAAAGTTCCTGTTTTGGAGTTAAAACAAAAACGGATCTGTCCAAGAGGTGACTAAGTGGTATTCTTCATATGTTCCGTGTTTATGTAAAGATAGTCTGAAAAGAATAATGTACGAAAACAGTATTACGACAATGTAAAGGTCGGCGATATCACCAAAGCATAATAAATGATGTGTGTATGTGTGTATATGTATGTATGCATGTAAATTAAATGAATAAATTATGTTCTGTATTAAAAGTACATGGGTGTTCAAATGTGTAACAGTTTGTTTGTTGTAATATTTCACTTACCATTTTAAGCAACCTTTTTAACCTTACTGTACCGAAAACAAAACGTATCCTGTACAAACAATAGATGTCTTGATCAGAGCTCTGTAGGAGCACATTTACACTGAAATCAATATTGTTGATACTTAAAAATGGCCGACAAAATCAGTAAAAGTCAAATCCCAGATAAGAAGTCTGCTAACACTTCACTGCATAAACCAGATGCTGGTATGGACTCGGATGGCTCGTGGGAGTCTGAATCATATGGCACTGAGGGTATATCAACATTAACATCTACCAAAGACACAGTTGTCCCATTTACTGGTTTAGGGTTGACCCCAAAGTCTTCAAAGCGCAGAGCCTCTCCTCTTTATAATACTGCTACAAAGAGGCTTACACCGGCGCGTACTCCAGCATCTCAGGCATCAAGAGCTAAACCTCAATCAGTAATGTCCTTTTCTGATATGCTGCTGCTTACGTTTCAAGATACGAAATTTACAGAGAAGGCAGAACCTTTGATGCAGAAACAGATTATGCCTTTTATTCAAACTGCTATTGACCAAGCTGTTAAAAGTGCTGTTGGACAAATTAAAACTAGTGTTTTAGACCCAGTGGTCGAATCAAACTCAAAACTTCAGGAAACTGTATCAAACCAAATGAAGATAATTCAAGAGCAGCAAAAGGAACTAGCCAATAAAACAGAAACTATAAACAGACTCGAAGAGAGAGTTATGCTTCTTTCATCGGAAGTGAAAGCAGTGAAGATGGCCACAAATGATCTTGAACAATATGGACGCAGAAATTCTCTGCGTCTCATTAACATGAAATGTGAAACTGATGTGACCGAACCCGAGTTGACCAAGACAGTAGTAGGTTTCATTAATAACAAAGTCTTGCCTGTCGGATCGTCGTTATCAGTGACTGACGTTGAACGCTGCCATCCGGTTGGTCGTTCTGGAATGAATGGCCTTAGGCAGATTCTGGTGAAATTTACAAAGTATAGCTCCAAACACATGATTTATGCTGCTAAATCTAGACTCAGGCACAATTCTGACAAGGTATTCATCACAGAAGACCTGACAAAAATGAACTACGAAATAATCAAAGCTCTCCAGCCGCTGAAACGGGCAAACAAAATCTACAGCTTTTGGTCCTCAAATGGTAAAGTGCTGGCCAAGAAACGGGAAAATAGTCGCCCATTCAGGCTCTTTCACGCTGATGACATATACGACTTAAATGTCGACTAGAGTTTCACGCTGATGACACATACGACCTATTTGGCAATTAAAGGACTGCTTTGAAAATCCATGATCAAGTGTAATATATAATTAACACTAACATCGCCAAAATTGGCATATGTTTATACCACTCTATCAACATCCTGTAGTCTGCTTCAATATTGTTGTCTGCATTTTTTCTTTTTATAGTTGGATTTAGGGTAGTTTGATTAATCAAACTTCAATAAGAGTGTCGGAGAGTTTGTATCCTGATCAGATCCAGCAAAACGCGAGGTCTGATCTGGATCTAAACTGTATGCGAAAACTATTTGTCAAAAACTTTTGCCAAACTATTTGAAAAGAACCCGACTTAAGTCGCCTACGGTAGCGAAGGGGTTGAACACGGTTATGCTATAATTTGCCGATTCTTGTTTTAAAATCGGACACGCTGTTTGTATCCAGATCAGGCAGTGAGTGTCACCGGCCTGATCAGGATCCAACCTGCTTGTCGTCGTTTGACGTTACCTAACCGATAAAAGACATGATAATGGTTTTTCAATTAAACACGGTTTAAATAGACATTAATTAAGCAGAAACTGAATCTTTGTAATCTAATGACAATTTATCAAATTTGGTGCTGCTACAAAGTTGTCCCAAATGCATCCGTATCAGAGTTATACAATGTGAGAAATCGACTTGTGTTTTGATAACAAAAATGTGAAAGTACGATCGTGACGCCGTTGGGAAAACCCAGTTTGTGCTATTTATACCGACGACACGAACTATCCACATGACTCTCCATTGACAATCATGTGACCAAAACTGTTTCCAGCGGGGTGTATTTCGTCTAAATCAATGTGTTACCAGGGCTGCCATAAGTTGACATAAAAAATCCTAAGATTTCAAAATTTGCATTTTTCAAGTGCGATTTTAAGAATCGTTCCTTTACCCCGTAGCCTTTTTCTTGTTTTGTTGACATGCGACCACTTAAAGCAGACTGTAAGTAAAGCAGATTGCGCCTTAGGGCGCATTCTGCTTTACTTTCAGCCTGCTTTAAGCTACCATGTACTGGGGAAAAATCCGGAGATTTAGGAAAAATCCGGAGAAATGGCAGCCCTGTGTTACATCTCGAAAGTTAATTTCCTATACAATGTGTACGTCTAGATATGCGGTCGGTCTTGTATGTAGTTTCTGTTCAAATTCACACTTCAAGGAAATCCTGAATACATGTGATTGCTCTGTGTTGGGTAGAAATGATACAGAGGGCCCCGAAATGGGAGCTTTCTGTGTTTGTTTTGTGTTGCACTTGGCAGTCACCTGTCTTCAGGGATATCAATATTATTTAACTGAAGGTGGCTGAATGCAGGATTGACTGTACTATCGAAAGCGTGCATGCACGATCTGTCTTGAAACACCAGAGTATTACCCTTCTCCTGCTGAAAATCTTAATGACTGACTAAAAACTTTCGTAAAAAGCACATTGCAAAATATCCTTTATATTCGTTCATTAATCACAGTGCTTTGTTTTCATGTATTCTGAATCTAAACCGAATGCCATGTTTTTCGGCGTCGGGTTAGGATTCACATTACATGCCTTTCAGCCTAGGACCAGTCTAGTGTACCTGTACATTTATATTTAGAAATGTGTATTGTAGCTTCATTTGACAGGCTATATAAATACCCGAATGTTTCTTAAGACTTCTGTTTGGACAGATCTGACTATAATGATAAATCTTTTTTTATGCTTGAAAAAGTATATCATATTTTGATTTATAAAGCGACATGTATCCATCAGAGCCCAATGCGCATTCAGCGTATAGGAACGCTTTCAAGATCGAAGCCATAAGTTTATCAGTTTGTCTGTCTGTCTGTCTGTCTGAATGTATAAAGGGAGGCAACCCAATTTGACTAAATGGTTTTTAAATTTAAGGATGGCATATTTATTTCCCTTGTAAAACTACCCCCTTGTTACAAATGTATCAGTCATTTTCTGGCTCTGATGAATACTTACGCCTTCAATCGCGATCTAGGCTGGCAATTTTGATAAGCTGTTTATTTGTTTATCCCCTTTTTCTTGTTTAACTAAAAACAGACACACACATAAATGAAAGAATGTACTAATCTCTATAGCCCTTCTGCTGCTATGATAGTGTCTGCCAGGTGATTTCAAACTGAGCCTTAGGTTGCATTATGCCGTATACAATTAAATCTATATCTAAAGTTAAAATCAATTTTTTCTTGCAAATAGTTATGAACCGGACCAGAAGTAACCGTGTAACGCGGGGTCTGATCGGAATCTAAACTGTTTGTTCAAAAGTTAGCCAGGTTAACAAGGTAATGTGGCAATGAGGGTTTAAGTCAGTTCGTCAATCGAACAGTTTGTGGAGTATACGGTTGAGCAGTATTTTCAGCCTTTCGATTAATCAATCTGTATGCCTTTCAATTAGTCTAATAGTTGGTTGATCGATCTATCGATATACAATGTAAATAATCTGGCTTTGTTATTGTTAATTAATCAATTAATTAATTAATTAGTCGTAAATTTATTTTGTTTGTTTCTGATTCCGGTAGCATGATCTGTATTTGTTGTTGCGATGTTCTAACAAAACAACCGCAGTATCAAAGCAGATGCTGATGTTTAATGTTTATACTTTCTCTTATCCAGACTCTACTTTTAGTTTTGGCAGATATCTGGTCTTAAAGAGTATACATGTACATAAAGTAGATACAGCATGGTTTGGTTTTGTTTGGTTTGTTTGTTTGTTTTTTTCCTCTTTTTTTCACTGTATTTTGATAGTAATATAGTTAGGACTGTGTTCATATGTTAAGAATGTTTATAAAGACACATTACACCGCCAGTATTTACTTTGCCACATAAATGAGCGAACTTTCTATGATGCTGTTGAATACTGTTTGCTGCTTTGGGTGGAATGAAAGTTGAACAGAAAGCTCCTACGGAGCTGTCTGCATTGCTTTCATCTGCTCTAAACAGCAACTTGTTAAAAATTTACAGTAGATTTGTATGTGGTTCTCTCAGAATATAACCATAGAGATAGGGGTAAACTTTTATTTTCATGTTTCCTCTGAAGTCCTTTTAGTAATTAGTCAAGTTCTACATAGTCATTTTCTCGCCTATGTTCAACAGTGCAAATTTTGACTGACAATCTTCCAAATTTTAAATACTATCATGTTTGATGTCCTTTTTCGGTTGTTGTTTGTTGGTGGTTTTTTTGGTTTATTTGTTGTTTTTTCTGGAATTTTAAAAAGTTTTATGAACTAAAAATCAAGTGTACTAGCTTTAATCCTAGATTGCTGTTGTGAAAGATATATTGTACCGTAGACACGACGTGATTGATGTGCTTTTATCAAGCTGTTTACAAATTTGTATATCTGTTTCAAGAAACTTGGATCCGGATAGTGTTTTTTTTGGCTTGTTTGTTTGTTTTGTTTTTGTCTCGTGAAATTGCAAGAATAAAAGATGCTTGACATTTCTAAAGATAATTTCAAACAGCTGGTCCATTCTATAAAAATATAACATAAAGTATGTTATTATAGTTGTTGATGGTACCTTTTTTCAGCAATGGAAGTTCAAATAAATAGCTAAATGTTCTGAAGTTATACTTCCTTGATAGCCGTGTATTTAATTTATGAAAGTAATAATATATGATAGGAATATACATTTTGGTGTACAGTTGGACCTTTGTTAATCGACCGGATATACTTATCACAGTTAATAAAACAAAAACAACAATGTGAAATAAATAACAAATTGTGCAACTGGTTGCAACAGTAGTTTTTGGCATTTATTTTGTCATGCAATATGTTGCTGTCTGCAGAGTTATGTGCCTTTGTATAAAAGCGGTCGAGGAACGCAGGTCTGATTGTACCTCGAAACACAGATTCCTTCAAAACTTAACTTACAACTTAACTTTATTTCTATGTTACCTGTGTATACTGCATATGTTTGTGTTATTTCTTTGTTTCTTTCTACTTATTCTGTTTCAATCTTTTCGCCTTTTTCTTCAAATAGCTTTCTGAATAGCATCTTAGATAGTGTGGCATTATGGATTCACAGTGTTTTCTGCAGCGGAGCAGACTCTATGGAGGAGTGCTCAAGTTTATCTGAAAATTTAATACCCAATGGGTAATGGCCTAGTTTCTTGGAGAGCCTCCATTGGTTTGTTCTGCTGCAGACTATACATAGGTTGCAGCAGAGTCTACTGTAAGTTTTCACTTTTGTATATTTTCTGTTTAATGGTTCGTTTTTTCAGATGTATTAGCTCACATGTTAAACATTTCAGCTTATTTTTAAGCGAAATTTTCTATTCCTCACATTTTTGCATTGTCATGATACTGCTACTGATACAGGCGGGTGATGTAGAATTAAACCCAGGTCCAACCACGAATGATTTAACAATATTGCATTTAAACATAAGAAGTATAAGAAACAAGTTGGACTTTATTACGGATTCATTATTAGAGTTTGATATTCTTTGTTTTACAGAAACCCATTTAAACCACAGCATATCAGATAATGCATTGCAAATATCCAACTATCACAGTTTATCTTATAGAAAGGATAGGTCTAATCATGGTGGGGGTATTCTTGTTTACGTTTCAAATGATCTAAAGCATTCGCGGATTCTAAATTTGGAAGTTTTTTGTAACGAATCTGTGTGGATCAAAATAGAAAACAAACGCGAAAGTTATTTATTAGGAGTTTTCTACAGTCCTAAAACAGCAGATCGAATGTTTTTCGATAATTTTAATTTAAATATAGAAAAAGCCTTTGAGTTATCAAATAATATTGTTATTGTTGGAGATTTAAATGAAGATCTATTTAATCAATCATATAAAAATTTAAAGCATATACTTATAAATAATTCACTGATAAATGTCATTACTGAGGCTACTAGAGTTAATGCTTTACTCGATCCAATCATTGTTCCTTTTGATATGCCATTTAATAAAGCTGATGTTTTGAATGTCCCAAATGAAATAAGCGATCATAAAGCTACCTTAATATCACTTCCACTTTCATATCATATTAATAATACATTTGAAAGGAAACTTTGGATATACAGGGACGCTAATTTTGATAAACTGAACGAATATATTTTAGAGTACAATTGGAACTGTCTTTTAGATAATAATGTTAATGATGCATGTAAAATATTTACCGATACTTTTATCCACTTTGTTGAAACATGTGTGCCATCAAAAATTATCTTTATTCGAAGAGACGACAAACCGTGTTTTGACTCTACCCTGAGAGCTTTTAGTAGGAAAAGAGATAGACAAAAACGTATTGCTCTAAAATCAGGGAAACAGAATGACTGGAATAGTTATAAAAAGTTACGAAATAAAGTAAATAATTTGAAAAAGCATGCTAAAGAAACATTTTTCCAAAATCTTGATTCTTCCCTCTCGAATTTGCAAAACAATGACATAAGTGGTTTTTGGAAAATTATACGCCATTTTGTTAAGAATAATGATTCCTCTGCAAATATACCTCCAATATGTACTGTATCTTCTTCTGGTGAGTCGCATCTTCATACATCAGACGAAGAAAAGGCTGAAGTTTTAAACCAATATTTTTCCTCTATTTCTTGTATTGACGACAGTAAAGCCGAACTCCCTGTTTTTATAGGCAAAACAACTGAAAGTTTAAGTGATATTTATATTACAAGGGAAGAAATTGAAGATATAATCGGTAGTCTTGAATTAAATAAAGCATCCGGACCAGATGAAATTAGTCACCGTATGCTTAAAAATGTGTCGCACTCAATTTCGAAACCTCTTTCTTTGTTATTTAATAGATCTTTACATGAAGGAATATTCCCCGACATTTGGAAGTTAGCAAACGTAACTCCGCTTTATAAAAAGGGTGATAAAAACAACGTCTCCAACTACCGTCCTGTTGCTTTATTAAGTTGTTGTGGAAAGATTTTTGAAAGAATAGTATTTAAATATATGTATAATTTTTTTATTGATAATAATCTTATATATAAATATCAATCAGGCTTTTTACCTAAGCACTCTACTTCTTACCAATTAATAGATATATATCACCATATATGTCAAACCTTTGAAAACAAACAATTTAGTTGCATGGTATTTTGTGATATCTCAAAAGCGTTTGATAGGGTATGGCATAATGGTCTCCTTTTTAAATTGGAACAAAACGGTATAAAAGGCAAACTTTTAAATTGGATTTCCAATTATTTGTTTAAACGAAGGCAGAAAGTTGTTATAAATTCCCATTCTTCATCAACGAAGTATGTTTGTGCTGGTGTACCCCAGGGGTCAGTGTTAGGCCCTCTTTTATTTCTTATTTATGTTAATGACATTGCAGAATCACTTTTAAGTTTAACCAGATTATATGCAGATGACAGCTCATTATACTATTCAGCTTCTTCAATTCAAGATATTGAAGGTATTATAAATCATGATCTCAATGTTATTTCACACTGGGCTAATCAATGGCTCGTAAATTTTAATCCTGCTAAGACAGAAGCTATGTTTTTTTCACTTAGAAAATATGAAATACTTCCATCACTTCGCTTTGATAATACACATATTGATTTTGTTGATAGCCATAAACATCTTGGCGTTACTCTTGACTCAAATGGACCCTGGAATACTCATATAGATAACATTTTAAAATCTGCTTCAAAGGTAGTAGGCATAATGCGTAGACTGAAATTTAATTTAAATAGACATGCGTTAAACCAGATTTATATGTCCTACGTGAGACCAATTTTGGAATACTCTTCTGAGGTTTGGGATTGCTGCACAGTGCAGCAATCAAATTCCTTAGAGAAACTCCAAAATGAGGCTGCTCGTATAGTTACAGGATTAACACGTTCTGTCTCTCTTGAGAATTTGTATAGAGAATGTGGTTGGCAATCTCTAGAAAAGCGTCGCGAAATAAAACGTCTCTGTTTCATGTATAAAGCAACTCATAATATGTTGCCTGATTACTTAAATGAATTATTTCCTCAAATCCCAATAGAGCGAAATTATAACTTAAGAAACGCTACTGATATTCCTGTTCCTTTTGCTAGAACAGAAATATTTCGTAGTTCATGTATTCCGTCATCAATTGCATTATGGAATAATACAACACATATTCTCAAGAATGCTCCTTCAATTTCAAGTTTTAAAGAAAATATTACAAAACATACCATAATCAAAATACCATGTTTCTATTTACATGGAAGCCGATATTTATCAGTCATGCTTGCACGTCTGCGAAACAACTGTAGTAATTTAAACAGCGATCTTTATGATAATCACATATCAAACAATCCAAACTGCACCCACTGTAACCAAATAGAAAATGCAGAGCATTACCTTTTTGTCTGTCCTAAATACCATGCCCAAAGAATAAAACTTTTCAATGCAATTAGAGCGTTTCATCCTTTAAACCCAGTATTACTAATGCACGGGTGTAACAACTTAACTAATGATGACAATATGGTTATATTTGATGCTGTACACCGATATATAAAAGAAACAAAGCGT
The DNA here is from genome assembly GCA_922989275.2 of Gari tellinella. NCBI lineage: Eukaryota > Metazoa > Mollusca > Bivalvia > Cardiida > Psammobiidae > Gari > Gari tellinella. The sequence continues at coordinate 75,323,486 of OV277865.1, read as the reverse complement.
TTCACATTTGATTAATGTAAACCAAATGTGATTTGTTCTGTTTAGTTTTAGTTGCTGTTATTTTTTCACATAACAACTTTCTGCATTGTTGTTTTGTTCTGCATTGAGCTACATCATCTATTAGACTACTTTGTTATCTTCTTTTGGATAAAAGACAAACTGTACATGTTCAGCTGCTACCAACTGATCCAAATAATGTCACTCAAATTAAATAAGTTATTTTATAAGTATCATTAGTAAGCTATTTCTTATTTCTTTTTCTTCTCCTTCTCTTCTCTTACTAACCACTCCTTCTATTTGTTGTCACTAAATAGTTATATATGTTAAGAGCCATTGTATATATTGTCTGAATGTTTACATACAAGGGGAAGGGCCGAATCTAATGTTGTGAGAACTTGTGGCCCAACCCCATTTCTATGTATATTTATGGAATAAAATATGTTTAAACTATGTAATGGATTCTTTGTATGTATTCTACCAGATTTCCGAAAATACGTGTCATTAAGTGATTTGATATATTCTGCTGAAGAGGCTATTTTCACTCCAAGTTCGCTACTTTTGGATCTTCTGACATCACAAGTATACTTATATTAATGAAAATTTAGGCATGCTCCTTTTCATTGACTAATTATTTATGCTGTGTGAAAATATTTTTAGCCAATGTGGCATAGTTATTGAGTATTGCAACTTTTCAAATTTGGGTATTTTTTTCTCGTACAGACACATTACATGAACCTTAACCTCTTCACTGTGAAAACGCCTGACTACCAGTGAAGTTGAGAAGTTGTTATTATTACCTGTTTTAAAGCAAACGGGAAGCAACCACAATACAGTAAAATATAGCAAATTACAACTTTGTGTCATTGCTTACTATTTAGGTTAATCCGAGTAGCAAACAATTTGGAGACTGATCAGACGCCGGGTTACCCGGCGTCTGATCAAGCTCAAAACTGTTTGCAGCGGAAATAATAGTTTGAGTATAGACGCGATTACTGAAAAATGATGACGTCTTCTCCACTGTACCACGTAGAAACAAATGCTTACATGTACCCACTAGTACAGTGGAGAATCTGTTATTCTTTCCAGTTTAAACGCAAACGTACGCAAACGCAAAGCACTAAAACGTGGAAAAGAACAACTTTTGGACAATTCTGATAATTCTTGTTTATCTTGGTGGCAAACAGTTTGGAGCCTGATCAGACGCCGGGTTACCCGGCGTCTGATCTGGCTCCTAACTGTTTGTATTGTAAATAATAGTTTTAGCGTAAACGCGTTTATTGGGAAAGAATAACAAATTCTCCACTGTAATACTACTACAGTCCTTCGGGAAAACGTGTAACCTCTTTACTGTTAAGTAAACGTCTGCTTGAAATTTACCGTCTGCATTAATGTCTCAAACTTTGTTTTAGACAAGTTGACAATGAATAAAATCGACATGTTTGTCAAATAGAATGAATCCTGTTCAGACACCGAGTTGATCGGTGTCTAATCAGGATTTAACCGTTTGAAAGTTCCTGTTTTGGAGTTAAAACAAAAACGGATCTGTCCAAGAGGTGACTAAGTGGTATTCTTCATATGTTCCGTGTTTATGTAAAGATAGTCTGAAAAGAATAATGTACGAAAACAGTATTACGACAATGTAAAGGTCGGCGATATCACCAAAGCATAATAAATGATGTGTGTATGTGTGTATATGTATGTATGCATGTAAATTAAATGAATAAATTATGTTCTGTATTAAAAGTACATGGGTGTTCAAATGTGTAACAGTTTGTTTGTTGTAATATTTCACTTACCATTTTAAGCAACCTTTTTAACCTTACTGTACCGAAAACAAAACGTATCCTGTACAAACAATAGATGTCTTGATCAGAGCTCTGTAGGAGCACATTTGTCTCGGAACACATTTATCTCACGAGGTGTAACCGATGTGCTCGTAAACCTTCATATTTGCGACAAATTGGAAATGAGACAACTGTGTTTGACACACAAAAGAAAGGACACTCGAAGCACATTTGTCTCACATTCTATCATAAATTCTTACCGGATATTTAGCAGACCTTAAACAGCCAGACATCACTGGTGATGCAGAAACAGATAATGATCTTAGAGAGAAGCATTGGCTTAAAAAAAAGAAAAGGGCACAGAGTCCGTTCCAACTAAAAGGCCAACGAGACCAAAACGGATGATGTGCAAAAAGAAACGCTAAGTAGACTACTTAAAACTGTATTGGAAAAACGAACTGTGGTGCATAAAAATGCACTATGATTTCTGCGGTTACCGTTACACATGCAAATACAAATGGTTAAATGTTGCTTAATTATTAATTAATTAACTCATTTATATTTGTTTATGAAATGACACATGAACGTTTAAGGCTATTGTTGTGGATAATGAACGTCCATGGAGCACAAATCCACTATAGCTCCCATGTTATGAGTGACAGTCGAACTCGTAAGTGTCAGACGTCTTCCACAACAGATTTAAACAGGAAGATTAATAGGACAATAAGGGCGTTTCTAAGGGTGCATTATGGAGTAAATTCAAGTAATGTAAAACTATACTTTTAGAATATGTATCAGTAGTAACTCTTTGACTGCCAATGGCGCCAAAATGCGTCTTTGCAAATAGTTTGGATTCTGATCAGACGCCGCGTAACGCAATTGAATCGACATTTCTGCAGCCAAAATTTATCTTTTAAGGACATATGCGACAAAATGAAATCTCCGATGGATCTCTATGGAAATTTCAGCATAGTTTCTTCAAACATATCTAAGCACAATGGCAAAAAGAAAAACATTGGTTATAATGGTATTTTTTTGTCGATGGGTATTTGAAATGTATGATGTAGCCATTCTCGGCAAAGAGTCGGCATGCGGTATTTTGCCTTTCTCAAATGATTTAAAGTAATAATTGTCACAAACAAACATTAAAACAGTTAAAAAGTGATGCTCACTGAAAGTATGATGCAAAGTGTATGGTTTGTTGCCCGATATATATGCATTTTTCTAATTTTTTTTCGGCTCAAATTCAATGACAACACTCACTCAATCAAAATCTGCCCGAAATAAATTGATGAAACTTCTCATAATAAAATCTATAGGTGTGAATAATAAGACAATGGTAAAAAAAAAGCATAAGTTATAAGGCTTCTTTTGAAACTATAGGCACTTTCATACATATACCAATGGCCTAAATAAGCCGACGACTTTTTCTATGTGATCTCGGGTTCAGGCGCATATTCTATTTGATTGAAGTGTTTGGTTTTAACTTAGCCTTATTAAAATAAGTATTTACCAAGATTCAAATTATTTCATTTATCAAGTACATTCTCATGCATTTAAAGTCTTTATTACGCGACTAATGGAGATTGTTTGAAACCGAACGTAGCTACGGGAGGTAACCGATATGCACGATTTCGTTGAGTAACGATGCTTGATTATATCGACACTACCAATGCAGACGATATTTTGCCGGTAAGAAGCAGACGATAAAACTTGACAGTGAAAGAGTTTTATTACACCGTATTGTTGTCTGGTTTGAAATTCGCGTCTGCAAAATTCGTAAATCTTTTAGGATATAAACAATATAGTTTATGTTTATGACTCTATAAATCTCAGATTACATAAAACGTGTAAAAATGTAAAAATGCGTATCCACTGAGTAATGGGTTAAACCTGCCCAACTTATCAGGGTTTGACTGTACAGTGGATCCCCTCCAAACCGGAACCTTTAAATACCAGAATTCTCTCTAAACAGGACAAAAACTTTGGTTCCGATTCCAACCCTTTTTCATGATTTTAACCCATTACACAATACGCCTTTTAACGCCTTTGATTTATACCTTCGGTGAATATGTACCGTCATGAATAATTTCTATATTCTATTAGATAATAGCTTAAAGCAGGTTGAAAGTAAAGCACAATGCGCTTTAAGGGCGTTCTATATTTGTTTCAAGCTGTTTTAATTGGTCAGCTATCTTTCATACTAGAATTAAGCTATATAGGGTAGTGGTTAAAACCCCTCCGAACTGGAAGCCCCTCTTAACCGGAAATTTATGTTTTCCCTACACATGTCCGGTTTAGAGAGGTTTCACTGTATTTGGATGCAGTTCATTTCAGCTTTATTAGCATATCTGAATGCAGTAACTGATTTGATATACAGCGTTCCCTCTCTTCAACGGCCATCCCAACAACGACTCCTCCTTACAACGACGTTTGCCGCAGTTCCCTAAACAAGACACTTATGAATAACGCTTAAAATTACTTCTGCAATATCGTCTGCTTAAAATTGTCTTCTGCTGTTTTTTCTAAAGTTACATAATGGACATTTTGACAGAAAAAACCCTTAATGACGAGTGACAAACAGCTTGAATCCAGATCAGACGCCGCTTTACGCGGCGTCTGATCTGGATTGAAGTTGTTTGCAAATGTAAGCCAATTGTCATCCCTATAACGACTCCCTCTGAACAACGCAGACGATGTTTGTCTCCCTTTTGGTGCCGTGGTAGAGAGGTAGCGCTGTACCAGGAGATGTTAATTATTTCCCGCTGAAATAAAATCAAAATGGAAACTCAAAGTAATCGAATGGGAAAACATGACAGTGGTTTAATTTTATTTTTTGTTTTTAAATTCTGACGATCTATTTGTATCTGAGTGGCAAACAGCTTGGAGACTAGTCAGCGCTTCACACAATTTGGAAATCGCTTGTTGAATAGGAGGTTCGGTTAAACCTGTATTGAGCAACCTTTCTCCATAAGAACATAGCTTTTAGGACATGTGCCAGCTAAATGCGGGACAAAAGTAAGAGAGAACCCATCTACAGCAGCTTTTTTGGTATTGTCGTCCAATGTTGTCCTTAACCCTTTACCCCATAGAAGATTTCTGGTATTGAAGATAGGTGACCACCTAAAGCAGGCTGTAAGTAAAGCAGAATGCGTCTTAACCCTTTACCCCATAGCCTGTTTTTTTTAAATTTTGAAAATAGGTGACTACTTAAAGCAGGTTGAAAGTAAAACAGAGTGCGCTCTAAGGCGCATTCTGCTTTACTTTCAGCCTGCTTTAAGCTACCACCTATTAAAATAAAGAAAATATTTCTTATGATACCAATTCATGACTGTATAAATTGGAACTATTTTCTTCAGTGGATGAATAAATTAAAAGTGCTAAAAGGCGCTTCTATGGGGGGAAAAGGGTTAAAGATCACTAGCCGTCTTCATTCAATGGTTGTTGAATACAAGTTCGACTGTAATCCAAAAGAATTGGTCGACTTGGCAATCGTGTAATGCACTTTAGTGAAGATTTACATGTAGTAATACAGAAAGCTCAATGTAACTTTTGTTCTGAATTTATCAGTCACCAGTGTCTGCGTCTGTGTGAAATGTTTTTTAAGTAAATTTTTGTTCTCTAGATACTTTATCAACCCCGTAATAGGTGTGCAGAGGTCGGGGAATTCGTCATCCTCAATACACCGTACAGTATAGTATGTATATCTATACAATAGCTTATAAGGTATTTTTATGTATTTCTTAACATACAGCATATACAGACGCTTATTAGGTATCAAGTGGCCATATAAGATATGACAGTGCCACTATGGTTCAATGGGTTAAGTCAGCTTGCTGTACATCAAGGTTGGTGATAAAAGAAAATTATAACCTGGCTATTAAAGTAATTAACTACGGAATGTCTTTTAACGCTTGCAGTAACAATAAAACTTACTCATAAAAACCTCCCTTTGAAAAAAAAAATGGTTATAATTATTCCCCTTTGTGCATCTCAGGAACTAATACAGCAGCATAAACTGAACTGAACAGCGTGTATAAAACTGGGTTAGATGTCAGTTTACACATCCACCCCTGCGACGTTAGATACAGTGTTTCCTCCCAACAACGACTGTCTCCTTACAACGACCATTGCCAAACTTCCCTTAACAGGACAAGTATGTCTAACGCTTTTACAGCTGCAAAATCGTCTGCTTAAAATTGTCGTCTACTGTTTTCTCAAATTTACATACTAGTATAAGTGGACATTTTGATAGAATAAATATAATTATGAGTTACAGCTTGAATCGAGATCAGACGCCGCGACACCCAATGGGAGACACAGATTGTGTGCGTTGTTCAGATGGAGTCTTCAAAGGGAGGAAAAAAATAAGACTTGGCTTACATTTGCAAACAGCTTTAATCAGCGTAAACGCGAAGTCTGATCTTGATTTAAGCTGTTTGTCACTCGTCATTATAGTTTATTCTATCAAAATGTACACTTATATGAAACTTTGAGAAAAGCAGCAGACGACAATTTTAAGTAGATATTGCAGCAGTAAAAGCGTTTGACATACAGTAAAACCTCGCTATTACGACCACTAAAACGAAGGCTAATTGAGTGTATAATAGACAGGTGACAGCTTAAAGCAAGGTGACAGTGAAACAACAGGAAGCTCCTATAGGAGCTTTCTGTTTCACTGTCACCTTGCTTTAAGCGGTCACCTATCGTAAACACCCTAATAATAAACATAATTTAGTGGTCGTAATAGAGAGGTTTCACTGTAGTTGTCCAGTTTAAGGAACTTTGACAAGGGCCGTTGTGAGGAGGGAGTCGTTGTTTAGAGGGCCGTTGTAAGGAGGGAACACTGTAGTGAAGTTATCTGGTGTTTTTCTTTATCCACATTGCATGCTGCATTATAGTTTTATTGTTTAACAAGATAGGATGGTTGGTGCAATGCACTAACTATCCTATCTTGTTAAACAATAAAACTATAAAACAGTATCCTATTTATGCACGGCCGCTATTGGCCAGTGTGGTTGGACATGAACGTTATGTAAACCTGTGTCCGTGTGTGACGTCACGCGTCATGTACGTCTGTATACCTATATAGTCTCACGTGGCTACGACGTTACGGTATTGCGACTTAAGATCTTAACGCAGCAACTACACTTAGTTAAATCAACACTTGTGAAAATGTCATCGGCTTGTTTAGTAGCTGTGGTGTTAATGGCATTTGGTAAGTATAAGTTTTATATTTCAGGTATAACTTTTTTACCCTTTCATTACGATTTTGACGGAAAGACCCGTGAAACACCGTTCTGCAATAATATCGTCTGCTTAAAAGTTTCGTCTGCTTTAACTCTTCCACTGACAATTGCGCGAAAGGAGACTTTGCAAACAGTTTGGATCCTGATCAGACGCCGCGTTACGCGGCGTCTGATCAGGATCGAAACTGTTTGACACTCATATCAATATTTCTGACGTCATACTACCTGAAATCTAACTTTGAAATTATCTTGCAGACGACATGTTGAAGCAGACGACCATGTAGCGGTGAAGGGGTAAAAAATATCGCAATTATTTTCGCAGTGAAATAGTCAACTTTAAATGTTTTGATATTATGTGTTTTTGGAGTAGGTAACATTGGTTTGGGTGTCAAACAGTTTGGATCCTGCTCAGACACCGCGTCACGAGGCGTCTGATCAGAATCCAAACTGTTTACAAATGTCGGTGTTGGCGGCCTTAGCAATGAAAGCGTCAATGCGGCGAAATCGACCATCTTTCTGCATAACGAAACAACATATAAACAGAATGCAGTAATATTAGATACAGGACATTTGGTTGAAACAGCATCCCTTATCTTACCGAAAAACCGACTGTTTGAAATTGTTCTCTGCAAATTTGGTATATTTTATATATAGATTTATACATATCTAAATTGAAGAAACCTAAAAAACAGTGTCAAACAGCTTTGATTCAGACCAGACGCCGCGTCACGCGGCGTCTGATCTGGATCAAAACTAAGCACAAATACCTGTCAAGGTCGCGATCGATGGATAAGATAACAGTTTATGTTTTCGTTACATGTGTCGTCAGTTTGGAGCCAGATCGTACGCCGAGTTCTTTTGATAAACATTTACATCTAAACTGTTTGCAATGATAAAGCTCCACAAATGTCGGACCAGCAGCGTCATCAATTGCCAATGTTTGCTGTTTAGTTTAGCAGGTTGTGCCCCGTGTGCAGCGTGCAGAGTACAGTAGAGAAAACGTTTTCTTTACAAATAAACGCATTACTCTATAACTAGTATTTCCATTGCAAACAGTTTGTAGCCTTATCAGACGCCGGGTTAACCGGCGTCTGATAAGGCTCTAAACTGTTTGCCATTCAAATTAAAACTGGTAGTCTGAATCGTCAAAAGTTTGTCTTTTTCTATTTTTCATTGCAATGCGTTTACGTTTGAACGAAAGAATTACGTTTTTCTCCACTGTATTTCAGACCGGTAGCCAACTCACAATCGATGGTCATCGACGGACATCGATTTCTTTACTGAACTCATCACTGATCTGATTGTTTAAAGACTTTTCCTCAGTCCATTGATGGACTAACCCCCCCCCCCCCCCATTGTCTCGATAGGTGTGAATTTAACTGTCAAATCATGAAGCACATGTCAAACCAATCTCAATTTACCTGGTGAGGCCCAGATTATACTCATGATTTAGTGATTTTCAATGGTTCTTTTTAACAAACTATCAAATATAAAGGTCGGGTCTCACATGAGAAGCTTCAATGGTTCTTTGCTAATGACATGACCGTAAGACCAATGTTTTTTGCAAGGAAGTTGTCTGGCAAGGCGTTATGATCGAAAGGTCGTCAGGAAATGTCTTTAATGATTGACACTCACATTAAATTTATGCAAACTTGTGAATGACATCAATTCTACTACATGTACTTATGCATTTGACATACAGTGGAATAGATGTAATTGTTTTCCAATAAACGAATTATTAAAAAACCAATGAGATTTTAACCATGTAATATATTTAATATGTACAACTTGTTTGAGTATGATGTCAATGTTCTTTCTCTATACTGTAATACCTCCCTATTGCGACCACAAACAAGTAGTAACTGATTGTATTAATCAGACTATGTACAGCTTAAAGGAATGTGAAAGTAAAAGAGAAAGCTCATTAACCAGCTTTCTATTTTACTTTCTCATCTTTACTTAGTCATCTGTTTTGTATATAAAACGCAATAGAGAGGTTTTGCTGTACATGTAATTCAGCCTAAACTCGTGCTTGATTATATTAACCAATTACCCCATAAATACGCCTTTTACGCCTCTAATCTGTTTCTCCACTGAAGAAAATAATTCCAATTTGATCTATAAGATCATCATAAGAAATATTCTTGTAGATGGTAGCTTAAAGCAGACTGAAAGTAAAGCAGAATGCTTTAGAGGGTCACTTGTCTTCAAAATTAAACCAGACTATGGGGTAATGGGTTAGAAATAATATTTTAAAATTGTTTGAGTATGACGTTATTGTATTTTCTGCAAGCCTCGTCCCTGCATGAATTTTCTGACCATCTGGGGAGAAAATACCCATCCTACATCAACGCTCATGGTGGATTCTTATATTCTCCGTATATGTATTTCAGCCCTGGTGGACGGCGGAGCTCCTCGTCCTGGTGGATATTGCCGACATGGGGTTGCCGCCAGGTACTGTGGGGTCTACAACAGGTTCCAGTGCCCGGGAGGGAGTTACTGTAAAATGATAATGTACCATGGAGTATGCTGCAATCAGGCCCCTGTCCAAGGTAAAATTACAATGACTTTTTAACCTGTTATTTTATAATGAAAACTAAACGCAAACTTAATGCAAATGCATTGTCTAACCTAAAATTGTGTTGGTTTTTTTTGCATTTTCTATAATATTTGGCGCTTATTTGAATTAGTTTGTTCTTTATTTACTTCTCGTATAAAAGTCTGGTTGAAAATTGGTAGATCTAGATATACATATCAGATAATTATGATTATCATTTTTTTATTATTATTCATTATTGCTTTTGTTATTATTATTATTATTTTACCTTGTTTAATATTATCTTGTAAATGTGTATATGTATTGTATGTATGACGAGACACTGTACAGAATGAGTCAATATTGGACGTTCTTCTTCTTCTAAATTGTCCTTTTCAACAGGCGATTGTCTGTTTCTCTTTTCGTCAGGTGTTTACATGTATCTATTGCTCTTTTCAACAAGCGATTGTCTATCTCTTTTCAACAGGCGTGTGTCCTCCATCCTCTGGACCAGGTCCCTGTGTATTTGACCCTGAGAGGAACTGTCTGTCGCACTCACAATGTCCCGAGGAGTATTTATGTTGTTCTGAAGGCTGTGGGAAAGTGTGCAAGCACCAGAAAACAGGAATCATCTACACAGGACGCCTGATGACCAATATCATCTAGAAACAATTGATTTTCCACTAAATACATCGACATTCTTCGGGATATATCGACATTCTTCGGGAAAAATCGGCAATTTTCGGGATTTTTTATTTAACCTCTTCGCTGTTAGAACACCGTAGTGACCGTACCATAGTCAAACAACTAGGTTAGACGTGTCATGGGGTCGCCGAGTCTATTTATAAGGGAGATCAGCATTTCGGATATCCTCGTGGCAAATTCTAAAATGAAGGGTTTAGTTATTTGTTCAAACAATAAACGAATTAGTTATCGGAAACATAGCGTAGTGGATAAGACGTAGGGCTAAAAGTAAGCATGATGGGGAAAAATGTTATCAAGCACGGGTTCGAGTCTTGCATCAACCTAAAATAATTTTTTTTCGAACCCACCCTGAAGAAAATTACTATTATCACAATGCATTCTGTGTACCTATACTTTACCTTCTGCGCTAAAGTGCTGACAGTAATTCCGCCTTCATTTGTATTTAATATACTAAACTCAACTGTTTAAAATGGTCCGAGAACATGCGGAATGCTGTTATCCCTAAAAAATGGAATCGGCTGACCTTTGACACGTCAGACCTAGTTGTTTGACTATACCAATACAGTTGAGAAGTTGTTATTCTCTCCCATTTTAAAGCAAACGGGAAGCAACCACAATACACTAAAATGTAGCAAATTTCAACTTTTTGACATTGCTTACTATTTAGTTTAAACAGAGTGGCAAACAGTTTGGAGCCTGATCAGACGCCGGGTGACCCGGCGTCTGATCAGGCTCCAAACTGTTTGCAGCGGAAATAATAGTTTTAGTATAGACACGTTTACTGAGAAATAATTGAACGTCTTCTCCACGGTACCATGTAGAAACAAATGCTTACCCACTAGTGGTACTAAAGTCGACAATCTTCCTTCAGCAAAAACAAGAAACCTTTGCACTGTCCAGCTGATGTCCACTTGATATTTACCGTCCGGACCAATGTCTCAAACTTTGTTGTAGACAAGTTGACAATGAATAAAATCGCCATGATTGTCAAATAGAATGGATCCTGTTTAGACACAGAGTTATTCGGTGTCTAATAATAAAAAGTAAAAAACTACCGGCGGTAGTGGCCCAATGGTTACACCATTGGACTACGGTACCAGGGGTCGTGAGTTCGATCCCCCGCCGGACCAGCGGTCTGACTAGGGGATTTTTTCTAAATCCCCGATGATGTACAGGAATGTCCTTGAGCCAGACATGTACCGCGAATTGCTCCTCTCCACCCAGGGGGTAAAATGGGTACCTGTGAAGGGTCTGAGTCGGTACTGCGGCTGCATTTGACTACGCCATATGTTAGCAGTGCTCATAGGCAAGATGGCTCAATGATCAGGGGAGTATATGTACAGTCGGACTGAAAGTAGACTTTAACTTGGTATATTCGGTGTCTAATCAGGATTTAAACCGTTTGAAGTTCCTGTTTTGGATTTAAAACAAAAATTGATCTGCACAAGAGGTGACTAAGTGGTATTCTTCATATGTTCCGTGTTCATGTAAAGAAACTCTGAAAAGGATTAAGATACGCAAACAGTATTATGACAATGTAAAGGTCGCCGATATCACCAAAGCATAATAAAGAATATATGTGTGTGTATGTATGCTTGTAAATTAAATGAATACATTATGTTCTGTATTAGAATTTAGAAATACATGTATGTTTAAATGAGTAACATTTTGTTTGTTATAATATTTTACTTACTATTTTAACCCAATACGCCCTTTTACACCTTTTTTATTTCTCATCTGAAGAAAGAAGTTCCAATTTATACAGCCTAGAATATGTACTAGAAGAAAAAAATTCTATATCCTAACATATGGTAGCTTAAAGCAGGCTGAAAGTAAAGCAGAATGTGCCTTAAGGCGCATTCTGCTTTACTTTTAACCTGCTTTAAGTGGTCACCTATTTTCAAAACTAGAAACAGGCTATGGGGTAATGGGTAAAGTCACACTTTCGACCTTACTGAGCCGAAAACAAGTAAAGGTATCCTGTGCAAACAATAAAGATCACGATCAGAGGTCTCCTTAACCCTTTACCCAATAACCTATTGATGATATTAAAGACAGGTAACCTCTTAAAGCAGGTTGAAAGTAAGGCAGAATGTGCCTTGAGGCACATTCTGCTTTACTTTCAGCCTGCTTTAAACAACTATATTTTAGGCTATATAAAATATTTGTTATGGTAATTGTTCATGAGTGTATAAACTGGAACTATTTTCTTCAGCGGAGGAATAAATTAGATACGCTAAAAGTCGCTTCTATGGGGTAAAGGGTTAAGCATTCAAATCAACAAATTGACAATAATTCATTTTAGGTTTTGGTGGCAAACAGTTTTGTGACAGATTAGACGCCGGTTTACGAGGCGTCTGACCTGGATCCAAACCGTTTGCAATGGGGAGAATATATTTTGCATAAATGCATTTATTGACAAGATACTTATTTTCTTTTCAATGACACTTGTTTAATATTGCATAATAATTAACTATTGGTAAAGCTAATTTGAGCATATTCGTCACTTACAAACAGTGTACCTGTAAATAGTACATATGCCACATGCAAACAGTGTAGATCAATATCAGAGGGCGCCTAAAGGAGCATTCTGGTCATGATCTGAACTGTTTGTATTTTGCTGCAATTTATAGGAAAAACATCCCTAAGTAGACTTAACTTGAAAACATGAACGTTTGCTGCAGCAATCATTTGCCTGTGAAAAGATGTATCGATGCAAGAAATTATATAAACAATGCACACCTAATGTTAAAATATGTCTTAAGTAACGATCTAATTTTTGAAATACGGGTATGTTAAAATTAGTCCCTCCACGCTCTTACACCGGGTACATTGATTATCTGCAAACGTGAATTTGGATCTTGATCAGACTGTCTGACACTGATTTCAATATTTCATAAGTCGATATACCTAAATTTTTAAAATTGAGAAATAAAAGCAGACGGCACTTGTTTGTGCGTAAGTCAAAATTTAAACTTTTATTTTTATTTTTATTTTTATTATCACTTGCTACAAACAGCAAATAGACAGATCAGGGGACGCGCTTTAAGCGCGTCCTCTGATCTGGCTATTTGCTGTTTGCAAACGTTTATGATCGAAAAATAAGAGTTAAACGATTTTGACTTACGCAAAAATTTTGCGTAAGTTGTTTAGTAAAACGGGCCCCTGATGACGCAGTGCCACTGACTGGGTTAAACAAATTCTTGAAAATGTCAACAATTCTATTAAATCTGAGTGTCAACCAGTTTTGACTTTCCACCAGTAAAATATCACATTCATACGTATTGTTTCTTGTCCGAAAAATAGGACAAGTGTAGTCAACAAATGATAACAGTGACGTCACAAAGGCTAAAGAAAGTATACATATATATATACGTATAATAGGAGTTTTCAATTCGTACTACATTAAAACCTCTCTGTTACCACTACTAAATACATTTTATTATCAGGTTATGTGAGGCATGTGGTTGCTTAAAGCAAGGTGAAAGTACACAGAAAGCTCCAATATGAGCTTTCTGTTTTACTTTCACATTGATTTAAGTTGTCACCTATATTTTAAACAAGCAATTATCCTTCTGGTTAGAGTTAGTAATAGAGAGGGTTTACCGTATACATGTATATGGGCTTGACATTCGTACTACAGTAACACCTCTCTATTACCACCACTAAATAAATTTTATTATCAGATGAATGAGGCAAGTGGTTTCTTAAAGCAATGTGAATATGAAACAGAAAGCTCCTATAGGAGCTTTCTGTTTTACTTTCACCTTGCTTTAAGCTGTCACCTGTTTCTCATACAAACAATAAGCCTTCTATTTAGTGGTCGTAATAGAGGTGCTATAATGTATTGCGAAATAGACAATGCTCCCTTATCTCTTTGAAATATTTTTACAATAGTTCATTCCTCGGAGAAACAGTGCCATGACTTTATATAGAGGTAGATCTAATACTTACATGTATATCATATCTAAATATGTATTCAGGTAACAAATTAAAATACATTTTACAATAATATTTAAATATAAAATGAATACAGTCGTAAGCAGATACTAAATAATCACATTTTATGATAATATAAGAAGATATTATTTGCTGAAAAACTCACAAAAATCAAGTTCTTTTTCGAAATTACTGAAAACAATTCAACACATTAACACCAGGTACCCAAACATTGGGATAGACAAATGTATCTACCAAATAACAGTGCGCGGTAAAATCCAAGGAAACTGGGACGCCCTCTATGATTGATGTAATTATCCTAAATTTGAACTAATCGTTGTTACCAGACAGTAATTTGAGATGATCGCAAACAGTGTGGACCCTGATCAGACTGCATCTGAGGGAGCAGTCTGATCAGGGTCTACACAGTTTGCCCAGGCCTGTCTGTTTCAACACGCAAGGATAATTATGGTAATTATTTATTTTTCAGTTGCAGCTTGTCTTGCGTTTGTAGCAGTTTTAATATCGGCGAGTTCAGGTTTGTGTTTTGTTTAAACTCCGTAGCACGAAAATTCAAATGGCAACTTTCGATTTCCATTTCAGTCTTAATCATTTTTTTTAATTATTTAGGATTATTTTTACGATACAATATTGCTCTATTGTTAGTTTGATAAACTCTCCCGGTGTTCATAAAATATACTCACGGAATTTAAAAACTGTGCATTGGGAAAAGCTTTCTAAATAATAGAATAACAATCCAATTATAAATGAACTTTGTTATTGTGTTATTTTAAACATCAATCTAACATTTCATAAGAGTCATTAAAGTGTGATGTCAATCAAGATTGTACTGCCAGGCGTTTTTGTCATTAAGGCAATGTGACGAGTTTGACGTCAGAATGAGACGTAGAGTAGGACGGATTCAAAATTAGCGTAATCTTTTGCGCACTGTCCTCGGGCCGATGAGACAAATGTTTTGAGCGTAAAGTTTGAAGACTGAAGATGATGACGTACATGTGTAACGGGAATATACGTATCTTGTCGACGTTACGTTAATAGCGGTATCCCTTGTCGCAGGTTCTCGCGAGCATTGCCAAATTGTCGATACGTCTCGATAATGACAACATGATGTTACGATGAAGGCCAGATTGTCCTGCAAAATCACGTTTTCTGCATTCCAACCTCTAATATGCAAACTGAACGTAAACGCGCATTTTCAGACAGCCGTGGCATAGCCGTCATGGTCGATATAACAAAGTTTACTTGTTTTTCCATTGATTTACTCCCAAAAGAACCAGTGTACATTGAAAACGTGTTGCATCTACCGTACAAATGAGCGTTCTGACCAATTTATACCAAAATAGACAAACGTCTTTTGACACGCAAAAGTAACGTAAATTTAACGAAAAGGATAACCAACAAATTCTACACACTTTATTCAACTGTATGAACCGTCTTTACGTGAGCTAATTGAAAACGTTTACATTTAAAACACATTTCAACCATGCACAGTTTTTAAATTCCGTGAGTATATATACAATGCTGATCTAAGGACACTGCGCTGACGTCGCGCAAGCTAAGGTGGCACAACGTCAAAAGCGCTTGCCGGGTGGAGCATGCCAGCTACCTTTGAAACAATTTAAAAGATAAATGCATAACATTATACATCAAACTGTTCATTTTAAATAGGCGTGTGCTACTATGGTATAAGTATAACCTTAGCTTGCGCGGCGTCGCATATGTTGTCCATACAGTGGTTTGAAATAGTCTGTTGTCATTCTCAAGAATTTGATTGGTCAGATATGAGCCTAGACTCAAATCTGACCGATCAAATGCTTGAGAACGAACCCAGACTCAACTCAAACGGTTTATTAGCACTGGGCCTGAACATGAAATGTTAGAAAGTCCCTACAGTAATGGGCATGATGCTGGCCATTGGCGACAGTGGGATGACGCACCTGAAACTATAAACCTTAGCAGCAACAACAACTGAAATATGAGAGGCATTTTAAGTACAGTGGAGAATCTGTTATTCTTTCCCGTTTAAACGCAAACGTACGCAAACGCAAAACACTAAAACGTAGGAAAGTACAACTTTTTGACAATTCTGATAATTCATCTTTATATTGGTGGCAAACAGTTTGGAGCCTGATCAGACGCCGGGTTACCCGGCGTCTGATCTGGCTCCAAACTGTTTGCAGTGCAAATAATAGTTTTAGCGTAAACGCGTTTATTGGGAAAGAATAACAGATTCTCCACTGTAGCAGCAACAACAACTGAAATATGAGAGGCATTTTAAGTACCTGTCCAGATGGTGACATACAACAGGCTTTATGAGGATACTGCTTTGCTTTCAATATGCATTAAGTGGAATTTTATTTTTCAAAACCAGAAACAGGATACTGGACAAACAGCTTAACCCTTTCATTCATTTTTTGTAAGTGTTTAAGACACGTTGTTTCATAAAACAGACTGAAAGTAAAGCAGATCGTTCATAAATGGGCTAACTGGTTTACTTCTATCTAACTTTGAGTAGCCATCTGTCAGTATAATTTTTATAAGGATCCGTCTAAAGTTCGCAAACCTCCACAAACCACTCTTAACCTCCCCAAATCACTTAAATTCCTTAATATCTGGCCACATAAAGCTTATAAATGGCGAATTCAGGCTAAACTAATGAAAATAAACAATAAGTTCGAATTAAATCTACGATGTTTTTATTTCAAGGGGAGCGATTCGTACAAAACTTAAGATAACTATATACATTTACTTCTAAATATTAACAAATTACCCAACAGCCTGTTGCTGGGTTTGAAGAAATGTGTCCATTTCAAAGCAGGTTGCGTTCTGTGCTACATTCAGCCTGCTTAAAGCTACCATCTGCTAGAATATGGAAAACTTGGAGAGGTTTGGGTAGGTTTGGGGTCTTTAGACCGACCGGTATTATATATAGGACACGTTTTCCAGAACTTATATTACGAGTATTAGAGAGGGTACATGTAGTACATGTAATATATCAAGTCATTTCTATGACAAAAAATGTATCCGTGAAAAGACGGTACCATGAAAAAAAAAGATTAGAAATAAACTAGTTTATGAACGGCCGTAGAAGACGTTATTCTTTCCCAATACACGTGTTTATGGTCCACTGCAAACAATTTGGAGCCATATCAGACCCCGGTAATCCGGCACTTTACCAGACTCCAGGCTGTTTGCTACTCAGATTGCAATGATTTACATTCTATTGGGATTTTTAAGAACCGGTTCTGTTCTAAATTTCCTTGCAATGCGTCTGTGTTTATATTTGTTTAACCCTTTACCTGATAGCTTTGTTTTAGTATTGAAGATATGTGACTACTTAAAGCAGGTTGAAAGTAAAGCAGAATGCGACCTAAGGCGCATTCTGCTTTACTGTCAGCCTGCTTTAAGCTATTAACTGCTAGAATAAGGAAAGTATTAAATATGACACATATTCATTACGGTATAATTTGGAACTATTTTCTTCAGCGGATGAATAAAATGAATGTGCTAAAAGTCGCTTCTATAAGGGAAAGGGTTAAACGAGAAATAATATCGTCTTCTCAGCTGTAACTACATGTTTACATGTAGGTTATTATTTTCTTTGTCCTCAGCTTTACCCGCACGACAGTTATGCTACTCGTGCGATTTTCTCCAGACGCCTGAACAGTGCCATCACGTGATTGAATGTCAGGAAGATGAGGTAACTATAAATGCACGTGTTATTGTCAGAAGTGTGGTGCGAATCGCAAAAGAACCGTACCAAATTTTGACTAGACTATATTTGAAACTAGACATGTAAACCTGAACTTTCAGGAGTCTGTTCAAGGTTCAATCTGTGTTGTGCTAAGACAATAATATAAAAGAAGAAAATACCACCGTTTTCTTTCGATTGTAGCAAAATCTTTGACTTTGTTCTAGAGCCATTGATTAAACGATTTTATTGATTGAGTTTGGTTTACGTTTACGGCACCACGGCACATAAAATAGTCATACGTCGCCTTTCAAAATACTAAAACCCGGATCTGGCCTACAAATGTAAATGGATATCTGGCAAACAAGTCCATGTAATTTATACCAGGGCTGCCATTTCTCCGAATGTTTCCGAAATTTTATCCTAGCAGATGGTAGCTTAAAGCAGGCTGAAAGTAAAGCAGAATGCGAATTAAGGCGCGTTCTGCTTTACTTTCAACTTACTTAAAGAAATCACGCTTGACAAAAAGAAAATTTAGATATCTTAAGTTTTTTTTACTATCAACTTATGGCAGCCCTGTTATACACAGTTTGGATGCAGACTAGAGTCAAACTATGTTTGACATTAAATCTAGTATTAATATTAAAAATTCCAAATTCCTAAAATCTATATTTAACCCTTTCACCGCCAGAATCGCCTAAAGTCGCATTTGCAAACATTTTTTATCCTGAACAGACGCCGCGTAACGCGGCGTCTGATCAGGATCAAAACTGTTTGACACCCGTTTCGATATTTCTCATGTCATACTCTCTTAATTCTAACTTTGAAATGATATTGCAGACTATAATATTGAAGCAGACGACACAATAACGGTGTAGGGGTAAAAAACTCAAATGATTTGGCGGTGAAAGGGTTAAGAAATGAGAGTAAATGCAGAGTATTTTGGCTGTAGAGGGTAAATGAGTTATTCTTTCCAAGTAAACGCATATCTTGGTTGAAAACCAGGCCCCAAGGTATTTGAGTTGAGTCTTAGATCGTTCTCAAGCATTTGAAATCATTCAAATGCTTGAGAACGATATCAGACTCAACTCAAGTGCTTTATAACCTTGGACCTAGATGTAAGATATTTATTTTTAATAAATTACGATTTAACACTGTGTTGCATTTTTCTTGAGTATAGCATACATAGAACGGCACCAATTTACTCATTATTATTCTATTTCAGATCTGCTACACACAGAAGTACATGTCGGTTGGCCAACCAATGTATCGAGTGGGTTGCCTTGCAAATGCGGTAAGTCAAATAACTCTGGTCCCAATCTTATAAAGAGTTTAAATTGAGTCTGAGATCATTTTTAAGCATTTGATTGTTCAGATGTGAGCTTTGGCTAGTTAAGACTCAGCTTGGTCATGTTTTCATGTAAATGAATAATAATTATGTTGTTTGATTGTAAAGTTACTGTTCTTCAGATATGTGCTGTCAAAGCCCAAAATTCTACATCTACTCAAGTTGTTGGGAAGAGAACCACAGACTCCCCGTTACTTGACGGTTGCACGTTGTGTTGCTCAAATGACCGCTGCAATAAGGTTGCATGCACTGCCACCTCTGTGAAAGGTTAGATCTATTTTATCCAGAGTCACTTACATAAACTATTTACGACAGGTTACATCTACATGTACAGTGTTCCTCCCTACAACGACCCTCCCAACAACGACTCCCTCCTTACAACGACCATTGTCGCAGTTCCCTTGACAGGACAATTATGTCCATCCTATTCACGACTGCAATGTTGTCTGCTACAATTGTCGTCTTCTGTTTTTCTCAAAGTTACATAATGAACATTTGGCAGAAATAAACTTAATGACGAGTGACAAACGCGGCGTCTGATCTGGATTCAAGCTGTTTGCAATGTAAGCTTATTTCCCTCTCTATAAAGACTCCATCCGAACAACGCAGCAGTTGCTGTCTCCCATTCGGTGTCGTTGGAAAGAGGGAGCACTGTACATATATATCTAAGGGTCACTTAGAAATACTGAAGTCAAGCTTAGATATCGTGAGCTCACTTAAGTCGAACATATATGTACCTCAAAGTTTAGGGGCCTCCGTGGCCTAGTGGTATAGTCACTGTGACTTACATCACTAAGCTCCTCACCGCTGTGAGTTCGAATCCCAGTAGGGTCGTTTGGATTTTTCATGTGGGGAAGCCTTCCAGCTGGCTTGCGGAAGGTCGGTGGTTCTACCCAGTTGCCGATGTGTGCCTGAAACAGTGCATAAAGGGCTTCTGGGGTCTTCCTCCACCTGTAATTAGCTGGACGTCGCGATATGACTGAAATACTGTTGAAAGCGACGAAAAATCAAAATAAATCAAATCAAATCAAAGTTTAACCCCTTCCCCAATAGAAGCGACTTTTAGCGCATTTTATTTATTCCTCCGCTGAAGAAAATAGTTCCAATTTATACAGTCATGAATATAATTCACAAGAATTATTTCCAGTTTCCTTGCAGATTATAGCTTTAAGCAGGCTGAAAGTAAAGCAGAATGTGCCTTATGGCACATTCTGCTTTACTTTCAACCTGCTTTAAGTAGCCACCTATCTTCAAAACTAGAAACAGGCTATGGGGTAAAGGGTTAAACGTGGGTAGGCCACATTTAAACATTGACATACGCATAAATTGACTTTAGGGAGCTCATAATAATTGAATTCAATTGACGACTTACTGGTAAGTTCGTCTTAACCCATTTAAATATAGATGACCACTTAACCCTTTACCTGATAGCCTATTTCTAGTAGTGAAGATAGGTGACTACTTAAAGCAGGTTGAAAGTAAAGCAGAATGCGCCTAAGGGCGCATTCTGCTTTACTTTCAGCCTGCTTTAAGCTATCATGTGCTATAATATAGAAAATATTCCCTATTATACATATTCATTACAGTTTAAATTGGAACTATTTTCTTCAGTGGATGAATAAATCATATCCGCTAAAAGGCGCTTCTATTGGGTAAAGGGTTAAAGCAGGTTGAAAGAAAAGCAGAATACCCACTAGATCGTATTAGCCTGCGTTAGCGTTCAGCCTGTTCTTAGCCTATTAGCTACACTCAGCTAGAACGAAGAAATTATTTCTCATGGTATATATTCATGATTGTGTAAACATGGAACTTGGGAACTATTGGATATTAACGAATGCAAATTTATTCCGCCTCTCTCAATAAGGTAAAGTAAAATGGACCTGATTGTAACGAAATTTGGATATTGCGAACTAAACCTGACAGTCGCGAGGACTTCGTTATAAGTGAGTTTCACTGTACAATATAACCTCTCTATTACAACCACTAAAACGAAGGCTAATTGATTGCATAAAAAACGGGTGACAACTCAAAGCAAGGTGACTGTAAAATAGAAAGCTCCTAAAGGAGCTTTCTGTTTCACTGTCACCTTGCTTTAAGCCGTCACCTGTCGTAATCGCATATAGATCAATACAATTTAGTGGTCGTAATAAAGAGATGTTACTGGTTTTTTTTATTGGCAACAGGTGTATGTCCATCGTCGTCGGGAATAGGAATCTGCGTGTTTAACCCTGAGAGGAACTGTCTGTCTGACTCAGTATGTCCCAGCGATTATATGTGTTGTCCCGACGGCTGTGGCAGAGTGTGCAAGCACCGTAACACAGGAGCCATCTACACAGGACGTCTATCCAATAACCACATTCGGAGACACCTGTTTGCTTAATTGGCTACATTACAAATTTGGGAAAAATGATATTTTGTTCTGCTCGATTATTTAAATAAAATTGAAAAATGTTGAAGCGAACCTTGTTTGATTTGATTAGAAACTCATTAAATCCTAGCGACGAGTATACTCGTCACTTACAAACAGTGTACCTGTAAATATTACACTAGTCCCAAGCAAACAGTGTAGACCCTGATCAGAGGGTTCCTTGAGGAGCCCTCTGATCATGGTATACACTGTTTGTCATTCTGTCTTTTTGAAATATAATACCGGTATTAAAATCAACCCTAAATAGTAAAAAATGGACTAAACTTTTTTTGGAATTGGAACTGTCCATAAAAAGTTTCAGGGGTGAATGAGTTAAAAATATTGCCAAAACATTTCCTGTTTTGAACAACCATAGCATTGGTTCATCGGAACTTTTAAGTAAATAATACAACCGGCAGTGTACTTCAGTTGGTTTAAACATATCCTATTTCAATAATTAACTTGTATTTTACAAACATTCAACAAAGTTTAGGATTGAAACGAAAGCAAAACAGCTTATTGTGTTTCTCTCCTTGCGCCGTTTTGTGTACACATGCTCTATCTATAACTAGTCTATAATATATTTTACAAAGCACTTATGTAACAGCAAAATGTGTTATAAATATATTGTAACTTCATTGTATTTATAATTTGGCGCGATCTCTCTCCAAAGGCACTCAAGAAAGACGATATAAGGAATACCAAGGTATAGGTAGTTTCCCAGAGTAGTGCAAAAGTAATGCGGAATGCATATTACTTGCTCATCGCATTAATTATACACTACATTTCTTCCGCCTGTCCAAACACTCACATTTATACTAATCCCATCGATCAAGAGAGGAAGCACCAACTAAACGAAATCTTTCGAGTAACCATTAATTACATGTACTTCCGTTCACTACCTTACTCCGAGTTCAGTGTATAATTATTTGCAAGCCGTTTGGACTCTGACGTAATGCGGCGTTTGATAAGAATTCAGAGTCTGATACTATTTCAATAAATAGAGGATATCGAATGAGTGTGTTTTCAATAGTGAATTTATTGAACGAGTTGGATAAAATCATATGTTGCGAGCCTTGGCGAGCATCATATCATTTTATCCAACGAGTTCAATAAATTCACGACTGAAAACACACGAATTTGATATCCTATTTATCACATTACCACCAAATGACACGACAATCCGAACGGCCTTACTTTCACTTTTGCCCTCGGCTCTTAGGAAACGATTCGTCATAGGCGTTATTCGGTTTTATTCATCCGTACATAAAAAACTATCAAACTAGAATAAAGAAAATCAACATCAATGTGTTGAGAAAAGACTTCTCTGGTACCATATTCAAATTATAACTTAATTACTTAATATAAAAAGTGTTTGTTATTGACTAAAAATGATCAGTTGACATTTAGAATCTAGTTTCGTTTTCAAAATAATGTCGTTAGAGCAAAATGACGTCATTATCATTGTAACGTCTACATTTGAAAAACAGTCTGAGTCTCTGTAAATACTAGAGCTCTATGCAGACTTATTTGCAGCTAGAGTTTGCGGGACTGCTCGGACACTTGGGAATGTTTCAATACCTAGTGGTGATCTAAATTTGTCTAGATTCTCTTTACTGAATTACAGTCGGCGCAGTAGTACAGTATTTTGGTGATTCGAAAATTAGTATAAAATATATGCCCAGTGGGCCGTACGGTTTTTACGGACCTCTATATTTTGCACGTTTATGTGATAAATTAATTTACTTAATAATTAATTCATACCAGTGTATTATCGTGCAATAGAACATTGGTGATTTAATTACCAGCACCTCAACTACTACCCGTGTTGTATTACACGAAACTACACTGGGATGATTTTTTTTATTTCAATTATACATTTCAAATACAATTTGCACTGACCCAACGGTGCTACATTTCTTGACGCACGACTATCGAAGCCATATTACGTCACGTTAAACCATTCCAGCGCGAGCGTGATTTATAGTGAACCCTTCTTTGTTTGTACCTATATAGAGGTGTGCGCGATCGTGTTAGAATTAAAATTTAAAATTGAGAAACAAAAGCAGACGGCAATTGTTTAAAATTGATGACGTCATGACAGTGAAGCCCCTGAATTAAGCAACAGATAGATGTAACACATCTAGTTAGACAGCACTAAAGATGCCTGAATTACTTTCCCTTGCGACAGACAGACCAAAGTGGAAACAAGTGGCAGCTTCTTCGGCAACAGACTCCTCCCTACGACAGAGTTCTCGGTCAAGGGACGAGTAAGAGAGATGTAATCTTAATCGCGGCCACACATTTATCATTCCACCATCATAGGCGACATAAGTTAACTTCGCAAACAGTTTGCAGTGTCCTGGGGCCCGTTTCATAAAACTTCTTACGACAAATAATGTCGTTAATCAAAATTTAAAAATACATTTAATCTCTGATTTCTCTATCTAATCCTGTATTGTAACACCTTTTTGAAATCGTCTTTCCAAGACGATTCCAAAAAGATGTCACAAAACAGGATTAGATGGAGCAATAAAGTATTAGTGAGGGTTTTGTAATCTGACTTACGACAACATTTGTCGTAAGAAGTTTTATGAAACGGGCCCCAGATCACACACCGCGTAACGATCAGGATTTAAAATATTTAGCATTTGTTTCAATATTCTTTAGTCAAAAAACAAACATGTATAAAATATATTTTGCAGGCTAAACTATTAAGCAGGCTTATTTTTTGTTAGCGAAGCAGTAAAAATATGCGAGCTAAAAGGGTAAGAAGTAACATGTACTTACACGTTGATCACATAAACAGTTTCTCAATAGAGAATACACCATTTACGCCTTTCGTTTATTCCTCCAGACCTCCACTGAATAATAAACATGTACAAAATGTAGTTCCTTTAATGGACAGTCACTAACTATTCAACATAAGAACTATTTTCTATGGCCTTGCAGACGGGTAGTTTACAACAGGCTGAAAGTACTACAGAAGCCCCATGACACTATTGGTTCTACATATATTACAGATATACACTGTACAACCGATATTGCTTATGATATTGATTATGGTAATGTTGTTGATGATGATGCTGATGCTGATGATAATGATGATGATGATGATGGTCACGCTGAGAATTATAGTGATAATGATGATGATGATAGAACTAATCAATGAAAATACAATGTACTTACAACAATGGTAACAATGATGATGATAGCAAAAACAATGTCACTGGCAATGGCATTCATTCTGCTGCTGACAATGATGGCGACGAACAATGAAAAGATGATGAAGATGATGATTGTAAAGATGACGATGACAATGGTGATTATTATAATGCATGGCCATAGTCATAGTATAAATAGGGATATGGTGTCCAGCATGCTACAGAACAGAGCATGCTTTTATTTCACGTAAACTTTACAGCTTCTAGTCAGTATTAGAGTTTTCTTCTGACCTGTCAGATTTATTTTTAGATTGGAACATTCAAAATTTTTTAAAAGGGATGATTACCGTACTCGTTGATTTACCATTATTCTGTTCTAAAAATAACTATGACAGGTCAGAAAAATCGAACAATACAATTCTCTCTATGAATATTTCATTTTTGACAAGAAATCATAGTATTTAATATACGTGTCAAAACTATTCCACTACAACAAAATCGGCACCGTGTCTTATCTATACTCGTATTTATCTAAATCTTTATCAAGCTGAATTGCCGTCTGCTTAAAATATGTCGTCTGCGAAAAAGTGAAAAATATTTTTCATCTTTTTGAAACTAAAGAATATAATGATTATGAGTCGCACCAGTTTGGATCCATATCAGCTGCAGCGTCACGCGGCGGCTTACTTGTATCTGGATTCAAACTGTTTGTAAAAATTAACAAGGTAGTGTTTAGCATGATAAGAGTAATATGTGTACAACAAGTTTAGCCTTTAGATGTACCAATATGGACTTAAACAAAGGTAAGTTTGAACACGCATACAGTGGAGAATCTGTTATTCTTTCCCGTTTAAACGCAAACGTACGCAAACGCAAAGCACTAAAACGTAGAAAAGAACAACTTTTGGACAATTCTGATAATTCATGTTTATCTTGGTGGCAAACAGTTTGGAGCCTGATCAGACGCCGGGTTACCCGGCGTCTGATCTGGCTCCAAACTGTTTGCACTGCAAATAATAGTTTTAGCGTAAACGCGTTTATTGGGAAAGAATAACAGATTCTCCACTGTACATGTACTTTGTTACTCAAACCAGTTGTATAGTAGTTATCGTAAATGGTTTGCTAAATTACCAATTTCTGTCCGGTTGTCACTCTTTTTATTATGTAACATATTACTTTTTATTAACATCAGAACATCGCAATACCATATTCAAATATAATGTTATTTTGATAATTCGATAGATAGTACGTATCAATGTTTTGGTTTTTAGTTCTCGTTGAAGACGGGTCCCAGAAAACTTTACTTAGTTTTGTTTTCTCTATTTACGGTCATAATCGGATAAATTAAATATACACAAACCTTAATTCAGATGCAAAACCGATTAGGATCAAATGACACGTATTCAACGATCAACTATTTGATATTCTATCATATTTTCACTTATTCAACGATCAACTATTTGATATTCTATCATATTTTCACTTATTCAAAGATCAACTATTTGATATTCTATCATATTTTCGTCTTATATTTTTAGTTGTCCTGCATGTAGTTTTGACAGTTTTGCTGCTGGCCAGAGCAGGTTGTATATGTCTTTTAACATAATCATTATGTGTATAGCATCTGACACACATGTCCATACCTATTAACCCATTACCCCATAGCCTATTTCTAGTTTTGAAGACAGGTGACCACTTAAAGCAGATTGAAAGTAAAGCAGAATGTGCCTTAAGGCACATTCTGCTTTACTTTCAGCCTGCTTTAAGCAGCCATCTGCTAGAATATAGAAAATATTTCTGATGATATATATTCATGACTGTATAAAATGGAACTATTTACTTCAGTGGAATAATAATAGGAGGCGAAAAAAAGGCGTATTTATGGGGTAATGGGTTAACCCTTTCATTGTCAGCGTTTTACCACTTCATCGTCATATTATCGTCTGCTAAAATATTTGTGTCTGCAATATCGTTTCAAGGCTACATTAAAAGCAGTATGGTTGTCGAAATTTCGAAACGAGTGTCGAGCAGTTTGGATTCTGACCAGACGCCAGGTAACGTTACGTGGCGTATGTTCAAGGCCCAAACGCACATTTTGTCATTGAAATGGTTAACCCTTTCCCCCATAGAAGCGACATTTAGCGTATTTAATTTATTCCTCCGCTGAAGAAAATAGTTCCAGTTTATACCCTCATAAACATATACCATAACAAATATTTTATATAACCTAACTGTTGGTAGTTTTAAGCAGGCTGAAAGTAAAGCAGAATGTGCCTTAAGGCACATTCTGCTTTACTTTCAACCTGCTTTAAGTGACCACCTCTTTAATGCTATAAACAGGTTATTGGGTAAATGGTTAAAATGCTGTCACCAATTATACCCAGCTACCACTCTAAAGAAGATAAATTGAAAATATTAGACACAAAACGACAGTTTAAAGCAGTGCATATAGTAATGCAGAAAACCCATACTAGTATGAGAGCTTTCTGCATTACGTTTGTACCGCATTTATATAGTAGCCTAGTCATTTATGTTAAAATTAAGTTAAAATCCAACTTCGTAAGAGAAGTCAATTGACTTTAGTTTGACTGTCTAAAATATATATGGGCCGTGTCATGACTAAACCTGCCTTATTACATAGCAACATTGTACAGACCAGGCACGTCTCGAGCTGAATGCATCACCCTGTATCGCACTGTCAACTTGTAATGTGTATTTCGGGTTATCTAAATATTTGGTAAGAAACATTAGCTATGAATAGCTATTTATCAACACATATCTATTTACCGACAGGTTTTAGAGATACTTTTTTTTCGTAGTACTTTAATCGTGACCTACCAAAACATGTATCTTCGAAGGTAGATGCTTCATTGAAGCTTAAAATAAATACAAAGACTCCGTGTGAGGCATTTGTTTAGCTTTAATATGCTATATATAAAAGCAAACACCTGTCTAAAATATTGAAAACAAACTATGGGGAAAAGGGTTACTGTGTTGAATCCTTTATATGTGTTTTATTTTACATATAAATGTTTAGTGTCGTCAAAGGGACCGCTATGTCACTCATGTGATTTTGTCCGAGAGCCTGAATCATGTAATCACGTGGTACAATGCCAACAAGACGAGGTATGTATGGTCTACATTATCAGGGACAATCCAATGTCAAAGGTTAAAAAGCTTTTCAGTTGAGCCTAAGTCGTTCTCAAGCATTTGATTGGTCAGATTTGAGCATAGGCTCAAATCTGACCAATCAAATGGTTGAGAACACACTCAGACTCAATTCAAACGCTTTATTACCTTGGACCCTGCATGATTGTCTGAATTATTACCAGATTCCAGTTTAAACTCAACGCAATAAAATGTAGACAGTCAAAGGTCTTTGAAATTGCGGAAGATATTAAAAGCTAGGTGGCAAATAGTTGGGAGCGTAATCAGGTTCTAATATAAACTGTATGCAATGGAAACATTATTGTAGTATTATACACGGTTATTATAAAGAATGACGTAATATTGTTGAACATGTTCAAAATGTCACATGGGCCATCTATTTATTTAAGTCCCACTTCGTAGGACAAATATTGTCGTAAGTCAGATTCTTAAATTCTCAATTATTATTTATTTCTCCATCTAATCCTGTCTTGTGACATCTCTCTGTAATCATCTTGAAAATACACTATATGGAGAAATCAGAAATAAGAAGTATTTTAAAGTTGACTTACGACCATTTATGTCGTATGACGTTTCGTAAGACGGGCCAATGAAGCCTAAATCTTCACACTAAATATACACATGCCGCAGCTACGCAGATAGTATCTGTATGCATACTTTTTTCTGCCATATAGTATACTTAAACGAGTAAAATGTGTTATGTATTCGGTTTCTGATTTGTCACGGAAAATTTACCAGGACATTTACGAAGATTTCCGGAAACATTTCGCAAATAATCTTCTGAAGAAAACTTACCCCAAAAAATAAGGTTTTTGTTATGTCATAATAACTTGAATTACGTAATGAAAATGTAATTGAGCCTGATAAAAAGTCATAATATTTAAACCCAGTCTCGTTGTACATAAAAACTGATGAGATTTGATGAAGTTGAAACTTGCACCAAATACATAATATGTTACAATATTTTTTTTCAATATTCCAGATAGGGAATTAAATTATTATTAAGATATTATATGCCTTACTGGCATTCATCAAACTGTAAAGCATGATCTAATGTGTTTTAGATTTGTTCACTTTCTTAGTATACATGTATTGAAAGGTTAAAATACACTATACTTGTACAGTAAAACCTCTCTATTACGACCACTAAACTGTGTGAATTATTAGATTTCAAGAAAGGTGACTGCTTAAAGCAAATTGACAGTGACACAGAAAGCTTCCATAGAGTTGTCTGTTAAACTGTCAATTTGTTTTAAAGCCAAATTATGTTTTTGAGAAACCTTTGTTCAAACATTATCATTAACCGTTGTTGTAGTTCAGACATTAAAAAAGGTCTGAAAACATTATGGGACTTTAAGCTGTCGCCTGACTTTTATAAAGTCAATTTGCCTTCTTTTTAATAATTGTAATCGAGATGTTTTACTCTATTTTGTTTCATTTCTCAACAGATCTGCTACATACAGAAATTCCAGTCGTTTGGCCTGACACGATACCGTATGGGGTGCATAGCGAATGAGGTACCGTAAAATTCCTAAAAAAACCTGGACGCCCTGTATAACTGCTGTATTTATCCTAAATATTGAGCGAATTGCGTTTAATAAATGCCTATCTCTGGCTCAGCAGGATGTCAATTGGACTGTTTATTGTGGTATGATCTAGTGGGGTCCCAACATGCTAGATACACAATTGTTACATCATATTACCCAGAGGCACCCAGATGCATCATGGTCTAGGCTACTATGTATTATATTAATAGTGCAGGACTAGCCTGTAGACCCGTTTGCAAAATGGTGTCACTTGATGTGATTTAACGAGACCCTAGACATCACAAATCACCGAAGTGCTTGTCTGCCACACTGTCACGAGCCCCACAATATCCAAATCCAATATGGCCGCCGCCAGCCATTTTGGAAAAGCTAACCTTTTTGTTTTTTGGAGAATAAATAAGTGTAATACATGTTGTACCTCTAAATTGATTGTTTTTTGGTGTGGAACTCATTTTTGATGCCCTTTGTGCAATCTGGGGTGTTTTTGATGTGGAAAGGTCAACTTTCACATTAGCCAAATCAATTATGGCCGCCGCAAACCATGTTGGAAAAGCTTTTTTCGTTGTTTTTTTTTAAAAATATAATTCTTCTAAATTTATTATTTTTTAGAGTATAACTCACTTCTGATGCCCTTTGTGCAATCTGGGATGTCTTTAATTTGGAAAGATCAAGTTCCACGATAGCAAAATCCAATATTGGAAAAAAAAACTTAATGATGAGTGATAAAAAGCTTGAATCCAGATCAGACGCCGCGTTACGCGGCGTCTGATCTGGATTTAAGCTGTTTTCAAATGTAAACCAATTTCCATCTCTATAACGACTCCCTCCGAACAACAGACATAATCAGTGTCTTTCATTGGTTGTCGTTGTAGAAAGGGAGCGCTGTATTATGTATGGTTTCGTAAGTAAAAAACGAATAGTTTAACCCTTTACCCCATAGAAGCGACTTTTAGCGAATCTGATTTATTCATCCGCTGAAGAAAATAGTTCCAATTTAATAATTTGATATATATTATAGGGAAAATTTTCAATATATTCTAGCACAGGATAGCTTAAAGCAGGCTGAAAGTAAAGCAGAATGCGCCTTAAGCGCATTCTGCTTTACTTTCAACCTGCTTTAAGTAGTAACCTATTTTCAATTCTAGAAATAGCCTATCAGGTAAAGGGTTAACGCATGTCATGCGTTGTAAATCCTAATGGTACATTATTTCAAACTTTTCTTCAAGATCGAACAGTATTATAGCATATCAAGAAATGCATCTTCGGATTTTGTTGGATTTTTTTAAGTTCCGTTTCTGCCAACTATGGGATTATATGTTTCAAAGATGTAGTCATTAAAACGTGTGTGAACTACATGTACGACGCTTTCTTTTATTCTTAGCATATTTACACAAATGATAATTAATTCAGATAGCTTTAAGCGATTGTTTTAAGTCCTCATACAATTTGCGAAAGGGCCAAACATCCTTAAATGTTCCTCTTTTCTAGATAGTGTGATATTCGCGTTTATTATATACCTATCGATGATTTATAGGGATTTGGCGGTTAGATAAACTTCGTATGCGTCACAGTTGATATCATCACTAGTGATGATATCACTTTTGCAATGACGATATCATTTGTCGGACCTATCTTTTGTTACGTCACGCGTAAAAATAACTTTGTTCTTTTCCCCGTAAAACGTCATTAAAGGGTGTATAATAAATAGAATAATCAATTCCTCTGGAGGCATATACAAATTAAATGGTTGTTTTCTGGTTAAAAACCAAGTCCGTAGGACTCGTTTTTTAACCAGATAACAACCTATTCTCGTGATATATTTTTCATATCAATCCAAAGGAATTGATTTAGTATCCTCTTTTTATTGGGGAAGAATAACGCCTTCTTCACTGTATCATTCAGAGCTGCGGCGATGGTAAACCTTACGATACTTCAGCAGGTGTTCTTATTGGGAAGAGAGCCACTGATGCACAGACTGACTGTGTTCTGTGCTGTACAAATGACCATTGTAACTCCATTGCCTGCAAGAACTCCTCGACAGGTTATGTTATACCTCAATGCTTTATATATTGTAATAGGTTAGAGATCAAATACAATATAGGGGCTATGTAGCAACCGTAATTGCAATAAAAACCATATTGAAAAACAGATTTTTTATTGCAATTCCGGTTGCTACTGTGCTAACTTCGAAATAAAATGTTTGTTTTTAAAAGAATACAGTAAAACCTCTCTATTACGACCACTAAACATAAGGCTAAGTTGTTGTATTAAAGGCAGGTGGCAGCTTAAAGCAAGGTGACAGTAAAACAGAAAGCTCCTATAGGAGCTTTCTGATTTACAGCCACCTTGCTTTAAGCAGTCACCTGTTCTTAACCACTAATAATTTACACAATTTAGAGGTCGTTATAGAGAAGTTTTACTGTGTCACAATGATTAATTAGTTTAAACATATTTATTGTATATAATATACATGCAGGGGATTTGGCTACACGTTTTTACATCATTATATAATGTCCGCTCTTTATTAACTCTTTCATTGCCAAGCTGTATCGTCTGCTTGAATCCTAGGACCGCCAACATATCGTCTGCATCGGTATTGTCGTCTGCAATATTTTAAAAGTCCGATTTTAGGCATATTGTTACTGAAGATATCGATACCAGTGTCAAACAGTTTTGATCCTAATCAGACGCTGTGTTATACTGCGTTTGACCAGGATCCAAACTGTTTGCAAAGTCGCATTTTCGCGCCGTTGGCAGTGCAAGCGTTAATGCAATGAACAAAAGTTCCAATATACGAGAGGTACTCATCGAAATACTTTTACTATTATAATAGATAACGAGTCGTCTATTTGTTGTTGTTGTATTTAATAAGAAAAGAATGATATTAGCGGTTGTATCTCCTAATTCTGAGAGCGCTAGCGACAGGGCTGCCATTTCTCCGGAATTTTCTGAAATATTTGGATTTTTCTCCTAGCAGATGGTAGCTTAAAACAGGCTGAAAGTAAAGCAGAAGGGCACATTCTGCTTTACTTGCAACCTGCTTTTAAGTAAACACATTTGAAAAATATAAAAATTGAACTCTTAGTATTTTTCAAAATCAAATTATGGCAGCCCTGTAGCGATGAATATTTGCAGTTTGCAATCAGTCTGGACTCCGATCAGATTCCACTGGTAAAAAAACAACTGTTTGCCTCTGTTATCATTTTCCTGAAACAAGAATAGGATAGTCCTGTAATATTTTATATTTCGTTCAGGTCTTGGAATTGTGACGTCACTGAAACAGCGTGCAGAAAAGGCCCACTGTTCTGATGGAAACTCGTCCATTTGTTCTACCTTTGGATATTTAGATGAGAATGCTTGCCGAAACAGCCGTGTCGTTACGCTGTGCCCAGACTCGTGTCAGACATGTGGTAAGGTTTATGATTGAATACACTAGTACAGCGCATCCTCTCTACAACGAACCTCTCAACAACGGCTCCCTCCTTACAACGACCCATGCCGCAATTCCCTAAACAGGTCAATTATGTATAATGCTTTTATTGCTGCAATATCGTCTGCTTAAATAATTGTCGTCATAAGTGTTTCTCAAAGTGATATACAGTCAGGACTCGATACAACGACACAGTTTGTTCCCAACAAAAATGTCGTTGTAACGAGTTTGTCGCTATATTTAATCTCATATATATAGATTTGTGCACGTTTGTTCCCACGGTATTCATGTCGGTAAGTAACTATTCCGTTGTAACGAATGTCGTTGTATCGAGTCCTGACTGTAATGGACATTTTGACAGATAAAACGCTTTGACGAGTGACAAACAGTTTGAATCCAGATCAGACGCCGCGTCTCGCGGCGTCTGATCTTGATTCAAACTGTTTGCAAATGCAAGCCGATTATCCCCAACTCCCGCCGAACAACGCACATATTTTGTCTCCTATTGCGTGTCGTTGTAAAGAGGGAGCACTGTATCTGTTAATGTCTTGGTTAGTAGCAAATAGTATTCCGCCACTCCTGTCTCTAGTGACAAAATAAAGGGGTAGCATGAAAAACGTAAGTTTACCTGTATGATAGCAAATGTATCTTTTTAATACGTGTATGGGTTAACCGGAACTATTTTACTGGATGTTTTTCATAAATGATGTCAAATTTGAATCGACTTACTTTGGCATTTTATTGCAATTATTTCACTCTAGGCGTTTTGTTGTAGTAATTATTCTGTAGTGTAAGATTAACTAAGAAACAACGCTCTGCTTCTCGGAGTTTATTATTTGTATAGCAGAAACTATGTTACGTCGTATTAGGCTAAATACATGAAATGAAGTGATCAATCGAATAATATGTCATTACAGGCATCGCTGTCATTGGTTTCTCCCATCGAAGAATAAGCCCGCCCTACCTGAGACAATGGCATATTAATCTCTATAGGATTGATAATATTGTGTGTGGATATGCACAGCGGTCTTAAACCTGTCTAATGCTATAAGTTTATATCAGAGACTAAGATAAATGTTAGTACAGTGTTCCCTCCCTATAACGGCCCTCCTTACAACTACTCCCTCCTTACAACGTCGTTTGCCGCTGTTCCCCAGACAAGAACATACAAATCTTTCACTGCTGCAATATCGTCCTTCAAATTGTTGTCTGGCTTTTTTATTACATAATTGACATTTTTACAGAATAAAAAACATAACGACAATTGGCAAACGTCTGATCTGGATTCAAGCTGTTTGCAAATGTAAGTCAGTTCTCCTCCCTAAAACAACTCCAACCAAACAACACACACAATCACAATTCCCATAGGACGTCGTTGTAGAGAGGGAGCACTGTCTACATGTATCTGCTCATATGAACGTATATTGAGCTCAGTGTGGACCTAGGCCAGACAGCCCCTCCAGGTCTACACTGTGTTCTGTTCGGATATGTCTAATTTGGGTCTGCACTATTTCTTGGCAAAACTGTTGTTTATTTATTAGACAATGTAATAATTTAAATGATAGACGTTCATAATGGGCCACGGCTTTGTATACCATCACGATAACGAAACTGTACAATTGGTTAACATTTATTTTGACTGAGATGGGACTTTTGTTATAGTTAGAGGTACAATAGATATTAAACTGCGTAAAAATTTATTGAATACACGATAGTGTAATTTTAAATGTGATTTATTAATTTGCAAATCATTTTTTGTGTGTGAATGATGATGGTTTCAAAAGTAAACTTGCAAATATACATTTTCTTTATCGTGTTAGTTTATACCGGTATATGAGAATTCAGAACATTATTTCGCTTGGCTGACCTGTTATTCATTGGCAGGTTATTTTGGCTGGGGTTCCTGGCAGGCCTGGAGCACGTGTTCACAAACCTGTAACAAAGGAACCAAAACAAGACATCGACAATGCCATAACCAACTGAAAGTCGTATCAGATCCCCAGTGTAAAGGAGAGAAAACACAGTCAACACCGTGTCATATATCTTACTGTACAGGTACAGTAAAATCTCTCTATTACGACCACCCGATCTCTGTCAATTATCAGGGGCCCGTTTCACTTCGTACGACAAAAACGGTCGTAAGTCAAACCTTAAAAAACCCCATTTAATTTCTGATTTCTCAATCTAATCCTGTCTTGTGACATCTCTTTGGAATCGTCTTTTCAAGACGATTCCAAAGAGATGTCACAAGACAGGATTAGATGGAGAGATAAATAACAATTGAGACCTTTTATAATCTGACTTACGACAACATTTGTCGTACAAAGTTTTATGAAACGGGCCCAATGTGTTTACGACAAGAGACTGCTTATAGAAAGGAACTTTCTGTTTGACTGCCTCCTAGCATTTACGCTGACACCTGTATTTTATACAATCAATAAGTCTTCGTTTAAGTGGTCGTAATGGAGGGGTTTTACTGTACTTAAAGTGTCGCATTTAGCTGTTATGGCACATAGAACGGTGAATATACTTTTCTTTCCCCAAAAACGCGCTTATAGTCCGGTTGCCAACCCCCTGATTTTTCGATAAGCGTGTTTTGCCGTCCGTACAAAGTTTTTTTGCTGTTTCTATACCTCTGAGGTGTGCTCTTTAAGAATCTGAATGATGCCACTCTGGCACCTTTGGGCAATTCGCACAATATGCAAATTAAGGCCGCCATTACTGAAAATATTGTTTTCGTCAATATCTCAGAAACTATGCATGGTATCAACATAATTGTGGTGTCTATCCCAATGTTTTGAGGGGTAAAGAATCAGATAAAGCCATTTTAGTAACGATCACTGCGATATTTTGTGCTGAATAGGCATAATAAGGCAGCCATTACTGAAAATCTCGTTTTCGTTATTATCTCAGTGCCCGTGCATGGTAGCAAACTATTGTTGGTGTCTATCTCCATGTTTTGAGGGGTAAAGAATCGGATTAAGCCATTTTAGTAAAGATCACACCAATATTTTGTGCTGAAAGGGCATATTGAGGCAGCCATTACTGAAAATCTCGTTTTCGTTATTATCTCAG
The DNA here is from genome assembly GCA_922989275.2 of Gari tellinella. Taxonomy (NCBI): domain Eukaryota; kingdom Metazoa; phylum Mollusca; class Bivalvia; order Cardiida; family Psammobiidae; genus Gari; species Gari tellinella. The sequence goes on along the minus strand of OV277865.1, from coordinate 75,287,422 downwards.
TGCCCGTGCATGGTAGCAAACTAATGCTGGTGTCTATCTCCATGTTTTGAGGGGTAAACAATCAGATTAAGCCATTTTAGTAAAGATCACACCAACAATGTGTGCTTAATAGGCATATTTAGGCAGCCATTACTGAACATCTCATTTTTGTCAGTATCTCAAAATTATTAAAGTTTCAATCCCCATTTTGCGAGAGGTTAAGAATCAGATTAACCCCTTACTGATGAAAGAAATTGTTGTCTGCTAAAGTTTTCGTCTGCTTCAATTTTCAAACTTCTTCAAAGTCGCTCAAAATTGGTGAAGCTTTTCTGCAAAATATGCAAAAGAAGGACCACCATTATTGATGCGACGGTCGAGTCTACGTTCTCTTTGTGTCGTCTGTCTGGTGTGTGTTCATCATTTATATAAGAGCATTAAAAGAATGGTCATACCTCAGCTAGCTTAAGAATTCTTAGGTTCATTTTTTTGACAATATATATACATTCTAAGTTCCTTTTCAATAGTTTAACGACCGCAAAATTAGGATGATGCTGACAGTGATATTTACTCTTGAATTTAATAAGTCCTTACGGTAGCCGACAACAATGTAAAGTCGTACTTTATCCCTAACCGAACATAATAAAAGACTGATACACGCACAAACACCGCGGCAGACGTGGTCCAGTAGTAGCACACTCGACTACGATACCAAGGGTCGTGAGTTTGATCCCCCGCTGCCCAGCAGGCACACCAACGTTGAATCAACGTTGAACTTCAACGTTGAAACAACGTACGATTTATATTTGATTTTGAAAGTTGTGTTGACGTTGAACCTCAACGTTGATTCAACGTTGATAATGGTTTAAGTTTCAACGTTGAAATGACGTTGATTCAACGTCAAAACAACATTGTTTCGAGTGGGCTGTCCGTTTTTGTGTGCGTTGTTTTCTCCAGATATTGTTTTATTTTCAAATGCTCCCTTCAACTTAGGTTTTAGGAGCTCTACTCTACTAATAGTAGAGTAGACAACGCATGGGCGTTGGAAGATATTTGATTACAGCTTATCAAATATGGTTGCTTCATTTATTAGTACGCTGAGTATCTATAATTAAACATTTTTACATTGAATTGGTTTGCTTTTCTTGCTTTTTGTATTTTATTCATTTTAAATGTAAACTTGAATGTAAAGTTCAGTGCTTACTATTAAGAACTTAGAACTTATTTCTTTTGCATCTAAACTATGAAGTATCAAATTAATATTTAAGTTGAAGTTGTTATGATTATTTATTAAAAAATAATAATTTTTACTTACGTCCGTTATCTGACAATACTGATTCAACGTTGATTCAACGTTGATTCAACTTTGGCAGTAGATTTTTAAATTGAATTTATTTTTTTACGATAAATCATAGTTGACGTGATGAGACATAACCACTGCAATATAATTTATCAGAATTTTCATTTTCATCGATTTGTTTTTTCCCACGACCATTTTCAACGTTGATTCAACGTTGGCAATAAATTCGGTACCGACCCATGGTCGTCCAAGGGTGAAAAAGGGTTGATCAACGTTGCGACGGACAATCAACTGCTGGGCGACCATTATCAACGTGGATTCAACGTTGATTCAACGTTGTCATTAGATTTTCTAAATTGAATTTATTTTAACGATAAATTATAGTCGACGTGGTTAGACATTAAACACTGCGATATAATTAATCAGAAATTTCAATTTCAGTATTTTTTATTTTTTTATCTACAACCATTATAAACGTTGATTCAACGTTGATTCAACGTTGGCTGTAAATTGGCTACCGATGGATGGTCGTCTATGGTTGAAATCAGGTTGATCAACGTTACGACGGAAAATCAACGTTGATTCAACGTTGAAACAACGTTGTGTGCCTGCTGGGTGGACCAGGTCCTTCGGATGAGACTTTACACTAGGCATATAAAAAACCAGAGAACCCTGTCGAAAGTAAGAGTAAGACATCGCGCCCAGATTTCTGTAGCCGCTGCCCTCTCTTTTGGATGTCCAATTAGCCCATATATTGCAGAAAAGGATTTTTACAAACAAATAAACAAAAATTCGGTCAGTTGTTGCTTTGCGGTCAAAGGAGGCACACAGAAATATAGCTCTAGATTTTAGGCGGTTGGTTTAGACAGTATACTTGTACTTTGAAGTAGTGCAGAGTACCAAGGTGAAAGTCAGAAATATATATAGTTCTGTAAGTGTAGCTTAGCTGAGTCCGAAAAGTGAAACCTCCAAACCGTGACTGGGCGCTTGTAGGTCATACACATTGCCCGTGCTCGCCTGAATTGCCGGACCATAGGCAAAGAAGGCACTGAGCATCATACACTCAGGAAAGTCCATCAATAGTCAATTATCAAATTGTTGATGATCAGCCGTTGATCGTCATAAGAGCTGAGCAATTTGAGTATATCTCATCAACAACAGTAGCTGGGCACCTATGGCAGTTGGTAGTTAAGTGAGGGGATCGACGACCCATACCTGATCCATACAGGCAGGAACACACGCTGCACAACTCCTCAGGTTAAGAATTCAGAGATGATAGAAATACTGGATGGCTGTGCTATCATTTGGGTTATACACAAGTCTAATCAAGGAACTGTAAATGGCTTCATGATGGATGTTATGAAGAGGGTGGCAAACTATGACCCATTCGATCGCTACTCCAACTTCAGGATTAAAAGTTGAATGTGGGCAGCTCGAGCTGGTGACGAGGCCATACGACGACAAAAACTGCAGTTACATACTCCAATGCCGCTCCAGAAGGTTTTCCTTACAGCAACTGAGAATAAGGTACAGGTCATAGTTCTGATGTGTCAGAGTTTGATCCAGAAAGCCGAATGGACATAGTCTGGCCATTACCTCTACTAACACTGTACTAGTATTTCAGGATGACATTGTCTTCCGCAAGAAAGATACCATGACCCGCCATGAAGAAGTGGGCGTAATTAGCATACAGTAGATGGTTAAGACAGCTGAAAGTGGCGTAAAAAGAATCAAACATTGTTTGTGAGGACATTGACGTTTTCGACCTCCTGCTGCACTTCTACGCAAAGTTGATCTGGCCTGTCGTTTAACCTTGGAAGGACCACATGCTTAACAAACTACTATAGACATTGCCGCAACTGCAAGTGAACATGAACAGTTCATGTTCACTTGCAGTTGCGGCACAGAACACTTGTTTTCACATCTGCCAGTCGCCAATGTCCTCTCAGGCTGTGTCACTGTAGGTCAGTGCTTCAGAGTAGAAAAAGGCATTGTCATCAAAGTCCTAAAGATCGGTGTGGTACTGGACAAAGTGGGCGAATTATCTTATGCTATAGGCGACATCGTTTAAGAAGCGACAGGATTCATGGCTGCCTGTTACAGGGTCACAAGCTTGGTGACATCAAACATGTCTGAAGTTTAAAGAGAAGTCTGGTTGCAAAGAATTGGTAGAAAATATGTTACAAACACCCCACAGCTTAAGTCACTTTCACCTTCTATAGAGGCATTTAAAGAGAACGTAAAACATTCAGACTGCCATTTGGAAATCAGCTTCCAAATCAGAACCTGCATCATTAGATCTTGTCGAGTTTGGGTGGAAACTTGATGACCGCACTAGATAATTTATACCAGTTGTATTGCAAGCAAACGTTACTATTGCTCCACAGGAGGGACTGGAAATGATAAGGTGTGGTTGTGCTACGTATACACTCTGTTCGACAGCAATGTGTCTGTGATATACGACTCGCTTGCCATGCGCAATATTTTGGGGCTGCCACGGAAAAGCACCCTGCCAGAAAAAACACGTCCGACGGGTCGATGACAGTGACAATGTTGTTAAAAATGACTTGTTTGAGGACTGAATCAGTTCAGTAATGGCAATCTACATCATTATAAGTAAAAGGAATGATTTGTAACTTGGATGTACAATGAAGTGGATTGTTGTCTATTTTGCAAAACATGTTGGTGTGATCAATACTGAAATGGTTTAATCTGCTTCTTTTCCCTACCGGTGGTAGTAATCCAGTGGTAACGCGTTGGACTACGGTACCAGGGTTCGTGAGTTCGATCCCCCGCCGGACCAGCGGTCTGACTAGGGGATTTTTTCCGAATCCCCGATGATGTACAGGAATATGCTTGAGCAAGATATGTACCGCGAATAACTCCTCTCTACCCAGGGGTTAGAATAGGTACCTGCGAAGGGTCTGAACCGGTACTGCGGCTGCTTATTCGCCATATGTTAGCAGTGCTCAATATTGTAGGCAAGATGGCTCAATGACCAGGGGAGTAAATGTACAGTCTGCTGAGCGGTCATTCGGACTGAAAGTAGACTTTCAATTGATACTTTATTTTACTTTTACAAACATGAGTACAGACGCCAGAATTATGTTAATGCATGTATCATAGTTCCTGAGGTATTGCCGAAAATGAGATTTTCAGTACTGGCTGACTAAATATGCCTATTCAGAAAAACTATTTGTGTGATCTTTAGTGAAATGGCTTTAACTGATTATTTACCCCTAAAACATGTGTTTATACGCCAGAATTACTTTGATGGGATATGTCGTAGATGCTGATATATTGACGAAAACAAGATTTTCGGTAATGGCTGCCGAAATATGGATATTCATCACAACCTTATAAATATATTTGTGGGATCAATACTAAAATGGTTTTATCTGATTTTCTACCCTTCAAAATATGGGGATAAACACCTAAATTATTCTGAAACCATATGTAGTTACTGTGATATTGACGAAAACGATATTTTCAGTAATGGCTGCCTTATAATGCCCATTCAGCACAAAGTATTGGTGTGACCTTTACTAAAATGGTTTAATCATATTCTTTACCCCTCAAAACATGGAGATAGACACCAACATGATTTTGATACCATGCACAGGTACTGAGATATTGACGAAAACGAGATTTTCAGTAATGGCTGCCTAAATATGCCTATTCAGCACAAAATATCGCTGTGATCTTCACTAAAATGGCTTTATCTGATTCTTTACCCCTCAAAACATTGGGATAAACACCAAAATTATGTTGATACCATGCATAGTTTCTGAGATATTGACGAAAATAAGATTTTCAGTAATGGCGGCCTTAATTTGCATATTGTGCGGATTGCCCAATGATGCCAGAGTGGCATCATTCAGATTCTTAAAGAGCACACCTCAGAGGTATAGAAACAGCAAAAAAACTTTGTACGGACGGCAAAACACGCTTATCGGTCTCTGCCACCGGACTATTATGTCAAACACCTTATGTCATTTGCAAACAGACAGTCAGACCAGAATGAATAAATTAATGGCGTTTTACGGCCCATCGATACAAAAATGTAATTTTAGCGCCGATATAGTCAGATCAGACCCCGGGTAATCGTGATCACCGTTTGGTATTTCGAGATATACAGTAAAATCTCGCTATTACGACCACTAAAACGAAAGCTAATTGATTGTATAATAGAGAGGTGACAGCTTAAAGCAAGGTGTCAATGAAACAGAAAGCTCCTAAAGGAGCTTTCTGTTTCACTGTCACCTTGCTTTAAGCGGTCACCTACCGTAAACACCCTAATAATTAACATAATTTAGTGGTCATAACAGAGAGGTTTTACTGTATTGTTAAAATCAACCTTATACGTATTAAAAGATGGGCTAGACTTATTAAGAAATTGGAGTTTAAAGTGGCCATTAACACCTTTCATGATCAAATTTATCGTGAGGTGTTTACCTCTTCACCGCCATATTGTCGTCTGCTTCAATATTGCTGTCTGCAATATCGTTTCAAAATTAGATTTAAAGCAGAATAACTGACGTAATTTCAAAACAAGTTGCAAACATTTTTGATTCTGATCAGACGCCACTTGAAGTGGCGTCTGATCAGGAGCAAAACTGTTTGCATATATATGCGCTTTATGACGTCATCGAGAGTGAAAGGGTTAAAAGTGTCTTGAGACAGTTTATTCTATTAGTTTTTCTTTGTAGATGCCACCACTGTTGCATATGCAAGCACATTCACAACAAAACCAAGTATAACCAGTTCTGTTGGCCACAAATGCCAAGACGCCATCAAGCATTGCGCCTCATACCCTGGTGGTAGAGACGTGCTTTGTGGTTCCACATTACGTCACTGGGCAGTTATCAACTGTGCCAAATATTGTGGATATTGTCAAGGTAATTGTTAACGTAACTTTCTGATCCAGAACACGTAAACTGCCAAGTTTTATCGTCTGCTTACAGTGGAGAATCTGTTATTCTTTCCCAATAAACGCGTTTACGCTAAAACTATTATTTGCAAAGCAAACAGTTTGGAGCCAGATCAGACACCGGGTAACCCGGCGTCTGATCAGGCTCCAAACTGTTTGCCACCAAGATAAACAAGAATTATCAGAATTGTCCAAAAGTTGTTCTTTTCTACGTTTTAGTGCTTTGCGTTTGCGTACGTTTGCGTTTAAACGGGAAAGAATAACAGATTCTCCACTGTACCTCTTAACGTCAAATAGGTCGTATATCGTCTGCATTGGTAGTGTCGCCTGCAATGTTTTTAAAGTCAGTTTTAGGGCTGGTTTGACTGAAGAAATGTCGATACGAATGTCAAACAGTTTAGATTCTGATCATACGCCGCGTTTGCAGTGAAAGATTTCCGATCTTGCAAAAACAATCGGTTAGAGAGGTTTCAGGAGCCCTAGTCACGCATATATGCGTCCTTTACCAAAAGTGTGTCTTTGAAGAGTACACTTGTCTAATGCAAACAGTGAAGTTCCTGATTAGAGGGCTCCTGCATGAGCGAATTTCACATAGAAAGCAATGGAGATGGTTTTTTCAACAACTTAAGTTTCATTGTTACACATCTGTCATTTTACTAAAACTTGATTTAGCTAAATAAGTCCAAAATGTTTAATAATCATTAATGATTTCTCTTTCAAATGATAGCATGCCATGGTGCCATGTTGTGTTCACACTGTCCTGGTGACATTCTTAAGAAAACTAGTCATAGATTTTCACTAGTATTCTAAAGTTGCTTAGCAACAGAATCATATCAGAAGTAAATAAACGTTCACCTCTCAGTCTGATCGGAAATTAATTCAGCTATTGGTAGATATTTACCGTTTGTGAATTTAAGTTAATCTTAAACAGCTCAAATACAGCAAAAACTTATGACAGATTTCCAGGGTGGGGACTTATTTATGGCCAACAACTGTAGTTCATTACATTTATCAACCAGGCTGAAATTGGATATTATTTAACCCTTTCGCTGCCTTTCCTCGAGTGCAATCGTTATTTGCAAACAGTTTGGATATCAGGGCTGCCATTTCTCCGGATTTTTCCTAAATCTCCGGATTTTTTCCCAGTTCATGGTAGCTTAAAGCAGGCTGAAAGCACAGGTACTTGACACATACTTTATTATCTATGAACCCCCTCCCCCCTTAAAAAAAAAATAATATTTTTTTTTTTTACTATACTTCTATTATAGATACAAGGTAAACAGCGCAATTCAACACCTAGTCTTTACTATCGACTTAAGCTGATGCTAAAATAGACTCGATCGCCGATATTCTCTTGTGGTACCCTCGGGAAATGATTAATTTATCAATATCTACTTTTTATTTCATCAAATTCCGTCAAATAACGCCACAGTACGTGAATTAAAACGAAAATAAGCATAAAAAAGTTTTATGTCGTTCTCTTGGTACAGAATTTATTGCCCAAAATAAGGGGTAATCTAGTCGGTTTGCACATTTAACGGCCTTTACGGCTGGAACTTTCACCTAATTTCATTAGAGCAAATGCGTTTGTGTCGGAACATGACCCTCTTCACTATCAGCTATATGAAATATACATGTAATTTGGCACGAAATTGACAAGTGAAAGACTCATTTCATTTTCAATGCCATTTTGAATACCGGAATGAATCGAATGAACGGAGCGATCTCATTGGTCAAAATTAAACAGGTAAAGTTTCTTTTAATTTTGCATTCTATGTAAATTATATAAAACTGATAATATTTCATTTAAAGATGATTTATAATATTTGGTGAAAGTTCCAGTGGCATAGGCCGTTTATTGTGGACAAATTACAGATCACCCCTACATGTACATTTCGTTGCTATGTACCATGAAAACGACATAAAACTTTTTTATGCTTATTTTCGTTATAATTCACGTACTGTGGCGTTATTTGACGGAATTTGATGAAATAAAAAGTAGATACATGTATTGATAAATTAATCATTTCCCGAGGGTACCACAAGAGAATATCGGCGCTCGAGTCTATTTTAGCATCAGCTTAAGTCGATAGTAAAGACTAGGTGTTGAATTGCGCTGTTTACCTTGTATCTATAATAGAAGTATAGTAAAACAAAAAACAAAAAATTATTTTTTTTTTAAGGGGGGAGGGGGTTCATAGATAATAAAGTATGTGTCAAGTACCTGTGGCTGAAAGTAAAGCAGAATGCGCCCTACGGCGCATTCTTCTTTACTTACAGCCTGCTTTAAGTAGTCGCATGTCAACAAAACAAGAAAAAGGCTATAGGGCTAAAGGTACGACTCGTAAAATCGCACTTGAAAAATGCAAATTAGGAAATCTTAGGATTTTTCATGTCAACTTATGGCAGCCCTGGGATATGTAACTTGAATTATATGTGTTATTTGTTTATTTGCGTTGTAACGGCAGATGATAAAGTTTACCCAAATGAATTTGTTTCAGATTCAACTACTGCTTCTCCACCCAAAGCAACACAACCATTTACCCCACCACCAACAAGTACAGTTGCCACTGTCGTCACTTCCGGTTGTTTTAACACACACTTTGACTGTGATGTATACGGACGATCTACGGTTTGTGGCGTCAATTTTCGTGATTGGGCGACTGCCAACTGCGCCAAATACTGCGGATACTGTGCCGACAGTTCTAACGATATCAAATCATAAGCAAGAATGAACAATTTTAGCGCCAAATTAATCGTGAGATTCTTCAACTCTATATTGTCGTCTATTTCAATATTGTTGTCTGCAAGATCGTTTTCATACGATTTAAGGTAAACATAGGAACTATCGATGTCAAAGACTTTTGACCCTCATCAGATGCCGCGTAACACCGTGTAAAGTCTGTTTCAGGGACTACACAGCAATGAAAGAGTTAATGATATTCCGTATCGTTTAACCGACTTCTTTACAGATACAGTGGAGAATACGTTATTCTTTCCCGTTTAAACGAAACGAAACGCAAACGCAAAACACTAAAACGTAGAAAAGTGCAACTTTTGGACCATTCTGATAATTCATGTTTATTTTGGTAGCAAACAGTTTGGAGCCTGATCAGGCGCCGGGTTACCCGGCGTCTGATCTGGCTTCAAACTGTTTGCAATAGAAAATAATAGTTTTAGCGTAAACGCGTTTATTGGGAAAGAATAACAGATTCTCCACTGTATACATGTTTACACATTTAACTCATTCTTTCAATGAAGAATTTTTTTATTCTTTATAATACAGTCGAGAATATGCACTGAAGACATTTTTCTATATCCTAGTATATGGTAGCCTAAAGCAGACTGAAAGTAAGACGCATTCAGCTTATATTTCAATCTTATTTGAGTGGTCACACATTTTTTAAAGCTAGAATAAGATTATAGGGTAATGGGATAAAAAAAAAAATCAAACGTGGTACAATTGGTTGTGAAATTGACAGGTAAATGAAAACGTGGAAGCCTTATCAAAAATCCAAGTGTCAAACAGTTATAACCCTGGTCAGACACCACGTGGCACGGCGTCTTATCTAGCTCTAATCTGTTTACATGTACAATGGAAAAATAGACATGAACCGCGCCCTGAGAAAAGTTGACTTATTGCATTACAAACAGTGGATATCTTAACAAAATCCCAGTGTCAAACAGTTTAACCCTTTACCTGATAGCCCATTTATAGTATTGAAGATAGGTGACTACTTAAAGCAGGTTAAAAGTAAAGCAGAATGCGCCATAAGGCGCATTCTGTTTTACTTTCAGCCTGCTTTAAGCTCTCGTGTGCTAGAATATAGAAAATATTCCCTATAATATATATATGCATGACTGGTTATTAGGAACTATTTTCTTCAGCGGAGTAATATATCATATTCGCTAAAAGACGCTTCTATGGGGAAAAGGGTTAAAGCCTGATTAGACAACGAGCTACACGGTATCTTATCTGGTTCCAAATTTTTTGCATTGGACAAAAATAGATATGAACTGCGCCCTGAGAAAACCTGACCTATTGCATTACAAACAGTGTAGATCAATGCCAGCCGCCGCGCCAAAGACGCAGCGGCTTGTCATGATCTACACTGTTTGGCACCAAAAGCATCGAAAGTATATTATGTAGATTGTTTATATATGGTATTAAGGGTGTATCAATGTCATGACTTTGGGAACGTTTCAAAGTATATGAAAACACTCTATGATGGTTTTGTATTGAAGAGCTATTTAAGATGAATGAAAAAATAGAAAAAGTGTACATTTTGGTGAACAACAGTTGGCTCTACGGCCATGTAAAATTTACCCCACCCACTTCCTCTTATTTTGTCCTTTTCAAACAGCCCGCTTCAATAAAACCCATTTTAAATTAAAACAAATATGATAATTTGGTTTTGTGTTATTTATTTCCTATCTATGGTAGTATTTCTTCATACAAAAACTAATTTAAGGAAAAAAAGGCACCAAATGTAGAATTTATAAAGCTCTAAATATCAACGGTATGGTACTTTTTTGTAAATTTTGTAAGGGGCGATAACTCTTTTTACTTTAATAACTCAAAATTTTCAACACTGACCTTTCAATTTCTTTTCATATTTTGAACTGCCTTAGCATGGGCTTTCATCTGGTAGAATAAAAGAAAAAGTTAAATACTTGAACTATTTCATTTTCAAACTTTTTTACTTTTTTTCATAAAATAATAAATCTAATAAAATCATGCCCTATATAAAGCATATTTGTGATATTCAAGGATCCATATTGTTCAAACCTGGTGCCTGCTTTGTCTAAATTTGGTTTATATATGTGAACATACCACCATAGACATGAAATAAATAAAGAAAACCCAAATTACCATGTTTGTTTTGTTTTGAAATAGATTTTACTGAAGCTTGTACTCTGAATGGGTAAGATTTGAAGAAAAAAATCCAAATTTGACATACCTTTTTCAAATCGCTGTAGCTAAAAAAAAAGGACACCACCATATATATTTTTTTTCATTTTTTTATTCATCATAAATAGCTCTTCCAAAAAAACAATGATAGAAAAAAAGTTTAATACTTTGAAAAAATGGCTCATGACATTGATACACCCTTAAGCCGCGTAGACAAAACTCATATACAGAGCCTGTGATGACAACGGTACTTGGTCTGTACAATGTTGCAATGCAATAAGGCTGGTTTTGATATTACCTGCTTGACACGCGCATGCATCTTCTGCATTTTATGTAGCTTGTTTATGTACACATGTATGGTATTTAGCAGTGTAGACGAAACTCATATACAGGGCCTGGGATGACAACGGTACTTGGTCGGTAAAATGTTGCAATGTAATTAGGCTGGTTTTGTTATGGGACGGCTCATTTTGTTTAAGCAAAAAGGGGGGGGGGGGGTCAACAAAAAAAACATAAAAAAACCCGCCTGTCTCAGACATCTCTTCACTTCCTAAATGTATTTTCTGCTTTATACGATGTATCGTCTGCTACTATTTCTCATTGACGATATATGACCAAATCAGTGTCGCAGTACCTTTAAACCTAGCTTACACAGTCAATATTATCTCCCTTTTATTTATGAAATTATGACAAAAGAAGTTTTGATATCATTAACAACCAGACATTATCCAATTCTGGCGCCGAGTTTATTGGTCTCTAATTTGAATTCTAACTAATTTAACCCCAAAAATGAATACAAAAAGCCATTAAATCTTTCGCTGTCAAATTAATCGTGAGATCTTTACCCCTTCTCCGTTTCATTTTCGTCTGCTTCAATTTTGTTGTGTGCAAGATCGTTTCAAAGTGAGATTCAATGTAATATGATTTAAACATATCGATACGAATGTCAAACAGTTTGGATCCTGATTAGACGCCGCGTTACGCGGCCTCTGATCAGGATCCAAACTATTTGCAAACGCGCTTTTTGGCGTCATTAAGAGTAAAAGGGTTAACGTCGAGACAGTGGAACTCGGTATCTGACCAGAATTTAAATTGTTTAAACTAAAAGAGTTTTTAAGTCATACTGCCTAAACTTTATTAACTTTATAAATAAAATCAGACAACATTTTGCAAGCAGACGATATTATGGCTGTGCGCATGTTAGACGAGTTATGACGTCAAAATGGCGCTAATTGAGTGAATAGAGAATGACAAAATAGTAGTTGTATAATATTATTGGTTGTTAAGTACATGGAACAATTAAAACATGCTGATTATCATTTCACCATCCTGTGGCCTATAGCTTCGTCTGCGACAGTCTCCAAGGGTGTTATATGACCTTAATTTGCAGTAACATCCTCGAGGACACATTTGCCCTGCATAACCTCCGCACGTGCCTCCGCATGTGGAAACTGTATAAAACATGGAATGTTATCAATAATGCATATACATGTATGTTATAATAAGGCAGGACTACTTCAGAAATGAACTGAATTTTTCGGCGTTTAAGCAAAATAAACGACAGAAAATGAACGCCAAATTTACCACAGTATGAATCGCTTCCGCGATTCATGGAAGTTGTCGATCCTTTCAGGGCTGCCATAAGTTGACATGAAAAATCCTAAGATTTCCAAATTTGCATTTTTCAAGTGCGATTTTACGAATAATACCTTTACCCCACAACCTGTTTCTAGTTTTGTTGACACGCGGTTGCTTAAAGCATTCTGCTTTACTTCCAGCCTGCTTTAAGCTACCATGTACTAGAAAAAAATCCGAAGATTTAGGAAAAATCCGAAGAAATGGCAGCCCTGTCCTTTTCTGTCGCTTATTTTGCTTAAAACGACGAAAACAATCAGTTCATTACTTATATTTATATTATATTATATTTACTGTAATTTCTAATGATTTGCAGATAATATTCTGTCCTTTATTTCGCTTAAACGCCGAAACAAATTCAATTCCTTTCTTATGTTTACAATGTACACTATTTGTGCTGTAATTTCTCATACTAAATGAACATTTTATTAGTATGCATATATATATATTTGTTTAATCCATAAAAGAGGTTGTTAACACGAATAGTGTGTATCCTGAAAGGAACATCCATAACTGCCATTACTCAGGGAACGCAACAAAATGATACGCGGAGAGCAGATCAACAAGGCCCGCCTCCTCTGTGAACGATATCAACAAGTCCCTCCCCTAGATAATTTGAGTTTATACGAAATAAAAGTCATTTGTTTCAATGGAATTAAATGGTGCAAATGTAAACATGTAATAAGAGAGAAATACAGCAGATTATATCGCACAGACAGAGCGCATATTTACCAATCCTTCACAATGTGATAATCTAGTAGTATGAGCGCATGTGCATATAATACACTAACTGTGCACTTTTCTTTTCGCTATATATCTTTTATTTATAAGAATTTCTACACAATTTTTTGCTTGTTGGCTATTGACGGACATTGAAATGTCAAATCCTTATCAAATTAAAATAATTATGTTTGAAGACTCAGTGAACCACGAAACGACAAAATACTCAATTTGCACGAGAAAATCGTGAATTGGAGCGACATTGTTTCGATACTTTTCTCGTGCATTTGCTATCAAGCCGCATATTCGGGAAACATGTTGGACGAATATCTTGATCGAGCGACGTTGAATAGCCGTTCAACTATGCGTAACGTCGATATGACGTCGACGTCAGGCTGTTATAAACGATGCTGGACAAAGGCGTTACTGAATTAACACCGTTTGTTTGTCTAAATTGACAATAAAATACGGTTTTAATAATGTTTTGTTACACTCACCGTTGGACGTGGTCGAGGAGTAACGCGCTCGACTACGATACCCCGACGGACCAATTCCTTCGGATAAGACTTTATAAAAACCGAAGACAAATGTATTTATTAGTTATTTTCAATGGGTATCTGAAATAACCATCGAATAAGAGTAGGGAATCGCTATTTAGTTTTTTGTATACGTCCCCCCTCTCTCGTTGTGAAACCAACTTTTTTTACTCACTCATATTTTTTGTTCAAATTAATACATTTTTTGTTTTGTATTAAATAAAGTAAACAAATTACCATCAGAAATATGTCTTCTTGATTTCTGCAAAGTTTTAACACGGGCTGGTCATTAGCGACGGAGTTATGATACCATATATAAGTGCACATTTAGAAGATTCGTTAAGTGTACAGTCAGTATTGTATAAAGCGACCATTAAATCGAGGACTGGTTGTTACGCGGCGTCTGATCAGGGTCCAAACTGTTTGCAAACGCGGTTTTCTTTTTGCGTCATTGAGAGTGAAAGGGTTAAGCAGCCTGTAACGCGGCGTCTGATCTTGATTCAAGCTGTTTAGCACTCATAATTATATTTTATTCTATCAAAATGTCCACTAATATGGAATTTTAAGAAAACCAGCAGACGACAAGTTTAAGCAGACGACATTGCAGCAGTAAAAGCGTTAGACATTATTGTCCGGTTTGGGGAACTGAGACAAGGGTCGTTGTAAGGAGGGATTCGTTGTAGGGAGGGCCGTTGTAGAGAGGGAACGCTGTAGATACTTACAGATCCGAGCGTCGCTGACTTCGGCAACTGAAATATAAAATATATTTATATGAAAGAGGCTGAAAAAACAACAAACGTTGTATTTACAAATATGAGATAAAATACTTAAATAAAAGATTATGTTCCAGGAAATGTCGCACATATAGCATTAAACACAATATGATCAGTATGGATATAAACAATATCAGGAAAAGTCACCGAATCTTAAATTTTTTTGATTGTTCCAATCGCTTTTCTCTACGCTTTTGTGCTATTTTTTAAACTGCAGACAGTTTAAAGATGTTTCGGCGAAACCCGAGGAAATAATAAAAATGTGAAATTTCTGAGAATTCATCAAACTTTTCAAATTCATTGAATTCTACATTGTAATGTTCTTAGAGATTTTATTCGTTGGAAAAAAAAGACAACGTTTTATTTTTCAATTTTCAATTGTACCAATTATAACATCGAGTAATATATGAATATAATTACCAGGCTCATGAACCGTCTATATAATTTCATATTTATTTTATTTTGAATTTTGTTTGACAACAACATTTCATAAAATAGTCAATATTAAAAACACTAATTCCTAAAGAAATAGTATTTTTTCTTGTTTATGTTTTCGTTGAATTCAATTTAATCGAAAACAAACACAACATATTCCTCACTGTAATAAAAAAAAACACTTAAAAACTTACCCATAAACACGCCTGCAAGCAGGATGAGTAGGCAAATAGAAGTTGACATATTCACTATTTATAGAATCTTGTCCCAAACTTCTGCCGCTTGGTTTGAGCTGTCGGTGAAGCCGATTGTGCTGCACTGTATCTGGCATCTTATTTATACCTGACCTATGCGGATGTGGCTTTACGTAAACGGAATGACCAAGTTGTTTTTTTTATAACCGCAACCAGAAATATTTTTACCGCAGTATCACAGTATGTTGTAATAAAGTCATAATTATTCGATACATTCGAAGAAGACGTTATTCTTTTCCAATAAACGCGTGTACACTAAAACTACATGAATCATTTCCCTTGAAAACAGTTTGGAGCCTGATTAGACGCCGGATAGTAAACTACAATATAAATAGGCAGACATACCTAACATTGTGATTTTCTACATTTAAATGTATTGCGTTTCCGTTTCATTTGCGTTGAACTGGGAAAGAATAACGTCTTCTCCACTGTTGTTGCTTTTTGAAAAAATTAAGATTACATATCGGATATTACATGAGTGTTCATAATTTATTGGATTTATTAAACGAGTCTTTTAGATAACGATAAAAACGAGGCTTTGCCGAGTTTTTATCGTTTTCTAAAACGACGAGTTTGATAAATCCAATAAATTATTAACACGAATGTTATATTCGTTTTATAACATAACATAGAAATGTTATTTATCGCAGCCTTGGAGGTCAAGAGAATGCTAAGCGCGATATAAGTATATCTATACAAGAAAACAGTTGTTCAAAAATTAACCCCGTTTTCTAGCATAATGTGTATGTTGTTATATGTATTAATAGACACTTTCATGTAGATCTTATATTGATTAATTACACCAAAAATCTATAAATTGAATCTACATGATGGAATGAAGACGTTGGAAATCGAACGCATAGAACGCATTTTAATGACGTCACAAGTAAACGACGTCGTGGCGTACCTCATTTGCATAGTTATATAACTAGTTATATATGACATTTAAACAACGGGTGTTATTCAACGCTCACGCCGTCTGTTATGTTATAAAGTTTGATTAATCCATTCACACAAGAGTTTAACATCAATGCAACCCATGAGACGAGTATACTCGTCATTAACAAAACGTGTACCGGTACAGAAGACACTTGTCATATGCACATAGTGAAAACCCTGATCAGAGATCTCCTTTAGGTCTTTAACCCTTTCACTCTCAATGATGCCTAAAGGCGCCTGAACTATTTGACACTCTAAACGATATGTGTAAAGTCACAAAACCTTAAATCAAACTTTGAAACGTGTATTGCAGGCAATAAATTTTAAGCAGACGACAATCAAACGGTGAAAAGGGGTATAAATCTCACGAAAGATTTGGCAGTGAAAGGGTTAAGGTCTGCATCCTGTTACAGTGGAGAATCTGTTATTCTTTCCCAATAAACGCGTTTACGCTAAAACTATTATTTGCAGTGCAAACAGTTTGGAGCCAGATCAGACGCCGGGTAACCCGGCGTCTGATCAGGCTTCAAACTGTTTGCCACCAAGATAAACATGAAATATCAGAATTGTCCAAAAGTTGCACTTTTCAAAGTTTTAGTGCTTTGCGTTTGCGTACGTTTGCGTTTAAACGGGAAAGAATAACAGATTCTCCACTGTAGCAATAAATGGACCTGACTTATTTGAAAATTGATTTTTCTATTAAAAGTTTGAGGGATGAATGAGTTAGGTGTTTAAGTGCTGTTCAGTTACTCTCCATCTGATCTAAAACAAAGTTTTTTAAAAATACAGCGCTCCCTCTCTACCACGACACCCAACGGGAGACAAAACTTGTCACTGTAAGTTGTCCGGAGTGAGTCGTTATAGAGAGGGAAATTTGCAAACAGCTTTAATCAAGATCATACGCCGCGTCTGATCTAGATTTAAGCTGTTTGTCACTCGTCATTTAGTTTTTTCTGTCAAAATTTTCATAATGTAACTTTGAGAAAAACAGCAGACGACAATTTTAAGCAGACGACATTGCAGTCGATTATAGGTTGGACATAATTGTCCTGTTTAGGGAATCGCAACAAGCGTTGTTGTAAGAAGGGCTTCGTTGTTGAGAGGGCCGTTGTAGGGAGGGAGCGCTGTACATGTACAATCTTGTTTACGCTGGTCGAATGCACGGACAATGGTTTAGATGCCTTTTTGAACAGTCTCATGTATGACGCCAGTCATCTATCACATTCACTCTCATAATGTCGCTTGCTCGAAAATATATCGTGTTTTTATTTCCAAAGTTTAGCGATGAGGCATTTTTTACCTAAAAAAACATTTATATAAGTGTCAAACGGTTTGTAATCAGATATTGCGCCTTATATATAGAGGAACAGATGTCATGCCTTCCCCTTTCAACGAAACGCAACGTAAACTCAACGCATATAAATGTAGAAAACGGCAGTTTCTTGAAATGTTGACGATTCTTCTTAGTCTAAATTGCAAATGGTTTTGACCTCGATCAGACGCCGGAATACCTGGCTTCTGATCGAGGTCAAAACTGTTTGCAATGCACAATGTGTTAGTCCTTTCACGGTCAAATTATTCGGGAGATTTTTACCCCTTGACCGCTTTATTGTCGTCTGATTCAGTATTGTTGTCTGCAAGATACGTTTCAAATTTAGATTGAAGGTTGTATTCTGACTAAATAAATATCGATAAGAGTGTCCAACAGTTTGGGTCCTGATCAGACGCCGCGTTACGCGGCGTCTGATCAGGACCCAAACTGTTTGCAAACACGCTTTAAGACGTCATTGAGAGCGAAAGGGTTAAGTACAGATTAAACGCAGTTATTTGGAAAGAACAACGTCTTATATACTTTACACATGTTTGTTTTGGGCAAATAAATATCCCAAAACCATTATACAATGTATTGCGTTATATTCACGTCTAGCACGTTCACTAACACTTTTGCAAACAGTCCGGATCCTGATCAAATGCCGCGTAACGCGACGGGCGGCCTCTGATCAGGATGTGAGATTTAGTCAGCCATACTGCTTTAAATCTAACCTTGAAACGATATTGCGGACAACAACATTGTGGTGAATAGGTAAAAACCTCACGATACATTTGATGTTGAAAGGGTTAAACGGGAAATAATAACGTCGTCTCCACTGTATTAAGCTTGACCGCATCCTGTTACAGTGGAGAATCTGTTATTCTTTCCCA
The DNA here is from genome assembly GCA_922989275.2 of Gari tellinella. Classification (NCBI taxonomy): domain Eukaryota; kingdom Metazoa; phylum Mollusca; class Bivalvia; order Cardiida; family Psammobiidae; genus Gari; species Gari tellinella. The sequence continues at coordinate 75,268,810 of OV277865.1, read as the reverse complement.
ATAAACGCGTTTACGCTAAAACTATTATTTGCAGTGCAAACAGTTTGGAGCCAGATCAGACGCCGGGTAACCCGGCGTCTGATCAGGCCCCAAACTGTTTGCCACCAATATAAACATGAATTATCAGAATTGTCAAAAAGTTGCACTTTTCAACGTTTTAGTGCTTTGCGTTTGCGTACGTTTGCGTTTAAACGGGAAAGAATAACAGATTCTCCACTGTATGTCAGTACGTGTTTAACGTACTAATGTTGAACTTGGTGTAAAAGTATTCCAAGAATCAGCGTTTAACCATGATGTTTATATTTATTATATTTAATTAAGTTATCACAGCGCGTTTCCGCGCATCTATGGTTTTAAAAGCATTTCACTGCATAATTAATGACGTCATATGTAGCTGCCACGGTATTATCTGCTCGCAAACACTATATCGCCTGCTTTATTTCGAAAGTTTAGAAATTCAGACATTTTGATTTAAAAGAAAAATCACAATATTTTGATGAATGGTCATGAATTGACTAGCTAACACGAGTTACGAATACTGGAGAAAAACGTTATTCTTTCCCGATTAAACGCAAACGAAACGCAAGTACAATGCAATAAAATGGAGAAAAAATACCAGTTATTTTAAATCCGAGTGTCAAACAGTTTTCAGCCAGTTTGGATTACCAGGCATCTGATCTGGCTCGAAACTGTGTGAAAAGGAAACCGTGAATAGTTTATTTTCTATATTTTATGGCATTGTGTTAGAGTTACAGGGCTCCATTTCTCCGGATTTTTTCGAAATCTTCGGATTTTTTTATCCTAGCAGAGTGTAGCTTAAAGAAGGCAGAAAGTAAAGCAGAATGTGCCTAATGGCACATTCTGCTTCACTTTCAACCTGCTTAAAGTCATCGCGCGTGAAAAATAGAAAATTTGGAAATCTCAGAATTTTTCCTGATCAACTTATAGCAGCCCTGGAGATCAATTTTGTTTAACATATTCACTGCTTTACCTCGAGTGCAATAGCTATATTTTCAAACAGTTTTGTTCCTGATCAGACGTCGCTTCAAGCGGCGTCTGATCAGGATCCAAACTGTTTTAGACCACAATTTATATTTTAAAGCTTAAGTTAGCAGATAGGTGATATAAAAGTAGAAGTCAAGTATTCAAAGCTAATAATGTCATGGAAGTAAATGTGTTACATGTAATACTGGTCTGACAGCAATACTGATTTGGATCAGAGAAAACATAACTCAAGTCAGGGACGTATAATATACATTCCTGCTCAAGTGTACTGTCTTTGTTCTTCTGGTCTCATTGAATTCATTATATATTAAAGAAATAGTATGGCGTTCTGCATGTCCTAACGTACATATACTATCAATAACAACAGGAAACACTAAGAGTATTGAAAAGATTGAAATACTTTATTGAGGTAAGTTTGATATATCACAGCTCGTCTGCTTTAAAACACACACACCAACATACAGTGGAGAATCTGTTATTCTTTCCCAATAAACGCGTTTACGCTAAAACTATTATTTGCAGTGCAAACAGTTTGGAGCCAGATCAGACGCCGGGTAACCCGGCGTCTGATCAGGCCCCAAACTGTTTGCCACCAATATAAACATGAATTATCAGAATTGTCAAAAAGTTGCACTTTTCAACGTTTTAGTGCTTTGCGTTTGCGTACGTTTGCGTTTAAACGGGAAAGAATAACAGATTATCCACTGTACACGTGCACGCACGCACAGAGACATATGCATATAGGTAATGTAATACATCACAGATTGTCTGGGGTACAAAACGCATTTAACACATGTACGCACACACGCACGTGTGCGCTGTAAATACCTACATCCAAACACAATCCATTAATAAAAAATAATACTTGCTATGAAAACAATAAAAGAAAATATAGACTGGTAACCTTTCTATTACGACCACTAAATTGTGTTAAATATTAGGTGTTTAAGACAGGCGATTGCTTAAAGCAAGATAATAGTAAAACAGAAAGCTCTTTTAGGAGCTTTCTGTTTTACTGTCACCGTGCTTTTAGCTGTCACCTGTCCTTTATACAATCAATTAGCCTACCTTTTAGTGGTAGGTATAGAGCGGTTTTACAGTACTGATATCAAATACAACACAAGAGATGCTGGTGGTTATCTAACTTTGTGGACCCTGGCCAGCTGCTGCGTCAAAGACAGATTAGTTACAGTGGAGAATGTGTTATTCTTTCCCAATAAACGCGTTTACGCTAAAACTATTATTTGCAGTGCAAACAGTTGGGAGCCAGATCAGACGCCGGTTGCTCTTTTCTACGTTTTAGCGCTTTGCGTTTGCGTACGTTTGCGTTTAAACGGGAAAGAATAACAGATGCTCCCCTGTACATGTAGTCAGAATCTACACTGTTTGTAATGCAATGAGGTTTTCCCATGGCACAGTCCACACATAATTAGGAAATTATCTATTTTCTACCGTTGTTTAACGGTATTATAACGGTTGTTACATTTGCACATGTAGTTGTGATGTGCAGGAATTGACCACTTTGGCCGAAGGTCGAATGCCTAAGTGGTAAATGTCTGTGTATCGCAACGACCAACCGTTGTCTAATACCATTTAACAACCACAGAATAGATGTTATTTCGATTCTAACATGACCAACTTTTAAGTCATTCAATCGAAAGAAATGAAATTAAATATGTCCCGCTTCTTTCCTCTGCGGGTGCAGATTTTCGGCAGAATTATACCTCTATGGCTTCAACAACAATATAATATTCCAACATCAAACTTACGTACAGCAGAGATTTTCACACATACAAAGCATATTTACCTGAGCATAATCTGACATAGAGCACAAATTACACGAATCAAGACAGGACAATGGAAAAATGACAGGTAAAATAATTGGTTAAAATGTATGGTTTTTATAGACTCAAGAAATAACGTTAGTAAATCCAAAAATTGGTAACGAAAGAGTGCATGCCTTCAAGGCACGTCGTGCATTCTTGGCAATTTAACTGCGGAAGAGGAAAAACATTAGACATTTGTTTCATAGGTACTGAGGGAACAGTTCTCAAGGTCTTCCCTGCTACCGAGGGACAATGGTTTGACTGTTCCCGAAGTAACTATCAAACAAATGATTTATTACCTGACTCTCTATTTAAGCCAGGCTGAATGAATGACTAGACCTAGATCTATCTAGATATACAAGATTTGAACAACACGTATTTATAAATTCTAGAGATGATCTTACGTGTATATTTAATCTTAATTCAATTCAATACAACAACTGAATGTGAACATCGCTGATTTGTAAAAAAGATGTCTAATATATTTGTGTAACTTCATGTGAAGCGCTTTTGAACGCACTACCCCTGTGTGAAAAGAGCGCTATATAAATCTGGTATAATAATAATAATAATAATATTCATATTTTCAATTACGATTGAATTGTTCATGTTTCTTATTGACTGAATTTTATTGACACTTTGTCGAAATTACGTCATGTATAATATGACGTCATTTATTTTTGTAACGTCATCATTTGTTTTAAAAAAAGGAAGACGTTAGATCTGCAAGCGGTTTATCGCTTTTATTCGAAGTTACTCTTAATTTTAGGTCTAGAACTATATAGCCTTTTAAGGGGATTGTTCGGGAGAGAAAAAAATGAACCGATCAACTCCGCAAAAGGCTAGATCCTTAAACAAAAATCTGTATCATAAAGACGCCTTATTTGGTCCCGCGATGCAGAAAAGTTTTGCGCACCATTTTCGAGCATGTAACAGTGCTATGTAACAGTCAACTGTTGTCCGCTGGCCTCAGTCTGGTAAATATTTCGGAAAACAGTCAAAAATGCTTAATAATCACTTAAATAGAGAGTCAGGTAATAAAGAGCGTTGTTAAACGATGAGCTTCTCCTATTTTGAAACAGTGCTCCTTCCCTACAACGGCCCTCCGGACATCGATCCCCTCCTTACGTTAATGATTGCTGCTGTTCCCCAAAAAAGACATCAATGTCTAACGCGTTCTCTGCTACAATATCGTCTGCTTAAAGTTGTTGTTTGCCGCTTTTTCTCACTGTTACGTGTGACATTTTGTCTTTTAAAGAAACATAAAGACTAGTGACAAACAGTTTGAGCCCAGATTAGATGCCGCATTACGCAGCGTCTGATCTGGGTTCAAACTGTTTGCAAATGTACTTTAAGGGTATTTATATTCCGCCCCTATAACAGACACAGTATGTATCTCCCATTGGGTGTTGTTCTAGAGAAGGAGAACTGTAGTGACACAGACACGTCCTACTATAGCCATTCGATTTGCAGTTTTCCCAGAATAGAAGTCTACCTCTTCGGAATTTAGAAGCGCGTTTAGAAGAATATCTGTACCGAAGTGCAAATCGAAACGGCTATAAGAGTTAACATTATTGTGTCAGGGCTGACTTGACCCTAGCCCTTCATCATGTTAAAGGTGGAGGTACTCAATCAATAGAGTTATACACTAGGCAATCAACCAATTACCAATACAGTAAAACCTCTCTATTACGACCACTAAATTATGTTAATTATTAGGGTGTTTACGGTAGGTGACCGCTTAAAGCAAGGTGACAGTGAAACAGAAAGCTCCTTTAGGAGCTTTCTGTTTCATTGTCACCTTGCTTTAAGCTGTCACCTCTCTATTATACAATCAATTAGCTTTCGTTTTAGTGGTCGTAATAGCGAGATTTTACTGTACTTTGTTTCTAGTATCGAAGACATTTAGTCTGCTTTAAGTTATCATATGCTAGGATATGAAAATATTTCTTATGGTGCATATTCATGTTTTTATTAGTTCGTCTTATATGGAAACAATCACAGGCATGTCCCTAACGTCGTTGACGTTACATCACAATGCAGCTCTTGGAACCTTTCTCAATTGTCGGCGGTGGCGGAAGATGAGATGGATCTGGTTCAGTAAAACTGCACGGAAAATACACCCTGGAATATGAAAAGTCAACATTAAACTCGTATAAGTCGAGCTCATCCGTTTATTTGCATTTGAAATTTGATACAGTGGAGAACACGTTATTCTTATAAAATGAGGGTAAACATAAAAGAGAAAGAGATAAATATATAGAAACAGACTGAGACAGAGATACATGTAGACAGAGGAAGAGAGAGAAAGATATAGAGAGAAATAGGTAGAGAGGAAAGAGACAGCAAAACAGACAGAGACCGACACCGAGATACAGGGAGAAGAGAGAGAGAGAGACATAATGCGAGAGAGAAAGAGAGAGAGAGAGCAGAGACGGAGATACACAGAGAAAGACAATGGAGAGAGAGTGAGAGAGCGAGAAAGAGCAAGTATGAAAAGAGAGAGAGAGAAAGGGAGAGAGAGAGAGATCTAGAAAGAGAGAAAAGATGGACGGAGGAACAGAGACAGAGAAACAAACACAAACATAGACAGTAAATGAAAGACAGCTATACATTTGAAATTACGTTTAGATAATACAAAAGCGAAAACACCTGCGTGGAAATAAAACGTTTCGACAAAGTATTTCAAAATGAAGAAAGCTATCCAGTCAGACTGACTCGACCCATGATTGACACCATACCTGATAGCAGAAAGCCAGTGGTTTGATGAACTTCCATGTTGATGGTAGTCCGATTTATGGACATCAGCTCCTTGCTTGGAATATTCGCTAAACAAGAACTTGATCGTCTCCACCCCGTATATCGGTAGACCTGATATTAAACACGGAGAAGACGTTTCTATTCACCAATAAACGTATTAATTAACGCCAAATCAGTTATTTACATTGCAAACAGTTTTGGACCAGATCAGACGCCGGGTAACCCGGCGTCTGATCAGGCTCCAATCTGTTTGTCACTCAGATTAAAATAATTTGTGAAAATTAAAAACAAAAAGAAGAAAAGTTGTTTTCTACATTTTACTGCAATGCGTTTAATAATAGTTACAGTGGAGAATCTGTTATTCTTTCCCAATAAACGCGTTTACGCTAAAACTATTATTTACAGTACAAACAGTTTGGAGCCAGATCAGACGCCGGGTAACCCGGCGTCTGATCAGGCTCCAAACTGTTTGCCACCAAGATAAACATGAATTATCAGAATTGTCCAAAAGTTGTTCTTTCCTACGTTTTAGTGCTTTGCGTTTGCGTACGTTTGCGTTTAAACGGGAAAGAATAACAGATTCTCCACTGTAGAAGTAGGCTTCTCTCCAAATAAAAGTGAACAGTTGAGAATACGTTATTCTTTCCCAGTAAACGCATTTACGCTAAATCTATAATTTCCATGGCAAACAGTTTGGCGCCAGATCAGACGCTGGGATTAAAATAATGTGTGAGATATTGAAAGGTTGTACATTTTATCATTTTATTGCAACACGTTTGCGTTTAAACGGGAAAGAACAACGTTTTCTCCACTGTAATATTGGCTGCATATTACAGTAGGAAGAGGTTGTTTCCTCCAAATAAAGCGCATGTGCAAAAACATCTACACCCCTCCCCACAGCTTGTTCTCAGATTAAAGAATATGTTTGCTGAAAATGCTGAAAACAGCGGCTGTAAAATTTCTCTTTTAAGCCACGATCTCACTGTCCCGGTTTGGGTCCCCGGTGAGTCCCGGTGTAGCAAACCGGCAGTCACCGGCTGTCGCCGGGGACGACCGACTCGATCCGGGGTCGACCGGCTTCCACCGGCTAACATCCCCGGATGCTTTAAAATGTTTAATACAACCGGGGGTCACCGGGACAGAAACCAGGCTCCGAGGTTATAAAGCTTAAAACGAACTCTGTGCTTAAAACTCAGAATTTTTCTCAGCTCATAACTATGGCATGTGAAGTGTTGCAAAAAGAAATAATGGTTCAATAAAAACTTTATCATTCTATCTGAAAAATATATGGTCAAGAAAAAAATATTTATTCAATAATTTAAATATAATTTTCTATCTGACAAAATATTTGTTTCTTAAAAAATATATGTATTCAATAAATTTTAAAATATTTTTTTTTAGAATCAATATTTTTTTAATGAACATATATATTTGAATTTATAGAAAAAAATAAAAAAATATCGAATCAATATTTTTCACGTTTTGCAACGGATGTTAAAAAATATATTGTCTTAAATTAGCATTATGGGATACTAACGGTTTTTGTAAGGGCGGTTTTCATTGGCTGACAGCTCTAGTCTAAGTACATGTAAGTGTCTATCGGAACGACGTTCGTAAGGATACAGCTCTGGGGCCCGTGTCATGAATTATCCTACACCTATCGTTAATTTTCGATATCGTGAATTTACCCTTTTTTTTCAATTTACGACAAAATTGCCTTTTATGAAACAAATTTGCGTCCGATTACATGAATAGTTGACGTGAATATACGAATTGTTATCCGCACGACTGCCGTGCCGTTAGGCACTTTCGTTTTACAATTTGAACATGGCTGTTTCGATCATCATGAAAACATCAAGACATGAGTATATTGACAATATGTGAGACACATATCTTACATCTACAAAAAAAAGTAGTGCAACGATCGGATGGCGTTGTTTACAAAACATTGTATATGTAAACAAAGAACAATAACGATAAATACCACTGCGACACGTTGTATTGGTAAATCAAAGCAAATTAAGTGGCTTGAGTAACTGTATGGTGTAGTGGATAAGCGTGCTACCTAGTAGTACTTATTACATTTGTACTAGTTACTTTTGAGGGTCGTGAGTTCGAACCTAGAGAAAAACACTTTTCTTTTTTTTTCTTTTTATATAATACTGATATGCGTTGATATACGTAGTTTAAAATAAACATGTATAGAATGAGTAAGTCAAGTGATATCACAGACAATAAAGAGATACATCATTGTGTCTTTTTACTGATTACAAAGATGTGTTTAGACCCTATTACTGCACGATGTAAAAATGCAAAGATAATGAAAATACAGACTCAATAATATAACTAACGAATCTGTGAGAATGAAAATCTGTGAGAAGTGAAACAGAACGTCGTTATTTTAAAATTGATAAAAGAAAATTTCCGAATGTGGGATTCGAACTCTAGACTTCTGCGTGAAAGTCTAACAGCATAACCACTACGCTAATACAGCATATGCTAATATGGTTGTCAAACTTGTACTTATCGGTGATTTAACTATTTTTCTTTGTTTACATTAGCACTGTTTTGTAAACAACGTCATCCGATCGTTGCACTACTGTACAGGAGAACAACGATCGGATGGCGTTGTTTACAAAACAGTGCAAATGTAAACAAAGAAAATTACTTAAATTACCGATAAGTACAAGTTTTACAACGATACTAGCATATGCTGTATTGGCGTAGTGGTTATGCTCTTAGACTTTCCCGCAGAAGTATCGAGTTCGAATCCCACAGTCGGTCATTTATTTAAATTTCAAATTAACCACATTCTGTTTCACTTCCGACAGAGTTTCATTCTCACAGATTCGTAAGTTATATTATTGAGTCTGTTTTACATTATCGTTGCATTTTTACATCTGGCAGTAATAGGGTAAAAACACATCTTTGTAATCAGTAAAAATATAACATGATGTTGCTCTTTATTGTCTGTGTTATCACTTGACTTACTCATTCTATCCATTTTTATTTTAAACTACGTAAATCAGCGCATATCGGTGTAATATACAAAAAAAACAAGAAAAAAAGACAAGTGGTGCTCTCTAGGCCCGAACTCACGACCCTCAAAAGTAACTAGTGATAAGTACTACATGTATTAGGCAGCACGTTTATTCACTACACCATACAGTCACACAATCCACTTGCTTTGATTTACCAATACAACATGTCGCAGTTGTATTTTGCGTTATCTTTCTTTGTTTACATACACAATGTTTTGTAAACAACGCCATCCGATCGTTGCACTACTGTAGCTATCATTTAGAGAGAGGATCACAAGCCATCCCGCGTCGGGCGCGGAATAATGTCCGAATGTTTGCAATACTGCGACCTTCCGCAGACAAACCTGAGACAGTCCTAGGAACTCAGTAATTACTAGGGGTCCAGGAGCATGCTCCCCCGTGAAAATTTTGTTTTTAGACGGTCTCTAGCTGATGCGTTCTGATGGGCGTTTCGCACATTCAAAACACGTAAACTACCTACTTATATCTATGTAAATAACTAGGTATATTTTACTAATATTGGCAAGATTATTGTATCTTCCCACCGTGTTCCTACGGGCCTGGAGTGGACCATTTGGTATACATAAAACTGTTAATGAATTGGACGAAGATAAACTTGGCTTTTCTATTGAAAGCAACTGAAATATAACGTTCAAAGAGTTTGCAGATTTGTTTTCGCAAGTCATTCATATTCAAAACAACAGTCCACGTTTTCAATCATAACTTAAGTCAGCCCAATTTTGCCTATTTAGGATTGTTCACGGTTGCAGTCCCTGATCAGAGGACCCTTTTCGGATCCCTCTGATCAAGGTCTACACATTCTTCATAGGTCTATTGTACTTTTCACATGTACACTGTTATAAATGACGAGTAAAGTCGTCGTTAGGGTTGAATGTGTTCAGCCCAGGACTGACTGCTTATCAAAACTTACATCGAATTTCGTGTATCAAAGGTTGATATATGTACTGAATATAGGCAGTGTAAGGCCCTCGAGCCTAACGTCCGGACTTTTGGTTCAATGGTTATAACGCTCGCCTTGCAAGCGTGAGGTCCCGGGTTCGATTCCCGGGCCCGGTCACTATAATGGCGTTGTCGGCAAACGGATTTTTCCGCACCATCTGGTGGTGACTGTCCTTGCCCGATGCATGGGTCACCGTGAGAAATGACGCGTGGTAGCTACCGTAAGTCGAAAGGGATAAAAAAGGACCTCAAAATTAAGATGGGGAGGAGTGTAGTGAATATAGGCAGTGTTAGGCCCTCGAGCCTAACGTCCGGACTTTTGGCTCAATGGTTATAACGCTCGCCTTGCAAGTGGGAGGTCCCGGGTTCGGTTCCCGGGCCCGGTCACTATATATAGTACATGTATCGGAACAACCGTCGTGCGAATAAGCTTTCATATATGCACGACTTGTTTGGGAACGACCGTCGTGCGAATAAGCTTTCTGATCCGCACGACTGCCGTGCCCATAAAAAATCCTTATCCGCACGACCGTTGTGCGAATAAGAAACGTTATCGACTCGACCGTCGTGTCAATAGCCTCTGAAGCGCTGAACGATTTCTCGTCCAATGAAATCCGAGCTTACAACTTTCGCCTCCAATTATTGAATGAATATTTTTTCTCATGTAACTTGTGTTGCAAAAGTATTTTATTTGTTCAATAAAAATATTTATGTTTAATAACATATATTGATTCAAAAAAAATTTTTTTTAATTTATTGCACAAATAATTTTTTTATTGAACACATATTTGTCACATAGAACAACTAATTTTTTTGTTGAACAATTATTTTCATTTATAGAATAAATAATTTTTTATTGAACCATTATTTCTTTTTGCAACACTTCACATGTCATACATAACACTCCGGCAAACATTTTATTTTATAACTAGTATTTCAATACATAATCATACTGTAATAATGTATCTTAATGACATTACAATCATCAAATAAAATGTGTTTTGTAAAAAAAATAGAGCCTTTTATCAAATCTGAGTTTTGAGCACAGAGTTCGTTTTAAGTTTTATAACCTCGGGGCCAGAACCGGCGTCATTCGGGGAATGCCGGAGCAACGCCGGGGTATGCCGGGCCAACGCCGGATCTTTACCGGCACATCCGGGGCAGCTCCGGGTCTCTACCGTGAACAACCGGGGTGTTTGCGAGGATAAATTTGATATTTAAAAAAATGCAGATTTTAGCGTTTGCGTTTCGTCTGTGTTTAAATAGGAAATGATATTGTCCTCTCTATTGTATAGGGTAAAATCTAATACCGGTATATAAAAAAGAAAGTTTTTCTTTATAGATAAATGGCTTCAGGCTAAAGTCTTTATGTCCACTACAAACAGTATGTAACCAGATCATACGCCGGGCAAACTGTTTGAAACTCATATGAAAATGAAGTTTGAACAGTCTACAACATTATTGTGGGTTTTTTTTGCATTTTGTTTGTATTTCATCTCATAAACCCCGAGAGACAAAAGAGAATTTATACTAATTCACGTCCACCCCGGTTTATGTCCTTTCCGGCGAACACCGGGTAACGGCGGCACGTCACCAGTGAACAACCGGGGTTGATCGGGACGACATCGGTGGTCACCGGGATACCACCGGCGACGACCGGGGTTACACCGTGTTATACCGGGATTAACCGGGAACAGACCGGCCCTTCACCGTAACCGCGCCGGGTCAAACCGGGAACTCACCGGGATAGACCGGGGAGATCCAGCTTCTTTACCGGGAGTCCACCGGGGTAACGCCTTGAATGTGAGATCGCAATTTATTTTTTCATAAAAATGGCCCCGGCTCATCCCGGTTCCCCCCGGTACACCGGCTATTCTCACCGGGACACACCGGGACCAGCACCGGGACAGTGAGATCGGGGCTTTACGTTTAACCTTCTGATAAGCTTCCGGGATTTGTCAAGCTTCTCGACATTTGATCAGACCCCAAATTGTTTGTCATTCAGAATTTTATTTATCGTCAACATATTTAAGAATTAAAACTCTAATACATTGTATGGCCAATTAAATGCATGAGAACGACCAACGTTGGCACTAACGACACACCCATGGCTGCCATAAGTTGATAATAAAAATCCTAAGATTTCAAATTGTCTATTTTACAGATGCAAATTTACTAATCGTACCTTTACCCCATAGTCTGCTTCTTGTTTTGAAGACACATGACTGCTTAAACCTTACTTTCAGCTTGTTTCAAGCTACCATCTGCTAGGATAAAAATCCGTAGACTTAGGAAAAATCCGGAGAAATGGCAGTCCTGCACACCGTACAAACCTGTAACTCTAAGCCAAGCATCAACCCTGTCCATTGTCTGTATCATATTCTCAAAGGACTTCTTTCCGATTTTCGCTGGAAGAAATACACGGGAAGTGACGTAGGTGTTTTGAGATGGCGATGCGTGTGACTTAGATTTGACGTAGAACACTCGAAGTATCCGTACCGAGTGTCGAGCTTTGACAAAGCTCACTGTTTCGTCGGTGGAGTCTGACGAGATCTCGTATTTACCTGTTAAAATGGGAAAATAATAGTAAAACCTCTCTATTACCGAGTGTCGAGCTTTGACAAAGCTCACTGTTTCGTCGGCGGAGTCTGACGAGATCTCGTATTAATTTACCTGTTAAAATGGGACAATAATAGTAAAACCTCTCTATTACCAGGGATAATAAAAGACGTCTATTTATTATCCCTGCTATTACCGAGTGTCGAGCTTTGACAAAGCTCACTGTTTTATAGTAAAACCTCTCTATTACCGAGTGTCGAGCTTTGACAAAGCTCACTGTTTCGTCGGTGGAGTCTGACGAGATCTCGTATTTACCTGTTAAAATGGGACAATAATAGTAAAACCTCTCTATTACCAGGGATAATAAAAGACGTCTATTTATTATCCCTGCTATTACCGAGTGTCGAGCTTTGACAAAGCTCACTGTTTTATAGTAAAACCTCTCTATTACCGAGTGTCGAGCTTTGACAAAGCTCACTGTTTCGTCGGTGGAGTCTGACGAGATCTCGTATTTACCTGTTAAAATGGGACAATAATAGTAAAACCTCTCTATTACCAGGGATAATAAAAGACGTCTATTTATTATCCCTGCTATTACCGAGTGTCGAGCTTTGACAAAGCTCACTGTTTCGTCGGTGGAGTCCGACGAGATTTCGTATTTACCTGTTAAAATGGGACAATAATAGTAAAACCTCTCTATTACCGAGTGTCGAGCTTTGACAAAGCTCACTGTTTCGTCAGTGGAGTCTGACGAGATTTCGTATTTACCTGTTAAAATGGGACAATAATAGTAAAACCTCTCTATTACGACCACTAAAGTGTGTTAATTATTAGGCGTTAATAACAGGTGACTGCTTAAAGCAAGGTGACAGTAAAACAGAAAGCTCCTGTAGGAGCTTTCTGTTTTACTGTCACCTTGCTTTAAGCTGTCACCTGTATTTTATTCAATGGTCTAGGGCTACACTTTTTAACACTCATCAGCGAAGCCTGGTGACCCCTGTTTTCGATTCCTTAAGCTATATTGTTGCCCATGCGCATACTTATTGTAACATTTGTTAATTGTTATGGATCTAATTCTTAAAAGAATAGTCATGAACAGAAATATCAACGAACAAAAGTGGTAAAATACATTCAAAGTGAAAATAAATGTACTTATTTATAACAAAGTCGCTACTCTCGATCGCCCGGAGGCTGTCTTGACAAGTCGCACCCTCCGATTGGTCAGTTTATAAAGGTCAAATGGCGTTGTCAAAATAAAGTGCAGAGAAATACAGATTTCCCATCTGGATAAAAAAAATGGATCTCTACAACGACACCCAATGGGAGACAAAATTGGGTTCGTTGTTCGAAGGTAGTCGTACAGGGAGGGGAACTTGGTTTACATTTTACCGCGTAACGCATCGTCTGATCCGTGTTCAAACTGTCAATCGTAATTAAGTTTTTTACTGTCACAATGTCAAATATGAAACTTTGAGAAAACAGCAGACGACAATTTTAAGCAGACGATATTGCAGCAGTAAAAGCGTTAGACATAATTGTCTTTTTTAGGGAACTGTGGCAAAGGTTTTTTTAAAGAGGGAGCCGTTGTTAAGAGGACTGTTATAGAGAGGGAACACTGTATCACGAATTTGTCCTCACTATACATAAGAGTAAAAAGGCAGAATATGCGTGTTTCTCTACCATTGTGAATAACGAATAATTAGAAAGGTATAATGTACATGTAGATATAAGAGGAAGAGTTTCACTTGCCCAAAATGCCATCGACTTTAGCATCGTACTGTTGAATATTGACCACTCTTATACCCTGAAAATATAGAAAAAAATCTTCAGTTTTAACTACATGTATATTGTTTTTAATCGTAAAGGCGATTGCATGGTTACCTCTCAATGTCATTGTGATCACTGGGGTCTAAACAGCTTCATACACAGTATACAGTCGAACTCTCTTAAATCGATCGTACAGTGGAGAAAACGTTATTCTTTCCCAATAAACGCGTTTACGCTAAAACTTATTTCTATTGCAAACAGTTTGGAGCCAGACCAGACGCCGGGTAACCCGGCGTCTGATCAGGCTCCCAACTGTTTGCCGCCAAGATAAAAAATGAATTTTCAGAATTGTCCAAAAGTTGCACTTTTCTACGTTTTAGTGTTTTGCGTTTGCGTTTTGTTTCGTTTAAACGGGAAAGATAAACGTATTCTCCACTGTACCAGTATTTCTTAGGCTGAATTTCGATAAATCGATCTCGCCTTAGATCAAAATTTTCTCCAATGATTTATGATCCTACATGATCAGAAGACATGTTCTCAATACATGTAGATCTAATTCTATTTTGCTTAAAAAAACTGTGGTTGACTTTTGTCAAAGTGTTCTCAAATAGTATATGGCCCAACAAGGTCAACTGGTATTGTCTCAAACAGTTAAATCTCTCTATTAAAAAACGACAAAGAAGGATACTTGACAGAGTAAGAGACATATGACTGCTTAAAAGAAAGGTGAACGTAAAATAGAAAGCTCATTTACGCTTAAAGAAAGGTGAAGGTAAACCTTAAAAAGGGATGCCATAAGTTGACATGAAAACTCCTAAGATTTCCAAATTTGCGTTTTTCAAGTGCGATATTACGAATCGTACCTTTACCACATAGCCTGTTTCTTGTTTTGTTGACATGCGACTACTTAAAGCAGACTGTAAGTTAAGCAGAATGCGCCTTAACCCTTTCCTCCTTAGAAACGACTTTTAGTGTATTTAATTTCTTCCTCCGCTGAGGAAAATAGTTCCAGTTTATACCCTCATGAACAATTACCATTACAAATATTTTATATAGCCTAGCAGATTTTAGCTTAAAGCAGGCTGAAAGTAAAGCAGAATGTGCCTTAAGGCACATTCTGCTTTACTTTCAACCTGCTTTAAGTGGTCACCTGTCTTCAAAACTAGAAACAAGCTATGAGGTAAAGGGTTAAGGCGTATTCTGTTTTACTTTCAACCTGCTTTAAGCTACCATGTACTGGGGAAAAAATCCGAAGATTTAGGAAAAATCCGGAGAAAAGGCAGCCCTGCCTAAACACCTGAAAACCAACATAATTTGGTAGTCGTGTTAGAGGTTTGTTTTACTGTATTTCACTTTTGAAATACCTGTTGTTTTGGCAGCCAGTAGTTGATTTGTTCCACGGTGTTCTCGAATGGTTCAAACTTTGGTGGTCTCATTATGTCACCGGCATCGGTCTTGTCTGGTTCAAAGTCTTTTAAACCTATTCAAATACACACATCATGTAGCTTAAACAAAATAAAACTTCAGCGGAAAAGGCATTGTTCTTTGTCAGTAAACGAGTAAACTTGAGCTAAAACAATCTTTACCATTTCAAAAATTTGTGATCCGGATCAGACGCCGGGTTATTCGGCGTTTGATCTGGCTTAAAGCTTCTTGCCGTTTAAGCTTTTACTACATGCATGTATCAGTTTCTAGCTTTAAAGACACGTAACCAATTCAAGCAAGTTAAAAGAAAAGCAGAATGCGCCTTTAGATCTACCCTGATTCAAGTTACGCTCGTACCTTCTGCTAAATTAGAGAAAACATTTCTTAAATATGATACATTTTCATATGAGGTTTGACTATATTTTTCAGTTGAGTTATAAATTAAAGGCGTGAAAATACGTGTCTATGCAGGCTGAAAGAGTATATTATTCACTTATTTGTGGACCATACTGAAAATTGTTGTTGTTGTTCTTTGTTTTTTGGTTTTTTGTTGTTGTTTTGTTGTTGTTTTTTTTTTTGGGGGGGGGGGGGGGGGATGTTACCATATATGTCATCTACATGAAATAAAGGCGTTACTATTATCAATATATCAGATATGGTCACTAAGAACAAATTCAGCACATGAAAGTTCACACTATTGTGCGTTTGCTTATGGTATGTATGATAAAATAACAGAGAGCAAAGATAGTACATAAAAAGCTTAAAATAAAGTAAAACTAATGATATAAATAATGTTTGGAACAAAGACAGGTCCTTAACTCTTTCGCTCTCAATGACGATTAAAATCGCGTTTGCAAACAGTTTTGGTCCTGATCAGACGCCGCGTTACGCGGCGTCTGATCAGGATCCAAACTGTTTGCAAATTCGCCTTATGGCACCGTTGGCTGTGAACTATTTATGTATAAAGATAATAACTTTAAACAGTTAGACTTTTAAAAACGTGTGTCAAATAGTTTGGATCCTGATAAGACGCTATGTTACATGTAAGCGTCGTCTGATCTGGGTCCAAGCTGTTTGCAAATGTCAGTGGTGTCGAGCTTGGCAGCGAAATGGTAACATACATTTCCTCGGTCCTTTGATGGACCTCATCCCCCACACACCATTTCTCATTGTTCTCGACAGGCGTGAAAGTAAATGTAAAAGCATGCAGCACATGTCATAGCCATCTCACTCTCGAGAGAGGCCCTGACATAATCTTACTCAGTTTTTTTTTTCAATGGGTATTTCTTACCAAACTATCAAATATAATAAACGGACCTTACATGAGACACTTCAATGGCTCTTTGCTATCGGTATGTGCATAAGACGCATGAGCTTTGCAAATGATCTGCCTGACTATAGATTATCACAGAAAGTAGGTCATGAAATGTCTTTAGACATTGACAGATTATCGTCTAAAGACACAGACCTGGGCATAAATATCCTACATCGGATAATACTTTATTCTTTCCCGTTTAAACGCAAACGCAAAACACTAAAACGTATAAAAGTACAACTTTTGAACAATTCAGACTATTCATGTGTATCTTTCAGACAAACAGTTTGGAGCCTGATCAGACGCCGGGTTTCCCGGCGTCTGATCAGGCTCCAAACTGTTTGCAATTCTAACAAAAGTTTCAGCGTAAACGCGATTTTTTGGGGGAAAGAATAACGTTTTATCCACTGTACGTACCTATCTCCTCGTTTAAAGTGGGTCCTTTCACGTAGAAGATCCTGATTAACTGTGTAAACCTCCTAAACCTGTCTTTGTCTTCGCTCGTACATGTGGCCTCCGGGTCCAGATCCTCGGAGAAACCCTCGTAGGCTTTAACTGTATCCGTCTCTATGGTCAGAATCGAACCTTCATGAACAGAACAGAACATTTGATATTTTATTTTCACCAAGATATAAAACATACAAACAAGGGAAATGGCTTTTTTACATACATCAATATAGTTCTAGGTGTAAGTTGCGACCGTGGTTCGTATTCTTTGGCGGTACATTTCAAACTGTTTGTCAATCAAATGAAAAATGTAATTTTTTCCAATTTTATTGCATTGCTTATCTAATTCATTTGAGTATATGTGGGAAATACTGTCTGTTCAATGTGCATATTTTTCTGTAACTCTCTCTCTGTCTCACTCTCTCTGTCTCCCTTTCTGACCATGTCATGGTATCCTGAAAGTTTCATTGCATTTAACGTCACCCTCTCTATCTTATTTTTACCCCTATCGTTTTGTTTCAGTCTTATCCTTCTGTTTTAAATTCTCTCTCTCGTTCTATCTCTGTGCACCTCCCCTCGCTATCCATTTCTTTCTCTCCCTCCTCTATGTCATCTAGAATTACCTGGAATAGGGTTCGTAGCCAATCTCTTGTTGATGTGAGCCACCGTTTTCTGCAGGCCACAGTATGTATTAAACATCCCTCCGAACATCCCGAACCCTCCGTAACTCAAGTACATCGCCTCATCTTCTACAGCCTCTCCTCCTTGTCTAAACGAAACGAAATCTCATAGTTTAACATAGTCCATCCCAGGGTTCCAGATAAGAGGGAGTAAACTGAACAAATCCAACATGTTTGTCTCACATTTGCACCAAATCATATGGTGTCACTACTCATTAGAATCGTCTCATAGAGACGATTCTAATGAGTAGTGACACCATTGGGTTTAATCAGAAATAAATATTTTACCCTGAGTCCACCCTAGCAACGAGTATACTCGTCAATAACAAAAAACATACTTGTGGAGAAGAGTACACTTGTCCTATGATTGTCATGTTCGTCATTTCTCAGTTTATTGATAAAATCAACCCTCAATAGTATTTAAAAAAAATTGACATAGGAAATTAGAAGTATATTAGACGTGAAGGCATACTAACTTTAAACAATTAAGTTTACGTTATATATACCGGCAGTGGTTGGAGAACACCAAATAACCTATTCAACACTGAAACCTTTTACTTTTTATGACTCTTTACAGATTTCTATTTATTACTTCTACGCCATCAATTTCTGATGATTATGAGAAGGGGCACTTTTTAGGTGCACCAATGGGACTGTACCCGGCCGGTCACTTTATCCTGACACCGACGAACCAGTCGTAATGCTAACCCGAAATCCTGAGCGCCAAGGAGGGAAGCCATTACTACCAATTTTTAAGTCTTTGGTTTGACCAGGCCGGGGATTGAACCCGCTACCTCCCGCACTACAAGCGGACGCTCTACCACTGAGCTATACAGGTCGGTTCTATAAGCGGCTACCGTCAAAAACTTAGTATGCCGTCATATGGATACATGTACATGTACATCGGTACTCGGTAGTATCCAGTCATAGGGAGGTGCATTGGTGAAGAAATTTCAAAACGAGTGTAAAACAGTTTGGATCCTGATCAGACGCCGCGTTTGCAAACATGCCTTTCAGCGTCATTGAGAGTGAAAGGGTTAAGTCAGTAGTCAACATTTTGAAAATTCAGTTATTTTTCTACATAATTTCATTTCATCACATTTACCTTTCAATTTTTTGAACCGGAACCGAACAAATTGCTCATAAAATTCCTAAGATTTCCAAACTTTTAGGCGGGATTTTAGGAATCGTACCTTTAACCCTTTTACTGTCAGGCTCTATTACACTAACATAATAAACAACAAGAGCCGAATGCGGCCCTAAATCGCTCACCTGGTACCCATGTTACGGTCTCGGTAATTGACCAGTAATGGTGAAGTTTTCACTATATGCCATCATCAGTAAATTCACCCCAACCCACTGGCGGCAATGTTTGAGCTAGGAAGATTATTTGAAGATAACTGGCAAAGGGTCAATTGCACCCATGAATCAATATTTGTGTAAAAATAATCTTAAATCAGTCCAATAGATTCAGAGAAAAATATTTTTAAAGATTTTCTATACTGGCAGCCATGTTTTTTAAGATAACAAAATGATTTGAAGACATCTGATAGAGAGCCATAAATGGATCAATTGTGTAAAATTGTTTTCAAGTTGGACCAGTGGTTTCCCAGAAGAAGATTTTTAAAGTTTTAACTATACAGTATCATAAGGAAAACATGCCCCACCCACTGGCGGCCATGTTTTTTTAGATATCAAAGTTATTTTAAGAAATCTAGTAGAGGGTCACCCATGGATCATTTGTGTGAAATTACTTTCAAATCGGACCAGCGGTTTCAGACAAGAAGATTTCAAAGTTTTCACTATATAGCCATATAAGGAAAATCTGCCCCACCCACTGGCGGCCATGTTTTTAAGATATCAAAATTATTTTAAGAAATCTGATAGAGGGTCACCAATGGAACATTCGGGTAAAATTATTTTCAATTCGGACCAGTAGTTTCCCAGAAGAAGATTTTTAAAGTTTTTACTATACAGTTACAAAAGGAAAATGTGCCCCACCCACTGGCGGCCATGTTTTTTTAGATATCAAAATTATTTTAAGAAATCTGATAGAGGGTCACCCATGGATCATGTGTGTGAAATTACTTTCAAATCGGATCAGCGGTTTCAGACGAGAAGATTTTTAAAGTTTTCACTATATAGCCATATAAGGAAAATCTGCCCCACCCATTAGCGGCCATGTTTTTTAAGATAGGACAATTATTTTAAGAAATCTGATAGAGGGTCACCAATGGCACATTCTGGTAAAATTATTTTCAATTCGGACCAGTAGTTTTTGACAAGAAGATTTTTAAAGTTTTTTCAATTGGTTGCCATTGGTTGCCAATGTCTGATCAGTGAGCTAAAAACAAGTTTGATCCATATCAGACGCCGCGTGACGCCGCGTCTGATCTGGATATAAACTGTTTGAGACCCATATTAATGTTTCCCAAGTAGATTCCGCAAGAATTTCCAAATTTTAAAATTAAGAGCAAACATCCAAAAAATTTCGGAAAAATCCTAGAGAAATAAAACAAAATCCGAAGATTTCGGAAAAAATACGGAGAAATGGCACCCAATGCGAACAAAATTTTCCACTGGACTTGCCTGTAATGACCCCGTATCGGAAGTTGAATTGACACTTTTGAAGGTGTCTCGTTCCTGACAGCCAGTTCTTGAGGCGGGGAGCCAGGCATATTGCTCTTTGTCAACCACAATCTGAAAACCACAGCAATCAGAAGCAATGGTACGGTGGAGAAGTCGTTATTCTTTCCCAATAATCGCGTTTACGCTAAAACTATTATTACCAATTGCAAACAGTTTGGAGCCAGATCAGACGCCGGGTAACCCGGCTCCAAACTATTTGCCACTACGATAACAATAAAAAGACATAATTGTCCAAACGTTGTAAATTTCTACATTTTATTGCTTTGCACTTGTATTTATAATTTAACCGTTGCACTCTCAATGACGTCATTAAGCGCGTTTGCAAACAGTGTCGGTCCTGACCAGACGCCGCGTAACGTGGCGTCTGATCAGGACCAAAACTGCTGGACACTTCTATTCATATTTATTAAGTCATACAACCTTAAGGTGGTTCGCGGGTCAGCTTATTCTGTGTCAGAATTCTTTGAAACCTTGATTAAATTGAAATATACCATATGGAGAGTGAAAAATCGTTAATATAAAAAAAAGTTACAGTGCCGTTTTTTTCTGAGAGGACCTTTTGTCGAGAAAAGCTCCTTTTTTAATAAACAGGAATAATTTCTTTATAAAATGATATAACTCAATAATTTCTGTACATTCAAATAAACAGTACATAGACTATAAGATAGTGGGCAAACAAAAGTATTTCATAACATATTTTCTGGAAATATCAATATTTTAAAAAAGTCAAATTCTGAAAATCTCAAATTACAAAAAATCTAGCTGTTTAACATACACTAATTTTACTCTTATTTGATAGATATAACTTAATTCTACTAGTCACAACAATTTAATGAAAATCTACAGTGGAATTTGCATTTTATACATGATTTCCTGAAATTCTGACAAAATGTTAACACAAAACGAGTAACCTCCCTTGAGTTCAACTTTAAAATGCCGTCAGCTCTAAATAATACCTTAAGTCAAACCTGTAATAAGGGACCATTGAATACGGTAGCCTGTAGATCTTTAAAGGCAAGCGGCTGTTTAATGCATAACAAAAGTAATGCATAAAAGCTCCTTTAGGATCTATCTTTTAGCATTACCTTTGTCCTTTGTTAAGCTGCCATCTGTCATATAGGCTATAATCCTCACAAATTTAGCTGTCACATGACTATACTTGCATCTGATATTATTCATTATTACGTGACTAAACATAGCCTGTCCTTTGATCACTGCGTTATGGATTGACTAGTCACTAAAATCGGACAATTTGTTAAAAAAAAAGTTTTGAAGCGAGTGGGAATCGAACCTAGAACATTTGGATTGCAAGTCAATCACCGTATCAACTGCGCTAACAGAGAAGACACTGAAGCAGTTCAAACTTTTTTTATCTACATTTTCTACTATAAGCACGTGTCGCATAGATCAGGTGAAAGTCATCAGCATTTCCGGAACTCGAAATGCGGCCCGCCCGCTGTCGAACCACCTTAAATCTAACTTTGAAACGTGCTTTGCAGACAACAACCGCATACACAACCGAAGAGATAGTATGGGGATAGAATACACCCATTGTCCGAACTTGCAGAGTAGTATAGACACCAGTATAAAGGGACTAAGAAAGCATTCGCTACATACATATACACATCGACGCTATATGACAAGTACTGTGTCGCAGTGTCGTAAAACTCAAATCAACCAATCAAATAGGACATGCAATTTTTACGATACCTGATGCCCCGGATGTGGACTTTAAATCCAAAAATAGACTCGTGATGTAACATTTCTGACAACTCGTACGTCAGAGTTCCGTCAGCGGCCGAGTCGAGTTTACGTTCAATAGACTCACACTTCCATACCCGATACCCGGGGTTGTCCTGTAGCCAGCGATTAGCACCGTCCATTATTGAACTATGGAAATAAACAATAACCAGTTTACCTTCAAGTATTACGTCATAGCATAATTATAGTTTTGAAGACACTGTCCTCTTAAACTCTTCACTGCCGTGACGTCACCAATTTTAAACAGTTGCCGTCTGCTTTTATTTCTTTAATTTAAATTTTTGCTCTTTTGACTGAAGAAATATAAAAATTAGTGTCAAACAGATTGGATCCTGATCAGACGCCGTGTAACGCGACGTCTGGTCAGGATCCAAACTGTTTGCAAAAAAATGTTGTGCTCGGGGTAAGGCAGTGAAGGGGTTAAAGCAGGTTGAAACTAGAGGGATGACCGTGTCTGTAAGACAATTTAGATGCCCCCGCCGTGTTACACCGGCAAACATTGACTAAGTTCAACTGACTGCCATTTTGTACAACATTATACCAGTTCAAACCTGTTCACATGCACACCTATGGTATATGTGCAAACACTGCAATTTGTCTATAAGGTAGTAGCATGAAAACTGTTGGTGTTAGCCGGACAAAGTGTGTACTGTATGTGGGACGGGTGAACGGACGGATGAACGAACAGACGAACAAACGAACAGACAGACAGGTGTAAAACAGTATCCCCCCGACTGAATATTGCGGAGGTATAAAATGTATAATGTAATTTGCAAAAAGTTCGTATCACTGCAAAATAGAACATACCTAGATCAGACCAAAGAAGGGGATTCCACAGTTTTGTAAGTCCGAAGGTTTAGTCCCTCCTGTGACTTTGATTCCATATTTCTAAACCTTTTAACCCTTAGCTTGTTTCTTCTTTTGAAGACAGTGGACCACTATAAAAGCAATTTGAAAGTAAAGCAGACTGCCTAGCATCATCTACTAGAATGTAAACACATTTCTTAAGGTGCATATTTTTGACTGTATCAAGTAGAACTAGTGTTCAGAGTATGAATAACTTAAATATGAATAACTTAAAGGCGTACAGTGGAGAATGTGTTATTCTTTCCCAATAAACGCGTTTACGCTAAAACTATTATTTGCAGTGCAAACAGTTTGGAGCCAGATCAGACGCCGGGTAACCCGGCGTCTGATCAGACTCCAAACTGTTTGCCACCAAGAAAAACATGAATTATCAGAATTGTCCAAAAGTTGTTCTTTTCTACGTTTTAGTGCTTTGCGTTTGCGTACGTTTGCGTTTAAACGGGAAAGAATAACAGATTCTCCACTGTAGATAAACGAATTTATGGAATAAAACGTTGAAAAAAATATAAACTGGGTACATGCTCATAAAGCATTTGGGTTGAGTCTTAAATCATTCTCAAGCATTTATAATCAAATGCTTGAGAATGAATCTGGTTTCATGCTTAAAAAGCGTTTGAGTTGAATCTTAAATCATTCTCAATCATTTGATTGGTCAGATTTGAACCTAGGCTCAAATCTGACCAATCAAATGCTTGAAAATAAACTCAGACTCAACTCAAACGCTTCATAAGCGCTCGGCAAGACTTACCTGAATGACTCAAACTTTGGCTTGACTTTGTTTCTGATATTTCCTTTACCCAGACAGCGAGGCATTATGTCAATGTAGGCTAGAGGGGGCAGATCTGGAGCCTGTTGTTGTCCCGGGCCCTTAACGGACGTCTGATACACACCCATTACCTACAAAAACCACACAAACATACAGCGCTCCCTCTCTACAGCAACATCCATTGGGAGACAAACAAATGTTTGTGTTGTTCGGAGAGAGTTATTATAAGTAGGGAAATTGGTTGACTTTTTTGCAAACAGTTTGAATCCAGATCAGACGCCGCGTAACGCGGCGTCTGATCTGGATTCAAGTTGTTTGTCACTCGTGTTTTTTTCTGTGAAAATATTCTATTATGTAATTTTGAGAAAAATAGCAGACGACTATTTTAAGCCGACTATATTGCAGTCATGTAAAACTTGCCGTGCTTGAGGAACTTGTTGTAACTTAGAACTTACAATGCTCCCTCCTACACACGACTCCCTCCTTAAAATGACAGTTTCCGAAACAAGACAATTATGTCTTACTCTTTTACTACTGAAATATCGTCTGCTTAAAATTGTCGTATGTTTTTTTTCTCAAAGTATCATAATGGACATTTTGACAAAAACAACTTTATGACGAGTGACAAACAGTTTAAATCCAGATCAGACGCCGCGTTATGCGGCGTCTGGTCTGGATCCAATCCGTTTGCAGATGTAAGCCGATCCCTCCGAATAACCCACACAATTTTTAGTCGCCCATTTAGTTTTTCTGTAGAGAAGGAGCACTGTATTTTTATTGAGTGTCGCTGTAGAGAGGGAGCACTGTATTTCAAAATCGATGTAAAATAAATAAAGTTAAAACAAACAGTACATGTGTCGTACGACATTATTGTATATTGAATTATTATTACTATTTATAGCTACAGCAACGAATGAGTTATTAGACATAAATGAAAACTTAAATCATGGCACAAACCTCCTCGTATGTGGGTGGGACGTTAAGGAAAGCCACATCATCGGCTGTTGTTATAGAGAGCCCGTATTCCTCGTCCAACATTGTTGATGCTTAGAAATTCTAGTAACCTGTGCACAGAAAGTTTATTTTAGAGAGCCCGTATTCCTCGTCCAACATTGTTGATGCTTAGAAATTCTAGTAACCTGTGCACAGAAAGTTTATTTTAGAGAGCCCGTTTTCCTCGTCCAACATTGTTGATGCTTAGAAATTCTAGTAACCTGTGGACAGAAATTTTATTTTAGAGAGCCCGTATGCCTCGTCCAACATTGTTGATGCTTAGAAATTCTAGTAACCTGTGGACAGAAAGTTTATTTTAGAGAACCCGTATGCCTCGTCCAACATTGTTGATGCTTAGAAATTCTAGTAACCTGTGGACAGAAAGTTTATTTTAGAGAGCCCGTTTTCCTCGTCCAACATTGTTGATGCTTAGAAATTCTAGTAACCTGTGCACAGAAAGTTTATATTCCTCGTCCAACATTGTTGATGCTTAGAAATTCTAGTAACCTGTGGACAGAAATTTTATTTTAGAGAGCCCGTATGCCTCGTCCAACATTGTTGATGCTTAGAAATTCTAGTAACCTGTGGACAGAAAGTTTATTTTAGAGAACCCGTATGCCTCGTCCAACATTGTTGATGCTTAGAAATTCTAGTAACCTGTGCACAGAAAGTTTATTTTAGAGAGCCCGTATTCCTCGTCCAACATTGTTGATGCTTAGAAATTCTAGTAACCTGTGCACAGAAAGTTTATTTTAGAGAGCCCGTATTCCTCGTCCAACATTGTTGATTCTTAGAAATTCTAGTAACCTGTGGACAGAAAGTTTATTTTAGAGAGCCCGTATTCCTCGTCCAACATTGTTGACGGTAAAAAGAAAGTGTATGTGGAAAGTAAGTTTAATCCTTTACTCCCTGAAGCATAAATGGACAATTCTAATTTTCAATTTTAGTTTAGTCCATTTTTGACTTTTAAGGGTTGATTTTTACAATATAATTTTTATGTCAAAATTACAAACAGTGTGGACCCCGATCAGAGGGCTCCTAAAGGAGCCCTCTGATCAGGATCTACACTGTTTGCATAGGACAAGTGTACTCCTCACATGTACACCGATTGCAAATGACGCATATATGCGTGACTAGGGTTCAAAGAGTTAACGTGTTGACACGGTAGGGAATACATTGTTGTCATTCAACCCTTTACTCCACAGCCTGTTTCTCTTTTTGAAGAAATATGACCACTTAAAGTAGGTGGAAAGTAAATCGAAACGCACCTGAATGTTTAGGGCTGAGAAATGTGTTCAGTTTTCAGGGTTTGTCTTGCAGCATAGCAGGTTTTAGAAGTTACATTTTATATTGACAAATGAATACCCTAAACATTCTAATATTTGGGACACCCTGTATATGACTGATTTAGTTATCCTTATTTAAACTAATTTCTTTAAACACACAGTAATGTGTCAACAAAAGTGGCAAACTGAATCACAGACAGTGTAGACTCGGATAAGACTCCACAAGAGCATTCTGAGCAGGGTCTACACTGTTTGCTCAGGCATTCTATACCAATATTTAGGGTAATTATGGGGTACATTTTTATGTGAATTTCCTAATCAATCTTAATGTACAAGGTATTTAACCCTTAGCACATACAGTCAAGAAGACGTTATTTTTTCCCACATAAACGCGTTTACGCTAAAACTATTACAGCGCTCCCTCTCTACAACGACACCCAATGGGAGACACATATTGTGTGCGATGTTCAGAGGGAGTCGTTACAGGGAGGGAATTGGCTTACATCTGCAAAGAGCTTGAATCCAGATCAGACGCCGCGTTACGCGGCGTCTGATCTGGATTCAAGCTGTTTGTCACCCGTCATTATATTTATCCCATCAAAATATATTTTTAAGAAAAACCAGCAGAATACAATTTGAAGCAGACGAAATTGCAGCAGTAAAAGTTTTAAACATT
Source organism: Gari tellinella (assembly GCA_922989275.2). Taxonomy (NCBI): domain Eukaryota; kingdom Metazoa; phylum Mollusca; class Bivalvia; order Cardiida; family Psammobiidae; genus Gari; species Gari tellinella. The sequence continues at coordinate 75,242,027 of OV277865.1, read as the reverse complement.
TTGTCTTGTTTGGGGAACAGCGACAAGGGTCGTTGTACGGAGGGAGTCGTTGTTGGGAGGGCCGTTGTAGATAGGGAACACTGTATATCCATTGCAAAATATTTGGAGCCAGATCAGACACCGGGTTACTACATTTGTAGTTCAGGTTCAATCAACCCTTGTCATGCCGAACTGTCGGCAGGTTCAAATTAATGATCACTCTTCTTACGCACGTTGTGAGTGGCTAACAGGGATTGTATACATACAGTGGAGAAAACGTTATTCTTTCCCGTTTAAACGCAAACGTAAAGCACTAAAACGTAGAAAAGTGCAACTTTTGGACAAATCTGATAATTCATGTTTATCTTGGTGGCAAACAGTTTGGAGCCTGATCAGACGCCGGGTTACCCGGTGTCTGATCTGGCTCCAAACTGTTTACACTGCAAATAACAGTTTTAGCGTAAACGCGTTTATTGGGAAAGAAGTACGTTTTCTCCACTGTACACCCGGGGTTAAGATCAAGCACAGTATGTATATTCTATAGAAACGATAAATATCTCAAATACAATAATACATGCTACAAGTATACATAGACAATGCTCATTTACTGCCTTACCCGAGTACAATTACTATTTACAAACAGTTTCGAGCCTGATCAGACGCCGCGTAACGCGGCGTCTGATCAGGATCCAAACTGTTTCACACTCATTTCAATATTTCCTAATTCAAAATACCTAAAATTAAAATTTAAGACTTAAAAGCAGACGACAATTGTTTAAAAGGGAAGACGACATGGCAGTGAATGGGGTTAACGCATACATGTACTAACAGTAAGGAATATGTTATTCATTCCTGTTTGAAATATATTTAACGCAAACAACAATACAAAACAAAGTCGAAAAATACAGGCTTTTGACAAATTTGACGTTTTAATATAACCCGAGTGACAAACACCATGGATCCAGAATTGACGCCGAGTTAGGCCTACCCGGTGCCGGTTCTGGTTATAACTTGTTCGTAGTGCACAATGTTACATGTAATACTCGTTCGAGCGTTAAATGGCCATGGTGTATTCTCCAATATCATAGCGACGGCCGTATCTTTACGAAGAAGCCAATACAAAGAGAGTAAAACCTCTCTATTATGAAAACTAAATTGTATTAACTACAGATAAAACTCTCTACTTCGAACACAAACTTGTGTTAATTGTTAGGTGTTTTCGATCGATGACTACTTAAAGCAAGAAGAACGTAAAACAGAAAGCTCCTTAAGGAGCTTTCTGTTTGACGTTCACCTTTCTTTAAGCTGTCATCTGTATCTTATGCATGCGATTAGCCAGGATTCTAGTGGTCGTTATGGAGAGGTTTTACTGTACATAATTAGAACATTCGTTTCTGAATATTTCAATCAATTCTTCCTGTTTGCTTCCAGGAAGATTTCTTTACAGATGTAAAAGGGTTATCTAAGGACATTGCAGTGTTTGTCAATTTCATATTAAACAGAAAACAATGTAGACTCGAATGACATGCCTTGTGTTTGGTTTACACTGTTTTCTAACGTCTTGTATTGTTGACCATATACACTTATAGGGAAAACCATTTCAACACAGTGGGTGACAACACATGAATTGAAAACCGGTTTGAATTCAGATCTGACACCCAGTAACGCGGCTAAGGATCTTGATCTAAACTGTTTGATAACCTTTATTTGAAACAATACTGCATTCATATTTCTTTCTTCCCCTCTTTACTAGTACTCTCTATTTCGGCTCTGATCTTTCCGCTTTGGTTTCCAGTCGAAACGGAAATAAACGCGTACACAATGTTATACAAATGAGAAAATGAGAGCTTTTTTAATTTTCTGATGACGCTTTGACCCTTTCATGAAAAAAAATCGTGAGGAGTTTACCCCTTCACCGCCCTATTGTTGTCTGCTTCAATAGTGGTGGCTGCAATATCGTTTCAAGGTTAGATTGAAGGCAGTATTACTAAGGTAATTTCAAAACAAGTGAAAAACAGTTTTGTTCCTGATCAGACGCCGCGTTACGCGGCGTCTGATCAGGATCAAAACTGTTTGCAAATGCGTTTAATGACGTCATTGAGATTTAAAGGGTTAATCCGTTTGCCTAGATATAAGTGTGTTGGCACAAGCGCCCGGATTTGGAAAGAACGTTTGACCACTCTTCAGTAAGAAAGTGGTTATTGTTTCCCCAATAAATTCGTTTGGTCCGAAACAGTGATGTCCAATGCAAACAGTTTGGTACCAGATCAAAAGATCCAAACTCGAAATTGGTTGTTTATTCAGCAGATTAATAAAATCGTCGAATTTTGTCCAAAAAGTTGTCATTTCTGCATTTTATTGTGTTTTACGAGACAGAATGACGTCTTCTCTTCACTAACGTTGATCATTTCATAATAAATTATCCTCACCGAAATATGTAGTCTTCGTCACGAGATCTATGCCATCACCTACTCTTATGTCCATAAATGCTATATGTACACTGTACAGTTAGTATTCATTTAACTCTTTCACTGCCAACGTCACCAAAAGGCGACTTTGCAAACAGTTTGGATCCTGATCAGACGCCGCGTTAACTGTGTGACACTCAAATCAATATTTATATAGTCATTCTACCTGAAATCTAATTTTGAAACATGCAGACGACAAATTGAAGCATACGACAATGAGACTGCAAAGAGGAAAATATCTCAATATTAAATTGGCAGCGAAAGAGTAAATAAAGATACGTGTATAACCCCAACTCACTCGCTCTATATCACGTAGATGTGTACTGGCATTCGAATGTGAGTACTTCCTTGACCATTCACATAAGACATACACGCATCCAGTTACATTTGTATTTATCATATTTATCAAAATCGATACGGGTGTTTTGTTACTATTTTAAGACCTAGTGCTACACTACCCGTAATCAACTGCGGAATACTCTGGTTTTATTCAATATAACATAACGCAACGATTGAAACGCTTCGATAAATATGCTAAGAGATCAAGGTGTCGGCCCGAGATACATTCGCCCTAGTAAAGTGGGAAAATTTCAGAGGCCAAAACTCACCACACAGCAACAATAATGATGTATGCTTTACGACGTTATCCCATGTCACTGCTAAGGTGAACAAAACACCAACATTTGGACACAGTAAGGATGGATGGGTGGATAAGCTAGGTTTTACGGACCTGCGACACAAAATAGGTCATGTAGCACCGACGAATGATGAGTGATGATAACATGAGTTGATGATGATTTCAGTAAGATGGTTCAGAGCATGGTATCAAAACCACCGACCAGCCTTTCTTTTAGCTCTTGACAGAGGGGATAATCTCGGTCTGATAAACAGAAACGATTCCCTATGACAATGAAGCCCCCGAACTGCGGCAAAGTATGAAGGGCTCTGAGGGAAAACAGTAAGGTGGCGTCTTATCTAGTTCCTAATTGTTTGTAACAGATAAAAAATGTTGAGAACAAACTCACTTCATTGGGAAAAAATTATACTCAACTTCAACCAGACAACGATTAGCGACAATGCTGCACAGTTGTTATTGTGGAGAATTCGGAACATTGCCATCAAATATAGACAGTGCAATTACCGCGAAACTGTTAAGTATTATCGTCTGCCTTAACCCTATTACCGCCAAAATATCGTCTGCATTGGAAGTGTCGTCTGCAATATTTTAGAGTCAGCTTTAGGGTTGTGTTGACTGAAGAAATGTCGATACGATAATCAAACAGTTTGGATCTGATCAGGATCCCAAATGTTTGCAAAGTCGCCTTTTGACGCCATTGCCAGTGAAAGAGTTAACACCTTTTTGGCAGGGCTGCCATTTCTCCGGATTTTTCCTAAACTTCGGATTTTTTTCTAGAACATGTTAGCTTAAAGCTGGCTGAAAGTAAAGCAGAATGCGCCATAATGCGCATTCTGCTTTACTTCCAGTCTGCTTTAAGTAGCCACGTGTCAACAAAACTAGAAATAGGCTATGGGGTAAAGGTACGATTCGTAAAATCAAACTTGAAAAATGCAAATTTGGAAATCTTAGGATTTTTCATGTCATCTTTTGGCAGCCCTGTTTTGGAAACCGTAGCTCTATCATCATTCTAAATGCTAACACAACACAATAGTGTAGAAAATGACATCTACATGTACTTGAGAAACATGTGAGCTTAAACTGAGTGACAAATAGAATAGATTCTCAGCAGACACCGCAGTACAGTGTCGAAGTCAATTTACCCATAAATGGTGTGACGCGGCGTCTGATCAAGATCCAAACTGTTTGCATATAATCATTGTACTCGGGTAAAGCAGTGAAGCTATATATTTTATAAACTGGTACCCGGCGTTTGATCGTGCACCAAACAGTTTGCAATGGACAAAAATGTTTAGCATAAACGGGTTTATTGGGGGAATATAACGTTTTATCCAATGTATATGGGTTTTTTTTGAAAATTTTCTTTACCCAAGGTAGACTATAAGGTCTGTTTCGGTTCATCGCGTGAACATAATGTGTAACAATTACAGATGGGAAAACGTTATTCTTTTCCTATAAACGCGTTTAAGCTAACACTATCATTTCTATTGCAAACAGTTTGGAGACAGATCAGACGACGGGTTACCCGGCGTCTGATCAGGCTCCAAACTGTTTTCCACTCAGTTTAAAACGAGTCTTCCAAATGTTAAATAAAATGCGCTTTTACCAAATTTAATGCATTGCGTTTCGTTTAAACGGGAAAGAATAACGCCTTAATCACTGTACATAGGAAATGAATCACAGCGCCAGTGATGGGTTCAGTAAAGAAATCGATGGCCTTCGATAGCAATCGATTGAGAGTTGGCTATCGGTCTGACATGCAGTGGAGAAAACGTAATTCTTTCGTTCAATCGCAAACGCATTGCAATGAAATATAGCAAATGAAAACTTTTTGACAATTCAGACAAGTTTTAATTTGAGTGGCAAACAGTTTGGAGTCTGATCTGGCTCCAAAATGTTTGCAATGAAAATAATAGTTTAAGCGTAACCGTGGTTATTAGGAAAGAAGATGTTTTCTATACTGTGCTCTGCACGCTGTACAAACTGCTAACCTTAACAGCAAACAGGGGTAACTGAACACGCATCAAGAACACTATCAGGAAGTTAATAACGATTACCCATATTATATGTTGTTATGAAGGAGATAAGGTAATTGTTTCATTTTTCTTTTATTTGACATTTATTAGATAAAAGCTTTGTACATAATACAAGTTAACACACATCAACATGTCTATGCTATAGAAGGCAAAGTATGATAATTTCTTCGTTTTGACGTGTTTAGGTATATGTATATAGTCGAGCTCAATTCCTAATGTTTTGACGTCAAATCAGATGCCGGATAACCCGGTGACTGACCAGACAGAAACGGGTTGATACTTAAACGAAAATAAATCGTGATCATTTGAGAACAATGCTGTTTTCTTTATGTATTGCACAGTTTTGCCTTTGCGTTTCTTTCAACCGGACCATAAACACGCCTTTGCCACTGTGTAACAGATTTACGATTTAAAGCCTAGCGACGTCAATAGTCGTCATTTACAAACAATGTACATGTGAATAGTACATTTGTCCTACAGTGGAGAATCTGTTATTCTTTCCCAATTAACGCGTTTACGCTAAAACTATTATTTGCAGTGCAAACAGTTTGTAGCCAGATCAGACGCCGGGTAACCCGGCGTCTGATCAGGCTCCAAACTGTTTGCCACCACGATACACTTGAATTATCAGAATTGTCAAAAAGTTGTACTTTTCTACGTTTTAGTGCTTTGCGTTTGCGTACGTTTGCGTTTAAACGGGAAAGAATAACAGATTCTCCACTGTATACAAGCAGGGTAGGCATAGGTTAGAAGGCTGCTCGGAACCTTGTCACCTCATGAAATAACAATGTATAGTGAAGTTCGCTTATAACGAAAATGGATATAACGAAACATTGGAAATAACAAATCAATTCTTAACCAATTACCCCATAAATACGCATTTTTACGCCTTTAATATTTTCCTCCACTATAGGAAATACTTCAAATTTATACAGCCATGAACATGTATCGTAAGAATTTTCTTTTTACCCAAGCAGATGTTAACTTAAATCAGGTTGAAAGAAAATCAGAATGCGCCTTAAGGCGCATTCTGCTTTACTTTCAACCTGCTTTAAGAGATCACCTATTTTCAAAACTAGAGTCAGGCTATGGGGTAATGGGTTAATCCCCGTCTGTAAATAATATATGGTAAAACGACCTGATATACCGGTAACAAATTTTGGATACAGTGAAATAAATCAGACAGTCAGGAAGACTTCTTTGTAAGTGAGCTTCACTGTCATCAGTTTGATAGAATTACCACAGGTTGTCTTATGTCACCATGTACTATTTGGAATTATACCTAATGCTCTATATAACTTGTAAATTGTTATTTTTTAATGTTCTGACATTTTCAAACCCGGGTCTCTAGGATGAACTGTTTCGTGCTCGAAAAAGACGCGTTCGTCTTCTTTGCTGCTACTACATGTATCTATCAATATACTTTATTTCTGTGGCACGTGTTATATCAATCAAAACAACAGCAACATGGCACTAAGTTTCGTATCGCCATGATAGAATATGGGTTTGTATTTTTTGAGGGTGAGCCGTCTCTAATGTTGAAAGAACTTGTGACCCGACCCACTTCCATTCATGGATATGGAATACAATAGAATATGTTTAAACCTATAAAAGATGTCTCCTTTAGACAAGCATGTGTTATACATTTGAAAATAAAAGAATGTCTTGACCTTACAATACAAAACAAAGTCGAAAAATACAGGCTTTTGACAAATTTGACGTTTTAATATAATCCGAGTGACAAACACCATGGATCCAGAATTGACGCCGAGTTAGGCCTACCCGGTGCCGGTTCTGGTTATAACTTGTTCGTAGTGCACAATGTTAATACTCGTTCGAGCGTTAAATGGCCATGGTGTATTCTCCAATATCATAGCGACGGCCGTATCTTTACGAAGAAGCCAATACAAAGAGAGTAAAACCTCTCTATTATGAACACTAAATTGTATTAACTACAGATAAAACTCTCTACTACGAACACAAACTTGTGTTAATTGTTAGGTGTTTTCGATCGATGACTACTTAAAGCAAGAAGAACGTAAAACAGAAAGCTCCTTAAGGAGCTTTCTGTTTGACGTTCACCTTTCTTTAAGCTGTCACCTGTATCTTATGCATGCGATTAGCCAGGATTCTAGTGGTCGTTATGAAGAGGTTTTACTGTACATAATTAAAACATTCGTTTCTGAATATTTCAATCAATTCTTCCTGTTTGCTTCCAGGAAGATTTCTTTACAGATGTAAAAGGGTTATCTAAGGACATTGCAGTGTTTGTCAATTTCATATTAAACAGAACACAATGTAGACTCGAATGACATGCCTTGTGTTTGGTTTACACTGTTTTCTAACGTCTTGCATTGTTGACCATATACACTTATAGGGAAAACCATTTCAACACAGGGGGTGACAACATAATATTATGACTTGAAAACCGGTTTGAATTCAGATCTGACACGCAGTAACGCGGCTAAGGATCTTGATCTAAACTGTTTGATAACCTTAACTTGAAACAATACTGCATTCATATTTCTTTCTTCTCCTCTTTACTATTACTCTCTATTTCGGCTCTGATCTTTCCGCTTTGGTTTCCAGTCGAAACGGAAATAAACGCTAACACAATGTTATACAAATGAGACAATGAGAGCTTTTTTAATTTTCTGATGACGCTTTGACCCTTTCATGAAAAACAATCGTGAGGAGTTTACCCCTTCACCGCCCTATTGTTGTCTGCTTCAATAGTGGTATCTGCAATATCGTTTCAAGGTTAGATAGAAGGCAGTATTACTAAGGTAATTTCAAAACAAGTGAAAAACAGTTTTGTTCCTGATCAGACGCCGCGTTACGCGGCGTCTGATCAGGACCAAAACTGTTTGCAAATGCGTTTAATGACGTCATTGAGAGTTAAAGGGTTAATCCGTTTGCCTAGATATAAGTGTGTTAGCACAAGCGCCCGGATTTGGAAAGAACGTTTTACCACTCTTCAGTAAGAAAGTGGTTATTGTTTCCCCCAATAAATTCGTTTGGTCCGAAACAGTGATGTCTATTGCAAACAGTTTGGTACCAGATCAAAAGATCCAAACTCGAAATTGGTTGTTTATTCAGCAGATTAATAAAATCGTCGAATTTGGCCAAAAAGTTGTCATTTCTGCATTTTATTGTGTTTTACGAGACAGAATGACGTCTTCTCTTCACTAACGTTGATCATTTCATAATAAATTATACTCACCGAAATATGTAGTCTTCGTCACGAGATCTATGCCATCACCTACTCTTATGTCCATAAATGCTATATGTACACTGTACAGTTAGTATTCATTTAACTCTTTCACTGCCAACGTCACCAAAAGGCGACTTTGCAAACAGTTTGGATCCTGATCAGACGCCGCGTTAACTGTGTGACACTCAAATCAATATTTATATAGTCATTCTACCTGAAATCTAATTTTGAAACATGCAGACGACAAATTGAAGCATACGACAATGAGACTGCAAAGAGGAAAATATCTCAATATTAAATTGGCAGCGAAAGAGTAAATAAAGATACGTGTATAACCCCAACTCACTCGCTCTATATCACGTAGATGTGTACTGGCATTCGAATGTGAGTACTTCCTTGACCATTCACATAAGACATACACGCATCCAGTTACATTTGTATTTATCATATTTATCAAAATCGATACGGGTGTTTTGTTACTATTTTAAGACCTAGTGCTACACTACCCGTAATCAACTGCGGAATACTCTGGTTTTATTCAATATAACATAACGCAACGATTGAAACGCTTCGATAAATATGCTAAGAGATCAAGGTGTCGGCCCGAGATACATTCGCCCTAGTAAAGTGGGAAAATTTCAGAGGCCAAAACTCACCACACAGCAACAATAATGATGTATGCTTTACGACGTTATCCCATGTCACTGCTAAGGTGAACAAAACACCAACATTTGACACAGTAAGGATGGATGGGTGGATAAGCTAGGTTTTACGGACCTGCGACACAAAATAGGTCATGTAGCACCGACGAATGATGAGTGATGATAACATGAGTTGATGATGATTTCAGTAAGATGGTTCAGAGCATGGTATCAAAACCACCGACCAGCCTTTCTTTTAGCTCTTGACAGAGGGGATAATCTCGGTCTGATAAACAGAAACGATTCCCTATGACAATGAAGCCCCCGAACTGCGGCAAAGTATGAAGGGCTCTGAGGGAAAACAGTAAGGTGGCGTCTTATCTAGTTCCTAATTGTTTGTAACAGATAAAAAATGTTGAGAACAAACTCACTTCATTGGGAAAAAATTATACTCAACTTCAACCAGACAACGATTAGCGACAATGCTGCACAGTTGTTATTGTGGAGAATTCGGAACATTGCCATCAAATATAGACAGTGCAATTACCGCGAAACTGTTAAGTATTATCGTCTGCCTTAACCCTATTACCGCCAAAATATCGTCTGCATTGGAAGTGTCGTCTGCAATATTTTAGAGTCAGCTTTAGGGTTGTGTTGACTGAAGAAATGTCGATACGATAATCAAACAGTTTGGATCTGATCAGGATCCCAAATGTTTGCAAAGTCGCCTTTTGACGCCATTGCCAGTGAAAGAGTTAACACCTTTTTGGCAGGGCTGCCATTTCTCCGGATTTTTCCTAAACTTCGGATTTTTTTCTAGAACATGTTAGCTTAAAGCTGGCTGAAAGTAAAGCAGAATGCGCCATAATGCGCATTCTGCTTTACTTCCAGTCTGCTTTAAGTAGCCACGTGTCAACAAAACTAGAAACAGGCTATGGGGTAAAGGTACGATTCGTAAAATCAAACTTGAAAAATGCAAATTTGGAAATCTTAGGATTTTTCATGTCATCTTTTGGCAGCCCTGTTTTGGAAACCGTAGCTCTATCATCATTCTAAATGCTAACACAACACAATAGTGTAGAAAATGACATCTACATGTACTTGAGAAACATGTGAGCTTAAACTGAGTGACAAATAGAATAGATTCTCAGCAGACACCGCAGTACAGTGTCGAAGTCAATTTACCCATAAATGGTGTGACGCGGCGTCTGATCAAGATCCAAACTGTTTGCATATAATCATTGTACTCGGGTAAAGCAGTGAAGCTATATATTTTATAAACTGGTACCCGGCGTTTGATCGTGCACCAAACAGTTTGCAATGGACAAAAATGTTTAGCATAAACGGGTTTATTGGGGGAATATAACGTTTTATCCAATGTATATGGGTTTTTTTTGAAAATTTTCTTTACCCAAGGTAGACTATAAGGTCTGTTTCGGTTCATCGCGTGAACATAATGTGTAACAATTACAGATGGGAAAACGTTATTCTTTTCCTATAAACGCGTTTAAGCTAACACTATCATTTCTATTGCAAACAGTTTGGAGACAGATCAGACGACGGGTTACCCGGCGTCTGATCAGGCTCCAAACTGTTTTCCACTCAGTTTAAAACGAGTCTTCCAAATGTTAAATGAAATGCGCTTTTACCAAATTTAATGCATTGCGTTTGCGTTTCGTTTAAACGGGAAAGAATAACGCCTTAATCACTGTACATAGGAAATGAATCACAGCGCCAGTGATGGGTTCAGTAAAGAAATCGATGGCCTTCGATAGCAATCGATTGAGAGTTGGCTATCGGTCTGACATGCAGTGGAGAAAACGTAATTCTTTCGTTCAATCGCAAACGCATTGCAATGAAATATAGCAAATGAAAACTTTTTGACAATTCAGACAAGTTTTAATTTGAGTGGCAAACAGTTTGGAGTCTGATCTGGCTCCAAAATGTTTGCAATGAAAATAATAGTTTAAGCGTAACCGGGGTTATTAGGAAAGAAGATGTTTTCTATACTGTGCTCTGCACGCTGTACAAACTGCTAACCTTAACAGCAAACAGGGGTAACTGAACACGCATCAAGAACACTATCAGGAAGTTAATAACGATTACCCATATTATATGTTGTTATGAAGGAGATAAGGTAATTGTTTCATTTTTCTTTTATTTGACATTTATTAGATAAAAGCTTTGTACATAATACAAGTTAACACACATCAACATGTCTATGCTATAGAAGGCAAAGTATGATAATTTCTTCGTTTTGACGTGTTTAGGTATATGTATATAGTCGAGCTCAATTCCTAATGTTTTGACGTCAAATCAGATGCCGGATAACCCGGTGACTGACCAGACAGAAACGGGTTGATACTTAAACGAAAATAAATCGTGATCATTTGAGAACAATGCTGTTTTCTTTATGTATTGCACAGTTTTGCCTTTGCGTTTCTTTCAACCGGACCATAAACACGCCTTTGCCACTGTGTAACAGATTTACGATTTAAAGCCTAGCGACGTCAATAGTCGTCATTTACAAACAATGTACATGTGAATAGTACATTTGTCCTACAGTGGAGAATCTGTTATTCTTTCCCAATTAACGCGTTTACGCTAAAACTATTATTTGCAGTGCAAACAGTTTGTAGCCAGATCAGACGCCGGGTAACCCGGCGTCTGATCAGGCTCCAAACTGTTTGCCACCACGATACACTTGAATTATCAGAATTGTCAAAAAGTTGTACTTTTCTACGTTTTAGTGCTTTGCGTTTGCGTACGTTTGCGTTTAAACGGGAAAGAATAACAGATTCTCCACTGTATACAAGCAGGGTAGGCATAGGTTAGAAGGCTGCTCGGAACCTTGTCACCTCATGAAATAACAATGTATAGTGAAGTTCGCTTATAACGAAAATGGATATAACGAAACATTGGAAATAACAAATCAATTCTTAACCAATTACCCCATAAATACGCATTTTTACGCCTTTAATATTTTCCTCCACTATAGGAAATACTTCAAATTTATACAGCCATGAACATGTATCGTAAGAATTTTCTTTTTACCCAAGCAGATGTTAACTTAAATCAGGTTGAAAGAAAATCAGAATGCGCCTTAAGGCGCATTCTGCTTTACTTTCAACCTGCTTTAAGAGATCACCTATTTTCAAAACTAGAGTCAGGCTATGGGGTAATGGGTTAATCCCCGTCTGTAAATAATATATGGTAAAACGACCTGATATACCGGTAACAAATTTTGGATACAGTGAAATAAATCAGACAGTCAGGAAGACTTCTTTGTAAGTGAGCTTCACTGTCATCAGTTTGATAGAATTACCACAGGTTGTCTTATGTCACCATGTACTATTTGGAATTATACCTAATGCTCTATATAACTTGTAAATTGTTATTTTTTAATGTTCTGACATTTTCAAACCCGGGTCTCTAGGATGAACTGTTTCGTGCTCGAAAAAGACGCGTTCGTCTTCTTTGCTGCTACTACATGTATCTATCAATATACTTTATTTCTGTGGCACGTGTTATATCAATCAAAACAACAGCAACATGGCACTAAGTTTCGTATCGCCATGATAGAATATGGGTTTATATTTTTTGAGGGTGAGCCGTCTCTAATGTTGAAAGAACTTGTGACCCGACCCACTTCCATTCATGGATATGGAATACAATAGAATATGTTTAAACCTATAAAAGATGTCTCCTTTAGACAAGCATGTGTTATACATTTGAAAATAAAAGAATGTCTTGACCTTACAATACAAAACAAAGTCGAAAAATACAGGCTTTTGACAAATTTGACGTTTTAATATAATCCGAGTGACAAACACCATGGATCCAGAATTGACGCCGAGTTAGGCCTACCCGGTGCCGGTTCTGGTTATAACTTGTTCGTAGTGCACAATGTTAATACTCGTTCGAGCGTTAAATGGCCATGGTGTATTCTCCAATATCATAGCGACGGCCGTATCTTTACGAAGAAGCCAATACAAAGAGAGTAAAACCTCTCTATTATGAACACTAAATTGTATTAACTACAGATAAAACTCTCTACTACGAACACAAACTTGTGTTAATTGTTAGGTGTTTTCGATCGATGACTACTTAAAGCAAGAAGAACGTAAAACAGAAAGCTCCTTAAGGAGCTTTCTGTTTGACGTTCACCTTTCTTTAAGCTGTCACCTGTATCTTATGCATGCGATTAGCCAGGATTCTAGTGGTCGTAATGATGAGGTTTTACTGTACATAATTAAAACATTCGTTTCTGAATATTTCAATCAATTCTTCCTGTTTGCTTCCAGGAATATTTCTTTACAGATGTAAAAGGGTTATCTAAGGACATTGCAGTGTTTGTCAATTTCATATTAAACAGAACACAATGTAGACTCGAATGACATGCCTTGTGTTTGGTTTACACTGTTTTCTAACGTCTTGCATTGTTGACCATATACACTTATAGGGAAAACCATTTCAACACAGGGGGTGACAACATAATATTATGACTTGAAAACCGGTTTGAATTCAGATCTGACACGCAGTAACGCGGCTAAGGATCTTGATCTAAACTGTTTGATAACCTTAACTTGAAACAATACTGCATTCATATTTCTTTCTTCTCCTCTTTACTATTACTCTCTATTTCGGCTCTGATCTTTCCGCTTTGGTTTCCAGTCGAAACGGAAATAAACGCTAACACAATGTTATACAAATGAGACAATGAGAGCTTTTTTAATTTTCTGATGACGCTTTGACCCTTTCATGAAAAACAATCGTGAGGAGTTTACCCCTTCACCGCCCTATTGTTGTCTGCTTCAATAGTGGTGGCTGCAATATCGTTTCAAGGTTAGATTGAAGGCAGTATCACTAAGGTAATTTCAAAACAAGTGAAAAACAGTTTTGTTCCTGATCAGACGCCGCGTTACGCGGCGTCTGATCAGGACCAAAACTGTTTGCAAATGCGTTTAATGACGTCATTGAGAGTTAAAGGGTTAATCCGTTTGCCTAGATATAAGTGTGTTAGCACAAGCGCCCGTATTTGGAAAGAACGTTTTACCACTCTTCAGTAAGGAAGTTGTTATTGTTTCCCCAATAAATTCGTTTGGTCCGAAACAGTGATGTCCAATGCAAACAGTTTGGTACCAGATCAAAGGATCCAAACTCGAAATTGGTTGTTTATTCAGCAGATTAATAAAATCGTCGAATTTTGTCCAAAAAGTTGTCATTTCTGCATTTTATTGTGTTTTACGAGACAGAATGACGTCTTCTCTTCACTAACGTTGATCATTTCATAATAAATTATACTCACCGAAATATGTAGTCTTCGTCACGAGATCTATGCCATCACCTACTCTTATGTCCATAAATGCTATATGTACACTGTACAGTTAGTATTCATTTAACTCTTTCACTGCCAACGTCACCAAAAGGCGACTTTGCAAACAGTTTGGATCCTGATCAGACGCCGCGTTAACTGTGTGACACTCAAATCAATATTTATATAGTCATTCTACCTGAAATCTAATTTTGAAACATGCAGACGACAAATTGAAGCATACGACAATGAGACTGCAAAGAGGAAAATATCTCAATATTAAATTGGCAGCGAAAGAGTAAATAAAGATACGTGTATAACCCCAACTCACTCGCTCTATATCACGTAGATGTGTACTGGCATTCGAATGTGAGTACTTCCTTGACCATTCACATAAGACATACACGCATCCAGTTACATTTGTATTTATCATATTTATCAAAATCGATATGGGTGTTTTGTTACTATTTTAAGACCTAGTGCTACACTACCCGTAATCAACTGCGGAATACTCTGGTTTTATTCAATATAACATAACGCAACGATTGAAACGCTTCGATAAATATGCTAAGAGATCAAGGTGTCGGCCCGAGATACATTCGCCCTAGTAAAGTGGGAAAATTTCAGAGGCCAAAACTCACCACACAGCAACAATAATGATGTATGCTTTACGACGTTATCCCATGTCACTGCTAAGGTGAACAAAACACCAACATTTGGACACAGTAAGGATGGATGGGTGGATAAGCTAGGTTTTACGGACCTGCGACACAAAATAAGTCATGTAGCACCGACGAATGATGAGTGATGATAACATGAGTTGATGATGATTTCAGTAAGATGGTTCAGAGCATGGTATCAAAACCACCGACCAGCCTTTCTTTTAGCTCTTGACAGAGGGGATAATCTCGGTCTGATAAACAGAAACGATTCCCTATGACAATGAAGCCCCCGAACTGCGGCAAAGTATGAAGGGCTCTGAGGGAAAACAGTAAGGTGGCGTCTTATCTAGTTCCTAATTGTTTGTAACAGATAAAAAATTTTGAGATCAAACTCACTTCATTGGGAAAAAATTATACTCAACTTCAACCAGACAACGATTAGCGACAATGCTGCACAGTTGTTATTGTGGAGAATTCGGAACATTGCCATCAAATATAGACAGTGCAATTACCGCGAAACTGTTAAGTATTATCGTCTGCCTTAACCCTATTACCGCCAAAATATCGTCTGCATTGGAAGTGTCGTCTGCAATATTTTAGAGTCAGCTTTAGGGTTGTGTTGACTGAAGAAATGTCGATACGATAATCAAACAGTTTGGATCTGATCAGGATCCCAAATTTTTGCAAAGTCGCCTTTTGACGCCATTGCCAGTGAAAGAGTTAACACCTTTTTGGCAGGGCTGCCATTTCTCCGGATTTTTCCTAAACTTCGGATTTTTTTTCTAGAACATGTTAGCTTAAAGCTGGCTGAAAGTAAAGCAGAATGCGCCATAATGCGCATTCTGCTTTACTTCCAGTCTGCTTTAAGTAGCCACGTGTCAACAAAACTAGAAACAGGCTATGGGGTAAAGGTACGATTCGTAAAATCAAACTTGAAAAATGCAAATTTGGAAATCTTAGGATTTTTCATGTCATCTTTTGGCAGCCCTGTTTTGGAAACCGTAGCTCTATCATCATTCTAAATGCTAACACAACACAATAGTGTAGAAAATGACATCTACATGTACTTGAGAAACATGTGAGCTTAAACTGAGTGACAAATAGAATAGATTCTCAGCAGACACCGCAGTACAGTGTCGAAGTCAATTTACCCATAAATGGTGTGACGCGGCGTCTGATCAAGATCCAAACTGTTTGCATATAATCATTGTACTCGGGTAAAGCAGTGAAGCTATATATTTTATAAACTGGTACCCGGCGTTTGATCGTGCACCAAACAGTTTGCAATGGACAAAAATGTTTAGCATAAACGGGTTTATTGGGGGAATATAACGTTTTATCCAATGTATATGGGTTTTTTTTGAAAATTTTCTTTACCCAAGGTAGACTATAAGGTCTGTTTCGGTTCATCGCGTGAACATAATGTGTAACAATTACAGATGGGAAAACGTTATTCTTTTCCTATAAACGCGTTTAAGCTAACACTATCATTTCTATTGCAAACAGTTTGGAGACAGATCAGACGACGGGTAACCCGGCGTCTGATCAGGCTCCAAACTGTTTTCCACTCAGTTTAAAACGAGTCTTCCAAATGTTAAATAAAATGCGCTTTTACCAAATTTAATGCATTGCGTTTGCGTTTCGTTTAAACGGGAAAGAATAACGCCTTAATCACTGTACATAGGAAATGAATCACAGCGCCAGTGATGGGTTCAGTAAAGAAATCGATGGCCTTCGATAGCAATCGATTGAGAGTTGGCTATCGGTCTGACATGCAGTGGAGAAAACGTAATTCTTTCGTTCAATCGCAAACGCATTGCAATGAAATATAGCAAATGAAAACTTTTTGACAATTCAGACAAGTTTTAATTTGAGTGGCAAACAGTTTGGAGTCTGATCTGGCTCCAAAATGTTTGCAATGAAAATAATAGTTTAAGCGTAACCGGGGTTATTAGGAAAGAAGATGTTTTCTATACTGTGCTCTGCACGCTGTACAAACTGCTAACCTTAACAGCAAACAGGGGTAACTGAACACGCATCAAGAACACTATCAGGAAGTTAATAACGATTACCCATATTATATGTTGTTATGAAGGAGATAAGGTAATTGTTTCATTTTTCTTTTATTTGACATTTATTAGATAAAAGCTTTGTACATAATACAAGTTAACACACATCAACATGTCTATGCTATAGAAGGCCAAGTATGATAATTTCTTCGTTTTGACGTGTTTAGGTATATGTATATAGTCGAGCTCAATTCCTAATGTTTTGACGTCAAATCAGATGCCGGATAACCCGGTGACGGACCAGACAGAAACGGGTTGATACTTAAACGAAAATAAATCGTGATCATTTGACAACAATGCTGTTTTCTTTATGTATTGCACAGTTTTGCCTTTGCGTTTCTTTCAACCGGACCATAAACACGCATTTGCCACTGTGTAACAGATTTACGATTTCAAGCCTAGCGACGTGAATAGTCGTCATTTACAAACAATGTACATGTGAATAGTACATTTGTCCTATACAAGCAGGGTAGGCATAGGTTAGAAGGCTGCTCGGAACCTTGTCACCTCATGAAATAACAATGTATAGTGAAGTTCGCTTATAACGAAAATGGATATAACGAAACATTGGAAATAACAAATCAATTCTTAACCCATTACCCCATAAATACGCCTTTTTACGCCTTTAATATTTTCCTCCACTATAGGAAATAGTTCAAATTTATACAGCCATGAACATGTATCTTAAGAAAGAATTTTTTTTTACCCAAGCAGATGATAACTTAAAAGAGGCTGAAAGAAAAGCAGAATGCGCCTTAAGGCGCATTCTGCTTTACTTTCAACCTGCTTTAAGTAATCACTTATTTTCAAAACTAGAGTCAGGCTATGGGTTAATCCCCGTCTGTAAATAATATATGGTAAAACGACCTGATATACCGGTAACAAAATTTGGATACAGTGAAATAAATCAGACAGTCAGGAAGACTTCTTTGTAAGTGAGCTTCACTGTCATCAGTTTGATACAATTACCACAGGTTGTCTTATGTCACCATGTACTATTTGGAATTATACCTAATGCTCTATATAACTTGTAATTCGTTATTTTTTAATGTTCTGACATTTTCTAATCCGGGTCTCTAGGACGAACTGTTTCATGCTCGAAAAAGACGCGTTCGTCTTCTTTTTCTGCTACTACAGTGCTCCCTCTCTACAACGTCCCTCCCAACAACGACTCCCTCCTTACAACGACACTTGCCACAGTCCCCTAAACAGGACAGTTATGTCTAACGCTTTTACTGCTGCAATGATGTCTGATTAAAATTTACGCCTGCTGGTTTTCTTAAAGTAATAAAATGGACATTTGACGGGAAAACACTTAATGACGAGTGACAAACAGCTTAAATTCAGATCAGACGCCGCTTTACGCGGCGTCTGATCTTGATTCAAGCTGTTTGCAAATTCTACTCCCTATAACGACTCCCTCCGAAGAACGCACACAAACTGTGTGTCCCACTGGATGTCGCTGTAGAGAGGGAGCGCTGTATCTATCAATATACTTTATTTCTGTGTCACGTGTTATATCAATCACAACAACAGCAACATGGCACTAAGTTTCGTATCGCCATGATAGAATATGGGTTTGTATTTTTTGAGGGAGAGCCGTCTCTAATATTGAAAGAACTTGTGACCCGACCCAATTCCATTCATGGATATGGAATACAATAGAATATGTTTAAACCTATAAAAGATGTCTCCTTTAGACAAGCATGTGTTATACATTTGGAAATAAAAGAATTTCTTCACCTTACTTTGTCCGAAATTGTTTTAAATAGACGTACAGTCGAACTGTGATACCTCGAACTCACTTAACTCGAACTGTTGAACATTCACCTTGCTTTCCTCTGCTACTTTTCTTGTTGTTTGTGATACAGTACTTCATCTCTGCAACGGACCTGGGGCCCGTTTCATAAAACTTCGTACGACAAATGTTGTCGTAAGTCAGATTATAAAAGTCTCAATATTTTTTTATTTCTCCATCTAATCCTGTCTTGAAAAAACGATTCCAAAAATATGTCACTTGATTAAATAGAGAAATAAGAAATTAAAGGCATTTTTAAGTTTTGACTTACGATCGATTTTTTCGTACGAAGTTTTATGAAACGGGCCCCAGGCCCCCTCCGAACAACGGTTCCCTCCTTACAACGACTATTTCCGTTGTTTCCTAAACAACGTAATTATGTCCAACGTTTTCACGGCTGCAATAAAGTGTACTTAAAATTGTCGTCTGCTGTTTTTCTCAAATTTACTTATTATACATTTTAACAGAAAAAAACGTAATGACGAGTGGCAAACAGCTTGAATCCAGATCAGACGCCGCGTTACGCAGCGTCTGATCTGGATTTAAGCTGTTTGCAAATGTAAGCCAATTTCCCTCCCTACAACGTCTCCCTTAGAACAACGCACATAGTTGTTATCTCCCATTATATGTCGTTGTAGATAGGGGACGCTATACTGCTTTACACTCCTTTCGGGTATCACTAGCAGGGGCTCTTATGAGGTGCTTAACCCTTTCCCCAATAGAAGCGCCTTTTAGCTGATATGATTTATTCATCCGCTGAAGAAAATAGTTCCAATTTAATCAGTAATGAATATGTATTATAGGGAATATTTTCTATATTATAGCACATGATAGCTTAAAGCAGGCTGAAGGTAAAGCAGAATGCGCCCCTAGGCGCATTCTGCTTTACTTTCAACCTGCTTTAAGTAGTCACCTATCTTAAGTAATAGAAATAGCCTATCAGGTAAAGGGTTAAGGGACTGAACCCGGCCGGTAACTATATCCTGACACCAACGGACAAGTCGTGATGCTATTATTGATTGTCTTTCAAAGAAACAATTAATTTTATTTTACTGGTCGTTTTAGAGAAGTTTAACTGAATTATTTGGTACTTTTGGTTTAACTGCACAGCTAAGTGAGTTGCTCATTCATTATCCGGGTGTATAAGTATTATATTACTTACGTCGTTCCGCTACTTGAACACTGCAGAGGCTTGAATGTGTATAATATACTAAATCAAGAGCCGCATGCGACCCTAAATCGCTCACCTGGTACCCAAGGTTACGGCCATGGTAATTGACCAATAATAGTTAAGTTTTCACTATAAGCCATCATCGGTAAATTCACCCCACCCACTAGAGGCCATGTTTGAGCTAGGAAGATTATTTGAAGACAACTGGCAAAGCGTCACCCATGAATAATTATTTGTGTAAAAATATTCTTAAATCCGACCAATATTTTCAGAGAAAAGTATTTATAAAGTTTTTCTATACAGAAATATAAGGAAAACATGCCCACCCACTGGGGGCCATGTTTTTTTAAGATAACAAATTATTTTAAGAAATCTGGTAGAGAGTCATAAATGGATTATTAATTTTGTGTAAAATTATTTTCAATTTGGACAAGTTGGTTCACAGAAGAAGAATTTTAAAGTTTTTACTATACAGTAACATAAGGGAAATGTGCCCCACCCACTGGCGGCCATGTGTTTTTAGATATCAAAATTATTTTAAGAAATCTGGTAGAGGGTCATCCATGGATCATTTGTATGAAATTACTTTCAAATCGGACCAACGGTTTCAGTCAGACAAGAAGATTTTTTAAAAATTCACTTTATAGCCATATAAGGAAAATCTGTCCTACCCACTAGCGACCACGTTCTTAAAGATAGGACACATTTTTTTTGAAATCTGATAGAGGGTCACCAATGGCACATTTGGGTAAAATTATTTTCAATTCGGACTTGTAGTTTTTGACAAGCAGATTATTAAAGTTTTTCTTCAATTGGTTGCAATGGCAACAACAATTTCAATTGGATGACCTATATTTGAAATAATCTGAGAGAGTTTCCTACAAGGAAAAATCCTATGAAGTTTTGAAGAAATTTGCCTAGTGGTTTCCAAGAAGAAGATCTTTAAAGAAAAGGTTTGACGACGGACGGACGGACTTTCTAACATTTCAGGTTTATATGACTTTCCCATTGTTAAAAAGGTGTGAAAAGCCACACAAAGAAGCCACATAAACCAAAAACGCCACATCAACCCAAAATAGACTAACGGAATGAACAGCTCTATTGTTTTCTTTTGTTCTGTGTTATGTCACCTAGTCCCTTAAACCAAAAATGTTAGCGCGGACGGACGGACGGACGACGGACACAGGGCGATCACAATAGCTCACCTTGGCATTTCATGCCAGGTGAGCTAAAACGTCATGTTAAGTTTTTTATGCCCGAAAGCATAGCTTTAAATATCTATAGCCTATTGATCATATGATAAAACAGCGTATTCTCGATATTTATATGCAAAGTTAGTACACAAGTGTTAATAACTCTAGACGACTTGCGTCTTATTGCATGTACAAACATACTTTTAACATAGAAACATATATTAACTGTATAAGTGTCAATAAATATAGAATCGCATTTACAAAATTTAGAATTTCGTCACATCAACTAAGTATTGAAACTGGCAGACAATATTGCCATACAAGATAGAAAATGTAAACACTGTAATTTAAACGTCATTGAAGACGAATATCTCTTCTCACTAGTTTGTCCCAAATACAGAAATCTACGGGTCAAGTACTTTAAACCGTATTACACTGGCCAACGCTACATAAATCTATATCGCTTATGTCAACAGAATCGGTAATGACTCTAAAAAAATAACAATGTGTCAAAATTTATATATTTTGCGTCAATTCTAAGGTCAGAATCTGACTGGTATTACACAATTATGTTTGATCAGTCGAACTTCGATATCTCGAAGTCAGTTCATTTGGTTTCCAGTATTTTTATAGACAAAATGTGTCCACGCTTGGGTCGAGCAGATTCTTATTTCGGAGTTGAAACGTGACTTGTGCACGTTTTGGCCTTGAAATACGACCATGTTTGACTTATGCGGGTTCTGGATTTCGAAGTTTGACTGTATATATAAATGCAGTTTGGTTCGTAAATATTGTAAACGATGTTCCATATTTTCTTTCTCTATAAATGCTTATGAAAGAATTATTTATGGTTGTTTCACATAATGTTTGTGGTTTACATATATTTAAATTTGTCATATACATCTGGTTTTTTTTCACAATACTGCTATATACATGTACGGCTATATATGTGCTTTGTGCAATTTTATGCCGAATAAAGATTATGTTATGTTATGTTATAAATATCTATAGTAATTGAACTGGGCGTGTGTCCATGTCAATGTTACCGTCACCTTTGACCTAAATTATGGGTAAAATGTTTTGCTAAGAATAGTTTAATGCCAACTGAGTTAGGGATATCGTATTACAGTCGAAACTCGATACTACGAACTCAATTAAATCGATCTTACCAGTATTTCGTAAGTTGAATTTGATAATTCGCTTTCGTTTAAGTCGAACATATCGGTATTTCAAAGTTAAAACGTGGCTAAGCCACGTTTTAACTTTGAAATATGGATATGTTCGAACCAACGCCAGTTTGTAGAATCGAGTTTTCACTGTATATGCACAGACCGCCGGTTTTTTGTCACTGTATATGTTGCACGTTTATATCATACACTTCTATTCGTTTTTAAGGATTTGGCGAAGATGTACCTAGGCGCTGTTATTGTTATACTCTTGGTATTGGGTTTCCAATGGACGGTGGTGTATACACAAGGTAAATACAGTTAAACCTGTCTATTACGACCAGTTTATTGTGTTTAATTATTAGGTGTGCCAGACAGGTTACTGCTTAAATCAATGTAAAAGTAAAACAGAAAGCTCGAAACACGATTGTCCGAACTCGCATAACCCGTTACACAACAAATACGCCTTTTTATGCCTTTATTTACTGAAGAAAGTAGTTCCTTTTTATACAGTCATTAATAAGTACCATCAGAAATAATTGTTATACCCTAGTAGCTATTAGCTTAAAACAGGTTGAAAGTAAAGCAGAATGTGCAATCTGCTTTACTTTCAACCTGCTTTAAATGGTCACATATCTTCAAAACTAGAAACAAGATATGGGGTAATGGGTTAAATCGAATTTACCCGTATTTGTTGAATTTAGATAACTCGATCTCTTTTAAGTCGAACATAAACGGCCTAAAGAGTCGTATTGTTGGACGCAATGGGTTCATCTTAACAGCGACTTTTAGCGTATTTAATTTATTCCTCCGCTGAAGAAAATAGTTCCAATTTATATCCTCATGAACATTAACCATAACAAATATTTTTATATAGCCTAGCAGATGTTAGTTTAAATCAGGCTGAAAGTAAAGCAGAATGTGCCTTAAGGCACATTCTGCTTTACTTTCAACCTGATTTAAGTGATCACCTGCCCTTATTGTTATAAACAGGTTATTGGGTAAAGGGTTATATTCTCGTTTCAGTGCAGTCTTATTCGTGTCCTGAAAATTGTGTAAACAGGACGTGCACTGATCCATTGAAAGGTCTGTTAAGCTGTTCGTTCGGATGTGCTAACCAGTCATATTTCGGACCAAGATGTTCTTACCCTTGTCCGAATCCATGTTTATATTGTTCGAAAGATGTGAACCAGAATCTTGAGTGTTACAGATGTATAGATGGGTTCTCCCTTGTCAACAAGATTTGCACTTTATCAGAATGTCCACCAGGCTGTGATACATGCATGTCTACCACTAACTGTATAGCCTGCAAACGGGGACATTTCAAGGCTCCATCGTCCAGTGTTTGTACACCATGCCCGCAATCATGCGCTGCTTGTTCCTCGGCGACAAACTGCTCAGAATGTAAACCAGGCTTTACCGGAAGTACTTGTCAGCATTGCGTTGACGGGTTTTATGGAGTCGATTGTAACACGCATTGTCCGTTTAGATGTAACAAATGCAGCTCGTCTGGCATTTGTTCGGTTTTAAAGGTCGTGCATGTAGGGTATTCACTTAGCTTCAGCTGTCCCCATAAGTGTAAATTCTGCAGCTCACCAACACACTGCACGGCATGTACCGAGGGCTTCTACAACACAGCAAGGTCATGTAGCGATAAATGTCCACCTAGGTGTTCTTCTTGTACATCCGCTAAATCGTGTACTGCTTGTGAACGAAACTTTAAAGGAGAGCTATGTTTAGCTTGTGTTCACGGATTTTATGGAAAAGATTGTGACAAACGGTGTCCTGTCAAATGTGGACATAACCAATGCAGCCAATCAACTGGCGCTTGTCATACAGATTGTTCTCAAGGATTTTACGGTACCGAATGTAGTAAAGATTGTTCACCAAACTGTTATAACAAGAAATGCTCCCCAATCAACGGCAGATGCTCGCCCTGCAAAGAAGGATTTTACGGCGACACCTGTTCGAAAGAATGTTCGCCTAATTGTACAGATAGCATTTGTATTCAGAATTCCGGCAATTGTTTCCATGGTTGTAAACAGGGATTCTCAGGGGACAAGTGCTGCTTACAAAATAAATTTTGTCATCAATGCTCGTCAAATGACGTATGCAGTGTTTGTCTTGTGGGTAAGTATGGCATGACATGTGAAGAAAACTGTTCAAGCAATTGTGACAAGAGAGGCTGTGAGAAAGACACAGGGAAATGTTACGGCTGCAAAGGTCATTACTTCGGCTCGCTGTGTAGCATAGCCTGTCCTAAAGGCTGTAAGGAATCGCCGATTGTAGGAAGTATCTGTTACAAGGACACTGGTAATTGTACCGGAGATTGCGTTGAGGGTTTCATCGGGAAGACTTGTGCTGATGGTACGAAATATACATATTCAATTACAATTTGACCTCGATAAATTCGTTTACCTCTGAAACTTTTATAGAAAAAGTCTAGTATCCAATTAACCCGTTCACTCCAAATGACACCATAAAGCGCATTTGCAAACAGTAGTGACCCTAAAGAGACGCCGCGTAACGCAGGATCAATTTGTGTACCACTTTTTTTAAATTACGTTAGTGCCTTAATCTAAATTTGAAACGATATTGCTGACAAAAATATTAAAGCAGACGACAATATAGCGGTAAAGGAGTAAACCCCTCACGATAAATTTGATCATGAAACTCATGTACAGTGGAGAATCTGTTATTCTTTCCCGTTTAAACGCAAACGTACGCAAACGCAAAGCACTAAAACGTAGAAAAGTACAACTTTTGGACAATTCTGATAATTCATGTTTATCTTTGTGGCAAACAGTTTGGAGCCTGATCAGACGCCGGGTTACCCGGCGTCTGATCTGGCTCCAAACTGTTTGCACTGCAAATAATAGTTTTAGCGTAAACGCGTTTATTGGGAAAGAATAACACATTCTCCACTGTACGTGAAACGGTCACATTTTAACTTTGAAATACGGATATTTTCTTTATTTAAGCTTGTTCAAGATATCAGGTTTTAATAAAGTTTGAATTTGAGAAGAAAAAAAAGCAGACTTTGTTTGAAAAAGATGACGTCATTGCAGTGAAAGGCGGTGTTAAGATCTAATTTGTTTCTTTATTTTATTTTCAGCGGAAACGAAGAGTAACACATTGACGATCCTTGTAACACTCCTAGGAATAGCACTTATTCTAGGCTTACTGGGTCTTGTGTTGATACGTTATAAAAGGTAGGGTGGTGCGTTAGTCGATAGTATTATCCGATTCTTCTGACTTGTCCGAGTTATTTTTAATGCAGAATAGTTAAAAATGGTAAATAGGTAAGCAAGGTAACATCGAATACATAATCGTACACATTCCTACTTAAGTACGATCCTCGTGCAGCATGAGACCGCTGCGCTAACTTTGCCGATATTTTATTCTTTCCCAATAAACGCATTTATATACTAAAATTATTATTTCCATTGCAAACAGGTTGGAGCCAGATCAGACACCGGGTAACCCGGCGTCTGAACAGACTCAAACCTGTTTGCCACTCAGATTTAAATATAGTAATACATTTCTTAAGCAATTTTCCCCAGTTGAGTGCATTGCATTTGCGCTGAAACGGGAAAAAAATGTCTTCTCTACAGTACATTACGCACAAAAATTACAGCTATCCGTATCTCTAACTGGCTGTACGATACTCATCTCTTTTAAAATTTCAGAATGTTCCAATCTAAAAAAACTCGGACAAGTCAGAAGAAAACACTAATATCGACTTTTCGCGATAGCTGAAGTCACGATAGATCTAGTCGACCTTTGATCAAAAATCATTATTTCGATACTATCGAGGATAGTATACAGTCGAACTGAGATATCTCGAAACTCGCTTAAATCGAACTATCCGATATTTCGAAATATAAATTGTCTTATTTTAAGTTCGGTTTATGCGAATATATCCGTATTTCAAAGTTAAAACGCGGCTGAGCCGCGTTTTAACTTTGAAATACGGGTATGATCGACTAAATGGAGTTCGAGATATCGAAGTCCGACAGTAGTTAGAAAATGTTTGCAAGCTACTGTCAGTTTTGAGATAGCGGTAGCGTATTTGATTTTGTCTCCACTGTGGTGGAGTCACTGTTTAATCATTTACCCATTAGCTAAACAGATGGTTGCTTAAAGCAGGTTGAAATTACAATAGAACGCCCTTTAAGGCGTATTCTGCTTTACTTTCAGCCTGCTTTAAGCTTCCGTCTGCTAGAATAGAGAAAGCCTTCCTTACGGTCATGTCCATATATTGAAATAGTATAATGTGTAATAAGCTGTCGTTATAATATTAGACAGAAAATCAAACTATCGATAGTCTATCATGATAATGTTTTCAATTATTGGTAACTATCATGATAAAGATTTGGGTCGCAATAGTCAGCCCTAATAAAATAAAATAAAAAACCTTACGTGGAACATCTTTTATCGCGAACTCTCTTAAGTCGACGTATTAGTTATTTTAAAAGTTTAAAGTGGCTTGGCCACGTTTGAACTATGAATACGGCTATGTTAAGACTATTTAATCATCGAAGTCGCCTAAAATCGACTTTGCAAAGAGTTTGATCCGAACATTCGTATTGACATAACAACGTTAAATTAATATTTGAAACAATTTTGCTAACAACAATACTGAAGCAGACAAAAATATGGCGATGTAAGAACCTCATGATAAATTTGGCAGTGAAAGTGTTCAGCCGGTTAGAGGAAGATATTCCGTTGTATGTACAGTGCCCACTCTCTACAACGGGGGACATACACTCAGTACAAAAAGAAACGCACATTGTGCTCAGGCGCAGATTAAGAGACTTTTTAAAGATACTTAGACCATATCTCAAGATCAATTCAATTCTGCCACAAGTTTAGAAAAAACATATACTTAAAATTACTGTGCTGTATTTTAACCCTTTCACTCTTAATGACGTCAAAAGGCGCGTTTTCAAACAGTTTGACACTCGTATAGATATACTTTAAGTCATACTACTTTGAATCTTACTTTGAAACGATCTTGCAAACAACAAAATTGAAGCAGACGACAATGAAACGGTGGTAGGATAAAAATCTCACGATTAATATGGCAGCGAAAGAGTTAACTAGTGCCTGTTGAAAACACCGCACCGATTTGTACAGGTTGTGATGATACCAATTCAGTGATAAACCTCCCATTTTCAACATTGATAGCCCAAGACGGAACTACTGACTGTAATAAAAAGATTATTTCACAAATACGTTCCTTCTACATACAGATAATATTGTAATAAAAGTGGGCGTTTCTTTTTGCACTGTTTTTCGGAGGGAGTTGTCACTCGTCTTGATGTTAATTGTCATAATGTCCAATGCGTTACTTTTAGAAAAAACTGCAAAGGACAATTCTAAGCAGACGCCATTGCAGCAAAGAACGCGTTAAATAGAACTGTTTTATTTGGGGAACAGCGGCAAGCATTGTTGTAAGGAAGGGATCGTGTTCAGAGGGCCGCTGACTGTATTGAGGGAGTATTTGTACTGTATAATAGAACAACGTTATTCTATCCAGCTCAAGCTGCTCAAAGCCATCAACTGCAAAAAGATACATATTTTGGAAAAAGTTTTTTGTTGTTGTCAAGTCTGATTGTCAAACGCTTGTGTTATGCAGACAAAAGTTGTCATCCTTGACACGGGCGTATAATTCAGCCTGATAAAGATTATTATACATTTATACATTGTATATTAAATAAATACGAAAGACTCAAGCAGGAAACGTAACACAAACAATACACCCACCTCTCAAGCAGAACATACACACACAGTCATACCACAACAAACACACACACACACGCACTACCATTCCTTCATCTACACACTAAATAGAAAACAACACGCCAGACAAACATAAAGCAAAGTGAATATAGGAGCCCGCCTTGGTACGGTCAGTAGCAATCAATAACCAACTATAAATTAATTAATTATTAACAACCACTGGGGGGTTAAACCTGGGTTTAGGGGCGCCCAACCTCACACTTATCTCCTATATTCACCTATAAAGACAAACAGTGTACATAAAATATAAACCCTGTTCCACATCCTCACAATAAAAAAGACCGCCAGCACAGTAAGTAAATACATGTAAAACATTTAGCAAAAATTCTATGACAAGATCATTAGTAACATGGGAAAGAATTAAACATTCAAATAAATACGAAAGAAGACTCAAGCAGGAAACGCAACACAAACAATACACCCATCTCTAAAGCAGAACACACACACAGCCATACCATAACAAGCACACACACACAAGCACACACACACACACACACACGCAATACCATTCCTTCATCTACACACTAAATAGAAAACAACACGCAAGACAAACATAAAGCTAAGTGAACATAGGAGCCCGCCTTGGTACGGTCAGTAGCAATCAATAATCAATTATAAATTAATTAATTATTAACAACCACTGGGGGGTTAAAACCCAGTTAAGCCCGTGTTAAAAATAACCCACTATGGCAACGGTCAAATTGTACTCAAGCGACTAGTCTGTAGTTACGAGTAACTGTAAGACATGGAAGGGTCTAGGGTACGACAGAGAGGGAGAGAAAAAACAAAGCACGAAAATCCGACATAACTCTCCCGGTTAAGGACGGCTTTAAAGATACATCATCATGTAGTGCTAAGCCCTGTCTGTCGTCGCACAACCAAAGAGGAAAGCATAGTTATCAATTGTAGATTGATCGATAACCAAACGTGAAGTGCGCAGCAATATAGTTGGATCATAATCTTTTTTGAGGAAAAATCTAATACGTTTCACAAATAGGTTTTGAAAATGTATATGTCCAAGAATCTTAAGAAGTCTGTAAATCACATCACCATAAAAAGAATTTAGAAAATGTTTTACGAAGTTTATGAAATCTGTACCCCTGTTTAAGAAGCTTTTCAGTAATAGTTTTATTACGAATGTGGAAGTCCTCAACAGAGGTACGGGCCCTAGCAAAGCGAATAGGTTGTGAAATATAAACCCCGTAAGATGTGGAACGGGGAACATCGCCATCTAGATGAGGATAATTTACAATACTAAAATCAAAATCATCTCGTTTATCGTAAATCTTAGAAGAAACAATTCCGTTATTTATAAAAAGATCCAAATCTAAAAATGGTGCCGACAAATTTGACTCGTTTGTTTTATTAAGGCGTAGTTCTTTTGGGTAAATAAAAGGAAACAACGTATCAAAAAATGGGTTGTCTAAATTAAAAATATCATCTAGATAGCGCGATGTATTGTTAAAGGCTTCGATCATATCTGCCTGTGTATCAGGTTTTAGACTAAGCATAAAGTCCCTCTCATAACAGTACAAAAATAGGTCTGCGACAAGGGGCGCACAGTTTGTACCCATAGGAATACCAATCACTTGGCGGTATATGGTACTCCCAAAACGTACATAAATATTATCCAGAAGAAATGTTAGTGATTCACAGACATCGGTTAACATTTTAACTAAAACCCGCTTAACTGTTTCCTGGCCAAATAAATCGGTATAATTTTACCCCTTCACCGTTTCATTGTCTTCTGCTTCAATTTTGTTGTTTGCAAGATCGTTTAAAAGTAAGATTCAATGTAGTATTACTTAAAACACATCGATTAGAGTGTCAAACAGTTTGGATCCTGATCAGACGCATTGTCTGATTAGGATCCACACGCTTTTTTGGAGTCATTAAGAGTGAAATAGGTGTTAAATGTAGATAAGATACATCCTGGCATGAATCCACAGTCGTTCTAAATTGTGTTTTCTTCAGATGTCATATACACATTGTTTTACTTCAAGTATAACTTATGGGCGTACCCTTTTGACGGATGAAACTAACTGTTTAAGCAATGATCTTAGACTAGTTTCTATTTGTTTCGATCGTACAGTTTCTGATTTGAACTCTTATCATGCTAAACACGACACTAACATTTGTAAACAGTTTGGATTCAGATCAGACGCCGCGTAACGCGGCGTCTGTTCTTGATCTAATATTTTTTCCATACGTATTTATTCAGTTTCAAATTTTCTTTTCGCAGACGATATATTTGAAGCAGACGACAATTCAGTATGATGAGGGTGAAGAAGTGACAAATGTATGACTTACCATGTGTATTTTGTTTTTACATATTTAGAACTGAGGCAACACACACAACGGCTGGAGGATGTGCATGAACAATCGAACACTTTGTGACAATTGATTACAAAAATTGACGGCGTAGCAGCAAAAAAATAATTATTATAGATGAAGATTTCAATAATATGAATAAATTTAACATCACAAATAAGTGCCCACTTTGAATGGAACGCAATATCGAGGCATAAATGATTTTCAGAAGCCGTCGACTGTTAACATTTTAGTTCTTTTTCTCATTTTTATTTGTTGCTTTATTATTATGTTTAGCTCTGCATTTTGAGAAGTCGAGCTATTGTCGTCAACTTCGTCGTCTGTGTTGGAATATAGGTTATTTTTAACTTAGGGTTAAGGTATTCTGATTCTGTATATTTTAACTATACATAACTGTTTGTAAATGTTTTATCATGTACATTGTATAGTGTCATGTAAGTCGCGATGCGACTATAATTAAATTAGCTTCCAAGAGTGTTCCTTCTCTACAACGATACCCAATCGGAGACACAGATTGCGTGTGTTGGTCGGAGGGAGTCGTTATTGAGGGGGACATTAAGAGCTGGTTTACATTTGCGCAACGCGGTGTCTGATCCGGATTCAAGCTGTTTGTCACTCGTTATTCTATTTATTCTGTCAAATGTCCACTTATAAATATGTATCGTTGTTGGGGGACAGTTGTAGGGAGGAGCACTGTTGAGCCGAATTATTCACACTACGAATTCTTCACACCTGTGAGGAATTCGTAGGAATTTCATACGAATATGTCACACATTTGTGAATAATTCGTACTTACTCTCACCCCCCCCCCCCTGACAGTAGATACGAATTCTTCACATGTCGATTTTTTTTTAAAAACGAATGTAAAAAATTTGTGCATACGAAAACGTCACACTTTCCAAAAAGCTTTTAGCCACCAGATGGATAGGGGGACATATTAGGTTTGCTTTACTTGATAGATGTCTTATATTTCACATAATGACAAAACATATGTACTGCCTGTTTAAATTGGGTCATAAGGTAAAAGGTCAAGGTCACATGGGGTACAAATGTCACATTTTCGGCACACGATATAATTAATTATAGACACATAAAACTGAAAAATAGCATGGTAGTAATAGTACTTTGGTGACCATATAATTTACTCGATTCCGTCGTATCGGATAGTATTCGGTCCGTCTGTATATACGATGCATTCTAAGAACTTTATAAATGTATGGACCGGTTTCTGTGTCACCAGCTGAAGGCAATGATGACACGTCGGGGTCGGTCAACTTACCGTAGACTGTCTGTCCGATCGTCCGACTGTCATGGTTTTGATTTTTACTGAAGTTTTAAAGGTGAAATTTCATTTAAAGAGTTTAATGAGTAGACGTGTATTGCAAACACAGTTCATAATTATTGTATAAACACCGTGAGAGGTATTCCCCTTTCTACTATTTTCCGAGAGATTCTGCTGATTTGAGTATTAAAGAACACACCCGAAGTGTTGTATGGACATACACATGTAACTTGTTGGCATTTAGCTCACCTGGCACGAAGTGCCAATGTGATCTATTGTGATAACCCTAATACCGTTGTCCGTCGTCGTTGTGTTCGCGAATTGTTCTTTAAAGACCTCCTTGGAAACAACTGGGCCAATTTCATGAAAAAAACTTCATAGGATTGTTCTATGTATGGTTCCCCTTTAGATTTTATCAAATAAAGGTTATGCAAGAAAGTGTGTTACAGCATTGTGACCAAGAATGAGTCATCTAGCGATGAGATGAGGGATGGTTTCAGGAAGATGAATTAGGCTAAGCTCATTTGCTTACAAGCAGCGCATGAGATCAAAACCACCAACATGTTTTTCTTTAAGTTCATAACAGAGGTGAGTATCTCTGTCCAATAAACTAAAGCCCTTAAATAGCTTTAACATAGGGAGGTCTTTGGGGTTACACAAATGATACAGTTTTGACCATCTACATGCACTTGTACATGATTGGTTTCTAGTATTCTAGCTTGAACAATAAGGCCATGAGTAGGTGGGATAAGTTTAGATATGAGAGCTTAGTGAAAACTTGCCCAATTTTAATGTCGCCATTACAGTAACCATGGGCTGCAAGAAGAGCGACTCCGACCATCATGGCCCTCTTGTTTGAGGTTGATTGCAGATCTGAACATTTACACATGTATACACAACAGATGAATGTGTTACGCGATACTCTGTCATTCAGTAAGTAGCAACAGCGCTAACTTTGGTATCTGTTGCAGATGTTGTATAGGAAATATTTAAGTATTTTTGAAAATTCGAACAAACTGCCGCGATAGTCCTTAAATACCGGACGGGCAACGGTTTTAAGACGGGCGACCATCATCGCCCGATATTGGTTATCGTGGGTTCAATATATGAATGAGGTTTACAAAGACGCACTGATTTCACTTCTTTGTTATGTTGCTCACTTTCTTACATGGAACCATACTACCGATTGCCTTATCGTGTAGTCCAGATCATGGGCATTCAGTAAAAACGTGCAATACTGTGGGAGACCGAAAGGAAACCGGTGTTATCCGGTTGCCAGTCGGGTGCCGGTGTAAAGACGAAATGTGCCCCCCCCCCATTCTAAAGAGTGACACATGAGGACAATTTGTGACGTAGAAAACTGTCCTTGGGACTTGCTTTGGCATAATACATGTAAAATGACCCGGGAGGTTAATTTTCTGAGTCGAAAAATATCCCGGGGTCACAATTCTGAGTGGTAGGGTCACTTTTCGTCATTACAACGGTAGATAGACAAACGCCGGATGGAGACGGCCTTGTCCGACTTCTGACACGCTTGTATACGTTTGTATATTTGGTCAAAAGCTTTCTCGGGTCCGATCGACGTGTAAGGTGCCCGGAATCGACCGATTTTAAGGCGATGTCGTTTCTATGACCGTCGTTGAAACTAGCTTTTAACTCCACTTTAAAATCAAACCGAGGCCCAGAATTCTGAGTTCATACTACTATGTTAACAGTATTTCAGTCATATCTCGACATAAAGCTAATTGCATATGGGAGAAGAAACAGGATGCACGTCATAAACTGTATCAGGTAAACAATTGCATCTGGGTAAAAGCACCGAATTTCCGATAGCCAGCTTGAAGGCTCCTCCAAATGAAAAAGCCCAAATGTTCAGATTGGGATTCGAATCAACAGCAGTAAGGAGCCAATTGAGTGCTTATAGTCACTATGAGCACTGGACCACGGCCACGGGTCCCATCTCTCCCCATCCCGTTAAGAATACCAACAATCTACCAGCATTCGGCAAGCAACCTGTCGGTTGTCTGCCTATTATGCCTCAAAGGAAGCCGGGAACTAAGCATAAACTCAACGGGACTTAAGTTTGATTATTGGATAAAAAAGGCTGTACTTATCCACAGATAATTCTTCGGATTTAGGTCGGCTGTTAAAGAGCATTTTTGATCAAATCGTAAACACTGCATGTAAAAGTGGATAACACAGTTTTAGCGCACCCGCTTCTTAACAATGCATCCCGAGTTCGATCCCGGGTCATGACAGTACGTGAAAAGGTCGCCTGTTTTCCCTAGTACTCTAGTGTCATCCCACAAAACGACGCAATACACTATCTTTTGCGCTATGGAAAGTGTTTTGCCTAAGCTGTTAGAACTTGTTTCATAAAGAAATGTTAAACGAAAGGTGATGTGTGAAGAATCCGTAGGTACCAACAGGTCGTTCAAAAAGGGGGTACGAAAATCTCACACTGCCATTGTGTGACATATTCGTACGAAATCTTCACACATTGGTCACACGAGTGGAAGAATTCGTACCCTTTCGTACGAATTCTTCACACCTCTAATTACGGTGTGAAGAATTCGTAGTGTGAATAATT
Source organism: Gari tellinella (assembly GCA_922989275.2). Lineage (NCBI taxonomy): Eukaryota > Metazoa > Mollusca > Bivalvia > Cardiida > Psammobiidae > Gari > Gari tellinella. The sequence goes on along the minus strand of OV277865.1, from coordinate 75,207,671 downwards.
CGGCTCAACAGAGCACTGTATTAAAGATGTTATCTATGCAAACAATGCATGACATTTAACATTGAGGTACACATCAAACTTGCACAGTAATTAGAAACTTTACAAATACATTTTTATGTTTTCGGGACTGGCATATGACTTGCAAGTTTGACCCCTTTATATTTTGGATACTTATCAGGCGCCGCGTCTAATCAACTTTGCCGCAGCTTCATTGTCAAAGGGAACCTTTTGTGTTTATTAAACCCGGGACTGTTCCCTCTTCCAAGAACTAAAAGAAAGACAGGTCAGTGTTTTTTTTATCCCATGCGCGACTTCGCAAAGAGCGAGATTAACAAAAATCATCTTCCTTAAATCATCATAATATCATCTCATCGTTCATCGGCGCTATATGACCTATATTGTGTGGTAGTGCTGTAAAACCAAATTGGATGATAAGATGAGATCATGATTATTTTTGAAGGATGATTTTAGCTCCCCTCATTCTGCTATGATAAAGTGTGTCATTGTAGCTATAACTGCTTGCTGGCAGGTGACACATGTGTTCCGAGGAACACCCTTCAAGTTTTTAAATAACCAACCGTAGCGACGAGTATACACGTCATTTACAAACAATGTACCCGTGAGGATTGCCTTTTTCCCATGCACACAGTAGGAGCCTTCTGATCAGAGTCTACACTGTCATATTAAAATATATATTTTAAGAATCAACCATAAAAAGTCAAACTTTGACTACACCTATTTTGAAATTGGAATTGATTTAAATTAACCCCTGGCTCCGAGGTTATAAAGCGTTTCAGTTGAGTCTGAGTGTATTCCTAAGCATTTGATTGGTCAGATTTGAGCCTAGCCTCCTATATGGCACTCTGCTTTTATCAATCCATGTTTGAGTGTCGGCCTTCAACCAGGGTTGCTATACAATTGCGCATTATACAGAAATAGGAAAATAATTTAAAGCTTGTTTATTTTTAATTGAAGCCCAATCATTTCAAAGTAAAGTTTTACTTCTTTGTAGTCTCCTTGTTCTGAGATGGCCATTTGTACCAGAGCATAAACAAAGAGTTTTCACCATTGGAAGTCGTCCCATAAGGTTCCGTCCCCGTTTGAGAATTCTGGAAACACAAACCATAAAAGTACAGTAAAAGTCATCCATTACACCCAACTAAAGGGTGCTAACAATATAGTGTTTTAAAACAGGCGACTGGTTAAAGTACCCAAGAGACCCTCTTTCTTTGCCGCAGATCTAGGGCTCAATTTTCACAGGGAATATTTGCTGTTTATTAGACCGAGATTATCCCCTCTTCCAAGAACTAAAATGAAGGCAGGTCGGTGGTTTTGATCTCATTTGCTGCTTTGAAGCGAGTGACATTAGCCGAACTCATCCTCCTGAGGTCATCCTCATCATTTCATCTGATCATCCCTCATAATTCATCGGTGTTATTTGACCTATTTGATGTTTCAGGGCCGTAAACCATAACTCATCCATCAATCCCAGAACTACGGCGAAGTAGGAAGTCCGTCTACATCAGTGAAACAAGAACCAGTTTCTAGTCAATTCATACTTTATTGGTTGTTTGTTAACGTCCGTTTCTGCTAGGGCTGTAACGATTCACCGGTGAACTGAGATTGTGAACGGACGAATCAGCCGTATTGTATCGCAGACGGAAAAACAATCCGTATAGGGATTCATTCTTATACATAACACTGCCACAGAAGCGTTCTTTATTCGTATTATTTAAAAAGCTATTCCAAATACACAGTTTTTAAATTTCCGTGAGTATAAATTACATGGCCACAGAACACTATTTTGCGTTATAAAATCGGACACTAATTAACTTTTTCTTCACGAAACGTTCAGTCTGGTAGCCTGCAAACGTTTCTAGACCGGACCAAAAAGTTACTAAACAGAAACAACTAAATACTAGGTTTACTTTTTAAATAATTTGACGTTTGATGTACATAAAACAAAATATGGTCCCTTAAAATCGCATTTGTACTTGGCGGAAAAATGCGTGACTTAAAAAAATCAAATTTTAACTTGGCCATTCGGGTAAGTTACTGCGCGGGAATAGGAGACCGATCTGGGCAATACTAGTTAACCCAGGTCAATGTCCTACAGTTGGACATGTTTTACACAGCACTATTGTGCTTGTTTGAAATGGATATTTGCTTTAGTTTCTTTATCTGTTTATATCATCAATAAATATCCCAATCTGCCACAAGTCTCTGCATACTTCAATCATGCTAACATGAGCAAAAGGGAAAGAATCAAAATTGTATCTTTTAAACTGAGACTTGTTATATATACTGATATAATCGAGAAACGTATCGTGAATTGCGTGTCATGTACCGCAATACGTATCGTTTCGTCAGCTGACTCAAGATACACAGTCCTAGTTTCTGCTATCTACATGTATGGGCCAGTTGGACGCCCTAGAGAGAGGGAGAGAGAGGGGAGCGGAAACAGAAATCTGAGCGCGATGCCCTTCTCTTATAATTGACCTTCAACGGTAAACGGTATTCTGTTCCTCCGGCCTTTTGCCCCTTCGTAAAAAAGTGCAGCACGGAACTCTGCCCCTTCCCGATTTTGCATAGGCGGAATTTTGCCACTTTCTGATTTTTTAGCATGCCTCCTTCCATAGCGATATTGAGTTCCTTTCAAATAGATATGTTGCCCCTCCGGAATAGAAGTTTTTTTTATTATTATTGTTGTTTAAAATTAATAATTGTAAAATTTTGAAAAAACCCTCCACTTCTTTATTTTCGAATTTAATGTTGTCATATACAAATTTTGTAATCATAACTATCATTATTATCATGTTTTGTTGTCGCGTGATAATTATGCAAACATGTTTTCACTTCATGTTTAATTGACGACTTTTGGTAATTATACCGAGTCTTAATTGTAAGATGATAAGAGGACAAATTTATTTTACTAGACTTCAAAGATACAGAAACTACGTAAACACCTTAATCTTAATTAAATAATCAACAAGAAATTTCGTAACTTTGGATATTGGATACTAAATCAGAATCCATATTCAGTCGAACTTCGATATCTCGAACTTGATTAAGTCGAACATACCCGGCGGTAGTGGCCCAATGGTCAACACCTTGGACTACGGTACCAGGGGTCGTGAGTTCGATCCCCCGCCGGACCAGCGGTCTGACTAGGGGATTTTTCTGAATCCCCGATGATGTACAGGAATGTTCTTGAGCAAGACATGTACCGCGAATTGCTCCTCATCACCCAGGGGTTAAAATGGGTACCTGTGAAGGGTCTGAGTCGGTACTGCGGCTGCATTTGACTGTGCCATATGTTAGCAGTGCTCATAGGCAAGATGGCTCGATGATCAGGGGAGTATATGTACAGTCGGCTGAGCGGTCATTCGGACTGAAAGTAGACTTTAACTTTGTATATATTTTTTTTTTTATACCCGTTTTTCAAAGTTAGTTTTGAAAGACGGGTATGTTCTAATCAGGCCCGTAGGAGGCAAAATTGGATATTTGGGGTGGGGTTGGGGGCACACACCTGTTCCTTATAGTGGCCACTCTACATTTGGAGGGGGGGGGGGCATCACCGATTTATTGTCTTTTTACAACGATTTTATTATCTTTTTTTTTGTTGGTTGTGAGCTAAAGTTGCGTAAAAACAACGTCTGAGAAGCGTTTATTAAGTACAAATGACCAAAAATTGGTTGGTTACTATTAGTGGCAAAATTATTGTGGCACCCCCCCCCTCCCCGTTTCTACGGGCCTGCTCAGAAACCGAACTAAAAATAATATTTCGAAATATTGGATAGTTTAAGTTGCGCGAGTCTTTATATCGACCTTATATCGAACTTCGATATCTTTAACTCATTTTTGCTTGAAATTTACAGTTTGAAATGACTTAGTTAATAAGCAGTATCTTTTTTTTTTAATTTAATATGACTGTCCTTGTTTTAGCAAACTTTCGATGAAACAGTAAATAGGGATATGCTTAAAAAGTGGCAGATTTCTACCTTGGAAGGGGCAAACTTCCGCCTTTTGAGAAAATAAAGAAGGGGCAAAAGTTAACCCCTTCAAACAGCTGAAAGGGGGGAAAATTCCGCATTGGAAGGGGTAATATTCCGCCTAGGAAGGGGCACAGTTCTGTGTTGCGCTTTTTGACAAAGAGGCAATGTTCCGGTATTCCGTTCAATGTGTTGTAATGTCTTAAAACCCAACCAATCTATCTAGTACTCACTTTGGTGCTAGACAGTGCCGTTACTTCTGGACACTGAACTTGAGAAATAAATTAAAAAGTACTCACTTTGGTGCTAGACAGTGCCGTTACTTCTGGACACTGAACTTGAGAAATAAATTAAAACTTAAACATGAACTGATATTTTTACGACCTTTAAGCAATATAATATATTAGGTCAATCTATATTAGAGGTTGTTAAAACTAATAATGTGTATCCTGAAAGAAATAGCCATAGGCGCATTACTCAAGCTGTTAACTATGCAAACACAGGAAAAAAAATATTTTTTTGTAAATAACAAACGTCATTGACAGTTTGGCACGAAATTATCGCTTTTACGTCAATTTGAAATAGCATAATTTTTAAACAAGGATACTATATGCTTATTTTGAACAGAAATACATGCAGGAAGATGCTGTTGATAAACTATTTCAATTTTCTTGAAATGTGTCTAAAAAACAAAGATGTCTTTATGTCTGCTGTCCGAGTTCTACAATCAATTCGCTGCTAAAGATATCCACAAGTCCCGCGTTATGTATTATAAAGTAAATGTTGACATAAACAAAGATAAAGAAATTGACAATAAACAGATTATTGTTTCACTGATGTAGACGGAATATAAAGCAAAAAAGAATACTTAAATTGGGACTGGACAAAGTTGTTACCTCGGAAGACTGGAATAGTAAGAGAAATTGACAGAATTATACTCCTGTATACAAGAAGGCACTCTTAACAGTTCTGAAAAGATATTTTTAGGATATATTTATATAAATATGGTAAAAATTTCACAGATGTAGACAGAATACAAAGCAATCAAAAATACTTACATTGGTGCTGGGTAGAGTTGTTACTTATGGAGACTGGAATTGTAAGAAAATTTGACATGAATTATACTCGTCTATACAAGGAGTCTGACATAACAGTTATAACAATTTATTATATACTTACCAATGTTCTGCCCGAAATATTTCTGTATTTTATCGAACAAATACACCTTGACGGATTGGAAATTCCGTATTACCCATGTACCTTGTGTAATGGGAAAAGAACGTTTACTGTGTAGTCAGAAATTCGGATTTACTTTATACACTACAGGGGCATAGAAAATAGCTCGGAACAGTTCTATCGTTTTTTATTTTAGTATTATTATTATTATATGAGGTATATAATAAAAGGAACATTACTATACTTTGCATATCTTATGCACCGGATCACTTTCGTTGTGTGTGTAAAGGCTATATCCAACGAGACCGAAGGTCTCGTTGGATTTCGGTCTCGTTGGATATAGCCTTTACACACACAACGAAAGTGATCCGGTGCATAAGATATGCAAAGTATAGTAATATTCCGTTTGTATTATAAAGTATGGGGTGACATTAGAAATAGTAAAAATTGACTAGAAACAGGTTCTTGTTTCACTGATGAAAACGGATTATTAAGCAAGCAATAATACTTACATTGGTGCTGGGTAAAGTTGCTACTTCTGGAGACTGGAATTGGCATAAGATTAGAAACAGGTTCTTGTTTCACTGATTGTAGACAGATCATAGGCAAGCAATAGTACTTACCTTGGTGCTGGACAGAGTTGTTTCTTCTGGAGACTGGTATTGTAAGAGAAACCGACATGATTTATAATCGTCTATGCAATGAGTCACACATAAGTTCTGATAATGTTTAATGAAGCATTTGTTGATATAAAAATAGCAGAAATTGACTAGAAATTGATGTAGACAGAATATAAAGCCAGCAAGAATACTTACATTGGTAATGGACAGAGTTGTTACTTCTGGAGACTGGAATTGTAAGAGAAACCGACATGATTTATACTCGTTTATGCATTGAGTCACACATAACAGTTCTGATAATGTTTAATGAAGTATTTGTTGATATGACTTACATTGGGACTGGACAAAGTTGTTACCTCGGAAGACTGGAATAGTAAGAGAAATTGACAGAATTATACTCCTGTATACAAGAAGGCACTCTTAACAGTTCTGAAAAGATATTTTTAGGATATATTTATATAAATATGGTAAAAATTTCACAGATGTAGACAGAATACAAAGCAATCAAAAATACTTACATTGGTGCTGGGTAGAGTTGTTACTTATGGAGACTGGAATTGTAAGAAAATTTGACATGAATTATACTCGTCTATACAAGGAGTCTGACATAACAGTTATAACAATTTATTATATACTTACCAATGTTCTGCCCGAAATATTTCTGTATTTTATCGAACAAATACACCTTGACGGATTGGAAATTCCGTATTGCCCATGTACCTTGTGTAATGGGAAAAGAACGTTTACTGTGTAGTCAGAAATTCGGATTTACTTTATACACTACAGGGGCATAGAAAATAGCTCGGAACAGTTCTATCGTTTTTTATTTTAGTATTATTATTATTATATGAGGTATATAATAAAAGGAACATTACTATACTTTGCATATCTTATGCACCGGATCACTTTAGTTGTGTGTGTAAAGGCTATATCCAACGAGACCGAAGGATTTCGGTCTCGTTTGATATAGCCTTTACACACACAACGAAAGTGATCCGGTGCATAAGATATGCAAAGTATAGTAATATTCCGTTTGTATTATAAAGTATGGGGTGACATTAGAAATAGTAAAAATTGACTAGAAACAGGTTCTTGTTTCACTGATGAAAACGGATTATTAAGCAAGCAATAATACTTACATTGGTGCTGGGTAAAGTTGCTACTTCTGGAGACTGGAATTGGCATAAGATTAGAAACAGGTTCTTGTTTCACTGATTGTAGACAGATCATAGGCAAGCAATAGTACTTACCTTGGTGCTGGACAGAGTTGTTTCTTCTGGAGACTGGTATTGTAAGAGAAACCGACATGATTTATAATCGTCTATGCAATGAGTCACACATAAGTTCTGATAATGTTTAATGAAGCATTTGTTGATATAAAAATAGCAGAAATTGATGTAGACAGAATATAAAGCCAGCAAGAATACTTACATTGGTAATGGACAGAGTTGTTACTTCTGGAGACTGGAATTGTAAGAGAAACCGACATGATTTATACTCGTCTATGCATTGAGTCACACATAACAGTTCTGATAATGTTTAATGAAGTATTTGTTGATATGAAAATAGCAGAAATTGACTAGAAATTGATGTAGACAGAATATAAAGCCAGCAAGAATACTTACATTGGTGCTGGACAGAGTTGTTACTTCTGGAGACTGGAATTGTAAGAGAAACCGACATGATTTATAATCGTCTATGCAATGAGTCACACATAAGTTCTGATAATGTTTAATGAAGCATTTGTTGATATAAAAATAGCAGAAATTGACTAGAAGTTGATGTGGACAGAATATAAAGCCAGCAAGAATACTTACATTGGTGCTGGACAGAGTTGTTACTTCTGGAGACTGGAATTGTAAGAGAAACCGACATGATTTATAATTGTCTATGCAATGAGTCACACATAAGTTCTGATAATGTTTAATGAAGCATTTGTTGATATAAAAATAGCAGAAATTGACTAGAAATTGATGTAGACAGAATATAAAGCCAGCAAGAATACTTACATTGGTGCTGGACAGAGTTGTTACTTCTGGAGATTGGAATTGTAAGAGAAACCGACATGATTTATACTTGTCTATGCATTGAGTCACACATAACAGTTCTGATAATGTTTAATGAAGTATTTATTGATATAAAAATGGCAGAAATGGACTAGAAATTGATGTAGACAGAATATAAACCCGGCAAGAATACTTACCGTGATCCTGGACAGAGTTGTTTCTTCTGGAGACTTGAATTGTAAGAGAAACCGACATGAGTTATACTCGTCTATACAATGAGTCACACATAACAGTTCTGATAATGGTTAATGAAGTATATGTTGATATAAAAATAGCAGAAATTGACTAGAAATTTGATGTAGACAGAATATAAAGCCAGCAAGAATGCTTACATTGGTGCTGGACAGAGTTGTTTCTTCTGGAGACTGGTATTGTAAGAGAAACCGACATTATTTACTCGTCTATACAATGAGTTACACATAACAGTTCTGATAATGTTAAATGAAGTATATGTTGATATAAAAATAGCAGAAATTGACTAGAAATTGATGTAGACAGAATATAAAGCCAGCAAGAATACTTACGAGGGCTGTCCCAAAACACCGTGGACTGATATTATTTTTGAAGAACCCGACGTAATATTTCTTTGATTTTTTTACCAATGCTATTTCAAACATTTTCGCATTTGAATAAGAAATAATAAGGTTCCTGAACACACCTGACCCTATTTTATTTGTAAATATTCATTGTGGGTTAGATTATGCGGCGCACGCCAAAATCTTAAAGGTAGAGTTGAAGAAGTACATTTTACAACCTCCTACAAAGCAATTTCGAATTTGAATTTGCGCAAAATTGCATCATGAATGTTGACGTTGTTATATCTGACGTCATCCTGGAAAAAATCGTTAACGTAGCGTCATTTAAAAAAAAGATATCTAGTCATGGCGAATGATACTGTGTTCTGAAGATGCCAGAAAAGACGACGTCAAATGAAAGGGCAGCGCAGCAGAATGTCATAGAATACTGCTTTGAGTTGAATTTGATCTCGAAACAGACGTTAAAACAACTACAATCAACATAAATGGATCAATCAGCATGTCGCTTGCTGGTATTCAAATAGCATACGCGATTTTCAGGAAGATGGATTGAGAAAATAATGTAAAGATGGGATAGCCGGAAGAAATTGACGGTTTCATTGTAGAAAACGTGAAGAGCGTCATGATTGGTGATCGGCGTCTTGCGGTGAGATAGAATGCTGAACTCCTCGGGGTCAGCAAATGGTTTGTACATCGACTTTTATGTGAGAAACTAACATGTCGAGAGTCGGTGCTATATGGGTGCCACGCTTGTTAAGTGCAGAAGAAAAAGAAAGATGTTTCGTGGTATCAACCCTCTTTTTAAGACGATATTCGAGAGATCAGGACTTTTTCAGCAAACACCCATCACACAGATCTATTGCATACGATACGAGAGAAATGACCAGGGTTCATTGACAACTTATAAAGCAACATATGCACAATGTTATCGCTTCGTGCGACATTTCCCAGCATGCAAATTTGGAACTTGCGGTGTTGGGTTTTCAAAAGCTTAAACATCCGCCACATACCATTGACCTAGCCCATTAGATTTTGCAGTATTTTCATACCTAAAACTTCAATTACGCGGACAAAAATTGAAAACGTTGAAGACAGCTCAAACAAGAAACATTGAAAGTTGCGCGAGCTACATATAGATACCAGCTTGTTTAAGAGGCTGTGTGTCAGCGAAAATGCATCAATCACCACTACAAGTATTTTGTAAAGGATTGACGTTGTTCAACGTCGATGACGTCATAAGGTTAACTAGTGTGCGCCGGGGTTACACAGGTTGGGTGTTGCAAATAACTCTTTGCTGGTGAGTTTTAAAGATAGCGCGTTTAAACTTCACACAGGTTTACATAAACCCTATGTTTATATATACTGACGACCGTTTGTTTCTGCTGTTTTAACGAACAATTTTATAAGGAAAGTCTACGATGTTTTGGGACAGCCCTCGTACATTGGTGCTGGACAGAGTTGTTACTTCTGGAGACTGGAATTGTAAGAGAAACCGACATAATTTATACTCGTCTATGCAATGAGTCACATATATCAGTTCTGATAATGTTTAATGAAGTATATGTTGATATAAAAATAGCAGAAATTGACTAAAGTTGATGTAGACAGAATACAAAGCCAGCAAGAATACTTACCATGGTCCATGGCAGAGTTGTTTCTTCTGGAAACGAAATCTTGTTCAAAGTTTTTGGCTAGAGTTATTCCCCTTGCTGTGGGACTAGATTTTCTAACATGACCGTATAGACAACGTTTAATGCATAAGAAAATCTTTAAAAATCTTCTTGTCAGAAACCAAAATACCCAGACCTTTTTTTTTGGTATGTATCATAACCTAATGATCTTCTATCAAGCTTGTTCGAATTTTGACCCTGGGGCCAAAAATGACCCCGCCCTTGGGCTTATCAGTTTTTCTTGAAAATCTTCTCCTCTGAAACTGTTTGGATGGATGGATGAGTTGGGTTTTACGGCACTGCGACACAAAATAGGTCATATAGCGCCGATGGTTTGATGAGGGATGATTAGATGAGATGATGATGATTTCAGGTAGATGATTTTGGCTAATCTCATTCGTGGCCTAGATAATGTCTGCCCTCGCATTGCCCAGAGTACCGCAATGACTAGGTATCCAACAGAACTTTACATCTTTAGTATTCGACAGTTCATGATATTTTAAAACAATATTCTTAATAAGAGCATTTTTGGTAGAACATTTACTCTTCAGCAAAATAATTTAGAAAAGATTTGTACTCAAGTGAGCTTGTTTCAGCCTTTTTATGGCAAGTTAGATAAAAAATAACTTTGGGTGTTTTAATGGTCCAAATTGGTATAGATTCGACTTTGGTCTCCTCAACCAAAGAAAAATCTATATCACTACTTTCAAAAGAGTTTTTCATACGTATTCCAAAGGATGGAATAACATTTTCTTTAGATTCAAATAAACGTTTATATTTAGGTTTAAATGTATGTTGGATTTGATCGGTTTGAAGCTAATTTAGAAGTGTATTGCATGGATAGTTTTTGACGACGAGAGTAAAGTGAAGGTTAATTGGCCTCAACATACAAACTTTTAGCAGGGGATGTCCTAAAGGCACCCAATGCCAAACGTAAACCCTGATGATGTATTGGGTCGAGCATCTGCAAGTATGATTTTCTTGCAGCGCCGTACACAATACACCCATAATCAAGTTTATATCTTACTAAACTTCTATACAGTCCGAGCATTACTTTGCGATCTGCACCCCAGTCAGTATGTGCAAGTACGCGAAGTAATTTTAATGTTTTTAGGCATTTAGCCTTTAAATATTTTATATGGGGGATAAAGGAAAGTTTCTTGTCAAAGATGACACCGAGAAATTTCGCCTGATCCACGACAGGAATGGGGTTACCATCCAGGTGCAATTCGGGATCAGGGTGAAACTTTCTTAGTTGACAGAAATACACACAGTTTGTTTTAGATCTAGAAAATTTAAAACCATTCTCAGTAGCCCATTTTTGGACTTTATTAATGGAGTGTTGAAGTTGACGTTCAACAGTATTCATGCTTTTAGAACGGTAACAAATCAAAAAGTCGTCAACATACAATGAACAATCTGTGTCATTAGTTATACACTTAACAATGTTATTAATTTTAACATTAAAAAGGGTTACTGACAAAATACTTCCTTGTGGAACACCCATTTCCTGCTTTTGCATATCGGAAAGAGTAGTCCCAACTCGGACTTGAAAGTCCCTATCATTGAGAAAGCTTTCAATAAAAATTGGAAGCCGGCCTTTAAGACCGTTTTCATGGAGGTCTTTCATAATACCATACTTCTAAGTTGTATCGTAAGCCTTCTCAAGATCGAAGAAGACAGCAACTAAATGCTCCTCTTTGACAAAAGCTTCGCGAATAAAATATTCCAATCTAACCAGATGATCATTTGTACTTCTTTGGCTCCTGAACCCACTTTGGTACTCAGTAATGAGATTGTTGGACTCAAGATACCAAACAAGTCTTGCGTTAATCATACGTTCTAGCGTTTTGCATACACAGCTCGTTAAGGCTATGGGACGATAACTATTTGGAATAGGGATAACAGTCGCCTGTTTCCAAACATTGGGAACTTTACCACTAGACCATTTACTAAGAACAAACAATCTGGTAAATCCACAAAGAATAACTCCCATAGTCCCACAAAAGTCCACAAAAACGGAACACAGCGAGAGCGACACAAACAGCGTGTCTGACCGAGAAGATAGTTCTATAAATAGATCTGGGAACTCCCCGCAGGTAAAGGTAAACACTGAAACGGACAAAAGTGACGTCGGCTAGGAAAGCGGAGGTGAAAGTGACAAGTTATCTTTCTGTCTTCTTAACATTCAAGGGTTAGCAGGAAAACGCTATAATAAGTTACACAGTGATTCTGTACGAACATTATTCCAAACTCATGATGTGCTTTTACTTACAGAAACATGGTTAAACGACCACATTGATTTTCAAGTTGCGGGCTTTCTGGTCCTTTGGAATAATTGATTTCAGCGCATTTACAGTTGAAAGTTGAATTCCGCTTAAGCCGGTGCTAGGGGGCGTGAGCACTGTTGCATATTTCACTATAGCTCATGAACAGACTCAATTAAACCGAGTCTGCAATTTTCAGTATTTGCTTTGTTTTCTGTGATTTCAAAGGATCTCCCCTTATTAAGATTTTTGTTAGTACATTCGCCCTACATAGGCAAACAAGACATAAACGAAGCTGCAGAGATAGTGGTGGTTTGATAGTTTATATATCTGATAAGATCAGTGACAAGGTTAGCTTATTAAAAACTGTAAATGATAGCTTATTATGGTTGAAATTTGAAGGAAAACTATTTGGTTTAGATAATCCTCTCATAATATGTTTATGCTATAATGTGCCAACTGGCAGTAGCAGAGAAGGTTTGGCTACTCAGAGTGTTTTTGATTTTATTCTTGATGATTTGATTTTGTTTGAAAATACGTACAGTAGCTCATGTCAATGTCTGATTACTGGTGATTTTAACGGCAGGGTGGGGGAAAGACCAGATTATGCTGAAAATGAAGATTTGGTAAACTTAAACCTTTTACCTGATGATTACATACAGGATACATTACTTAGTCGCTGTTCGGAGGATAAAACAGTAAATGAAATAGGCATCGAGCTACTGGATTTCTGTAAACAAACAGGTTTGAGAATTGTGAATGGTAGAATGTTTGAAGATGAAAATATTGGAAAGTTTACATGTGTTAAACACGCAGGCAGTAGTGTAGTAGATCTTGTAATATGTCGCACATCTCTCTTTGATAATTTTAAAAGTTTTTCAATTGAGGATCCTAATTTGCTATCTGATCATTGCGTGGTAGAGTTTTCACTTGGTAAACTTCCCACACAAAGTGGTAATGATGATCAAAGGGAGACAACTTTTACACAAACAGCAAATTACAAATACAAGAGGGATAATTCTAAGCTTAATTTATATAAAGAAAAATTAGAAAATCAAGACCTTCGAGATATGCTTAATACATTATCGAATAAACTAGACACGATTGACAATAATGAAGACCTAGATGGGAATCTAAAGGAATTTTACGATTTACTAGGCGATGTTTGTGACCCGTTTTTTAAAAAACACACATGTATAAATACTGATATACACGGAAAGAATTTACCGAAAAAGAACGAACCATGGTTCAACCAATGCTGTAAAGAGAAGCGTAATGTATTTTATGAAAAATTAAATGATTACAGGTTAAATCAAACTGAAGAGACTCGCACCTTGATGACGTCAGCAAGAGCAGATTATAAAAATATGATACATAGTAAAAAAGTAGAATATGATAAAAATCAAACGAGAAAATTAGAAGCAATGAGGTTTAAAAACGCAAAAGAATACTGGAAAATGTTGAAAGGCGTAGCATCAGAAAGACAATCGAAACACTTAACAACAAAAGATTTCTCGGAGTATTTTAAAGCAGTTAATGATCCAAATTCTGTATTCTTTCAGCCTGATGAAGATAATTTAGCTTTTAATGAAAAATATTTAAACGGAGAACTTCCAAGAAATGTTTTCAGAACTCAACGTTAATATAACCAGAGAAGAAATCTTTAAAGCTTGTAAAGACGTGAAATCGGGCAAGTCCGGTGGACCTGACCTGGTTATAAATGAATTCTTTAAGCATGGTATACATGCATTAATCCCATTTATAGATAAACTATTTAATACTGTTTTAAGCACAGGTTATTTCCCAAGTAGCTGGTCAGAAGGACACATTGTACCTATCTTTAAAAAGGGCGATATTAACGACACTGGTAATTATAGGGGTATAACTCTTTTAAGTGCATTAGGCAAACTTTTTACCAGAGTGATTAACACTAGGCTGATCGAATGGGCAGAACAATATCACGTTTATGTAGAGGCCCAAGCAGGGTTTAGGAAAACTATGAGGACTATTGATAATATATTTATTTTACAGGGCTTAATCTCTCATACGTTGAATGATAATAAAAAGTTATGTGTTGCTTTTATAGACTTTAAAAAAGCTTTCGACTATATTGTGCGAGATGTATTGTGGTTTAAACTTATTAAATACGGAGTCAGGGGTAAAATTCCTAATGTAATAAAGTCTATGTATAGTAACCTTAGATCTATGGTTAAATATGACAATAATTTAAGTGAAGGCTTCTCCTTTACACTGGGGGTAGCTCAGGGTGAGTGTTTATCGCCATTTCTATTTGCCATGTGCTTAAATGATCTGGAAGAGACCTTTATTTTAAAGGGCTATGAAGGAATATATATAGGCGCAATTAAGCTTTGTTTGCTGCTATATGCAGATGATATAGTTTTATTTTCGAGCACTGAAAGTGGTTTGCAGGAAGGTTTAGATATTCTGTATGATTACTGCCAGCGATGGAGACTTGTAGTAAATGTTGACAAAACAAAAGTAATGATTTTTAAAAAGGGTGGACGAATACGAAAATGTACTAGATTTACTTACAATAATCTTGAAATTGAAATTGTGCATAAGTTTACCTATTTAGGTGTAGTATTTACTAGTGGGGGTTCGTTTTCTGAAACACATTCTGCATTAGCTGGACAGGCATTAAAGGCACTTTTTAAACTAAAGACATACTTTCACAAATATTTCAGTTAAACATAATTTGGAACTGTTTGATCAACTTATATTGCCAGTACTTAACTATGGAAGTGAGGTGTGTGGTTTTACAAAGACAGATAAACTAGAGAGAGTCCATCTTAAGTTTTGTAAACAACTACTTGGAGTTAGACCTCAAACCCAAAATAATTTTATATATGGAGAGTTAGGAAGAACATCGCTAAAACAAAATAGATTAGTGTCGGCTATACGATACTGGCTTAAGATTATCCAGTCTTCTGATTTGAAATATATTATATATGTATATGATATTGGGGTGCTTTTGCATATGCAAAAGCACCCCAATAAGGCTTCTTGGCTGATCAATGTAAAACAATTATTAGAATCACTAGGTTTTAACAATGTTTGGTTACAGCAGGGGGTTGGGAACCCCGAACTTTTCCTCGAGCTTTTTAAACAAAGAATTAATGATAATTTCATCCAAAACTGGTACCAAGAAATTGAAAATTCACCAAGAGCCGACAGTTATCGTTTGTTTTCAGATTTTGCTAGGGGGCGTGAGCACTGTTGCATATTTAAGTATTGCTCATGAACAGACTCAATTAAACCGAGTCTGCAATTTTCAGTATTTGCTTTGTTTTCTGTGCTTTCAAAGGATCTCCCCTTATTCAGATTAAAGAATATTTAGATGTAGTCAATATCAAAAGATTTAGACAAGAGTTAACTAGATTAAGAGTATCAGCACATTATCTTGAAATAGAAACGGGAAGATGGCATAAACCAAACCCAATACCTAGACAAGCCAGAAAATGTCACTATTGTAATACTTTAGAAGATGAGTATCATTTCCTATTAGAATGTCCGCTATACCATGAACTGAGATGCGCATATATTAGACCATATTACTGGAGACACCATAATCCTCAGAAGTTTGCTGATCTTTTAAAGTCGAGAAATGTTGAAGAAGTTAGAAATATATCATTGTTTGTATATAAAAGTTTCCAATTAAGAAGCACTGCATTATACGTGAACCGATAAATGTACATAAATTACCCCCTTCTTTTCCTCTCATTTATCCATAGGACAAAAAACACTCAGCGCTATCTTGTTCTCGAATTGGTAAGGTGAATCTAAATAAATGTAGATTTACAGTACCAAGTCATTACCAAGACGTAGAAAGATAAAATGAATGTATTTTTTACTTCAATAATTGTTAATTTAAAATCAAAAACTTTTGTATCTGACATATATTACTAATACAAAAGTTAAGCGTAATTACCTCCCTTTATTGGGCATATATCAATTAGTTGTAAAACACGCTCTATGGCATACACCTCTGAGGTTGGCGGACACTTAAATCATGGTTAAAGGCCAGTTCTTGGGACAGATGGCTGCTTGGTGCAGATCGGGATCAATGTCGAAAGCTCATTAAGAGGCTTTCTACTCTACTCTTTGTCTGCGGTGAGCATACCCTGTTCCTGTATTATGTACATGCCTCTTAAAAGAGTGGCAACTTGATAAAGGATTTGACTGTTCTATATGTTAGCTACTTATAATTTGAAAGTTAGTAGCCTAGTCAATATGTATTTCATCATTGTAGACTAAAAGTAAAATGTATATTTAATAAATCTGAATAAGGGGAGATCCTTTGAAAGCACAGATAACAAAACAAATACTGAAAAGTGCAGACTCGGTTTAATTGAGTCTGTTCATGAGCAATACTGAAATGTGCAACAGTGCACCGGCGGAATTCAATTTTCAACTGTAAATACGCTGAAATCAATGATTCCAAAGGACCAGAAAGTAAAACAACACTGAGAATGAAGTACGGGGCGACTTTTTACAGCCGCCACACAAGCACTTAACATCTGCTGTTGTGAATTATATAAATCTGAATCTTCCCTCCCTAATCCCACAATGGTAAATGCCAATTCAAATTTTAGCCCAGTCCACTTTTCCATTAAGGGTAGTTTCTGCCAACATATTGCAATATGTAAGACAGTGCAGAACTTGATCAGAGGACTCATTTAGAAGACCTCAGACCTAGGTGTCCACTGTATACATAAAAAAGAACTTGATGCTCTTATTGAGCAACTGCCGTCCGCTTATATCCTGTTAGGGGACTTTAATAGTCATAAATAAATACGAAAGACTCAAGCAGGAAACGTAACACAAACAATACACCCACCTCTCAAGCAGAACACACACACAGTCATACCACAACAAACACACACACGCAATACCATTCCTTCATCTACACACTAAATAGAAAACAACACGCAAGACAAACATAAAGCAAAGTGAATATAGGAGCCCGCCTTGGTACGGTCAGTAGCAATCAATAATCAACTATAAATTAATTAACTATTAACAGCCACTAGGGGGTTAAACCTGGGTTTAGGGGCGCCCAACCTCACACTTATCTCCTATATTCACCTATAAAGACAAACAGTGTACATAAAATATAGACGTTAGCATTGCACTTTTCAATAATAGGATGCACTCTACGTTTTTTGTTCAATGGTCAACATTTCTTCCTTTGTTCAACTTTCCTTCCCTTCACCTTATCAGCGTAAGCTGTCCCCGTAGCACAGGAAGGTTTTGAGGCTTCCACTATATTACGGGCTTCAGGAAAGGAAACATTTTTGAGAACTTTAACACTCTGTATCTCCTTTTTCTGCTTCCACTTTGGACACTCTTTCGAGTGTGAAAAGTGATCCCCCTTGCAGTTAAAGCACTGCACGGAGTTTTCACAGGTCGAGGAATCATGATTTTCCTGACCACAACGGACACATACTGGTTGTTTGTTACATTTTTCACGATGATGACCAAACCTCTGGCAATTCAAGCATCGAAGAGGATGTGGAATAAACGGTTCTACTTTAATGTTCAAATAGCCACATTTAATTGTAGATGGAACGCACGGGATGTTAAACTTCAAGATGTAAGTATTTGTAATAACTTCTTTCCCTTGTCGGATGAACTTGATTCGTTTAACCTCCGTTACATTCTGATTGCTCAATTCTGTTAACATTTCTTCCTCATTAGTGTGCTGAAGGTCGTAACTTTTCACAACACCTTTGCAAACATTTACGGACTGATGAGGGGAAACATTAACTGAAATTCCAGCAAAAACCTTACTCTTGAGAAGATTATCAGATTTTTGTAGCTTAGCACATTCCACCAAAATCTTACCGGACCGCAATATTTTCACATCATTCGGCTCACCTGCCAAACCTTGCAGTGCTTTAGCAACTGCAAAGGGTGACAGCCTTGCCAGTGACTGGTCATCACTGTTGGGAGAAATGATTAAAAATCTTGGCCACTGATTGGTCTTTGTAGTATGTATAGTATTTTCACGGTCAGACTCCGATGACTCGGAGTCCTTACGTGACCTTTTGAGATTGATTGGTTTGTTATGAGAGCAATTATGAGCTGTTTGAGCCATGGCATGACCGCAGAAAGTTCATCACTCATGTTCCCCACCCACTTCGGAGTCCAACAAGGGGATATTTTTGGGATATCTCCAGCAAAAATACCAGGGTTACATGAGTGATATACCCAGATAAACAGCAAAGTCGAGCCAACGCCGTACCTCCGATGCACTACCGCCAAATAGTGCATCTTCTGGCCAATAGGCTAATCAACGCAAGCAACGCTGGTCCACCATACACAAATATACCTGACTAACCCTAAAACCACCGCCTTCAAGGTCACCTCTGAACAATAAGGTACTATAGGTAAAACTAGTGGGTGCAACAATATAATGCAGGGACAAATCATTGCTTAGAGCAATTGATTCCTGTAATAAATCATGCAGTATCCTTGGGCAAGACATGGTAAGCCGATTGATCAGACCGGGCTCTGTCTGACCACTCTTCTACGCTGAAGTTCAAGGCCAAAGCAGTGTGTTGCATCCGGGGTCTGCGCTCAGAGACCCTTTCTGCTCAACTACCAGGATCCCATCACCTGAGCGATTCGAGTTGCAACCCACGGCAAACAGGTTGCTCCTGTTTGGGGGGATCTTACCCCTCTGCAGGAGATGTAGCTGACGTATTCTAACCCCACCAGCAGGGCAAGGCAATAGAAGAAGCAAGGTCTCTGGGGCAATAGATATTGGAAGGTCTCCGGGGCAAAAAATAGGGAGGTCTCTGTCTGGGGCAATATAAGTAGGAAGGTCTCTTGGGCAATATAATTTGTACGGTCTCTTGGGCAATGGAAGTAGGAAAGGTGAAAACATCGCCCTAAGATAATAATAATGTTCTGTTCTGTGTTAATACTGAACCTACTGATATTTAGTACCAGTTACGTCAGGAGTTTCTCGTTAGTAACCAGTTCGTAAACCACTGCTTTAGACTGACTATGAATCGCACAGTCTTACGTACCTTGTCGCTGGACTCAGTTGTTTCCTCTGAAATTGAAAGAGAAATTGACGGCATGAGTAATATTCGTCTATACAAGGAGTCACTCATAAAATACTGTACTGCAAAGTATATGTTGATATGCACATTACAGGTCTGATAAGATATTGTACAGTATATGTTTACATCCAAATGTACAGTCAAATCCGGTAAAAAGGCACATAGCTAAGATAAGCGCAGACGATCCTTCACGATTTTTGTCCTCACAAAATAAATGCCTACATAAAAGCAAATGGGGGTATCGGTCTCGCTAATGAGCAGAAAGATATGTGGCACGTTACCTGTCACTAAAATAATTATATGTACATGTAAGTACATCAGATACTCGGGTATAAAATCTTTCCAAAACTTTACCCAGATTGGTTTCACTGAATGATGGATTTAACCCTAGCCACATTGTTGTGTAAGAGTAAAACACTTGTCCATGATATTGACTACCTGAGATGACCGGATAGTAACTCAATTTTTAACGAGAGCACTGCAAGCGGTACATTATACGCCCACTGGCAAAGAAATATATAGTTTTATCAAAATTTATTCTAATTTGTAGACTTTTAGAGGTCTTAGAGCATAAACAATACAGATTGATGATGGATGAGTTAGGTTTTACGGCACTGCGACACAAAGTAGGTCATATTGCGCCGATGATTGATGAGGGGTGATGAGATGATATGATGATGATTTCAGGAAGATGGTTTCGGCTAATCCCATTCGTTGACCAGCAGCGTATGGGATCAAAACCACCGACCTGCCTTCCTTTTAGTTCTTGGCAGAGAAAATAGTATCGGCCTATTAAACAGAAACAATTGCCTTTCACAATTAAGCCCCAGAACTACGACAAAGTAGGAAGGTCTCTGGGGCAAACAATACAGAAATAAAGCCTTTTCTAGCATATCTGAGTACACCAAGGGCAGACAATTCAACACAATGATCCGATAACAATAATAATCAACCCTTTCATGAACTTATACTTATATAATTATACTGTGGGCAAACAATCAAAATCCATGCAGAACTGTTGTTTCTAAGTGTGTTAAAACGTACTGTCAAATAAGCCTTTTACAGCATATTTGAGTACACCAAGGGCAGATAACTGTAACGAAATATCAAATAAATCTCAAACTTTTTCAGCTTTAGATTTCTTTGATGCATATAATTTCATTAATATCCTTCAAATAGTTTTCCCAGAAAACTCTTGACAAGCTTTTTATAGCATATTTGAGTACATCAAGGGCAGATAACTCTGTAGTGATAATTTAAATGAACCTACAACTAAACTCAGATTTAGATCTTGATGCATATAACATTTGAGTGAAGTTTCATCCTTCCAAGTTTTCCCATAAAAACGCCGGATAAGCTTTTTATAGCATATTTAAGTACATCAAGGGCAGATAACTCTGTAACGAAAATTTGAATGATTCTCAAACTCGACTCAGCTTTATATATTGATGCATATTACATTTGTGTTAAGTTTCATTAATATCCCTTCAATAGTTTTCCCAGAAAACTCCGGACAAGCTTTTTATAGCATATTTGAGTACATCAAGGGCAGATAACTCAGTAAAGAAAATTTGAATGAACCTCAAACTCGACTCAGCTTTAGATCTTGATGAATATAACATTTGTGTGAAGTTTCATCAATATACCTCCAATTGTTTTCCCAGAAAACTCCGGACAAGCTTTTTATAGTTATATTTGAGTACAACAAGGGCATATAACTCTGTAACTAAAATTCGAATGAACCTCAAACTCAACTCAGCTTTGGATCTTGATGCATTTAACATTTGTGTGAAGTTTCATCAATATCCTAATAATAGTTTCCCAGAAAAACTCCGGACAAACAAAATGTTGACGGACGGACAGGGCCACGCTAATATACGACCACCTTTAGAGGTGGGCGCATAAAAATGATATTAACTACATAATTATACATTATAATGATGTGCATTTATATCAGTTCAGTAAACAAGAGGGCCGTTGCCCTTAATTCGCTCACCTGATGTCATTGTGCCTACGCTTAATAGGCAAGACAACATTTTAATATAGCTGTAAATGGAATTATCTTCCAGACAAAAAAACATGACAAATTGGAATAACTTAAAAAAAAATATTGTTGGCAGAGTTATGGCCCTTATCCATGACACTTCTTTTTATCAAGCTACAAGTATTTCCATATGATTATTTTTTGCGCATTCTGCTTTACTTTCAACCTGCTTTAAGTTATCATCTTCTAAGATATAGATACTATTTCTTACATCTTACATTTTTATGACTGTATAAAGTGGAATTATTTTCTTTCGCGGAGGAATAAGTTAAAGGCGTAAAAAGGCATATGTATGGGATAATGGGTTAACATCAGTAGAACTGGAGTTATCTCAAAGACGGGAAAAAATGACACTGGGAAATAACTCAAAAATGACATTGACCTTTGTAGGACATGACCCAAGTTATAAAGTTTCTAACTTTAATAAAGTTATGGCTAAGATTAAAGTTGTGGACTGACAGACAAACAAATGGACAAACAGACAAAAAAAGCAGACAGACAAAAACAATATGCCCCCAACTGCAGGGGCATAAAAATGTAGCAGACAACACCATATGCTGATGTTACAGTGAACCTCAGCTGACCTGAGTTCAGTTATGTAACTCTGCCAGTAGGAAATGTGGCTAGGGTCTAACTCTGATAATGCTGAATTGCTGTCTGCTATACATATATTGAATGTAAATTATGACCTAGATATTCAACTGACCAGAACCATTTGAACAAACTCGGTAAAGGACATTTAGAAGTGTCACCATGCCAAATATCAAAGCTCTGGCCATATTAGCTTCAGTGAAGAGACGTTTGAAATTTTCACTATATAACTATGTAAAACTGTGACCCCCGGGGCGGGGCCAATTTTGACCCAAGGGGCATAATTTGAACAAACTTGATAGAGGACTTGTAGATAATGTTTTGCGCCAAATATCTAAGAGCTGGCCCTTGTAGTTTCAGTCAAGAAGATTTTTTAAGATTCCCTTATTTTTTCACTTCGGTTGCCATGTCAACCAGAGTTCTGCATTGTTTTCAATTCTTTGAACAAATTTGAAATAACTTGACCCAAGGAACATTCCTGTAAAGTTTGGTTGAAATCTGTTCAGCCGTTTAGGCGGAGATGTCATTTGAAGCAATTGTTAACCACGACACACGACGCCGGACACAGGGCCATCCCGATAGCTCATCTTGAGCCTTTGGCTCA
This sequence comes from Gari tellinella, assembly GCA_922989275.2. NCBI lineage: Eukaryota > Metazoa > Mollusca > Bivalvia > Cardiida > Psammobiidae > Gari > Gari tellinella. Next base: position 75,185,014 of record OV277865.1, on the reverse strand, counting down.
GGTGAGCTAAAAACAAAAAATATTCTTTAACCCAGCCCACTTTCACGTTCGACTCACTTCCGGTAAAATAACCACCAAATTAACAACACGGTAGGTTTCTTCTGACTTAGAAAATAAGCACAGCCTGTTCTTGTTTACATGTGCATATTACTATAATAAGCCATAAAAACATAAGCGTGTACGCTATATTCCGCATTTTACAGTAGTGTTAGATAAGTAGTTGTAGTAGTGGGCGCAGTTGATGTAGAACCAGTAGTACCATGGAATAGGTAGAAGCAATAGTAGTAGCAGTAGTAGTACACTATCCCCTCTCTAAAGTAACACCGGGAGAGAAACAGAAACAATTCCCTATAACAATTAAGCACCAGAACCACAACAAGGTAGGAAGGTCTACGGGGAAACGGACTAAGATGCAAACAGGCCTACTTACGTTAGTGCTCGTCCAAGTTGATATTTCTGGAGATGAAATGTCCGAAGACTGATATCGTGAGAGTAATTGACGGCATAAATTATACTTGTATGGACAAGGAGATAATACTAGCAGATCAGAAAAAGAGCACCGCAAGCCGGGCACATTATACGACCGTCAAATCGATCTTAGAATGCAGTCATACATAAACCCTATCAAGGTAAAGTGAACAAAAGGGGAAGAACTCTGAAAGTTAGGGGTCATATGCTGACCAAGTTTCAAAAGGATTGGAATAAATTTGTTTGAGAAAGAGAGCGGACAAAAAAAATGCCCATTTTTGACGATGAAAGGGGCATACCTCTTGAATGTCAGGGGCAATTTTGCTCGAACTTGACCGAGACATTATGGTCATACACATGCTGACAAAGTTTCAAAGGGATTGGAATAAATTTATTTGAGTTAGAGAGCGGACAAACTAAAAAAAATCCCGTTTTTTGACATTATAAGGGGCAAAACTCTTGAGTTCTGGGGCAATCCTGCTGGTTATAGAACATAACCGAGACATTATGGTTATACACATGCTGACCAAGTTTCAAAAGGATTGAAATCAATTTGTTGGAGATAGAGAGCGGACAAACTAAAAAATGCCCGTTTTAGATGAAAAAGGGACATAACTCTTGACTGTCTGTAGCAATCTTGCTGGTTATGGAACATAACCGAGACACTATGGTCATACACATGCTGACTAAGTTTCAAAAGGATTGAAATAAATTTGTATGAGTTAGAGAGCGGACAAACTAAAAAATTCCAGTTTTAAGATGAAAAAAGGGGCATAACTCTTGACTGTCTGTGGCAATCTTGCTGGTTATGTAACACATCCGAGACATTATGGTCATACACATGCTGACCAAACTTAAAAAAATTGGAATAAATTAGTTTGAGGAAGGGCGCGGACAAACTAAAATGTGCCCGTTTTTTTACCAAAAAGAGGGCATAACTCTTGAATGTCTAGGGCAATCTTGAAATAAATTTGTTTGAGTTAGAGAGCGGACAAACTAAAATGTGCCCGTTTTTAACGAAAAAAGGGGCATAACTCTTGAATGTCTGGTGCCATTCTGCTGGTTGTCGCACTCGACCGAGATATTATGGTCATACATATGCTGACCAACTTTCAAAATTAATTAAATAAAGGACTAGGTTCACTAAGGGGTGAAATTGGCCTAGAAATTCATTGATTTTTTTAGTTGTTAATTTTTTGGAATATACTACAGATGTTTATTTGTAATACTTCGAAATTACTGGAAAACGGGTTTTTGTGTGTAAAAACGCTATATAACACTCTCCGCCGGTCTATAGAACTATCCCTTTCCTCCATGAATTTCGTCAAATTCACCCATAAAATTACGTTGATACTGATTTTAAAGTATGAGCACAGCCGTCGACTGTCAAGAAATTTCAACAGTATATTTCTTATGTAATACGGATTACATGATTTGAAAATCAAAATTGTCGACAACTGTGCTCATAAGAAAACAATAACAAGAGCCCCATGGGGCATATTTCGCTCACCTGAGAATAGCTGAAAAATGGAGATATTGATTTATGTCCAGGACTGACCTAGATATGCTACAGAACAGAACAATTTGAAGAAAATATGTAAAGGATATTTAAAAGTGTCACCATACAGAGTATAAAAGCTCTGGCCATATTAGTGTAGACCCCAGGGGCATAATTTGAACACACTTGATAGAGGACCTGTAGGCAATTTTATGTGCCAAATATCTATGCTCTGGTCCTTGTAGTTTCAGACAAGAAGATGTTTTAAATTTTCATTGAAAAAAATCTATGTTTCGCTCCTGTGACGTAGTTATGCAGCCGACCAGAACCATTTGAATTATTTTGGTATAGGACATCTAGAATTGTCACCATGCGAAATATAAAAGCTCTGGCCATATTAGTTTCGAGAGAAGAAGACGTTTGAAAATTTCACTATAAAACTCAATGTAAAACTGTGACCCCCGGGGCAGGGCCAATTTTGACCCCAGGGGCATAATTTGAAACAAGAAAACATGACAAAAGGGAATTTTGTTGCCAAGCTTATCCATGACACATCCTCTTATCAAGCTATTTCCATTACCGGTAAATGATATTTATTTCACTAGCGTCAGCAGAACTGGAGTTATTTTCCAGATAATAAAATATGACAAAGGGGAAAAACAAAATATTGCTGCCCTTGTGCATGGCATTTTCTCTCATCAGTTTCTTTCCATACATACCCCAGACCCAGAGACCTTCCTACTTTGCCGTAGTTCTGGGGCCTAATTGTCACAGGGAATTTTTTCTGTTTATTAGACCGCAATCATCCCCTCTGACAAGAATTAAAAGGAAGGCAGGTCGGTGGTTTTGATCCCATTCACTGTTGTACAATGCATGAGATTAGCCGAAATCACCTTCCTGAGATCATTATCATCTCATCTCATCATCCCTCATTAACTCATCGGCGCTATATGACCTATTTTGTGTCGCAGTGCCGTAAAACCCAACTCTTCATCATCATCTTTCCATACATAAAATTTCTTTACAATAGCATCAGTAAAACTGGAGTTGTCTACCGGTCAAGAAAATATCACAAAGGGAAATTACTGCACAAAAACCCAATGATGTCAGAGTTATGGCCTTTGCAAATGGCATTTCCTCTCATTAGGCTCTTTCCAAATATGCAATTTCATTTTACCAATTACCCCATAGCCTGTTTCTAGTTTTGAAAATAGGTGGACACCTAAAACAGGTTGAAAGTAAAGCAGAATGTGCCTTAAGGCACAGTCTGCTTTATTGTCAAACTGCTTTTAGCTACCATCTACTTGGATATAGAAACTTATTATCTTATCTTACATTTTCATGACTGTATAAAGTGGAATTATTTTCTTCAGTGGGGGAATAAATTAAAGGCCTAAAAATGCATATTTTTGGGGTAATAAATAAACAAACATCAGTATTTATCAGTATTTATGGGGGTGGGGGTTGAATTGGAATTGGACATTCAGATAACTCTACTAAAACCATTATTAAACATATGTATAAATATGGCATAAGACATAATTACATAACTGTCAGCGGATCACTTCCAGATCCTGTTTCTCTAAGTATGAAGCAGACTGAACCATTTCTAAAATTTAGAAGACAACATGTTCAGCAGACACCACCAGTTCTGTTGGTTAGTCACTGAGGTCAAATATTATGCAATAGCTGGGGAGTACGGTAGCATCTAGGAGCTGCTGGGGCTAACCCTTACCAGACTGAAATGATATCTGCTTAAAACCTACTGTATGTGAAAAATGTACAAAAATACAATTTAGAAAATGTTAAGTTGGTAAATGAGTGGCAAATAGTTTGGATCCAGATTAGATGCAGCATTATGTTGCATCTGATCTGGATCCAAACTGTTTGCAAATATTGGCTATTTTCCTGTAGTATATTAAGGGTTACTCGGGTAAATACAGTTCTGCATAAATAAAAAATACCATGAAACCTGCCTAGAGCAGCACTAAAACTGTGTAGGATGGGGTCAAGTGTGACCCTAGGGATGTCATTTGAACAAACCTCAAAGGGATCCACCAGGAGATACTACTGTAAAAATATCAAAGCTTAGGGTCTAGTCGTTTTGACAAGAAGATTGTTTAAAGTTTTTACATTTTTTAATAAATTTCAATAAGTAGTCCACTTTAAAGTTTCATTTTAACAATTTCTGTAGAGAAGCATGTCCAAGGAACACCGTGAACAAGTTAGTTTTTTCCTCAAACTCTCGGTTTCAGAGGAGATGTCGCTTGAAGTAAATTTGAACGGATAGACAGACGGACGACGGGCGATCACAACAGCTCACCTTAAAAAATCTGGTAGAGGGTCACTCATAGATCATTTGCATAAAATTACTTTCAAATCGGACCAGTAGTTTTAAAAAATATTTTTAAAGTTTTCACTATATAGCCATATAAAGAAAATCTGCCCCACCCACTAGCGGCCATGTTTTTTAAGACAGGAAAATTATTTGTTTTAAGTCTGGTAGAGGGTCACCAATGGCACATTTGGGTAAAATTATTTTTAATTCGGACCTGTAGTTTCAGAGGATTTTTTAAAGTTTTTACTATACAGTAACATAAGGAAAACGTGCCCAACCCACTGGCGGCCTTGTTTTTTTTAGATATCAGATAATGTTTAGAAATCTGGAAGAGGGTCACCCGTTTGCATAAAATTGCTTTCAAATCGGACCAGTAGTTTTTGACAAGAAGATTCTTAAAATTTTAACTATATAGCCATATAAGGAAAATCTGCCCAACCCACTAGCGGCCATGTTTTTAAGATAGGATTTTTTTTAAGAAATCTGATACACGCCCTGTAATCTCTGGCTCCCTCACATTTTCGCGATGTATTGAAAAAAGAGCCAAAGAAACTTCCGAGAAGCATCCAAAGACAGGATATGGCCACGAAAGGTAAGACAAACAATGCATCGTGCACATATTTCTTGCTCTATAAAAGTCATCAAGTGTTTTTCCAAAAATCGGGCTTCGTCATTCTACATAGAAATGCACATATCTTAAGTCCGTGTTGATTGATTTTCAAAACAATTTTGTTTGTAACCGTTAAATTGAACCAAAGTTTGGACAAAACCAGATCAAAACCGAAAGTAGACATAAAACACGTCTGTTCAATGTGTTATGCCAGATTCCTTTACTTTTAGCGTGGAGCGTTATTCACTGATATATTCTTGTTCGATTTTGTATCATATTATGTTACCAATTAATATATTCCTGTCATACTCGCCAATTTATCGATTGAGATGGAGCCAGTGTTAAAGAGAGGGAGTCAATATGCATAGAATGAGCCAATAAACGCATTTAATGCAGTATGACAAAATGTGCGAATTATTGTCTTCTTCGAATAAGGCGTTGTGTCAAAATATTTTGAACACAGAAACCTATCGGTGAAGTTACGAATTCAATAAATAAGATTTGGTGACTTGATTTGTTGCTGAACAAAGGAAAATATATTGCCCAAAAGCTCAAGCTTGTAAATTTGTAAAATAGGGAAATAAAATAGAATGAATAAAAATTAAAAAACAACTATTGCCAAATTCTTCACAGGTTGGATACTTAGTTAAAATCAACATTTTGTTGATTTTTTTTCCATTTAATAAAATATTAAATATCTTATAGTGAAATAAAGTACATTGTTGCAAATTATGTAAAGTCCGAATACTTATATTTCAAGATGGGGGTATTTAAAAGAAAACACGAGACGCTCTTAACAAAGAAAATATAAGTCACGAGCAAAGGTGAAAGAAAGACGATTGACATTGTTAAGCACACTGATCTACATTCGAAAAAGAACCATCCACTGCAGAAATATAACCCTCTTAAGATTACCATTCATTTGCAGACCAAAGCTGTCACCTGTAAATCGTACCTACACAATCAGTTCCCCAGAGAAAAGAGACTAGCCAAAATTATTTAGAATTTCCAAACCCCATAAGGATGAATCTACCATTTTGCATTCAGATGTCCAAAACGCTAGCCCAGTTTCGTCTGAGAGAGATATGACTTTTGGTGAGTTGTTCGAACTTTCGAGGAACCACGTGATGAAGCATGTAACACATTCCTTGCTGCATTGAAAGTTTCCAAAGAACACAATATGTATACCGACATCAAAACTTTCATGGAGATTCGGCAACTGCGAAAAAAATAAAGAAAAAACCCTGAATATGTATAAGGAGAGAATACAACAATATCCGATGGTACAAGTGCTCGCCGTGGATGACGATCCTGACTAGACACTGTCATATGACGTTGAACAGTCATTGCAGCAAGCAGAGCAACATAATCTTCCGATTATCCTCGGCATTGAAGAAGCAAATGATGTTTGCATTTTATTGATGGAGCGAAATCATATCAAATGGAAATATATAGACATATATATTTTATAAATATGCATTTTCTTTGAAGTACTTTTTCTCACATATTAATTGTTATTCTGAACTAATATTGACGTTCAGCATTTGACATACGTCTATAAATTTCATCTTCCGGTTAACTGATGTTTGTAATATATTCACGAGTTTCTCTCTTTGTCTTTCGCTAGACTAATACATATATATGGCTTATATGCTGTCTTCTTTGTAATGATGCTGTTTAAGCGACTGTGTCGTTTGTATTTAGTGTCCCCTGTATGAATATTTTTACTTTCAATAACGCGCTTTTATACTTCAAAATTAAAATAAAAAAAATAAATTTCCACAATCTTTCTTTGAAATATAATTAGTTTGTGCATACGTTGGCTCCATCTCTGCTCCCTCTCTATAACACAGGCTCCTTCTCAATCAATTAAATTGACGATCAGGACATGCTCTTAATGATTGATAACGTTATATAATGCAAAAGCGAACAAGTATATATCAACCAAAAACTCCCCACGCTTAAAGTAATGGAATTCGGAATAAAACATCAAACAGATGTGTTTATTGTCTACTTTCGGTTTTAATCGGGTCATTGTCCAAACTTTGGTTCGATTTAACGGTTACAAACATGATTGTTTTGCAAATCAATCAACACGGACTTAAGATATATACATGTCTATGTGGAATGACGAAGCCCGGTTTTTGGAAAAACACTTGATGACTTTTATAGAGCAAGAAATATGTGCACGATGCATTGTTTGTCTTACCTTTCGTGGCCATATCCTGTCTTTGGATGCTTCTCAGAAGTTTCTTTGGCTCTTTTTTTAATACATCGCGAAAATGTGAGGGAGCCAGAGATTACAGGGCGTGTGATAGAGGGTCATCAATGGCACATTTGGGTAAAATTATATTCAATTCGGACCAGCAGTTTGGCAACCACAATTTCAATTTGATGACCTATATTTGAAGAAATCTGAGAGAGTACCTGACAAGGAACAATCCTATGAAGTATTGATGAAATTGGCCCAGTGGTTTCCAAGAAGATCTTTGAACAAAAAGTTTGACGACGACAGACACAGGGCAATTATAATAGCTCACTTCGCTAAAAAGATGGTGGGAAAATTAGCTAACAGGCCCTTTTCTGGCAATTTAGCCTAAATAAGAGAATTTAATTCCCATAATTCTTCAAAAAATAATTTACTTTTCATGCCAGACAAAACCCAGAAATTGCAATTTTCCCAAAATGGCTAGAAAAAGGCCTGAAAATTTAACCGTTTACCTTATAAAAGCGGCTTTTAGCATATTATATTTATTCCTCCTCTGAAGAAAATTAATTCCAATTGATACAATCATGAACATGTATTGTAAGATCTATTGTCTATTATCCTAGCAGACGGTAGCTTAAAGCAGGCTGAAATTAAAGCAGAATACGCCTTAAGGCCCATTCTGTTTTACTTCCAACCTGCTCCAAGTGATCACCTATGTTCAATACTAGAAGCGAGGTATGGGGTAAATGGTTAACAGAATTTGCTTATTAATATATATACTGCTTTTCTAATATTTCGACCTCTAAGGGCCTTTTTTTAAAGAACATCACACCTTAGAAAAAGGCCCTTTGAGGTCGAAATATTAGAAAAGAGCAGTTTATATATTAATACTATTTTATTTACCAATCTGGAATATTGTTTAATTTATTGTGAGAATTTGTTTAAATTTTACAATATCAGCAGTAAAATAGGGTGTCCGAATGTTTACAATAATTACAGCAGTAACATAGGGTGTCAGAATGTTTACAATAATTACAGCAGTTACATAGGGTGTCCGAATTTTTACAATAATTACAGCAGTAACATAGGGTGTGCGAATGTTTATGAATGTTTACAATAATTACAGCAGTTACATAGGGTGTCCAAATGCTTACAATAATTACAGCAGTAACATAGGGTGTGCGAATGTTTATGAATGTTTATGATAATTACAGCAGTAACATAGGGTGTCCGAATGTTTACAATAATTACAGCAATTACATAGGGTGTCCGAATGCTTACAATAATTACAGCAGTAACATAGGGTGTATGAATGTTTATGATAATTACAGCAGTAACATAGGGTGTCCGAATGTTTACAATAATTACAGCAGTTACATAGGGTGTCCGAATGTTTACAATTATTACAGCAGTTACATAGGTTGTCCGAATGTTTACAATAATTACAGCAGTTACAAAGGGTGTCCGAATGTTTACAATTATTACAGCAGTAACATAGGGTGTGCGAATGTTTATGCTTATTACAGCAGTTACATAGGGTGTCCGAATGTTTACAATAATTACAGCAGTTACATAGGGTGTCCGAATGTTTACAATAATTACAGCAATTACATAGGGTGTCCGAATGTTTATGCTTATTACAGCAGTTACATAGGGTGTCCGAATGTTTACAATAATTACAGCAGTTACATAGGGTGGCCGAATGTTTACAATAATTACAGCAATTACATAGGGTGTCCGAATGTTTACAATTATTACAGCAATTACATAGGGTGTCCGAATGTTTACAATTATTACAGCAATTACATAGGGTGTCCGAATGTTTACAATTATTACAGCAGTTACATAGGGTGTCCGAATGTTTATGATAATTACAGCAGTAACATAGGGTTTATGAATGTTTAAGATAATTACAGCAGTAACATAGGGTGTCTGAATGTTTACTGTAATTACAGTAGTTACATAGTGTGTCTGAATGTTTAAGATAATTACAGCAGTAACATAGGGTGTCCGAATGTTTACAATAATTACAGCAGTTACAAGGGATCTCCGAATGTTTAAAATAATTACCGCAGTAACATAGGGTGTGCGAATGTTTATGATAATTACAGCAGTTATATAGGGTGTCCGAATGTTTACAATTATTACAGCAGTAACATAGGGTGTGCGAATGTTTACAATAATTACAGCAGTTACAAGGGATCTCCGAATGTTTAAAATAATTACAGCAGTAACAGGGTGTGCGAATGTTTATAAATGTTTATGATAATGACAGCAGTTATATAGGGTGTCCGAATGTTTACAATTATTACAGCAGTTACATAGGGTATCCGGATGTTTATGATAATTACAGCAGTAACATAGGGTGTCCGAATGTTTATGATAATTACAGCAGTTACATAGGGTGTGCGAATATTTATGAAAGTTTATGATAATTACAGCAGTTACAAAGGGTGTCCGAATATGTATGAATGTTTATGCAGAGCTGTTGATAAGCTGCGTATTTGCGTATTTACGCAAAAAAAATTGACCAGAAAGCATTTTTTATAATCTGTCAGCGTAATGAAAAGCAAATAAAATCAGTAAAAGCAAATCCTTTAAAGTTCAGTGCGTAATGAAAAGCAAACGTTCGTACGCCGTTACTTAACTTTTTTTCTTGTAAACAGACAGCTAAAAATTACGTCATCGGTCAGTGCGCGTTATATTACTTTGTATGTAAGACTGGTATAAAATCATATTCTTCGCAGCGTTCCGTGCTGCAAATAAGAACATAAGCAGTCCATTTCGCTCATTTTGGCTCTTCTTGTGGTAATTGTGAACCAGTCTTACATAAAAATTCTGTTTCCACTTTCCGTTTTCAAGATGCCGCGAGATCGACGAAAACAAACACATAACTTGGCCACATCTCTCAAGTCCCATGGTGAAAAATAGTGAGAAAAGTTGTCGTTTTCTCGTTAACTATCTTTTGAAAGACATTCTCTTTCGTAGCGAAACGGGTGTGAACAGTAAAGCAAATTTTAGACCGGGTTTGCACTCTCAGTAATACTCAAAAGAAACGCGATCCTTGTCGAATAAAAAAAACATTTGGAAGATCAAATTCTGTGTCTAGGTGACAAGCAGTAGTTTAATCTTCATAGTTTATGCTGTGGATTGCTAAAGAAGATTGAAAGTTAAGCAGAAAGCTACCAAAGCTTTTCTTTTTAACTGTCTAAACACTTAAACAATCTATAATGGAAAGAGTTCAGAAAATCACTATGAGTTGCTTTTTTCGCAATTAACCAAATATCAGTGGGGTAAAAAAAAATTGTTACTCAATAAAAAAACCGAAAAAAGCAATTACCTTGAAACTAGTGGGGTAAATTCCCTATTGTAAGAAAAACTTATCTACAGCTCCGGTTTATGATAACTCACCAATAGCTCTCTATCTGTTGCTGAGGTTTGCAGTACGCTTGTGTTAACAGCATGATTCTGCTGGATGGTGACCCTGTATGGCTCGTTTATCAAGAATTGGCTTTGATTGTTCCTCAGAATTGTAATATCTGCTCTTGTTACACCACATTTTTGGTGTGTGCGATTATCACAAGCCCTTAAAGCAATCTGTAAATAAAACAAGGCTAAACCATTATTAAGGATATTTAACACATTCACCCCCTTGAACTGTAACCCATTACCCAAAAAATACGCCTTTTTACACCTTTGATTTATTCCTCCAATGAAGAATGTAATTTCAATTTATACAGTTATGAATATGTAGCATAAGAACTATTTTCTGTATTATAGTTAGAGCAGGCTGAAAGTAATGTAGAATGCACCTTAAGGCATATTCTGCTCTACCTTCAGCCTGCTTTAAGTGGTCACATGTCTTCAACACAAGAAACAGGCTAGCGGGTAAATAAATGGGTAAAGTAGACAACCCTAGTTAAAAAAATTAAGCTTATTTCATTGTTTGCTATTAATACCTTCACTGCCTTACCCTGAGTAAAATAGTTATTCGCAAGCAGTTTGGATCTTAATCAGATGCCGTCTTGCAGATGGTAGCTTAAAGCAGGCTGAACGTACAGGAGAATGCACCTTAAGGTACATTCTGCTTTACTTTCTATGTGTTTTATGGGGTCACCTGTCTTCAAAATTAGAAATAGGCTATGGAGTAAATGTTTAACATATGCTGAAGTTAAAGCAATTATCTCCGTAAAGGAGATGTTATGCTTTATTTTCAGCCTACTGAAAGCAGCCTCCTGTCTAAAAACAAAACATGATATCAGTCTAGGTGCCAGAGGACATGTTCTTTCCTAAAAATCATGTACACTGCACACATCTTAGAACCAGATCAAACAGTCAACCTGTAAAAGATTACACTAAGTCTTGTCCAATGCAAACAGGGTAGACCAGGATCTAATCAGACAGGGTCTGCACTGTTTGTATTGTTATGCAATTTTTTGTGAAACAACACTAAATACAAGACTGACTGTTATCAGAAATCAATCTTAATTAAATTAATGTATATACACATACACTATCTTGTAAGTGAGTTGCAACTGCCATGGGCTTAGTCAGATATAGATTGCCAGTCGTTGGAGATATAGAGTAATACTCCAGAGCTCTGCCCGTGTTCTCTAGCGCATCTCCAGTAATTGTATACGACACAGAATCACCATCCGAATCTACAGCAGTTGCAGTCAAGATAGCCTGGCCAATAGGGTATGTTTCTGGGATGGTTGCGCGGTACGGGCCGTTGAAATTCGGGCCGCTTGGATTTCTATACACAGTGGTGGTAACTTGTGTGGTGTCCTTTACGTCTGGATAGGCAGAGTCGTAGCTTTCTATTTGGAACTGAAACAATATTAAATAGGGTTATAGAGAAGAGAAAGTTAGCCCAATAATGATTACCCCATGTATGTGCCTTTTACCACCTTAATGTATTCCTCCACTGAAGAAAACAGTTCCAATCTTTACAGACATGAATATGTATCCTAAATGATGATGGAAGCTTAAAGCAGGCTGAAAGTAAAGCACATTCTGCTTTACTTTCAGCCTGCTTTAAGTAATTATGTACCTGTCTTATAAAATAGAAAAAGTGTTAAACAGGGTAAAAGAAAGAAGACAGTTAACACATTTAACCCTAGCGACGAGTATACTCATCATTTACAAACAGTGTACCTGTGAGAATAACACTTGTCCCATGCAAACAGTGTATACCCTGATCAGAGAGCTCCTTAAGGAGCCCTCTGATCAGGGTCTACACTGTTTGTCATTTTGAAATATATTGATAAAATCAACCCTAAATAGTCAAAATTGGACTAGACTTATTATGAAATTGGAATTGTTCATTAAAAGTTTCAGGGTTGAATGAGTTAACTGAACATTTCCATATCTTTTTTCCTCTTTATATTTCTACAAAACCCTATAATATGACTACTCAGACTCCTCGTCTCATGTTAGACAGATCCTATACGAAACCAGCATAGACCCAGACCAGACAGCTCCAGAAGGAGCAGTCTGGTCTGGGTCTACACTGTTTTCAATAAGAGCCCCATGGGGCATATTTCGCTCACCTGAGAATAGCTGACAAAATGGAGATGATTTATGCCCAGGATGTGTCATTTTTTACCCGAAGGACATTATTTAATTTGAACAATCTTGATAGAATGAATGGTGTTTTACGGCCCATCGGCACAAAAAGGTCATTTAGAGTCGAATAAATAATGACAATATCAATGAAAAACAATATCAACTAATAGATTATGTCAATGGCAGTACCGATCAAAGGGAAAGTAAGCAAAATATGGACAAAACAAAATCAACATACTAATATTTATCTTTTTAAAAAATATAACATTTCAAATTTTATAATATAAATTAATGGCTTTTAAAAATTCAAGTATTTTATAAATATCTACAAATTCAAACAGTTCCCGCAGAAAATCTGCCTGAAAGAACCTATTTCTAATCAAAGTTAAATCAGCACAATCAATAAGAATGTGCTGAATCGTATAAGGTTCAAAACAAAATAAACATTCTGGTTGAACCTCGCGTTTTAAAAAGTATGAATGTGTAATATAAGAATGTCCAATTCTTAATCTAGCTAAAACTACTTCATCCCGGCGAATCGGCCGGCATGGGTTCAAACTTTCACCTAATACAGGTTTAATGGCATGGAGTTTACAATCTTGATAGAGGACCTGTAGATGATGCTATATGCCAAATATCTATAATAAGGGTACTAGGGTTTTAGACAAGAAGATTTTTTTTAGCTCCTGTGACCTACATATACAACAGACTTAAACCATTTGAACAATATAAGTATAGGACATCTAAAAGTGTCACCATGCCAAATATCAAAGCTCTGGTCATATTAGTTTCACTATAAATCTCTTATGTAAAGATACCCGGGGCGGAGCTAATTTTCACCCCAGGGGGCATAATTTGAACAAACTTGATAGAGGACCTGTATATGATGCTATTTGCCAAATATCTAAGCTCTGGTCCTTGTAGTTTTTAAGTTTTTATAGAAAAAATTAATTTTTAGCTCCTGTGACCTAGATATGCAACAGACCGGGACAATTTGGACAAAATGCGTAAAGTATATTTAGAAGTGTTGCCATACTGATTATCAAAACTCTGGCCATATAAGTGTCAGAGGAGAAGGCGTTTTAAAATTGCACTATATAACTCTATGTAAAACTATGAACCCCGGGCGGGGCCAATTTTGACCCCAGGGGCATAATTTGAACAAACTTGATATAGAGGACCTATAGGCGATGCTATGTGCCAAATATCTGAGCTCTGGCTCTTTAAGTTTCAGACAAGTTTTTATTGAAAAAAATCTATTTTAGCTCCTGTGACCTAGATATGAAACCGACCAGAACCATTTAAACATTATTGGTATAAGACATCTAGAAGTGTCACCATGCCAAATATCAAAGCTATGGCCATATTAATTTCAGAGGAGAAGACGTTTGAAAATTTCACAATATTACTCTATATAAAACTGTGACCCGGCAGGGCCAATTTTGACCCTAGGGGCACAATTTGTACAAACTTGATAGAGGAGCTGTAGATGGTGCCATGTGCCAAATATCTAAGCCCTGGTCCTTGTAGTTTCAGACAAGAAGTTTTTTGTAAGATTTCCTTATTTTTTCATGGCAACCAGAGTTCTACATTGTTTTTAATTCTTTTAACAATTTTGAAAGAATTTGACCCAAGGAACATTCCTGTAAAGTTTGGTTGAAATCTGTCAAGCGGTATATGAGAAGATGTCATTTGAAGCAATTGTTAACAACGACGATGACTGTATAAAGTGAAATTATTTTCTTCAGTGGAGGAATAAATTAAAGGCGTAAAAGGAATATGTATGGGGTAATGGGTTAATAAGTATCATAATTTACATTTTCTAAATATAAGAAACTATGTAAATGAGTGGAAAATAGTTTGGATCCAGATTAGATGCGCCATTATGTGGCATCTGGCCTGGATCCATTCTGTTTATGGCCAAGAATTAATTTTGGACTGACAGACAGATAAACAAACAGACAGACCTAAAACAATATGCCTCCAACTAAGTTGTGCCGGGGCATAACATGTAGCAGACATCATCAGTTCTGTTGTGTATCTCATTGACCTGAGTTCAGAGCTATGGGTCAGTTATGTAATAGCAGCCGGTCTCTAGGGCAAAATGCTTGTATCATGCTGAACTGTATTCTGCTCCAAATGTTTGTATTTGAAATATATAAAAAATCATAACTTATATTTTCTAAATATAACAAACCATGTTAATGAGTGGCATATAGTTTGGATCCAGATTAGATGCAGCATTATGTGGCATCTGACCTGATCCAAACTGTTTGCAAAAATGTTGCCTTTAGTATAAGGGTAGTTTCTTAGCCTGGAAGGTACAGTATTTCTGTATACAAGAGGGTTAGAATGGCCCTTGATCGCTCACTTGACCATAGTGACACTAGGATCGGTCACGTGATTTCAGAAAAGAAGATTTGTACTGCGACACAAAATAGGTCATATAGCGCCGATGATTAATGAGGGGTGATGATGTGAAATGATGATGATTTCAGGAAGATGGTTTCGGCTTATCTCATTCGTTGACCAGCAGCGCATGTGATCAAAACCACCGACCTGCCTTCCTTTTACTTCTTGGCAGAGGGAATAATTTCGGTCTAATAAACATATTCAATTCCCTTTGACAATTAATATTACTAAGCCTCAGAACTACGGCAAAGTAGGAATGTATCTGAGGTTCGTATAAGGTATTGATGTTAACGTTGATGTCTTCATCGAGTTTGTGCATCCTTCCGGACTTTCCTGTGGGAACCGGTGGTGGTATGGTACATAGAATGTCGGATTTCTTTATCCATATTTGATCTGAATAGGTTGGCCATTGAAAAAACTGTTTCTTTTTTTCCAGGAAGTTTACTTCAACCTCAGATTCGTTCATTGTCAACAACTTTGCCAATGTACCATTCGCGTTGATATACACCAGTGAGACTGCTACGAAATCTTCCTCGTTGTACTCTTCTTGATGGCTCCTTTAAGAGATCTCTGAACAGGAGCTTCACTGTTGTCCACGTGTAACATATTGCTTAAATAAAACATAAATACATGTAGTACCAAATTGACTAAACTTAACTGGACATTTATTTTGGCTAATGTCTATTATAATTTTTAGGGATAAATGAGTTAAGAAACTACATATCTATATATGTTTAACGATTATAACTATTGGTATCATATGTCATATCAAATACTGTTGACGGAGTGGACCCAAACCGGACTGCCCATGTAGAGCAGTCGGGTTTGGATCTACCCTGTTTGCTACGGCCAAACTGAGTAGAGGACAGTTTGGATTAAAATCAGGCCCCTCACCAAAGGTGTCTGGTATGAATCGAAACTATCTGCATAATATTCAATGTCGAAAATGTCAAAGTCCTGTTGTTTCCTGTTAAAATTTTATAGTTATATACATGTACCATTGATAATTCATGTAACCTCTATATAACACAATCAACCTAGCCACGAGTATAATAAATTAACAAAGTAAATGTAAAGAGTACACTAGCCCTAGGTGAACAGCACAGGGCTCCTAAAGGAGCCCTTTGAGCAGGGTCTGCACCGTTTCCCATTTTAAACATATTGATTAAATTAGACATAAATAGTGCCAAATGGACTTAGCTAAACTGGAAATTAATATTGTCTATTATAACTTTCAGAGAAACATAAGTTAAGAAACTACATACCTATTATGCTTAACGCTTATCAGATCGTTGTACCTTCCAACTCTTGTAGATATTCTTGTAGGCTCATTAGTACCCGCGTTGCAGCCGTATACTGTTTCATCGTAGTCTACGAATGCTTTTGTTGGTGAATAGAACACAAACGCATAGCGTACTGTGAAATGTCATTGACAAGCGTTTCAAGTCACAGGTGTTTTACTCGTCTCACATGGCCTCTTTTATTTCAAAATATCTATTTCAAAAGATGTTACCCCCATAACCGAACCACAAATATATTCTTTACTTTGTATACATAACCCCATGCTGTATAGCATATACCTGGGTGAAATAAAGTTATGTTCTGTTCTGTTCTGGCTATCTCCTTCTGTCTCATCAGACTTTTCACTGTTAGTGTTTATACTGTCATCCTCGTTTGCGACTGCCATGGCATTATTTTCTTGAGTTGTTGCCTGTTCATGTGTTCTCGCCTCATTCCAGGACGTTCACATTTCACCAGTCAGGCACTCTTCGCAGCAACAGCTGGTATTTCTAACCATTACAAGTGAATCCCCTCTGCCAAAAACGGCATATAAATACATTGTACCGCTAACGGTTTTACTCGTGACTACAGACTAGTCGCTTGAGTACAATTTGACCGTTGCCATAGTGGGTTATTTTTAACACAGGCTTTCAGCGTATTTATAGTTGAAAGTTGAATTCCGCTTAAGTTGGTGCTAGGGGGCGTGAGCACTGTTGCATATTTCAGTATTGCTCATAAACAGACTCAATTAAACCGAGTCTGCAATTTTCGGTATTTGCTTTGTTTTCTGTGCTTTCAAAGGATCTCCCCTTATTCAGATTTATATAATTCACAACAGCAGATGTTAAGTGCTTGTGTGGCGGCTGTAAAAAGTCGCCCCGTACTTCATTCTCAGTGTTGTTATACTTTCTGGTCCTGTGGAATCATTGATTTCTGCTTATTTACAGTTGAAGTTAAATTCCGCTTAAGCTGGTGCTAGGGGGCGTGAGCACTGTTGCATATTTCAGTATTGCTCATGAACATACTCAATTAAACAGAGTCTGCAATTTTCGGTATTTGCTTTGTTTTCTGTGCTTTCAAAGGATCTCCCCTTATTCAGATTTTTATATTTTATGTACACTGTTCGTCTTTATCGGTAAAATAGGAGATAAGATTGAGGTTGGGCGCCCCTAAACCCAGGTTTTAACCCCCCCCCCCCCCAGTGGATGTTAATGATTTATTTCTATTTAATTATTGATTGCTACTGACCGTACCAAGGCGGGCTCTTATGTTTACTTTGCTTTATGTTTGTCTTGCGTGTTGCTTTTAGTGTGTAGATGAAGGAATGGTATTGCGCGCGTATGTGTGTGTGTTTGTTAGGGTATGGCTGTGTGTGTGTGTTTTGGTTGAGAGGTACGCGCGATGGGTTTATTGTTTGTGTTGCATTTCCTGCTCGAGTCTTAAGAATTTAATTGTCAGGTAGCCGAAACTTTGTAACTGTATTGTCAGCCACAAAGGCAGCGGCAACCTTCTCATTATCTTTTGAACCATCGGTAAAAACTGGTTTATAATCTTCATGTCTCGAAAGGATCTAGAATGTTTATTATTCAGAATCAAGATTATTTTGTTTTGAACCTTATACAATTCGGCACACTCGTATTGAATGTGCTGATTTGTGTTTAATAAAGATTATTTTGTTTTGAACCTTATACAATTCGGCACACTCGTTTTAAATGTGCTGATTTGGGCTTAATAAGAGAGTTTTTATCAGGCAGATTCTCTTCGAAATTTCCAAGGTATTTGAATTTCTAAAAACAATCAACCTGTATTCCAAATTGTAAAGTAATATACCGGTAATGACGTTTTTAGACTTTATTTTTATACATCTTTCCCACAAAGACCCGACACGATTGATTGTTGAGAGAAAAAAATTGTCAGAAGGTATATATAGAGACAAGGGGTACAACTGATCATCAGTTTATTCTCACCCTATCTCGACAAAACAGGGCATTTCATGAATATAAATTGATGAAACGACACCCTTTTTGCATTTCTGTCTAGCTAATATAATACACTTCCATAAAAACATAACATAAAGTAATCTGTAAACATGCATTTTCAACAGTAACTGCGTTTAGTCACTAAAATCACCGATTCTCGGAAAACGGGACAGGTGTTCGTTCACAGCCGACACAGCATTGACCACTTCTGTACGCTTGTTTAGGCGGTAATATCGAACATGACAGTCTTACAGTTCCATATATACATTTTTGTCACCGATCAAAGCTGATTTCATCTCAAGTCGGTGCCGTTCCAACAATAAATTCGCATGTTTACATTACAGGGACCCGACACGATTGACTTTGAGAAAAAATTGTTATAAGGTATATATAGTCTTTAGAGTCTCTATATATACCTTCTGAATTTGTTTTCTCTCAACAATCAATCATGTTGGAACCCTGTGGTCTAAAACGTGTATATATATGGAACTTGATGACTGTCATGCTCGATATTACCACCTAAACAAGCGTACAGTAGTGGTCAAGGCTGTGTCGGCTGTGAACGAACACATGTCCCGTTTTCCGAAAATCGGTGATTTCATTGAGTAGACACAGTTACAGCTCAAGTTGCATGCTTACAGTTGATTTTATGTTATGTTTTTATGGAAGGGCATTATATTAGCTAGACAGAAATGCAAAAAGGGTGTCGTTTCATCAATTAATATTCATGAAATGCCTGGTTTTGAAGAGGTAGGGTGAGAATATACTGACGATCAGTTGTATCCCTTGTCTCTATATATACCTTCTGACATTTTTTTCTCTCAAAACTCAATCGTGTCGGGTCCCTGTGATATTTCCCCTCCAGTATTTTTACAAAGCTACATGTCAAATATTAATGATCTGGGCCTTAGGGTTTTAAATTTTTTTAAAAGAAAAACTGATAAGCCCCAGGGCCGGGCCATTTTTTTTTACCACGGGGTTATAATTTGAAAACAATCTTGGTAGAAGACCAATTGGTCATGCAACATACCAAATATCAAAGGACTGGTCCTCTCAGTTTCAGAAAAGAAGATTTTTAATGATTTTCTTATGCATTTAAAGTTGTCTTTACGGTTATGTTAGAAACTCTGGTTCCGCAACAAGGGGAATAACTCGAGCCAAAAACATTTGAACACGATTTCGACCCCCATTGTCACTGATGCTTCTGACAAAATTTGTTAAAAATCTGGTCAGTGGTTTCTGAGGTGTTTAAAAATGTGGCCGGACGAAGAGCGACCACAATAGCTCATCCTGAGCTATTGGCTCAGATAAGCTAACAAGGAAGACGGGTCGGTGGTTTTCATCCCATGCGCTGCTTGGCGACTACGATTAGCCGAAATCATATTCCTGAAATCATCATCATATGATTTCGGCTAATCTAGCGGATGGGACTAAACCACTGACCTATCTCGGTCTAATAAACATAAACAATTCCCTATAACAATTAAGCCCCAGAACCACAACACGGTAGGAAGAATGGACGAGTTTGGTCTTACGTCACTGCGACACAAAAAACGTCATATATAGCGCCAATGAATCACGAGGGATAACGCTAATCTCATTCGTTGTACGGTAGTGCATGGGATAAAAGTTCTGAATGAGGGGAGATTCTTTGAAAGCACAGAAAACAAAGCAAATACTTTAAATTGCAGACTCGGTTTAATTAAGTCTGTTCATGAGCAATACTGAAATATGCAACAGTGCTCACGCCCGCTAGCACCAGCTTAAGCGGAATTCAACTTTCAACTGTAAATGCGCAGAAATCAATGATTCCACAGGACCAGAAAGTATAACACTGAGAATGAAGTACGGGGCGACTTTTTACAGCCGCCACACAAGCACTTAACATCTGCTGTTGTGAATTATATAAGTTTTGAATAAGGGGAGATCCTTTGAAAGCACAGAAAACAATGCAAATACTAACAAGAGTCGCATGCGACCCTAAATCGCTCACCTGGTATCCATGGCTATGGTCATGGTAATGAACCAGTAATGGTAAAGTTTTCACTATAAGCCATCATTGGTAAATTCATCCCCTCCCACTATACAGTAACATAAGGAAAATGTGCCCCACCCACTGGCGGCCATGTTTTTTTAGATATCTAAATTATTTTAAGCATCTGGTAGAGGGTCACCAATGGATCATTTGCGTGAAATTACTTTCAAATCGGACTAGAGGTTTCAGACCAGAAGATTTCTAGTTTTCACTATATAGCCATATAAGGAAAATCTGCCATGTTTTTTAAGATAGGAAAATTATAATTAAGAAATCTGATAGAGGATCACCAATGGCACATTTGGGTGAAATTATTTTCAATTCGGACCTGTAGTTTTTGACAAGAAGATTTTTAAAGTTTTTTTCAATTGGTTGCCATGGCAACCACAATTTCAATTAGATGACCTATATTTGAAGAAATCTGAGAGAGTGCCCTACAAGGAACAATCCTATGAAGTTTTGAAGAAATTGGTGCGGTGGTTTCCGATAAGAAGATCTTTAAAGAAAAAGTTTGACCGGACAGACTGACGGACGGACTAAAGACGACGGACACAGGACGATCACAATAGCTCACCTTGGCACTTTGTGTCAGGTTAGCTAAAAACCACCTGCCTTCCTTTTAGTTATTGGCAGTGGGAATAATCTCGGTCTAATAAACAGAACAGATTCCCTATGACAATTATTTTAAGGTATCCATAGACTGAAGATCGGGTTTTTTTCCGCCTTATCTCGGTATTTTCCGCCTTATCTCGGCATTTTTCGTGTACGAAGGGAGATCAATCTATCTTATGCAAGAGAGACAATTTCTACTTATAAACTATAAGGACAATATCAGAAGCATCCCAACGTAATCCGAAACGTTGCAAAAACAATGGCCAGGGACAGCCGTGGTAAGTTACATGAAGAAAAGTAAACATATAAAGGGAGGTCGCGTGTGGTGACAGAACATAATTATTGTTCTGGGTATATACTTGACAGTTGTCAATTACCACTCAGCGAAATCAACCAAAATCATAAATCATCAATGAGCTTAAACAAACTCCAGAAATTCATAGAACAGCCAAGAGAACCTCTTCTTGGTAGAAAACGATTCCAGCCAGTTGTTCTCTCGGACAGTAAGGGAAATAGACTTAAGAGACACGCAACAACCGACATCGACAGACAGATTGTGTGGTGGTCGAAGGGTGGGGCAACCACAGGTTCTAGTGTTTCGTGGCTTAGACGGAATATTGACAGCAACATAAGACGCTACGGCAATATCTGGATCTACATTTGGTTAGGGACGTGTGATTTGACGTCAAAAAACAAACAATACATATCTCTCAGGTCAGAGGAAGGGGACATAGACAGTATTGTATCCAAATTCCGAGAAATTAAGGATATTGCTAAAACCTACAAAGGTTCTGTCAGGGTGACTTTCTTGGAGACCCCTGTGTATTCGATCCAGCGGTGGAACGAGGCAAAGGGACACAAAACCCCGGACACTTTTGCTTCACAGGACAGGGCCCTAGAACAACAAGTTTTCAAACTAAACGGGCAGATCAGAGAATTAAACCACACCGTAGGATCTAAGTCTCCACAGTTCTCCCGCGACCTGAAGAGATCTGGTAAATACAGAAGTAGTAGAGGAACCCAACAGAAAACCAAACAACACTACAATTACAGCCTGTACTGCGACGGGGTTCATCCAGACGGCATACTAGCAAACGTTTGGCTGAAAAAAATTGCAGAACAGGCAAGACGAGACTGCTGGGAAACAGTAGAATAGAGGTAAGAGTAAGCATATTCTGGTAAGCGTGGCTTTTTCTGCACTACACCGAATTTGACCTGGTAAGCGTGGCTTTTTCTGCACTACACCGGTCAAAATGTTTACCCTTACTCTCATTCTGCTGGCCCACATAACTATAAACCTGAGTAAAAAATGGGAACACCATCAGAACCCACAGATTTCAATTCCAACTATCAAATCATTAGGACATTTCTCACACAGCTTATTAAACAACAAAATGAACTATGCTGGGCGTAGACCCATTAACCTACCAACTAAGGCAAATCACACTGCAAACCTGTTGATCTTAACTGCATTACTAGCAGGAGACGTAGAACTCAATCCAGGCCCCCAAAATGCAAACATCTATCCATGCGGAATGTGTGACCAGCCAGTAACATGGGGATGATACGGCGTCTGCTGTGATGGATGCAGTATCTGGCACCACAAATCCTGCATGGATCTGTGTACACAAGACTTTGAACTTCTAGATAGATCCAATGTACAATGGCTTTGCTGTCGGTGTGATAGTATAAACGTCAGTTCATTAACATTTAGATCCTATGAAATAATTCCTCGAATTATTATGAACCGATCTCTGGACTAGATACCACAATGGACTCGCTTCCGTCGGTTTTTAGCCCCATACGTGCAAGCAGTCCCAGGAACACAGAAAGGGAAATCAATCATTCAAATAACAATAGATCTTCAAAGGGCTCCAACCTCAGTAAAGCTAGCAACCCCTATGACATCCCACCAAAGAAAAATCTCAGAATAATGACTATAAATTGCAGAAGCATTATTGACAAAAAGAGTGAATTTGAAATCGCCCTCCACTATCTCAAACCTGACATAGTCTGTGGAACAGAATCCTGGTTAAGAGGAATAAAACCAGGCAAAAACCCAGAGGGAAATGCGATTAACACAAGCGAAATATTTCCACCAAATTACACCACTTATAGAAATGACAGGAGCTCGCTTGGAGGAGGGGTCTTTGTGCTAGTAGAAAAATCCCTAATCTCGGTAGAGCAACCATCATTTGTCACAGAAGGGGAGATAGAATGGGTCAAGACTAAAAATAACAAAGATATACTGATAGGTTCCTTCTATATGCCACACAGACAACAAAAACATTGACAGAACTTGAAAGCTCTCTGCAACAAATACAAAGCTCTAACAAAGATATTCTTCTTGCAGGAGACTTTAACTGCCCAGACATAAACTGGAACTCCGGGGTAGCTAAAGGCCCTGATAGAGAAATACAACAAGGCCTTATCGATATCATGGGATCAAACTCCCTAACACAAATTCATGAATCCCCTACTAGAGAAGATAATCTTTTAGATTTGGTGTTTGTATCAATCCCAACACTCATAAAATCATCAACAAATGTACCAGGCATATCTGACCATGACATTATAATAACAGATTTAGAGACAAAAGTCCAACATCAAAAGTCTGCACCAAGGAAATGCTACATCTACAGTAAAGCCGACTGGGACTCCATCCACAAAGACTTATCAAATATTAAAACGACCATCGAAAATGAACAAACAAATGGAAAAACTGTACAAAAACTTTGGGACACCTTTAAAGACAACCTCTTTAGATCTATGAACAAAAACATACCAAATAAAGTAATAAAATCTAAAAATAATGTACCATGGATAAGGAAAAAAGAGCAAAAAATGATTAAAAAGAAACAAAGACTGTACAACCAAGCTCGCAAAACAAAGAAATGGTCAAATTACAGGGTATTCCAAAAAGAGTGTAAAAGGCACATGCGGAAAGCTGAACAGGACTACATTAACTTAAATATCATTGAAGGCTTAAACAACAACACAAAACCATTTTGGAAATATGTAAAATCCAAACGACAAGATGCTGGGGGCATTGCTCCTCTGAAAGACGGGACATCACTGGTATCAGACAGCAAAGGGAAGGCTGAACTCCTTTTAAAACAATTTAAGTCAGTGTTCACAAAATCGTCACACCAAGAACTTCCCCACGTGAAAACAAAAACAAAAAACACAATCAATCCGATTCAAATTGACCAAAATGGATTACAGAAACTACTAGAAAGAGTAAATCCTTCTAAAGCTTCAGGCCCCGATAACATACCGAACCGCATCCTTAAAGAATGTGCAGTCCACCTAGCACCAATTCTAAAAATCATAATGCAGGCATCACTAGATACCGTTGAGCTCCCGGACGACTGGAGAGCAGCAAATGTCTCCAGTATCTTCAAAAAAGGAGATAAACATCTGGCCGAAAACTACAGACCAGTATCCTTGACATCTGTTATAAGCAAACTTTTGGAGCATATAATATGAAGACATCTAATGACACATCTAGAAAATAACAAAATCCTCACAAACCTAAATCATGGCTTCCGATCAGGTTACTCGTGCGAGACACAACTTTTGACCACCCTAAATGACTTCCTCCAAGAACATGACAAGGGACACCAGACAGACGTAGCCATACTAGACTTTTCTAAGGCTTTTGACACAGTACCACACGACAAACTACTGCACAAGTTACGACACTATGGAATCCAAGGGAGTATCCATACATGGCTGACAAACTTCCTAACAACTCGTAAAATGCAAACCATAGTAGAAGGTATTCAGTCAGACGAAACGACAGTAGACTCCGGAGTACCCCAGGGAACTGTCCTTGGTCCGATCCTGTTTCTGTGTCACATAAACGACCTCCCAGACTGTGTAAAATCATCTGTAAGACTCTTTGCAGATGATTGTCTACTATACCGAACCATCAAGAGCAACTCAGACCAAGAAAAACTACAAACGGACCTAACAAACCTAGAAACCTGGGCAAAAGACTGGAGTATGAGATTCAATGCCAAAAAATGCTACATACTCTCTATAAACAAAAAAATCTCGAAATTCTATCAACTTAATAATCACTTCCTCCAAGAAGTACAAGATAACCCATATTTAGGCATACAAATATCCAAAGACCTCAAATGGAATGTGCACATAAATCAAGTATGCAAAAAGGCCAATACAACTCTTGGGTTCCTAAGAAGAAACCTTAGAAGTGTACCGGAAAATTGCAGAAAAATGGCATACATCTCAGTGGTGAGATCAATTCTGGAGTATGGCGCAACCATCTGGAATCCATACCTCAAGGGGGACATAGACAAACTAGAAAAAATTCAGAATAGGGCTATCAGGTTCATAAAAAAGAATTACAAGGACAGAGAGACGGGGGCAATCACAAGAATGAGAGAACAGCTGAAACTGGAGACTCTTGAAGACAGGAGACTAAGCCTCAGACTGATACTAATGTATAAGGTGGTTGAAGGTCTGGCACCAGCCCTACCAACATCCACTTTCACAAAACCGGCAAAACCAAGAAGAAACATCAAAGCAACCAGATATAAAGATTTCAGTACAAATAACATAATAGAAAATCAAGTATGCAACAATACAAGAGGGCTCACAGTACCAGATAGCAAGACCCATCAATACAAACACTCGTTCTTTGTAGACACAGTAATACAATGGAACAAACTGCCAGACAGCACAGTGCATGCTGATTCCGTAGAGGCGTTCAAAACAGCCCTACGAGATTATCGCCAATAATTTGGCGACTCTTCTCACCGCCGTGTAAAAGCCTTTAAGGATTCTACGACGTATTGATACAGATACAGATTTCACAGTACAACAATAAACAACTTATCTCAATTAGTATTCTGAGAAAACGTTTCTTGTTTTAAAAACAAATTCCCTATACACAAACTGCAAAAAAAATTCCCTGTACACAAACTGCATTTTAAATATAATTAAGAATTTTGATTTCAACTGTTACAATCAACAAATCGGTCAGAAGAAAAAATGCAGAACGTTTGGTACACATTTTGAGGCTTAAATGTTTCTAAATACTTTAATAGAATGAATAGTTATCATCTAAAATCAGATTATCAATGACTATAATGTCGTATCTGAAATATCGGCGATCGATCGAAGTAGATAGTTAAATTTATCAAACATATTTTTTGTTTTTGAATGCGATATACTTTAACAGTGTTCTGCCAAGAAATCCAAAACTATGGGCCCCAGGGCCCACTGGACATGAAAAAAGGGGGCCATTTTTTAAAAGTTGGGGCCCCACATTTTTTTCTCATAAAAATGATAGAAAACACAATAAAAATAACTCGTTTTCCAATTACGGCATTCGCCAGTTGTGTGCTCTTTTTCTTAAAGTGATTTAGTCTAGACAAAGATTGCAAGTCATAGAATCTGACCCACCATTGTAAGCAAGCCACGTGTGATATTTTCACCACCTATGCTGAAAAGTTCAACCCTTCTTTTTCTCGGCGGATACACCATTCGTGCGTTTCGAAGAGCGGTCAACTTTATCAAACTCGGTCGTCGGCTGTAGAGGGGTTTCTGTTTTTGAGAATCAATTGAACGTTTTTACTACTTACGGCTTTATTCTGATCCGCGACAGCGTCATGCACGTTTTCTCTGTGGAATCCTAAATATTACTTTCGTCTATTTCCTTATTTTTACTCCGCGTATATCGAGAACTTTGAAAAAAGTCTATCAGTGTAGCTGCCTTACGTTTTTGGTCAGTCATCTTTCAACAAAACAAACGAGAAGGCATGAGAGATTATCAGCGATTGGACTATAGCGGATACTTCCGGTCGACGTATCCAATGAAATTAGTCGTTTCAAATGCTCTAATAGTACGGAACGACTAAAACATTGACCGTCGTAGCGGGAATTTATTTTTTTTTCGCGATTTTTTCAGCGCGCCCTCGGGCCCATTTACGGGAATTTTTATGCGCCGTTTGTGATTTTTATGCGCCAATGGCGCAAGGGCGCGGCCTTGGCAGAACATAAGTAACTTATTTAACATTCATATTAATGCTTTCTAATCGTACTGTAGTTAATATACTGAGGAAATAGCTTAAACAGTTAAATTTGAAGTTTTCCGAATGGGAAACTCGCACCGAAAAATCGGTAAATTCCGTGGTTACAATAATACCGTTTCGACCGGATTTTTTCGTAGTTTCTTTATGAAAATAAATCAAACTCCACAATTTTATAAATAAATTGTTTATTTTTTGCAAAAGCGGATAATATCGCATAAATATATGGCTGTACTTGATCGCTAATATATGGATCAACATATGGACCTCCGGCGAAATGAATACAGTGTATGCCATCTTTCTCATTCTGCGAGTAGGTATGATGCCATAATAAGATGTATAAATGGAATATATGCCCAAGCTTACTCGCTTGTATTAAATCTGTCTTCTCCAACCATCTTGGGAGGGTCTTTTTACAATCAATCTTACACTTTCGAGGGGGGAACCACTGCCAAATTTTTCAATTTTGACCTGTTTTATTGATCGTGTTGAATGTGGTACTGCCTATGGCACACATCTGTCCAATATGTTAATTTGCCTAATATATTAGGTTGGAAAATGTTATATTTGTTCCCTATATTTTTTTGAGTTGGCAAATGATTAATTTGATGGTTTTGATCCCTGTAAAGTGTACTTTGTGATGATGATTAGCACTTGCTTGGCAAGTAGAGCATATGTCTTGTGATTCTTTTTCTCAACAAAAATTGTTTCCTAAACTTAATATATAAATGTTTGTATAGGTGCCTGGTATAATTCAAAAAAATGTTTTTAAGACAAATCTGGTTTTCAGATTAATTTAAACCCATAACAAATAGATGTGCCTTTAACTTATTCAACCACTGATTAAAATATTTTCAATAAATACAGTCTTGATATTTAAGCAGGTCTAAAGTAAATGAAAAATGCTCCTCGAGGAGCATTCTGATTTACAATAAGCTTGTTTTAATTAAGTAACTACCTGTAATCAATTCTGAAAACATGCTAAGGGGGAAAGGGTGACGGTAATTAATAGATACATTATTTTTCAGCAATGATTGATAGCATTGGGGG
The DNA here is from genome assembly GCA_922989275.2 of Gari tellinella. Taxonomy (NCBI): domain Eukaryota; kingdom Metazoa; phylum Mollusca; class Bivalvia; order Cardiida; family Psammobiidae; genus Gari; species Gari tellinella. The sequence continues at coordinate 75,156,895 of OV277865.1, read as the reverse complement.
ACCAGACAAGGTGACTAACTTCCTGACAACCCTAAACTTGAGACCATTGTCATTCTCTATGCTTAAAAAGCTAGAGAGACGAGCAGGGAAGCATGTTGAGGCTGTTGCAGAAAGATCTACATCAGCAGCTGAAGCGTTTGCTAAGCAAATGAGGTATGACTGAAATTTGTTATTATTTCAAAAGCAGATGCCTTACCATGTTCATAAATGGACAAGCGAGTTATCTTCAGTATTCATGAATGATTCCTAACTGTGGTTATCAAATAGTACTTCTTACGGTGCACATCGGACATGAATGCCACATTGTTAAACAGATTACAATCACACATGCATATTAATTTATGCTTTGAATTATGATACTGGAGTCCACACTCGTTAATCCGAATTTCATGGGACCAAGAAAAATAATTCGGATTAACGGGAGTACGAATTAAGCGATTGGATAGATTACGTAAAAAAAGTTGGTTTTTTTGTTTTGGCTTAATACTTATGCAATAATAATGATGTGCTTTAAATTTGATAACTTTGTTTAATCCCATAATCCAGTTAATGAAACCAACTAAACACAAACCTCTGTTTACTCTCTGCTACTTACGGACATACGCGTCGGTACCCATATGTGTATTCATAAAGACATTACACACTAGATACATGAACAAAACGGCACGTTTTACGACAACGGTTTTGATAACACAAATCATGAAATACATTTATAATTTATCTAATACATTTATGTCATAAATATTAAATCGTAACAAAAGCTTGAAACTTCGAAAAACGGCGATAATACTTTTTCCGCATTTGTAAACGATTTACGTACGTACATGTACACACAGCGTTCAAAGTGAAGAAGCGATTTCAATATCGCAAAGAAGAATATGGTTACAAACATTTGAGCAACGTATGTCAACACCTTCCGCTTGTGTTTTTAAAGATCTCTACAGTTACTATTGGATATAAATGTGTTTAATTGGCCAATACTGCAAACATTGTGTACAGTCTTTAGGTGGTGTAATTAGTTTTTGCGAGTGTTTGGTGACGGTATGGTCTCAGGTAATTATGACCAGTCTGACACCGATCGAGGTGTGAAAATTGCACTTCGGATTAAGCGTGTCAATTTGAGGGTAAGTCTTTTCAAAGGGACCAGATTAATACTTCGGATTAACGGAAAATTCGGATAAACGAAATTTGGATAAAGCGGAGTTGATTTATATAGAATAAGAAGGGGAAAGATCGGGACCGGGAGAAACATTTGGTTTAACGAGAATTTCGGTTAAAGCGAGTTTGGATTAACGAGTTTGGACTGTATATAGAATCTGTCATGAATCTGTGTTTAAGACAAGCTGACCTCAAACGATCAACTTGTCGTAAACATAGATCTACGAGTGACATATTCTTTTTCTCACATAACCAATGATTTTAAGCTATTTTTATGCCCCCAGAATCTACGATTCGGGGCATATAGTTTTTGTCATGTCTGTTGGTTTGTCCGTCCGTCTGTCTGTGCCAAAAACCTTAACCTTGGCTATAACTTTTACATTTCTGAACCTGGAACTTTAATACTTGGCATGTGTATTCCTCATGGCAAGACCTTTCCAACGATACAAAACCTTTTGACCTTGTGACCTTGACATTTGACCTACTTTTGTAAAAATCTTTAAATGGCTATAACATTTGTACCAGTTGGCCCAAGGCTTTCATATTATGTATGTATATTTCTTGTGTCAAGACCTTTCCAACCATACCAACATATTTCACCATGTGACCTTGACCTTGACTTTTGACCTATTTAATCAAACTTTAACCAAAAACCTTAACCTTGGCTATAACTTTTGCATTTTTGAACCTGGACCTTTTATACTTGGCATGTGTATTCCTCATGGCAAGACCTTTCCAACCATACAAAACTTTTTGACCTTGTGACCTTGACATTTGACCTACTTTTGTAAAAATCTTTTAATGGCTATTACACCATCTTTGACCATGTGACCTTGACCTATTTAATCAAACTTTAACCAAAAACCTTAACATTGGCTATAACTTTTGCATTTTTGCACCTGGGCCTTTTATACTTGGCATGTGCTTTCCCTGTGGAAACTTTTTGACCTTGTGACATTGACATTTGACCTACTTTTGTTGAAATCTTTAAATGGCTATAACATTTGCACCAGAAGGCCAACTGGGACACGCTCTTGTTTTTTAAAGCAATAGGCATTTTTAGCTCACCTGAGCACAAAGTGCTCAAGGTGAGCTTTTGTGGTCGGTCTTTGTCCGGCGTCCGTCGTTGTGCGTCAACAATTTCTTCAAACATCTTCTTCTCCAAAACCACTTGCTGGATTGCAACCAAACTTCACAGGAATGTTCCTTGGGTCAAGCTCTGTCAAAGTTGTTCAAAGAATTTGAAACAATGCAGAACTCTGGCAGAGTTGCCATGGCAACCAAAGTGAAAAAATGAGGAAATCTTAAAAAATATCCTCGTCAAAAACCAAAAGGGCCAGAGCTTAGATATTTGGCACATAGCATCATCTACAGGTCCTCTATCAAAGTTGTTCAAATTTTGTCCCTGGGGTCAAAATTGGCCCCGCCCCGGGGGTCACAGTTTTACATAGTTATATAGTGAAATGTTCAAACATCTTTTTCTCTGAAACAAATATGACCAGAGCTTTGATATTTGGCATGGTATAACTTCTAGAAGTCCTTCACATATATTGTTGAATTTGTTTCGGTCTGTTGCATATCTGGGTCAGCGGAGCTAAAAATAGATTTTTTTCAAAGAAAATTTCAAATCTTCTTGTCTGAAACCATAGTACACTGAGTTTAGATATTTTGCACATAGCATCGTCTACAGGTCCTTTATCAAAATTGTTCAAATTTTACCCCTGGGGTCAAAATTGGCCCCACCCCGGGGGTCACCGTTTTACATAGAGTTACATAGTGAAACGTTCACACATCTTTTACTCAGAAACCAATATGGCCAGAGCTTTGATACTTGGCATGGTGTAACTTCTAGAGGTCCTTCACATATATTGATGAATTGGTTCTGGTCTGTTGCATATCTTGGTCACCGGAGCTACAAATAGATTTTTTCAATGAAAAATCTTCTTGTCTGAAACCATAGTACACTGAGTTTAAATATTTTGCACATAACATCATCTACAGGTCCTCTATCAAAGTTGTTCAAGTTTTGCCCCGCCCTTGGGGTCACCTTTTACAAATCTTCTTTTCTGAAATCGAGTGACCCATCCTAGTGTCACCATGGACAGGGGAGCGATCAAGGGCCATTCTAGCCCTCTTGTTTTGGTTCCCCGCAGACGTCAAAGCGCCGTTATAAATAGTGAAGTTATAGTAACGTCATCAAATATGATCTCACACATGCTGGAGACAAGGATATTCGTGATCGTTGTTGGCTATAGAAAACAGGGGTAGTTTTAATGGACATTTTGATAGAAGACTTAATGAGGAGTGACAGACAACTTGAATCCAGATCAGATGCCGCGAAACGCGGAGTCTCAAATGGTTTCAAGCTGTTTGCAAAGGTATTACCAATTTCCCTCCCTATAATGACTCCCTCCGAACAACGCACATAATCCATGTCCCCCATTGGGTGTCTTTGTAGAGAGGGAGCGCTGTACTGCTATGCTACCCTATGGTAAAGCATCTAGTCTTGGCTAGCTAATCTGCCTTTCTGTCCATCATTTGGTCATGCACAAAAACAGTTTGATCCCAGTGGCGAGCTTTGTTGTCTCTCTCTGAGTTTATTGGTATATTGTTTATTGATTGTTCTTTTGTATTCAGGTGTTGCTGTGGAAAGCCAACCAGATGTAGAGGAACTTCCAATAGCAGTACCACATGAAAACTTTAAGCCTGTGGCACTTAGCAATAGTCAGAAGCATCCAACATTCATCATGTTTGACCTAGATACTACTGATCTGAGTAAGTCGTGTTCAGCTGCATTATAATATAACTTGTTACATCCCAAACACTGACCTCACTGTGTACTCTAAATAGCATAGCATACATGTAGCGACGCGGCGAATGACATATCCAGTACCTAGCATTTGCGCTATGGAGTAGACTCTTTGGCTCAGAGGTTACGGTACTGGACTGTCACGCCAGCGCCCAGGGTTCAATCCCCGCCCGGGGATTCTCAATATCCAATGTAGATTTTTCTGCTATGCTTTGTTACGGGATTGTCTCGTAAGATGGGGGCTCGTCCGGGATGAACTATACGATGCCGAAATAGCTTCTAATATGCCGAATTGCCTTAAGTGGCGAAGTGGCTTCGTTCGTCATCATAAATGATGACTTCGTTAAGAGGGGGTGTGTTACATCCCACACACTGACCTCACTGTGTACTCTAAATAGCATAGCATACATGTAGCGACGCGGCGAATGACATATCCAGTACCTAGCATTTGCGCTAGGGAGTAGACTCTTTGGCTCAGAGGTTATGGTACTGGACTGTCACGCCAGCGCCCCGGGTTCAATCCCCGCCCGGGGATTCTCAATATGCTTCGTTAGGGGATTGTCTCGTTAGAAACTGAATAAATGTCTGTATTCAGAAGAGGTGGTCCAGTGGTAGCACAATCATCTGCAGACTTGGACTAGGGGCTGTGAGTTTTATCCCCCACTGGACCAAGCCCTATAGATGAAACTTTATAAACTTTATTCCAGTTTTATTTTATATTTCATACAGTTCGAGGGACGATTATGCCACACATTACGCAGATAGCAGCTGTGGAACCACAGTCCAAAGCACAATTCAGCACTTACGTCACACCTGAGGTGCCAATATCTGGTAACATGACACTACATGGTGAGCCAGTTGAAAACTCAAGTTTGACATCTGCTTCAAATAGTTTTATTACATGGCTTAGCCGTTTTCAAAATGTCATATTAGTTGCGCACAATGGTCGACGGTTTGACTTTCCAGTGTTAATTTCTACTTTGGAAAGTATTGGTGCAGTGCACAAGTTTTGTGATGCAGTGATGGGTTTTATTGACAGTTTGGGGTATATTCAGGAAAGTTTTTCCGAAAGAAAGCACTTACAAGCAGGAGGACCCTGTGAAGAAATTCCTGCATACATCATACAGTACACATGACGCCATTGGAGATGTTATTGCACTGGGGCATGATCTTATCTTCCATGCAAACTGTACTGACACTGTCCTGTTAAAACACAGCTTTCCACCTATGGCTGTATATAATCAGAGACTATTCAACAAGGCAAAGACTAAAAATGTAGATTCTCTGAGTGCTTTAGTTGCAGCAGGAGTAATGAAACGTTCAACTGCAGAGAACGTAGCAGGTTCAGGCCCGAATCTTAACCATCTCCGCTTGATATATAGAAGAGATGGAGAAGATGGTTTAATAAACACATTCACAGTCAAAATAGTGAAGGACAACCACGAGTGACAAACACAAAACGGTTTTTGGAGGATGTTATTCCAAAACTGGTCACTTTTTTCAACAATGACCAGACATGAAATTTACATAATATCGGGCTTCAGATAAGAGTGTGTAAACCATTTATTTATGACATTTTCTCCTTTATGCCTCAACCAAATCCTTTGTTGTGATACTCATTAGAATTGTTGCATAGCAAAACACAGTTCTAATGAGTAGACATAACATTTGGTTTGGCGGAGACATAAGGATTTTAGTTTTTGAAATGTGCACCTTATTCGAAGCTCTGATTATAAGCCCATGTCAAGTCATTGTCAACTTTTTACTCCATAGCCTGTTTCTTATTTTGAAGATAGGTGACCACTTACAGCAGGTTGAAAGTAAAGCAGAATGCCTCTTAGGAGTATTCAGCTTTACTTTCAGCCTGCTTTGAGCTTAGAACTATCTGCTAGAATTTTGCATGTTCATGACTAATTGGAAAACTTCATGTATTTTCTTCAGTGGAGGAATAAAAAGGAGTATTATGTTAAATACATGAATGCCAGAATACATAAGTTGAGTGCTAGGAATTGGCTAGCTTTGACATCTGTCGTCAAGGTATATGTTCAGCAGTTGTTGAAAGTGGCATTTCAGAAATATACAGTTAAACTTCTATTACAGCCGCTAAACCGATGACTTATTGATTGTATGAAAGACAGATGGCAGCATAAAGCAAGATGAAAGTAAAACTTTCAGCCCAGCAGGCACACAACGTTGTTTCAACGTTGAATCAACGTTGATTTTCCGTCGTAACGTTGATCAACCTGATTTCAACCATGGACGACCATCCATCGGTAGCCAATTTACAGCCAACGTTGAATCAACGTTTATAATGGTTTTAGATAAAAAATAAAAAAATACTGAAATTGAAATTTCTGATTAATTATATCGCAGTGTTTAATGTCGACCCACGTCGACTATGATTTATCGTTAAAATAAATTCAATTTAGAAAATCTAATGACAACGTTGAATCAACGTTGATAATGGTCACCCAGCAGTTGATTTTCCGTCGCAACGTTGATCAACCCTTTTTCACCCTTGGACAACCATGAGTCGGTACCGAATTTATTGCCAACGTTGAATCAACGTTGAAAATGGTCGTGGGAAAAAACAAATCGATGAAAATGAAAATTCTGATAAATTATATTGCAGTGGTTATGTCTCATCACGTAAACTATGATTTAACGTAAAAAAATAAATTCAATTTAAAAATCTACTGCCAAAGTTGAATCAACGTTGAATCAACATTGTCAGATAATGGACGTAGGTAAAAATTATTATTTTTTAATAAATAATCATAACAACTTCAACTTAAATATTAATTTGATACTTCATAGTTTCGATGCAAAAGAAATAAGTTCTAAGTTCTTAATAGTAAGCACTGAACTTTACATTCAAGTTTACAATTAAAATGAATAAAATACAAAAAGCAAGAAAAGCAAACCAATTCAATGTAAAAATGTTTAATTATAGATACTCAGCGTACTAATAAATGAAGCAACCATATTTGATAAGCTGTAATCAAATATCTTCCAACGCCCATGCGTTGTCTACTCTACTATTAGTAGAGTAGAGCTCCTAAAACCTAAGTTGAAGGGAGCATTTGAAAATAAAACAATATCTGGAGAAAACAACGCACACAAAAACGGACAGCCCACTCGAAACAATGTTGTTTTGACGTTGAATCAACGTCATTTCAACGTTGAAACTTCAACCATTATCAACGTTGAATCAACGTTGAGGTTCAACGTCAACACAACTTTCAAAATCAAATATAAATCGTACGTTGTTTCAACGTTGAAGTTCAACGTTGATTCAACGTTGGTGTGCCTGCTGGGAGCTTGCTTTAAATATCCACCTGTTTTAAATACTAAATAATTAACATTAGTGAGTTGTCATATTCGAGAAGTTTTACTGTACATATAAAGTTTTGTTCAGAAAGTTATGTTGAATGAGGTTACTGAACACCAAATGGTGCCAAAGTTTATTTCCTCAAAGTAGCATTTTGTCAGTAGAATTAACTGTTTTATGCTTTTGATGTTATACATTGGTGCCAGTGAATAGATACAAAGCATTTCTGTAATTCTAGAAAGATTAGATTGAGAACTTATGTGGACTGAAGTGGCATGTCCCTGTTTTAGCCTGTACTGCTGGCAAAAGGTAGCAGAACACCAGTCATGTCATTGAAGGCATGATGATTTCATGACCCCACTGTTTTTCTTCATTTATCAGTTGTGCATGAATGTAACTTTGGGGAAAATATAGAGTTGCACCTGGCTAGGCTGTAAAATTGACAATTTTTTACCTTGAAGATTACATATTTTATATGACTTATATAGGGGAGTTTATTTGGTGTTCTGTACCCTATGACTCTTGTAAGTTCATCTGTAGCTTACAAAATACTCCTCTCTCCTGTTTATAATGATCTGTTTTCAAATCTTTCAAAATTTAATCTATCTCCTACTTAAAATAGCAGATGAAGTTGAACAGGCGAATTTTGAGGAATTTCCGCCAACATTTCTCCATCAGGTACTTTCTAGAAATAAAGTGATTTTCTCAAGTCAAATACGGGCAAAGGTCTTTAAATTTTGGTTTTTAGCTGCTCAAGTACTCTTTATTATTATAAGCACAAATGATTTACTTTGCCCCAGTTAACATTTTTGTAAAATCACTTGGCCTTTTAAGTCATATGATGTAAAACCCAAATGAAAATTTGACACATTTTTAAGAATGAGGTTGAGAATTTTTAATTTCATACTTCATATGATGCAATTACTGTGATAATAACTTTTTATTTCTTGTTATTCACATCTTCTGCCATAGATTTGATGTGAAATGAATCAAAATTGTAAGAGAAAAAAAAATGACTTTAAGGAAAATTTGTCTGGGTTTTTTTCCAGAATATTTTCCGACCTGTAAGGCTCGACATATTTTTTCAAATATTTTCAATAAGAAATGGTGAAAAGCTTTCATATGTCACCAACAGTTGGGGAATTACATGTAGTATTCATTTAAAATACCAATTTTACATTACCTATACCTCACCTTCAGTGTTGGTTTACCTTAAAGCACTAGAACTATGGCATGGTATGATGGATGAGTTGGGGTTTACGGCACTGTGACACAAAGTAGGAATGAATGAATGGTGTTTTACGGCCCATCGACACAAAAAGGTCATTTAGAGCCGACACAAAGTAGGTCAAAAAGCGCCGATGAATGATGAGGGGTCATGAGATGATGATTTTAGCTAATTTCATTCGTTGCCAAGCAGCGTATGGGCTCAAAACCACCACCCTGTCTTCCTTTTAGTTCTTGGCAGAAGGGATAATCTCGGTCTAATAAACAGAAAAGGTCCCCTATGACAATTTAGCCCCAGAACTACGGCAAAGTAGGAAGGTCTCTGGAGCAAGGCAAGGTAGGACGGTATCAACGTAATACTATATATTTATAGTAAAACATGGAATAATGTTTCGAGAAAATTCGATTGCTCAGATGCAGGCGAAATTTTGCTTGAGAGGTGGGTGTATTGTTTGTCTTGCGTTTCCAGCTTGATTCTTTCGTATTTAAGAATGTTTTGTACAATCATAAGATAATTGTTTTGGAATTGCAAAGACAATTAATTGAATGCTTACCGTTGTACGCACACATCTAGCAGTTACACCTTGTAGTTGTATCTCCGACTGAACACACAGCAACGCAAACAGGACAAACATATACAGTTTGTCGTTACTCGACATATAGGTCAAAGCTGTTTCTTGCATGTTCCTTAGCATCAATAAACGAGCTATGTTGAGGTGCCTGCCCTTTATATAACACACTAGAGTTATTGTTGCAATATCGACCAAATATAGGGCTCCAAATAAGGCAGTACTTCAACAAGAGCCCCATGGGGCAGATTTCGCTCACCTGAGAATAGCTGATAAAATGGAGATAATGATTTATTCTAGGACGGGGCCAATTTAACTCCCCAGTGGTTGTTAATGGTTAATTTATAATTAGTTATTGATTGCTACTGACCATACCAAGGGGGACTCCTATATTCACTTTGCTTTATGTTTGTCTTGTGTGTTAACCTTTACCCAATAAATATGTTTATAACATTAAAGACAGGTGATCACTTAAAGCAGGTTGAAAATAAAGCAGAATTCTGCTTTACTTTCAGCCTGCTTTAAGTTACTATCTCCTAGGATATAGAAAATATTTCTTATGGTACATATTCATTACAGTATAACATGGAACTATATTTTTTGGCGGATGAATAAAATGAATGCGCAAAAAGTCGCTTCTATAAGGGAAAGGGTTAAATGCATATCTAGGTCGGAGGAGCTAAAAATAGATCGTTTCAATGAAAAATTAAAAAATCTTCTCGTCAAATACCACAAGGGACAGAGCTTAGAAATTTGGCACATGGCATCTATAGGTCCTCTATCAAGATTGTTCAAATTTTGCCCCTGGGGTCAAAATTGACCCCGCCCTGGGGGTCACAGTTTTACAAAGAGTTATATAGTTAAATCTTCAATCATCTTCTTCTCTGAAACTAATATGGCCAGAGCTTTGATAGTTGGCATGGTGACACTTCTAGAGGCACTTTACCAAAATTGTTGAAACCGATCAAGTCTGTTACATAACTAGGTCACAGGAGATAAAAATATATTTTTTCAATGAAAACTTTAACAATCTTCTTGTCTAAAAATCTGAATAAGGGGAGATCCTTTGAAGCACAGAAAACAAAACAAATACTGAAAATTGCAGACTCGGTTTAATTGAGTCTGTTCATGAGCAATACTGAAATATGCAACAGTGCTCACGCCCCATAGCACCGGCTAAGCGGAATTAAACTTTCAACTGTAAATGCGCTGAAATCAATGATTCCAAAGGACCCGTAAGAAACCCCGTAGATGTAGAATGGGGAATATCGCCATCTAGATGAGGATAATTTACAATACTAAAATCAAATTCATCTCGTTTATCGTAAATCTTAGAAGAAACAATTCCGTTATTTACTAAAAGATCCAAATCTATAAATGGTGCCGATAAATGAGGACGATAAAATAGCTCACATTGGCAGAGTAGTGGTAGATCTAGTTAATGGTTAATTTATAATTAATTATTGATTGCTGCTGACCGTACCAAGGCGGGCTCCTATGTTCACTTTGCTTTATGTTTGTCTTGCGTATTGTTTTCTATTTAGTATGTAGATGAAGGAATGGGATTGTGCCTGTGTGTGTGATTGTTATGGTTTGAGTGTGTGTGTGTTCTGCTTGAGAGGTGGGTGTATTGTTTGTGTTGCGTTTCCTGCTTGAGTCTTTCGTATTTATTTATTGGTTACTATTGTAACGTGCAAACCGAGTGACCAAGCAACAACAAACCCCGTCGGTGCAAAGCTTAAGCTCACACCAAGAGATGTTTGTTGCGCTATATAATTGACTCTACTTCCCAACATACAACGGTTTGGGAAGCCTCATTTGCATATACCAACGTATTACGTACGTTACATAACTCTCCCCTCCGAGAAGTCTCGTCCCGAGACTTGGACCTTGGGAGAACCCATGGGTAAGGCAACTCCGGTCTGGCAGTTGTCATGATCCCACCGCTGCCACCATTTGTAACGTGCAAACCGAGTGACCAAGCAACAACAAACCCCGTCGGTGCAAAGCTTAAGCTCACACCAAGAGATGTTTGTTGCGCTATATAATTGACTCTACTTCCCAACATACAACGGTTTCGGAAGCCTCATTTGCATATACCAACGTATTACGTACGTTACACTATAATTGGCAAAATTATTTTGGGGCCCTGTTCCTACGGCCAGGAAACTTCGGCAAAGTAGGAAGGTCTCTGGGGTAAGAATGGATAAGTTGGGTTTTACGGCACTGCGACACAAAATAGGTCATATAGCGCCGATGAGTAATGAAGGATGATGAGACGAGTTGATGATGATATCAGGAAGATGGTTTTGGTTAATCTCATTTGTTGCTAAGCAGCACATGAGATCAAAACCACCGACCTGCCTTCCTTTTAGTACTTGGCAGAGGGAATAATCTCGGCCTAATAAACAGAAAAGATTCCCTTTGACAATTAAGCCCAAGAACTGCGGCAAAGTAGGAAGGTCTCTTGGGTCTGGGGTAAGGATAAGTTATACTTCAGCTAATTTGAATAAGTATAAGTCCCGATTGTATTTTCATTTGTTAAACCGTTTCATTAATGAAACTAATAACTGTTTGTGGAGAAGGAGATATCATAATCAACGTTGTTGTCTATCTATCTTTGCAGTGCCGTAAAACGTAGCTCATTTACCCATCAAGTAAACTATATACGGATTTAAGGAACATATTTATAGCATTAAAATTGGTATACTATAATCATAATAAAGTTTGAACAGCAATGATGCACAAGGAAGTGTACATAGCAACAAGTCCATTGTGTAGGTTGGATTCAGTTCTTGAACTCCTATGTACAACGCTTAATTACGTAATGGTATTTTCCTGTCGCGCTTCTACACACTTGTACATGCTTATATCAGCGTGCAATTTGCACGCTGATTTAAGCATGTACAATTGTGTAGAAGTACCAGAGGAAAATGCCAATAAATACAGAAAGATCCTTTCCGCTATATCTTCTTTCTTTTAAGACTTATTATTTTCAAAAGCCACCTCCTGAAACAATATTCAAGCATCCTGGAGAGTGAGTGTTATAGAAAGGGTGCATGGTGTATATTGTATAACTCTTAATAACAGGTGCAAACAATCTGTGCATGGTGTATATTGTATACCTCTTAATAACAGATGCAATAAATCTTGTTTTAGGAAAACAAAAGCGGTCCATGTTCAATCCTTATCAGAATAACTAATTAGTACAGAACATTGTTCACGCATATCAAAATTAGTATAAGGTATAATACAGTATTGTTTTAGGAAAACAAAAGCAGTCCTATGTTCAATATACAGCAGCAGAACTAATTAGTATAGCATATTGTTCAGGTATATTAATATTAATACAGTTACTGCCCGAAGTGTACAGTAGAACATATCTATATACTCCACCAAAAAGTGTCGCCAATACATTTACACACGTGACTGTACCACACTGGAGCTATATGGCCATTCATTGAGCAACAGTCCCCAGAGACCTTCCTGCTTTGCCGTAGTTCTGGGGCTTACTTGTCAAAGGGAACCGTTTATGTTTATTAGACCGAGATTATTCCCTCTGCCAAGAACTAAAAGGAAGGCAGGTCGGTGGTTTTGATCCCATGCACTGCTGGTCAACGAATTAGATTAGCCGAAACCATCTTCCAGAAATCATCATTCCATCTAATCACCCTCATCAATCATCGGCGCTATATGACCTACTTTGTGTCGCAAAATCGAACTCATCATCATGATTGTGCCACAGTACCGTTAAATTAACTATGCCACATATCTGGGGCATAATTGCCGTAGGGGATCTTTTCTGTTTATTAGACGGAGATTATCCCGAATGAATGAGTTTGGGGTCACGAATGGGATTAGCCACAATTTTCTTCCTGTAATCACTATCGTCTCATCTTATCATCCATCATCATTCACAATGAATCATCATACACCGGCGCTATACGAACTATTTTTTGTCGCAGTGCCGTAAATAATGAATAAATACATAGAAACGCACAACAAACAATACACTCACCTCTCAAGCAGAACACACACACAGTCATACAATAACAAACAAACACACACGCGCGCGCGCAATACCATTGCTACACCTACACACTAAATAGAAAACAACACGCAAGACAAACATGAAGCAAAGTGAATATAGGAGCCCGCCTCATCGTCAGTAAATGTACTGGGAACACTGGCCTATGAGCAGGTTGATGTTCAGTTACGCAATGCGTCATATGGGGCTCCTTTCTGTATGATACTGGTTGAACAAGTAGTAAAGGCGGGTCCAGTATCATCCAAGGTTATTATAAGTTCGTTTTTAGCTCATCTGAGCACAAAGTGCTCAATGTGAGCTTTTGTGGTCGGTCTTTGTCTGGCGTCGTGTGTCAACAATTTCTTGAAACATCTTTTTAACCACTTGCCTGATTGCAACCAAACTTCACAGGAATGATCCCTGGGTTATGGTCTTTCGAAGTTGTTCAAAGAATTTGAAACAATGCAGAACTCTGGTTTGCATTGAAACCAAAGTGGGAATAAAAGGAAATCTTAAAAATCTTGTCGAAAACCACAAGGCCAGAACTTAGATATTTTGCACATAGTGTCATTTACATGTCCTTTATCAAGATTGTTAAAATGTTGCCCCTTGGGTCAAAATTGGCCCCGCCCCGGGGTGTCACCGTTTTACATATATATAGGGAAATGTCCAAACATCTTTTTCTCTGAAACAAATATGGCCAGAGCTTTGATATGTGGCATGGTGTAATTTCCAGAGGTCCTTCACGTATATTACCCCAGAGACCTTCCTACTTTACTGTAGTTCTGGGGCTTAATTGTCATAGGGAATGTTTTTCGTCTATTAGGCCGAAATTATCCCTCTGCCAAGAACTAAAAGGAAGGCAGGTCGGTGGTTTTGATCCCATGTGCTGCTTTGCAACAAATGAGATTAGCCGAAACCATCTTCCTAAAATCATCATTTTATCACCCCTCATCATTCATCGGCGCCATATCTGACCTACTTTGTGTCGCAGTGCCGTAAAACCAAATTCATCCATCCATCCATCCATTAAACCCCAGAGACCTTTCTACTGTAGCCGGATCGAGTGGTCAGCTCGTAGAGCGGCTACTCTCCATACAGGTTCGACTCTGGGGTTTTCACAGTTAGAAATTCTCAAGTAATGCCGAGCTTTCAGTTTATTTGTATTCAGTTTAATACAGTTTCTCTGTTTGTATATCTAATTAGTTTTACAATAAATCCTGTTCCGGTTGGCCTCCTGGTTGTTGTTGTTGTTCCACCGATAGCACATCAACGATATGCAGTTGGTGTTCTTCCGTCAGCTAGGATATTGGCAAGTCACCGACTAGCAAGAATCTGGGATAAATACAATTAATAAATACAAGTTAATGACTAAGTTAAATTCACAGTGTATCTAGTATCTACTTATTTATTTATCTAAGTTATTATTTAACTAAAATGGCCGGGAGGGGCGCATGTGCCTACGACAATACTATAAAACTAAAGAAATGGTAAAGAGTTTGACCCCAGGACATGGAGTGACGCGCGCAAGATTCAAACGCGCTTATATAAGGCCATTGGTCCCTTCTCTCCCAACCTGAGATTTACATTCTCAGCGAGAGCGGAGGAACCAGCGACTACGTCATTAAATGCTAAGCTATGATTGGTCAGCTAAGTACGTCATAATCCAAAGTGGAAGGCGGGTGACTTTTCCAGCCGTAGGCAATGCGGATCTCCCTGTAATTCTGTGAATATAGATTAAAGAAAGGGATTTAAAAGGTAAGATTAACATCCTAACTACTGTTATGATTCCCACAACCAACGACAACTAATTATATACCTGCAAAGTGGCGGATTGGAATTCTGTTACATTCCCCTCTTATGCGGTTGAAAAATAATTTGTTAAGAAGTAACAAATTATTTTAATTTACAACTAGACAAGAGAGAAAGTTCTATAACTTTTAAATTGAATGAACTAAGGCGCATATTATTAAATATTACCTTAAACAACCCCCGTAACTACTTAATAAAGGGAAAATATGATTATCTTAAACACTGAGCCAGTAACTTATTATTATTTCTGACAATTTTTATTATATAAATGTGTTTGTCTTCAATTAAGAAATGTTCCTTTCCATAACAGAAGGCAACCCATTTTAAATCATACACATATAATATATTATTATACTGAGTGCTAGCATATGGAAACCCATCACCATTCCATGCACTGAAAGTGTACATTTACTGTGCAAAGGTACCCTATTGAAAGAAACTATAGCATGACTATTACTAGAGTTAATGTAAGGTTGTGGAACAGGGTTTATATTTTATGTACACTGTTCGTCTTTATAGGTGAATATAGGAGATAAGCGTGAGGTTGGGCGCCCCTAAACCCAGCTTTAACCCCCCAGTGGTAGTTAATGGTTAATTTATGATTAATTATTGATTGCTGCTGACCGTACCTAGGCGGGCTCCTATGTTCACTTTGCTTTATGTTTGTCTAGCGTATTGTTTTCTGTTTGGTGTGTGTGTGTGTGTGTGTGTGTGTTTGTTTGTTATGTGTGTGTTCTGCTTAGGAGGTGGGTGTATTGTTTGTGTTCCGTTTCCTGCTTGAGTCTTCTTTCGTATTTATTTACTGATTATTTAGACAATCGAGATTATTTAAATTACATAAATTTAATTGCCTAAAAGCAATTTGTATTTTAGAATTAAGGCAATTACAACCATTAACTATAATTATAGTAAATTAGTATATTCTACTAATAATGCCATGCTTTAGATAATTAATAACTATTTTTATAGAAGTACATGTTGTATTATATCTTTATAATACTCCTATCTTTGAAGGGACCTGAAAGCCAAGGGCTAAATTTAAGCAACTATGACAGAATGTAGACTTAGATATTCTTCTATGTTATTTTCTAGATTGGCTATTGGCTTCTCTTCCACTCTGCTTCCCATTCCATGATCTGATTCTGGATTGACTCCTCTTCCTTGTTCTTTTGGTAACGGTTAGCCCCTAATGCTTGTCTTTTGAAGAACTGGTCCATGCGGATGTACTTCATACGTTTGGACTCTGTCGCTTCCGCCGCCAGTTTCCTGTCCTCAGGTGTGGGTGGACCAGGAAGTTTAATGTCCCCTGGATTATTATATTCCGGATTAAGTCTAGGCTCTCACACCATAGTACAGTGTGGTAATACCACGTGACTTTGACGTCATAAAAGCTACCATGTCCAGACGTATTTTGCCTCGATTGAACTTTTGAAAGAGCTGTAAGTATTTTATTTTTGCCATGCAAATGTGACGAGACCCGGCCAATTCGAACGAGAAAGTAGTAAGCCTTGTATAGTGTCAACCTTCATCGCGGATTAAATACGGTGTTTTTGCTAGATCGGTGGAAAACTGGCTGGAGAGCACCCAAGACGAAGGGCTACTGTGCTCAGCGAAACCAATGTCTCGGTAAAATTCAGGGTTTGCGTATCTCTAAAAGTACATTGTCAGCAGAATTTGCTGTTAAATGGAGAAATAATCGAATTGTATGATACTGGTTCTAAAAAACGCAATGGAAATAGGGAAAATCAGATATATACGGAAAGCTACTTTGGGAAGAAGAAAAAAAATCGAACAAGGCTACTTTGGGAAGCGGATTCGATAGTCAAGTTAAGTAAATATTGATTATGCCTATTAAAATACTGATTTTGGCTCCTTAATTATTATTGAAATACTTTAGTAACTACCAAAAGATCGTGGACAAACACAGTTAGCTGGATACACAATTGTATATATTGAACGCAAGGCCTATGTAAAAATATGAATTGAGAGTCAGACCTCGATCCAAACTATTTTAAACTCGCATAGCCCGACTGGTTACATGACGCATATTTGAATTACCAAATGTGATATATTGGACGATATACCGCGGTAGAACATCGATTTTTTTCGGTTTTACCATGACATATTGATATGTCACATATCTTGACAAATAGATTGGCATAACTCAAGAAATGCCTTAAGACGTTATTTACCATTATATTTTATAACGTCATATCGCAACCGTGGTATATCGCAAAATATGCCACGGTCAGATTGCTCTGTTTTTATGGTGACGAAAGAACGTGTCAAGATATAATTGATAATACTGTCAATTTTCTCTTTGCTCATGTAATGTAACACTATCTTTATTTCAACATATATAACGTCATATGTGAAATGGTGGCTTATTTAGGGACAACTTTCGTAATCCCTAATTAGACGACACGCGTAAGGCGCTGCGTTTGATCAGGGTTTTAGAATTTTGTCGCTCATAAGCATATACAGTTCCCTGTGCAGTGTTAAACATAATACCATCATAAACTGACCTAGGATGACACTGTGTGTTTGGCAATATGCCACCTTTTCCCCAGATGATGTCAGATATTAAAAGCATAAACGTAACGCATGTTGTTTTTTTTTCAGAATAATGAGAGCTCTAACATGCGTACGAAAGACGCTGAATACAGAGAAAACGCAGAGAGAACGGAAACGGTCCGACGTCATGTTTAGGCTTCAAGAAAGGCATAATATGTTAAAATAGACATCTGTGATAATGCCACACATGATACGACCGGCAAATTACAAGAAAAAACACTAATTCCTAGGTTCAAGAGCCCCCTTAAGAGAATGGAAATTACCATGAACAAAAGAAATTTAACAACGGCTTCAAAATCACCAAAGACATATCGTAGTTCTTTTTATATCAGAACAAGACCAGAACAAAGAAAACATCCAAACGCTCAACCACGATGCCAGTGACAGCTGATATGATGTGATCAATGACTTGCTTGATGGTTTTCCTACATGTATCTCCGAAGGTGACGAAATGCAACAGGACATTGCTCAAGTGATTGACTTGGCTCCATCGGTCATGGAAAATCTATCAAAAGAGGGTCACGCAAAGAACATGCTTCAATTCTTGAAAATGACAAATTTTCACTGCATGGTTAGAAGTGGTAACGTGGTTTGAGTGTGAGAATGCAACAGAAATGAGATACTCTGAAAGCACTAAAAAGTTTTGGAAATTGGGATATAGGCTGTTCGGAGGGCGGCGATAGAGCTAGGGAGGTTACTCTGCACAAACAGTATTACTCATATTTATATCTGATATAACCCACATAGTCCGGCCGCGGACACGTTGAACCTTGCTTGGAGTTGTATAGAAAATGTTTTTGTTGTTTTTGGTAGAATAGACCCTCAGTATCAAGGATCTGATGTATGACCGCCGGTCATCCTTGAGCATTTTAAGATGTTCAAGATGGCGTCCAAGATGGCCGCCGGCATATATCTGGCTAACTGTTAGGTTTGATTCAATAAGCTTTAACAGAATTTTTAGCAAAGTATTGCTCAATTTTACCTTTTGTGACATAATTAAAGTTCTTGATAGAAATAAAAATAATCTATAATTGAAAATGGCGTCCAAAATGGCCGACAAAGTACCATTTTTATGTAAAATAAAATGCAAAGTATGTGCGTTACTTTACAAGACTACACTTTGCTCCAGTTTTTTCCCGCTGTGATAATATAATTGTCCATAATTAATTATAAAGCATGACAAGATCAAGTTGGCGATTAATTCATTTATAAATGAATTATAAGAGACTGTCACCAGAATAGAGTATGCATAAAAACCATACAGCTTAAGTTTACATTGAGGTAGTTCATGCATAACGATGAAAAACGCAATAAATATTTCAGATTAACAGAAAAGTAATTAGTCTAGTCAAAACTCAAATATTATCAATTAGTTCATAGAACCTTATTACCTACCTTTAATATATAAATTTCACTGTATTTTAAGCAAAGAATACTGAAATTATCGTACAAAACTTAAGTTCTGTGTTTTCATTACTGTGATACGTGTCACCACATGTCACCTTTCTTGTTAAATAGTTCAATTACATTGTACATGTGAGCTTCTAAGGAACAGGGAAATAAATTGGTAGAATGGATACCAATTACATGTATTCTTCTTGGGATGCAAACCTCCTGGGGATGTGGTGGCACCACTTTGAAACCAGATAACTGTGTACAGTATCTTTCAGTATAAAACTATGTTCATTATTCCTTTTCATCAAGCCTTTTAACATGTAATCTGTGAGTTTCTAAGCTGGTACTGCTGCTGCAAAGAATCATCATATCTTTGAAATATTACTGAATGAGTACATTGCTACACAGACACTTGACTGAACAGTCTTTTGGCTTAACCATATATTAGAATAAGAAAGAATGACATCACACATATAATTTCAAATATAAAAATTGCATATCTTTACTCCTGAATTACCAAAGTAAACAGAACTTTGGTACAGTTACTGTCAAATTCAGCCATTACAAACTACAAAAGTGGTCATCTTGTATAATAAGTGCAAAATTCTTGACATGATGATATATTGCAAGGCCGCTGGCCTATCAGGATTGATAGCCGAGATGATTAAAGCAGCTTCGGAATATATGGGGTTTGAGATGGGAAGACGGCTGACTGGTGCGATTTTCAGTAATTGTGTGATATCTGAGGACAGGGAGGCGAACTACATCCTCAAACAATAAAAGGGTTATAGAAGCTCGCATGAGCAACACTTATCATGTGTTAAAGCTCAAGGACCAGACAAGAAAGTTGATGAACCGATTAAAAAGATATCTCTGTGCGTGAGATTATCAACATGGATGCATGTAGTTTGGCGTTGTTAAGGGTAGAGGTACCATTGTTTCGTTCTTCATCGTGTACTATCTATAGCACAAGTAAAAGGTCGAAACCAACCTCTGCCGGCCTTTGTTGATCTGGAGAAAGCCTTTAGATTCAATACCAAGAATGAGATTTTGGTTTGAAGAATGCGATTTGCATGTCAAACAAAGTTTGAAAACCGCTTGCATGAAGCGGGCAGTACTGCGAGAAGTTTTTTTGTGTATGGTTTGCATTTGGTATTTGATCTCAACCCTCTGCTGTACCAGTGCTTGATGTTCTGCTTTACTAGTGTATGAGGCTCTGTCATAAGTCCAGCAAAGGTGTTCCGTTAGCGCTTCTGTACATAATTGACCTTTCTGTGATAACAAATTCACTGACAGGGTCACCCAAAAAGCTGGATGGAAGGATGTTATCAAACCGAGTTGACTGAGAGTTAACATGAAGAACACTTGGCTCATGATCTCAGAGTGGTCATTGGCTTGGTCTTCTTCGAGACTATAGGGAATGTTCATGTGCTGACTGTCAGATTGGACCGGCGGTCATACATCGGATTCTTGATGCTGAGGGTCTATTCTACCAAAAAACGCAAAAACATTTTCTATACAACTCCAAGCAAGGTTAAGCTAAAATATCCTTATCTGCTACCAGACTAACACTGTGACGCATTAAAACAAACATGTGCCTTGTTGATATTTTTTAATTCATTTATGACATAACATTCTCAGTTGAGTTAGTTCAGTAATTACGTTCTCAGAGGGCTGCACTAGTACACATCTAATACAAAGAAACCAAATCGCCACTATGAAAACAGAGTAATCTGACCTTTGGATATTTTGCGAGCTCGTATCACGGTTGTGTTATGACGTTATAAAGTGTACAAGGGATATTGAATGAGTGTGTTTGCAGAAGGGGATTTATTGAACGAGTTGCATAAAACGATATATTGCGAGCATTTGGCGAGCAACATATCGTTTTATCTAACGAGTTCAATAAATTCAATATTGAAAAAACTGAAAATACACAAATTTAATGTTCAGTTTATCACATAAACACCAAGTGACAAGAAAACACGGAGGTCTTACTTTCATTTTTCCCCTCGGCTCTTAGGTAAACGATTCGTAATAGGTGTAATTCGGTTTTATTCATCCGTAGATAAAAACACCTATCAATCCAAAAATAAAGAAAAACAACATCAATGTATTGTGAAAAGAGTTCTCTTGTGCCATATTCAAATTAAATTCATATCGAATCTAAAATTGTTCTAATTTACTTAAAATGATCAAATGACATTCAGAATCTTGTTTTGTTTTCAAAATTACGTCGTTATTGTAACGTGACGTAATTATTATTGTAACGTCTAAATTTGAAAAAATGTCCGAATCATGATTAATTCTAGAACTCGAAGTAGCCTGATTTGCAGCCTAAATCTGCGGGACTGTTTGGGATAATGTTTTGAGGACACTTGGAAATGTTTTAAATCCCTAGTGGTGATCTCATTTGAATTTTAGTTAAAGTAAGTATTTGAATAATAATCAAGGGGACACAAGCAATATTTAATAGGCATAGTCCGTTCGTTAATTAATTTGACCATCGAATCCGCTTCCCAGGGTAGCCTTGCTTGATTTTATCTTCCCGAAGTAGCTTTCCCGGATATCTCTGAATTTCCCGATTTCCATTGCGTCTTCCAGAACCAGTGGCATACAATTCGATTATTTCTCCAATTACACCTAAAAAAATTTTAAATGTACCTTTAGAGATGAGCAAACCTAGAATTTTACCGAGAAATTGGTTTCGCTGAACATAGTAGCCCTTCATCTTGCGTGCTCTCCAGCCAGTTTTCCACCGATCTAGCAAAAACACCGTATATAATCCGCAATAAAGATGGACCGGATCAAAGCTTACTATTTTCTCGTTCGAATTGGCCGGGTCTCGTTACATTTGCATGGCAAATAAAATATTAAAAGCTTTTTCAAAAGTTCAATCGAGGCAAAATAAGTCTTGACATGGTAGCTTTTGGTTAATTTATAATTAATTATTGATTGCTGCTGACCGTACCAAGGCGGGCTCCTATGTTCACTTTGCTTTATGTTTGTCTTGCGTGTTGTTTTCTATTTAGTGTGTAGATGAAGGAATGGGAGTGTGTGTGTGTTTGTTATGGTATGACTGTGTGTGTGTTCTGCTTGAGAGGTGGGTGTATTGTTTGTGTTACGTTTCCTGCTTGAGTCTTTCGTATTTATTTGTGTATGTCTCTTGCAGTTTTTCTTAGTATTAAAAACTTTGTCACATGCCTCACACTTCCATACGGTCTTTTGTCTATAGTGAAATCTGGCAAAGTGGTCCACATATTGTCCATACTTATTAAAATGGGTCATGTTACAGCAGTGCAGAACCTTGCAAGTCATCCCGAAGGCGGGGAAACTAATTCTATTATCTGTTTCAAATGCCCCAACTTCTTCATCTACACGATTTTCTATTTCTGCCATGTTGATTAAATTTTGTTTTTCTATAAATTGGAATAAAAGGGGGTTTGTGAATTGAATGGGAACGATAACATGTTACTAATATTTAACTTCTAGCAACTATATACATATATAAAGACATAGGCACACACGCCCCCACCCCTATCCGGACCACTATTAATGTACATAGATCTCTTATGGAGAGTAGATAACACGGGGTTTAATCTTACGCCCCAAACGGGTGGTGACAGGAGGAGTACTGTGGACTGGATCGGGTGCCTGATAAGGAAGAGTACGGGGGGTCATCCTGTTCCCCTTCTGATACTGTCTCTACTAAATCAATATTGTCAGTTTCCTGCTCTGACTCAATCACTAAAGAATCCTGAAACTCAGAGTCCCAGGGTTCTAAATGGTTAAGTCCCAGATATGGTTTAACTTGATTAAGTGTACATTAATTATTCTGCTATCTGGTGTCTTTTCAATAGAGTAAACTAGGTCAGATAGTTTTCTTATGACACGGTAAGGACTCATCCACCCTAGACCTAACTTTTGACCTGCTGCAGGTGAATAACAACGCCATAAAAAAGTACCTATTTCTATTTGTTTACTTTCAGCGTTTACATCGTAATTAGTCTTTTGACGCTTTGCAGCTTTAGACAAGTTTTGATTTGCAAAATCAAAGGAATCACTCATGACTCTTCTTAACCACTCTACATATCCAATAGGACATTTAATGTCTACCTGATCTGGAGAAGTTCCATACATGAGATAAATTGGACATGAAATTTCTCGCCCAATCATTCACAGATTAGGCGTTCATTTTGTACTATCTTGTTCTGTAGCTCTGTAGGCCATTAACCCTTTACCCAATAACCTATTAATAATATGAAAGACAGGTGATCACTTAAAGCAGGTTGAAAGTAAAGCAGAATGTGCCTTAAGGCACATTCTGCTTTACTTTCAGCCTGCTTTAAACTACCATCTGTTAGGCTATATAAAATATTTGTTATGGTAATTGTTTTTTAGGGTATGAATTGGAACTATTTTCTTCAGCGGATGAATAAAATGCATGTGCTAAAAGTCGCTTCTATAAGGGAAAGGGTTAACAAGTAGGGTAAATGGTCATCCCAGTCATTATGATTTTCAGATACAAACAATGACAACATTTGTTTCAAAGTTCTATTGAACCGTTCAAAAAACCATCTGATTGGGGTCTATAAGGACAAGTACGTGTTTTAACAGCACCTAGTCGTTTACAGACCTCTGAGAACAATGCAGACTCAAACTCTCGACCTTGATCAGTATGAATCTGAGAAGGAGTTCCAAACCTACAAATAACTTCGGTGCATAAGTTATCTGCTACTGTAGCAGCTGTATGATAAGGTATTGCAAAAGCCTCTACCCATTTCGTGAAATGATCACCAATTACCAAAATATACTCATAAATACGAAATAAGACTCAAGCAGGAAACGGAACACAAACAATACACCCACCTTTAAAGCAGAACACACACACAGCCATACCAAAACAAACACACACACACACGCACACACACACGCAATCCCACACACCAAACAGAAAACAAAACGCAAGACAAACATAAAGCAAAGTGAATATAGGAGCCCTCCTTGGTACGGTCAGCAGCAATCAATAATCAATTATAAATTAACCATTAACAACCACTGGGGGTTAAACCTGGGTTTAGGGGCGCCCAACCTCACACTTATATCCTATGTTCACCTATTAAGACGAACAGTGTACATAAAATATAAACCCTGTTCCACAACCTCACAATCAAAAAGACAGCCAGCACAGTAAGTAAATACATGTAAAACATCTAACAAAATTCTATGACAAGATTATTAGTAACGCGGGAAAGAATTAAACATTCAAGCCCGTGTTAAAAATAACCCACTATGGCAACAGTCAAATTGTACTCAAGCGACTAGTCTGTAGTCACGAGTAACTGTAAGACATGGAAGGGTTCAGGGTACGACAGAGAGGGAGAGAAAAAAACAAAGCACGAAAATCCGACATAACTCTCCCGGTTAAGGACGGTTTTAGAGATACATCATCATGTAGTGCTAAGCCCTGTCTGTCGTCGCACAACCAAAGAGGAAAGCATAGTTATCAATTGTAGATTGATCGATAACCAAACGTGAAGTGCGCAGCAATATAGTTGGATCATAATCTTTTTTGAGGAAAAATCTAAAACTTTTCACAAATAGGTTTTGAAAATGCATATCTCCAAGAATCTTACGAAGTCTGTAAATCACATTACCATAAAACTCCGGATGTGAAATACCTTGCCACAGAAAAGACTTTAAGTTACATTTATACTTGTTAATGAGAGGAAGATTTCTATAAAAGAAATTAGAAAATGTTTTACAAAGTTTATGAAATCTGTACCCCTGTTTACGAAGCTTTTCAGTAATAGTTTTATTACGAATGTGGAAGTCCTCAACAGAGGTACAGGCCCTAGCAAAGCGAATAAGTTGTGAAATATAAACCCCGTAAGATGTGGAACGGGGAACATCGCCATCTAGATGAGGATAATTTACAATACTAAAATCAAAGACTGACACCACAACGTAACATCTTCAGTAATGTTAGGGCAATAGAACCTTTTCCTAACCAACTCTGCAGTTTTGTCCCTACCAAAATGACCTGATGTCCTATTGACATGTAACTCTTCAAAAATCTCCTTTCTAATTTTCTCTGGAGTGACCAATGTTAATACACAGCCTCAAACCTCTTGTAAAGAATCCCCTGCTCAATAACCAACAAATCCCAGTGTCCTATAAGTGTTTTTACAACTTGATTAGAACTTGACAATACTTGTTTTTCAGGTTGAATATTTTCAAGTTTCCATTTCAACACCGTTCCTGCCGCTTTATCATTTGACTGTAACGTACGGATTTCCTCCTTGCTCCATTGGTAGAGCCAGTTCGAAATAGTCCCTACTACTGAATTAGACTCGTTTTCTGATGGAGACTCGGAGTCCCTCGGTCGCGTAGAATCAATGGTATTTATAACGGTCGCGATGTCTCCATCAAGCATAGACTGATCAACGCTAGTTTTATTTGAGGGAACGGGGCTAAATCCCTGGTCTAGAGAGCTCGGACTCTCTAGCCAATCAGGACTTTTGTCACCGCAGTCTATGTACCCTACATTTGTGCATTTTCGAGGAGGAATACGGTGGAAAAAACATCGAATACAATCATCGCTCAAAGATATTAATATTGGAGATGCATTTGAAAATATTGGCACCTGCAAATAATTCAAATTTTGATCGTTCTTGGTTTTTGTTTTGTCTACAATCAAATGATGCAAATGCATTTTCAGGCCTTAGATTATCATTGTACTTTTTCATTCGGACAAGCTGACCTGTAGGAACTAGTACATTTGGTGTCAGTGCACTCAGTGTGGAGCTTAATGCTTTCTTTTGTTTACTGGAGCATGACTGCTTGCATGGACGCAGAGATGCCTCAGACTTTATCCACTCATAAACTCATAAACATGATGTGCCGGGTTTCAAAACTCGGGTGTGTTTGTACTTTTTTTTTTTTTTTTTTTTTCACGTTTGAACCAGATTCAAGACCACATTGTTTTGTTTTGTGTTTTTTACCTGGGGTTTTTATGAAACAAACTCGTCGTTTTCATCCGAAGAAAAATAAAAACTATCTCTGCAATTGATGATGAAATTCTAGCTCTATTGATCAATACAAAGTGAATTGAATTTATGTACCAAATACATTGTCTCAAGATAACAGGAGACAATTTTTGTTCCTTAGTAAAATACATGGCCATTGTTGATAAATTTTGTTTGGACACAATGTCTTTTTGTTTTTTTCTCTGGATGTATCGTTGAGAACTCTTATCTTCAAAAACCCATCCAAGGTGTTGTTGGCACTAACACATTGGCATCTCTGACTGAGTAGTTCTGTGCTGGTATTTCAGGCAAGGTGTTGGCCCCGACACATTTGGCATCTCTGACTATGTCAGTAGTTCTGTGCAGGTATTTCAGGCAAGGTGTTGGCCCCGACAAATTTGGCATCTCTGACTATGTCAGTAGTTTTTGGCAGGTTTTCAGGTGCCTGAAATGTATATATAATATAGTAAAAATAAAAAGCTTTTTGGCAGGTTTTCAGGTGCCTGAAATGTATATATAATATAGTAAAAATAAAAAGCTTTTAACCAAGGCTCCAGATAATATGGTGTAAATCAAAATTGATACGATAGGTAGGTTTAAATCAAAAACATAAAAGGCGTGATGTAAAAAATTAAATTCATAATAGTCAAAAATATAGTTAGGTACCTTCTGGCATTAACCCACGATTTACTGAACAATTCTAGTGCACCTTTGACGGGATTTGCTCCAAATTTCACTTGGTTTCAGTTTATAGTTGGAAGTTTCATGTGGTTGGGAAATTCAGCTGGGCACATTTTGACATAAGATATGTCCATTTGAATATTTTCTTCCATATTATACACTATGGAAAACTTATACATATCTTAATTTCAGAGGGATTTGCTCCAAACTTTACAGATTAACTACTGGTATATGAAATAGTTCATGTGATTTTATATTTGGGCTGTGATCAGTTTTGAAGATATGGGTATACATGGGGAGATTTACGTTTATATCCACATACCTAAATCTAGCTTTAAGAATGCCAAAGGCTCTCTCAAACACGATCCTTCCGCTTACTTGTGTCTCATGGTATCAGTAATCTTGTCTGGTGGCAGAACTTAAAAATGGGGTCAGAAGGTATGGCCTGCGTGGGTAGCCACTATCGCTAAGATGATGGCCCACATGATTCACTGTCAGGTATTCCTGTATGAATTAAAATCCATTCATTAGGTAAAAAATAGTTTGATAATTTGTATCATGTGTTAATGATTTAAATGGGAGAAAAAATCAACCATTCATTTCATGGTGGATTCTTATAATCTTATAAAATTTAATTTGTTTAAAATATCGAGAAGTCGAACCCATTTGATCAAAAATGCACCTTTTTACGCTTTAATTTGTTACTCTACTGAATAGAATAGTTCCAATTTATACAGTAATGAATATGCACCATAAAGAATACTATTTTAAAAGAAAAAACACTTATAACAGGAGACAATTTGTGTTCCTTAGGAAAGTACATGGCTTTTGGTGACAAATAAATACGAAAGACTCAAGCCGGAAACGCAACACAAACAATACACCCACCTCTCAAGCAGAACACACACACAGTCATACCATAACAAACACACACACAATCCCATTCCTTCATCTACACACTAAATAGAAAACAACACACAAGACAAACATAAAGCAAAGTGAATATAGGAGCCCGCCTTGGTACGGTCAGCAGCTATCAATAATTAATTATAAATTAATCATTAACTACCACTGGGGGGTTAATAAATACGAAAGAAGACGCAATCAGGAAACGCAACACAAACAATACACCCATCTCTAAAGCAGAACACACACACAGCCATACCATAACAAACACACACAGCCACACACACACACGCAATACCATTCCTTCATCCACACACTAAATAGAAAACAACACGCAAGACAAACATAAAGCTAAGTGAACATAGGAGCCCGCCTTGGTACGGTCAGTAGCAATCAATAATCAATTATAAATTAATTAACCATTAACAACCACTGGGGGGGGGGTTAAAACTGGGTTTAGGGGCGCCCAACCTCACACTTATCTCCTATATTCACCTATAAAGTCGAACAGTGTACATAAAATATAAACCCTGTTCCACAACCTTACAATCAAAAAGACCGCCAGCACAGTAAGTAAATACATGTAAAACATCTAACAAAATTCTCTGACAGGATTATTAGTAACACGGGAAAGAATTAAACATTCAAGCCCGTGTTAAAAATAACCCACTATGGCAACGGTCAAATTGTACTCAAGCGAATAGTCTGTAGTCACGAGTAACTGTAAGACTTGGGAGGGTTTAGGGTACGACAGAGAGGGAGAGAAAAACCAAAGCACGAAAATCCGACATAACTCTCCCGGTTAAGGACGGCTTTAGAGATACATCATCATGTAGTGCTAAGCCCTGTCTGTCGTCGCACAACCAAAGAGGAAAGCATAGTTATCAATTGTAGATTGATCGATAACCAAACGTGAAGTGCGCAGCAATATAGTTGGATCATAATCTTTTTTGAGGAAAAATATAATACGTTTCACAAATAGGTTTTGAAAATGCATATGTCCAAGAATCTTACGAAGTCTGTAAATCACATCACCATAAAACTCCGGATGTGAAATACCTTGCCGCAGAAAAGACTTTAAATTACATTTATACTTGTTAATGAGAGGAAGATTTCTATAAAAGAATTTAGAAAATGTTTTACGAAGTTTATGAAATCTGTACCCCTGTTTAAGAAGTTTTTCAGTAATAGTTTTATTACGAATGTGGAAGTCCTCAACAGAGGTACAAGCCCTAGCAAAACGAATAAGTTGTGAAATATAAACCCCGTAAGATGTAGAACGGGGAACATCGCCATCTAGATGAGGATAGTTTACAATACTAAAATCAAAATCATCTCGTTTATCGTAAATCTTAGAAGAAACAATACCGTTATATATTAAAAGATTTAAACCTGTGTTTAGTGTTTAGGGGCTCCCAACCTCACACTTATCTCCTATATTCACCTATAAAGACGAACAGTGTACATAAAATATAAACCCTGTTCCACAACCTCACAATCAAAAAGACCGCCAGCACAGTAAGTAAATACATGTAAAACATTTAACAAAAATTCTATGACAAGATAATTAATAACACCGGAAAGAATTAAACATTCAAGCCCGTGTTAAAAATAACCCACTATGGCAACGGTCAAATTGTACTCAAGCGACTAGTCTGTAGTTCCGAGTAACTGTAAGACATGGAAGGGTCCAGGGTACGACAGAGAGGGAGAGAAAAAACAAAGCACGAAAATCCGACATAACTCTCCCGGTTAAGGACGGCTTTCGAGATACATCATCAAGTAGTACTAAGCCCTGTCTGTCGTCGCACAACCAAAGAGGAAAGCATAGTTATCAATTGTAGATTGATCGATAACTAAACGTGAAGTGCGCAGCAATATAGTTGGATCATAATTTTGTTTCGACACAATGTCTTTGTGTTTTCTTTCTCTGGATGTGTCGTTCAGAACTCTGATCTTCAGAAACCTATCCAAAGTGTTGTTGGCCCCGACACATTTGGCATCTCTGACTTTGTCAGTAGTTCTGTGCAGGTATTTCAGGCAAGGTGTTGGCCCTGACAAATTTGGCATCTCTGACTATGGCAGTAGATCTGTTCAGGTATTTCAGGTGCCTGAAATGTATATATATAATATAGTAGAAATAAAAATATTTTAACCAAGGCTCCAGATAATATGGTGTAAATCAAAATTGATAGGGTAGGTAGGTTTGAAATTAACAATATATAAAGGCGTGATGTAAAAAATTCAAATTCATTATAGTCAAAAATGTAGTTTGGTACCTTTTGGAATTAACCTACGATTTAGTGAACAATTCTTGTGCAGCCTACTACATGTACACCTTTGACGGGATTTGCTCCAAATTTCACTTGGTAACAAAGGGATTTGCTCCAAACTTTACAGATTAATTACTGGTATATGAAATAGTACATGTTGGTTTATATTTGGGCTGTGTTCAGTTTTGGAAATATGGCAGGGTATACATGGGGAGATTTACGTTTATATACACATACTTAAATCTAGCTTTAAGAATGCCAAAGGCTTTCTCAAACACGATCCTTCCGCTAACTTGTGTCTCATGGTATCTGTGTTCTTGTCTGGTGTGTGGGTATCTACTATCACCAAGGAAATGGCCAACAGGAAATACTGTCAGGTATTTCTGTATGAATTAAATAAATACGAAAGACTCAAGCAGGAAAAGCAACACAGACAATGCACCCACCTCTCAAGCAGAACACACACACATCATAACAAACACACACACACATACAAACAAACATACGCACACACACGCTCAATACCATAACTTCATCTTCACACTAAATAGAAAACAACACGCGAGACAAACATAAAGCAAAGTGAATATAGAAGCCCGCCTTGGTACGGTCAGTTGCAATTAATAATTAGTTATAAATTAATTATCAATAAATACTGGGGAGTTAAACCTGGGTTTAGGGGCGCCCAACCTCACTCTTATCTCCTATATTCACCTATAAAGACGAACAGTGTATATAAAATATAAATCCAGTCATTAGGTAAAAATAAAATTGGTATTTCGACTGTCAATTGGTTTCAGTATGAATCATTTAATTTAAAAGTTATAAACAGAAACATACCTCATATTGTTTAGATCGGCGTTAATCTCATCTATGTCATCCAAGAGCACCCTGCTTACAGTTGCCTTACTCACACCATAGATATCGGCCAACTCTGAGAACAAATCATATTTTGCCAGATACCGTTGTCCAATCAATATCTGAAAAACATACGCCAATGTAGGTCTTTGCTAACATCTAAATTAAATACATGCAACGAACTCTGGGGGAAAGAGTGACTTGTTGGCCGTTACCGGTGGTCCCAACATAATGTAGCGGGATTGAGGGTAGTCCGGTACAGCATAGAGGTACTTGATGAAACATCAGTATGACCCGGACTGAGTGGCTCGGTAGCTCTGTGGCTAGAGTGCTGGCAGGGTAACCCAGGGATCAAATATAAGTTGGGTCACGATTTGTTCTGCCAGTTCTGTTACACTTTACCCATATCCTGTTCCTAGTTCTTTCTTCCTTTCCTTTATGCCCCCAGAATCTATGATTCGTGGGCATATGTTTTTATCCTCCTGTCTGCTTGTTGGTTTGTTCGCCCGTCTGTCTGTGCCAAAAACCTCAGCATTGGCTATAAATTTTGCACCTGGACCATTTAAACTTGGCATGTGTCTTCCTCGTGTCAAGACTTTTCAACCAAAACAAACCTTTTTGACCTTGTGACCTTGACAGTTGGGCTACTTTTGTAAAAATCTTTAAATGACTAGAATATTTGCACCAGTAGGCTCAGGGCTTTCATATTTTTATGTATATTTCTATTGTCAAGACCTTTCAAACTATACCAACGTCTGTGACACTGACCTTCACCTTTTACCCATTTAATCAAACTTTAAACAAAAACCTTAACCTTGGCTATAACTTATGCATCTTTGCACCTGGGCTTCTTAGCTCACCTGGCACACCGTGCCAAGGTGAGCTTTAAGGATCGCTAGATGTCCGTCCGTATGCCCATTCACAATTGGTTCGTTAACACTAGCGGCTACAAATTTCAACCGATCTTCATGAAACTTGATGACAATGTTTGCCTTGATGAAATCCAGGCCAAGTTTAAATGTAGGTCATGTCGGGTTAAAAACTAGGTCACTAGATCAAATCATAGAAAAATCTTTTTTACACTCTACAAATCTCATTTGATCTTATTGAAACTTTTCAAAATGTTTGCCTCATTGATATCTAGGTCAAGTTTGGATGTAAGTTATGTCCAATAAAAAAACGAGATCAAATCATAGAAAAACATTCTTAACACTCTAGAGGCTACAAATCTCATTGTACTTTAATGCAACTTAGTCAAAATGTTTGCCTAATTCATATCTAGGTCACGTGTGGATATGGGTAATGTCAGGTCAAAAACTAGGTCACTAGATCAAATCATAGAAAAACCTTGTTATCACTCTAGAGGCTACAAACCTCATCCCATCTTCATGAAACTTTGTCAAAATGTTTGCCTTATTGATATCTGGGTCTAGTTTGAAATTCGGTTATGTCTGGTCCAAAACCTAGGTCACTAGGTCAAATCATAGAAAAACCTTGTTAACACTCACTTTTAAGAGCAATATTACCTTACCAACCTCAAGTTGTGGTTCTCTGCCCACCCCTCAAGCCAAACAAAACCGCATAGTCATACCAAAGTTTGTTGAGCAACTGGAGTGGACTTTGATTTCAACGACAGCCTTATTCTTTGAGAACGCTTTCTTCATCTGGCGTGATGGGTTCTGCTGCGTGAGGTTTTTTACCCCTGTCTTTTTGTTTCAGTTCCTTTCATTTAGAGGCCAACACTGTACGTGAAGCACTAAACTCCCTGTCAATTGCAATACTGTACGGATAAGATTTCTCTCGTAAATACCGGTCAATACCTCTGTGGTAGCTCGTCAGGGTATCAGGCTCGTTGTCCGAGCCGTCGGCTTTCCGAACTGATAGTAGAAATAAGCCAATATAAGTTTCTATTCCTGTTGGGTCCATAATTTTTCAGATGCTTAAGATACTTTTGTTCTTGTAAATTGCTGCATCACGGTTGGTATTGTTAAATTGTTGTTAATTATTTGTTTAAATGCCTTTTGTTTTGTGTGCTTGTATATATGTTGAGGGCCTCATGGAAGGTTGGTATTTACCAAATGAGCTCTCTCGTTAAATAAAGTCTTTATTATTATTATTATTATTATTATTATAACAATTGGGTCTTACATATAGGTTCAACCGACAGCTACGTTTGAAACAACTTCATTACAGATTACTTTCAGTCTCAGAAATAGTTGTCTGTCTCACAGTTTGTTGATCAAGTTCAAATTTTAGATTTTCAGAGACAGCTATCAACTTTTATCAACTTCGTAGTCAGTAAACAGTTCTTCTATACAAAAATCTCCTTCCTGAGATCATTATCATCTCATTTCATCATCCCTCATTAACTCATTGGCGCAATATGGCCTTTTTTGTGTCGCAGTGCCGTAAAACCCAACTCATCTATCCGAAATGTTCATTATTGTCCGAGAAATTCATATTTCTCATGACCTAGTTTTCGATTTTGTTTGTAACACAGTTTCAGGGCTAGAAAAATGTCGTTTATCAATGGTTTTACATGAAATTTCAAACTTTGTGTTAATAAATGTAAGTTAAACAAGTACAGTTACTATTTATATAATTTAGAATAATGAAACAAAGGACTAACCGGGGGAATCCATAGATCTATGTTATGGGAGAATCCAAGGACTCCGTGTTTTAATTCTCGGGATAAAAATAGATACTGCAGTTTGAAAAAAGTAGTTCCGGCACGCAATTTTCGAAAACGAGGTTAAGTAAATTGCAAATTGGCTGATACAAACGGACACGCTCAATATCAGAAGGAGGCAACACTCAGTGGGAGACACATATCGCGGGTGTTGTTTGTAGGGAGTTTTTGTATGGATGATAATTCAAAATCTTAAGAGTGCTGAGTAACGACCTGGCGTAATTTGCAAACAGGTTGACCAGGCGTCGCATAAAAAGCGCTATACATAATTGTTATGTTCGGGGATCAGCGGCAAGCATCTTGTCAGGACGGAATCGTTGTTTGGTGGCCGTTTAAAAAAGAGCAAATTACATTGACTTTTAAAGAATTTCCCACGGCTATTTGATACACGGAAAACATAAAACAACTGAGACTGATCAGAGTATGGTCCTTCAGAAACCAAATATGTATAATTTGGGTCTACACTAAGAAAGTTATATTCGATGTATCCAGTACCTCCTCCCTACATCGACCTTCCGATCAACGATTCCCTCCTTACAACACTATTTGTCTCGTTTTCCCGAACAGAACAGGTACCATATAATTAAACCCTTCACTGCCTAGATCTCATCTGCTTGAAATATTGTTCGTCTGCTTTTAATTGTAGTTAAAATGACAAAAGTAGTATCATACTCATTGGCAAACAATTTGGATCAGAATCCAAACTGTTTTCTGGATGTCGCATAGGTCACACTTATGTTAGTCATTCGTACATATTGAAACGAGAAATTCAGCCAGAATGTGTTTTCTGCATGGATCCATACTCTGTTAAACACTTCTTATTAGATTGTGTTGATCTTTTTATCGTAAGACAAAGCTATTTTGAAGCTCGTTCTATGAATGAACTTTTTAGTTCAGTTCCATATGACAATATAATTAACTTTCTTAAGGAGACTGGTCTATACAGCAAAATTTAGGTTTTTTAAGAGGCTTTTATTATTACTTAATTGTGTGTATGTTTATATCCCTTAAGTTTTCCTATTTCTTTTCGTGCTTTAACACTCGTTGATCGAGATATTTTAGTGTTTTTACATATAATCATTTTAGTGTGACGTTTGTCGGTGCCATATGACCATTTCATGTGTCGCGGTGCCGTAAAACCCAACTCAATCAATCATTGACGCTCGTTTTGAAATGTCTTCACTCATACGACATGTCTTAAATTTAACTTCGAAACCGTATTGCAGACAACAATATTGAAGCAGACGATAATATGGCAATATATGTAAAATAACATTGTATTCGGGGTAAGGCAGTGAAGCGATTGCTCTTGATAGCAAATCCCGAACAACACGCAGTCTGTCTCCGAGTAGATGTTGTTGTAGAGAGGGATCACTGTATATAGTCCAGCGGACAGATGAAAAATCCTGCACTTTGTGGGGTTTTTTTTAAAAATGGCCGCCAGGGAGGTCAGAGGTCAAATCGAGCTTGGCACTATAGCTATTTTTCTTTCTTATGCCATGATATGCATGTGTGCCAAGTTTCATGTTTTAACCACAAAGTGCACGATTTTGCCACTTTTTGGCCTGAGGCCGCCGGTCTAATATACATTCTGGGTCTACACTGAGAAAATCCTCTACATTGAATATTCAGGTTTCCCATAAAAAAAAATCAAGGATAAATACTTCATGCGTGTATGAAGCATTTTACATACAGTTAAACCTCTATTACTACCAATTGCGACTTAATTACGACTTAATTGTGTTAATTACTTAGCGTTTACGACGGATAACTGCTAAACGCAAGATGACAGTAAAACAGAAAGCTCCTTCAGGAGCTTTCTGTTTTACTGTCGCCTTGCTTTTATGCAGTCAGTTAGCCTTCATTTTAGTGATTGTAATAGAGAAGGTTTTCTGTCTAATTTAATTGTAAAAGGACACTTAACCATTTCCTTGTATTTTTGAGGATTTACTAGTAGGGGAAGCGGAAGAGATGCGTGTTCTCTAGGGTAATTGAAACAAAAATTTGTAAACCCCCCTATTCTTCCCAATAAAAGTGTTTGCCTTGCAAAGCGGATGTACTTATCAAGCACCGAAGAGCCAAGCCAGTTTAGGTTTTAATGTTTTATTATTATATTCTTGTAAATGCATATAGTGGAGAAAACATGTTTCTTCTCCCATAAACCCATTTCCTCATAGTCTCTTTGTAGATTTGAAGATAGATGACAACTTAAAGCAAATTGAATGTAAAGCAGAATGTGCCTTGAGGCACATTCTGCTTTACTTTCAACTTGATTTAAGCTACCATCTGCTAGAATATAGAAGCTATTTCTTATGGCATATATTTATGACTAAAACAGTGCAACTATTTTCTTCATTGAAGGAATAAATTAGAGGCGTATCTATGGGGTAATTGGTTTAAACGTTATATTCAAACAAGAGGCCCATGCGGGCCTAAATATCGCTCATCTGGAAAAACCCACACAAGGGTCACATGACCCCTGGGGTGGGATCATTTTTTTACCCAAGAGACATAATTATACCCCCTCAAACGAAGTTGGGGGGGGGGGGGTATACTGGAGTCACCATGTCCGTCCGTCCGGCTTGTCCGGAGTATAACTTCTAAAGTATAAGAGCTATTGACTTCATATACAGATATACCTCATTGACCAGGAGTGCAGTGCACAAGAACCATAACTCTGTAATCAGTATTTTTTTAGTTATTGCCCTTTGTTATTTTTATCAAATTTAGGCTTGTCCGGAGCATAACTTCAAAAATATAAGAGCTATTGACTTCAAACTTCATATACAGATAGATCTCATTGACAAGGAGTGCAGTGTGCAAGAACCATAACTCTATAATCAATAGTTTTAGAGTAATTGTCCTTTGTTGTTATATTTCTACCCAATTTAAGCTTGTCCGGAGCATAACTTCCAAAGTATAAGAGCTATTGACTTCAAACTTCATATACAGATAGATCTCATTGACTAAGAGTGCATTGCGCAAGACCCATAACTATATAATCAATAGTTTTGGAGTTATTGCCCTTTGTTTTTATATTTTTACCCAATTTAGGCTTGTCCGAAGCATAACTTCCAAAGTATAAGAGCTATTGACTTCAAACTTCATATACAGATAGATCTCATTGACTAGGAGTGCAGTGCCCAAGTACCGTTACTCTGCAATGAGTATTTTTTGGAGTTATTGCCCTTTGTTATAATTTTATCAAAGTTAGGCTTGTCCAGAGCATAACTTCAAAAATATGAAAGCTATTGACTTCAAACTTCATATAAAGATAGATCTCATTGACTGGCAGTGCAGTGCGCAAGAACTATAACTCTATCAACAGTATTTTCAGAGTTATTGCCCTTTGTTACAATATTTTTACCCAATTTAGGCTTGTCCGGAGCATAACTTCAAAAATATAGAGCTATTGACTTCAAACTTCATATATAGATAGATCTGATTGACTAGAAGTGAAGTGCGCAAGAACCATAACTCTATCATAAGTTTTTTTGGAGTTTTTGCCCTTTGTTGTTATATTTTTATCCAATTTAGGCTTGTCCGGAGCATAACTTCCAAAGTATAACAGCTATTGACTTCAAACTTCATATACAGATAGATCTCATTGCCTAGGAGTACAGTGAAAAAGAACCATAACTCTATCATCAGTATTTTTGGAGTTATTGCCCTTTGCAGTTATATTTTTTATCCAATTTAGGCTTGTCCGGAGCATCACTTCCAAAGTATAACAGCTATTGACTTCAAACTTCATATACAGATAGATCTCATTGACCAGGAGTGCAGTGCATAAGAACCTCTACTCTGTCATCCATATTTTTTTAGTTATTGTCCTTTGTTTTTTTTTTGTTTTTTTTGTTTTTTTCAGTTTCAGTTTTATTGACAATCAGCATACATCGATGCCTTTGGTCATTTACAAAACAAATTTACCTAATATGACCAAGACAGCTTCATCAAATATTTTACATGCATAAATGAGCATGACTACATATAGAATAGACCATTAACACAATGAACATACACAAATCAAACAAAACATATACTAAACATATCAAATTACTGCTTTACTTTATGGAGCAGTTAATGTATCGATGGACTGTTTACGAATAGAAAATGCTTCATTTATATATTTAGCTGTATTAATTATGGTTATTTTATTATATATTGTCCTTTGTTGTTATGTTTTTATCCATTTTTGGAGTTGTTGCCCTTTGTTATTCTATTCCAAATTAGGGAGCACTTAAGTGCACACATCAACATTATCCAGAAACATTTACCTCTTGTGACAAGACCCTACTGGGGGTATGAATCACCATTTGTGATAGGTCTAGTTTAAAAAATCTTGCTGATGAACTTGAAATTTAAGTGTTCTGTCAATAATTTTGTACATGGATGGTTTCAAACAGGAAGACTTTTCATTAAAAAACTATTTTGAGCTAATGTGACCCAGATATGCAACAGACCCGAACCATTTCAGCAATATTGGTAAAAAAACATCAAAAAGTGTCATTATGCTAAATATCAAAGCTCGGGGCGATAATAGTTTCAGAGAAGATTTCACCATATAACTCTATGTAAAACTGCAACCCTTAGGACCTTGGCAGTTTTGACCCCCAGGGACATAATTTGAACAATCTTGATAGAGGACCTGAAGATGATGCTTAATGCCAAATATCTAAGCTCAGGGTACTGTGCTTTCGGACAAGAAGATTTAAGTTTTCATTGAAAAAATCTATGTTTAGCTCCTGTGACCTAGATATGCAATGGACCGGAAATGTTTGAACAAATTTGAAAGAAGGCAATACAAGGATCATTCCTGCGAAGTTTGGTGAAAATCCATCCAGTAGTCTAGGAGGAGAAGTCGTTTGAAGAAATTGTTGACGACGAACGACGGACACAGCACAATCAAAATAGCTCAACTTGGCACTACGTGCCAGGTTAGGTAAAAACAATTTGAAGTCAGATCAGACTATGGGTACTTCAGATGCGTCTTCCTAAGCGCAAAATAAAACGCCATGTTTCATTTAACGCAAACAAAATTTTAATATCAATTTCGGCTTTTTTAGCTCACCTGGCACGTAGTGCCAAGGTGAGCTTTTAGGATCGCTGGATGTCCGTCGTCTGTCCGTCCGTCCGTCCACAATTGTTCGTTAACACTCTAGCAGGTTCAAATCTCAATGGATCTTGATGAAACTTAGTCACAATGTTTGCCTCAATGATCTTGCTCCAAACTATTTGTATTTGAAATAATAGTTATAGCGTAAACGCGTTTATTGGGAAAGAATAACGTTTTCTCCACTGTAAGATGAGATAGCTTCATGAGACTGACATACATTGGCACGATGTTATTGTGAACGTACAGTGAAGAAAACGTAATAATTTCCCGATAAACCTATTACCCCATAAACACACATTTTTACACCTTTAATATACCTCCAATGAAGAAAATTCTGCTTTACTTTCAACCTGCCTTAAGTGGTCATATTTCTTCAATAAGTGACACTAGCTATGGGGTAATGGGATAAGTGCAAACGAATCGCAAACGTGTTGAAAAAAAGTAAACAACTTGTTTTCAAATTTGGTTATATATTCATAGGCAAACAGTTTGGAGCCTGATCAGTTCAGATGCCGGATTACCAGGCGTCTGATCTTGCTCCAAACTGTTTTCACTGGAATTAATTGTTTTAGCGTAAACGCATGCATAGGGAAAGAATAACGGCTGCTCCGCTGTACTACCTTAACACATTCGAACCTAATGACGAGTATACTCGTCCTTAACAAACAGTGTACCTGTAAAAAGTATACTTGTCATATGCAAACAGTGACGATTCTTTTCAGAGGGCTCCTGTATGAGCCCTTTGTTCGGGGTCTTCACTGCTTGTCATTTTTGCAAGATATGGTTAAAATCAGCCTTAAATAGTCAAAAAATGGACATAATTTGGAAATTGGACTTGTCCATGTAAGTTCCAGGGGCCCGTTTTACTTAACTACTTACGCAAAATTTTTGCGTTAGTCAAAATTTTAAATTTTAGTTTATATTTTTTATTATCACTTGCTACAAACAGCAAATAGCCAGATCAGAGGACGCGCTTTTAGCGCGTTCTCTGATCTGGCTATTTGCTGTTTTCAAACGTTTATGATCGAAAAATAAGAGTTAAACGATTTTGACTTACGCAAAAGTTTTGCGTAAGTTGTTTAGTAAAACGGGCCCCAGGGGTGAATGAGTTATTTCATATTGATCATTTTGATACCATTCCCATCATAGTCAGCCTGTTTGCTGGCTAACTCGATAATATCTCTGCAAAGATCTTCCCAGTTTGGTTCTATATGTCCACCATTATCATCTGGTACCCAGGACGCATGAGTATATCTGCTGAAAATTGTTTTCAGAAATTTTGGCATTTGCACGGGATCCACGTGCTCTCTCATCAGCATTATAATTGCCTTCCTCTGGTCATATGCTTCGTCTACCTCCATTTGGCACCAGCCTTTACGACAAAAAGTATTAGACACAATAAACACTACCACCGCGCATTCTTCCATACATCTGACCACTTCAGTATGAACCGGTGATCCCGCGTGGAAATGCCTGTCCCCAAAACATATCAAGTCCCTTGGACATTCTGTTATATCAGCAAACATCCGGCTCATTGGAGGG
The DNA here is from genome assembly GCA_922989275.2 of Gari tellinella. Classification (NCBI taxonomy): domain Eukaryota; kingdom Metazoa; phylum Mollusca; class Bivalvia; order Cardiida; family Psammobiidae; genus Gari; species Gari tellinella. Next base: position 75,116,900 of record OV277865.1, on the reverse strand, counting down.
TAAATGTACTCATGCACAAACTCACAATCCTCCGAACTATAAGATAAAAACACCAAAAATCTTCTCAGAAAAGTATTGTCTTTGATCTCTCGTATAACTCTTTCGATCTTTTGTAGTTTTCTACGATGCCTTTGAATGCCAATAATAATGATCAACACCGCTACACAGATCCCTGCGGTGATTGGTCCGACCACCATAAAAACACGTGATAGCTGTTCATGCCAACACACTGTCTCAGATCGTTCTAAGACAGACAAGGATACATCTACTTGTTCATTGTCTAGTTTACAGGAGTACTTCGTTCTGTTTGATCTTAAGACTGATTTTGATCTAATAATCCACTCTAGAAACTTCTTTATCTCGTCATCACAGTCACATCTGAATGGATTTAAGCTTAGATTTATATGAAAATTATCATAGACGGCATCGTCGTTTGAAGTGTTCGTTCGGTTAGAAGTTGCAAACATGGTCAGCCCTTGTTGATTCAGCAAGTCCAGACGAGATAATGAATCTGAACTGAGAATTACTATTCGATTTTTAGACAGATCAAGGGATTCTAGTCTAGTTAGTGAGTGTATCAAAACATTAAAACTGATAAGTTTGTTCCCGGAGAGATTTAAGAACTTCAAATTGATGTTGTCCACAAACGTTCTGGTTGGTATGTAGGTAAGCATGTTGGAAGAAAGATCTAGATAAAGAAGACGTCTACATGGAGAGAACAGTAGTTCAAACTCATTAGGTTGCTTTAGCTGCATCACATTTAGACGGTTGCTTGACAAGTTCAATGTCCGAACATTTCTGACCCCATTCAGAGCCATGGGGGAGTAATACTCAATGACGTTGGACGACAAATCGAGATGCATTAAACTTTGCTGGAACCAATTGGCAGGTTCATATGTCTGGTTTATCCGTTTAACGTTATTGTCTCTAGCGATCACTTTTTTGAATCCGAAATGACACTTGCTGAAAACAAGCAGACCGATATTCTCTATGGGTTCTTGAGAGTGTATCACACTACTGATATTCAATGTTTCTATTTCAGTAAACAACGGGAAATCATGACAATATGCATAACGTTCGAAGTTATGGTCAAAAAGATGGCGAGTGACTGGAAGCTCAGACGCCGCGATATCTAATGTTTTGAGACGACATGGACCTACTCCGTGGACATTCTTAACCCCACTAACAGTACAGTTTTTCATAATTAGACTATCTAATGATTTGCACAATTGTTCAAGAGCAGTGAAGTCAATCAAACCAATATTTGTATCAGACATGTCTAGGTATTGTACATTTCTACCGGAGGTGATCCTATGGACAAAATCTGCATCAATATTAATCGGATTTGCATACATTATTTGTAACTTCCGAAGATATAATTTCTTTAGTGCGGGTAAGCATTGACCGTTGCTATTATCCAGAGTTGACAATATGGTTGCAACCGCCGTCTGAACATTGTCCGATAGATCAAGTATCTCAACCTTGTAAAGGTTTTGTAACGTAATTTTGTTTAAATATGTATCTCCTCTCATTTGAAGTTTTAGGTGTTTAAGATTTTTCAATTCACTGAACAAATAATTCGGTAAATATCCACAACATATATCTGTCATTTCCAAGCGAATCAAATTTTCGAATGAGCCAGGTGCAAAAGGCTTCATGTTAGATACATTGGGCGATTTGATAATCAATATATCAATATCGTTGGTATATTCCATCGGTATAAAGTCATGGCACTGCGTTAAACTCCGACTGCATGTACACTGGATTGGACATGTCCTCAATGTTTCATGATGGTGAACAAGTGTAAATGTTAATAGTAGAGCTTTCAATGTCCAGAATTGAAATAATTTTAAATTCATTCTGGCTGAATGCTTTTCTACATGTCGTTTTCAAGGCTGTTTTATGTTTTATATACAGCACTCCCTCTCTACAACGGCCCTCCCAACAACGATTCCCTCCTTACAACGACGCTTGCTGCCCTTCCTCTAAACAAGAAATGTATGGCTGCAATGTCGTCTGCTTAAAATTGTCGTCTGCTGTTTTCCATAAAAATTACATAATTGACATTTTAACAGAAAAACGTAATGACGAGTGACAAACAGCTTGAATGCAGATAAGAAGCCGCGTGACGCGGCGTCTAATCTGGATACAAGCTGTTTGCAAAAAAAACAATGTTCCTCCCTATAACGACTCCCTCCGAATAACGCACACACTTTTTGTCTCCCATTTGGTGTCGTTGAAGAGAGGGAGCGCTGTACATTGAAGAAGCGGCTACACTATCCCAATAAACGCATTTATGCTTAAACTCTTATGACCTCAGCAAACCGCTTTGGGCAAGAGCCGAAGCCGTTTTTTACCCGGCTGCTGATCTGCCTCCAAACTGTTTGCCAAAAAGATGAAAACAATTCCGTTTCATTTTCGCCATTCTATTACTCTGGGTTTGCGTTCTGTTTTCGTTTAAAGCATGCATTATTTTATTTAACCCATTTGTGCCCACGATCCCATATATTGGACATAGGCAAGCAGTGTAGACTCCGATCAGACGCCGCATGATGCGGCGTCTGATCAGAGTATACACTGCTTGTGTGATGATATAGATAAATATCATTTGACACGCATGAAATTATAATTGTGTATTATAAAATGTATATGGTCGTGTCCAAGATGCCTGGTCAGTGCAAGTAAATTAATCACTGTCCATGGGACACGCACCTCCCTGCAAATTGAGGTCAAACTGTCAATTTGATGGGTGATGCGTGCTAGGGCAATTAAGACAGAGTATTATAAATACTGCAGACTAATTTAGATCAGAAAGAGGACATTATGGGGAGTCCAGTAGACTAGAGAACCAGACCAGGCAGGCTCGGTACGCATTGTGGCGTGATGCCATGTATTAAAGTATCTGACTTGAAGTACTGGAGTTGAGTTGTCACTAGTAGGTCATATCACCACACCTACGAATTTGGAGCCGGCGACCAAAATTATACGATCACAAGGCCAGAGGAAAACGTGAGTACTGTTGAAACTCTTTGTGTTTAGAAATGACAGATCAGAATATTTCAAAATTGTTGCAAAATGTTAAAGTCTTCAAATGCTTGCAGTATTACAGAGAGCATATTAGTTTTCACGGGAATGTAAAAAAATTGTTAAAAGGCTAGGTTAGCAAATTGAAAACATGATATTGTCTATAGCAGACATTTTATCGAGCGTTTTGCCGAATAAAGTTTAAAGCGGAAATAAAATATGTATCAGAGAGCTATGAAATTACGATCACCTTTTGCGACTACAGGTCTAAATAACAGAGCTTGGGTAGGCTATTTAGTAAAAATAAGCAGATACATGTAATTAGAAAAATGTCAAGTTATCGGCAGGAAAGAGTTTTGAAGTTAGCAAAAGAACCAAATTTTAAAGAATAATTATTAATTGTGAAACGCGTTATAGTAAAAAAAAAAAAAAAAAAAAAAAGAAGTTTACAGCGTGATTGTTTAACTAAATAAAGCTATGTAAATAAAGCAGAAAATTATAAAAATGCGGTCATTTTTGCGACCAACTGGCAAACTGTTAAAAGTTAAGCTAAAGACACATGCATACAGCACAACTGTATTTAGATCAGAAAGAAAACTGAAAAAGAGAAAAACAGGTCGGGTTAGACAATTTCGACTTCTTGTACTGAAATTAAAGTAATTTTGCATATGGTAGGTTACTGTAGAATAAGATTTAAGAACATTAATCTGTTTAAGATGAAGAAAACATGTACACGTACAAAAAGGTAGGAACGCTTAAAGTCATGAATATTGAAATCTATGATGGGATGTGGGGACTGTATATAAATAGGGAAATACCGAGATTGTAAAATAATGGTGTTAAAACAGGGTTTGAGACGGAATGTCGTCAGAAACATGTACACAATAACAACAGAAAACATTTTCAGAGTCAAAATGTAGTCAGCTATAAATAGGGAAAATCTGTCAGATAGATCGGTTAAGGTTAAGGAGAAAAGTCAAATATTCGCGGTTACCTGTTATTATTGACAGGTGAAACATGCAATTGCTTCTAGGCAAATGCTGAGAGTACGTGTTTATACTGGTTAACTGAGGTGAGCTAGCAAATACTGATAGACTGTCAAGTTTGACTGTTCTGCAGAGGTAAGGCACATGCAATAGGAAATTTAATGTAGTTTAAAGTAGGTCTAACCATGTTAGGTAATGACTACACGCATATATGGCCGGGAGTAAATATGTCTGGTTTGTAACAAACGTCCGAGATGGACAGTACAAAAAGTAGTTAATATGGTGTTTACGCACGAATACTATGGTTCACCATTTACACTATACGCTTCGAGAAGAAGTAACTAACGTTCGTTTTTAGCAATTTCCTGTCACAACAGTGGCTAGGTACCGTTTAGGTTGGGAAATATGCTAACCTGTGGTTAACAGTAAAAGCGACATACGCCTTTTATATATTATAGGCATTAGAAAAAGCAGAGAAATAACCTTTGCTTGGGCCTGGGGGCTGATATTCAGACTTTCGCTCATACGGCGAGTGACCTTTTATGCGTGTCGTCATTGACTTTTCATGTGTATTCCTCTGTAACCGTTAAACATTGAGTGTGATTATAAAGTAAAGCAATAAAATATGACAAGCAATCTATAAAAAGGGCGCAAACAAAAATACTGGTAAATACGTTATAGTAAGTAGGTTACAGGTAAAAAAATTGCATAAGTTATGTACTTCATAGACAAAATATAGTTAAAGCAAGGGCACCTGTCAAATGAACTTCCGTAGTGGACTGTAAATGGCATGTAATTATGTAAAGCAATATAGCTGACATTCGACAAGTTGGCTGGGGGTATATGAAACGACATGGGATATGTCATAAAAAAAAGTGACAGGCAGTACAGGTAAAATGTGTACCAAAATACACAACACTACATTAATCAGCTGTCAACATAGGATAAAAAACACTTAAATAACTCATGTACGTGCTTAACCAATTAACCGTGACAAACAAACATTGCCATGCTAATTAACAATAAAAAAGTCATTGTTACATGTAACTATACTGAATATTAGTTAAAAAAATTGTGGAGACAATAGGAAGTTCTCTGGTATAGCAAATATTTCAAGACAGAAAGTATCTTTATTAATAATGAGAGTATCTTTGTTAATAATGAGAGTAATTACTAGGAATAGGTTGTATTATTATTGATCTGTTTGGAATGCACAAAGTGGGTTTACACAGTCCTCGAGATGGTGGCCAGCAACATGGCGTGTTTGAATAAGACATTCAAAGGCTGATTACCCTTGACACCACATGGAAAATGGAAGGAATTTAGCGGAGAAATAATCTCTCTGGCTATGGTACTCATTGTAATTGAGTTGGGGACGAACTGTGAGATTCATTAGAGTGCAACCAGTGATGTATTAATATGTACACAGGTGTGTATATACCGGAGACTAAGTAAATGTCTGACAATATGCAATCAACGAAAAGGAGTGGACAACTCTATCAGACCCGTCTTACGGAGACTACCGGCTAGTTCAACTGTATTTTTGGAAGTTGGAGAAAACTGTCGGAACAAGATATCAGATTTACAACTGGACTTAAACTTAACTATGGATATTAACAGACATTCAGCGGACGATTCCTACACCTGGACCTAAGTTATCTAGTGACTTTAACAGTGAATTACAAATATTAAGATTAACAGTTTTTGGAATGGATAGGGAGGGGTAAATAGTATTTGGTAAAATAGTATTTGGTTGGTAAATAGTATTTGTTGTATTTGGTAAATTTGGTAAATAGTAATTGTTGTATTTTGCCGTAGTTGTAGTTTATAGTAAAAATTTTTGTATGGTAAAATAGTTAGGAAATTTTCTATATTGCCGTACCAGGTGCTGTTATAATATAATAAATTTCGATTATTATATTGTGAGGAGGGAAGGTGTGATGATATAGATAAATATCATTTGACACGCATGAAATTATAATTGTGTATTATAAAATGTATATGGTCGTGTCCAAGATGCCTGGTCAGTGCAAGTAAATTAATCACTGTCCATGGGACACGCACCTCCCTGCAAATTGAGGTCAAACTGTCAATTTGATGGGTGATGCGTGCTAGGGCAATTAAGACAGAGTATTATAAATACTGCAGACTAATTTAGATCAGAAAGAGGACATTATGGGGAGTCCAGTAGACTAGAGAACCAGACCAGGCAGGCTCGGTACGCATTGTGGCGTGATGCCATGTATTAAAGTATCTGACTTGAAGTACTGGAGTTGAGTTGTCACTAGTAGGTCATATCACCACACTTGCTGATAGAAATTTCAATATACAACCATTAGAAAATGAAAATTTTGACCAGGCATTCCTTTGATAAAGGATGGACTAATCCAATATAAAACACGGAAGAATCCACTGGGCACAAATGGGTTAAAAAAATAGTCAGAGCTAAATTCACATATAAATATTAGGATTAGAAAATGTACCGTCTTCTCCAGTGTATCCGAATGAACTGGAGTCATAAGCCTTTAACACTCTCGGCGCAAAATTATTCGGGAGATTGTTACCCCTTCACCGTTTCTTTGTATCTGCTTCAATATTGTCATCTGTAAAAACGTTTCAAAGTGAGATTGGAGGTAGAATTACTTTAGAAATATTGATACGAGTGTCAAACAGTTTGGATCCTGATCAGAAGCCGCGTTACGCGGCGTCTGATCAGGATTCAAACAGTTTGCAAAGTCGCATTCATGCGATTTCGGCGCCGAAAGGGTTAACTCTTTGCATGCGTGGTAAAAGTTTCGTCTGCAACAATTGTCGTCTGCTCTTTTTCTAAAAGTAGAAATTTGTAAAATTTATTTTCAACAACAGGGTCAGAGTGTCAAACAGCGTGGATCCTGATGAGACGCTGTGTTACCCGGCGTCTCATCTGAATCCGAACTGTTTGAAAAGGATGTCGCTGTGGCACATACCAGTATCCGCCGCTAGCAATATAAGAGTTAATTTTAAGAGGCGTGGGAGTCACAAGCCCAACAAAACACTTAAGACTAGTATGTGTAAATGGGCATTACAGTCACAACTGCCTTATTAATATTTATATATACAGTCACTTTTACACTAAATGACGTCAAAAAGCGCATTTGCATACAGTTTTGATGCTGATCAGACGCCGCGTAACGCGGCGTCTGATCAGGATCAAAACTGTTTGCCACTTAATTTAAAATAACGTCAGTTATACTGCCTTAAATCTAATTTTGAAACGATATTGCAGACAACAATATTAAAGCAGACGACAATATGGCGATGAATGGGTAAAACCCTCACGAAGAATTTGATCATTAAAGGGTTAACCCACTATCACATAGCCTGTCTCTAGATTTAAAAACATACACAATGCTCCCTCCCTACAGAGACCCTCCGAACAACTAGTCCCTCCTTGCAACAATGTTTCTACCTTGCGGCTATTCCCCAAACAATTCAATTATATCTAAAGTTTTCACAGCTGCAAACCAGAATGTTTATTTTGTTTTGAGCCTTATTCAATTCAGCATATTCTAATTGATTGTGCTGATTTTAATTCGAGATAGATTCTTTCAGGCAGATTCTCTGCGAGAACTGTTTAAATTTGTAGATATAAACGGAATATCACGACAGTGTGTGATCCGGGATCTTGTATCAGTTCGAGTTGGTTGTGTAATCCAGATCTCACGAGAGGCGTAGCCTCGAGTGTGATCTGGATTACACAACCAACGAGTACTGATACAAGATCCCGGATCACACACTATCGTGATATTCCTTTTATTATATACCTAAACTGTTGGGGATTAGATTTAAATCTAGATATGTTGTTCAACCGAATAATCAAATATACGCATACATTTAGGCCCCTATAGGTAAAAAATTCTGTGTTCATTTGCAATCTTAAACTATTTATGGAAGTCATGTGACCACCAATAAATTACGTCGAACTGTTTTAAGCTTCATCCTTTGGAGGAAAACATTAATAAAAGTAGGTGTTGTGGGGTTTTCAAGCTTAAAATGGAAACGAACTGTTCAAAGTTGATCTTCGCTTAGTTCCAACTTGTTTTAAAAATAGCATCGGAGCCGGGAATTCCGAAACGTCACACGCACAGCTTCTTTATATAAATAACTTATGTACAATTTGTGTTGCATTATGGAAGGCCGGTGCGCCATGCTAATTGCTAGTTGTAAAATGCCAAATGCGAAATGCTATTTGTGAAAGCTTTAATGCTATTTGCGAATGCAAAATGCGAGTATGTTTAAGCCAAATGCTAAACATATCATTTTCTACAATATGTACAATCAGTACTATAATATGTATTGATCTATATGTTTCTTCTTCGTCTGTCGAAATAACATTATACTTTTTAAGAAGCTATCTGGTAGTTGGACTATTAAAAGAAGTTTTAAAGAACTGCAGCAGAAATACTAGATGAGCTCCCTTGAACATAAAAAAGAACAATTATTGAAATCTTAAGTAAACATTCACTAGTACACTAGATGTTCAATGATTATTTTTTAAAAAAAAAAAACGTTTATGGTCTAAAAGCCTTGTCCACAGTGCTTTTTTTTGGGCACATGGCACCATCGACCGATCCTCCGGCAAGATAGTACAAATGATGTCCCCGTTGTTAAAAAAAATGGCCCTGTACCGGAGGTCACAGTTTTAAATAGTTCTATATTTAATTTTTCCAACATCTTCATTGAACTAATATGGTCAGAGCTTTGGTGTTTGGCATTGTGATACTTCTAGATGTCCTTTACCAATATTGCTGAAATGGTTCTGTTCCTTTGCATGGTTATTCAGGTCTTCTCCTTACACGATCCTTAACTAGTGGAAATAGATCATAACCTTGTAGAACTCTATTTCAAGCATAACTACAACTGCCGAGAAATTGTAGCTGCTGTTAGGAAAGAGACAGGTATTTGTCGATGGTACGTATCAAATAAAACAATCAACTCTGATTATGTTTAGCAAGCATGTGAATTTGAAACGTAGAGTATATTATAGTATATTTTCAGTATTGACCATATGTTTATCAATAGTTTGTACAATATCACCTTGAATACTGTTTCTCATAGTGCACATATATCTGGTATCAACAACGTTATCAATTAGATATACATACATGTACTACTTAATCAATTAAATTATATGCACGCAGAAACAGAGCAGTCTCGTTTCATACAGCTCCTCGCAGTAAACAAGTTTTTTCTTTTATGCAATAACGCCACGAATATTAATTAGTTAGAATGGGTTTCAACTGACTTCTATGACAAACATACTATTCTACTATTAGTACACATGTATGTGTGGAAAATATGATAGCCTAAAATTGATAAAGTGGAATTGATCATACCAACAGCAAATATACCAGGACGGTTCAGCATTATCCTTCAATGCATGAATAGAACAGTCTGGATAACAGCATACGGTCCATTCAAAGATATCTGAAGAAAAAAGGATTCGGAAACAAAAAAGACGAGTCACCTATTGAAGAAATAATTTCAGCCATTCAAACAGAGCTATGCACTACTGGGAGGCACATTGGCGTGAACCAGACCTGGCGCAGATTAAGAGTGGAACACAGTTTGAGTGTTAAACGGTATTTCAAATATTATTAACAAATGGTAATGGACAAAAAACCACTTGGACATACCCCCGTCAGACTAAACTTAATTTGATTACTGTACACATTTTATAGTTTAAATATATACAGGATGCAAGTTCATCCTACTACCTTTACATGGGAGCCTTTTCTATTTCAAATTACAGTAAAACCTCGCTATAACGACCACTAAAACGAAGGCTAATTGAGTGTACAAATGTATAATAGACAGGTGTCAGCTTAAAGCAAGGTGACAGTAAAACAGAAAGCTCCTATAAGAGCTTTCTGCTTCACTGTCACCTTGCTTTAAGCGGTCACATATCGTAAACACCCTAATAATTAACATAATTTAGTGGTCGTAAAAGAGAGGTTTCACTGTAGTACTATAGCCCTTTACTTTATGAATATTATTCCAGATTGCATTACATGTTGAAAATTCCGTTGCCTGTTAAATAGAATAGGTAAATGTAAATATTGAATTGTTATGTGCAAACGGAGGAGACCCCGATTAGAAACTCCTGTATACATATTGTAGTAGTTGCCTGGGTCTGGCAGTACTCCATTTGCAAGTGTAATAAAGTAAATGTTCATAGGAGGAAAGCAAAGCAAATTCACAGAATTTATACCCTTTTTTATCGATTGTAGAGAATAAAGAGAAAACAGTAATGAGAGGGGCAAATGTTTGCCGTCACCTGTCTTAGCGATCAACGTTCGTCTTTTGTAGCATATCCGAGTATATCAGGGGCGGGTAATTCTTAAAGCAATCGTAAATTTTCAATAGTAATATAAATTATAAATTGTCCTCTTTTATTGACTGTACCCAGTATGAGAATCAAATCGTCCTAAACAAGCAATCAATAAAGGTTTACTTTACTTGTAAGGCATAGCTATTTCACAAGAATCGGGATCTAATATGAATAGACCAAATGATACAAACCTGATCAATATAAAACCTGCATAAAAGACCTGTTTGATTTTTTGTAGATCCACTGTACGTGATATCATTGGTATAATTGAACATGAACGAGCCGCTGCTATGAAGAAGGGAGGATTGCAAAGACGACAATACTCAGTGAGAGGACCCAATCACATTTGGCATATCGACGGTAACGATAAATTAAAGCCGTACGGATTTTGCATAAGTGGTGCTATAGACAGCTGGTGTAGGAAAATCATTTGGTTAGATGTAGATGAAACTAACAAAGACCTGCGTTTAATCTGCACTTATTATCTCAATGCAATTAAGGAAACTAAAGTTGTTCCTCTGATAGTTCGCTTGGATAAAGGAACGGAGAATGTGAGCATTGCTAATGTCTAAACACTTCTTCGTTCACACCACGATGATGAATTTGTCAGATGTTCAGTCATGTTCGGTTCCTCAAACCACAACCAAAGAATTGAACGATGTTGGCACTATCTGAGACAAGTTGTTCTGCAATACTACAGCGCTCCCTCTCTACAACGACACCCAATGGGAGACAAAAAATATGTTCGTTGTTCGGAGGGAGTCGTTATAGGGAGGGAATGTAGCTTACATTTGCAAACAGCTTGAATCCAGATCAGACGCCGCGTAACGCGGCGTCTGATCTGGATTCAAGCTGTTTGTCACTCGTAATTTAGTGTTTTACTCTGAAAAGGTCAAATATGTAACTTTTTGAAAAACGGTAGACGACAAATTTTTAGCAGACGATATTGCAGCAATAAAAGCGTAAGACATAATTGTCGAGTTCGGGTAACAGCGACAAGAGTCGTTGTAAGGAGGGAGTCGTTGTTGAGAGGGCCGTTGTAGGGAGGGAACACTGTACATAGATTTATTCAAAGATTTGGAAATGAGTGGTGTCCTACACATGAACAACCCTGTTCATACTGAGTGTCTGAAGGTCTGCTTCATGTCAATAGTACGTAAAGAATTAAAAGAGCATGTAAACCAATGGAACAAACATCGTGTGCGACATATGAAAAATGTAAGCAACCCTTCAGGCATACTAAACTTTCTGTATTCTACACCGGAATTTTATGAAAGTTCAGACCAAGGAAAACAAATTGATGATTTAGAGGTAGAGCATTGCCTGCAAATTCACGATTTTCAGCGTTTTGAGTATGGCTGTAACGTGTTTGCACAATGGGCTATTCCACTTATGTGCAGACGAGGATGGTGCTTACCAGACAATGAAAGAGAAGCATTTGTCTTATTTTCAAATTTAATCTTAGAAATATACGAACAAGAGTAGATATGATCCTCCTGGAAGAACTTAAACAAAGCCCCTGTGACTTGTATGGGCTTGTTGTTTAAACTAGTGATTTTTATAAATTTCTATACGTCCATATCCTTCTGATAAAGTGAATTATGCGAAATTTTCGTTCTTCTTCCATATCAAAATCTGTCTGATCTGGTATATTCTGTTTGCAAACAGAATGTACCAGATCAGGCAGTTGTTTCAATTTAAATATCAAGGTGTATGCACACGACACCGAAACACTAGGCTTACTATTGAACATCATGTAGCACCGTGTTTCAGTTTAAAATATCCTTTTTTGCAGCAGAACTACCCGTTGTAGATAATGCAAAATGCTAAAGTCTAACATGATAAGAAAGGAGAAAAAAAACTCAACATAATTTCATCAGACAACTATAGACTTATCTACTATATAGTATTTGGTAAGGAAGTGCTGATATACGGTAAAACCTCATTATTACGACCCCTGAAAAGAAGGCCAATTGTCTCCATAAAAGACAGGTTGCAGCAATTTGAATTAAAGGGACTCGCAACCGGATGGTGTACTTGTCAAAATGAACTAAAATACTCAAATAAAAGCAAATGTATGGCATTATTTGGCTCCTGGTATTAAAAAAATATGATCAGTCCAAAAAAAGTCTCAAGAATCGTCACCGAATCTTAATTGTTTTAGATATTTTCCATCGGTTTTTCTATAGCGTCAGCTGACGGTATAGTTGTTGTTGCTTCTCTACACGGGCTCAGACATAAACCCGAGCCGGATATGTATTATCAATCGCTACCAGTGAAGTACGTTAATTCGCTACCATATAGATAAGCGACCCAGTAGCCGCGGGGGTAAAGGCGCTTCCCTTTTTGTTTCATGTTTGTCTCCGCATGAAGGGTCATGGGTTCGAATCCCACCAGATCTTCTTCTCTTTTTTTTGGAAATGCATTTTTTAACAGAATTTATTATCCTAAACTAAATCTTACCCATTTATATAAGCATTTGACATATATTTACAAATTACTATTTTGTATGCTTAATCCGGTTGCGAGCCTCTTTAAGCAGTCGCCGGTCTTAAACACCTTATTACTAACACAATTTATGGTCATATTATAGATGTTGTTCTGTGCATTGTAATGCACATAATCATGCTGCAATTCTCCCGCAAACTGGAGTCGACTGTTTTACACAGTCTGTCCGTTCCTTTACTTATACGGTTAATACTTTGTCATACTAACTACAGTGCTCCCTCTCTACAACGACACTCAATGGGAGACACAGCGTATGTGTGTTGTTCGGAGGGAGTCGTTAAGGGGATTGAAAATTAAGACTTTTCTTACATTTGCAAACAGCTTGAATCCAGATCAGAAGTCGCGTAACCCAAATTACAGTCTAACAAATAGTATGGGAACCATAATACGCTTTACAGACACAGATATGCCTGTAGTTGTCTTTGAACATTAAAGAGAAATCAAAAGGGATATTCTTGTATGTAAGACAAATAGTATGCCCCAGCTATTGATGCTAGACTTTTTTATGGCCCAAATACATACGACAACAATTGTCAAAATTACTACCATAATGGCAAGTTCAACTGGCTGTAATTGTGTGAAAAATTGAAGCAGATCAAATCTTGTTCACATACACGCCTCGTCTGTGGTATATGTGCAGACATTCTGCCACATTCCAAGGTTATAGCTTTGAAGAGACTGGCAACCAGATTAAGCATTCAACACAGTAACTTGTAAATTATTAAAATATATGTCAAACGCTTATATAAACAGGTAAGATTTAGTTTAGGATACGAAAATCTGTTTAAAAAATGCATTTCAATAAAAAAAATATATTATTGGGCTCTGGTGTGAGTCGAACCCAGCATGTGGGGACGGGAAGCAAAATAACACAACCACTTAGACCACTCGACCAGCCGGACTATTTTTATCTCTAGAATAGATTTAACGTACTTGTCTGTGTAGCGATGGAGAGTACATAATTCGGCCCGGGTTTATGTCCGACCCGTGATCAATATATGTTGCGTCTTTCGATGCTATAGAATAGATATAGGTTAAAGCGATGGAATATATCTAAAAAAATTAAGATCTGAAGACATTTGTTGAGGGTGTTTTTAGACTGATCATATTTTGCTCATGCCAGATGCACGATAATGCTACACATTTGGTTTTATTTGAGTATTTTCTTTTATTTTTGCAAGTACACCATCTGGTTGTGAGTTGCATTAAAACTGTAGAAGTTAGTCCAAGTACTGTATATAACGTTGCATGAACCAGAGGGATGCCTATGTAAGACAGTAAGCCCCCGCCGCCAAATAATGACTGAGTTCAAATAGCTTTGAAAATTAAAGCAGATCAAAATCCTGTTCACATGCACATATATGGTATCTACTCAACTCTACCAAATATAAGCGGTAGTGGCCCAATGGTTAACACCTTGGACTACGGTACCAGGGGCCGTGAGTTCGATCCCCCGCCGGACCAGCGGTCTGACTAGGGGTTTTTTCTGAATCCCCGATGATGTACAGGAATGTTCTTGAGCAAGACATGTACCGCGAATTGCTCCTCTCCACCCAGGGGTTAAAATGGGTACCTGTGAAGGGTCTGAGTCGGTACTGCGGCTGCATTTGACTGCGCCATATGTTAGCAGTGCTCATAGGCAAGATGGCTCGATGATCAGGGGAGTATATGTACAGTCGGCTGAGCGGTCATTCGGACTGAAAGTAGACTTTAACTTGGTATATTACTGTTTTGCCTCATTGATATCTAGGTCAAATAAATACGAAAGACTCAAGCAGGAAACGTAACACAAACAATACACCCACCTCTCAAGCAGAACACACACACACACAGTCATACCACAACAAACACACACACGCGCGCGCAATACCATTCCTTCATCTACACTCTAAATAGAAAACAACACGCAAGACAAACATAAAGCAAAGTGAATATAGGAGCCCGCCTTGGTACGGTCAGTAGCAATCAATAATTAACTATCAATTAATCAATCAATAACAACCACTGGGGGGGGTAAACCTGGGTTTAGGGGCGCCAAACCTCACACTTATCTCCTATATTCACATATAAAGACAAACAGTGTACATAAAATATAAACCCTGTTCCACAACCTCGCAATCAAAAAGACCGCCAGCACAGTAAGTAAATACATGTAAAACAGTTAACAAAAATTCTATGACAAGATCATTAGTAACATGGGAAAGAATTAAACATTCAAGCCCGTGTTAAAAATAACCCACTATGGCAACGGTCAAATTGTACTCAAGCGACTAGTCTGTAGTTACGAGTAACTGTAAGACATGGAAGGGTCCAGGGTACGACAGAGAGGGAGAGAAAAAACAATGCACTGAGCGGTCATTCGGACTGAAAGTAGACTTTAACTTGGTATATTATTTATTACTTTATTAAACTGTAGGAGAAGTTTAGCAGGACAAAATATGTATTGTATATCATTGACAGACGGACGGACGAACGAACGAACAGACAACATACAGGCCGGGGTAAAACAGTATGCCCCCAACTGATCGTCGCGGGGCATAAAACGTCTGCAAAATTTTAAGGTTGTAGCTTAAAACAGTAGAATGATTTAGCCGTACAAAGTACATGTAGATCTACAGCATAAAAGTGTTTATGTGGAAAGACGGACAGGGTAACAATTGCATTACATATATCATATTCAGTACAACCTCTCTATTACGACCACTAAAACGAAGACTAAATGATTAGTTAAAAGACAGGTGTCAGCTTAAATCAAGGTGACAGTAAAACAGAAAGCTCCTGTAGGAGCTTTCTGAGTCCAGTACATCAAACTCTCAGTAAATATTACTTTGGATCAGTTAAGTAACTGGAAACATTTATGTACACAATGCCATTAACAAGCAGTGCATACGCAGATCAGACCAGCTACTACAGTAACTGTCTTACCATTTGCAAACAGAATAGTGTACTTTTCACACACAATATTCACACATTACACAGCTGTTCCCAAGATAGTCATTCTAAGCACGATTCAATGATATTGGGTTCAAAATGTGGTCCCTGTGATTTGACCTACTCACCTACTTAATGACCCGATATGACCTATATTCATGTATAACCAAAATTTTGTAAAGGACATGACACTGTCACAATCAAACAAAGATATAGCCCAAAAAATAACTTTTAGAAGGCCTTTAATTTATTTTGATCTTCACGAAAAAAGACCATGCTTTTTTTGGATCAATATTCTTTGAACAACTTTGAAAGTTTATCAATTGAGAAAATTTTTTGTGAAAACCAAATTGAAATCGGACAAATAGTTTTAGAGAAGATTTGTTCTACATTGAGTGCATGTTTTCCATGGCAACAAGACAGTAACCCCATTCATTTTCCTGGAAAAGCCCTTCGTTCATGCCAGCCTACCGATGCTTCTAATAAAATTTGCTTGAAATAAGGCTAATAGTTTCAGAGTAGATATTGTTTAAATAATGTAGACAGACAACGGACGCCAGAAGATGGGTCAGACAATGGGCAATCCCAATATCTCACCTTGATCCTTTGGATCAGGTGAGCTAAATATTGACGACGAATGACCGACATAGGGCGATCACAATAGCTCACATTGGCGCCAGATGGGCCAAACAACCCACATAACATGATCTTGCCAATATAAATAATCAAAGACTTTTTGAAATGTATTGTTTATTTAGACATGAATCTTTAATTCTGATTGTTAGACATTTTTATTATAAACTAACATAAATTTAGGATTGCATTAACCCTTTCCCTTTTCTTAATTTTTAGTGAAGTTAAGAAACTACTGGATATATACGAGGGGTGTTTCATAGTTAATGCAACTTCATGAATAACTTTGATATAATAAGTGCAATATGCATGTGTGATATATCGTTTGAAACTGCAATTCCTTACCTACAGGATGGTATAATGCACATTAAATCACATTACTAGATTATAAGTCACAACACTGACCCCTTATCAAGGGCACGAGAACATAGCACTTTTCAGACATTATTTATTGATGTAACAACTTTTTAAAAAGTAAAATGTATAAACTTTGATTTTTTAATATATCAGTTTATGTCCAAATTTTAATGTAAATAAGATTTCTTTACACTTAAACTTTTTAAATCTCAAATTTTCAAAAATAAAAGTTCTCATTTTGCTACTGAAAAAAAGTTGACATGCATTTTCGCACACTATGAAATTTTTTTAGATCAGTTTATCTATATTTTGATTTTAAAATATGTATATCTACTTCAGGTGCTTCAATTATAACCTGTGTTTTAGCTGTCAATAAATTCTCTTGAACATAACACTAGTGTACATTTTTATGATATTTTCGGTAAGAGTTAAACATTTGCTATAATTTTTTCATTTTATGATATTATATAATTTTAAACTGCGTAGTACATACATAATTGTCTGATATTAATTGACCGAAAGTTTCTTTAAATTATTTTCAATAATAAAACGGCTGTAGTAATTATAGCATCAACTTTGATGGAAAAAGTACCGCAACAATAACACAAACACGGTCTAGTGCCCTTTGACCTATTGGGGTCATTTAGGTTTGTGTGGTGACTTTTCTAGTCATTGTGATTTTACCGAGAAATATACTATTGCAAGGATTAGATTTTTCAAATGATATATCATACTTGCATTTTGCTCTTATATTATTGAAGTTATTGATTGAGTTGCATCAATAATGAAACACCCATCCTATAAAGAAAATTGTTATAAATAGACATTCAAGACTGAATAGTTTAGTAATGCATTTAGGAATCAGGGAAGCAAATTTATCCAAATTGAGTAAGCAATCAGAGCATACCAAGATCAGACAGCTTCTAAAGGATTTGTCTGATCTGGTTCTTCTCTGAGTGTGAGTGTGGTTAAATATGAGTATATGAGAGAATAGGTTAATGAGATTTAACAAATATTCACATAAGTTCTGAACTTAAAACTGGAACTATCACTACAGGTAATCCATAGCCCCACTTTAGCACCCTGTCACATGCTCCCAACAATATTATTCAGTTACAAGGTCAAAGTATTGACTGTCCTGAAAGTTGAATATGACACTCAGCAATCCACAGAAACCCTCCCCCTACACACACGCGCACGCACACACACACACACACACACACACACCACACACCACACACCACACACACACACACACACACACACACACACACACACCAGTTTTGGTAATCATGGATGATGTGTAAGATATATGCTCTGGAAAAGTTTTTTTCTTAAATCAAGGTTGATGTCAAAGTGACCTGACAATGGTTCAGGAGACTTGACAGTTTGATAACCCTGGATGATAAAGTATAGTAGTTGTGCTCCAGAAAATTTTGGGATGGATGTACCAGTTATTCCTATATGGCCATAACTATATTGTGAATGAATGAATGAATTACTTTATTTAACCCATTACCCAATAGCCTGTTTCTAGTTTTAAAGAAAGATGATCACTTAAAGCAGGTTAAAAGTAAAGCAGAATGTGCCTTTAAGGCACATTCTGCTTTACTTTCAACCTGCTTTAAGCTATTATCTGCTAAGATACAGAAAATATTTCTCATGATAAATATTCATGACTGTATTAAAGGGAACTATTGTCTTCAATAATGGGTTAACAAGAATGACTCATTTAATCTAATGACAAATCCCCCATAGGACCCTCTATAAAAGTATTACTTATATAGATCTTCTATAGATTTAACTCAGGATTTCCACAATCACCATGTGGGCTACAATAAGCTCATACAAGTAAATCGTAATAAACATTATGTACAGTCAAACAGTATTTACCCTTTACCCCATAAAAATGCATTTTAACACATCTAATTTATTCCTCCACTGAAGAAAATAGGTCCAATAATTAATAGCTATAAACATGTACCACAAGAAACATGTTCTACCGGTATATCCTAGTAGACAGTAGCTTAAAGCAGGCTGGAAGTTAAGCATAATGTGCCCTTTGGTGCATTCTGCTTTACTTTAAATCTTTAAATCTTCTTTAATGCTCAAATGTCTTTAAACTGGAAACATGCAATAGGGTAAAGGGTTAAGAAGTATACAAAAAAAGTACTATCAAATAATCAGTGAATATGTTGAAATCTGCTCGACTCCATCCTCCATTAAAACTTTATTTAACTGTGCATGTGAATCTGACCTCTAGAATATTCATAGAAAATATTTCTTGAACTGAATTGTACAAAATAATTATTTGCATGTATATGGCACATTAAACAAAAGTTGTAAAAGAGACAATAAAGCTCGCCCTCGGCACATTTAGAAACTTAAAAGCACACTCAAGATCACCGAGGTCAACCTGTTTGCCTGCAAATCAATCATGAAAGTAACACCTCAAGGGACATAGGAATTATAAGCGTTTTTGAAACCTACACGCAGATTTCGAAACCCAAACGCAGGCCCTAGGTTCAAGGTCAAGGTAAAAGGGGTCAACATTTTTCTGTGCATGGAAAAAATGTCAATACACACACATACCAACTATGAAAGCAATACTTCAAGGGGAAATAGAAGTTATGGTCATTTTTCGAAACCTAAACGCCGATTTCGAAACCGAATGTGGGCCCTAAGTTCAAGGTGAAAGGGTCTAAATGTTTCTATGCATGGGAAGGTCTTGTCCATATACAAACACATATCAAATATGTGTGTGAATTTATTTTCACTACAACCATGCATCATTTACAGATTGGAAGGAACACATTGCATCAAACTTAACCTGATTTATCTTTTCTCACTTAACTACCCTTGTTTTCTATAGTGAACAACGATTACGAATATCCTTATCTCCAACATGTGTAAGATCACTTTGATGACGTCACTATAATGTCACTATTTATAACGACGTTTTGACTTCACCGGGGTTCCAAAAACATGCATAATGCTTAAAAAATAGCTTAAATTGTTGGTAATGTGAAAACAAGAGGTCCATGGCCCTTAATTCGCTCATCTGAGGTCATTGTGCCTTAGCTTAATAGGCAAGACAACATTTTAATATAGCTGTAAATGGAATTATCTTCAAGACAAAAATACCATGATAAATTGGAATAACTTAAAAAAATATTGTTGGCAGAGTTATGGCCCTTATCCATGACACTTCTTCTTATCAAGCTACATGTATTTTCATATGATTATTTATTGCGCATTCTGCTTTACTTTCAACCTGCTTTAAGTTATCATCTACTAAGATATAGATACTATTTCTTATATCTTACAGTTTTATGACTGTATAAAGTGGAATTATTTTCTTTAGATGAGGAATAAATTAAAGGTGTAAAAAGGCATATGTATGGAGTAATGGGTTAACATCAGTAGAACAGGAGTTATCTCAAAGACAAGAAAATATGACACTGGGAAATAACTCAAACATGACATTGACCTTTGTAGGACATGGCCCAAGTTATAAAGTTTCTAACTTTAACAAAGTTATGGCTAAGATTAAAGTTGTGGACTGACAGACAAACAAATGGACAAACAGACAAAAAAGCAGACAGAGAAAACAATATGCCCTCAACAAAAATGAAGCAGACAACACCATATGCTGCTGTTACAGTGAACCTCAGCTGACCTGAGTTCAGTTATCATGTTATGTAACTCTGCCAGTAGGAAATGTGGCTAGGGTCTAATTCTTATAATGCTGAATTGCTGTCTGCTATACATATATTGAATGTGAATTATGACCTAGATATTCAACCACCGACAAGAACCATTTGAACAAAATAGGTAAAGGACATTTAGAAGTGTCACCATGCCAAATATCAAAGCTCTGGCCATATTAGTTTCAGTGGAGAAGACGTTTGAAATTTTCACTATATAACTCTATGTAAAACTGTGACCCCCGGGGCGGGGCCAATTTTGACCCTAGGGGCATAATTTGAACAAACTTGATAGAGGACTTGTAGATAATGCTATGTGCCAAATATCTAAGCTCTGGCCCTTGTAGTTTCAGACCAGAATATTTTTTAAGATTCCCTTATTTTTTCGCAATGCAACCAGAGTTCTACATTGTTTTCAATTCTTTGAACAAATTTGAAAGAGCTTGACCCAAGGAACAATTCTGTAAAGTTTGGTTGAAATCTGTTCAGCCGTTTAGGAGGAGATGTCATTTGAAGCAATTGTTAACGACGACGCAAAACGCACGACGACGGACACAGGGCCATCCGAAAGGCTCAAGGTGAGCTAAAAAGAATCTGTCACCTGTCGTTGTTGAAGGCAACAGGATCTAAAACTCGTCTAGAATAGAAAAGTTATTAAGCTCGCCAAGGCTCACTTAATAACATTTCAATTCTAGACTCGTTTGAGATCAGCTTGTCTTAAACATCGACTCATGACAGATCCTATATATCTTTTTTCTTACAGAAAGCCTAGTCCATTTTTGACTTTTTAGGGTTGATTTTACAATATACATGTATATTAAAATGACAAACAGTGTAAACCCTGATCAGAGGGCTCCTTAAGGAGCCCTCTGATCAGGGTCTAGACTGTTTGCATAGGACAAATGTACTCCTCACATGTAAGCTGTTTGCAAATGACACATATAGGCATGACTAGGGTTCAAAGAGTTAAGCTTGACGCGATGTGCTCCTTCCAATGCGTATATAATTCCGCCACTTCAGGATAAAGTTGCCAAACGTTGTCAGCTAACTGTATCACTTGTACAGTTTCTGTGTCTGTGAAATAAACATTAGAGACGAAATATAGAAGTGCGGCATCCACTAGAAAAATATCACTGTAGATACTATCATTTTTCACGGCTTCAAAAAGGTTCATTTCGTCCACAGGAACACACAAAAATTCCCCGTACCCACTTTTGACCCTTTTATAATCTTTCTGGTGTTGTGTCATGAAAACTATAATAGATGGATCCCTTGCAAAAACTGGGCAGACAAGTTTTGTGTCAACATCCCCCAGCTCACCCCTCTCCATCACTAAACCTCTATTGTTCTTTTCTTCTTGGTCTCTCCTTATGCACATAACTGCCGCCTCATAACCATAGTTGGCTAGTATCGTTGTTGGGCTTTGGACTTCAGGGGTTTGATTCTCGGGGGCTTGGATTGCATGAGTTTGTATGTCAGGGGTCTGGGTCACTGGAGTTTGAACTGCAGGACTTTTCATTGCAGGGGTAAGATTCTCAGGGGCTTGGATTGAATGAGTTTGGATGTCAGGAGTCTTGGTCACTGGAGTTTGAACTGCAGGACTTTTCATTGCAGGGGTTTGGGTCTCAGGGGCTTGGATTGAATGAGTTTGGATGTCAGGAGTCTTGGTCACTGGAGTTTGAACTGCAGGACTTTTTATTGCAGGGGTTTGGGTCTCAGGGGTAAGATTCTGAGGGACTTGCGTTGCAGGAGGACATTTAGCCAAGTATATTCTGGTAGTCCCAACATACTTTTTATTTGGGTCATCTATTTTGGTGTCATTCATATCTAAAAGTTCTGTTTCATTATCTGAAACATTGAATTCTTTCATCAGGATGTCCTTCACTAATTCATAATTATCATCACTGTTTAGACTAAGTCTAATAATCCGGTGGTTTTTGGATAGCACCCAATGTCCATGTTTGAAGACTTTCAAGCCACAGTGTAGTATATACTGTATTTTTCTACACTGCAAAGAAATATAGAATGTCATAATTGATTTAAATTATTATACCAGTATTTTCACATATAAACACCAAATAAACAAGCACCTTACAGCTGATATCCCCTGCGGCAGCGATTTTCGAGAAGGAAGTGGCAAACTTTATTGTGGGAAGAACGGGCAAATGGTGATCACCTGTCTTTTAAAATCAACATTTAAAAACCTTTTACAAAGTTTTATAAAAATCCATTCAATTTGTACATGCTAAACACTAAACAATATCAAAATAAAGCTGTTTATAGCATATCTGAGTATGACAGGGGCAGGTACCGGTAACTCTTGATTCAAATTTCAACAGTAATTAAACACTTTCAAGAATTTATAATTATGTGCAATTGTATTAATCAAACTCTGTTTAAAACTGGAGTTACTTTATCAAGTACATGACATTGACAATTCTCATAAAACATGCATGCAAGTGACCATAAGAGTACATGCTTTATAAATGATAAAAGACTTAATTCGGAATGTGAAAAGTTGAATCATTATTTTGCGAGTACATTTGTCTGCTTGTCCATAACACTTTACAAAATAGCTTTTTTCCGTATTGAAGACAGATGGCTGCTTCAAGCAAGCTGAAAGCAAAGCAGAATGTCTCTTGAGGAGTATTTTGTTTTTCTTTTAGCCTGCATTAAGCTATCATTTGCTAGGATATAGGACATATTTCTTATTGGGCATATTCATGAAGTAAAACTGTTTTGTTCATTGGAGGAACAGAATTAAACGATGTTAAAATGATCATTTTTTTAGTAAAGGGTGCAGTGTTGGCCAAAAATTATGTACAACATTTGCCTTTGGGATAACTACACTCCCTCTATTCCGTCTCTCTCTTATTTGGCCGAGCTTGTACCTGACATCGTCTAAGGTTAAGGCTGATGTCCTTGTTTGGGTTGTTTCACCTGAAATTTACTTTTAAATGAACATAGGGCCAGTGAAATCCATTGCCAATGTCTTGCCAAAGTTGAACAGATTGAGTTGGAAAGTAAATGAGTTTCATTTATGTTATTATATAGGAAAGACAATAAAAAAAGCTTTATATGCTAAAAGGGAGCAAGAGTATTTGGGAGTATTTAAATAACAACTAGCAATTAAATATATATACCCCGCTTCAGTATGGTTACAATAATTCATTGGTACAAAAGTGTAATGACTAGAGTGCAAAAACGGTTAAATATGGCATTTTAAACACATCAAGAGCAGATAACTCTTAACAAATAACCTAAGTTTCAACCAAATCCCACCATGCAAATGAAACATTCTACAGAGCAGGAAAGAAATCTCTGCTAACCAACCAGAATTTACAAAGCAATATACAACACTTCTTTCAGAAATGGGGCATAAAAAACCACATTTTTAAGTTTCATGGTTAAAATTCTGGTTAAAAACATTTCGCTGGCAGTAGACCTATAAAGTCATGCAGAAGCTTCCTTATCCTAATTTATCCTATATTAAAAAACAATCTACAAGTGCCACCTACCAATTAAAGTGAAAAACTAAACCTAGACACCATGATGCAAACAATTAAGATTGTGGAAGTTTGTCCGAAGACACGAACACCAGAGTATCAGGTGTTTCGATTCTGTACAGACGCAACATTAAGTGACGTCTGGTCGGGATCAAAATTGCTGGTTCAGCTTTTATAAGGATCTCCATTCAACGCATTAATCACCGGACCTGTATTACTTTTTAAGGTGAGCTATTGGGATGGCCCTGTGTCCGTCGTCCGTCGTCGTGCGTCGTCCGTCGTGCGTCGTCGTTAACAATTGCTTCAAATGACATCTCCTCCTATACCGCTAAACAGATTTCAACCAAACTTTACAGAAATGTTCCTTGGGTCAAGCTCTTTCAGATTTGTTCAAAGAATTAAAAACAATGCAGAACTCTGGTTGCTATGGCAACCAAAGTGAAAAAATAAGGAAATCTTAAAAAATCTTCTTGTCAAAAACTACAAGGGCCAGAGCTTAGATATTTAGCACATAGCATCGCCTACAGGTCCTGTATCAAGTTTGTTCAAATTATGCCCCGGGGATCACAGTTTTACATAGAGTTATATAGTGAAAATTTCAAATGTCTTCTTCTCTGACACTAATATGACCAGAGCTTTGATATTTGGCATGGTGACACTTCTAAATGTCCTTTACCTATTTTGTTCAAATGGTTCTGGTCGGTTGAATATCTAGGTCATAATTCACATTCAATATATGTATAGCAGACAGCAATTCAGCATTATAAGAGTTAGACCCTAGCCACATTTCCTACTGGCAGAGTTACATAATTGAACTCAGGTCAGCTGAGGTACTGTAACAGCAGCATATGCAGGGGCGTGTCTGGGCTTACGCACTCACGCACGTGCGTTAAGTTAATTGACAAAGTCGAAAATTTAAAAACGCTAAAAATGCAATAAAAATCACCATCTTACCCAGGTGAGGCATAAATGATATTTTTTAAAAGTGTCGTTAGTCTCGTACTTCAAATTATACACAACGCACATATTTCACCCTTTGATAAGGATTCAGGGTGTCCACTACTCAGTTTACGGGAATATAGATTTTACCTGGTAAAATTGCCCGTAACAATTCGTACAATTTAAACGCCTTCAGAACGCACCAGAGACCATCTAGAAATCAACATTTTCCCAGGGGAGCATGCCCCCCTAGTACGAGCGTGTACACTTATTGATGAGGGTAGAGGTTAGAGAAAAATGGCCAGAAAATAATCTATCACAAAAAAAGAAAGATTATGCAGGTCATGTTATGTAGAAGTCGAATTGCAAATGTATGGTAGTAATTTACCAGGTTTAGATGTGAAAAACGCACCAGAGACCATTTAGGAGTAAAATTGTCCAAAGTTGCATACACTTATTTTGTTTAGCTACGCCCCTTACGTGTGACCCAATCGTATTTTCCATCATACAAAGGGGGGGGGTTAAGGAGACAACACATATTACTCTGTATTTTGATATGCATTTCAAGCACTCGTTCAAAAGTGTACATAAGTTTAAAAATGCACGTGCATGTATGTAAAACAAGTACAATAGAAAGTAAAATCAATGGAAAGTAAACGGACAAAAGTGAAACATTAATAGAGGGTAAAGCAAATGCAGTTGGTAATATACAAGGTGGAGGTAGGAACGTATATATACGTTCCTAGTGGAGGGGAGGAGGAGGCTAATTAACACATGTCAGAGCCGTACGGACATAGTTGGTTAGTCAGGGAAATTTGATTTTAGTCAGGGAAAAGTCATGGAAACATCAGGGAATTTTGCCTCACTATAATTGTGGACATACTGTTAATAAAATAGTTTAACAGTTTAATTCAAACAAAGAATATTCTCATAGCTATAATATTTTTTTGTTTTGATATGTAACTAAAATGATGTATGTATTTTATTACATCACACAGTCGTATGTGCATTGTGAGGGGTATTTAGAATATAAAAAACCTTTTCTAAAACGATAGTTTAACTATCATTTTAGAAAGGTTTTTTATATTCTAAATACCCCTCAAAATGCACGTACGGCTTTCTAATGGAAATTTTTTCCCCGGGGGAGCATGCCCCCGGACCCCCCTAGCCATGGTGCGTAAACTCAAAAATTGTCCAGACACGCCCCTGATATGGTGTTGTCTGCTACATTTTTTATGCCCCTGCAGTTGGGGCATATTGTTTTTCTGTCTGCTTTTTTTGTCTGTTTGTCAATTTGTTTTCTGTCAGTCCACAACTTTAATCTTAGCCATAACTTTGTTAAAGTTAAAAACTTTATAACTTAGGTCATGTTCTACAAAGGTCAATGTCATTTTTGAGTTATTTCCCAGTGTCATATTTTCTTCTCCTCTAAAGAAAATAATTCCACTTTATACAGTCATAAAACTGTTAAGATATAAGAAATATAGTATCTATATCTTAGTAGATGATAACTTAAAGCAGGTTCAAAGTAAAGCAGAATGGGCAATAAATAATCATATGGAAATACATGTAGCTTGATAAGAAGAAGTGTCATGGATAAGGGCCATAACTCTGCCAACAATATTTTTTTAAATTATTCCAATTTGTCATGGTTTTTTTTGTCTGGAAGATAATTCCATTTACAGCTACATTTATATTAAAATGTTGTCTTGCCTATTAAGCTAAGGCACAATGACCTCAGGTGAGCGAATGGCCCTCTTGTTCATTTTCGTTTCGGCGGAGTGTATACACGGGTTCATGTTGTTTCGATCCTCATAAAAGGGCTCAAGAGAAGGTGAATAATAAACTCTTTATGTCAAATCTACTCTTTAGAATAATCTCGTCAAGAGGATTCTGAAGGGTAGTCACAACAAGAAATATTTGAACGTTTGGTTAAGTCTCCCTTGTCTGGTTCACTGTTATTGGTGGCCGTTGAGTCACACAGTGCAACTGTAAATAATAAAGGTATGGCTTATAGGTGCCTACACCCGTAATTGTATATCCTAACATGAAATACATGTAAAGATTTGTACATGTTACCGTTTGATCATTGATAACATTTATAAACATTACTTGTATAGATATTTGTGTCAAATTGTGATTACCTACATTTACACTGTTGAATATCATGGTTTATCTCACATGTATGTTTAACCGGTTCACTTTGTTATATGTATATATGTTAAAGCCGCATTGTGTTTTTGGGAAACCTGCATAAAACGGTTGTTTGGGATCCCATTAGAACTACATGGGACGTGATTCTTTCATAAAAAGCGGCTTTATCTAAGTAATTCGCTTTTAAATTTTTATTTATAATTTTTTGGTGCTGCACAATTTAAAGAGCCTCCTTGTGAATGGAAAGAAAGACAACTCTGTAAATACAGGGCTCCAGATAACGGAAGTATTTCGATTACTAAACTCTTTATTTCTGCTTTTAAACCCAATGGTGTCATACTCATTAGAATCGTCTCGAAGAGACGGTTTAATCAGTAGTAACACCCTAGCATTCGGTGCTGAAATGAGTGAGAACATGTTGGATTTGTTCAGTTTATTCCTCAGATTATAGAAGACTGAGAGTGCAAATAGTACTGTTGATAGATCGCTACTTAAGGGTGTTTGAAAGCACGGAGCAGACACTCTGTAATTTCTCCATGATGAAAGTCATGAATTTAGGAAATTTTCAAAGTATATGAAAACACTCTATGGTGGTTTTGTATTGAAGAGCTATTTAAGATAAATGAAAAAAAAAGTGAACATTTTGGTGAACAACGTTTGGCTCTACGGCCATGTAAAATTTACCCACCCACTCGTTCTTATTTTGTCCTTTTCAAACAGCCCGCTTCAATAAAGTCCAATTTCAATGAAAAAAAATATGATAATTTAGTTTTGTGTTATTTATTTCCTGTCTATGGTAGTATTTCTTCATACCAAAAATTTTGTAAAGGGAGATAACCCTTTTTACTTTAATTACTAAAAACTTTCAACACTGACCTTTCAATTTCTTTTCATATTTTGAACTGCCTTAGCATGGGCTTTCATCTGGTAGAATATAAGAAAAAGTTTGATACTAGAAGTATTTCATTTTCAAACTTTTTTAGCTCACCTGGCACGAAGTGCCAAGGTGAGCTATTAGGATCGCTGGATGTCCGTCGTTTGTCGTCTGTCCGTTCACAATTGGTTCGTTAAAACACTCTAGCGGCTACAAATCTCATTGGATCATAATTAAACGTGGTCACAATTTTTGCCTCAATGAAATCTAGGTCATGTTTGAATGTGGGTCATGTCTAGTCAAAAACTAGGTCACTAGGTCAAATCATCGAAACACTTTGTTAACACTCTAGAGCCTACAAATCGCATTGGATCTATATGAAACTTGGTCACAATGTTTGCCTTAATAAAATCTAGGTCTAGTTTGATTGTGGGTCATGTTTGGTCAAAAACTAGGTCACTAGGTCAATTCATCGAAAAACCTTGTTAACACTCTAGAGCCTTCAAATCTCATTGGATCTTTATGAAACTTGTAAAAAATGTTTGCCTTATTAATATCTAGGTCAAGTTTGAATGTTTGTCATGTCCGGTCAAAAACTAGGTCAATAGGTCAAATCATAGAAAAACCTTGTTAACACTCTAGAGGCTACAAATCTCATAAGATCTTAATGAAACTTAGTCAAAATGTTTGTCTCATTGATATCTAGGTCAAGTTGGAATGTGGGTCATGTCCGGTCAAAACAGAGGTCACTATGTCAATTCATAGAAAAACAGTGTTAACTCTCGTGAGGCTACAAATCTCATTAGATCTGAATGAAATATTGTCAGAATATTGGCCTACATCAAATCTAGGTCAAAATCAAATGTGGATTGTGCCTGGTCAAAAACTAAGTCACAAGGTCAAATCGTAGAAAAATCTTGTTAACACTCCCAAGGTTTAGTGTTGGTCATGTCCAATCACAATCTAGGTCACTATAGGTTAAGTTTACATGGTGTACCAGGTGAGCGATTTAGGGCCATAGTGGCCCTTGTTACTTTTTTTCATAAAATAAAAAATCTAATAAAATCATGCAATATCAAAAGCATATTTTTTTATATTCAAAGCTCCATATTGTTCAAACCTGGTGCCTGCTTTGTCTAAATTTGGTTTCTATATGTGAAAGTACCACCATAGACATGAAACAAATAAAGAAAACCCAAATTACCATGTTCGTTTAGTTTTGAAATATATTTTACTGAAGCTTGTACTCTGAATGGGCAAAATTTAGAGAAAAAGTCCAAATTTGACATACCTTTTTCAAATCGCTGTAGCTCAAAAAAAAGGACACCACCATATACATTTCTTTTCATTTTTTCATTCATCATAAACAGCTCTTCCAAAAAAACAATGATAGAAAAAAAGTTTGATACATTGAATAAATGGCTTCTGGGTTACACCCTTAACTTGTTTTCTCTTTTTTCGTATCAAGCAATCTGACGTTAACACTGAAAACAAGTATTCGTTTAACTATTTAACTACATGTATGTTTAAATATTGTTTTCCATGTTTTTACAGGACCAGCTCATGTTTTGCTATAATGTAGTTGCAGAATATTTGAAGTCTTTCAACACGTATTCGAATTTCAACTGAAGTATTTGAAACGGGATATAGGACGTGGTTGGTACCTACGCGTAGTATATGGCAGTTGAAGTTGACAACTTGTGTATGCGTCTATTCATCGAATGACGCTGTCATATGTACAGTGGATAATCTGTTATTCTTTCCCGTTTAAACGCAAACGTACGCAAACGCAAAGCACTAAAACGTAGAAAAGTACAACTTTTGGACAATTCTGATATTTCATGTTGATCTTGGTGGCAAACAGTTTGGAGCCAGATCAGACGCCGGGTAACCCGGCGTCTGATCTGGCTCCAAACTGTTTGTAAAAGAAAAAATAGTTTTAGCGTAAACGCGTTTATTGGGAAAGAATAACAGATTCTCCACTGTAATCAAGTGTGTCTGTTGCAGTGGATATGACATTTTTCCGTTGCGTATAAATGTATACGAAACGCAAACGAATTGCAATAAAATCGAGACATTGACTCATTTTTGAAACATTTGAAAAATAATTTAATCTAAGTGGCAAACCTTTTGAAGCCTGAATGATGTTAGCAATTACAAGAAAAGAATAAGAGCGTATTCCCCTCTGTATATAGTGGACAGAGCGAACCGGTGTATGCGCCTTTTTTATTAAAGAGCGCTGTAATATGCAGAGAGGATGGGTCGCGTACGTCCCTTTTTACGTTTTCCGAACTTTTACAGTGTGTACATTCAGGTCTAACCTCGACAACTCGAATTCCAGTATTTCACAGTTTAAAAGTTGATTTTTATGTTTTGTTTCTGTAATACAGGTATATTCGACTGAAACAACCCGTGTTATCGACATTGAACTAGTGTTCCATACAAGGGGCAAAATCAAACAAGTGTAGACTCTGATCAGTATGCGGCGTCTGATCAAATTCTACACTGATTGCTGATAGGAATTTTAATATGAAACAAAAGGGAAATGAAAATTTAGACGAGGCACTTTTTTTTTCAAACATAGACCTTTCCAATTTATAACCATGGAAGAATCCACTGGACATAAATGTGTTAATTTAAGCGAGTTTGAGTTACAGTGGAGAAAACGTTATTCTTTCCCAATAAACGCGTTTACGCAAAAACTATTACTTGCAGTGCAAACAGTTTGAAGCCAGATCAGACGGCGGGTAACCCGGTGTCTGATCAGGCTCTAAACTATTCGCCACCAAAATAACCATGAATTATCAGAATTGTTCAAAAGGTGTACTTTTCTACGTTTTAGAATTTTGCGTTTTCGTACGTTTGCGTTTAAACGTGAAAGAATAACGTTTTCTCCACTGTATTTAGATCGTAGTTGTAAACTTTTCGAGCCATTATTTCATCTTCTCTGGATCGATAGCTACCAGAAACTCGTTCTTCATACAGTGGAGAATCTGTTATTCTTTCCCGTTTAAACGAAACGAAACGCAAAACGCTTAAACGTAAAAAAGTGCAACCTTTGGACAATTCTGATAATTCATTTTTATCTTGGTGTTTGTAATTGAAATAATAGTTTTAGCGTAAACGCGTTTATTGGGAAAGAATAACGTTTTCTCCACTATATGGACACGTTCTTTTAACCCTTCCCCCATTTCTAGTTTTGAAGACAGGTGGCTATTTCAAGCAGGTTGACAGTAATGCTGAATGAGATGTATTATATATATTGGAAAAGGCGTTTTGTGTTTCGAATGCAGTGCAACGGAATGTAGAAAATGACAGCTGTTTGAAGATTCTAATCATTTATTTATATCTGAGTGCCAAACAGTTTGGAGCCTGGCGTCTGATCTGGCTCCACACTATTGCCAATGGAAATGCTTACTTAAGAAACGAAACAAGTTTATTGGGATATGATTTTTCCCCATTGTTTATGTACATGACGACACAGTCAATTCTCGTTACAGCGATAGTCTGGGTTCCATACACTTGTAACGTTAGGTTGTAACGTTGTTTAAAAAAAGTCACACTTGTGTTACGTTTTCAAGCAACTAAGAAAAGTCCTGGCTCCGAGGTTATAAAGCGTTTGAGCTGAGTCTAATCTCGTTCCCAAGCATTTGATTGGTCAGATTTGAGCCTAGGCTCAAATTTGACCAATCAAATGCTTAGAAACACACTCGGACTCAACTAAAACGCTTTATAACCTCGGAGCCTGGTGTCTACGACTGCGTAATGCAAGATAGAAAACAAAAGCAGAAAGTTCAACCTTATTGTCCCGCATAAAGCAATCATCTATGTTTAAGGCTGACCGTGGTTAATTTGATTAGACGTTTGGCGATTTTTTATGATTGTAATCAGGACAAGTTATTCCAAGACATATCACGTAGGGCTCGATTATTCTGATTTATCGAGTATCGATATAAATAGTTCTGACTGTATTGTTTACTTGGATATGACATGTAGAGAGATGTAAAGGTTTGTTTTCAGGAAGAAATCCTATTTCTCCCCCAAGTCGATTAAACATAAAGTAGAACCTCTTTATTATTTTAATTTTTTTACATGAAAATAGCAGTTCAACCTCGAATTCTAAATTTTCGAAAATAGATCTACTATCATTTGAAATACTTTTTTTTTATTATTATTATTATTATTATATGCATGTTTGTTTGGCCACTTTGGCCATCTGTAAATATGTTGTGAGTAACGAGGAATTTGTTAATTCAAGTTACTGATTGAATAAAGAATTATGTTTATTATTATTATCTATTACGACCGCTAAGTTATGTCCAATATAAGTCGTTTATGAGAGGTGACTGCTTAAAGCAGGAGCTTTCTGTTTCACTTTCACAATGCTTTAAGCTGTCACCTGTCTTTTATAAAGTCACTTATCCTTCTTTTTAGTGGTCGTAATAGAGGGGTTCTACTGTACATGGTTTATACATGTAACCGAGAAACAACAAAGCCATGCTCCAACATATACATGTAGTCAGATAGTTTAATTTGCAATAGACTATACAGTTCATGAGCATACAGTGGAGAATGTGTTATTCTTTCCAAATAACCGCGTTTACGCTAAAACTATTATTTCCAGTGCAAACAGCGTAACCCGGCGTCTGATCAGGCTCCAAACTGTTTGCCACCATGATAAACATGAAATATCAGAATTGTCCAAAAGTTGTTCTTTTCTACGTTTTAGTGCTTTGCGTTTGCGTATGTTTGCGTTTAAACGGGAAAGAATAACAGATTCTCCACTGTACATTATATTATACAAAATACTAAACGCTATATTTAATTTGTCATGATTTCATATTGAACAGCTACATTACTTTCTTATGATAAATCCTGAACACATTATATTGCACTTTTATGTTTTTTATTAAACATTTTTTTGTTCTTGTCCGGAATGTGAAAGCGCTTTCAAGTTCTTCATCTGCAAGTTTGTTTATTGCCATTGTTACACCCGACAGCGGGAGACACGATATTCATTTTAGCCGTAGTACGTGACTTTCTTGCTGGTTAAAAACATTCTAATATCTATGAGGTACGAAATGTATCCGCTTAAAAGTGCATAAACACACATTAATGACACTCTAACTTCAGCCAGAAATATTTCCGTAAAATGTAGTCATATGGTGAGTAAATATGTCAAATGTGATCACTTACAAGCCGAGATATGGCAAACATTGACTTGTCGACATGGCAGGTATAACTCCACATTTGTACTTTTGGACCATTAGAGTAAATTCTGTACTAAGTTATCATTAAAATAAAAAGCACAAACACGTTTTGAACTCAATGACCGAATTCTTATCTTTTATCCAGATCGGCTTTTATATTACAGACTATTTGTATCAATCGTTCATTAAAAAAACGAAATACTCAAACACTAGAGAAACAATTTCAACACAGGGCTGCCATTTCTCCGGATTTTTCCAAAATCTACGGATTTTTCCCCAGTATATGGTAGATTAAAGCAGGCTGAAAGTAAAACAGAATGCGCCCTAAGGCTTTACTTACAGCCTACTTTAAGTAGTCGCATGCCAACAAAACAAGAAAAAGGCTATGGGGTAAAGGTACGATTCGTAAAATCGCACTTTAAAAATGCAAATTTGGAAATCTTAGGATTTTTCATGTAAACTTATGGCAGCCCTGTCAACAATGTCAACGATGTCTTAACAAAGTACTGATGAACACTGTTTTAACATTTCCATATCAAAAAGACAATATGTACATTTAGAACCCATGATGATCCAGTTTCATATTTGAATGGCATTCATATTCAAGTAGTTTCTTGTTTTAATTTCTGACCAAAACCGTCATTTATCCCGCACATCAAAACTTTGAGCACTAAATGTCTCAAGGATCTTAACAAACAACCTAAATAATTTGTATTCTTAAATTGCAACCATATATGAAAACCCTTTCTTTTACAGTCCTTCCTTTTTACAGCATTTTTACTCTTGTTTATATTATACTTGTGTTTGTCGGAAAATAGCTGTTACAGCTAATGTTTATTGTTATATTGTATCCGACGTTAAATGAATCTTCTTGTATCTTGTATCTTGTATCTTAATCTCTTAGTTTCAAATAGACTGGCTCCTTAACAGACATTTCCTGTTCTACAACTTTCAAGAGTCCCACTGTTTGTAGTAAATGAAACAAGTTGGTACAGTACTCCCTCCCTACAACGGCCCTCCCAACATCGATTCCATCATTATAACTACAGTGAAGACTCTATTATTCTTTCCCGTTTAAACGCAAACGTACGCAAACGCAAAGCACTGAAACGTAGAAAAGTACAACTTTTGGACAATTCTGATAATTCATGTTTATCTTGGTGGCAAACAGTTTGGAGCCTGATCAGACGCCGGATTACCCGGCGTCTGATCTGGCTCCAAACTGTTTGCACTATAAATAATAGTTTTAGCGTAAACGCGTTCATTGGGAAAGAATAACACATTCTCCACTGTATGCTTGCTGCTGTTCCCGACTGATTTGTTTTACACTTTCACTGCTGCAAAATATCGTCTGCTTAGAAATGTCGTCTGCTGTTTTTATCAATGTTACATATCAGTGGAGATTTTGTAAAAAAAAAAACATTAATCACCAGGCACAAAGGGTTATGCTATTATTTCCAAGTCGACCCGTTTGTGCTAAAATGATTATGAGCAATTAAAAAGATTTTGAATTCAGACAGGACACCGAGTTATATGTCTGATCAGAATCCAAAATGTTTACTTTTTAGACTTAAATTAAAAGAAAGTTCTTTAATACACAAAATTATACACTGACGGAATTGAAACCTTGCGCTATATCGCAATTCTCGTGCGGCGCATACGGGACTCGCGAGACTTGATAAGAGAATGTCTATCGGTAGTCAATATGATAAATGTCTGTTTCGAAGCATTGTTCACGGGTTTATATTCCCGTGAATTGATAGGAATGTCCACCGAGTCGTTTAAATCCTAAAAATGTCAATAAAAACACTCGAGTCGGTAAATTTTCACCCCAGAAATGGCGGATAACGAGGCAAAAACTGAAGATGTTGTCACGTGACACATAATCTCGGAAAATTCAACCGCCGCGAGAGCTCAGATGCTCGCCTATTTAACTTCGCTGAGTTGCTATTCCGTCTTGTATAATTCCGTGTGTAATATCTGTAATTTTCTGCATAATATTGTAATTCATTGGTTGTTTATCTATTCTTCGTGTAAATGGTAAGGAATGACGTAATTCCCTTTGAAAATATGGGCGCACGTTTAAAGTTACTCTCTCTCACATTGGCTAGATAAGTATGCATAGGTGGCGCCACTAGCAGCTGCTCCTATACCAACTTTTGTTGTTGCTGCAAGGCCTAACACTCCTGCACTCTGGGACAAGGCAAACAAACTCCCTGCTGGTGTGAAAGGCGTCTAGAATAAAGAGAGAAATTACACTGCAAAAGTTTCTGTGTAGCAGTAACGGTAGGATCAAATTTGTGTTTAACGTTTCCTTCAAATTAATATACATACCGGTATTAACAGCGTTAATTTTCTCACAATAGGGTGAAAGCTTATGTTTAATTACGTACATCAGTTTTGAAACGTGAAATGTTTTGAGCGGTCATAAGCCAAAATACCGACACCTTTTTAAGCATATATGTCGCTATGGTTTAATAGGTCAAAGCCCATGACGTTTTCGCTAAATAACCTTAAACTTTGACAAATTTAAGAAATTCGGGTGGCTTGATGTCTTCACTTTGTCCTTTTCATAACAATTTGCCGATTTTATACACAAACAAGAATTTTGGAAATACGAAAAATAAAATAATATAAAAGTGACGGGCTTTTTTTTTATCATATATCCTAAATACTTGAGTGTTCTTACTACAAAGTGACTATATTACCCTATCACTTTTTAATAGTTTAATAACCGATCAATTTCTTCTCCAAATTTTGATAGAGGACCATCAAAAGTATTGTAACTCAAATAAGAAAGCTATTGCCATTGAATGTGCTGAAGTAGGTCTTCATAGTTTTATTATATAGCCATAAATAAAAAACATCTGGTCAACCCCCACCCCAGTATCCATGATTTGACTGATCGAAGTTGTTTAAGGACATCTCCGAAACATGAACCTGTGTATTTTACCAAATATGAAGGCTTTAGGTCATGTCAATAGTTGACAAATAGTGTGACAATGTACATTACCATTCACCGGGGCCGGGGTGGGGGGGGGGGGGGGCGGCATTTTGGCGGATCTAATTTTGTTATCAATCTTGATATGGGGGATAGATTATTCAAAATAAGAAAGATTCAGGTCTTGTATTTTCTGACAACCGAAATTTTAAATTTCGCTGCTATATAACTAAATAAATGGACACATCACTGACCGTCATTTTTAACCAATCCGAACACTAGAACAATCTTGATAGAATGCCACCCCATGAAGGTGTAAACCAAATACAAAGGCTGTATTTTCTTACAATAGTATATAGGAAAATGCCGCATCCTAAAATGCTATGCCCCTTTGTGGTCATGTTAACAGTATAACATTATTTAAACAATTATGAACAATTTTATTTAATCAACTACAATCTTAAGAAAGGTTATGTGAAATACTTTTACGGATTATTTAAGATTTGGTACTTGATTGGCATGTCAACCAGAAAAAAGCTCACCAACAAATGATTAACAATATTTCGTTCCTCATACAGGATGCTTCTGGCGGAGTTGGCGAAATATAGGCCAGTTGTTACATTGAAATATCGTTTATGCAATAATGACTAACGCCGTGTGGTGTCTGGTCATAATAGCTCACCTAAGACATTCGGCTCAGGTATTTGTGTTTTCTTCTGACCTGTCAGAGTTATTTTTAGATTAGAATATTCTAAAATTTTAAAGGGATGATCACCGTACTCGTTGATTTCCGTACAGTCAGCCAGGGATACGGAAAGCTGTATTTATTGTGCGTAATGAACAGTAGAGAAGACATTACTATTTCCCGAATAAACGCAAACACAATGCACTAAACTGTAGATAATTAATTTTATCTTTTAAATCTGGGTGGCAAACAGGTTAGAGCCTGATCAGACGCCGGGTTACCGGCATCTGATCTGGCTCCAACCTGTTTGCAATGGTCAAAATATTTTTTTGCATAAACACGTTTATTGAGAATGAATAAAATATCAGTAAAATTAGCGCAGCTGTCTCGTACTGCACGAGGATCATGCTTATCTCAAGTTGGAAAGTGTGCGACTATATAGATCCGATGTTACCCTGTTATCACGGTGAATAAACGTACACAGGATATAGACACCAAAGTGATCAGGAATTGAAAGCGAAAGTAGCGAGGTGAGTACTTTTATTACGTTTATCTCTAAAATCTTCTTACAAATAAAGTAAACATGAATTGCAAGATAGTCTGTTGACATATGTGACCACACTGATGCCAGGAATATAAATAGATTCACCTGGAAGACTGAATAAAAAGCTTTAATCACTGGCCATAGTCGCATCTTCGTCAACATTTGTCATTATTTTCGCTGTTTATACACGTTATACAAAAAAGTGAATCGACAGATCTGTTTATATTTCATTTAAATGTAACTATGCAAAAGCTGCTTAAAAATCGACCAACAATAGCTAAGATATACCATGTCAAACCGACCGCCACATGTACTGGGGATAGTGTCCAACGGTTATTTATTGTACGGGGGATAGTGGAAGGCTGTACTGGGGATAGACTCACGAAAACTTATTGTTTTGTGTCGTAAAATGGTATTATGGTACATTGCGTTTGATTTTTATGGCAAACTACATGCTGTTACGTTTCCAGCATACGAAATAATGGATAATCTTCATTTTTCTAGGAAGTTAAGTCCAAAGCCACTACATTTATTACATATCATTCTCCCTTCTTACGCCTTAATGCGATGGTAGTAGTTTGTGGTGAAATACATGTCGAATGTATTTAACAGAGTAAACTGTAAATTATCAAAGCATTCTTGAAAGAATCGCTGCTATTTGGACTCGGCTATTTTGTAGTTACTCATATACCAACAATGCGCAACCTTTCACACAGCACTGGTTTTCAAGGTAAAAACATACAACGTGTTCATCTATATATGTATGAGCCAAAATTAGACTTTACCTTTGCGACCAGTGCATATCCGGAGCAGCCTGCACATCCGCATTTTTAATCAGGATCTGCACCGTTCTCCTTTAAGTTTCTAGATGTCGTCATACTACTTCTATTACAATAAGAAACAGCCATTATTCAGCATTGCCAATGCACAGTTTTCTTAGTACTTGCACTTGCCGAACGGATTAAAAGGAGTGTTGCCAACGATTTTCTTCTTTGAGACCGGTTTCATTGAACATTGTTGTCAATTAATCTTTGGTTGATGCTGCTTCAATGTGTGTGTGTGGGAGGGGGTTGTATCGGTCTACCTGTATTGCTAGCACATAAGGCTCTGCAATATTTTACAAAACAATGCTGTTGCCTATATATGCGATAAAACCTAAATTCTTTTCTAAACTACTGGTCCATTTGCATCAAAATTTACTGTCAGTTATCCTTGGGTAATTTCTTCGTCTATTTTCATAACAAGTCTGATTAGGCTCCACAATGTTTTAAAGGGACTCGCAACCGGATGGTGTACTTGTCAAAATAAAATAAAATACTCAAATAAAAGCAAATTTGTGGCATTATTTGGCTTCTGACATTTAAAAAATATGATCAGTCCAAAAAAGTCTCAAGAATCGTCACCGAATCTTAGATTTTTAGATATTTTCCATCGTTTTTCTATAGCGTTAGCTAACGGTTTAGTTGTTGTTGTTGCTTCCCTACACGGGCTCAGACATAAACACGAGCCGAATTACGCAGTTGTATGCACTTTCGATCGCTACACATTGAAATACGTTAAATCGATCCTAGATAAACGGATAGTTCCGTGGTCCATTGGTCTAAGCGGTTTCCCCTATTTTGCCTTCTGTCCGCCAATGCCGGGCCCCGGGTTGAATCCCACCAGAGACCAATATTTTTTTTTATTGAAATACATTTTTTTAAACAGAATTTCTTATCCTAAACTAATTCTTTACCATTTATATAAGCGTTTGACACATATTTACAAATTACTATTTTTAATGCACCATCTGGTTGCGAGTCGCTTTAAATAGAGATATTTTTGAGAGAAAAATTAAGATCTTCAAGCTCAGAAACTACGGTTCGAGTAGAAACATACCGTATAGCTGGTATTTTCTATATATACGGGGTAGAAATTTCTGTCATTCTGCGGTTTAATCATCGGATAGCTGAAAAAAATTCGGCAAAATAAAATTACCATACTAATTTATCACGTACAATAATTGATAATCCTTCAGTACGCTAAGACACGATTATAATAAGAAAGGAAGGAAATTTACTTTTGCCTCATTTCGTAAAATCCCAAATTGAATCACATTTACTAGTTAAAATAAAACACTTATTGCTAAAAATCGATTTGAAACCAATTTCTGACCTCAAGTCAAACTTCAGGTCGCTGTTAATCTAATTTAAAACTTTTCAAAATACTCCTGCAGAGGTTGTTTATATTGTTGTTTACATATTACACATAGATGATACACAC
This sequence comes from Gari tellinella, assembly GCA_922989275.2. Taxonomy (NCBI): domain Eukaryota; kingdom Metazoa; phylum Mollusca; class Bivalvia; order Cardiida; family Psammobiidae; genus Gari; species Gari tellinella. Next base: position 75,077,269 of record OV277865.1, on the reverse strand, counting down.
CAGATTTATCTATCGGTGGTCTTATTTTTAAAAACAAGAGCCCCATGGGGCATATTTCGCTCACCTGAGAATAGCTGACAAAATGGAGATAATGATTTATGTCCAGGAAGTGTCATTTTTTTACCCGAGGGGCATAATTAAATTTGAATAATCTTGATAGAGGACTTGTAGATGATGCTATGTGCCAAATATCTAAGATCAGGGTACTAGGGTTTTAGACCAGAAGATTTTTTTATGTTTCCATTGAAAAAACATCTATTTTTAGCTCATGTGACCTATATATGCAACAGACTGGAACCATTTTAACAAAATAGGTAAAGGATATCTAGAAGTGTCACCATGCCGAATATCAAAGCTGAGGCAAATGCCAAACTAGTTTTAGAGGAGAAGACGTTTGAAAATTTCACTATATAACTCTATGTAAACCTGTGACCCCCGGGGCGAGACTAATTTTGACCCCAGGGGCATAATTTGAACAAACTTGATAGAGGATCTGTTGATGATGATATGTGCCAAATATCTAAGCTCTGGCCCTTATAGTTTTTTACGAGAAGATTTTTATAGAAAAACAAATATTTTTAGCTTATGTGACCTAGATATGCAACAGACCGGAACCATTTGAACAAATAAGTAAAGAATATTCAGAAGTGTGGCCATACCGAATATCAAAGCTCTGGCCATACTTATAAGTGTCAGAGAAGAAGACGTTTGAAATGTTCACTATATAACTCGATGTAAAACTGTGACCCTGGGGCGGGACTAATTTTGACCCAAGGGGCATAATTTGAACAAACTTGATAGAGGACCTGTAGAAGATACTATCTGCCCAATATTTAAGCTCTGGCCCTTGTAGTTTTTGACAAGAAGATTTTTAAGTTTTCATTGAAAACAATTTCTTTTTAGCTCCTGCGACCTAGATATGAACCGACCAGAACCATTTGAACAATATTCGTTTAGGACATTTTAGAAGTGTCACCATTCCAAATATCAAAGCTCTGGCCATATTAGTTTCAGAGAAGAAGACGTTTGAAAATTTCACTACATAACTCTATGTAAAACTGTGACCCCCGGGGCGGGCCAATTTTGACACAAGGGGCATAATTTGAACAAACTTGATAGAGGATCTGTTGATGATGATATGTGCCAAATATCTAAGCTCTGGCCCTTGTAGTTTTAGACAAGAATAATTTTTAAGATTTCCTCATTTTTTCACTTTGGTTGCCATGGCAACCAGAGTTCTACATTGTTTTTTAATTATTTGAAAAAAATACAAAAAGCTTGACCCAAGGAACATTCCTGTAAAGTTTGGTTGAAATCTGTCAAGCAGTATAGGAGATGATGTCATTTAAAGCAATTGTTAACGTCGACGGACGACGCACGACGGACACAGGGCCATCCCAATAGCTCACATTGAGCCTTTGCCTCAGGTGAGCTACCAATGCCTTACCTTTTGAGATATTTGATGCCCAACAAAATCCGTCGGGTTTAATAAAACATAGAGCAAAATATAACCTCTCAATGATGACCCTTAACGCCTGTGTACTGTGAGGGACAGCGCCTGAAGTCTAATATTAGCTCGATGTCCCTAACTGTACACATCTGATGGACTATGAAGATGTGTGTATTGTTTATACACGCTGACTATTATTGGAATACTTCGTACTTCTCGAAAAGTGGCCCTAGTTTAATATTTTATATTCGTCTATCCCCAGTACAGACATATTTTTGGAAATGCTATCCCCTGTACAGTAATATACTATCCCCAGTACAACGTTCTATCGGTTTGACGTCAACTATCTCAGCTATTGTTGGTCTGATTTTAAGCAGATTTTGCACAATCACTTTGAATTGAAAAATAAATCGAACTGTCGATTCACTTTTTTGTATAACGTGTATAAACAGCGAAAATAATGACAAATGTTGACGAAGATGCGACTATGACCAGTGATTAAAGCTTTTTATTCAGTCTTCCAGGTGAATTTATTTATATTCCTGGCATCAGTGTGGTCACATATGTCTACAGACTATCTTGCAATTCATGTTTACTTTATTTGTAAGAAGATTTTAGTGATAAACGTAATAAAAGTACTCACCTCGCTACTTTCGCTTTCAATTCCTGATCACTTTGGTGTCTATATCCTGTGTACGTTTATTCACCGTGGTTATCTATTTAGCATTGTTCGTATTCGAATCAGGGCAACTATCGCGTTAGTTGGAATATTTGTCAACAAGTTCTATTCGAATCACGACTTGATGTTTTCCGTTGACAAAATGTTGTCAAACCCTAAAATCGAGCGTTGATTTAGTCACGTGACCACGTTTATACCACGTGATTAGTGTCTCTAGATAAAACAAACATAAATACCCTCTCAATTAATCGATTGGATCCAGATCACATGGCATTATGTGCGTATATAAAAATTGGGAGCATTACGACTGTTTTAACGGATGTTTGATTCATTTCCATTCGTGCGGAAGTACAAAGTTTTCGTTGACTACAATTTCTATTCGAGTCGGGCCAAAATCGTTGACATCAGTAAATCTTCGCGCGTTTGCTCCGCCCACTTTTCGTTGACCACAAACTCGATGATTCGAATACGACCATTGTGAACTACTCTGTTCTAAAAATAACTCTGACAGGTCACAAAAATCGGACAATATGCAAATGAGAATGAGTATGTTGTGAGATACCTGTATGAATGCAGCTAGAGACCCGGCTACGACCCCGCCTGCACCGAACCCAGCTGCCCCAATGACCAGTGGAGCTGCGGCTACGAACGCCAGTCCTGTACCGGCTACAATCGCAATGTTCTTTCCGGTAACCATTGAGGCTGGAATTAAAATGTTAACTAAACATTTGCTTACAATTGCAAGCATGTTATTCTTGTCCATTTAACCCTTATCATGCTGAATAGTCGTCTGTTTTAAAATATCGTCTTCTTAAAAAACAAAACTAGAAAATGTTAATACGAGAAACAAAAAGTTTGGCTCCAGATCAGAGGCCGCGTTTCGCGGCGCCTGATTTGGGTCCAAACTGTTTCAAAATGTTAACTAAGTCGCGCTGAGTATATATGGTAAGGAATAAAACGAAAGGAGAGGAAAGAAAATGTAGACATTAAAGACATTACATGACCAAGCTTGGGTGGTAACACCTAGCACCTAGAAAGTTTGAATCAAAGCATGGAGCCCATGCACTTACTCGGCTAGCGTCTAGGCAAAGAATCATTAAGGCGTCTCATGTGAGACCCGCACCTAATATTTCATAGCTTGATTAGTAAAACCCATTGAAAAACCTATTGAGATCTATTATGTAAGGGCCTCTTTTCAAAGCTTCAGATGGCTGAGCCGTTACCTGAGCAATTTTCACGTGATCTACCTGTATTTTCACACCCAGTGAGAACAATGAGGGGGGAATCAATGAATGGACTGGCTTAATGTCTTTAAGGTACTTCGCATGTGCGCTTAGTTTTCATACAAATGTTATGAAACTTTTCATGAAGAATGATAATAGCCTAAGAAACAATGTGTGAAAATATAGGCAAAATTTATCGATTGGTTTGTCTTTAAGGTATCTTTTTCTGACAAAAACCTGGAATTTTTATGATTTTATTTTTCTCAAAAACAAATAAAGCTAATGACTATAAATCTCGCCCAATAAGTAGTCCACAACATTCATTACAAGAAAAGCTGAAAACATTTTGAATAAAGGTGTTCAGAAAGATGTTATCAGCTATTTAAATTTTGCAAAATGCTAAAAAATTGATTTACAAAAAACTGACTCATTCAATGTATATTTGTTTTCGTTTTATTCAAATGTATGGTTTATGAAAAAGTTAGTCTGAAAAAATTAGAAAATATTACAGTCAGGATTTGTTGTAATAACAGATTTTCTTATTAAAATGTGGGATATTTGAAGTTGAGATACATTACCTACCTTAACATTAAAATTCTGTCATTAATTTGCATTATTATTTATTCATGGACTTGCATACAAGGTTAATTATATTTTTTAAACATAATAATAATGGGCAATATCGATCTTGAAAAGGTAGACGTATAGATAAGCTTCAATGTGTGGCTTTATATAGTTAGATCAAATCGTATACATGTATACCGATTTAATTGACTTGTAAGTCACTAAACTAAAACGTACATGTAAGTAGACATTTTAATTGGACTGTATATAACATCACTAATTCTAATCAATGAAGACTAGAAAATAACATGTCCCTTGATCACTGCGTTATAGATTTGACAAGTCAATAAATCGGAAACTTAAAAAATACTTTGGATCGGATGGGTCTCGAACCTATGACCTTTGCATTGCTAGTCAACCACTATACTGACTGTGCTATGAAGGATTATACTAGATCGTATCAACATTTCCTTTATATAAATTTTCTAGTGTAAGCACGTATGGAAAATGACCAAGTCGTCAAGACGCATATCCGCTCGCCCGCAAGACCGACTTCCGGTAGCGAAAGGCCTTAACGTTAGTTAGATATTTTGTTAGACGGTTTTAAATCTAAATGCTACCACATTCGGGCACGGTCATATGAATATATGCAAAATTAATTCATGAAGTACATTCGTGTTTGCTGGATAGGGGCTTACACGTAAGTCCCATATTAACTCTTTAACTAACTCTTGTGGGTTACAGTGGTAAATACGCTATTCCTACCCATTTACGCGTTTATCTATGCGTAAGAAACGCATAGTGAACGGTTAACGAACCCTTAACGAACGGTTAAGGCCTAACGATTTGAACGCGTTTAAACGCGATAATAAACGAATATACCCGAGATGCTGCGATTGGGGCGCCCGTTTTCCTTTTCACGTGGAGATTTCGGATCTTATCGATGATTGCCGTTTTAGAAAAATCCGAATGAAACGGGTTTATCAAAAACAAGAATCGATTTGTCGCTGGAGCATTTTCGCGATAAAACTCATATTGTAATGCGATTTTTGAAAACATTTTCTGTAAATGAGACGCCTCTTATCAGGATCTAAACTGGTTTCGCTTATAGAATTTATATAAATATAGACAGTTTGGATCTCGATCATAATGCTGAGTGACTCGGCGTTTCATCGAGATTATTTCTGTTTGATATGTATTAGAATAATTCCTTCCATGTTGATTTCTATTCAAAAGGTTTGAATCCAGATCAAACGCCTGGCTGTATAGATCGGCATAGCATCAGGATCCAAACTGACAGCTTTGAATAAACCCAATTACTTTTCATAATAGTTAACACTATCGATTTAGATGTAGATGGGACGCCGAGTAGTTCGGTTCTGATGTTTTACAGCTAAGAATGAAGCATACGGTCTTGATTTCATTTTTACAGTTTGGCTCTAGATGAAATGCCGAGTTACGGGAGTCTCATCCATATTCAAACTATACAGATATCTTTTACTTTGATGAGAGAGTATAATAACTGACACATACTCGCATATAAGATTTGGTTTATTTGGTTGATATTCCAATCAACCCCAATTAGGATACTTACTTTGATAAGCCGCAGTTTTATTACCCCCCTATCCGGCTTGTGACGCAATACTGTTAGCGGCTTGCCCTGTGATGTAACATGCATGCCACATGTGTTATTTGGAATTCCGCATGTTCATAGTAATAGTAATAAACACAATTTACAGAATCCTTTTTAAACCGTATCCTTTATATGGGAAAATAAATGTATATTCATAAAACTCTCACAGGATAACCTTTCTTCTTAAAGAAAATGATTTCATAAAATTTTGTAAGATTATATTTACTCCACAGTAACGATATTTACTAAATTCTTAAGTAGGATAAGAGCGGCCTGCAAGTCATACATGGATTACCTCCCTTTCTCCATGATTACTCCCCTTTCATCCGGGCTCTTTTAAACGCGTTAAGAAACGCGTAAAGAAACGGATAGTAAACGCGTTAATAAACGAAACGGGTAACGAACGCTTAACGAACGCGTAAGAAAAGCATAAGAAACGCGAAAAGTGGGTAGGAATAGCGTATTTACCACTGTATGAGGTTCCCTTGTAAATAATTCAAGTAACCAAAACATGAACCAGTTTACTTGGAATTCTGGGTAGTTAACCCTTTACCTGATAGCAATGTTTCTAGCATTGAAGATATATGACTACTTAAAGCAGGTTGAAAGTAAAGCAGAATGCGCCCTAAGGCGCATTCTGCTTTACTTTCAGCCTGCTTTATGCTATTAACTGCTAGAATAAGGAAAGTTTTAAATATGACACATATTCATTACGGTATAATTTGGAACTATTTTCTTTGGCGGATGAATAAAATGAATGCGCTAAAATTCGCTTCCATGGGGGAAAGGGTTAAATACTGCTCTAAACTAGCAAGCAGTGTAAACCCTGATCAGTATCCATGGTGTTAAAAGAGTTAACAACTGCCTTTTTCGGCATCTTTATCAATTTATTAGTTGTCTACATTCGATATAAGGTCATTTCAAAGTATCAAAGAGAATTACAGACTCGAAAACATTATTTTATTTGGTAATAAAACTTTATTAGTGTTATTTCTTTACGTAAAGGACTAAATTTTAGAATATGAATGAGTTCAACCCAGAGCTTAAAAGGCACTAAAACATGTATCAGTAACACAAAAGTCCAAGTTTATAAATATATATCTCTATCTTTGTCACTCTCTGTCTATAATTCGGCTCTGTCATGTGTCTACTCTCTCTCTCTCTTTATTTCGGTCGCTCTATGTCTACCTATCTCTGACGTTCTGTCCATTCGCATGTATCGGTATTTTTTCTGTCTCTTCGTCTCTGTCTCTGAACGTCTATCCCTCTATCTGCCTCGGTTTCTCCTTTCATCTGTCTATCTCTTTGTCTATGAGTCTGTCTTTATCTCAGAAGATGACCAAGTCTGTCTCACTATGTCTTGTTGTCTCTATTTCTTGTCCCTGTCTCTGACTTTGTATCTCTGTTTCTATGTCTGTCTCTATCTATCCTCTCTGCATGTTATTGTCCATGCTTTGTCGCGGTCTTTCTCTATCTGTAACTGTCTCTATATCTCCGTCTCCCTGTATGTCCCTACGTCCTTGACTATATCTCCATATCTCTCTCTCTCTCTCTCTCTCTCTATCTATCTATTTCCCTCTCTCTCACACACACACATACATGTACTTATTTTATGCCGGACTGGTCCGCCACTACATGTGTATACACTCACATGTTACACAGACAGGCACTTTGTAATTCCAGCTACCCTCTTTGTTTTGCCGTAGCACATTACACCCAGAGGGCTGGTACCCATCAGAACACTTCAGAATGCACCGATGTCCGTTCTTTTCGTCCGAACGCCAGAAGCCATAGTTGTCACGTCCTGAAATTAATGTTGCTGTTTGCTACTTATAACATTTAGATGAGGATTCAATGTTATACCACATTAATATAAGTAATAGACTTGACAATACATGTACTTCATTATTGATAACATTTTAGGTATCGACAGTACGAAGTCACACATGTATTAGGAGCCTGACGGCGCTCTTGAGCCATACCAAACAACGGATAACTCCGAGTCCAAGCTGGCAACGTCATGCACACCATATACACCGTGTTGGTTCAATCGGAAATAAACACCATTTAGATCTCAAAATAATAGTCGGTGCACTTAACATTTCAATTTCCTAGATCATTTCTAGTTCTATTCATCAGCGCAATTCAATGTTGTGTCCACTTGTTATAAATGGTTCGAATAATAAATGCAAAACTAAGTATTTGAAATACCAACCTTATGATATCTGGAGCTTTGTATAATTTCAAACCCTAGTGGTGAACTATGTTTGACTAGATTCTCTAAACTGATTTACAGTCGGCGGAGTAGTACAATAATTTGGTGATTCGAAAATAAGTATAAAATATAAGCACAGCATGCCGTACGATATTTTCGGATGTCTATATTTTGCATGTTTATGTGATATATATATGAATGTATGTAGACCTTATAACATTTTCCAACAATTTTTATTCTGTAAATGTCATTGCATTTTTTTGTCGGCTTTTAGTTTTGTTTAAACGGGAACGAATTATGTCTGTAACAGTATACGTATAATACATAAATCTACAAACGACGAAACAAAACGTCTGTACGAGGGTTGTTCAAAATGTAATGATGTTTGATCAATAACTTCAATATAATAAGTGCCAAATGCATGTGTGGTATATCATTTTAAAGGGCAACTCCTCGCATACACGATAGTATAATGCATGATAAGATGACATATTTCAATAAGTCACAACATTAACCTAAATGAGCCCTACTTAAGGACACTGAAACATAGCACTTTTCAGACATTATTTTTTTTAAGTAATAACTTCTTTAAGAGTACTCTTTCTAAAAAGATGTTTTTTAAATATATCAGTTTATGTCGAAGTTTTAATGTATATAAAATTTCAAGTCAATTAAAAGACATGTATTACATCGATTTTAATAGAATTCGTCCTCTAATTATGCGTTGCAACACAAAACTTTATGACCATTGCTTACAGATGTTGTACAACACTGAAGCATGCACTAGCGATAACATATATATAATGACAGTTCATTTAGATGACAAGTGTTAATTATTATTTGGTAGAATGTTTAAGTAATTAGCAATCTGGCATAAATGAACACTCTAGGGACATTGACTAATGACAAAAGGTCTTTATTTGACATAAATAATGTGCGGGGCATGGGGTGGCATTCAATTACAAAGAATACTATCCGAGGATCATTCTACGACATCGATTAATGACCGGAATTATTGTACGATTCGGAATGACAAGGGCAATGAGTCCTGTCTCGATCGAAGTGTTTGGTAAATGCTGTGAAATGTTTGTTTTGTTTTGTTTGTTAACGTCCGTTTCTGCCATCTATGGGCTAATTGGACGCCCCCAGAGAGAGGGGAGTGGGTACAGAGAACCCGGTTCTCTGGTTCTTTTAGATGCCAAGTGTAAAGCACTCATACATCGTACCTCGGTTTATAAAGTCTCGTCCTAAGGAGTTGGTCCGGCGGGGGATCAAACTCTACGTCCGCCGTGAATGAAATGTACACAGAACATAATAAACTAGTAAATTACAACAGCAAGCGTTGGCTTTATTTGAATGATTACATTTAACAGGTACACCAGTGCCCAAAGTTATCAAGAGTTTGAGTTGAGTCTGAGACCGAGCTTTTGCTTAAGTTTGACCAATCAGATGCTTGACAAAGATATCGGACTCAACCCAACTTTTTGTAACCTTGAACGTTGGTCACTATAGAATCCAAGGTCAAAACTGAGGGAAAAGATATAAAGATGCTCCCCGTTTATTTCAATTGCTAAATACGACAAGTGTACAGTTCTCAGTTGCTAAATTATGCAGGGTAAAGAGTCTTACAGGTAAACTTTAAGTCATTCCATGTGACATTACCTCACAAAAATGTAAAACTGGGAACCGATAAAATAATTACAGTGCTGTCCAAACGGCCCTCCCAGCAACGACTCCCTTCTAACAACGACCCTTACCGCTGTTCCCCAAACATTCCACTTATGTCTAACACTTTTACAGCTGTAATATCGTCTGCTTAAGTTTGTCGTCTGCTGTTGTTCTCAAAGTTACACATTGGACATTTTGAGAGAAAAAACGTAATAAGGAATGACAAACAACTTGAATCCAGAACAGATGTTTGCAAATGTTAACACAATTTCCCTCCTTATAACGACGCCCTCCGAACAACGAACACAGTTTTTGTCTCCCACTGTGTGTCGTTGTAGAGAGGGGGTGCTGTAAAATAAATACCGTATTTCAAGCGTGAGGCCATAAACAATCTTACAACAATGACTGGTTTTAAATGGGTATTACTTATCCTAAACGTACGGCCTGCCAATATAAGAAGTAATGGTGAAGAACGTGACTGCACGATACCTGCAAGGGCAGCCTAAAAAAAGTTTCATAGTTGGTTGCTTTAATACCAACTCGCTTTACCAAAGCCTAGATTAGATCAAAGTTTGTTGGCCAAACTTAGATCATTTTCAACAGTACTGTTGTGTATTCGTATGTTAAAAGTAAACACTAAATCATGATTTAAAACATTTTTAAGTTTAAAAAATGCATCATTTATGGTTAGGGAATCCCCTCAAAGGCTCTAAACTTCAGGTCCAGAAGGATTGACCTGTCAACTGACAGATAGCCTAAGTCTGTAAATATGCAGCGACGTATGCTTGTAGTAAAGAAACAATGGAATGGGTGAAGGGGAACGTGTTTATTACAATTGTTTGAGTGAAGATGAACATTAAGGCCATATGACGTACGAAATTTGGAAATGAGTGACAGACAGTATGGATTCTGATCAGGGTCCAAACTGCTTGCAAATGTCTTTTGACGTCATTGGCAGTGCATGGGTTGACAGCAACCTGCCTCCTTAACCCATTACCTCATAACCCGTTTCTAATATTGATTATACTTTTAGGTGACCACTTGTCTTAAAGCAGGTTGAATGTAAAGCAGAATGTGCCTTAAGGCACATTCTGCTTTTCGTTCAGTCTGCTTTAAGCTACCATGTACTAGAATATAGAAAACATTTCTTATAATACATATTCATGGCTGTATAAAGTAGAACTATTTTCTTCAGTGGAATAAATTACAGGCGTATTTATGGGGTAAAGGTTAAAACAAGCTATTGGTAAGAGAGTTAACATACCTGGACAGGCTTCGGTACACGATAACAAAACACCAAACAGAACAACATTAACCAGAATAGTTTTGCTACAAATCTTCATTTTTCCTGCGACGTGTTCCAATGCTTAAACCTCCACGAAAGCGCTTTGCGATATACTCCGTTTTTTGTCAACAACTATTTTTCAACTTTCTGCTTATACGAGTATACGCTCGTACGTGACAATGCAATCATCGCTTTAATTAGCAATTGATTACATAAAACCTAAATATAGCTGCAGTTGGAAAAACGATATTATTTACTGTTTAAACGAAACTGAAAAACAAGCAAACGCAATAAAATGAAATGAAGAGTCCAACGACGGGTTACACGGCGTCGAATCAGGTTCCAAACTGTTTCCAGCGGACATGATTGTTTTAGCTAAATACTAAATTTTGTGAATCTGTAGCACATGTGTTTCTTAGTTTATTTACGACTAGACCAAATACAGTTAAAACTCTCTATGTTGGCCACTAAAATAATTCTCATTGATTGTATGAAGGAGCTTTCTGTCTTACTGTCACCTTGCTTTAAGCAGTCACCTGTCTTAAACACCTAATAATTTAGACACTTAAGTGGTCGTAAGAGAGAGACTTTACTATACTTAGACACTCGTTGACCCACACTGCTAGCAGTAGTTGTTAAATTTCACTAGTTGTGCACAGAAGATTAAATGAGTCATTTCAGCGTGGACACACAAAGGGGATTTACCTGAATGTTAAATCTTCCTCGTTTACGATGAAGTTATCTAATCATTACCATAGGCTGACGGATAGCATTTCATGAAACATTTTCGTAATCAAAGGCTGAAGACACTGAATTTGGTTTTCCTAGTTTATGTAGTTTTAGAAATGTGCTAATTACATGTATAAGCTGTTTCTATTGTTTATGTCAAATGTGAAAATGTGTTATTCTTTCCCAATAAACGCGTTTACGCTAAAACTATTATTTGCAGTGCAAACTGTTTGGAGCCAGATCAGACGCCGGGTAACCCGGCGTCTGATCAGGCTCCAAACTGTTTGCCACCAAGATAAACATGAAATATCAGAATTGTCCAAAAGTTGTTCTTTTCTACGTTTTAGCGCTTTGCGTTTGCGTTAATAACAGATTATCCACTGTATGACGTCACCAATGACGTAAGAATACCAGATACTCCGCTGTATAAGGGTTAACGTAACAGGATACCTGGAAATGCCAAATCGGCATTCTTGGTGTACCCTCAATTTGTTTGTTGTTGAAAAAGGGTTTTAAGTTGCTTTAACAGTATTTTAGTCGTATCGCAACTCCAGGAGACAAGTTGTCAGGTCAGCACTTCATTTACATCGATCTTAAAAATATGAGGAAATGATCTAGAAATTTGAACACTGACTAGAATACCAGAGTTACAAATATTCTGGATTTTAACATTTTAAGTACTTGGTATGACGTACAAATGTACAAATACACCAATTTATGATGGATCTATCCATGAATCAAATCACTGAACAGATTACGCCTTATAGCAACCTTCTACTGCATCATCAGGGCTGCCATAAGTTGACATGAAAAATCCTAAGATTTCAACATTTGCATTTTTCAAGTGCGATTTTACGAATCGCACCTTTACCCCATAGCCATTTTCTTGTTTTGTTTTCATGCGACTACTTAAATCAGGCTATAAGTAAAGCAGAATGCGCCTTAGGACGCATTCTGCTTTACTTTCAGCCTGATTTAAGCTACCATGTACTGGGGAAAATCCGGAGATTTAGGAAAAATCCGGAGAAATGGCAGCCCTGCATCATGACAGTGGTCCCCGTTCTTTTCAGCCAGTGGACCAAGTTGGAATGCCCCAGAACAACATTTTGGTAGCCTAGCTATCTGAACAATTATTTCCTGATGTCACGGTCAATGTTATATTTTTAAAACGCTGTTAATATGTCATTTTAACTGCCTTGCGTTTGCAGTTTGTGTCTTTAAACGAGAACAATAAGGTCTGATTCACTGTACAAACGTGTAACTAGAAAATGGAAATTTGCGAAATACAGTAGACACGCCGCATTTCTTTCTAATTATACCCATTTTCCACTGAGTAGTCATATATCAAACTCTGCCCTTTGCGAACATCTGTAATTATCAACTATTATATTGGTTTGAAAAAGAAAGAAAACCATTCCGGGGAAATAATGTTTTCATTCCCCCGGGTGAGACTACACACTTTTGCAAGACAAATCATGTCCTTGAGGAGATATCTGATCTAGGTGGACACCGTTTTCAAAAATTGTCAATATAAGCTTTCAGCTGGAGAAGACTTAACCCTTTCATGGTCAAATTATTGGGGAGAATTTTACTCCTTCACCGCTTCATTGTCGTCTGCTTCAGTATTGTTGTCTGCAAGACACGTTCCAAAGATAAATTTTAGGTTGTATGACTTAAAAAAATATCGATAAGAATGTCAAACAGTTTGGGTCCTGATCAGACGCCGCGTAACGCGGCGTCTGATCAGGATCCAAACTGTTAGCGAACGCGGTTTAAGGCATCATAAAAAAGAATGAAAGGGTTAAACGAAACTAAACGTATTGTAGGAAATGACGTATTTTCGTGACATCTTGACACATAATACATCTGAGTGCAGTAACAGTATCCTCCGTCGAGTTATTTAGAGTCTGATCTTGCTCCAAGTTTATAAAGCGTTTGAGTTGAGCCTGAGTATGTTCTCAAACATTTGATCTCTCAGATTTGAGCCTATGCTCAAATCTGACCAATCAAATGCTTGAGAACGATATCAGACTCAACTCAGCTTTATAACCTTGGACCCTGGTTCCAAACTGTTTGTAACGAAGATCCTATCTGGGAACACGAACGAGCTTGTCCAGAAAGAAGAACGTCCCCACTGTAACAGGGTGTTTATAGTGTTTAGAAGACGTTATTCTTTCTATATACAGTGAAACCCCTCTAAACCGGACATGTGTGGGGACAACAAAAATGTCCGGTTTAGAGGGGTTTCCGGTTTAGAGGGTTTTTTACTTGTTTCTAGTATGAAACATAGGTGACCACTTTAAGCAGGTTGAAAGTAAAGCAGAATGCGCCTTAAGGCGCATTCTGCTTTACTTTCAACCTGCTTTAAGCTATCATCTGCTAGAATGTACAAACTTTTTTCTTCAGTGTAAGAATAAACCAAAGACGTAAAAAGGCGTATTTATGGTGTAATGGGTTAAAATAAAGAAGTGTTTGAAACGGGACCAAAGTTTATGTCCGGTTTAGAGAGAATTCCGGTATTTAGAGGTTCCGGTTTAGAGGGGTTTCACTGTACAATTATTTACATTGCAAACATTTCGGAGTCAGATCCGACGCCGGAAAGCCGGCGTCGGACCAGACTCCGAACTGTTCGCAACTCGGATTAAAATAATTCGCTAGATAATTACATGTTTATAAAAATATATATACTAGTAACAATGTTTCTACCTTTTGTTAAATTACGTTTGCGTTCCGTTTTGGTGTAGACGGGAGAAATAATAATTATCTTCGTCGCCGTATAAGTATTGATGATTTGTTGAAAAATTCTTGTAAATATGATTACTTTGATATAAATTGGAGAATTGTTTGTTTTTGTCATCATCCATACACATATTTTCCATTTTAAAATAGAGAATTCCCACGCATATTGAAATCCTACGGCCTCTCTTCAGGGTACATGTATACACTGTTCGCTAAAATCTACTTTTGTGTACAATAAACACTTACAGGTTAATCAGTAGCACTAGTAAAATCTTATAACCATAATTGGAGTATTATTAGACGCATAGCTTTTCGGCGTCTGGGCTTGCTCAAAACTGTTCGAAATGGTTATACTGACGGGTAACGAGGCGTTAAAACCTGTTAATGTACCCCGATCGACCGCAAAAGTATATCGGTTAACGGTTAACCGGGGGTTCCGATTAAGGAAGTGTATGGATACATAAAGGTAATAGGGAAACTGCGGGATCAAGCAGCAGTAACAGGAGAACAGGTGCCGATCAACAGATGTTATATTGTATTGTTTTACAACCAACGAGGTTATTTTCAAATATTTACATTCTCCCCATTCAATGCCATTGAAAGAAAATGACGTATAATTCGTATAAACGCACTTTCTCTAGAGTCAGGGCTTGTGGATATCTTTCGCAGAGGAGGTGAGGTTTATGAATCGTTTCTCCGCGAATCATATCTTCGGTTATGCGGTTATGACTGTTCCTTTCAGAGTACACATTATTCGTGTTAACAACCTCTAATATGGATTAAGCATACATACATACTAATAAAATGTTCATTTGCTATTAGACATTACAGCAAATATAATGTAAACATAAGGAATGAACTGATTTTGTCGCCGTTTAAGTGAAATAATCAACAGAAAAGTATCGACAAATTGAACACTGGAATTTGCCGATCATTTAATGCCGTTTATTTCGTTTAAACGCCGACAAAAAAAAAAAAATTCTTGAATAATCATGTAACCCGGTTTCTAATCTGGCTCCAGTCAGTTTGACGCTCAAGAAAATATACCGTAATTCTTGTTTTAAAATGGCATTTTGTATATTTTGTTGAAATGGTTTGGTGTTTCGTCTCCTTTTGAAAACGGGGAAGAATAATGTCTTCTCAACTGTAACACCAGGTAAACTGTGGTACATCTATTTATAGACATTTTGGATGACTGCTTCAAAACAAATATGGGTCATTATTCACATGACAGACAAATACATGTACTGTTAAACAGGTATATTTCGCGTCATGAATATTTCCCGTAATGCGATTTTGTATTAATTCGCGACATCATGCAATATTTCTAGCAGGTGGTAGCTTAAAGCAGGTTGAAAGTAAAGCAGAATGTGCCTTAAGGCTTTACTTTCAACCTGCTTTAAGAAGTCGCCTATTTTCGAAACTAGAGACATTCGCGTTGAATTAACGCGTAAATTATATTCTCGCGAATAAAACCGGTTTTACAGTTTTCAGGAGATACAATACATACCTGTAAAATAACACTAACCTTCTGCTACAAATAGTTTATATTTCCAAATTAAAATTCTTTATTTCACATAGTACATGTTTTCACATGAATACATGAGGATAATTGTAGGTATAATACAAACTAATCAAGTAATAATAGAAAGCTTTAACCCATTTGTGCCCAGTGGATTCTTCCATGCTTATATATTGGATTAGTGCATTTTTTACCTAAGGGGTGCCTGGTCTAAATTTTCAATTTCATTTTGTTTTATATTGAAATTCCTATCAGCAAACAGTGTAGACTCTGATCAGACGCCGCATAAAGCGACGTCTGATCAGCGTCTACTCTATTTGCCCATGTCCCGTAAATAGGATATCGTGGGCATACATGGGTTAAACAACAAAAGTTCATGTAAATGTATGTCGTTCAGCACGATTCCTCGAGAATCGGTGTTTTGACCTAATTATAAAATTAATCTATATTATATATAGAACTTAATATCTTCGTTGCTGTCTGAAAATGACGTACGACCGAACTTGATATTAATTTAAACTTGCAATATTTTTAACCATATTTTTATTGTATTTTTTAAATTATTCATTTTAATGGGAAATATTAGTTTTTTGTCATTGTCTGAATTTAACCCGTGTACCTTAAACAATAGAATATAAAGCACCGTAATGAACGAGCTTTGCTTTATGTGCGATAAAACTTTAATTCAATTTCAACTTTTTTACCTATTTGTACCACGATATTGCAACGAATTGTCCAGGAGTACTTGCTAGAAGAACTCATAACAGATATACAAGGATAATCTAAAGATACTGTAGTGTTTGTCCATACAGTAGATCATTTATTATGACATAGCAAACAGTGTTGACCCTAATCAGATGTCTGCAAATTGCGGTGTCCCATCAAGATCTGGGCTGTTTGCTGTACAGGTAAGTGGATGATAGAAAGTAACCCTTACACGCTCAATGACGTCAAAAAGCGCATTAAAAATGTTTGACACTCGTATCGAAAGTTTGTTAGTCGTACAGCCTTAAATTATTAACTTTGAAACGATATTGCAGATAACAATATTGAAGCAGACGGCAAAATGACCGTTAAATGGTAAAACCCTCACGATGAATTTGATCATGAAAGTGTTAGTAGGTTAATCGGTAACATACGTAACATATGAGTGGTAAATAGTCTGGAGCATAAATAGACGCATAGTTACGCGGCTTCGCGCCCGGCCCCTTACTGTTTGAAATGAATATATTTGTTTATAAGCATCGAAATTAATGGTAACGAATCAATCACATCCGATGGAACGTACATTGTATTGAGAATATGTTAACATTTCCTAATACAAGCGTTTATGTGTACTGCAAACATTTCCCAATAAAAGCGTTTATGTGTACTGCAAACATTTCCCAATAAAAGCGTTTATGTGTACTGCAAACATTTCCCAATAAAAGCGTTTATGTGTACTGCAAACATTTCCCAATAAAAGCGTTTAAGTGTACTGCAAACATTTTGGAGCCAGATCAGACGCCGCTTAACCCAGCGTCTGATCAGGTTTTACACTGTTTGCTATTCCGATAAAGAAAAAACGCTACCGAATAAGTTTTCTGTTTTTACTTTCACCTGCGTTCAGCAATCATTTGCCTTAATCCTTTACCTTATAGAAGCGCCTTTTAGCGCATTCGTTTAATCCTCCGCGGAAGAAAATAATTCCAATTTATAGAGTCATGAATAGGCATCAGAAGGAATATTTCTTAATTCTAGCAGGTTGTAACTTAAAGCAGGCTGAAAGTTCAGCAGAATGCGCCTTAGGACGCATTCTGCTCTACTTTAAACCTGCTTTAAGTAGTCACCTATTTTTAAAACTAGAAACAGGTTATAGGGTAAAGGGTTAAACACAAAATAGTTAAAATGATTAAGTGATCGTAACTGTATTTTCTCCATTTACATGTAATTGTAATGCGTTTCATTTCCTTTAAATAAACGGGAAATAATACAGTCTTCTAAACTGTGGTACATCTATTTATAGATATATTGAACGACCTACTTTGCCTCAGTTCTGGGGCTTAATTGTCAAAGGGAATATTTTCTGTTTATTAAACCGAGATTACCCCCTCTACTAAGATCTAAAAGGAAGGCAGGTCGGTGGTATAAAATTACATTGACCTACTTCTTTAAATGGTTTATTTACAGGTCGTTCAACACGATTCCTCGAGAATAGGTGTTTAACCTAATTTAAAGTTTGCAATAAAATCTTTCCGATAAAGCATGCGATAAACGATCTGTAATGTCACATTGTGTGACACATAACGTTTTGAAAATATTGCTATAGCTTTAACATAATGTGCGTATTTTAATTATAATTTTATAGTTTTATTGTTCATACACTTTGTGAACAAAAGCGGTATACAATAATTATAACACTATTCCAGATAGGGAATTAAAATAGTAGTATAATATATAAACTGCTCTTTTCTAATATTTCGACCTCTAAGGACCCTTTTCAAAGCTTTCTTTGAAAAGGACCCTTAAAGGTCGAAATATTAGAAAAGAGCAGTATATATTTTAATACTAAAAGCGATAAAGTTTAATATTGCACCAGTAGATCTGATTTGATTGTTCTGATTGTTCTTGTTAAGAATATTTACCAACTTTATATCTTATACCCTGGATCTTGTCGGTATTTTTCTGAAAAGGGATTTCTAAAATATTAATTTAATGCATTTGGACTTAAAGGGACTCGCAACCGGATGGTGTACTTGTCAAAATAAAATAAAATACTCAAATAAAAGCAAATTTGTGGCATTATTTGGCTTCTGACATTAAAAGAATATGATCACTCCAAAAAAAGTCTCAAGAATCGTCACCGAATCTTAGATTTTTAGATATTTTCCATCGTTTTTCTATACCGACTAGTAGACGGTATAGTTGTTGTTGTTGCTTCTCTACACGGGCTCAGACATAAACCCGAGCCGAATTACGAAGTTGTATGCACTTTCGATCGCTACACATTGAAATACGTTAAATCGATCCGAGATAAACGGATAGTTCCGTGGTCCATTGGTCTAAGCGGTTTCCCCTATTTTGCCTTCTGTCCGCCAATGCCGGGCCCCGGGTTCGAATCCCACCAGAGACCAATATTTTTTTTTATTGAAATTCATTTTTTTAAACAGAATTTCTTATCCTAAACTAATTATTTACCATTTATATAAGCGTTTGACACATATTTACAAATTACTATTTTTAATGCACCATCTGGTTGCGAGTCGCTTTAAACCTTATCCTGCATTATTATCATTTGCAATACTTCTCAAATCAAGATTAAATTTTGGGCATTCATAAATTGAAGAAATCTAAAGCGGAGTATCTAACGTTTTCAAATAAACAGTCCAGTCGAGAATGGCAGGCAAAGGATGAACCCTTTCACTCTTAATGACGCCATAAAGCGAACTTGCAAACAGTTTTGATCCTGATCAGACGCCGCTTAACACGGCGTCTGATCTGGGCCCGTTTCATAAAACTTCGTACGACAAATATTGTCGTAAGTCAGTTTATAAAAGTCTCAATTTTTATTTATTTCTCCATCTAATCCTGTCTTGTGACATCAAAGATGTCACAAGACAGGATTAGATAGAGAAATCAGAAATTAAATGTATTTTAAAATGTTGACTTACGATCTTTTTGTTGTACGAAGTTTTATGAAACGGGCCCCAGGATCAAAATTGTTTGCCATTTGTTTTGAAATTACGTCAGTAATACTGTCTTAATTTTAACTTTGAAACGATATTGCAGACAACAATATTGACGCAGACGACAAGATGGCGTAGAAAGGGTAATCACTCACAAAAATATTTGCAGTCAAAGGGTTAAGAAACATAGTTTTTATTGGTATGAGGGTATCCAATGGTGTACCCTGATCAGTCACTGACGTACTGTAGGGTCAGGATGCTAATTGTATTTCGAATTGTTAGTTTTGTTTTGATTGTTAACGTCCGTTTCTGCCATTTATAGACTAATTGGACGTCCCAGAGAGCGGATACAGAGACAACGTGTGCGGTGCCCTACTCTTATTATCGAAAGAGTACTCTAGTTCTTTTAGATGCCAATTGTACAGCACTCATACATCGGGCCTCGGTTTATAAAGTCTCATCCGAAGGACGTGGTCCGGCGGGGGGTCGAACTCACAACACCTGACGTCGTAAGCGGATGCTTAACCCCTCGACTACGTCCGCCGTTCAACATTGTTAGTGTAGTTTGGCTTGGTATTGATAGTTAAAGGGTGTTTAACCATTTACCCCGTAAATACAGTCTTCCCTTTCTACAACGACACCCCATAGGAGAAATGTTTGCGTTGTTAAGAGGGAGTACATCCAGATCAGACATCTTGTAAGCTGTTTGTCACTCGTCATTGTTTCAGTCAACATTTTTAATTTGTAACTTTGAGAAAAACAGCAGACGACAACTTTAAGCAGACGATATTACAGTAGTAAAAGTGTTAAATATAATTGTATTGTTCAGGAAACTGCGGCAATGGTCGTTGTTCGCAGGGAGTCGTTGTTGTGAGGGCCGTTGTAGGTAGGGAACGCTGTACAGTGAAACACCTCTAAACCGGAACCTCGGAATTCTCTCTAACCCGGGCAAAAGTCTTGGCTCCGTTCCCAACCCTTCTTTATTTTTACCCATTACACCATAACTCCGCCTTTTTACTTTTTTGATTTATTCCTACACTGAAGAAAATAGTTAATTCTTTCTTGCAGATGATAGCTTAAAGCAGGTTGAAAGTAAAGCAGAATGCTTTAAGTGGTCAGCTATATTCCATACTAGAAACAATTGTTAAAAAGGTTAAAACCCCTCTGAACCGGAAACCCTCTAAACCGGACATTTTTGTTGTCCCCACACATGTCCGGTTTAGAGGGGTTTCACTGTACTTCCATTTACGCTTCTAATTGTCCATACACTAAGAGAAGTTGTCCATAGTTAGAAAGTCCTGAGCATAAGACATAAAAAGCAGTTCCATTACATTTTCAGACGGGAGCTTAAAGAAGGTTGAAAGTAAAGGAGCATTCTGATCTGCTTTCAACTTGCTTTAAGTGGTAGCCCTTTTTCAAAACAAGGAATGGATCATCTAGTTTTCGTCGTCTGAAATGTCCGTGGTCATAGTAAACATACAAACAAGTACGATATATTACAGACTATCTTAATAACAGGAATGATAACCAACTTAAAATATCTTACATGTATACAGTTGTTTTCTTCATGTTTACAGTCTGTCTTCAGCTATCAACCAATAAATGTATATAAAAGAAAACAAAGGCAATGTAACAAACAGTGTAAATCCTGACAAGACGTCGCGTTACGCGACGTCTTGTCAGGATCTACACTGTTTGTTATTTTATATGAAATGGTGTTAAAATTTATACTTTCGTAACTGTTAACGGTCAAATATGGATATATCTAACGGCGACTGTCACGAACATGTAAATTAAGAGTTAAAAACAGTTCACTATACTGCAGAAAGAACCAATAATAAAATATGAATGCTTTTCGTGATCTAATAAGTAAACACATGGTATCGGCTTTAAAACTCAGTTAGAACTATTAATCGAGACTGTGTACACCGTAAAAAAATAATTTCACTAAATCTTAATTGGACATGTTTATTGAAAAACAGTGTCAAGTGAAATCTTCCAGCAAGCACAAAGTGAGCGTTCATTGCAATATCAAAGTTTGAATGGGCTAAGGAATCAATCAAACGAACATACATTTGGCGGCACTTGTCTTTATAATCCATTATCCCATAGTCTGTTTCTAGTTTTGTAGTCATGTTACCACTTAGGTTGAAAGTAAAGCAGAATATTCTTAAAGGCTCGATCTGCGTCTCTTTCAATCCGCTTTAAGAAATCATCTGCTAGACAATAGGTAATATTTCTTATAGTACATTTTCAAGTCTGTAACAATTTGAACTTTTTTCTACAGTGGAGGATTTCATTAAATGCGCCAAAAGGCAAAAGGGTTAATGCAGAATAAAAGCCACGAATTATCATTAATTTGATAATGAATTTAGCAAATTTCTATACATGTTATTAAAAATCATTTCGTTTAGTTTCCGCTTAAAATAATCTTGACTTTATTAACCCAATCATTGCCATGACGTCATCAACTTTGAACAATTGTGTTCTACTTGTATTGCTCAATAGATGCCCCGGATGCTTTAAAAGGTTTAATACAACCAAGGATCACCGGGATAGACAACCAGAACTGGCTTAACCCGTGGAATTCCGGGGGAAATGCCGGAGTTTTACCGGCACATCCGGGGCAGGTCGGGATCTTTACAGTGATTAACCGGGGTAGTCGCGAGCACAGAAATCTATAGACTTTTTATTTAAAGCCGCATTGTGCTTTTGGGAAACCTGCATAAAACGGTTGCTTGGGATCCCATTAGAACTACATGGGACGTGATTCTTTCACAAAAAGCGGCTTTACCTAAGAAATTCGCTTTTTATTTATGTTTTTAATTTATGGGTGTTAACCTTGTGAACGGAAAGAAGGGCAACTCTGTAAATACAGGGCTCCAGATAAGGGGAGTATTTCGAAAACTAAAACCTTTATTTCTGCTTTAAAACCAATGGTGTCACTACTCATTAGAATCGTCTCCAAGAGACAATTCTAATGAGTAGTAACAGTAACACCATATCATTCGGTGCTGAAATGAGTGATATACTGTTGGATTTGTTCAGTTTACTTCGGATTAGCTGGAGCACAGGAATGAAGTGGTTAACCCTTATTCTGCTGCACAGACGTCTGCTTTGAAATTGTCATGTGCAAAATTTGTTTAGTTTAGATTTATTCATAGTTTTAATTAAAAGAACCTTAAGACGATTGTCAAACAGTTTGGATCCAGATAAGACGCCGAGTTACGCGGCGTCTGTTCGAGATTCAAACAGTCAAACAACTAGGTCTGACGTGTCAAAGGTCAGCCGAGTCCATTTTTTAGGTAACACAGCATTCCGCATGTTCTCGGACCATATTTTAAACAGCCGAGTTTCGTATATGAGGTAAAATAATGAAGGCGGAATTATTGTGAGCAGTTTAGCGCAGTAGGCAAAGGTTAGGTATGCAAAGGAAAATAGCAGTATTTTTAGTAAGCGTGAGTTCGAATCCCACGTCGACCTTACACCTTTTTTTTTATATAAATCTTGCATGAATAGTAAAGCATTATAATTATCGTATTCCATACTGTATAATATAAGCTGACCATTTATGAACACGTTCGTCAGTGTTGGAGAAGGGTTGCTTTGTTTCAGTTCGAGTCCGATATTAGTCATATTTTAAACAATTAATCGATGATAAAATACATACATGTACAGGTATATACATATAGGCTTCTATAATATTGAAATGTAATGAGTTACAAGCATGATCTGTTTACTGGGCTCCAGATAAGGGGGAATAGACACAAGTTTTCCAACATTTTCCTCATGTCTGCACTAAACCTTATGGTTTGATTGCATGTACTAATTAGAATGGTCTCTTCGAGAAGCTTTTGATTAGTAGTCACACTATAGGGTTTGAAGGAGACATGAAGATTTTACTTTTTGAAATACTCTCCTTGTCTGGAGCCTTAATTACGGTGATACACATAGGAATCGACCACTCATTAAGGACTATTAAAGTGGTATTTTTAGACAGGCTGCTGCTGAATGTAGAACAAAAGTAATGGAGACTGCCTTATGCATTATTCCCCCATTATGATGTCACCTGCCTTAAAGGCCAACAATGACTTATGTATAGAGATGTTTCACCGGTATAATCATCTACATAGATCTACATTACAATGAAAGTATATGATGGTTGAAATGAAATTGGAAATAAAGTAATTATAGAATCCTTAATATATTTTAGCAAAAAAACCGTTTTAGGTTGATGCGAGTTTCGAACCCACGCCAAATAAAATTTCCCCGATCATATACTCGATTATGGGCCTACGACCTATCCATTACGCTATGTTTCTGATAACTAATCCGCTCATTTTTTATACCTATAACTCAACCTTGTTTTTTAAAAGAATGAGACGAGGATATCCGAAATGCTGATCTCCCTTAAAAATGGACTCGGCGACCCCGTGACACGTCAGACCTAGTTGTTTGACTATACTTTCGGTTTGTTATGGTTTTAAACTGCCACTTTTGATGAATTAGGTCTGTCTGTAACATTTCATAGATCAGTTTGGCCCATAAGAAGGTTGAAACATTATTATTAACCGTTATTGTATTTCGGACATTAAAAAAAGGTCTGAAAGCACAATGGGACTTTAAAAAAGAGATGCAATGTTTAGCGTTGTGTATGCGATTTAATAGCAAACAACGCCTTCTCCATTGTATAGAATAAATCTGATTCATTAAAAAAAGACTGTTCTTTCAAAATAAATGTCTGCATGCGAAAGTTATTGTGACCACTACACACGGTATGGAGCCAGATCATACGCAATTCAAATTTAAATGATCTTTCAATGGTCTTAGGCATTATAATGTTTTACTTTTATTGCATTGTGTTTGCATTTCATCTCATTCATTTTGAGAGACAAAAGAGAATTGATGCTGATCCACGTTCGCCCTTGTTCATGTTCTTGATGGCAAACACCGGGTAACGTCGGCATGTCACCGGGGTTGGACCGGACGATACCGAATGTCGACGATGACCGGTGGTACACCGTGTTATACCGGGATTAATAGGGAACAGACCAGCTCTACATCGTATCTACACCGGGCCAAACCGGGAACTGACCAGGATAAGCCGAGAATGCAATTGACAAACAACCTGGTGCACCCCGGTTCCCCGAAACCAGCACCGGGCCAGTAATAACTGGCTTTAGTTAATCATTCGCCCTATAGGGAAAACCTTTCAGATTGGAAAATGGACATTGTATGACACTCTCAGATTTTACAACAAAACGTGTTTTTCAAAATCTTAAAGTCTGTATATTTGTATGTGAAAATTTGAATGATAACCTAGGAAAAGTACAAAGCATATACGGTCTATCCAATTTAGCGGAACAGATACGTTACATGAATGCCAGACAACTTCAAAATGTACCATACATGCAATTTGGATAGTTTTCAATCAAAATAAGTCCATGACGAATATATTGTAACGAATCTTAATGACAAAATAGTCAATTGATAATGCATCCCATTTGCATCTGCACATTAATGTATCGTATCTGTTTTTAAATCGTTAGTGAGAACCAACCGCATATAAAAACTTAGACACCTTTTTATTAAGGTTGCTATCACTTTACTCGGAATATATTAATACACGCATCAGCTGAATTCAGTTCCAAGTTACTCTCTCTCACAATCGCTAGATAAGTATGCATAGGCGACGCCACTAGCGGTTGCTGCGATTACCGCCTTTGTTGTTGCACCAATGCCTAACACGCCTGCGCTTTGGGACGCAGCAAACAAACTTCCGGCAGCTGTACACGGTGTCTGAAATGATAAATTAATTACTTTAAAAGACATATTGTGATAGGTTTTAACCACAACAATGAGAATGGCTAATTATTCGTCTGTCTCGAATACTTCTCGGTATAAGGTTAACCCCTTTCCCCATAGAAGTTACTTTGAGCGTATTTAATTTATTCCTCCGCTGAAGAAAATAGTTCCAGTTTATACCCTCATGAACAATTTCCATTACAAATATCTGATCTACCCTAGCATATTTTAGCTTAAAGCAGGCTGAAAGTAAAGCTTTACTTCCAACCTGCGTTAAGTGGCCACCTGTCTTCAAAACTAGAAAAATGGTTAAGGACCCTTGATTAGACCAACGTCGGTACTCTACATGCTGCGATCGGCCAGTCGTGTCAACTATCGACCCGTTCCGATCTATATACAGTCGAATTTTGATATCTCGAACTCGCTTAACTCGAACTATCCGATAGTTCGACACATGAACTGCATTACTTCATGCTCGGTTCAGTCGAACAAACCCATATTTCAAAATTAAAACGTGGCTTAGCCACGTTTTAACTTTGAAATACGGGTATATTCGACTAAATCGAGTTCGAGATATCGAAGTTCGACTGTAGTTTCCGATATTGACCGACACTGGTCCGATCTCATTCGGGCCACAGGTACTTGACACATACATCTAGATCTATTAACACCCCCCCCCCCCTTTTTAAATTTTTAATTTCTTTTACTATACTTCTATTATAGATACAAGGTAAACAGCGCAATTCGACACCTAGTCTTTACTATCGACTTAAACTGATGCTAAAATAGACTCGATCGCCGATATTCTCTTGTGGTACCCTCGGGAAAGGATTAATCTATCAATATCTACTTTTTATTTCATCAAATTCCGTCAAATAACGCCACAGTACGTGAATTATAACGAAAACGGGCATCAAAAAGTTTTATGTTGTTCAAGTACCTGTGATTCGGGTCCCTTAGCATAAACAACCAATGTGAACTTTGACTCCGAGAAACTATAGTCGTATGGCAAAGTTTCAAACCTCTTGATAATCAATTTAATCAAACGCAAACTTGTACTTTCAGAAAAATGTATATTAAACTTTGTTTTTTGTTTATTGCATTGTTTAAACGTAAATCTTCGTTCAAACTGGATCTAAACTATTTGACACTTGTCTTTTAGATTTATTCAACTTATCAATTTACATTTTTAAAGTAATTTTTAATAACGACAGGCTAAGGCATTTAAGACCGCGTACAATAAAACCTCTCTATTACGACCACTAAAAAGAAGGCTAATTGGTTGTATAAAAGACAGGTGACAGCGTTAAGTAGCTTTCTATTTCACTGTATCCATGCAGTCACCTTTCGTGAATATCCAATGATTTACACAGTTTAGTGGTCGCAATAGAGAGGGTTTACTGTAGTTACATACCTGTACCAATGCTGCTAGAGAACCGGCTGCGACTCCGGTTGCAGTGAACCCAGTTGCCGTAATGACCACGGGAGCTGCGACTACGGCAAACACCCCTGCAACGCCAGCGAGTATGAAGTTCGAACCAGTGATGACAGACTCTGAAAGTTAAACGGTTATGTTTATATGTCGTCTAAAAATTATATCAATAATAACACTCAGCGTTCATGTTTCTATATTTAGTTTCAATAATTGTCACCAGGGCGTCCGGTTGTTTGGATCAAAATGGAATGTCGAATAAATTGGCGCCTCATCTAGACCCGAGGGTTTGATATATAGATAGAATCTTTATTTACATCTCATCAATGCACATTCAATACATATAAGAACATATACAATAGAATCTTAAAAATAGCGCAAAGCTATTCCTTAAAGGAATTATAAGAGATGATATAAATGACATAACATGTCATGTATAACACAGATATTTATAACATCACAGTATGACACAAATGAATAAAATGTTACAATTTATAATAATGCTTTAACATATTAAAGCCGTGCAAAAAGGAGAATAAAGAAAAACTAAGAATAGTCATCCAAAGCAAGATAAAATATTCCGATGTTCAAAAATTAACATCTGTTAATAAAACAGAAAGATCAAAATGAAATGATTATTATCTAATCGAATTGAACTAAGATTATTTACATATTAAAAATTGTCGCCTCTGTAAAATGTTAAAGCAGGTTTTGGCACAATCTCTTATCATGTTAGTGTTGGAAAATAGAAACACATATTTATTAAAATCATCTAGGTCTAAGAAATCTGGATTAAAAGTACTTGCTTTTGTATACAACTCTTCTCTTAAATCATTGTAAACATGACAGTTCAAAATCACATGTATTTCATTTTCTACAGTACTAT
Source organism: Gari tellinella (assembly GCA_922989275.2). Classification (NCBI taxonomy): domain Eukaryota; kingdom Metazoa; phylum Mollusca; class Bivalvia; order Cardiida; family Psammobiidae; genus Gari; species Gari tellinella. The sequence continues at coordinate 75,049,774 of OV277865.1, read as the reverse complement.
TAATACAAAATGGGCAAACTCTACGTTCCTCACGAAGACCCTCATAACGGCCAGTTTCAATTCGAATTGGAGCTACACCTAATCGAAATTTACAAAAAGCTGACCGCTGCAAAGGCGGGAGTATCATTTTACAGTATTGCTCTGTAGAAAAATCGGATTTAAAGCAATTATACAATCTCAACTTGTTTCGACCACGGCCAGATACTCCAACATAACTATTAATTCTATGTAGCCAGCTACTAATAAAATTTTCAAAGGTTTTAGTCTCAACAACTTGAGAAAATGATCTAGAAATCGGAAAGTCTAAACGACAATATATATTCAAATCGTTCTCATAAAAATAACTTTATAGTACCAATTTTTACAAGAACGATTTGATCTTCCGTACGACCAAAGTGCAACGCGTTTATTAACCCTTGACCTGTCCATACACGATATATGTGACCAGTACAGGGCAATACATTTCCACTGTCGAACTAAAGGTGGCTTCCAGTCCATTTCTCCAGCTACACCATCATTTGATGTGTATTTACCTACACCTAAAAAGAATCTTTGGGCTCTGTTATGGACGGCTTCTATACAAGAGTTTGTTTTATAACCCCATATAGAAGCACTATAATCAATAACTGGCCATACAACAGAATCGTACAACTTTGAAAATACGTCATGGGGAAAACCGCCTAATGTTTTACACTTGGCAATCAAAATGCCCAAGGCTCGGCTAGCACTCTGGGCAACAGCTTTAACCCTTAACCTGGTAGCCTATTTCTACTACTTAAGATAGGTGACTTCTTAAAGCAGGTTGAAAGTAAAGCAGAATGCGCCTTAGGGCGCATTCTTCTTTACTTTCAGCCTGCTTTAAGCTACCATGTGCTATAATATAAAAAATATTTCCTATAATACACATTCAGTACTGATTAAATTGGAACTATTTTCTTCAGCGAAGGCATAAATTAAATACGCTAAAAGTCGCTTCTATGGGGGAAAGGGTTAACAGTCACATTGTAATCAAGGTTTTCATGAAGAATAACTCCACGATAAGTGTATCTATCTACAGTGAGCAACTGGTTAGCTTCTAATATGAAATTAAATGATGTGCGTGGTATTGAATGAGTTCTAAAGTGTACAATATTACTTTTAGCTGAATTGACATGCATATCATTCAAACCACACCAGTCGCTCAATGCAGACAATAATAATTGGAGATCTTCTTCAGATTCTGCTAAAATAACAATATCATCCGCATATAACATGATACATATTTTCTCATCATCTATAGGTACACCAACATTAAAAGTCTTCAAGTACAATGACAAATCATTAATAAAAAGATTGAAAAGTATCGGTGAAATTATGCAGCCCTGACGTAATCCACAATTTACTTCAAACCACTCTGTATTAAGGGAATTTACACGTACACAAGCCGTCACAGAGTTATATAATGATTTTATCGCTGCAAACATTTTACCACAAATTCCTATGTCCGAAAGTCTCTTCCATAATATATTTCTATTAATGGTATCATAGGCTTTTTTAAAATCAATAAAAGCACAAAATGTAGATTTACGCAGCTTTTTTCTTGTTTCAATAATACCTGTTAATGAGGAAATATGATCGATAGTACTTCTGCCTTTTCTGAAGCCATTTTGCTCATCACAAACTTTATCGTTATCTTCAGACCAAGTGCTAAGTCTACTATTTAAAACATGACAGTATAACTTATACATAGATGCGGCTAAGGATATACCCCTGTAAGACAAAGGATCTCTTTTATCCAAAGTGGAAGATTTTGGTATTGGGTTTATAATACATTTACCCCATAATGTCGGTACAATACCTTTATCAAAACATATATTGAATAAAACATGTAGAAAAGCAAGTGAAGAATCGTTATTTAAAACTTCAACTGGTATTTGACCAAACCCACATGCCTTACCCTTGTTAACAGAGAATAAGGCTTGACGTACTTCTAGTATAGAAATATGCTCATTAAAACTAGCTTCCGTATTTGGGTTAACTTCTATTACATCATTATCCAATGATACCGAATTTGGCGTGAGGAACAGAGAGCTAATATCGTTTCTCCATCTTGAAAGAACGGTGTCTATATCATGTGATATAGACCCATCTGACATAACAACTTCCATAGGGATAGTATTACTGGATGAACAATTTACACCAATTTTACCTATCGACTTCCAAATTTTGATTTGTCAACTTTACACTCATCTAGTAACTGCTTCTGTAAAGAATACCAATAGAAACGTTTAGCCCTCTGTACCTCACGATCAAATAATTTACGCTTATCAACATAAACACATTTCAACGTAACTCTATTACATTTCACTTGACAAGATAACCAACTTTTCTCTGCTACACAAACATCATTCCATAATTCAGTCAACTTATCAGACCACCATGGTTTACCTGGGCGACGTTTCTTGTTATTGGATCCAATACGAATTTCTTTGCTTGGTAATCGTTTAGACATATTATCTTTAACTATATTACACCAATCACTGTATATTGAATCTATATCTGACTGTGTACGGAACCCACACTCAAGTTTCGAAATAATTAAATCAACAGTATACCAAGTTTCATGATCTAACATAAAATCATTTTGAACATCCGATACATCAAACTTGGTATAACTTGAAGTTTGTGACAAATTACTAAACTCTTTATAAATATCACAGTCTAAACATATATTCCATGACAATAAGGAATAATCAGGCATGGTACTAGAAACTACTGATGAAATGATATTAGACTTATTAATAAGATCTGTAACTTTTGTGATATTAAAATCATTAAAAGAAGATAACGTTTCATGGTTAACGAAACAGTAGTCCACGACAGCCTTACCCTTTGTTGAAACAGATGTAAAGTCATTATTGATGCTGTTTCGACCATTGAAGATGCACATGTTAATATTTATTAAAAAGTCTAAAAGCATTTCACCATAGTTATTATAACTAAAATCAATAACATCCCGTTCAGGAACATCATCGATTCCTCGAATAAAATCATCGTGATTACCACATCTGCTATTAAAATCTCCACATATATACATGGTACCGATGTCTTTATACTGATAAACATTAGAGAGTAAAGAGTCATAGAAACTGTTGACATCAAACGCTCTGGACGAATTCTCAGGCGGGAGATAACATACACAGGGTAATATAATCAAATTATTATGTTTATGGCTTAGTTTAAGCAACAAAATCCCTTCGTAAGAATCATCAATTACAGAAACATTAAAATCAATAAGTAATGAGTTTCTTATAAAGAAACCGACTCCACCGGAGCCAATTCTTGCATTTTTATGTATTCGGCTCCTGTTATGACCGAACCAGGTATAACCGTCAAGGGAGATAACATCGTTGCCTAGCAGGTGGGTCTCTGCAATACCTAATATGTCTATGTCAGTAGATAAAACACACGAAGATCTTAACATATGACTGCTAGAGTTTGTGTCTGTTTTCCAACCGCGCACATTCCAAACCCCTGCACTAATCTACCTACGGGTTCGGTTGTTGTTACCATGGCGACCGCGACCTCTGTTTCCCCCGCAACACTTGCAACACAAATCAAAATCGAATTTAAACGTCGTAATAGTCTGTAACTTATACCATGGGCTCTTGTTAACATATATTTAAATACTCTTTACAAACGGTAATTATTTTTATTTATTATATTTATTCCCAAGGTTAAATGACTGTACAAGACATTCTTAGTGTTTGCAGCGTGCTTTGAGCCTTGGCTGTTTTAACCCAGATTGACTTGTAGCCTTGGAAACAGACATATCAACTGTGTTCAATTCTGTTTCACACTTATACCATTCTGGACAAATTCGTGTGTAGAAGGGGTGTATGAAGCCGGGTTAAGTTTATAGTTAAATGGCAAGAGATTTGTATAAGCGGTCTGGATAGCCCAGACGGGAGAGGGTTCGAGTCCTGGTCTGGCTGCATACATTTTTTACCTTGTATGTTTGTTTAAAAAACAAACCTAATTGCCTAATATGGAATATTCTTAATAAAAAAAATGGAATTATTCATTAAAATTTCAGCACATTAACATAAGATAAAAAGGATAGCCGTTTGAGAAGGGTCTTCACTGTTTATCATTTTACAAAAAAAGTGTATCAAACCAATCCTCAGTAGTAAAACAATGGACCTACCTTAACTCTTTCCTCCCTGAAACTTCAAATGGACAATCCTGGTTTCCATTGTAGTCTAGTCCATTTCTGACTTTTAATGGTTGTTTTTATCAATGTTTTGCATTTTGACAAACAGTGAAGAACCAGATCAGATGCCCCCTTAAGGAGCCCTCTGATCTTGGTCTTCACTGTTTGCATAGGACAAGTGCACTTTTAACATGTATACTGTTTGAAAAGGACGCCTATATGTGGGACTAGGGTTCAGAGGGGTTAAAAGGAAACTGAAATAGTACATTTGAAAATTTACGGGTGAGTGAGTTAAAATACCACGAACACATCAAACATAACTTTTCTAATATGAGTTTCAGATTTTTATTGAGTATACAGTTGATATACCTGTTTCATGTAGTTTACCTGGATTATACTCATGCTCTAGTGATTTTCAATGGTTATTTCTAACCAAACTATCAAATATAAAGGTATAGTCTCACACAAGACGCTCCAATGGTTCAATATGCACAAGACACATGCTTTGTGCAAGGAAATTGACAGCAAATAATCTGGCAAGGCGTTATGACCAAAAGGTCGTCAGGAGATGTCTTTAAACGGTTATTTGCGATTCCAATTGAAATATTTTACAAAATCAATGAACGTCATTTGTTTTGTGATATTTCGTCACTGTCATCAAATTCATGTGTACTCTTATGTTGTGTACTCTACATTATAAAACGGTTGATAAGCTTCGTTGTCTGTCTTGGTAGCTCAGTTGGTATGGTGATTGACTAGCTTTCCAAAGGTTGTGGGTTTGAGTCCCAATCGCTTCAAAACGTTTCATTACAATGCATCGTCCGATTGTATTGTCCGTCATGAGTACATGTAACACAAATATCAAGGTACAGCGCTCCCTCACAACAACGCCACCTGATGGAAGACCAAACGTGTGTGCCTTATTAGGAGTGAGTCGTTGTAGGGAGGAAAATTGGCTTAGAATTGGAAACAGCTTGAATCCAGCTCATTATGGTTTTATTTCTGTCAAAATGTTTAACATGTGACTTTGGGAAGAACGGCAGACGACAGTTTTTAGCTTATAATTGCAAACAGCTTGAATCCAGATCAGACGCCGCGTAACGTGGCGTCTGATCTGGATTCAAGCTGTTTGTCAATCGTCATTATGGTTTTTTCTTCTGTCAAAATGTTTAACATGTGACTTTGGGAAGAACGACAGACGACAGTTTTAAGCGGGTGACAATGCAGATGTGAAAGTATATGGATATATAAGTGTCTTCTTTGTGGAACGGCGGCAAGGGTCGTTGTAAGGAGGGAGTCGTTGGTGGGAGGGTCGTTGTAGAGAGGAGGCACTGTATAACTTATTGTTAGTATTTGTGGTCAGAATAAGTATCCGCTATATAGCTCATCCATTACGTCATGGTCTAGTGACTGTCAAGTCAACGATATCGGAATGTAACATTTGACCGAGCTATAAAGTCACACAGTGAAGCTTATCAACATTTGCTTTAGAATCAGTAACAAGGGATATTTGACATTCGCACGATCGGTTATGTCACGTGGCAAATTGCAGCGGTGTACATTTCTAACAGCATTTAATTTCTATTTTTTCAAGTTTTAAATCACCGAATTTAGTGGTTTATTTCTGCTTTTTACCAAACACATATTCTTGGCTGTGTACGAAGGAACCAGTTGATATTGATATGTCATTGCATAAGGTAGGACTAGGGGAGAAACCAGTTAACCGCGAGGCCTAGCCGAGTGGTAATTGGTTTGTTTCTCCTCGAGCAGAAAAAAGCAACAACTTCCAAATGGCAAGCAGTAACCCCCTGAACTTGGTGTTCATTGTTTGCATGGGTTAAGTGTATAGGCACCCTCTTTGCAAATGACGAGTATATCCGTCGCTAGGCTTCATTGTGATAGGAATAACATTATTTAAGGTCACCCCATATAAGTTCTATGGGACTCAAATCAGATCCGTAGGGATTTTCAAACTATTATGCTTCTTATTCTTGCTGACTCGTATCTATACACCAAAATAAAACTCATGAACATACTCAGTAAAACCCTATTCTACTATCTCGACCACGCAACACTTACAGTGTCGCAGTGCCGTAAAACCCAACTCATCCATCTATTACAGTGAAACCCCTGTTTTGAGGGGTTTCCGGTTTAGAGGGGTTTTAACACATAGCTTGTTTCTAGTATGGAAGGTAGCTGACCACTTAAAGCAGGTTGAAAGTAAAGCAGAATGCGCCTTAAGGCGCATTCTGCTTTACTTTCAACCTGCTTTAAGCAATCATCTGCTAGCATATACAAAATAGTTTTGATAATATATGACCATGAATGTATTTTCTTCAGTGAAGGAAATAAATCAAAGGCGTATAAATGGGTGGGAAACGGGACCAAAGATTTTGTCCGGTTTAGAGAGAATTCCGGTATTTAGAGGTTCCGGTTTAGAGGGGTTTTACTGTATTTCCAAAATCTAGTTCTAAATATCAGCCCAGACTTACCCATACGAAAACATTGCGGAAAAAATCAATACCGACCGAAGCTTTATATGGCGTGTTCAGTCAGCGTATAATAATTTAAGTGTTGACAGGTTAAAAAACACTGCAAATCTATTTAAAGATATTTTGAAGGACATTACTATTTCAAAACAAATAACACGACTTCTTTAAAATGACAAGATTCCCCGAGAATTGGTGTTTTGACCTAATCGTAACTTAGGTTTATTTATATCTTGTTCAATACCTTCGTCGATGGCTTTTGGTTTTAGTATGTGACCAGGGCTAGAGAATCTGTTATTATTTCCCGTTTAAACGCAAACGTACGCAAACGCACGCAAACGCTAAACACTTAAATGTAGAAAATAACAACTTCTTGACAATTCTGACTATTGATATTTAGCTGAGTGGCAAACAGTTTGAAGCCTGATCAGACGCCGGGTTACCCGGCGTCTGATCTGGCTCCAAACTGTTTGCACAGCAAATAATAGTTTTAGCGTAAACGCGTTTATTGGGAAAGAATAACGCATTCTCCACTGTATTTTAAAAACTAAAATCTTTATTTCTAAATGAAACCCTATGGTGTCACTACTTATTAGAATCGTCTCTTCGAGGATTTGATGCTGAAATGAGTGAGAAAATGTTAAATTTGTTCAATTTACTCCCTCTTATCTGGAGCTCTGTGTGACGATAATAGTTTGTGGATCATATTGAAAGTTAGTTTTATAAACCAAATGTGTAATCCACATGAAATAAAGTTTTTATTATCAAAATTATTTTATTGTATTTTTTATCAATATTTACAATCCAACAGGTGAATAATAGACAATAAAGTATAAAGTGAAGTTATGAATGAGAATTAGATTCTCTTATAATGGAACGAGTAACGGTCTGTTCTCAACTTAACCTATAAAGGTGGTTCGACAGCGGGCGGCCCGCATCTCGAATTCCGGAAATGCTGATGACTTTCATAATTATGATCTTTTCGGCACGTGCTTATAGAAGAAAATCTACATAAAGAAACGTTTGATACCTTCAGTGTCTTCTATGCTAGCGCAGTTGGTATAGTGATTGACTAGCAATCCAAATGTTCTAGGTTCGATTCCCACTCGCTTCAAAACTTTTTTTTTAAATAAATTGTCCGATTTTATTGACAATCTATAAAGCAGTGATCAAAGGACAGGCTATGTTTAGTCACAATTGTAATAATGAATAATATCAGATGCAGGTATAGTCAAGTGACAACTTAACTTTTTTAAGATTTTTAGCCTACATGTATATGACAGATGGCAGCTTAACACAGGACAAAAGTTATGCTAAAATATAGATCTTAAAGGAGCGTTTATGCATTACTTTTGTCATGCATTAAGCAGTCACCTATCTTTAAAGATCTACAGACTACCGTTTTCAATGGTCCATTATTACAGGTTTGACTTATGGTATTATTTAGAGCGAGCTGACGGCATTTTAAATTTGAACTCAAGAGAGGGTACTCGTTTTGTGTTAACATTTTGTCAGAATTTCCGGAAATCATGTATAAAATGTAAATCCCCCTATAGTTTTTCAATAAATTTGTGTGACTAGTAAAATTAAGTAATATCTATCTAATAAGAGTAAAATTAGTGTATGTTAACAGCTAGATTTTTTGTAAGTTGAAATTTAGTGACTTTTCCAGAATTTGACATTTTTAAAATATTGATACAGTATTTCAAAAATATGTCATGAAATAATTTTGTGTGCACAATATCTTATAATATCTGTACAGTTTACTTGAATGTACAGAAATTATTGAGTTATATTATTTCATAAAAAAAACATTCCTGTTTATTAAAAAAGGAATTATTTTCGACAAAAGGTGTTGTCAGAAAAAAACGGCACTGTAATATTTTTTTTATTTTAACGATATTTCACTCTCCACATGGTATATTTCAATTTAATCAAGGTCTAAAAGAAGTCTGACAGGGAAGCAGACCCGCGAACCACCTTACAAGTAATTGATACCATTGTGTCAAATATCTCTTCCCCTACCAAATTAATTGTGAAATGTTTTCCCCTTCACCGTTTCATTAACGTCTGCTTCATATTTGTTGTTGAGCCGAATTATTCACACTACGAATTCTTCACACCTGTGAGGAATTCGTAGGAATTTCATACGAATATGTCACACATGTGTGAATAATTCGTACTGACTCTCAGCCCCCCCTGACAGTAGATACGAATTCTTCACATGTCGAAATTTTTTAAAAACGAATGTAAAAAATTTGTGCATACGAAAACCTCACACTTTCCAAAAAGCTTTTAGCCACCCAGATGGATATGGGGACATATTAGGTTTGCTTTACTTGATAGAGGTCTTATATTTCACATAATGACAAAACATATGTACTAGACTGCCTGTTTAAATGATAAAAGGTCAAGGTCACACGGTGAGAAATGTCACATTTTTCAGCACTCGATATAATTAATTATAGACACATAAAACTGAAAAATATCATGGTAATAATAGCACTTTGGTGACAATATAATTTACTCGATTCCGTCGTATCGGATATTATTCGGTCCGTCTGTAAGAACTTTATAAATGTATGGACCGGTTTCTGTGTCACCAGCTGAAGGCAAAGATGACACGTCAGGGTCGGTCACTCATCCGTAGTATATCTGTCCGATCGTCCGACTGTCATGGTTTTGTTTTTTACTCTAACGCCTGTTCCACTGAAGTTTTTAAGCTGATATTTCATTTAAAGAGTTTAGTGAGTAGACGTGTATTGCAAACAAAGTTCATAATTCTTGTATCAACACCGTGAGAGGTATTCCCCTTTCTACATTTTTCCGGGAGATTCTGCCATTCCGAAGCGTTTGCAATTAAATTTTATTAAGGACTATCGCGGCAGTTTTTTCGAATTTTCAAACCATTCAGATTTTTTTTTCAAATTCTGCATGTTGCTAGTATATACCCTGTTGTGCAGAAATATGAAATAAAAATAGGGAGTCCCCGAACTGGTTCTTTTCTTAATAGCTTGTATTTTTTGGTAAACCCCTAATTATCCAGACACACGTGCTTTTGATCATAAAATCTCAGAACACCCCTCTTCAGCTTTGTAATTTTCCTCAGATATTGGGTTATTCATATGTTTTCATAAAATAGAAAGGAATAGGAGGAAGTAGCAATAAAAACATGGAAACAACGTTTTATTCGTCAATAAAGGGAACACATCAAATAGTTATTTTTCAATTTTTTTCTCCTACAGCTCTTACATTCAGATTTTGTCAATATTTTTTACAAATATTGATAAAGCCTTAATTTACTGAAATCACTAATTAAAGTTATGGGTACCCGAACTATATTTCTACATAATACAAATGTCTGCATAAAGAGTAACTCATGTCTATCCAGTTACATATAGAGCATTATTAGTATATATTATTTATCTTGGACGCCAAATTATATGACCCCACAATTAAGCTTTTTGAGGTAGGAAATAATACAAATTTCAAATATAAACTATGAACTATAAACAACAACTACAACGAACGGGACCCGTTTTTATTAAAACCATGCCAACATTTCAGTCAGTCTTTGGTCTATGTCCCAATTGTGTTCTTCTCTCACCAGATGTATCGACCATGCCCATGACATAACAGTACTTAAAACCAACAGTATGGCCACGATTTGTCAGGACTATCGCGCCAGTTTCCATTTTTTACAGTCAAAGGGAAGCAACTTTTGCAAAACTTCTGATGAAGTGTCTCCCTTTGCCCAATTCTCTATAACATAGTTTATATTTGAAATTGGTTTTTTTTTCTACCTCAAAAAGCAAAATTGTGCGGTCATAGCAGCATTTGGAGACCACGATATGTGATATATACTAATAATGCCTGTAAAGTGATATATTGTTGACGATTAAACAGTGGATTTAGACACATTCTAGAATTTAAAAGTGGTTAACATATACATGTATAGATAACCTTATATGTAACTGGATTGATATGCGTTACTCTTTATGCAGACATTTGTATTTTTTAGAAAAAATAGTTCGGGTACCTATAATTTTTATTAGTGATTTCAGTAAATTAATGCTTTATCAATATTTGGGAAATTTTGTCAAAATCTGAATGTAAGAACTGTAGGAGAAACAAGTACAGTCGTCACGTGTGACACGTGTGACATATGCCCCCAAAGTGTTTGACACCCAAATGCATTTTGGCGAAAACAAAATACAGACAATGTAATGGAGGTGTAACATAAAGTTTTGATACTGTTAAAAATGACCCAGGAGTCAATTGCTAACATTAAAAACAGAACGATTTGCGACACTCCTCAATAGAGATATGCTCCGGACAAGTTTTTTGTAAATTGAGGTCAAAGGTCAAGGTCTGATTGACCTAAAAATGCTATGCGACACTACACCATCCAAAGATGGAATCACAAACCAAGTTTCGTATCCGTAGCTGGTAAGGTTAAGGAGATATGTTCTGGACAAGCTATTGGTTAAATCAAGGTCAAATTTCTAGGTCATAGTGACCTGAAAGTGGTATGCGACACTCCGCCATCCCAAGATGTACTCACACACCAAATTTGGAGTCCCTAGCTGGTAAGATATAGGAGATATGCTCCTGACAAGCTTTTTGTAAAATTGTGGGATGGTCAAGGTCACAGTGACCTGAAAGTGGTACACGACACTCCGCCATCCCAAGATGTATTCATACACCAAATTTGGTATCCCTAGCTGTTACGGTATAGTAGATATGCTCCGGACAAGCTTTTTGTTAAATCGAGGTCAAAGGTCAAGTTCAAGGTAACAGTGACCTGAAATTGGTACATGACACTCCGTCATCTCAAGATGTACTCACACACCAAATTTGGAGTCCCTAGCTGGTAAGGTATAGGAGATATGCTCCTGACAAGCTTTTTGTTAAATCGAGGTCAAAGGTCAAGGTCACAGTGACCTGAAAGTGGTACGCGACACTCCGCCATCCCAAGATGTACTCACACACCAAATTTGGAGTCCCTAGCTGGTAAGGTATAGGAGATATGCTCCGGACAAGCTTTTGTACACACACACACCCACCCACCCACTCACCCACCCACGCACGGTGTGATTACTATATGCGCCCAAAGCCTAGCTTTGGGGGCATAAAAACTTTGAAAAATAACTATTTGATGTGTTCCCTTTATTGAGGAATAATATGTTGTTTCCATGTTTTTATTGGTACTTGCTCCTATTATTTTCTATTTTGTGAAAACATATGAACAATCCAACATTTAAGGAAAATTACAACGCTGATTTCTGAGATTTTATTATCAAAAGCACGTGTCAAGAAAGTTATTAAGAAAAGAACCAGTCCGGGGACTCCCTATTTTTATTTCATATTTCTGCACAACAGAATATATACTAGCAATATGAAAATTTAAAAAAAAATGAATGTTTTGACAAAATTCGAACAGACTGCCGCGATAGTCCTTAAATACCGGACTGGCAACGGTTTTAAGACGGGCGACCATCATCGCCCGATATTGGTTATCGTGGGTTCAATATATGAATGAAGTTTACAAAGACGCGCTGATTTCACTTCTTTGTTATGTTGCTCACTTTCTTACATGGAACCATACTACCGATTGCCTTATCGTGTAGTCCACATCATGGGCATTCATAAATAACGTGCAATACTGTGGGAGACCGAAAGGAAACCGGTGTTATCCGGTTGCCAGACGGGCGCCGGTGTAAAGACGAAATGTGTCCCTCTCTAAAGAGTGACACATGAGGACAATTTTTGATGTAGAAAACTGTCCTTGGGACTTGCTTTGGCAGAATACATGTAAAATGACCCGGGAGGTTAATTTTCTGAGTCGAAACATGTCCCGGGGTCACAATTCTGAGTGGTGGGGACACTTTTCGTCATTACACCGGCCGGTATAGGATAGGCAAAAGCCGGATGGAGACGGCCTTGCCCGACCTCTGACACGCTTGTATACGTTTGTATATTTGGTCAAGCTTTCTCGGGTCCGATCGACGTGTAAGGTGCCCGGAATCGACCGATTTTAAATCGATGTCGTTTCGATGACCGTCGTTGAAACTAGCTTTTAACTCCACTTTAAAATCAAACCGAGGCCAATAATTCTGAGTTCCTACTATGTTAACAGTATTTCAGTCATATCTCGACATAAAGCTAATTGCAGATGGGAGAAGAAACCGGATGCACGTCATAAACTGTATAAGGTAAAAATTTGCATCTGGGTAAAAGAACCGAATTTCCGATAGCCAGCTTGAAGGCTTCTCCAAATGAAAAAGCCCAAGTGTTCAGATTAGGATTCGAACCAACAGCAGTAAGGACCTAAGTGAGTATAAGTCATAGTCACTATGAGCACTGGACCACGGCCACGGGTCCCATCCCTCCCTATCCCGTTAAGAATACCAACAATCTACCAGCATTCGGCAGGCAATCTGTCGGTCGTTGGCCTATTATGCCTCAAAGGAAGCCGAGAACTAAGCATAAACTCAACGGAACTTAAGTTTGATCATGGGATAAAAAGGCCTGCACTTATCCACAGATAATTCTTCGGATTTAGGTCGGCTGTTTAAGAGCATTTTTGATCAAATCGTAAAAACTGCATGTTAAAGGGTGGATAACACAGTTTTAGCGCACCCACTTCTTAACAATGCATCCCGAGTTCGATCCCGGGTCGTGACAGTACGTGAGAGGGTCGCCTGTCCGAAGACGTTGGATTTCCCTAGTACTCTAGTGTCATCCCACAATACGACGCAATACACCATCTTTTGCGCTATGGAAAGTGATTGGCCTAAGTTGTTAGAACTTGTTTCATAAAGAAATGTTAAACGGAAGGTGATGTGTGAAGAATCCGTAGGTACCAACAGGTCGTTAAAAAAGGGGGTACGGAAATCTCACACTGCCATTGTGTGACATATTCGTACGAAATCTTCACACATTGGTCACACGAGTGGAAGAATTCGTACGAATTCTTCACACGTCTGATTACGGTGTGAAGAATTCGTAGTGTGAAGAATTCGGCTCAACAAAGCAGACCCGCGAACCACCTTACAAGTAATTGATACCATTGTGTCAAATATCTCTTCCCCTACCAAATTAATTGTGAAATGTTTTCCCCTTCACCGTTTCATTAACGTCTGCTTCATATTTGTTGTTTACAAGATCGCTTCAAAGTAAGATTCATTGTTGTATTACTTGAAACAAATCGATACGAGCATCAAACAGTTTGGATCCTGATCAGACGCAGCGTATCGCGGCGTCTGATCGGGATCAAAACTGTTTGCAAACGGGCTTAATGACGTCATTGAGAGTGAAACGGTAAATAAGAACCACCATACACATGACAGGCAAACACATGTATTTCAGGAGAATTAGACTGACCTACTTCTTTAAACCGTTTATTTACATGTCGTTCAACACGATTCCTCGAGAATCGGTGCTTTAACCTTATTTTAAGTTTGAAAAATCTCTTTCTGATAAAGCCTGTGGTAAAGGACAGTGTGCAGTAACGACACATCGTGTGACACATAATGTTTTGAAAATCTTTCTATATTTTTACATAGTAGATCTAATATTATTTTATAGTTCTGTTCTTCATACACTTTGTTCCTTAATATGCACATTATTCTATGGACATGTCATTTTCCTACAAACTATTTATGACATTATCTTCAAACTTGGTACACATTTTAAGTGTGATGTTTGCAGACTCTGCTTCATGTTACATTACTCTTGCAAAACAAATGACAGAATTATGCCCCTTTTTAATTTGAAATATGCTCTATTTTTGTTCTATTTTCCATGGAACATGCATACATTATTAGTGTTGTATGTCAGACCTTTCCTTCAGTGTGACAACTCTTTCCAAAATTGACAGAATTATGCACCTTTATAACTTGAAATTTTGGTCATTTTGGTCCTTTTCTTAAAAACTATTTATAATACTGTCTTCAAACTTAATACACATTATAAGTGTGATGTTTTCAGACTCTACTTAAAGTTACATAACTCTTACAAAAACCTTTTTAACTTGAACATTTCTCCTTAGATAAGCCATATTGCCATTTCTTGAGCACTGTTTATGATATTGTCTTCAAATTTGGTACACAATATAAATATTATGTTTTAACACTCTTCCTCAATTTGAATAACTCTCCCACAAAAAATGACAGAATTATACCCCTTTTTAACTTGATTTTTTGAACGTGCCATTTTCTTGAAAACAAGTAACGATTTTGTCTACAAACTCATTAGTTGTGCTTAGTTGGTATGCTTTTCTCCAAGTTTCATAACTCTTACACATTTGACCAATTGCTATGTCCCTTTTCAACTTGATATTTGCAAATTTACAAAAGGAAGATAAAGATCAATTTCTTTCTTGCTATTTCTGACATTATTTGGGGTTTGTGACGATGCAGTTTGAAGTGGGGGTATCAATCACCTTTCAAGGCGGCTCTAGTTTTTTATTGATATGAGGGTAAAAAATGTTGTACCTTGGTCATCGCTGACGTAGACCGGTGTCTGGTCAGAGTGCTATTGTTTCAAATGTTAGTGAGGTTTGACTTGGCAGTTAGGGTGGTTAGCCTTTTACCCCATAAATACTCCTTTTACGCTTCTAACTATTCATTCAATAAGGGAAGCTGTCCTCAGTTAGAAAGTCCTGAATATAAAATATATAAATTATTCCCAGTACATTTCCAGACGGGGGCTTAAAGCAGGCTGAAAGTAAAGCAGAACTGTCATTAAGGAGCATTCTGTTCTACTTTCAAACTGCTTTAAGTAGTAGCCCTTTTTCAAACAAACATATGATATTTATCATGCGTGAACTTTCGTCGTCTGACATGACCTAGGTTATAGTAAACACACAGACATCGTGTATCACATACATGTAATATCTTGATAACAGGAGGGATTATCTATTTAGAAACACTTACATATATACAGTACTTAAATTTATACAGTTGTTTTCTTCATGTTTACAGTCTGGTTTTAGCTATAAACCAATTAATGTATACCGTCCATAAAAGACAACAATGGTAATGTAACAAACAGTGTAGATCCTGACAAGACGTCGCGTTACGATACGTCTTGTCAGGATCTACACTGTTTGTTATTTCATATGAAATGGTGTTGAGTTCCATACTTTTATACTGTAACCGGTCAACTATTGATATATCGAACGGCGACGGTAAAAACATATGAATTAAGAGTTAAAAACTGTACACAATACTGCAGAAAGAATCAATAATATGAGTGCTTTTCGTGAAATAAGTAAACATGATATTGGCTTTAAAATTCAGTTCTATTAATCGAGACTGTGAACACAGTAAAAAGTAATTTCACTAAATCTTAATTGGGCCTGTTTATTGAAAAACAGTGTCAAATGAAATCGTCCATCAAACACAAAGTGATGGTTCATTGCAATATACAGGTGGTAATGGGTTAAAGAACCAACCAAACGAACAAACATTTGGCGGCACTTCTCTTTATAACTCGTACAGTGGAGAATCTGTTATTCTTTCCCGTTTAAACGCAAACGTACGCAAACGCAAATCACTAAAACGTAGAAAGAACAACTTTTGGACAATTCTGATAATTCTTGTTTATCTTGGTGGCAAACAGTTTGGAGCCTGATCAGACGCCGGGTTACCCGGCGTCTGATCTGGCTCCAAACTGTTTGCACCGCAAATAATAGTTTTAGCGTAAATGCGTTTATTGGGAAAGAATAACAGATTCTCCACTGTAACCTAATCGTTCTTTTATAGGTTTGAAGACATTTCAAGAAGGTTGAAAGTAAAGCAGAAATAGCCTAAAGGTACATTCTGCTTTACTTTCAGTCCGCTTTAAGCAATCATTTGTTAGAATATATATAGGTAATATTTCTTATGGTACATATGCATGTCTGTAACTATTTTCAACAGTGGAGGATTAAATCTAATGCGCTTGAAGATACTTCTAGAGAGGAAAGGGTTCATGCAGCACGAAAGCCACGTAGTATCATTTATTTAATACTAAATTTAGGCAGTTTATCATACATGTCATGACATCATCAACTGTGAACAATTGTAATCTACTTTAATTTCTCAAATCTAAAGTTTAGGTATTTTACCTTTAGAAAATTTGAAATGAATGTCAAACAATATGGATCCTGATCAAACACTGCGTTATGCGTCGTCCGATAAAGATCCAGACATTTTGCAAATAACCAATGTTATAAGGGTAAGGTAATTTTGAAACAGTTTGGGTCCAAATCAGACGCCGCGTAATTCGGCGTCTGATCACGATCAAAACTGTTTGACACTCGTTTTGAAATTTAACCAGTCATACTACCTTACATTTAACTATGAAACGATATTGTAGACAACAATATGGCGGTGAAGGGGTAAACATCCAATATAAATTTGAATATGAAAGGATTAAGCACTGCACTGCTTTAGAAGCAAATTAGTTACTGTCCCATTTGATCCAAAGCAGGGCTGCCATTTCTCCGGATTTTTCCTAAATCTTTGGATTTTTTTCAGTACATGGTATCTTAAAGCAGGCTGAAGGTAAAGCAGAATGCGCCTTTGGGCGCATTCTGCTTTACTTACAGCATGCTTTAATTACTCGCATGCCAACAAAACGAGAAACAGGCTATGGAGTAAAGGTACGATTCGTAAAAGCGCACTTGAAAAATGCAAATTTGAAATCCTAGGAATTTCATGACCAGCTTATGGCACCCCTGCCCATTTGATCCAAAGTCATCGTCAGATTAATAAAGTTATTCTTTCTCGCAATGGCTAGACAAGTATGCATAGGTGGCGCCACTAGCGGCTGCTCCAATTCCCGCCTGTGTTGTTGCCGCAAGGCCT
Organism: Gari tellinella; assembly: GCA_922989275.2. Lineage (NCBI taxonomy): Eukaryota > Metazoa > Mollusca > Bivalvia > Cardiida > Psammobiidae > Gari > Gari tellinella. Next base: position 75,032,237 of record OV277865.1, on the reverse strand, counting down.
AACACGCCTGCGCTCTGAGACGCAGCAAACCAACTTCCGACAGCTGTAAACGGTGTCTGAAATGATTAATTGTTTACTTTAGTCCTTCCATGGCCAAATTTATCGTGAGATTTTTACCATTTCACCGTTTCATTGTCGTCTGCTTCAGTACTGTTGTCTGCAATAACGTTTTAAAGTTAAATTAAGGCATTGTGACTGAAACATTAAAAAAATTATAGCAAACAGTTTGGATCCTTATCAGGCACGGCGTCTGATAAGGATCCAAACTGTTTGAAAACGCGCCTTTTATAGTAGAAATATGAATGACAAATTTACGACACCCGGACATTTGACTCCTCTTAATCCTTTGCCTGCTGATCGCGACTTTTCTGATTTTTGCAAACAGTTTAGATCAAGTTCAGACGCCGCGTAACGCGGCGTCTGATCTGGATCCAAACTGTTTGACACTCGTCTTGAGGTTTCTTTACTCATAAAATGTAAAAATCTAAATTTAACAAAATTTGGCAGACGACAATTTCGAAGCAGACGATATTACCACAGGATAAGGGTTAATAAGATTAATATTAGTTCCAATTTTGCATTGCACTTTAAATAATACTGTTCATTGTAGACAATTTGCAGGAATATACGACTCCAAGAAACTAGGCGTCTGGCGAAGTTTTCAACTGCTTGACAGTAATTTTTAATCAAACACAATGTTTTCAAGAAAATGTAGCGGTATTTAAACTTTATTTCATTGCTTTAACGTCAATCTTCGTTCAAACTGGATCCAGAAAATGTATAGTACGCTTAATTGCATTGCTTTAACGTCAATTTTCGTTCAAACCGGATCCAGAAAATGTATATTAAGCTTTATTGCATTGCTTTAACGTCAATCTTCATTCAAACTGGATCTAACCGGCGGACGTGGTCCAGTGGTAGCACACTCGATTGCGATACCAGGGGTCGTGAGTTCGATCCCCCGGCGGATCAAGTCTTTCGGATGAGACTTGATAAAAACCGAGGTCCGATGTATCAGTGCCTTACACTTGGCATCTACAGCGAAGAATCTGTTATTCTTTCCCGTTTAAACGCAAACGTACGCAAACGCAAAACACTAAAATGAAGAAAATGACAACCTTTTGATTGTTCTCAGGATTTCTTTTAAGCTGAGTGGCAAACAGTTTGGAGCCTGATCAGACGCCGGGTTACCCGGCGTCTGATCTGGCTCAAAACTGTTTGCACGGCAAATTATAGTTTTAGCGTAAACGCGTTTATTGGGAAAGAATAACAGATTCTCCACTGTAAAAGAACCAGAGAACTGTCGATAATAAGAGTAGGACATGGCGACCGGGTTCTCTGTATCCATCCCCTTTCTATGGGGCTACAATTAGTCCATAGATGGCAGAAACGGACGTTAACAAACAAAAGTATCAAACTGAATCCAAACTAATTGATACTCGTCTTTAGAGTTATTCAATATATAATTGGACATTTTAAGTACAAATGTAGATGTGAATGTGGAACATAATAACTAGTTCCTATATCTTAGTAGAAGGTAGATCTAGGTAAAGTAGGCTGAAAGAAAAGCAGAATGCGCCTTAAGTCGCATTCTGCTTTACTTTCAACCTGCTTTACGTGACAACCTGTCTTAAAACTGGTAATGTAAGGGTTTAAGCGCTATAACAAATTTGACACTGAGTTTTTTGTACATGTAGTTGTTCATTGTCTTGATATAGTTCTATAAAGTCTAGATGCAATAACGACAGGCTAATGTAGTAACCTACCTGTAGAAATGCTGCTAGAGACCCGGCTGCGACCCCGGCTGCAGTGAACCCTGCTGCCGCAAGGGCCACGGGAGCTGCGGCTACGGCAGCCGCCCCTGCAACGCCAGCGATTAGCACGTTCGAACCAGTGATGACAGACTCTGAAAGTTAAACGGTTATGTTTAATTGTCTTCTAAAATTTACATCAACAGACACTCACAAAGTTAATTCATCTTCATTTTGTTTCAGTAATTGTTATACGGTGTTCAGGCAGTACCCGAGTAGACTAGCACCCTAATAGTCTAGGTCTGGGTCCGAGGTCAGTGAACTTTAACAGTGCGAACCTTCCGCTAATTGAACCATTGTCATATTAAAACGTAACAGCCTTAAATATTTACCTCTGGATCTAAAGATACAGTTTTTAGTTTTATTCTTTATTATAGTCTCATCATGGTTACAGCATAGTATATACACAAACACATATTACGAACAGTATTTTAAACCATGCCATTCTTTCAAGAATTATAAGAGACTTATCACAATACAAATATCACAACTACTTATTTTTACCTTTGTAAAAATAAATGTAATTAAGACTAGTTAAGAAATACAAATACAGTATTATATACATACATTGTAGTACTTAAAATGAAAGAAATATACGACCTCCATTAATATAGCGTTCTAAAATTCCACAAAATGAGAAAAAGAAAGTTGTTAAGTAAAACAGCCTTTAAGGTATATGAGTCTTAAAAGCTAACGGTTACAAATCGGTAAGACAAACTTTTCTAAAAAATAAAACAATAACTCCTGCAAACGTATTAATTGAGGTTGTATAAATCCAATATGAGCACAAGTGATATTATAAACAATAAAACATATAATTATATAAAGTACTTTAAGAATAATCAGAACTATCTACTAAGAAATGACATACGAGTCTTAAGTATATTAAAACAGGTTTTGGCAACTATTCTTATCATATTTTTGTTTGACATAATAAATGATAATTTCTCAATATCTGACATGTAGTTAAAATGTGCATTCAAAGCAGAAGCAGTTTGAACCATGCTTAAACGTAGGTCATTGTATACAGGGCAGTAAAAAAGGACATGTGTTTCGGATTCTATCTCTTCACAAAAAGGACATATACATGTATATTCAAAAAGATAAGAAAACCTAGGTGTGTTTCCAAGTAACGAAGCATTCTTAGTTCTAACAACGTGAGCACGCTTCTGTAACTAAGAATAGTTTGTAACTAAAACGAATTTCGATATCTCGAACTCGCTTAAATCAAACATATCAGTATTTCAAAGTTCAAAGGCGACTACGCCTAAAATGGATTTTGAAACTATATAGAGGATAATTGTTTTTTTCAGTATAAGATAGAAATTTAATCCATACGGCTTCGCCACTCGTGAAAATATAACGTCTGATGTTCACGAAATGGATTAAATTCGATCTTATACTGAAAAAATACAATTATTCTATTTATTATGCTTTTAAGCCACTTTTTAAACGAAATTGTTCGATAATTGAGAAAGCGAAAGTAAATAATTTACCCCGTGTTGAGCCCCAACTTTATATCGAACACATTTTCGAAACAGTTTCCCGTACGATGACGTCACTTATTACTTGATTTGACGTCATCCGAATTACTTCGTTGCTCCCGAGTTTGGATTCGTGCTCTTCCGGTGAGTAGTTCGCGACAAATCGGACTGCCGGAATTTAACGATAAGACACGATTGACTACGATTCTTGGGGAGCCCTACGGGGAAAATTCATAATAAAAGCGATTGGTGATAATCCACTGCAGTGGATTACCAAGTGATAATCCACTGCTATTTCGTGGTAATCCACCGAAAAGCATAAATAAATGGATATATTGGTCTTTGAACAGCGAGTTTAATATCATGCATTTTAACTGTTTTGGACACTGAGGTTCTATTGTATAAATAGAGGATAATGCGGACTCGTTTATTACAGTGGAGAATCTGTTATTTTTTCCAAATAAACGCGTTTACGCTTAAACTATTATTTGCAGTGCAAACAGTTTGGAGCCAGATCAGACGCCGGGTAACTCGGCGTCTGATCAGGCTCCAAACTGTTTGCCACCAAGATAAACATGGAATATCAGAATTGTCCAAAAGTTGTTCTTTTCTACGTTTTAGTGCTTTGCGTTTGCGTACGTTTGCGTTTAAACGGGAAAGAATAACAGATTCTCCACTGTAACCAGATAACAGCCCATTCTCGTGATTTTATTTTCCATACCAATCCAAAGGAATTGATTATTCTATTTATTATAATAATTCTAATGACGTTTTTACAGAGAAAATTTACGCGCAACGTCAGAAAAGATATTGTGACGTCACAAAAACGATATCGTCACTGCAAAAGTGATATCATCACTAGTGAAGATATCAACAGTGACGCATATGAAATTTATCTAACTGAAAAACCTCAATATATCATCGATAGGTATGTAATAAATTATGTTTGCAAGTATTGTGTCACAAATATAATTTCGATTCTTTTGAGTAAATGGTTGAAACTGCTCACTCTATAATAATTGTGTGGTGAGAATAGAAGTGTGTTTGATGAACTTTGGCCTTAACCCTTTCACTCCAAATGACAAACAGTTTGTAACGCTGCGTCTGATCAGGACCCAAACTGTTTTGACACTCTTCACGATATTTATTAAATCATACAGCCCTTAATCTAACTTTGAAGAGGGTCTTGCAGACACGGTGAAGGGGTAAACATCTCCCGAATAATTTGACCATGAAAGGGTTAAATTAAACAATTTATCATTTTAGATACAGCTGCCGGAATGTGTTCATGGAACATCTATCACAACCCTTTCCGTAGTGTGAACGTTGTCGTACAGTGGTACAGACCGATATTATTGACCTGGCAGGGCGGAGTTTCGATGCGGACCATTGCATTTTAACTTTGGGGCCGGCAGCATGCTCTTTTATTAACGGAATTTACCGTTGACGTCTGTAGTGGACATTTTGACAGAAGGAATATAATGAAGAATGACAAACAGCTTGAACCCAGATCTGCATTCTGAAAGCTGTTTGCAATGGAAGCCTAGTCTTAATTTTCCCTCCCTGTAGTAACTCCCTCCGATCAATGCACGCCATCTTTGTCTTCCATAATGTGTTGTTATAGAGAGGGAGCACTGAATATGCCATTTTCACGTGGATATGGATGCACGCATAAGTTGTCCTCCATGTCGAAAGTATCGGACAATAACGATATAATACGGAACTTTATCTATCACCCCTAAAATCAAAAGTATTGTCGATAAGGTTTGACTTGTCGGTTGTTGAATATTCCGTCTTTTTCCGTAAGCTATCTTTATCTTCCGGAAACAACAAAACAGTGTATTGTAAATAAACCATTCAAGGATGACGCGAATTGGATTATATTATCTGATAAAGATATCTACAGTCGGTAATAGCTCAGTGGTTATGTGTCTGCGCTACCAACGTAAGGGTTATAGGTTCGATACCCGATAGAGTTAATTTTGTAATATTTCTTAATGTGTCTTTTTTATAACTTTCTTATGGTAGACACATACAAACCATGATATTCATGCAATTGTATAAAATAAAGTGCAGTGAACTTGCCTTAGGAAACTTGGATAGAGAAGTGCGTATACAGTGGAGAAAATGTTATTCTATCCCGTTTAAACGCAAACGAAACGCAAACGCAAAACAATAAATCATAGAGCATGACAATTTTCGAAAATTTTTGCTATTCCTGTTAATCTGACTGGCAAACAGTTTGGAGCCTGATCAGACGCCGGGTTACCAGGCGTCTGATCTGGCTCCAAACTGTTTGCTACGGAAATAATAGTTTAGCGTAAACGCGTTTATTGGAAAAGAAAAAACGTTTTTTCCACTGTAGCAACATTACGTTATGCAAAGCTCTCTCTGGAAACAAGCACTCTTTGTTACTTCTGTATTTCGTTAAGCAGCAAGTTTTTCTTTACCCAAACGTTAACTGTTTTATTTTAAGTAAAATATATAATTATCGAAAAAAACACATGAAGCTGACGTTTACAAAACATTGCCTTGAATCGAACCAACGACCCTAGCACTACGAGTCAATGACACTATCCACTAAGCTATTGCGACAGTGGCGTTAGATCATCGACTGAAGTATACTACGTGAAGTTTTCATTGATCTATAAATAAAGTATACGGAAACTTCCGATGGTGCCAACGAAAGTTGACGGAAAGTGATGACCGACAGGTCAAACCTTATGGATAATAAATTAATTTATTTTTACCAAAAGTTAGCCCCGTCCTGCCAGGTGAAACAATCGGCCTATACCATAGCGTATCAATTAGAATAAGTTTATCAGGGCTGCCATAAGTTGACATGAAAAATCCTAAGATTTGCGATTTTACGAATCGTACCTTTTACCCCATAGCCTTTTTCTTGTTTTGTTGACATGCGACCATTTAAAGCAGACTGTAAGTAAAGCAGAATGCGCCTTAGGGCGCATTCTGCTTTACTTTCAGCCTGCTTGAAGCTACCACGGTACTGGGGAAAAATCCGGAGAAATGGCAACCCTGTTGCTAATGGATGTACAAATTGTTAATATACCTGTTTCACAGACAGGCACCTTATAATTCCAGCTTTTGTCTTTATTTTGACGTAGAACATTACATCCAGAGGGCTGGTACCCACTATCACACTTGAGAATGCAGCGATCTCCGTCCTTATAGTCTGCGCCCCAGTAGCCATTGCTATCATATCCCCCACCTGAAACGAACAAACGTGTGATAAATACAGTGGATTTTCGATACCATGAGCTCCTTTAACCTTTCACTCTCAATGATGCTTAAAGACTTTTCCTCAGTCCATAGAAAGAGTCCCCCCATTGTTCTGGAGATGTCAGTGTAACTGTCAAATCACGTGCATCACAATCTCAGTTTATCTGGTGAGGGTCAGATTATACTCATGCTCTAGTGATTTTCAATGATTATTTCTAACCAAACTATCAAATATAAAGGTAGAGTCTCACATAAGGCGATTCAGTGGTTCATTATGCACAAGACCCATGCTTTTTGCAAGGAAATTGACAGTAAATAATCTGGCAAGGCGTTATGACCGAAAGGTCGTCAGGAGATGTCTTTAAAGACATCTCCTGACGAGCTTTTGGTTATAACGCCTTGCCAGACAATTTCCTTGCAAAAAGCATGGGTCTTGTGCATATTTAACCATTGAAGCGTCTCATGTAAGACCGGACTTTTATATTTGATAGTTTAGTTAGAAATAACCATTTAAAGACATCAAGCCAGTCCTTTCATTGATTCACCCCCCCCCCATTCTTTAGTTGGTGTCAAAATACAGGTATTACCGGTATACAGCATGTGAAAAGTCTTCAGGCAATGGCTCAGCTTTGAATAGAGGCCCTTACATAATAGATATCAATAGGTTTTTCTATGGGTTTTACTAACCAAGCTATCAAATATTAGGTGCGGGCCTCACTTGAGACGCCTGAATGATTCTTTGCCTAGACGCTACCACTGTTAGTGCATGCTTTGACTCGAAACTATATACGGGGGTAGGTGTTACCACCCAAGCTTGGTCATGTGATATCTGACTAGAGCATGCGTATAACTGGTAAACCCGCTTTCAGCATTAGATGCACGCCTTTTTTCACCTATCGAGACAATAAAGGGGGGGGGGGGTAGTCCATCAATGGACTGAGGAAAAGTCTTTTAAAGCACAATCACGTTGGCAAACAGTTTGGATTCTGATCAGACGCCGCGTAACGCGGTGTCTGATCAGGACCCAAACTGTTTGACACTCTGGTCGATTTATTAAATTAGACCTTAAAGACATCTCCTGACGACCTTTCGATCATAACGCCTTGCCAGACAAATTCCTTGCAAAAATCATGGATCTTATGGACATGTCGGTAACAAAGAACCACTGTAGCTAGCTTCTCTTGTGAGACCCAATCTTTATATTTGATAGTTTGGTTAGAAATAACCATTGAACATCACTAGAGCATGAGTATAATCTGGACCTCGCCAGGTAAACTGAGATTGTGCTGCACATGCTTTGTAGTTACATTGACACCTCCAGAACAATGGGGTGGTGGTCCCTCAATGGACTGAGGAAAAGTCGGCAAACAGTTTGGATTCTGATCAGACGCCGCGTAACACGGCGTCTGATCAGGACCCAAACTGTTTACATGTAACACTCTGATCGATTTATTAAATCAGACCTTAAATTTAATTTTGATACGCATCTTGTAGACAACAATATTGACGCAGATGACAATAACCGGTGAAGCGGTAAACATCTCCAGAATAATTTGATCATGCAAGAGTTAATTCGATTTTTTCGTATTTCTGCAATGAATTTCATTATTCGACTTCGCTTAAATCAAATATAATTATATCCTTATTTCAAAGGTAGAATGTGGCCTGGAACCATTCGACGAAGCAAGCTCGAGAGTTTGCAATTTGACTGTACTTGTACGTGTTTTAGCAGTATTATAATGGCAAAAACAGTTAAAGACATCTCCTGACGACCTTTTGGTCACAACGCCTTGCCAGATTATTTACTGTCAATTTCCTTGCAAAAAGCATGGGCCTTGTGCATATTGAACCATTGAATCGTCTAATGAGAGACTCTACCTTTATATTTGATAGTTTGGTTAGAAATAACCATTGAAAATCACAAGTACATGTATAATCTGGACCTCAGCAGGTAAACTGAGATTGTGACGCACGTGATTTGAGAGTTACATTGCGTGCAGAGTACAAGAGTACAGTAGAGAAAACGTATTCTTTACGAATAAACGCGTTTAAGCAAAACAAGTATTTCCATTGCAAACAGTTTGGAGCCAGATCCGGGTAACCCGGCGTCTGATCAGCATCCAAACTGCTTGCCACTGTGATTAATACTAGTAGTCAGAATTGTCTAAAAGTTGTTTTCCTTAGTTCATTGCAATGCGCTTGCGTTTGAACGGAAGAATAACGTTTTCTCTACTGTATTTCAGACCGGTAGCCAACTCGCAATCGATGGCCATCGACGGCCATCGCTTGCTTAACTGAACTCATGGCAGAATTCACTATTAGAGCAGTTTTAACAAGAATACCTTCTGTACCTTGTTGGCGAATGGCAGAGTATTGCATACTACCTTTTAGGATACTGTCACCTTGACCTTTGACCGCAACTTCACAGCATGCTTTGTCCCAACTGTATTTCCTTTACCACATTAGCTAATACCCCCATATGTGGTGTGTGAGTGGATGAGACCAGTCATTTCTCTGGATTTTTTTCTCAACTCTTCAGATTTTATCTTACATGCAGCAGATGGTGGCTTAAACCAAACTGAAAGAACTTAATGCATATTCTGGTTTAAATTTAACCTGCTTTGATTAATCACGCTTGAAACTTAGAAAAATTCGTAACTTTAAGATGAGAACAGGCATCTCTAAAAGTCTTGCAGATATAGCAGCTAAGGATAAATTTTGTGTAAATGCCAGTTGTGGACTCCAGTTCCAATGTTTAATCACACGGTCAATCTGATGCTTATGCATCTGAATCAAACCATCAATCACATGCATATGAACATCGATGAATACAACTAGAACGTGTTGGGTCTATGTACAGTATTTAACATTTATGATATAATGTAATTAGATTGACCTTCACAAAATCAATTCTTCCCTATACAAATGTTAGTCATACTTACACACAAAATATCTGTTGTTTTTTTTGTTTGACAAGTATTTTTAATGTCATTTGCATTCTCTTTTCGAGATCAACGTGACAGCAAAAGTCATTCAGGTCTCTACCCCTGTGCCTGTATCGGACTCACTGACCAAACTCTGCATGAAGATTGCAGATCCAACATAAACTTTGTTGCCATCAACAAAACATATTCTATGCAACATTTTACAGTCAGGCAATTTGACCAAGAACGATTGTTGTCATCAAATCCAGATTCAGGATTCCAACCTATATTGACAACATAGAGGTGTATGTAGATGACGAGCAGGAGGATCTAGAAACTGTGATGGACATTGATACTGTGGTTGTAACAATAGGAAAATGTTGCATTTTCTGCAACCATATCATTACACCCAATAGTCAGATCGCTACAGTGAGATGTCAAAACTGTCACAAAAAGTGTAAGACTACTGCGCTTGAAAGCCAAATAACCGCAACAGTAACCTGTGACAATATACATTTGTTTCATAGGTACTGAGGGAACAGTCAAATCATTGACCCGAGGTAGCAGGGAAGACCTTGAGAACTGTTGCCCGAGGCCAACGGCCGAGGGCAACAGTTCTCAAGGTCTTCCCTGCTACCGAGGGACAATGGTTTGACTGTTCCCGAAGTAACTATCAAACAAATGATTTATTACCTGACTCTCTATTTAAGCCAGGCTGAATGAATGGCTAGATCTAGATCTATCTATACAAAATTTGAACAACACGTATTTATAAATTCTAGAGATGATCTTACGTGTATATTTAATCTTAATTCAATTCAATACAACAACTGAATGTGAACATCACTGTTTTGTAAAAAAGATGTCTAACATATTCATACTTTCAATTACGATTGAATTATTATTGTTTCTTATTGACTGAAATTGATTGACACTTTGTCGAAATTACGTCATGTATATATGACGTCATTATTTTTGTAACGTCAAAATGTGTTTAAAAAAAGGAAGACGTTAGATCTGCAAGCGGTTTGACGCTTTTATTCGGAGTTACTCTTAATTGTAGGTCTAGAACTATATAGCCTTTAAGGGGATTATTCGGGAGAGAAAAAATGACCCGATCAACTCCGCAAAAGGCTAGATCCTTAAACAAAAATCTGTATCATAAAGAAAAGTTTTGCGCACCATTTTCGCGCATGTAACAGTACTATGTAACAGTCAACTGTTGCCCGCTGGCCTCAGTCTGGTAAATATTTCGGAAAACAGTCAAAAATGCTTAATATTCACTTAAATAGAGAGTCAGGTAATAACAAGGAATACAACATCAAGAAAAACCTGTTGTCGCAATCCTTCCCAAACATAGACGCACTTACAACAGATGAAATTGAAGACAGTTGTTCGAAAAGTCGGTAATTATTTCCGACAGGTCTATTGTTAAGCTTATTACCAAGTAAAAGGTGTTTGCAATACATGACAAACAAGAAATATCTTTAAAAAAGATATTCAGCGGAATGGGTGGTGGAATTCATGCTGTTGATGTGTGTGCAAAATTGTATGAAATTGGAGGTTTTCAAAGAATTGTAATTTCTTGGATTGAAAAGCAAAAAATACACATTCAAGGATATAGCATAACGACTAAAAAACTATAAATGTACAGAAATGCAAAACAATAATATAACCCATATCCTAGCTACTGGTAGGAGATCCTCAGATTAAACTATATTGTTCTACGTATCAAACTTCATTCATGGGGAGTTTCTTGAAACAAACTATAACTAGATAAACTGTGCATGCCCATAAACCTCACTCTTGTAAATAAATGATGAAACAACACAATTGTGTTTAACTCACTTGAGGCCATTTATTATATTGCTATCAATGTATGGTAAATTTGTACAAATAGTTAACAATTAAAAAAAATTGGGAGTAAACCATTATTAAACAAAACACCTAGCTACCACTGTCTATCTATAAATAGACAGTCACATCTGCTAGCATATCTTAAAATAGAAACATGATGTCATCAGCTCAGTATTACACACTGCCTTACATTCACATCAGTGCATAAACCTGCCAGGCTGCATGCAGTTTCAGGGCTCCAGATAAGAGGGGAGTAAATTGAACAAATCTAACATTTTCTCACTCATTTCAGCACCAAACCCTATGGTGTTACCACTCATTTTTATCGTCTCGAAGAGACAATTCAAATGAGTTGGACATCATAGGGTTTAATGCACAAATAAAGTTTTGAAATAATTCTCTTATCTGGAGCCCTGGCTACTATTCAGTTTCAACAGGTGCTCTTAATTCTAAATTTCTGATCAAATATGATTGGTTCAAATGTTTGTCTAAATAGAAATTTATGTCTAAATAGATAATAGACAGCTCCGCTGAAAAAGTAACTGCAGTGATAGTGATAGGTTAATCGTTATCCGCACAATACCACCGCTGTCGATAAGAATAAGTAAAGCGTCGTCTCATCAGGGTCTTCATTGTTTGCGAGTATTCTACTAGATCTACCAGGTAAACACTTTACTTAACCCAATACCCCAAAACGCATTTTTACACCTTTGGTTTATTCCTTTCCTGTAGAAAATAGTTCCAATTTGTACACTTTTGAATACATTGTATGTATGAAAAGACTATTTGCTACATGTAGTGTATATACTAACAGATGGAAGCTTAAAGCAGGGTTAAACTAAAGCAAAATGCGCCTTAAGGCGCATTCTGCTTTACTTTCAACATGCTTTAAGTATTCACCTATTTTCAAAATGAGATAGATCTACAGGATATTGGGTAGACTAGCTACTAGTCTGATAAATATATTATTTTTGATAATGTATTCTGTTTTTCAATGGTTTGTCATTGTGACTTATTCCTGCCACAGAGTCCGGCACAGATTTATCATATGATTCTGGCTAGGAACAGACAACCCAGTATGAATAAAAAGAAATAAGTATGAACTATAATATCATATGGACTGGCGCCAGTCTAGATATTGGGTAGCCTAATGATTAAATTAACTAACATACCTGGACAGTCGTGTCTAGTAAAGGCTTTGGCACAGGATAACCAGACACTTAGCAGAAGAACACAGACGATTATATTATTAACACACATCTTTATTTCCCTCAGCGACTGAACCGGATGTGGTTTAACTCTTCTGCAGATGCGCGGCCGTTACTATCTGCATTAACCCTTATTATGCTAAATTGTCATCTGCTTCAATTGTTTCGTCTGCGATAAAATATCAAAACTAGTTTTTAATAGTTAACTCTTTCAACCCAACAGCCCTCTGTAGAGATTACTGATTACATATGCAAACAGTGTAGACCCTGATCAGAGCCCTCTGATCAGAGTCTGCACTGTTTGATATTTTCATTAGTTTTTGTTGTCATACCAAAATTTAACAGTAGACTGGTTCAAAATACTTGTACTAGAAGTGTCCAAAAGGATTATAAATACCCACAAGCACTACGGGAGTGACATGAGAAATCTAGGGTTGAAAGGGTTACAGTGGAGAATCTGTTATTCTTTCCCAATAAACGCGTTTACGCTAAAACTATTATTTGCAGTGCAAACAGTTTGGAGCCAGATCAGACGCCGGGTAACCCGGCGTCTGATCAGGCTCCAAACTGTTTGCCACCAAGATAAATATGAAATATCAGAATTGTCCAAAAGTTGTTCTTTTCTACGTTTTAGCGCTTTGCGTTTGCGTACGTTTGCGTTTAAACGGGAAAGAATAACAGATTCTCCACTGTAAGTTGAATATGAGTCCAGGGCTGCTCTTTCTCCGGATTTTTCCTAAATCTTCGGATTTTTTTTCTGGTAAATGGTGGCCTAAAGCAGGCTGAAAGTAAAGCAGAATGCGCCTTAAGGCGCATTCTGCTTTACTTCCAGCCTGCTTTAAGTAGTCACATGTCAACAAAACTAGAAACAAGTTATGTGGTAAAGGTGCGATTCGTAAAATCGCACTTGAAAAATGCAAATTTGGAAGTCTTAGGATTTTTCATGCCAACTTATGGCAGCCCTGTGAGTCACAATTACAAACAGTTTACGCGGCGTCTGATCACGGTCCAAAATGTCTGTAAATGTTAGCCAAGTCACGCTACTTTAAATGTAGATGCTACTTTAAATTTCTCCAGCAGACATAACTGCACTACACTCTTAACACGAGTACACACAATATTCTACATGCGAAGCAGACACTCTGTGTTTATTGCATTCCTCGAGAATAGCATAACCTGCATAGGCCAGAGTCTACCAAATATTACGTAACATTTCATTTGTTTCTTGCATTCTTTCATACGAAGGGTTTATCATAATAAATGCAACTTGATAAATAACTTCGATATATATAATAAGAACAAGCCTCACAAAGGTATGTATTTTCTCGAATGAATAATACATTTATGATTTGTGGTACTTTTCATCAGCCATAACATTTCGTCATTGTTACAGAATGTTACTATAAATAGAAGGAACACATCGTCAAGTGCATGTCGGCATTTCGAACTGACATGCTTTGTGTCAAATGTGTGGCTGTTATTATTGTTTTACTGTGTATATGGCTAGTGTGTTTACTCATTGGATCAAGATTTCACTGTCCAGGTAAACGTGTCTATAATAACTATATATTGTTATTAACCTTACATTGCCAAATTTAGCGTGAGGTTTTAACCCTTCAACGCTATAATGTCGTCTGCACCAATAGTGTAGTCTTCAACATCGTTTCAAATTTAGATATAACCCATTAACCCATAAATACGCCTTTTTACGCTTGTAATTTATTCCGCCACTGAAGAAAATAGATCCATTTTCTGCAGTCGTGACTACGTATCATAAGAAATTTTCTATACATAATTATTGTAGCAAATTGTAGCTTATGGTAGGCTGAAAGTAAAGCAGAATGCACCTTAAGGCGCATTCTGCTTTACTTTCAACCTGCTTTAAGATTTCACTTGTATTCAAAACTAGAAACAGGCTATGGGGTAATTGGTTAAATCTTTCCTCCCTAAAACTTTAAATGGACAATTCCAGTTTCCATTTTAGTCAAGTCCATTTCTGACTTTTAAGGGTTGTTTTTGCCTTTGTTTGGAATTATGACAAACAGTGAAGACCCTGATCAGAGGGCTCCTTTCGGAGCCCTCTGATCTGGGTCTTCACTGTTTGCACAGGACATGTGTACTATTCACATGTACACTGTTTGAAAAGCACGCCTATATGCGGGACTAGGGTTCAAAGGGTTAAAGCAGTATGACTGGCGATATTTCGAAACGAGTGTCAAACAGTTTGGATCCTGATCAGGCGCCGCACGACGCGGCGTCTGATCAGGATCCAAATTGTTTACAAAGACGCCCTTTGATGCCATTGACCTCAGAAGTTTTCACTTTCTATTCAGTTTGTCACCGACTATGCTGTTTGCTAAAATTGTCGTCTGCCTCAAGGTTTATTCTTCAATTAAAAGTTTGGCTTCTTGACTAAAGAAACATCCGTATGAGTCGCAACACTCCCGACAGAGTTTTGTTTCTGATCAGCAATAGAGTTATTCGGCGTCTGATCTGGATTCGCCCTTTGTAAGGGTCGAAGTATACTCTGAGTAATTAAGCAAGGACAAGGTATACATTAAAAAATAAACAGTTTGGATCCTGATCAGACGCCAGATAACACAGCTGCTGATCAGGATCCAAACTGTTTGACACTCAATTTTATATATCTTATGTGAAAATTACTAAACTTAGTTTGAGAAATAAAAGCAGTCGACAAATTTTAAAAACGGCAGCGAAGAGGTATTCCATTGATTTGAAGTAATCAGATTTGTATATTGCCGACTGGTTCTTGAATCTACATAATCAAGATGCATATGTTAAATTGTACCAACACTTACTCGTACCCATTTCCAAGCGTCTCTTGTAGTTTAAAACTCACCATGTGCGGAATTGCATCCATATCACATTAACAGGGTTGTCATAGTGAGTCTGAAATTGTTCAACATCGATAGTGAATCGAAATATAAAAATTCAATCGATTAGCGATTATGATCGACAATGAAAACGGCGATATGTGTGATACATTTACATTCGTAGTAGTAAAACATTCTTTGTTTAAAGCAGGCGCCTTTTGCATTACTTTTAGCATGCTTTAGTGTTCATCTGTCTTCAAAACTAGAAACAGGCCAATAAAAATGCGGATGCACGTATTTAACTCTTTCACTCTCAAAGTCTAAATGACGCTTTAAAGCGCGTTTGCAAATAGGTTGGGTCCTCAAACTTTTTGACACTCTTATCGATAATTATTAAGTCATACAGCCATAAATCTATTTTAAACTTTGAAACGTTCCTTGCAGACTACAATAATAAAGCAGTCGACAATAAAGCGGTAAAGGGATAAAAATCTCCCAAATAGTTTGATCATGAATGGGTTAAAAGGTACAGTGGAGAATCTGTTATTCTTTCCCGTTTAAACGCAAACGTACGCAAACGCAAAGCGCTAAAACGTAGAAAAGAACAACTTTTGGACAATTCTGATATTTCATATTTATCTTGGTGTCAAACAGTTTGGAGCCTGATCAGACGCCGGGTTACCCGGCGTCTGATCTGGCTCCAAACTGTTTGCACTGCAAATAATAGTTTTAGCGTAAACGCGTTTATTGGGAAAGAATAACAGATTCTCCACTGTAGGTGAATGCAGGGTTACTGCAATGCAGAAAGCTCTTACAGAAACTTACTGTTTTGGGAAATTTTCAAAGAATATGAAAACACACTATGATGGTTTTGTATTGAAGAGCTATTTAAGATGAATGAAAAAATAGAAAATGTGTACATTTTGTTGAACAACAGTTGGCTCTACGGCCATGTAACATTTACCCCACCCACTCTTTCTTATTTTGTCCTTTTCAAACAGCCCGCTTCAATAAAATCCATTTCAAATGAAAACAAAAATGATAATTTGGTTTTGTGTTTGTGTTATTTCCTGTCTATGGTAGTATTTCTTCATACAAAAACTAATTTAAGAGAAAACAGGCACCATATGTGAAATTTATAAAGCTCTAAATATCATCGACATGGTACTTTTTTGTAAATTTTGTAAAGGGAGATAACTCTTTTTACTTTAATAACTCAAAAGTTTCAACACTGACCTTTCAATTTCTTTTCATATTTTGAACTGCCTTAGCATGGGCTTTCATTTGGTAGAATATAAGAAAACGTTTAATACTAGAACTATTTCATTTTCACACTTTTTTACTTTTTTTCATAAAATAAAAAATCGAATAAAATCATGCCCTATAGAAAGCATATGTTTGATATTCAATGATCCATATTGTTCAAACCTGGTGCCTGCTTTGTCTAAATTTGGTTTCTATATGTGGAAATACCACCATAGACATGAAAGAAATAAAGAAAACCCAAATTACACCATGTTTATTTTGTTTGAAACAGATTTTACTGAAGCTTGTACTCTGAATGGGTAAAGTTTGAAAAAAAAGTCCAAATTTGACATACCTTTTAAAAATCGCTGTAGCTCAAAAACATGGACACCACCATATTTTTTTTTCATTTCTTCATTCATCATAAACAGCTCTTCCAAATAACAATGATAGAAAAACAGTTTAATACTTTGAAAAAATCGCTTATGGGTTTGATACACCCTTAAAGCAGATCGAAAGCCTGCTGTAAGCTACCAGCTGCTAGATTTTAGGAATATTTCTTAAGATACATATTTATAAATACAATTATAAACCATTTTCGTCAGAGGAGGAATAATTTAAATGCGTAAAAATGAGTATGTATGGGATATTGGGTTAAATCATTTACCGCTGGGTTCTGATCTTGTTCCAAATTGTGTCAATAGAACAGAAAACATTAAATTCTTCTGCATTTTTCATACAAATCATACACATTCTTATACATCTTTCTTATTCAAAACATATCTAAGCTTTTCAATCATATTGTTCTCATATAATTATGTAACTTGATGACTTCTTAAAAAGAAATTCGAAAAATGTATGTTTTAATTCTTTTGTTTTACTATTTTAGCTATTAAGTAATTTTAATCAGACTGACAAACAGTTTGCAACTTGACGTATGGACGAATTACCGTCTGATCATAATTCATACCACCGTTTGATCGATTCAAATCGATAATGCTTATTGGAGTATTATAGTTGAGAAACAGATCGACTTCGGAAGCAGTGTTCCGGAGACAGC
This sequence comes from Gari tellinella, assembly GCA_922989275.2. NCBI lineage: Eukaryota > Metazoa > Mollusca > Bivalvia > Cardiida > Psammobiidae > Gari > Gari tellinella. Next base: position 75,014,574 of record OV277865.1, on the reverse strand, counting down.
CGAATGATAACTAAAGGTGATGAAACGATTATTGATTTCGCGGACCAATGGAGATAATGGTTTACGTGTTATGAACAGGAATGGCCAAGACAAATAACTTTGTAAATATGTCCTGCATTCTTGGACATGGAAGCATTTCTATTACAGCAAAGGACAGCAATGGTCACTGGTCTGTCGACGACAAGGAAGGACCACGGTGTATTCTGAGGTGTAACGATGGGTACCAGCCGTCCGGATGTCATGTTCTACGTCGACAAAACGATGCCTGGAACCATGAAATCCCTGTTTGTAAAATAGGTATACATGTGTACTTAAATCCCGCCCTGTCGTAGGTAAAACCAATCGGAGTTTGTAAACCGTTTTGGTCTAGATCAGGGTCCATACTTATAAAGCGTTTGAGTTGAGTCTGAGTGCGTTCTCAAGCATTTGATTGGTCAGATTTGAGCCAAGCTTTATAAGCGCCGGGCCAGACTACGCGGCGTCTGATCACAATTGTTTGACACACGTATCGATATTTCAACAGCCACACTGCCTCGATTCGAACTTTGAAATAGATATTTACGTGAATAGACATCATTTTAGGCCTAAAGAACACGATGTATTGTCAGTGAAACCATACTGTTAAATTTGGCGGCGTCTGATCAGGATCCTAACTGTTTAACATCCATTACAGTAACAATATGTCTTTAACACGACAAAACAACTACATGTGGATTATAAATTTGAGAATTTTAGAAAAACGACAATTGTTTGAAGCAGAAACGCCATTACAGTATAGCTGGAGCTAACCGTTTGAACTCCGGGCGTCCGTTTCATAAAAGTTCGTACGACAAATGTTGTCGTAAGTCAGATTATAAAAGTCTCAATTATTATTTATTTCTCCATCTAATCCTGTCTTGTGTCATAAAACTTCGTACCACAAATGTTGTCGTAAGTCAGATTATAAAAGTCTCAATTTCTATTTGTTTCTCCATCTTATCTTGTCGTCTGACATCTCTTTGGAATCGTCTTTTCAAGACGATTCCAAAGAAATATCACAAGATAGGATTAGCTAGTGTAATCAGACATTAAATGTGTTTTAAAGTTTTGACTTACGACCGTCTTATCGTACGAAGTTTTATAAAAACGGGCCCCAGTAACGGTTATATGCGTCCTGTACAAACAGTGTACCAGTGAGTATAATTGTCCTATACGATAATTGTCCTATACGATAATTGTCCTATACGATAATTGTCCTATACGATTTAGAGTTAACTAATATATTGTCCAATATGTCGTATTGTAAAACATTGACAGTAAACAATCCCTAAATAGTAAACAACGGACTAGACTAATTTGGAAACTGTAATTGTACATCAGCCATAAGTTGATCTAAAAATCCTAAGATTTCCAAATTTTCTATTTTTCAAGCGCGATTGCTTAAAGCAGGTTGGAAGTAAAGCAGAACGCACCTTAAGGCACATTCTGTTTTACTTCCAGTCTGATTTAAGCTGCCGTCTGCTAGGATAAAAATCCGAAGATTTCGAAAAATCAGGAGAGATGGCAGCACTGTATCTAAAATAGTGTCCATATTGTCGTATTGTAAAACACTGACAGTAAACAACCACTCAATAGTAAACAACGGACTAGACAAAATTGGAAACTGTGATTGTAAATTTAAAATTTCTGGCAGGAAATGAGAGAACGCTTTTTTAATTTCAGCCTCTTTGGTAAACGGTAAAACCATGCTATTCACTGTTGGAGCTGGTGCGGCAGCTGTGGCTGCTGCCCCCGCGGCCCTTGCGGCAGCAGGGTTCACAACAACAGGTATCACCGCTGGTTCCCTGGCTGCTTTCATACAGGTGAGTCAATACTTACTTACAGAAACAAACACTACCTCGTTATCACATTATACTGTATACATCTAGTGTACGACCACTAAACGTAGGCTAATTGATTGTATAAATGACAGGTGACAGCTTAAAGTAAGGTGGCAGTAAAACAGAAAGTTTCTTGCTTTAAACAGTCTCCTGTCGGAAACTCTTGATAAATAGCACGTAAAGGTCGTAATAGAGAGGTTTTTCTGTAATCAAAGTGTGGATGCAGTTGTTGTAAGTCAACTCTAAACAGCACATTGAGGAAAACAGTCACTCAGTGACGTTCTTAACCGTTTAAAAGAAACTACAAGTAAATACAAACGAAATACAATACAGATCAGCTGATTTCATGTCTAATGTCATATGAATCCATAACTTAATTGCAATACAGTGTTCCCCTCTCTATAACGACACCCAATGGGAGACATATAATATGTGTGTTGTTCGGAGGGAGTCGTTATAGAGAGGGTAAACTAACAGTGGGCTTACATTTGCAAACAGCTTAAATCCAGGTCAGACGCCGCGTAACGCGGCGTCTGATCTGTATTCAGGCTGTTTGTAACTCGTCACTATATTCTACTCAATCAAAATCTCCAGTTATATGTAACAGCAGACGACAATTTATATCAGGCGATATTGCAATAGTAAAAGTGTTAGACATAATTGTATTGTTTAGGGAGCTGCGACAAGTGTCGCTGTAAGGAGGGAGCCGTTGTTGGGTGGACCGTTTGTAGGAAGGGAACACTGTATACCATAGGCAGAGTGAAAATAAAGAAATTTACCACATCGTTCTTTTCCTGACAGGAACTTTTTGGGTTAAAATCTTATTCAAATACATAAGAATAAAAATGTTCTAAAATAATAAATTGCAGTAATTTCCATAAAGCAAAGTACACTGTACAGACAAAACCTTCGATCTAGTCGACCGTAACATTCTCGTGAACAAGCAGAAACTATTACAGGATTCAGGATTCAAACATTTTATTAAGTAACGTAAACATTAACATGTTTCTTGTTACATGATACAATGGATTGTTAATATAATATACATGACAATTTCCTTGCATAGACTCTGTTGTCCATCTTATCCATATCTGGATATAAAATACCAATATAACTCGGAATTCTTTTTATTACCTGAGGTTGGACGTATCCGAACCACATACAATCAAAAGTTTGTACAGTATTACCCCTCAACAGCAACCGTCCTTTTCGGATTGTATATAATCTCAGAATCACATGACTTCCCACTGGGAAACAAAAGCAACGCAGGAAGTTCCTACAGGAGCCCTCTGTATTACTTTCGTACATCTTGATTCCTCAACTTCGTCATGGTTTGTAGATAACAACATACTTCTTTGTTAGGCATCAGTTCAGATAAATGTCCATTTATGTCTGGTGTGCCTTAAGGATTTGCATTTTATCCACTTTGTTTTAACCTTTATAAATGATCTACCATATGCTTCTAGGAAATTTATTGTACATAGTTTTGCTGATGTTACAACGATCTCAACTCATAACTGGTCGCCTGACGCCGTAATGTTTGCTCTAGTCGATGATCCACTGATTGTGAATACTTGTGAGAAAACTCTCTTGGCTTTGAATGAGGAAAGGACTAAATGTATACATCACCATCTAAACATTAATTACAATTTGTCAAACATAATGCTCAACCGATAACATTTAGAAATGACCGGGGTCCGAGGTTATAAAGCTTTTGCGTCGAGTCAAAAGTTGTTCTCAAGCATTTGATTGGTCAGATTTGAGCCTAGGCTCAAATCTGACCAATCAAATGTTTGAGAAAACTCTCAGACTCAGCTCAAACGCTTTATAACATTGAAGCCAGGCCCAGCGCTTATAAAGCGTTTGAGTTGAGTCTGAGTTCGTTCTTAAGCATTTGATTGGTCAGATTTGAGCCTAAGCTCAAATCTGACCAATCAAATGCTTGAGAACAACTTTTGACTCAACGCAAAAGCTTTATAAGCATGGACTTAGATACATTTCAGCACTGAGCCAACATTACAAAGGGTTGCCGACGATTGTGGATTGTCTTTTGATAGTCATACGTATTAATCCTTATACTGTGGTGATATCGTCTGCTTTGAAATTGTTGTCTGCATAAATTGTTAAACTTGGATTAATACATTTTCTAGGTAAGAAACCTAAAGATGAGTGTTAAACAGTTTGTATCCAGATCGTTACGCGGCGTCTGATCTGAACCCAAACTGTTTGCAAAAAACACAAATGTCGCGATCAGCAGCAAAGGGTTATCTTAAAGATAGCACATGACCAAGCTTGGGTGGTAACACCTACCCCCGTATATAGTTTGAGTCAAAGCATGCAGAGCATGCACTAACAGTGGTAGCGTCTAGGCAAAGAATCATTCAGGCGTCTCAAGTTAGGCCCGCACCTAATATTTGATAGCTTGGTTAGTAAAACCCATAGAAAAACCTATTGATATCTATTATGTAAGGGCCTCTATTCAAAGCTGAGCCATTGCCTGAAGACTTTTCTCATGCTGTATACCGGTATATACCTGTATTTTGACACCAACTAAAGAATGGGGGGTGAATCAATGAAAGGACTGGCTGGATGTCTTTAAAAAGTAATTCTTTATTGTAATCGGAAACTGATTGAGGAAGGTCGGTAGTTCAGGCTCTACTCAGTTACTGATTCGTACAGTGGAGAAAACGTTATTCTTTCACGTTTCAACGCGAAGCGGTAAAATGAAGAAACATTGCAACTTTTTGACATTTCTTACGATTTATTTTAAGCTGAGTGGCAAACAGTTTGGAGCCTGATCAGACACCGGATTATCCGGCGTCTGATCTAACTCTAAACTGTTTGCAATGGAAATAATAGTTTTAGCGTAAACGCGTTTATAGGGAAAGAATAACGTAGTCTCTACTGTACCAGAAGCAGTGTATGGTGGATACAGTGGAGAATGTGTTATTCTTTCCCAATAAACGCGTTTACGCTAAATCTATTATTTCCAGTGCAAACAGTTTGGAGCCAGATCAGACGCCGGGTCACCCGGCGTCTGATCAGGCTCCAAACTGTTTGCCACCATGATAAACATGAAATATCAGAATTGTCCAAAAGTTGTTCTTTTCTAAGTTTTAGTGCTTTGCGTTTGCGTACGTTTGCGTTTAAACGGGAAAGAATAACGTTTTCTCCACTGTATCTGGGGGTCTTCATCCACCTGTAATTAGCTGGACGTCGCCATGTGAATGAAATACTATCAAAGTAACGTAAAATTATTTCATAGCAAATTAAAGCAAATCTTATTCCGTTTCAAATTAAAACAAAGCCAATACGTTTTTGCCAAGGTATTTAAAACTCTTTATTTGACTTCTATAGTTTATGTTTTATTGTTTCAGGCCCATTTGGCAGCTGCCGGAGGTTGGTTTGCCGCGGCTCAGAGCGCAGGCGCGGCAGGAATTGCTGCAACTACCAAGGCATGTATCGGAACAGTCGCTAGTAGTGCAACCTATCTCGCCAACTCATTCTTTTCAGGCTGTGAAGCCGAATAACTGTACTAGTTTGCCGAAAGATACAATTTATGAGAGTGTAACCGGATTAGTTATGAATTAACCCTTTCACTGCCATACCCAGAGTACAATGGTTATTTGTAAACAGTTTGGATCCTCACAGGTCTGCCATAAGTTGACATGAAAAATCCTAAGATTTCCAAATTTGCATTTTTCAAGTGCGTTTTACGAATCGTACCTTTACCCCATATCCTGTGTCTACTTTTGTTGACATGCGACTACTTAAAGCAGGCTGTGAGTAAAGCAGAATGCGCCCTACGGCGCATTCTGCTTTACTTTCAGCGTGCTTTAAGCTACCATGTACTGGAAAGAAAATCCGAAGATTTAGGAAAAATCCGGAGAAATGGCAGCCCTGTCCTCACCAGACGTATCGTAACATGGCGTCTGATCAGGATCAAAATTATTATACACTCATTTCAACATATCTTCAGTCAAAATACTTAACTTTGAAATTAACTCTTTACATGCTGGGCAATTTTTTCCGTCTGCAAAAATTGTTGTCTGCAACTATTCTAAAATAATATTGTTTTCAAAACAGGGTCAGAGTGTCAAATAGTTTGGGTTCTGGTGAGACGCCGCGTTACGCGGCGTCTCATCAGTATCTAAACTATTTGCAAAGGTTATCACTGTGTCAGATGTTTCTACCGCTAGCGGGCAAAGGGGGTTAAACTGATGACGTCATGGCAGTGGCGAGGATTAACCTGCAGCTGTCATCTGCACTCTTTTTATCAGGGCTGCCATACGTTAACATGAAAAATCCTAAGATTTCCAAACTTGCAGTTTTCAAGTGCGATTTTACGATTCGTGCTTGTACCCCATCGCCTGTTTCTAGTTTTGTTGCCATGTGGCTGTTTAAAGCAGGCTGGAAGTAAAATAGAATGCGCCTTTAGGCGCATTCTGCTTTACTTTCAGCCTGCTGTAAGCTACCATGTTCTAGAAAAATTCCGAAGATTTAGGAAAAATCCGGAGAAATGGCAGCCCTGTTTTATCAAAGATGGTTTCAGAAAATATAATCAGAGCATCAAATAATTAGGATCAAGATGAGACACCGAGTTACACAGCATCTTATCTGGATCCTAAATGTTCGCAATGTTTATCGCAAATTCGTCCAAAACTTCGCCCGCCCATGTTGGAGTTCAAACAACCACTATGTTTAACCCATTCCTCCATAAATACGCCTTTTTACTCCTATAATTTATTCTTCCACTGAAGAAAATAGTTCTATTTTATACAGTCATGAATATATATCATAAGAAATATTTTCCATATCCTAGCAGAAAATAGCTTAAAGCAGGTTGAAAGTAAAGCAGAATGCGTCTGAAGGCGCATTCTGCATTACGTTCAACCTGCATTAAGTGATCATCTTTCTTTAAAAATAGAAACTGGCTATGGGGTAATGGGTTAAACACGAATGAATTCATTCGTGGTTTAAAAACCATTAGACAATGGAAACGACAGTACGTTTATATTTTTACGTTTAAACGAATTCAATCGCAAATGCAATGCAGTAAAATGTAGATGACAACTGTTTAAAAATGTGTACAGGTCTTTTTTATTAGAGTGGCAAATTTTTTTAGGAGCCTAATCAGATGCCCGGTTACCTTGTGTCTAATCAGACTCCAAACTGTTTGCTATGGACATACAGTGGAGAAAACGTCATTCTTTTCCGTTTAATCGCAAGAGCAAAACACTTAAATGTAGAAACATACATCTTTTGGACAATTCCGATAGCTCATGTTTATATTAATGGCAAACAGCATGTAGCCTGATCAGACGCTGGGTTACCCAGCGTCTGATCTGGCTCCAAACTGTTTGCAATTGAAATAATAGTTTTAGCGTATACGCGCATAATGGGAAAGAATGATGTTTTCATCACTGTACTAGATTAACCCATTACCCCATACATACGCTTTTTTACGCCTTTAACTCATTGAGCCCTAGTGACGCATATTTGCGTCGTTTACCAAATGTGTACCTGTGAAGAGTACACTTGTCCTATGCAAACAGTGAAGTCCCTGATCAGAGGGCTCCTGCAGGAGCCCTCTGATCAGGGACTTCACTGTTTGTCATTTTTCAATTTATTACAAAAAACAACCCTAAATAGTCTAAAATGGACCATCCTTTATTGCAAACTGGAATTTTCCATTGGAAGTTTCAGGGGAAAATGAGTTAAAGTAGTCCTCCATCGAGACAAAAAGTTCTAATTTATACAGTCATGAAATTAAATATAAAAAAAATCTATGTTCTAGCAAAAAAGTTGCTTAAAACAGGCTGAAATTACAACAGAATGCGCCTTCAGGCGCATTCTGTTGTACTTTCAACCTGATTTAAGTGGTCACCTGTCTTCAAAAGGCTATGGGGTAATGGGTTAAGTATAAACGCGTTTATTTGAAAAGAATAAACTCGCTGTAATACAGATGGCTGTTACACCTACTCAACTCCAACGACGAGTATACTCGTTATTTACAAATAGTGTACTAATGAAGAGTACACCTGTCTAATGCAAACGGTGTAGACAAGATCAGAGGGCTCTGAAGGAGCTTTCTTACATACCAAGGTCTACACTGTATATATTGCAGAGAACGACATTAGAAAGTCTTATATATATACTAAACTGAGTTGGAAATTGGAATTGTCCATTATAAGTTTCAGGTGTGAATGAGTTCATGTAGGATAGAAATAATGAATAAAGCTGCGAAAGTCATGCCTGTATAAGGCGACCACCAGGGCTGCCATTTCTCAGGATTTTTCCTAAATCTTCGGATTTTTTTCTGATACATTGTAGCTTAAAGCAGACTGAAAGTAAAGTAGAATTCTGCTTTACTTCCAGTCTGCTTTAAGTAGTCACATGTCAACAAAACTAGAAACAGGCTATGTGGTAAAGGTACGATTCGTAAAATCGCACTTGAAAAATGCAAAATTGGAAATCTTAGGATTTTTCATGCCAACTCATGACAGCCCTGAAGCCTTGTTATCTATAAAATTGCCTTTCCTTGAGTTAACGGTATTATAGTTAAGGTCGGTTAAATATCGGTATTCTTCGAAGAGTTATCAGCCTTTCCTCGGCAACTGACCGCAATGTACCCATCTGTGCTCTAGTTACCCCTTTCCCCATCAGAAGCGCTTTTTAGCGAATTTGATGTATTCCTCCGCTGAAGAAAGTAGTTCCAACTTAATCAGTCATGAATATACATTATACGGAATGTTTTCTATATTCTGGCACACGATAGTTTAAATCAGGCTGAAAATAAAGCAGAATGCGCCTAAGGCGCATTCTGCTTTACTTTCAACCTGCTTTAAGAAGTCACAAATATGCAATGATAGAAATAGACTATCGGGTAAAGGGTTACGGCAGTAGGACTCTAATAAGGTCGGGTAAATATCGGTACTTATCAGCCTTTTCTCGTCAACTGACCGTCATGTACCCATCTGTGCTCTAGTTAGAGTGGCGAAATTGGCCGCCATTGAGCCGATCTGATACAGTGGAGAATCTGTTATTCTTTCCCAATAAACGCGTTTACGCTAAAACTATTATTTGCCGTGCAAACAGTTTAGAGCCAGATCAGACGCCGGGTAACCCGGCGTCTGATCAGGCTCCAAACTGTTTGCCACTCAGCTTAAAAGAAATCCTGAGAACAATCAAAAGGTTGTCATTTTCTTCATTTTAGTGTTTTACGTTTGCGTACGTTTGCGTTTAAACGGGAAAGAATAACAGATTCTCCGCTGTAAGTGCTCCTGCATGACTCATGTGTAATTAAGTAAATTTGATTTGATAAGAAACATGTATATAAATTGGAATAACCCACTGTGAAAAAGTAAATCTATATACGGTATGATCCAAATCTAACCGGTGTGGTAGCGTTTATTCGGATAATACGAAAAAAATATCTACATACGAGTATATACAGTGTGTAATTATAGTCCAATCGAATACAGACTCACAATGAGGACAACACAACAGATACATTATTATTTAAGAAACAATAAATTCAAGCCAGTGTTTTATCGTGCTATAGAACACGGGTAGGAGTTGAGATGCGAAGTAATTAGATAATGAGGCATTAGGCCGAGTGATTTTATTACCAGCATCTCAACGACATATTTCTGAAGGAAAATAGAATGAAGACTTATTGGTTGTATTAAGGACAGGCGACAGCTTAAGGCAATGTGGCAGTAAAACAAAAGCTCTAAGCTTAGGCTGAAAGCTTAAGGAGATTTATTTTTTACTGTCACCTTGCTTTAAGTTGCAATCACCTGCCTTAAACACCTAATAAGTGACACAATTTAGTAAAAGAAATGAGCTGTGTCATGAGAAAACAGTGTATTTCAAGGCTAGTTGCCGCGTCAAAGCCGCGGTGGCACATCTTGATCTACATTATTTGACACCCACATCACGTCTCTGTGATGCTATGCAGAGCATAGGATGACGACGGTGCTTGGTCTGTACAGGATTGCCATTGCTCCGGAGTTTTCCTAAATCTTCGTATTTTTTTCTAGTACATGGTATCTTAAAGTAGGCTGAAAGTAATTCAGAATGCGCCTTAAGGCGCATTCTGCTTTACTTCCAGCCTGCTTTAAGCACGTGTCAACAAAAACTAGACACAGGCGATGGGATAAAGGTAAATGGTTTTTGATCTGAAGAAATGATGAGTATGAGTGACAAACAGTTGGGATCCAGATCAGACACCGCGTAACGCGTCTGATCTGGATCCAAACTGTTTGTAAATGTTAGCCAAGTCGCGCTTAGCATGATAAGGATAAACTCATTCTACCATGAAGCCTCTAATTAAAAATTCATGTTTTCAATTACGCACCAACCAGCTTGTGCTATTCAGGGTTATTCTCTTCAATGTTTTTCAAAATTACAAACATTGTACAGAGCCCCAGATAAGAGGAGTATCTCAAAAACAATAATCTTTATTTCTGCCATTTAACCCCATGGTGTAACAACTCATTAGAATCGTCTCTTTGAGACGATTCTTATGAGTGGTAACACCATAGGATTTGGTGCTGAAATAGTGAGAAAATGTTGGATTAGTTCGGTTCACTCTGTCTTATCTAGAACCCTGATTGTAGACACTGGATCCCTCTGATCTGGGTCTACACTGTTTCCACATGACACATGTTCTCTCAACAGGGGTACACTTTTTGTAGATGTCGCTAGGGTTCACATTTAGGTTCACTTGGCTTACAAACAAAGATAACGTATTTGCCGACGCAGTAAAGTACAACCCCTAGAACTCCTCCGAACAGTCCGGTTATTAGTACACACTTCTTGGTAAGCCTTGTACCACAGCTCTGGCAGCAGGCAAAACAACTTCCGGATTCTGTGTCGGGTGTCTGAAACATCGAGTAATTTATTACAGTCGGAAGCTCACTTTTAACGATGCCCTCAGGAATCTCTGATTTGCTTCGTTATATCATATTTCGTTATAAAGTGGAACCCCTCCAAACCGGAACCTCTACATAACGGAATTCTCTCTAAAATGAACAAAGCCTTTTGTCCCGTTTCCAACCCTTCTTAATGTTTACCCATTACAGCATAAATACGCCTTTTTACGTCTTTGGTTAAGTACTGCGCTGAAGATACATGTAATAGTTTATACATTCTAGGCTTGCAGATGATAGCTTAATGCAGGGTGAAAGTAAAGTAGAATGCACTTTAAGGCGCATTCTGCTTTACTTTCTTCCTGCTTCAAGTGGTCAGCTGAATTCCATAACCCCTCTAAACCCGACATGTGTGAGGCAACAACAAACTCCGGTTAACTCTTTCCTCCCTGAAACTTTAAATGAACAATTCCAGTTTCGATTTTTGTCTAGTCCATTTCTGGCTTTTAAGAGTTGTTTTTGTCATTTTTGGCATTACTGACAAACAGTGAAGACCCTGATCAGAGGGCTCCTTTCGGAGCCCTCTGGTCTGGGCCTTCACTGTTTGCACAGGACAAGAGTACTATTCACATGTACACTGTTTTAAAAGACGCCTATATGCGGGATTAGGGTTCAAAGAGTTAAGAGGGGTTTCCAGTTAAGATGGGTTTCATCCCATTACCAAAATAGCTTGTTTATAGTATGGAATATAGCCGACCACTTAAAGCAGGTTGAAAGTAAAGCAGAATGCACATTATTTCATCCTGCGTTAAGCTATCATCTGCTAGAATGTATAAACTATTATCTTCAGTGTTGGACTTAACCAAAGACGTAAAACGGCATATTTATGGTGTAAAAGGTGAAAACAAAGAAAGGTTGGAAACCGGACCAGAGCCTTTGGTTTGGCGAGAGTTCCGGATGGATTCCACTGCATATGATTAAGCAGTCTTTAATTAATTGATTCCTGAAGTTCCAAATTGAGTATAAAAGGGGCGTATAGTAATTCAATTGTGATTCGTTCTAATAAGGGAGACAAACAGATTGGAACCTGACCAGAGTGCAAGCTATTCGGTGTATGTTCATCCTATACTCTAACTTCGTTGTAATGGTTATCAGATACATTGTACTTGAATATACATGTAAAAGCTTCAACACTTTAATGCCTAGGCTAAACTATGCAAAAGTAGAAATTAGTAAACATTGTAAACGGCGCTGACGAGACGGCGCAATTTGCGGCATCTAATCAGGGTCTGCACTGTTTGCTTTTTTATATGAAAAGATTTGCTGTTTGGATAAAACACCGTAGTATCATTAGATAATTCATGCATGATAAAAGATGACATATTCTGATAGCAAGCACAAAGGGACTTCATACGCAAGATGCACAAGAAACTTAACTCATTCACCCCTGAAATTTTAAATGGACAACTCCAATTTCAAAATAAGTCTAGTTCATTTTGACCATTTAAGGGTTGATTTTAACAATATATTTCAAAATCACAAACAGTGAAGACCCTGATCAGAGAGCTCCTTAAAGAGCCCTCGGATCAGGGTCTACACGGTTTTCATAGGACATGTGAAATCCGAGCAGGTATTCTGTTTGTTAATGACGAGTGTACTCGTCGCTAGGGTTGAGTGTGTTAACCCTTTACCCCATAGCCTGTTTCTAGTTTTGAAAATAGTTGACTATTTAAAGCAGGTTGAAAGTAAAGCAGAATGTGCCTTAAGGCACATTCTGCTTTACTTTCAGCCTGCTTTAAGCTACCACCTGCTACAATAAAGAAAATACTTCTTATGAAAAATATTTATGACTGTACAAATTGGAACTATTTTCTTCAACGGAGGAATAAACTGAGTGTGCTAAAAGGCGCTTCTATTGGGGAAAGGGTTAAATGGGTTATAATGTACCTGTATGCAAGCTGCACAAGACCCTTTAATGACACCACCGACACCAAACCCTATGAGAAGTATAACACACGGGATTACAAATACCGCGGCGAAACCTACTGCGAAAGCCAGCGCATTATACCCAACCTCTTTGAGAAAATCTGAAATATAGATATAGTAAAACTTCTCTATAATAGCCACTAAATTGTGTTGTGTTAATTATTTGGTATTTAGGGCAGGGGACTGCTTAAAGCAAGGTGAAAGTAAAACCGAATGCTCCTAAAGGAGCATTCTTTTTTATTTTCACATTGCTTTAAGAAGTAACCCGTCTTTAACACAAACTATTTTACGCAATTAAATGGCTGTTACAGAGAGGTTTTACTGTATATGGTAAAACCTCTCTATTATTACCACTAAAAGGAAAGCTAATTGATTGTATAAAAACATATGAGAGCTTAAAGCAAGGTGACAGTAAAACAGAAAGCTCCTTTAAGCAATGGCCTGTCGTTAACACCTAAGAATTATCACAACTAACTGGTTGTGACAGAGAGGGTTTAATAGGGCATTTTTTTTCTTTAAACGAGGATAACAAAAAAAAACGAAATAGATATTAACTCAAAAAACTCTTTTACGTACAGGCTGTACTACAGTGGAGAATCTGTTATTCTTTCCCAATAAACGCGTTTACGCTAAAACTATTATTTGCCGTGCAAACAGTTTGGAGCCAGATCAGGCTCCAAACTGTTTGACACCAAGATAAATATGAAATATCAGAATTGTCCAAAAGTTGTTCTTTTCTACGTTTTAGCGCTTTGCGTTTGCGTACGTTTGCGTTTAAACGGGAAAGAATAACAGATTCTCCACTGTAACACTAGACATTGGCAAAATTCCGGCCCGATCAGATTCATTGACAAAAGCTTCGCCTTGATACTATCCATGCAATGCATTGGATGAAAACAAGGTCAATGTAATGCATAGACAAAGCGCGATTCGGTCCTAACTTTTTACATTGTCAATAATCAGAACCAAACAAAAAGGAGAACCAATCAAAGATCGCATTTTTTTTCTCAATGTGTGACATTGTTTTCATTCTAGGCCGATCCAATGCATAGACCAAAAGAAATTAACGCGACTTCCGATCAGGATCGCAACTGTTTGGCAAACGAAAAATGAAGTAGCATTGATTGTGCTAGACGTGTTATGACGTGTTATGACGTCATAATGTATGTATCGGCGAAAGGGTTAACCTTTTTCTGACATTGTTTATCGTCTGTTTTAACCATATTACCGCCAAAATATCGTCTGCATTGTTGGTAGCGTCTGAAATATTTTAAGTCAGATTTAGGTGGGTTTCGATTAAAGAAATGTTGACACGATTGTCAAAAAGTTGAGATCCTGATCAGCCGCCCCGTAACGCCGCGTCTGATCAGAATATAAAATGTTTTCAAAGTCGCCTTTTGGCGGTGTAGGTAGCGAAAGACTTAACTTGATATGGCTGAGAAATACTACAGATGTAGATCCTGATCAGTTATGTTTTAGTAAAGGAAAGACTGCATGCATGGTGAAACAAATTTCTTCACACATCGGGTAAATTTTAGATTACTTCAAACTACTTGCAAACAGTTTGGATGTACATCAGACGTCGTGTTAGTATTTCTGCGTCTCAATTTAAAACTTTGATAGTTTTAGCAGACAGCACAAGTTGTAGACAACAGCGTTTTAATCCAATTAGCGTTTTGTAACCCATGTTCGTGGATTTGCCTTACAACAAGGCTCACGTTTCTGTCTAAATTTTATTTCCAAAACTGATCCCAGGCACGGCCTCTTTCTACCAGCATTTCTAGCTTCAACCCTACATCTCTCTATGCCCTGCTCTAACGCATCCCTACCTCTTGCCAGGTCTATAACCTTTCAGGGCTGCCATTTCTCCGGATTTTTTCCAGTACATGGTAGCTTAAAGCAGGCTAAAAGTAAAGCAGAATGTGCCCTAAGGCGCATTCTGGTTTACTTACAGCCTGCTTTAAGTAGTCACATGTCAACAAGTTAAGAAAAGGGCTATTGGAGTAGAGGTACGATTCGTAAAATCGCACTTGAAAAATTCAAATTTGGAAATCTTAGGATTTTTCTTGTCAACTTATGGCAGCCCTGACCTTTACGTATATTGAGTTAAAGTTTCATTTAGTAATGTTATGCTGAACATACTCTTCCAAACAGATAATGATTTTGCAACAATTTCTGCCTGCTGCTATTAATTAGCTATGCTACAACAGTTCTATAGCGAGACGGTAGAAGCTTAAAATTCGTCCATAAAACGTATAGCGCTCCCTATCTTCAACGACACCCAATGGGAGACAAAAAAGTGTGCGTTGTTCGGAGGGAGTCGTTAATGGAAGGGAAATTAGCTTACATTTGCAAACAACTTGAAACCAGACCAGACACCGCGTAACGCGGCGTCTGGTCTGGATTCAAGCTATCTGTAGCCCGTCTTTACGTTTTTATCTGTCAAATTGTGCTTTATGTTATTTTGAGAAAAACGGCAGACGACAATTTTAAGCAGACGGCATTGCAGCCATAAATAGGTTGGATATAATTGTCTTGATTTGGGGAAGAGCGACCAGCGTCGATGTAAGGACGGGATCGTTGTTTGGAGGACCGTAGAGAGGGGGCACTGTAGCATTGAAACCATGATAACCTTGGCAAAAGGTTTATATCACTTTGATCCTTCTCATCAGGAACTGTTTGATACTCTGGCCATATTTGAAATTTGTGTTTTTATTTGGAAAATTCTATGTTAAGGACAGTAACAGGCGACAATTGTTGCAGACGCACGCAATTTAATGATTTTATTTTAATTAATTTAAGGCGCATGCACTTAATTAATGGATAATACCCACCCGTGTGACAATTGTTTATTATACAGGTGCCATTTGTTGTGTCAGAATCGTCACATCCGGTTGCCTGGTACCCGTCATTACACGTCAATAAGCAATTGTACTCGTCTCTGTCGTCAACAACCAGCGTTCCATGGTCAACATTATCATATCCTGAAATATACAGAGGTTAAAGACATCTCCTGACGACGTTTCGATCATAATGCCTTGCCAGACAATAGCCTTGCAAAAAGCATGGCCATGTCTGCAAAGAACCATTTAAGCTTCTCTAGTGAGAGCCTACCTTTATATTTGATAGTTTGGTTAAAAATAACCATTGAAAATCACTAGAGCATGAGTATAATCTGGGCCTTACGAGGTAAATTGAGAATGGTATACCATGTGCTGCATGATTTGACATTTAAAATCACACCTATCGAGACAATGGGGGGGGGGGTGTCCATCAATGGACTGATGAAAAGTCTTTAACAATTATCATGCTGAATTGTCGTCTGCTTTAAATATTTCGTCTGCAAAAATAAATCACAATTAAATTTTAAGCTTTTCAAACTGACGAAAGGTTGAAAGTGAAAGCTGTGTTCAAGATTATAAAGAGTTTAAGTTGAGAATGAGCTCATTCTCGAGCATTTGATTGGTCAGATGTGAGCTTTTGCTTTCGAATGATCTCAGACTCAACTCGAAAGCTTTATAAAATATAAGCTTTGGCCGCGTTTTACTTGTTCTCGGGATTAAGAACCCCCGCATGTACGAAAGTGTTTTTGCGGGCGAGCGGAAATGCGTCTCGACGATATAGACTTTTGTCCGCACGTGCTTATACTAGAAATTTACATAAATAAAAGGTTGCTAAGCTTCAGTGTATTCCTTGATAGCTCAGTCGGTAGAGTAATTGGCAGGCAAGCAAAAGGTCCCAGGTTCAATAAAAGTCTTCATTAAAAACTATAAGCATCAATGATTAGACCGCCAAGAGCTGTCTGAACAAGGCATATACAGTACTGTTTTAAACAGCGTCAATATACCCCCAATAACAGAAGGGTTAGGTTTTATTTGATGAAAACTAATGCCAGACGATTCGAATTCTCAGAATTACGTTGTCTGATCAGTATCCACACTATTTCTCCTTTTCATGATCAAATTTATCGTGAGGTTTTTAACCCCTTTACCGCCAAAGTTTCGCCTGCGTCAATATTACTGTCTGCAATGTCATTTGAAAGTTAGAATTAAGGCAGTATAACTGACGTTATTTCAAAATCAAGTGGCAAACAGTTTTGATCCTGATCAAATGCCGCGTTACGCGGCGTCTGATCAGGATCAAAACTATTTGCAAATGTGCCTTATGGCGTTATTGAGTGGACGTTATATCAAAACAAGTGGCAAACAGTTTTGATCCTGATCAAACGCCGCGTTACGCGGCGTCTGGTCAGGACCAAAACTGTTTGCAAATGTGCTTTATGGCGTTATTGAGAGTGGAAGGGCTATTCTCAGAATCACGGTGTCTGATCAGTATCCACACCATTTCTCCCTTTCATGATCAAATTTATCGTGAGGTTTTTAACTCCTCCGCCAAATTGTCGTCTGCTTCAATATTACTTTCTACAATATCGTTTCAAAGTTAGAATTAAGGCAGTATATCTGACGTTATTTCAAAACAAGTGGCAGCCAGTTTTGATCGGGATCAAAACTGTTTGCAATTGTGCTTTATGACTTTTTTGAGAGAGGAAGGGCTATTCTCAGAATCACGGTATCTGAGCAGTATCCACACTATTTCTCCTTTTCATGATCAAATTTATCGTGAGGTTTTTAACCCCTTTACCGCCAAATTTTCGCCTGCGTCAATATTACTGTCTGCAATGTCATTTCAAAGTTAGAATTAAGGCAGTATAACTGACGTTATTTCAAAATCAAGTGGCAAACAGTTTTGATCCTGATCAGACGCCGCGTTACGCGGCGTCTGATCAGGATCAAAACTATTTGCAAATGTGCCTTATGGCGTTATTGAGTGGACGTTATATCAAAACAAGTGGCAAACAGTTTTGATCCTGATCAAACGCCGCGTTACGCGGCGTCTGGTCAGGACCAAAACTGTTTGCAAATGTGCTTTATGGCGTTATTGAGAGTGGAAGGGCTATTCTCAGAATCACGGTGTCTGATCAGTATCCACACTATTTCTCCCTTTCATGATCAAATTTATCGTGAGGTTTTTAACTCCTCCGCCAAATTTTCGTCTGCGTCAATATTACTGTCTGCAATGTCGTTTCAAAGCTAGAATTAAGGCAGTGTAACTGACGTTATTTCAAAACAAGTGCCAAACATGTTTTGATCCTGATCAAACGCCGCGTCAGGCGGCATTTGATCAGGATAAAAACTGTTTGCAATTGTGCTTTATGACTTTATTGAGAGCGGAAGTGCTATTCTCAGAATCACGGTATCTGAGCAGTATCCACACTATTTCTCCCTTTCATGATCGAATTTATCGTGAGGTTTTTAACCCCTTTACCGCCAAATTGTCGTCTGCTTCAATATTACTTTCTACAATATCGTTTCAAAGTTAGAATTAAGGCAGTATATCTGACGTTATTTCAAAACAAGTGGCAGCCAGTTTTGATCGGGATCAAAACTGTTTGCAATTGTGCCTTATGACTTTTTTGAGAGAGAGAGGAAGGGCTATTCTCAGAATCACGGTATCTGAGCAGTATCCACACTATTTCTCCTTTTCATGATCAAATTTATCGTGAGGTTTTTAATCCCTTTACCGCCAAATTGTCGTCTGCTTCAATATTACTTTCTACAATATCGTTTCAAAGTTAGAATTAAGGCAGTATATCTGACGTTATTTCAAAACAAGTGGCAGCCAGTTTTGATCGGGATCAAAACTGTTTGCAATTGTGCTTTATGACTTTTTTGAGAGTGGAAGGGCTATTCTCAGAATCACGATATCTGATCAGTTTCCACACTATTTCTCCCTTTTATGATAAATTTATCGTGAGGTTTTTACCCCCCCCCCCCCCCCCACACACACACACACTTTTTCTGCCAAATTGTCGTCTGCATCAATATTACTGTCTGCAATGCCGTTTCAAAACAAGTGGCAAACAGTGTCAAACAGCGTCAATCAGCTTGTTCTTCAATACAGTGTAATCATAAGGAGTGCAATTGTCCTACTCGGTATACGCACTTCGCGGAGTCTGATCAGGATCTAAACTATATACAAATTACTAGTGTATTATGAGTAATGCAGAGAATGTAGTTAACACGTTGAAACAGCGCCGATTATATCCGTCCTCAAATACAGAGTGCATGTCGTATAAGTGTCATTAGTGATGAACTGTTAAACAGGCCATTATTATAAGCGGCATTCAACTGGAAACATTAGATTTTGAATTTTTCTCATACAGCCACGTTAGTAAACCACCAAACGAGTATGTCTGTGGAGACGATTTCAATCCTTTGTCTGCTGTATCGCGACTTTGCTGGTTTTTGCAAAAAGTTTGGATCCAGATCAGACGTCACGTAACTCGGCGTCTTCTTTTGATCCAAGCTGCTTGATACTCGTCTTTTGATTTGTTTAATTCAAACAGGTATAAATCTACATTCAACACATTTTACAGACGATAATTTCAAAGCACACGATTTTACAGCAAAATAAGGGTTAAATTTGTTCATTTTATACATGTCATATATATTTGCCACCTACTCTTATCTCCTTAGAAAAGCAGAACGGATACCACATATGTCAATTACATACAGTAAACCCCCTATATTGCGACCAATGAATTATGTCATGCATAACTAGTTGTTTGAGGCAGCTGGCTACTTAACGCAGGGTGAAAGTAGGAACCTTTAGGAGCTTTCTCTTTTGATTTCGTATTGCGTTAAGCTGAAACATGTCATTCATACAAGCCACTGACCTTCCTTTTAGTGGTCGTAATAGAGGAGTTATATGGTATTTATTTACACCAATCAAACAAAGTCTCCGTAGAAAATACAACCCGGAGAGACCATGTACTTTTATAACCAATAAAAGCAAATAAATAGACGTCAATTTGGTTTGAAATGAACAACAATTCAATACGTTTCATAACTGGAAGACGAAAACAGCCATTTTTTAAAACAGACGTATAGGTAGGGTATTCACTATTCCATTATAAAATACTAAGGGAAGTTTATCCCTCTCCTTCAGGCTGACAATTCAACTTCAAGCGGCATTTGTTTGTACGTGTACATACATGTATCACAATAATGAATGCTTAATTTACTCCGAAACGTACTTGCTTGTCAAGATGAAAATAACGAAATAGAAACTATGTATGCTATTCAAGCCTAAACGCAAAATATTTTGCCTTCTTACAGTGGAGAAAACGTTATTCTTTCACGTTTCACGAAACGCGTAGCGGTAAAATGAAGAAACATTGCAACTTTTTGACATTTCTTACGATTTATTTTAAGCTGAGTGGCAAACAGTTTGGAGCCTGATCAGACACCGGATTACCCGGCGTCTGATCTAACTCTAAACTGTTTGCAATGGAAATAATAGTTTTAGCGTAAACGCGTTTATAGGGAAAGAATAACGTAGTCTCTACTGTACCAGAAGCAGTGTATGGTGGATACAGTGGAGAATCTGTTATTCTTTCCCAATAAACGCGTTTACGCTAAATCTATTATTTCCAGTGCAAACAGTTTGGAGCCAGATCAGACGCCGGGTCACCCGGCGTCTGATCAGGCTCCAAACTGTTTGCCACCATGATAAACATGAAATATCAGAATTGTCCAAAAGTTGTTCTTTTCTAAGTTTTAGTGCTTTGCGTTTGCGTACGTTTGCGTTTAAACGGGAAAGAATAACGTTTTCTCCACTGTATCTGGGGGTCTTCATCCACCTGTAATTAGCTGGACGTCGCCATGTGAATGAAATACTATCAAAGTAACGTAAAATTATTTCATAGCAAATTAAAGCAAATCTTATTCCGTTTCAAATTAAAACAAAGCCAATACGTTTTTGCCAAGGTATTTAAAACTCTTTATTTGACTTCTATAGTTTATGTTTTATTGTTTCAGGCCCATTTGGCAGCTGCCGGAGGTTGGTTTGCCGCGGCTCAGAGCGCAGGCGCGGCAGGAATTGCTGCAACTACCAAGGCATGTATCGGAACAGTCGCTAGTAGTGCCACCTATCTCGCCAACTCATTCTTTTCAAGCTGTGAAGCCGAATAACTGTACTAGTTTGCCGAAAGATACAATTTATGAGAGTGTAACCGGATTAGTTATGAATTAACCCTTTCACTGCCATACCCAGAGTACAATGGTTATTTGTAAACAGTTTGGATCCTCACAGGTCTGCCATAAGTTGACATGAAAAATCCTAAGATTTCCAAATTTGCATTTTTCAAGTGCGTTTTACGAATCGTACCTTTACCCCATATCCTGTGTCTACTTTTGTTGACATGCGACTACTTAAAGCAGGCTGTGAGTAAAGCAGAATGCGCCCTACGGCGCATTCTGCTTTACTTTCAGCGTGCTTTAAGCTACCATGTACTGGAAAGAAAATCCGAAGATTTAGGAAAAATCCGGAGAAATGGCAGCCCTGTCCTCACCAGACGTATCGTAACGTGGCGTCTGATCAGGATCAAAATTTTTATACACTCATTTCAATATATCTTCAGTCAAAATACTTAACTTTGAAATTAACTCTTTACATGCTGGGCAATTTTTTCCGTCTGCAAAAATTGTTGTCTGCAACTATTCTAAAATAATATTGTTTTCAAAACAGGGTCAGAGTGTCAAATAGTTTGGGTTCTGGTGAGACGCCGCGTTACGCGGCGTCTCATCAGTATCTAAACTATTTGCAAAGGTTATCACTGTGTCAGATGTTTCTACCGCTAGCGGGCAAAGGGGGTTAAACTGATTGACGTCATGGCAGTGGAGAGGGTTCATCTGCACTCTTTTTATCAGGGCTGCCATACGTTAACATGAAAAATCCTAAGATTTCCAAACTTGCAGTTTTCAAGTGCGATTTTACGATTCGTGCTTGTACCCCATCGCCTGTTTCTAGTTTTGTTGCCATGTGGCTGTTTAAAGCAGGCTGGAAGTAAAATAGAATGCGCCTTTAGGCGCATTCTGCTTTACTTTCAGCCTGCTGTAAGCTACCATGTTCTAGAAAAATTCCGAAGATTTAGGAAAAATCCGGAGAAATGGCAGCCCTGTTTTATCAAAGATGGTTTCAGAAAATATAATCAGAGCATCAAATAATTAGGATCAAGATGAGACACCGAGTTACACAGCATCTTATCTGGATCCTAAATGTTCGCAATGTTTATCGCAAATTCGTCCAAAACTTCGCCCGCCCATGTTGGAGTTCAAACAACCACTATGTTTAACCCATTCCTCCATAAATACGCCTTTTTACTCCTATAATTTATTCTTCCACTGAAGAAAATAGTTCTATTTTATACAGTCATGAATATATATCATAAGAAATATTTTCCATATCCTAGCAGAAAATAGCTTAAAGCAGGTTGAAAGTAAAGCAGAATGCGTCTGAAGGCGCATTCTGCATTACGTTCAACCTGCTTTAAGTGATCATCTTTCTTTAAAAATAGAAACTGGCTATGGGGTAATGGGTTAAACACGAATGAATTCATTCGTGGTTTAAAAACCATTAGACAATGGAAACGACAGTACGTTTATATTTTTACGTTTAAACGAATTCAATCGCAAATGCAATGCAGTAAAATGTAGATGACAACTGTTTAAAAATGTGTACAGGTCTTTTTTATTAGAGTGGCAAATTTTTTTAGGAGCCTAATCAGATGCCCGGTTACCTTGTGTCTAATCAGACTCCAAACTGTTTGCTATGGACATACAGTGGAGAAAACGTCATTCTTTTCCGTTTAATCGCAAGAGCAAAACACTTAAATGTAGAAACATACATCTTTTGGACAATTCCGATAGCTCATGTTTATATTAATGGCAAACAGCATGTAGCCTGATCAGACGCTGGGTTACCCAGCGTCTGATCTGGCTCCAAACTGTTTGCAATTGAAATAATAGTTTTAGCGTATACGCGCATAATGGGAAAGAATGATGTTTTCATCACTGTACTAGATTAACCCATTACCCCATACATACGCTTTTTTACGCCTTTAACTCATTGAGCCCTAGTGACGCATATTTGCGTCGTTTACCAAATGTGTACCTGTGAAGAGTACACTTGTCCTATGCAAACAGTGAAGTCCCTGATCAGAGGGCTCCTGCAGGAGCCCTCTGATCAGGGACTTCACTGTTTGTCATTTTTCAATTTATTACAAAAAACAACCCTAAATAGTCTAAAATGGACCATCCTTTATTGCAAACTGGAATTTTCCATTGGAAGTTTCAGGGGAAAATGAGTTAAAGTAGTCCTCCATCGAGACAAAAAGTTCTAATTTATACAGTCATGAAATTAAATATAAAAAAAATCTATGTTCTAGCAAAAAAGTTGCTTAAAACAGGCTGAAATTACAACAGAATGCGCCTTCAGGCGCATTCTGTTGTACTTTCAACCTGATTTAAGTGGTCACCTGTCTTCAAAAGGCTATGGGGTAATGGGTTAAGTATAAACGCGTTTATTTGAAAAGAATAAACTCGCTGTAATACAGATGGCTGTTACACCTACTCAACTCCAACGACGAGTATACTCGTTATTTACAAATAGTGTACTAATGAAGAGTACACCTGTCTAATGCAAACGGTGTAGACAAGATCAGAGGGCTCTGAAGGAGCTTTCTTACATACCAAGGTCTACACTGTATATATTGCAGAGAACGACATTAGAAAGTCTTATATATATACTAAACTGAGTTGGAAATTGGAATTGTCCATTATAAGTTTCAGGTGTGAATGAGTTCATGTAGGATAGAAATAATGAATAAAGCTGCGAAAGTCATGCCTGTA
This sequence comes from Gari tellinella, assembly GCA_922989275.2. Classification (NCBI taxonomy): domain Eukaryota; kingdom Metazoa; phylum Mollusca; class Bivalvia; order Cardiida; family Psammobiidae; genus Gari; species Gari tellinella. The sequence goes on along the minus strand of OV277865.1, from coordinate 74,991,102 downwards.
TAAGGCGACCACCAGGGCTGCCATTTCTCAGGATTTTTCCTAAATCTTCGGATTTTTTTCTGATACATTGTAGCTTAAAGCAGACTGAAAGTAAAGTAGAATTCTGCTTTACTTCCAGTCTGCTTTAAGTAGTCACATGTCAACAAAACTAGAAACAGGCTATGTGGTAAAGGTACGATTCGTAAAATCGCACTTGAAAAATGCAAAATTGGAAATCTTAGGATTTTTCATGCCAACTCATGACAGCCCTGAAGCCTTGTTATCTATAAAATTGCCTTTCCTTGAGTTAACGGTATTATAGTTAAGGTCGGTTAAATATCGGTACTCTTCGAAGAGTTATCAGCCTTTCCTCGGCAACTGACCGCAATGTACCCATCTGTGCTCTAGTTACCCCTTTCCCCATCAGAAGCGCTTTTTAGCGAATTTGATGTATTCCTCCGCTGAAGAAAGTAGTTCCAACTTAATCAGTCATGAATATACATTATACGGAATGTTTTCTATATTCTGGCACACGATAGTTTAAATCAGGCTGAAAATAAAGCAGAATGCGCCTAAGGCGCATTCTGCTTTACTTTCAACCTGCTTTAAGAAGTCACAAATATGCAATGATAGAAATAGACTATCGGGTAAAGGGTTACGGCAGTAGGACTCTAATAAGGTCGGGTAAATATCGGTACTTATCAGCCTTTTCTCGTCAACTGACCGTCATGTACCCATCTGTGCTCTAGTTAGAGTGGCGAAATTGGCCGCCATTGAGCCGATCTGATACAGTGGAGAATCTGTTATTCTTTCCCAATAAACGCGTTTACGCTAAAACTATTATTTGCCGTGCAAACAGTTTAGAGCCAGATCAGACGCCGGGTAACCCGGCGTCTGATCAGGCTCCAAACTGTTTGCCACTCAGCTTAAAAGAAATCCTGAGAACAATCAAAAGGTTGTCATTTTCTTCATTTTAGTGTTTTACGTTTGCGTACGTTTGCGTTTAAACGGGAAAGAATAACAGATTCTCCGCTGTAAGTGCTCCTGCATGACTCATGTGTAATTAAGTAAATTTGATTTGATAAGAAACATGTATATAAATTGGAATAACCCACTGTGAAAAAGTAAATCTATATACGGTATGATCCAAATCTAACCGGTGTGGTAGCGTTTATTCGGATAATACGAAAAAAATATCTACATACGAGTATATACAGTGTGTAATTATAGTCCAATCGAATACAGACTCACAATGAGGACAACACAACAGATACATTATTATTTAAGAAACAATAAATTCAAGCCAGTGTTTTATCGTGCTATAGAACACGGGTAGGAGTTGAGATGCGAAGTAATTAGATAATGAGGCATTAGGCCGAGTGATTTTATTACCAGCATCTCAACGACATATTTCTGAAGGAAAATAGAATGAAGACTTATTGGTTGTATTAAGGACAGGCGACAGCTTAAGGCAATGTGGCAGTAAAACAAAAGCTCTAAGCTTAGGCTGAAAGCTTAAGGAGATTTATTTTTTACTGTCACCTTGCTTTAAGTTGCAATCACCTGCCTTAAACACCTAATAAGTGACACAATTTAGTAAAAGAAATGAGCTGTGTCATGAGAAAACAGTGTATTTCAAGGCTAGTTGCCGCGTCAAAGCCGCGGTGGCACATCTTGATCTACATTATTTGACACCCACATCACGTCTCTGTGATGCTATGCAGAGCATAGGATGACGACGGTGCTTGGTCTGTACAGGATTGCCATTGCTCCGGAGTTTTCCTAAATCTTCGTATTTTTTTCTAGTACATGGTATCTTAAAGTAGGCTGAAAGTAATTCAGAATGCGCCTTAAGGCGCATTCTGCTTTACTTCCAGCCTGCTTTAAGCACGTGTCAACAAAAACTAGACACAGGCGATGGGATAAAGGTAAATGGTTTTTGATCTGAAGAAATGATGAGTATGAGTGACAAACAGTTGGGATCCAGATCAGACACCGCGTAACGCGTCTGATCTGGATCCAAACTGTTTGTAAATGTTAGCCAAGTCGCGCTTAGCATGATAAGGATAAACTCATTCTACCATGAAGCCTCTAATTAAAAATTCATGTTTTCAATTACGCACCAACCAGCTTGTGCTATTCAGGGTTATTCTCTTCAATGTTTTTCAAAATTACAAACATTGTACAGAGCCCCAGATAAGAGGAGTATCTCAAAAACAATAATCTTTATTTCTGCCATTTAACCCCATGGTGTAACAACTCATTAGAATCGTCTCTTTGAGACGATTCTTATGAGTGGTAACACCATAGGATTTGGTGCTGAAATAGTGAGAAAATGTTGGATTAGTTCGGTTCACTCTGTCTTATCTAGAACCCTGATTGTAGACACTGGATCCCTCTGATCTGGGTCTACACTGTTTCCACATGACACATGTTCTCTCAACAGGGGTACACTTTTTGTAGATGTCGCTAGGGTTCACATTTAGGTTCACTTGGCTTACAAACAAAGATAACGTATTTGCCGACGCAGTAAAGTACAACCCCTAGAACTCCTCCGAACAGTCCGGTTATTAGTACACACTTCTTGGTAAGCCTTGTACCACAGCTCTGGCAGCAGGCAAAACAACTTCCGGATTCTGTGTCGGGTGTCTGAAACATCGAGTAATTTATTACAGTCGGAAGCTCACTTTTAACGATGCCCTCAGGAATCTCTGATTTGCTTCGTTATATCATATTTCGTTATAAAGTGGAACCCCTCCAAACCGGAACCTCTACATAACGGAATTCTCTCTAAAATGAACAAAGCCTTTTGTCCCGTTTCCAACCCTTCTTAATGTTTACCCATTACAGCATAAATACGCCTTTTTACGTCTTTGGTTAAGTGCTGCGCTGAAGATACATGTAATAGTTTATACATTCTAGGCTTGCAGATGATAGCTTAATGCAGGGTGAAAGTAAAGTAGAATGCACTTTAAGGCGCATTCTGCTTTACTTTCTTCCTGCTTCAAGTGGTCAGCTGAATTCCATAACCCCTCTAAACCCGACATGTGTGAGGCAACAACAAACTCCGGTTAACTCTTTCCTCCCTGAAACTTTAAATGAACAATTCCAGTTTCGATTTTTGTCTAGTCCATTTCTGGCTTTTAAGAGTTGTTTTTGTCATTTTTGGCATTACTGACAAACAGTGAAGACCCTGATCAGAGGGCTCCTTTCGGAGCCCTCTGGTCTGGGCCTTCACTGTTTGCACAGGACAAGAGTACTATTCACATGTACACTGTTTTAAAAGACGCCTATATGCGGGATTAGGGTTCAAAGAGTTAAGAGGGGTTTCCAGTTAAGATGGGTTTCATCCCATTACCAAAATAGCTTGTTTATAGTATGGAATATAGCCGACCACTTAAAGCAGGTTGAAAGTAAAGCAGAATGCACATTATTTCATCCTGCGTTAAGCTATCATCTGCTAGAATGTATAAACTATTATCTTCAGTGTTGGACTTAACCAAAGACGTAAAACGGCATATTTATGGTGTAAAAGGTGAAAACAAAGAAAGGTTGGAAACCGGACCAGAGCCTTTGGTTTGGCGAGAGTTCCGGATGGATTCCACTGCATATGATTAAGCAGTCTTTAATTAATTGATTCCTGAAGTTCCAAATTGAGTATAAAAGGGGCGTATAGTAATTCAATTGTGATTCGTTCTAATAAGGGAGACAAACAGATTGGAACCTGACCAGAGTGCAAGCTATTCGGTGTATGTTCATCCTATACTCTAACTTCGTTGTAATGGTTATCAGATACATTGTACTTGAATATACATGTAAAAGCTTCAACACTTTAATGCCTAGGCTAAACTATGCAAAAGTAGAAATTAGTAAACATTGTAAACGGCGCTGACGAGACGGCGCAATTTGCGGCATCTAATCAGGGTCTGCACTGTTTGCTTTTTTATATGAAAAGATTTGCTGTTTGGATAAAACACCGTAGTATCATTAGATAATTCATGCATGATAAAAGATGACATATTCTGATAGCAAGCACAAAGGGACTTCATACGCAAGATGCACAAGAAACTTAACTCATTCACCCCTGAAATTTTAAATGGACAACTCCAATTTCAAAATAAGTCTAGTTCATTTTGACCATTTAAGGGTTGATTTTAACAATATATTTCAAAATCACAAACAGTGAAGACCCTGATCAGAGAGCTCCTTAAAGAGCCCTCGGATCAGGGTCTACACGGTTTTCATAGGACATGTGAAATCCGAGCAGGTATTCTGTTTGTTAATGACGAGTGTACTCGTCGCTAGGGTTGAGTGTGTTAACCCTTTACCCCATAGCCTGTTTCTAGTTTTGAAAATAGTTGACTATTTAAAGCAGGTTGAAAGTAAAGCAGAATGTGCCTTAAGGCACATTCTGCTTTACTTTCAGCCTGCTTTAAGCTACCACCTGCTACAATAAAGAAAATACTTCTTATGAAAAATATTTATGACTGTACAAATTGGAACTATTTTCTTCAACGGAGGAATAAACTGAGTGTGCTAAAAGGCGCTTCTATTGGGGAAAGGGTTAAATGGGTTATAATGTACCTGTATGCAAGCTGCACAAGACCCTTTAATGACACCACCGACACCAAACCCTATGAGAAGTATAACACACGGGATTACAAATACCGCGGCGAAACCTACTGCGAAAGCCAGCGCATTATACCCAACCTCTTTGAGAAAATCTGAAATATAGATATAGTAAAACTTCTCTATAATAGCCACTAAATTGTGTTGTGTTAATTATTTGGTATTTAGGGCAGGGGACTGCTTAAAGCAAGGTGAAAGTAAAACCGAATGCTCCTAAAGGAGCATTCTTTTTTATTTTCACATTGCTTTAAGAAGTAACCCGTCTTTAACACAAACTATTTTACGCAATTAAATGGCTGTTACAGAGAGGTTTTACTGTATATGGTAAAACCTCTCTATTATTACCACTAAAAGGAAAGCTAATTGATTGTATAAAAACATATGAGAGCTTAAAGCAAGGTGACAGTAAAACAGAAAGCTCCTTTAAGCAATGGCCTGTCGTTAACACCTAAGAATTATCACAACTAACTGGTTGTGACAGAGAGGGTTTAATAGGGCATTTTTTTTCTTTAAACGAGGATAACAAAAAAAAACGAAATAGATATTAACTCAAAAAACTCTTTTACGTACAGGCTGTACTACAGTGGAGAATCTGTTATTCTTTCCCAATAAACGCGTTTACGCTAAAACTATTATTTGCCGTGCAAACAGTTTGGAGCCAGATCAGGCTCCAAACTGTTTGACACCAAGATAAATATGAAATATCAGAATTGTCCAAAAGTTGTTCTTTTCTACGTTTTAGCGCTTTGCGTTTGCGTACGTTTGCGTTTAAACGGGAAAGAATAACAGATTCTCCACTGTAACACTAGACATTGGCAAAATTCCGGCCCGATCAGATTCATTGACAAAAGCTTCGCCTTGATACTATCCATGCAATGCATTGGATGAAAACAAGGTCAATGTAATGCATAGACAAAGCGCGATTCGGTCCTAACTTTTTACATTGTCAATAATCAGAACCAAACAAAAAGGAGAACCAATCAAAGATCGCATTTTTTTTCTCAATGTGTGACATTGTTTTCATTCTAGGCCGATCCAATGCATAGACCAAAAGAAATTAACGCGACTTCCGATCAGGATCGCAACTGTTTGGCAAACGAAAAATGAAGTAGCATTGATTGTGCTAGACGTGTTATGACGTGTTATGACGTCATAATGTATGTATCGGCGAAAGGGTTAACCTTTTTCTGACATTGTTTATCGTCTGTTTTAACCATATTACCGCCAAAATATCGTCTGCATTGTTGGTAGCGTCTGAAATATTTTAAGTCAGATTTAGGTGGGTTTCGATTAAAGAAATGTTGACACGATTGTCAAAAAGTTGAGATCCTGATCAGCCGCCCCGTAACGCCGCGTCTGATCAGAATATAAAATGTTTTCAAAGTCGCCTTTTGGCGGTGTAGGTAGCGAAAGACTTAACTTGATATGGCTGAGAAATACTACAGATGTAGATCCTGATCAGTTATGTTTTAGTAAAGGAAAGACTGCATGCATGGTGAAACAAATTTCTTCACACATCGGGTAAATTTTAGATTACTTCAAACTACTTGCAAACAGTTTGGATGTACATCAGACGTCGTGTTAGTATTTCTGCGTCTCAATTTAAAACTTTGATAGTTTTAGCAGACAGCACAAGTTGTAGACAACAGCGTTTTAATCCAATTAGCGTTTTGTAACCCATGTTCGTGGATTTGCCTTACAACAAGGCTCACGTTTCTGTCTAAATTTTATTTCCAAAACTGATCCCAGGCACGGCCTCTTTCTACCAGCATTTCTAGCTTCAACCCTACATCTCTCTATGCCCTGCTCTAACGCATCCCTACCTCTTGCCAGGTCTATAACCTTTCAGGGCTGCCATTTCTCCGGATTTTTTCCAGTACATGGTAGCTTAAAGCAGGCTAAAAGTAAAGCAGAATGTGCCCTAAGGCGCATTCTGGTTTACTTACAGCCTGCTTTAAGTAGTCACATGTCAACAAGTTAAGAAAAGGGCTATTGGAGTAGAGGTACGATTCGTAAAATCGCACTTGAAAAATTCAAATTTGGAAATCTTAGGATTTTTCTTGTCAACTTATGGCAGCCCTGACCTTTACGTATATTGAGTTAAAGTTTCATTTAGTAATGTTATGCTGAACATACTCTTCCAAACAGATAATGATTTTGCAACAATTTCTGCCTGCTGCTATTAATTAGCTATGCTACAACAGTTCTATAGCGAGACGGTAGAAGCTTAAAATTCGTCCATAAAACGTATAGCGCTCCCTATCTTCAACGACACCCAATGGGAGA